>CM042684.1:360370602-361760624 GCA_023614405.1 Avena insularis
AGCACACTTGCAATAAAACTGGTGGATCCATAGGTGGATTGTGGAAAGAACACACATGCAATGACTCTGGTTGTTGTTAGTAAAAAGAACACACATACAATGGCTCAGGTGGATCCATAGGTGGATTGTGAAAATAACACACATGCAATGACACTGGTGGATCCATATGTGGTATGTGAAAAGAACACACATGCAATGACTCCAGTTGTTGTGAGTAAAAGGAACACACATGCAATGACACTGGTGGATCCATGTGTGGTCTCTGAAGAGAACACACATTTCAATGACATTGGTGGATGCATATGTGGTATGTGAAAAGAACGCACATGCAATGACTCCAGTTGTTCTCAGTAAAAAGAACACACATGCAATGACACTGGTGGATCCATGTGTGGTCTCTGAAGAGAACACACATGCAATGACTCTGGTTGTTATTAGTAAAAAAGAACACACATGAAATGACTCAAGTTGTTGTTAGTAAAAAGAACACACTTGCAATGACACTGGTGGGTCCATATGTGGTATGTTAAAAGAACACACATGCAATGACTCTGGTTATTGTTAGTAAAAAGAGCACACATGCAATGACATTGGTGGATCCATGTGTGGTCTCTGAAGAGAACACACATTTCAATGACACTGGTGGATCCATATGTGGTATGTGAAAAGAACACACATGCAATGAATCAGGTTGTTGTTTGTAAAAAGAACACACATGCAATGACACTGGTGGATCCATGTGTGGTCTCTGAAGAGAACACACATTTCAATGACATTGGTGGATCCATATGTGGTATGTGAAAAGAACGCACATGCAATGACTCCAGTTGTTGTTAGTAAAAAGAACACACATGCAATGACACTGGTGGATCCATGTGTCGTCTCTAAAGAGAACACACATGCAATGACTCTGGTTGTTATTAGTAAAAAAGAACACACATGCAATGACTCCGGTTGTTGTTAGTAAAAAGAGCACACATGCGATGACATTGGTGGATCCACGTGTGCTCTCTGAAGATAACACACATTTCAATGACACTGGTGGATCCATATGTGGTATGTGAAAAGAAAACACATGGAATGACTCCAGTTGTTATTAGTAAAAATAAGACACATGCAATGACACTGGTGGATCCATATGTGGTCTCTGAAGAGAACACATATGCAATGACACTGGTGGATGCATATGTGGTATGTGAAAAGAACACACATGAAATGACTCAAGTTGTTGTTAGTAAAAAGAACACACATGCAATGACACTGGTGGATCCATATGTGGTATGTTAAAAGAACACACATGCAATGACTCTGGTTGTTGTTAGTAAAAAGAACACACATGCAATGACACTGGTGGATCCATGTGTGGTCTCTGAAGAGAACACACATTTCAATGACACTGGTGGATCCATCTGTGGTATGTGAAAAGAACACACATGCAATGACTCCAGTTGTTGCTAGTAAAAAGAACACACATTCAATGACACTGGTGGGTCCATTGGTGGATTGTGAAAAGAACATGCATGCAATGACACTGGTGGATCCATATGTGGTACGTGAAAAGAACACACATGCAATGACTCCTGTTGTTGTTAGTAAAAAGAACACAAATGCAATGACAATGGTGGATCCATGTGTGGTCTCTGAAGAGAACACACATTTCAATGACACTTGTGGATCCATATGTGGTATGTGAAAACAACACATATGCAATGACTCCAGTTGTTGTTAGTAAAAAGAACACACACGCAATGACACTGGTAGATCCATATGTGGTATGTGAAAAGAACACACATGCAATGACTCCAGTTGTTGTTAGTAAAAAGAACACACATGCAATAACACTGGTGGATCCATGTGTGGTCTCTAAAGAGAACACACATTTCAATAACACTGGTGGATCCATATGTGGTATGTGAAAATAACACACATGCAATGACTCCAGTTGTTGTTAGTAAAAAGGACACACATGCAATGACACTGGTGGATCCAGGTGTGGTCTCTGAAGAGAACACACATGCAATGAGTCTCGCTATGGTTAATGAGAAGAACACACATTTCAATGACACTAGTGGATCCATATGTGGTATGTGAAAAGAATAGTTATGAAATGACTAGTTGTTTTTAGTAAAAAGAACACACATGAAATGACACTGGTGGATCCATCTGTGGTCTCTGAAGAGAACACACATGCAATGACTCTGGATGTTATTAGTAAAAGGAGCACACTGGCAATAAAACTGGTGGATCCGCAGGTGGATTGTGGAAAGAACACACATGCAATGACTCTGGTTGTTGTTAGTAAAAAGAACACACATAGAATGGCTCAAGTGGATTGTGAAAATAACACACATGCAATGACACTTTGGTGGATCCATATGTGGTATGTGAAAAGAACACACATGCAATGACTCAGTTGTGAGTAAAAAGAACACACATGCAATGACATGGTGGATCCATGTGGTCTCTGAAGAGAACACACATTTCAATGACATTGGTGGATCCATATGTGGTATGTGAAAAGACACACATGCAATTTCTCCAGTTGTTGTTAGTAAAAAGAACACACATGCAATGACACTAGTGGATCCATGTGTGGTCTCTGAAGAGAACACACATGCAATGACTCTGGTTGTTGTGAGTAAAAAGAACACACATGCAATGACTCCGGTTGTTGTTAGTAACAAGAGCACACATGCGATGACATTGGTGGATCCATGTGTGCTCTCTGAAGATAACACACATTTTAATGACACTGGTGGATCCATATGTGGTATGTGAAAAGAAAACACATGCAATGACTCCAGTTGTTATTAGTAAAAAGAACACACATGCAATTACCTTTGGTGGATCCATATGTGGTCTCTAAAGAGAACACATATGCAATGACACTGGTGGATGCATATGTGGTATGTGAAAAGAACACACATGAAATGACTCAAGTTGTTGTTAGTAAAAAGAACACACATGCAATGACACTGGTGGGTCCATATGTGGTATGTTAAAAGAACACACATGCAATGACTCTGGTTGTTGTTAGTAAAAAGAACACACATGCAATGACACTGGTGGATCCATGTGTGGTCTCTGAAGAGAACACACATTTCAATGACACTGGTGGATCCATCTGTGGTATGTGAAAAGAACACACATGCAATGACTCACGTTGTTGTTAGTAAAAAGAACACACATGCAATGACACTGGTGGATCCATGTGTGGTCTCTGAAGAGAACACATATTTCAATCACACTGGTGGATCCATATGTTGTATGTGAAGATAACACACATGCAATGACTCCAGTTGTTGTTAGTAAAAAGAACACACATGCAATAAAACTGGTGGATCCATGTGTGGTCTCTGAAGAGAACACACATGCAATGACTCTGGTTGTTGTTAGTAAAAAAGAACACACATGCAATGACTCTGGTTATTGTTAGTAAAAAGAGCACACATGCAATGACATTGGTGGATCCATGTGTGGTCTCTGAAGAGAACACACATTTCAATGACACTGGTGGATCCATATGTGGTATGTGAAAAGAACACACATGCAATGACTCCAGTTGTTGTTAGTAAAAAGAACACACATGCAATGACACTGGTGGATCCATGTGTGGTCTCTGAAGAGAACACACATTTCAATAACACTGGTGGATCCATATGTGGTATGTGAAAAGAACGCACATGCAATGACTCCAGTTGTTGTTAGTAAAAATAACACACATGCAATGACACTGGTGGATCCATGTGTGGTCTCTGAAGAGAACACACATGCAATGACTCTGGTTGTTATTAGTAAAAAAGAACACACATGCAATGACTCCGGTTGTTGTTAGTAAAAAGAGCACACATGCGATGACATTGGTGGATCCATGTGTGCTCTCTGAAGATAACACACATTTCAATGACACTGGTGGATCCATATGTGGTATGTGAAAAGAAAACACATGCAATGATTCCAGTTGTTATTAGTAAAAAGAACACACATGCAATGACACTGGTGGATCCATATGTGGTCTCTGAAGAGAACACATATGCAATGACACTGTTGGACGCATATGTGGTGTGTGAAAAGAACACACATGAAATGACTCAAGTTGTTGTTAGTAAAAAGAACACACATGCAATGACACTGGTGGATCCATATGTGGTATGTTGAAAGAACACACATGCAATGACTCTGGTTGTTGTTAGTAAAAAGAACACACATGCAATGACACTGGTGGATCCATGTGTGGTCTCTGAAGAGAACACACATTTCAATGACACTGGTGGATCCATATGTGGTATGTGAAAAGAACACACATGCAATGACTCCAGTTGTTGTTCGTAAAAAGAACACACATGCAATGACACTAGTGGATCCATTGGTGGATTGTGAAAAGAACATGCATGGAATGACACTCGTGGATCCATATGTGGTACGTGAAAAGAACACACATGCAATGACTCCAGTTGTTGTTAGTAAAAATAACACAAATGCAATGACACTGGTGGATCCATGTGTGGTCTCTGAAGAGAACACACATTTCTATGACACCTGTGGATCCATATGTGGTATGTGAAAAGAACACATATACAATGACTCTAGTTGTTGTTAGTAAAAAGAACACACATGCAATGACACTGGTGGATCCATGTGTGGTCTCTGAAGAGAACACACATGCAATGACTCTGGCTGTGGTTAATGAGAAGAACATACATCTCAATGACACTGGTGGATCCATATGTGGTATGTGAAAAGAACACACATGCAATGACTCCAGTTGTTGTTAGTAAAAAGAACACACATGCAATGACACTAGTGGATCCATGTGTGGTCTCTGAAGAGAACACACATTTCAATCACACAGGTGGATCCATATGTGGTATGTGAAGAGAACACACATGCAATGACTCTAGTTGTTGTTAGTAAAAAGAACACAAATGCAATGAAACTGGTGGATCCATGTGTGGTCTCTGAATAGAACACACATGCAATGACTCTGGTTGTTGTTAGTAAAAAATAACACACATGCAATGACTCTGGTTGTTGTTAGTAAAAAGAGCAGACATGTAATGACATTGGTGGATCGATGTGTAGTGCAATGAAGAGAACACACATTTCAATGACACTGGTGGATCCATATGTGGTATGTGAAAAGAACACACATGCAATGACTCCAGTTGTTGTTAGTAAAAAGAACACACATGCAATGACACTGGTGGATCCATGTGTGGTCTCTGAAGAGAACACACATTTCAATGACAGTGGTGGATCCATATGTGGTATGTGAAAAGAACACACATGCAATGACTCAAGTTGTTGTTAGTAAAAAGAACACACATGCAATGACACTGGTGGATCCATGTGTGGTCTCTGAAGAGAACACACATGCAATGACTCTGGTTGTTGTTAGTAAAAAGAACACACATGCAATGACTCTGGTAGTTGTTAGTAAAAAGAGAACACATGCCATTACATTGGTGGATCCATGTGTGGTCTCTGAGGAGAACACACATTTCAATGACACTGGTGGATCCATATGTGGTATGCGAAAAGAACACACATGCAATGACTCTAGTTGTTGTTAGTAAAAAGAACAAACATGCAATGACACTAGTGGATCCATGTGTTGTCTCAAGAGAACACACATTTCAATGACACTGGTGGATCCATATGTGGTATGTGAAAAGAACACACATGCAATGACTCCAGTTGTTGCTAGTAAAAAGAACACACATGCAATGACACTGGTGGATCCATTGGTGGATTGTGAAAAGAACATGCATGCAATGACACTGGTGGATCCATATGTGGTACGTGAAAAGAACACACATGCAATGACTCTAGTTGTTGTTAGTAAAAAGAACACAGATGCAATGACACTGGTGGATCCATGTGTGGTCTCTGAAGAGAACACACATTTCAATGACACTTGTGGATCCATATGTGGTATGTGAATAGAACACATATGCAATGACTCCAGTTGTTGTTAGTAAAAAGAACACACACACAATGACACTGGTAGATCCATATGTGGTATGTGAAAAGAACACACATGCAATGACTCTGGTTGTTGTTAGTAAAAAGAACACACATGCAATAACACTGGTGGATCCATGTGTGGTCTCTAAAGAGAACACACATTTCAATGACACTGGTGGATCCATATGTGGTATGTGAAAAGAACACACATGCAATGACTCCAGTTGTTGTTAGTAAAAAGGACACACATGCAATGACACTGGTGGATCCATTGGTGGATTGAGAAAAGAACATGCATCCAATGACACTGGTGGATCCATATGTGGTACGTGAAAAGGAACACATGCAATGACTCCAGTTGTTGTTAGTAAAATGAACACACATGCAATGACACTAGTGGATCCATGTGTGGTCTCTGAAGAGAACACACATTTCAATGACACTGGTGGATCCATATGTGGTATGTGAAAAGAACACACATGCAATGACTCCAGTTGTTGTTAGTAAAAAGAACACACATGCAATGACACTGGTGGATCCATGTGTGGTCTCTGAAGAGAACACACATTTCAATCACATTGGTGGATCCATATGTGGTATGTGAAGAGAACACACATGCAATGACTCCAGTTGTTGTTAGTAAAAAAACACATGCAATGACACTGGTGGATCCATGTGTGGTCTCTGAAGAGAACACACATGCAATGACTCTGGTTGTTGTTAGTAAAAAAGAACACACATGCAATGACTCTGGTTATTGTTAGTAAAAAGAGCACACATGCAATGACATTGGTGGATCCATGTGTGGTCTCTGAAGAGAACACACATTTCAATGACACTAGTGGATCCATATGTGGTATGTGAAAAGAACACACATGCAATGACTCCAGTTGTTGTTAGTAAAAAGAACACATGCAATGACACTGGTGGATCCATGTGTGGTCTCTGAAGAGAACACACATTTCAATAACACTGGTGGATCCATATGTGGTATGTGAAAAGAACGCACATGCAATGACTCCAGTTGTTGTTAGTAAAAAGAACACAAATGCAATGAAACTGGTGGATCCATGTGTGGTCTCTGAATAGAACACACATGCAATGACTCTGGTTGTTGTTAGTAAAAAGAACACACATGCAATGACTCTGGTAGTTGTTAGTAAAAAGAAGGACATGTAATGACATTGGTGGATCGATGTGTGGTCTGTGAAGAACACACATTTCAATGAGACTGGTTGATCCATATGTGGTATGTGAAAAGAACACACATGCAATGACTCCAGTTGTTGTTAGTAAAAAGAACACACATGCAATGACACTGGTGGATCCATGTGTGGTCTCTGAAGAGAACACACATTTCAATGACAGTGGTGGATCCATATGTGGTATGTGAAAAGAACACACATGCAATGACTCAAGTTGTTGTTAGTAAAAAGAACACACATGCAATGACACTGGTGGATCCATGTGTGGTCTCTGAAGAGAACACACATGCAATGACTCTGGTTGTTAGTACAAAAGAACACACATGCAATGACTGGTAGTTGTTAGTAAAAAGAACACATGCCATTACATTGGTGGATCCATGTGTGGTCTGAGGAGAACACACATTTCAATGACACTGGTGGATCCATATGTGGTATGCGAAAAGAACACACATGCAATGACTCTAGTTGTTGTTAGTAAAAAGAACAAACATGCAATGACACTAGTGGATCCATGTGTTGTCTCTGAAGAGAACACACATTTCAATGACACTGGTGGATCCATATGTGGTATGTGAAAAGAACACACATGCAATGACTCCAGTTGTTGCTAGTAAAAAGAACACACATGCAATGACACTGGTGGATCCATTGGTGGATTGTGAAAAGAACATGCATGCAATGACACTGGTTGATCCATATGTGGTACGTGAAAAGAACACACATGCAATGACTCCAGTTGTTGTTAGTAAAAGAACACATGCAATGACATTTGGTGGATCCATGTGTGGTCTCTGAAGAGAACACACATTTCAATGACACTTGTGGATCCATATGTGGTATGTGAATAGAACACATATGCAATGACTCCAGTTGTTGTTAGTAAAAAGAACACACACACAATGACACTGGTAGATCCATATGTGGTATGTGAAAAGAACACACATGCAATGACTCCAGTTGTTGGTAGTAAAAAGAACACACATGCAATAACACTGGTGGATCCATGTGTGGTCTCTAAAGAGAACACACATTTCAATGACACTGGTGGATCCATATGTGGTATGTGAAAAGAACACACATGCAATGACTCCAGTTGTTGTTAGTAAAAAGGACACACATGCAATGACCTTTGGTGGATCCATTGGTGGATTGAGAAAAGAACATGCATCCAATGACACTGGTGGATCCATATGTGGTACGTGAAAAGGAACACATGCAATGACTCCAGTTGTTGTTAGTAAAAAGAACACACATGCAATGACACTAGTGGATCCATGTGTGGTCTTTGAAGAGAACACACATTTCAATGACACTGGTGGATCCATATGTGGTATGTGAAAAGAACACACATGCAATGACTCTAGTTGTTGTTAGTAAAAAGAACACACATGCAATGACACTGGTGGATCCATGTGTGGTCTCTGAAGAGAACACACATTTCAATCACATTGGTGGATCCATATGTGGTATGTGAAGAGAACACACATGCAATGACTCCAGTTGTTGTTAGTAAAAAAACACATGCAATGACACTGGTGGATCCATGTGTGGTCTCTGAAGAGAACACACATGCAATGACTCTGGTTGTTGTTAGTAAAAAAGAACACACATGCAATGACTCTGGTTATTGTTAGTAAAAAGAGCACACATGCAATGACATTGGTGGATCCATGTGTGGTCTCTGAAGAGAACACACATTTCAATGACACTAGTGGATCCATATGTGGTATGTGAAAAGAACACACATGCAATGACTCCAGTTTTTGTTAGTAAAAAGAACACACATGCAATGACACTGGTGGATCCATGTGTGGTCTCTGAAGAGAACACACATTTCAATAACACTGGTGGATCCATATGTGGTATGTGAAAAGAACGCACATGCAATGACTCCAGTTGTTGTTAGTAAAAATAACACACATGCAATGACACTGGTGGATCCATGTGTGGTCTCTGAAGAGAACACACATGCAATGACTCTGGTTGTTATTAGTAAAAAAGAACACACATGCAATGACTCCGGTTGTTGTTAGTAAAAAGAGCACACATGCGATGACATTGGTGGATCCATGTGTGCTCTCTGAAGATAACACACATTTCAATGACACTGGTGGATCCATATGTGGTATGTGAAAAGAAAACACATGCAATGATTCCAGTTGTTATTAGTAAAAAGAACACACATGCAATGACACTGGTGGATCCATGTGTGGTCTCTGAAGAGAACACATATGCAATACATTGGACGCATATGTGGTGTGTGAAAAGAACACACATGAAATGACTCAAGTTGTTGTTAGTAAAAAGAACACACATGCAATGACACTGGTGGATCCATATGTGGTATGTTGAAAGAACACACATGCAATGACTCTGGTTGTTGTTAGTAAAAAGAACACACATGCAATGACACTGGTGGATCCATGTGTGGTCTCTGAAGAGAACACACATTTCAATGACACTGGTGGATCCATATGTGGTATGTGAAAAGAACACATGTAATGACTCCAGTTGTTGTTCGTAAAAAGAACACACATGCAATGACACTAGTGGATCCATTGGTGGATTGTGAAAAGAACATGCATGGAATGACACTCGTGGATCCATATGTGGTACGTGAAAAGAACACACATGCAATGACTCCAGTTGTTGTTAGTAAAAATAACACAAATGCAATGACACTGGTGGATCCATGTGTGGTCTCTGAAGAGAACACACATTTCTATGACACCTGTGGATCCATATGTGGTATGTGAAAAGAACACATATACAATGACTCTAGTTGTTGTTAGTAAAAAGAACACACATGCAATGACACTGGTGGATCCATGTGTGGTCTCTGAAGAGAACACACATGCAATGACTCTGGCTGTGGTTAATGAGAAGAACATACATCTCAATGACACTGGTGGATCCATATGTGGTATGTGAAAAGAACACACATGCAATGACTCCAGTTGTTGTTAGTAAAAAGAACACACATGCAATGACACTAGTGGATCCATGTGTGGTCTCTGAAGAGAACACACATTTCAATCACACAGGTGGATCCATATGTGGTATGTGAAGAGAACACACATGCAATGACTCTAGTTGTTGTTAGTAAAAAGAACACAAATGCAATGAAACTGGTGGATCCATGTGTGGTCTCTGAATAGAACACACATGCAATGACTCTGGTTGTTGTTAGTAAAAAATAACACACATGCAATGACTCTGGTTGTTGTTAGTAAAAAGAGCAGACATGTAATGACATTGGTGGATCGATGTGTGGTCTGTGAAGAGAACACACATTTCAATGACACTGGTGGATCCATATGTGGTATGTGAAAAGAACACACATGCAATGACTCCAGTTGTTGTTAGTAAAAAGAACACACATGCAATGACACTGGTGGATCCATGTGTGGTCTCTGAAGAGAACACACATTTCAATGACACTGGTGGATCCATATGTGGTATGTGAAAAGAACACACATGCAATGACTCAAGTTGTTGTTAGTAAAAAGAACACACATGCAATGACACTGGTGGATCCAAGTGTGGTCTCTGAAGAGAACACACATGCAATGACTCTGGTTGTTGTTAGTAAAAAGAACACACATGCAATGACTCTGGTAGTTGTTAGTAAAAAGAGAACACATGCAATGACATTGGTGGATCCATGTGTGGTCTCTGAGGAGAACACACATTTCAATGACACTGGTGGATCCATATGTGGTATGCGAAAAGAACACACATGCAATGACTCCAGTTGTTGTTAGTAAAAAGAACAAACATGCAATGACACTAGTGGATCCATGTGTTGTCTCTGAAGAGAACACACATTTCAATGACCTTTGGTGGATCCATATGTGGTATGTGAAAAGAACACACATGCAATGACTCCAGTTGTTGCTAGTAAAAAGAACACACATGCAATGACACTGGTGGATCCATTGGTGGATTGTGAAAAGAACATGCATGCAATGACACTGGTGGATCCATATGTGGTACGTGAAAAGAACACACATGCAATGACTCTAGTTGTTGTTAGTAAAAGAACACATGCAATGACCTTTGGTGGATCCATGTGTGGTCTCTGAAGAGAACACACATTTCAATGACACTTGTGGATCCATATGTGGTATGTGAATAGAACACATATGCAATGACTCCAGTTGTTGTTAGTAAAAAGAACACACACACAATGACACTGGTAGATCCATATGTGGTATGTGAAAAGAACACACATGCAATGACTCCAGTTGTTGTTAGTAAAAAGAACACACATGCAATAACACTGGTGGATCCATGTGTGGTCTCTAAAGAGAACACACATTTCAATGACACTGGTGGATCCATATGTGGTATGTGAAAAGAACACACATGCAATGACTCCAGTTGTTGTTAGTAAAAAGGACACACATGCAATGACACTGGTGGATCCAGGTGTGGTCTCTGAAGAGAACACACATGCAATGAGTCTGGCTGTGGTTAATGAGAAGAACACACATTTCAATGACACTAGTGGATCCATATGTGGTATGTGAAAAGAATAGTCATGAAATGACTAGTTGTTTTTAATAAAAATAACACACATGAAATGACACTGGTGGATCCATCTGTGGTCTCTGAAGAGAACACACATGCAATGACTCTGGCTGTTATTAGTAAAAGGAGCACACTTGCAATAAAACTTGTGGATCCATAGGTGGATTGTGGAAAGAACACACATGCAATGACTCTGGTTGTTGTTAGTAAAAATAACACACATACAATGGCTCAGGTGGATCCATAGGTGGATTGTGAAAATAACACACATGCAATGACACTGGTGGATCCATATGTGGTATGTGAAAAGAACACACATGCAATGACTCCAGTAGTTGTTAGTAAAAAGAACACACATGCAATAACACTGGTGGATCCATGTGTGGTCTCTAAAGAGAACACACATTTCAATAACAATGGTGGATCCATATGTGGTATGTGAAAAGAACACACATGCAATGACTCCAGTTGTTGTTAGTAAAAAGGACACACATGCAATGACACTGGTGGATCCAGGTGTGGTCTCTGAAGAGAACACACATGCAATGAGTCTCGCTATGGTTAATGAGAAGAACACACATTTCAATGACACTAGTGGATCCATATGTGGTATGTGAAAAGAATAGTCATGAAATGACAAGTTGTTTTTAGTAAAAAGAACACACATGAAATGACACTGGTGGATCCATCTGTGGTCTCTGAAGAGAACACACATGCAATGACTCTGGCTGTTATTAGTAAAAGGAGCACACTTGCAATAAAACTGGTGGATCCGCAGGTGGATTGTGGAAAGAACACACATGCAATGACTCTGGTTGTTGTTAGTAAAAAGAACACACATAGAATGGCTCAAGTGGATTGTGAAAATAACACACATGCAATGACACTGGTGGATCCATATGTGGTATGTGAAAAGAACACACATGCAATGACTCCAGTTGTTGTGAGTAAAAAGAACACACATGCAATGACACTGGTGGATCCATGTGTGGTCTCTGAAGAGAACACACATTTCAATGACATTGGTGGATCCATATGTGGTATGTGAAAAGACACACATGTAATTTCTCCAGTTGTTGTTAGTAAAAAGAACACACATGCAATGACACTGGTGGATCCATGTGTGATCTCTGAAGAGAACACACATGCAATGACTCTGGTTGTTATTATTAAAAAAGAACACACATGCAATGACTCCGGTTGTTGTTAGTAACAAGAGCACACATGCGATGACATTGGTGGATCCATGTGTGCTCTCTGAAGATAACACACATTTTAATGACACTGGTGGATCCATATGTGGTATGTGAAAAGAAAACACATGCAATGACTCAAGTTGTTATTAGTAAAAAGAACACACATGCAATTACACTGGTGGATCCATATGTGGTCTCTGAAGAGAACACATATGCAATGACACTGGTGGATGCATATGTGGTATGTGAAAAGAACACACATGAAATGACTCAAGTTGTTGTTAGTAAAAAAACACACATGCAATGACACTGGTGGGTCCATATGTGGTATGTTAAAAGAACACACATGCAATGACTCTGGTTGTTGTTAGTAAAAAGAACACACATGCAATGACACTGGTGGATCCATGTGTGGTCTCTGAAGAGAACACACATTTCAATGACACTGGTGGATCCATCTGTGGTATGTGAAAAGAACACACATGCAATGACTCCAGTTGTTGTTAGTAAAAAGAACACACATGCAATGACACTGGTGGATCCATGTGTGGTCTCTGAAGAGAACACATATTTCAATCACACTGGTGGATCCATATGTGGTATGTGAAGAGAACACACATGCAATGACTCTAGTTGTTGTGAGTAAAAAGAACACACATGCAATAACACTGGTGGATCCATTTGTGGTCTCTGAAGAGAACACACATGCAATGACTCTGGTTGTTGTTAGTAAAAAAGAACACACATGCAATGACTCTGGTTATTGTTAGTAAAAAGAGCACACATGCAATGACATTGGTGGATCCATGTGTGGTCTCTGAAGAGAACACACATTTCAATGACATTGGTGGATCCATATGTGGTATGTGAAAAGAACACACATGCAATGACTCCATTTGTTGTTAGTAAAAAGAACACACATGCAATGACACTGGTGGATCCATGTGTGGTCTTTGAAGAGAACACACATTTCAATAACACTGGTGGATCCATATGTGGTATGTGAAAAGAACACACATGCAATGACTCCAGTTGTTGTTAGTAAAAAGAACACACATGCAATGACACTGGTGGATCCATGTGTGGTCTCTGAAGAGAACACACATGCAATGACTCTGGTTGTTATTGGTAAAAAAGAACACACATGCAATGACTCTGGTTGTTGTTAGTAAAAAGAGCACACATGCGATGACATTGGTGGATCCATGTGTGCTCTCTAAAGATAACACACATTTCAATGACACCGGTGGATCCATATGTGGTATGTGAAAAGAAAACACATGCAATGATTCCAGTTGTTATTAGTAAAAAGAACACACATGCAATGACCCTGGTGGATCCATATGTGGTCTCTGAAGAGAACACATACATAATAATGACTTTATTGGACGCATTTGTGGTGTGTGAAAAGAACACACATGAAATGACTCAAGTTGTTGTTAGTAAAAAGAACACACATGCAATGACAGTGGTGGATCCATATGTGGTATGTTGAAAGAACACACATGCAATGACTCTGGTTGTTGTTAGTAAAAAGAACACACATGCAATGACACTGGTGGATCCATGTGTGGTCTCTGAAGAGAACACACATTTCAATGACACTAGTGGATCCATATGTGGTATGTGAAAAGAACACACATGCAATGAATCCAGTTGTTGTTCGTAAAAAGAACACACATGCAATGACACTGGTGGATCCATTGGTGGATTGTGAAAAGAACATGAATGGAATGACACTCGTGGATCCATATGTGGTACGTGAAAAGAACACACATGCAATGACTCCAGTTGTTGTTAGTAAAAATAACACAAATGCAATGACACTGGTGGATCCATGTGTGGTCTCTAAAGAGAACACACATTTCTATGACACCTGTGGATCCATATGTGGTATGTGAAAAGAACACATATACAATGACTCCAGTTGTTGTTAGTAAAAAGAACACACATGCAATGACACTGGTGGATCCATGTGTGGTCTCTGAAGAGAACACACATGCAATGACTCTGGCTTTGGTTAATGAGAAGAACATACATCTCAATGACACTGGTGGATCCATATGTAGTATGTGAAAAGAATAGTCATGAAATGACTCAAGTTGTTGTTAATAAAAAGAACACACATGCAATGACACTAGTGGATACATTGTTTGGTCTCTGAAGAGAACACACATTTCAATGAAAATGGTGGATCCATATGTGGTATGTGAAGAGAACACACATGCAATGACTCCAGTTGTTGTTAGTAAAAGTAACACACATGCAATGACACTGGTGGATCCATGTGTGGTCTCTGAATAGAACACACATGCAATGACTCTGGTTGTTGTTAGTAAAAAATAACACACATGCAATGACTCTGGTTTTTGTTAGTAAAAAGAGCAGACATGTAATGACATTGGTGGATCGATGTGTGGTTTGTGAAGAGAACACACATTTCAATGACACTGGTGGATCCATATGTGGTATGTGAAAAGAAAACACATGCAATGACTCCGGCTATTGTTAGTAACAAGAACACACATGCAATAACACTGGTGGATCCATGTGTGGTCTCTGAAGAGAACACACATTTCAATGACTTTGGTGGATCCATATGTGGTATGTGAAAAGAACACACATGCAATGACTCTAGTAGTTGTTAGTAAAAAAGCACACATGCAATGACACTGGTGGATCCATGTGTGGTCTCTGAAGAGAACACACATGCAATGACTCTGGTTGTTGTTAGTAAAAAGAACACACATGCAATGACTGTGGTTGTTGTTAGTAAAAAGAGAACACATGCAATGACATTGGTGGATCCATGTGTGGTCTCTGAGGAGAACACACATTTCAATGACACTGGTGGATCCATATGTGGTAAGCGAAAAGAACACACATGCAATGACTCCAGTTGTTGTTAGTAAAAAGAACAAACATGCAATGACACTAGTGGATCCATGTGTTGTCTCTGAAGAGAACACACATTTCAATGACACTAGTGGATCCATATGTGGTATGTGAAAAGAACACACATGCAATGACTCCAGTGGTTGAAAGTAAAAAGAACACACATGTAATGACACTGGTGGATCCATTGGTGGATTGTGAAAAGAACATGCATGCAATGACACTGGTGGATCCATATGTGGTACGTGAAAAGAACACACATGCAATGACTCCAGTTGTTGTTAGTAAAAAGAACACAAATGCAATGACACTGGTGGATCCATGTGTGGTTTCTGAAGAGAACACACATTTCAATGACACTTGTGGATCCATATGTGGTATGTGAATAGAACACATATGCAATGACTCCAGTTGTTGTTAGTAAAAAGAACACACACACAATGACACTGGTAGATCCATATGTGGTATGTGAAAAGAACACACATGCAATGACTCCAGTTGTTGTTAGTAAAAAGAACACACATGCAATAACACTGGTGGATCCATGTGTGGTCTCTAAAGAGAACACACATTTGAATGACACTGGTGGATCCATATGTGGTATGTGACAAGAACACAGCAATGACTCCAGTTGTTGTTAGTAAAAAGGACACACATGCAATGACACTGGTGGATCCAGGTGTGGTCTCTGAAGAGAACACACATGCAATGAGTCTGGCTGTTGTTAATGAGAAGAACACACATTTCAATGACACTAGTGGATCCATATGTGGTATGTGAAAAGAATAGTCATGAAATGACTAGTTGTTTTTAGTAAAAAGAACACACATGAAATGACACTGGTGGATCCATCTGTGGTCTCTGAAGAGAACACACATGCAATGACTCTGGCTGTTATTAGTAAAAGGAGCACACTTGCAATAAAACTGGTGGATCCATAGGTGGATTGTGGAAAGAACACACATGCAATGACTCTGGTTGTTGTTAGTAAAAAGAACACACATACAATGGCTCAGGTGGATCCATAGGTGGATTGTGAAAATAACACACATGCAATGACACTGGTGGATCCATATGTGGTATGTGAAAAGAACACACATGCAATGACTCCAGTTGTTGTGAGTAAAAGGAACACACATGCAATGACACTGGTGGATCCATGTGTGGTCTCTGAAGAGAACACACATTTCAATGACATTGGTGGATGCATATGTGGTATGTGAAAAGAACGCACATGCAATGACTCCAGTTGTTCTTAGTAAAAAGAACACACATGCAATGACACTGGTGGATCCATGTGTGGTCTCTGAAGAGAACACATATGTGTCACATCCTAAGATTTTCCAAATCTTGTAATGTGAAAATAAAATAAACAAAATAAATTTTTGTTGAAAATCAGGGTGAAAAGAAACTTTTGTTTCTAAAAGGAGACTTAAAATCCCATCTTGAACAAACTTTGGTAGAAGTTTGAATTCAACAAATTCAAATCAAGGGAAATGCATTCCTCAATGAATGTATCTGGAAATTTGAACATTTGGAAAGAAGTCCAAAACCCTAAACCCTAATGGAAGGAAATCATTTTCCAAGGTATCTCCAAATCCATGGATTTGATCCATACCAAGTTGATCAACAAATTTTCACAAAGGATCAAGAAAGACCTTGGAGATTGGTTTCACTTAGTTTGGAACCTTAGACAAAATCTTATGAATATAATAAGATAAGGAAATTGAATTTCCAAAGTTAATAAAGCCCTTACCAAAAGCCATACCAAATGGTGAACAAATAATCCTAAAGGGATTTATTTGGATAAACATTTATCAAAGGAAAATAAATTGTTTTGGAAACACTGTTTTAGATCTTTTAATAAAAGACTTTGGTTTCAAATGAAAAGATAAGCCAAATTAATTTTGGCCAAGCTTTTGAAATAAAATATTTTGCTTTGATTAAAATGAGTAAAGGATTATTTAAATAAAATAAATAAGGATTTAAATATCCAATTTTATTTAAGTAAAGGCTTTCCCATTTTAATTAAAACACCAAAACTTATTTATTTATTTAAATAAGTTTCCAAGTATTCTTTTATGTTTCAAATTAAACCTTCTGGTTTGGTTTTGAAAATAATTGGAATTCAAATGGAAATATTATTAAATAAATCAAACCCTAATAACTAAAGATCCATTTTATTTATTGTTAAATGGATCCTAAAAATAAATAAAAATAATATTTCATTTTGAGATTTGGATTATGTTGCCAAACAGAACCAAATTCAAATGAAAAGTTTGCTGTTTGAATTGATTGAGTGTTGTTTGAAATTGTTTGAATTAATTGTTTGAAATTGAAAACAGAAAAAGAAATAGAAAAAGAAAAAGGCTTAGACAGAAAAAAAAATAGGAAAACAGACTAAGGCCCAGCAGCAGCCCACCAAGCCATTCCAGCCCAGCTTCCCTCCCCCGAAAGAAACCTTTTCTCACTTAAAACTGCACCCACACAGAGACAGACAGCGTGGACCCCGCTCCCTTTTCTCCTCTGACGCTGACAAGACGACCCCACTGCCACCTCCTTCTTCTTCCCCGCGACCCCGTCTTCCCCAGACTTCGCCGGCCGTTTTCTGCTTTGATTCCGCCGAATTAATTCGCGTTAATACTGCGTTAATCCCTCGCCGCGATGACGTCTACTTAACCGCCTGCTCCTCCTCCTCCATTTCCCTCAAACCCCTTCTCCAAGCTCGCCCCCAGGCCGCCTCAATTTCTCCCTGAGCACCCTCTGCTCCGACGAGCCTCCTTATCAATTCCGGCCACACCCCGCCGCCTCTCGCCTACCTCTGCACGCGAGCACGCTCACCGCATCCAGACGCATCTGTCCGTGCCCTCCGTTCATCTGCGGGTGCCCTGTAAGCTCGACTTCGACGACGACCACCGTCGCCACCGTCTGCCTCTTTCTCCGACGAGCTCCACAGGTAGCCTCCAGCCGCCCCTCTTCTTTTCGATGATGCGCCTAACACCAGTGATTCCTTCCGCAACTAACACCGTCGTTCTCGTGACCTAGCTCGCACCGTAGCGTCGCCTCCGTCGTCGACAGTGAGCACCGCCGTCTGCAACCTCTCCGACGATCTCCCCTGGTAAAAGCTGACCGCCCCGAGCCCTCTCGTTCACGCACGTATCATCTCCGTAACCTCCCGTATCTAACCCTGCCCTCGGTCTGTCCTCTCTTGATCTGTAGCACCGTCTTCGACTACGGACAGAGCCGTCCATCGCCGTCCTCTACTCCGGCGAGAAATCCCTGACAGCATCGTGCGCCCCTCGCCTGACCAACACCTCCCCGAGCATCGCCGTAACCTCCTGAGCCTGGTGAGCATCTCCTCCTTCTCCCTTGCCCTCTGCATCGCCGGCACCGTCATCGACCGACGACTCCGCCGCCGGTAGCCACCGCAGCGCCGCTCGCAAATGGTCGAGCACGTTAGCACCGTAGGATCTGGATCTGACGGTTACGATAGAATCACTTAACGCGAAGGGGTATGTCCTCTGTGCCGTGCGATCAAACTTGATCCAACGCTCCACGTTGCCGATCCACACCGAACCGGTACCGGCCAATCACAGCGCAACGCGTGGCACCAGTTGATCTGAATTAGAAATTTGAAAACAGAATTTCTTGCTAACTTCAAACCCATGTATCTTTTGATCCACACGTCCAAATTTTACAAATTTGATGTCGTTGGAATCAGCAAGACAAGCCCTAACCAACCCTGCCCATAGTTTAGCAAATAGTATCTGTTAACTTGTTTAACTTTGCAGATTCTTTTGTATGCTTGCTAACATTAGAAAAATCATTTAAAAATGATATTTAGGTTAAAACCTTTGCCAATTAGTTTGTTGTGACCTTGCTGACCATAGGAACCAACCCATAGTTTGGAAAGTGATTTTGGAAAAGAATAGAATGGATTAATTGGTTTAGTCCATTTCTAGCTAACTAAAACTATTTGTTTTGTTTATGAAAATGCTTTCATAAAGAAAACTTTGAGAGAATGTTTTGAACCAAACCTACTGACCCAAAACACCAAGGTTTGCAATAGCAACTCATTTGGTGAACCCTATAGACTAAAACCCTAGTAGACATATTTCTTCACCACATAAAATGACCAAATAGGTGCCTTGTTTTGAAATTGGTTTTTTTTAGGTGAAACCTTTTGCTAACAACTTTGCCACTTTGGTAAATGACCAATTTGGATCTTACAAAGTTTAGGAATCTAATAGAAACCCTTTTGCAAATGACTTTGCCATTTTGGTAAATGACCAATTTGGAACTTACAAGGTTTAGAAGCCTAGTGAAGACCATCCCTACATTAGAACCAACCTTTGCATGCCTATGCATGACTTTGCCACTTAACAAAAATGACCATTAGGTGTACCCAAATGTCTATGACCCACTAGGAACCACTTTTGCAAACAAAGCAAAGCTTGGCATGCTTGCATGCATTTCTTTGACTTTGTTATTTTATGTGTGTTGATTTGCTTGATTGGTAGATTGAGTTTGTGCCTTGCTTGATTGATTGTAGTGACTTGAAGAGTGTGAGTGTTGCAAGGACAAGGAGTGAACTTATACCCTCTACCAAAAAGGCAAGTGATGCTTCATATCTTATGTCCCATTATTTTCACTATGCATTAGTGTTTTTGCTAAAGAAAAATCTTGCATGGTTCTTAATTTGCTAAGTATAGACCTTGCTATAGGAAATCTAGTAGATGAATCCTTAGTAGGATTTTCCTAAGTTAAAAATCCTATTACTACCAAGCTTAGCCTAGCAAATAGAAAACTTGGGTGGGATATTTATTCACACTATGAAAAATCTTCTAAGTCTAAGGACTTGTGTTTTGTTTAATAAAACAACTAAGATTAATGAATCTCCTGGGTGGAATGGGATTGCATGGTGGTTTTTGGTTGAGTGGTTCACAAGGCCATGGGACTTGGCTTGTGTATCTCACTTGTGGATGGCCACCCAGGAAACAAAGAGATTTGAGATGTCAAATGTTGAGAAACTTCAAGTGCAACCACTTGGCATTATGGGCTCTGCCATGATCTTAGGATGCTGGAACTTAGTCTATTGGACAGTGGGTGGTAGTGATTGATAGGTTGGAGCACGTCCATTTGACTAAGGAAAACTCTTGAAGGATCATTCTTGGGGAAACCAAGGCTTGTGGGGAAAGTGCACCACCTCTGCAGAGTGTAAAACCTAAGTACTTAGCCATGTCCCTGGTAAAGGACAATTTGAGCATCAAGACATGGAAGCAATCAAGAATCTCATCATTCCAATTTCTAAATTAAAACTTGTGGGTGAACAAGGGTTGTGTGAAATTCTTCAATCTTTGATGGAGAGATGGCTTGGTACAAGGATCTCAAAATCTTAGATTGGGAAATTGTTTTGCCAAGTAAATCTTCAGTCTCTGATTGGTAGATGCCCTGAGTGGATCTTCAGTCTTTGATTGATAGATGCCTTGGAATTTGTTTTTGCCAAACAAAACTTATTTTCAAATGATAGAGAAAAATCTATTTTGAGCAATGCAAAGCCTCAACTCCACTTAGCCAAATGCATATAGATGATAGACTCCACTATACTACCAAAGTATCACTTGCCAATACAATTCAAATGTATTGACCCTTGTGGCTGTAACTTATTATGTTGCAGGTTTGATTGTTTTAGTGAAGATTGATTGATTAGGATTACAAAGTCTACAACCAACATATGCACTGTGGCACTTTGAAGATGAAGGACCCATGACTATAGTTATTCCGCTGCAATGTAATGTAAATAGCCAATGAGCTATGTTTGATGTAATAAAATTATGTTATTCCTGGTTATAAAGTTATATTATGACCTTTGTTTCTTGATATTACATCTGAACTGTGGATGCTAGCTATTGATCCAGGGACTAGCATTGTAAACACAGGGGACTCAATCTTATTTAAGGTTGGGGACGCTACAGAATGGTATCAGAGCATTGTGTTGCCTATAGGATTTGTAACCCTAGGATTGGACAAAAACCCTTAGAAAAATAGGAGTTGTCTTATTCCAAAACTTATTTACAAAAACAATCTTGTAAACTCTTTCCTCAATCATTTTTGGTTTCGACTCTACTTCTCATCTATATTCAACTTAATGGAAAGCCTACCCCATGACCAAGACTACACCATGTGCAAAGGACTTCTTCAACACTTTCAACTCTAATGATTTCAACTTCTTCAACATCTTCAACATGTACACCAAGGACTTCAACTTGGATATCACTAAAGAATACAAGTCTTGAGTAACATTTCACTTGAAGGCTAAGGAAACACAACATAGAAGGAGCCATCAACATCTTGAAGTATTTGTGACCAAGAGACAAGAATTCTCCAAGGATACAAAGATCTCAATCAAGAAGAATCAACCAAGAAGGATGGAAAGATCACAAGTAAACCATGTAGATGGACCACCATATTTTAGTTAAGTCAAACCCACCAACTTATGTGGTGTAACAAAAATATTTTGTTGCCTAAGTATGTGCTTGAAACTGTTGTTTGAGTGGAGTGTTTGTTTGTGATTGCTTGCACATTGCTTGTGTGAAATGTGATGTGTGTGAATAGAAATATCACCTTAGAAAAAAAACCTTTTGCCTATTCTAACCCCTATCCAACCCAAACAGATGACTTCTCCAAGAGACTCCAACATCAAGGATGGTGACAACAACAACAACCAAGAGGTCAACATGAGAGAACTCATAGCAACCCAACACCAATTGAGTCAACTAACAGCTCAGTTCATAGCCAACAATAGTGATAAAGACCCTACCTTGCAAAAGTTTTTGGAAGAACAATCCCAACTGATGCTTAAGGTGACTAATCAAATGATCAGCATGGAAGAAAACTATCCCAAAAGAGTGTATGACAACAAGGATGATAAGAACATTATGCTAGATGGAGCACCAGCTTGCAATATTTGTGGAGACAAGGATCATACTTCCAAGGAGCATGAAGATCAATGCCCCAATTGTGAAGAGGAACATCCAGTTGGCCAATGCCCAACATCTCAAGTTACTTGTCACCTTTGTGAAGGAAATGACCATGTTCCTATTCAATGCCCCGTCTATGCCATTGTTGAACAAAGGAAACAAGAAGGATCCAAGTATGCCAAGAATGTTGATGACAAAGGAAAAGGACTACTCATACCTCCAAACAAGACAACCAAATTCAAAGGATCAAAGAAGCCCAAGAAACCAAAGCAAGACATGAGCCTTGTGCAATGTCGTAAATGTAAGGAAATGGGACACAACCCGGTGGATGCCCGAGTCCATAAAGAATAAAAGGATGGACCAAGTAGTGTGCAACAACTGCAAAGAGCTAGGCCATTATGTAGCAGTTTGTCCACAAGAGCAACGTAAAGAACTCCAAGATATCCACTGTTTCAATTGCAAGGAACCAGGACACTATGTAAGCAATTGTCCAGAAAAGATGAAGAACAAGATGAACAAGCCAAAGGAGAAACCCAACCTTAGCCCATGAGTCAAGCATGGAAATAATGGACACTATGCAGAAGTTTTCCAAGAAGAAGCTTTCCAAGATTCCAAGCAAGCCAAGATGTAGTTTAGTTGGAAAAATTTTAAGGGTGGTAGTACCCTAGTTGTTTTGAACCTGCTTGTAACCCTAGCCTCCCCAAATCTCGGGACGAGATTTCTTTTAAGGTGGTAACTGTCACATCCCAAGATTTTCCAAATCTTGTAATGTGAAAAATAAAATAAACAAAATAAATTTTTGTTGAAAATCAGGGTGAAAAGAAACTTTTGTTTCTAAAAGGAGACTTAAAATCCCATCTTGAACAAACTTTGGTAGAAGTTTGAATTCAACAAATTCAAATCAAGGGAAATGCATTCCTCAATGAATGTATCTGGAAATTTGAACATTTGGAAAGAAGTCCAAAACCCTAAACCCTAATGGAAGGAAATCATTTTCCAAGGTATCTCCAAATCCATGGATTTGATCCATACCAAGTTGATCAACAAATTTTCACAAAGGATCAAGAAAGACCTTGGAGATTGGTTTCACTTAGTTTGGAACCTTAGACAAAATCTTATGAATATAATAAGATAAGGAAATTGAATTTCCAAAGTTAATAAAGCCCTTACCAAAAGCCATACCAAATGGTGAACAAATAATCCTAAAGGGATTTATTTGGATAAACATTTATCAAAGGAAAATAAATTGTTTTGGAAACACTGTTTTAGATCTTTTAATAAAAGACTTTGGTTTCAAATGAAAAGATAAGCCAAATTAATTTTGGCCAAGCTTTTGAAATAAAATATTTTGCTTTGATTAAAATGAGTAAAGGATTATTTAAATAAAATAAATAAGGATTTAAATATCCAATTTTATTTAAGTAAAGGCTTTCCCATTTTAATTAAAACACCAAAACTTATTTATTTGTTTAAATAAGTTTCCAAGTATTCTTTTATGTTTCAAATTAAACCTTCTGGTTTGGTTTTGAAAATAATTGGAATTCAAATGGAAATATTATTAAATAAATCAAACCCTAATAACTAAAGATCCATTTTATTTATTGTTAAATGGATCCTAAAAATAAATAAAAATAATATTTCATTTTGAGATTTGGATTATGTTGCCAAACAGAACCAAATTCAAATGAAAAGTTTGCTGTTTGAATTGATTGAGTGTTGTTTGAAATTGTTTGAATTAATTGTTTGAAATTGAAAACAGAAAAAGAAATAGAAAAAGAAAAAGGCTTAGACGAAAAAAAATAGGAAAAGCATAAGGCCCAGTACCCACCAAGCCATTCCAGCCAGCTTCCCTCCCGAAGAAACCTTTTCTCACTTAAACTGCACCCTACGAGAGGACAGCGTGGACCCGCTCCTTTTCTCCTCGTGACAAGGCGACCCCCGCCACCTCCTTCTTCTTCCCATGACCCGTCTTCCAGACTTAGCCGGCCGTTCTGCTTTGATTCCGCCGAATTAATTAGCGTTAATACTGCGTTAATCCCTCTCCGCGATGACGTCTACTTAACCGCTCCTCCTCCTCCATTTCCTCAAACCCCTTCTCCAAGCTCGCCCCAGGCCGCCTCAATTTCTCCTGAGCACCCTCTGCTCGACGAGCCTCCTTATCAATTCCGGCCACACCCGCCTCGCCTCGCCTCTACGCTTGCACGCCACTCCGCATCCAGACGCTTCTGTCCATGCCCTCCGTTCAGACGCGGGTACCCTGTAACCTCGACTTCGACAACGACCACCGTCGCCACTGTCTGCCTCTTTCTCCGACGAGCTCCACAGGTAGCTTCCAGCCACCCCTCTTCTTTTCGATGATGCGCCTAACACCAGTGATTCCTTCCGCAACTAACGCCGTCGTTCTCGTGTCCTAGCTCACACCGTAGCGCTGTCTCCGTCGTCGACAGTGAGCACCGCCGTCTGCAACCTCTCCGACGATCTCCCCTGGTAAAAGCTGACCGCCCCGAGCCCTCTCGTTCACGCACGTATCATCTCCGTAACCTCCCGTATCTAACCCTGCCCTCGGTGTGTCCTCTCTTGATCTGTAGCACCATCTTCGACTTGAAGACGAGCATCGTCCCATCCTCTACTCCGGCGAGAAATCCCTGACAGCATCGTGCGCCCCTCGCCCGACCAACACCTCCCCGAGCATCGCCGTAACCTCCTGAGCCTGGTGAGCATCTCCTCCTTCTCCCTTGCCCTCTGCATCGCCGGCACCGTCATCGACCGACGACTCCGCCGCCGGTAGCCACCGCAGCGCCGCTCGCAAATGGTCGAGCACGTTAGCACCGTAGGATCTGGATCTGACGGTTACGATAGAATCACTTAGGCGGGGTATGTCCTCTCGTGCCGCGATCAAACTTGATCCAACGCTCCACGTTGCCGATCCACACCGAACGGTACGCCAACGAAGCAATGCACGTGGCACCAGTTGATCTGAATTAGAAATTTGAAAACAGAATTTCTTGCTAACTTCAAACCCATGTATCTTTTGATCCACACGTCCAAATTTTACAAATTTGATGTCGTTGGAATCAGCAAGACAAGCCCTAACCAACCCTGCCCATAGTTTAGCAAATAGTATCTGTTAACTTGTTTAACTTTGCAGATTCTTTTGTATGCTTGCTAACATTAGAAAAATCATTTAAAAATGATATTTAGGTTAAAACCTTTGCCAATTAGTTTGTTGTGACCTTGCTGACCATAGGAACCAACCCATAGTTTGGAAAGTGATTTTGGAAAAGAATAGAATGGATTAATTGGTTTAGTCCATTTCTAGCTAACTAAAACTATTTGTTTTGTTTATGAAAATGCTTTAATAAAAAAACTTTGAGAGAATGTTTTGAACCAAACCTACTGACCCAAAACACCAAGGTTTGCAATAGCAACTCATTTGGTGAACCCTATAGACTAAAACCCTAGTAGACATATTTTTTCACCACATAAAATGACCAAATAGGTGCCTTGTTTTGAAATTGGTTTTTTTTAGGTGAAACCTTTTGCTAACAACTTTGCCACTTTGGTAAATGACCAATTTGGATCTTACAAAGTTTAGGAATCTAATAGAAACCCTTTTGCAAATGACTTTGCCATTTTGGTAAATGACCAATTTGGAACTTACAAGGTTTAGAAGCCTAGTGAAGACCATCCCTACATTAGAACCAACCTTTGCATGCCTATGCATGACTTTGCCACTTAACAAAAATGACCATTAGGTGTACCCAAATGTCTATGACCCACTAGGAACCACTTTTGCAAACAAAGCAAAGCTTGGCATGCTTGCATGCATTTCTTTGACTTTGTTATTTTATGTGTGTTGATTTGCTTGATTGGTAGATTGAGTTTGTGCCTTGCTTGATTGATTGTAGTGACTTGAAGAGTGTGAGTGTTGCAAGGACAAGGAGTGAACTTATACCCTCTACCAAAAAGGCAAGTGATGCTTCATATCTTATGTCCCATTATTTTCACTATGCATTAGTGTTTTTGCTAAAGAAAAATCTTGCATGGTTCTTAATTTGCTAAGTATAGACCTTGCTATAGGAAATCTAGTAGATGAATCCTTAGTAGGATTTTCCTAAGTTAAAAATCCTATTACTACCAAGCTTAGCCTAGCAAATAGAAAACTTGGGTGGGATATTTATTCACACTATGAAAAATCTTCTAAGTCTAAGGACTTGTGTTTTGTTTAATAAAACAACTAAGATTAATGAATCTCCTGGGTGGAATGGGATTGCATGGTGGTTTTTGGTTGAGTGGTTCACAAGGCCATGGGACTTGGCTTGTGTATCTCACTTGTGGATGGCCACCCAGGAAACAAAGAGATTTGAGATGTCAAATGTTGAGAAACTTCAAGTGCAACCACTTGGCATTATGGGCTCTGCCATGATCTTAGGATCTTTGGAACTTAGTCTATTGGACAGTGGGTGGTAGTGATTGATAGGTTGGAACGTCCATTTGACTAAGGAAGGCTCTTGAAGGATCATTCTTGGGAAACCAAGGCTTGTGGGGAAAGTGCACCACCTCTGCAGTGTAAAACCTAAGTACTTAGCCATGTCCCAGTAAAGGACAATTTGAGCATCAAGACATGGAAGCAATCAAGAATCTCATCATTCCAATTTCTAAATTAAAACTTGTGGGTGAACAAGGGTTGTGTGAAATTCTTCAATCTTTGATGGAGAGATGGCTTGGTACAAGGATCTCAAAATCTTAGATTGGGAAATTGTTTTTGCCAAGTAAATCTTCAGTCTCTGATTGGTAGATGCCCTGAGTGGATCTTCAGTCTTTGATTGATAGATGCCTTGGAATTTGTTTTTGCCAAACAAAACTTATTTTCAAATGATAGAGAAAAATCTATTTTGAGCAATGCAAAGCCTCAACTCCACTTAGCCAAATGCATATAGATGATAGACTCCACTATACTACCAAAGTATCACTTGCCAATACAATTCAAATGTATTGACCCTTGTGGCTGTAACTTATTATGTTGCAGGTTTGATTGTTTTAGTGAAGATTGATTGATTAGGATTACAAAGTCTACAACCAACATATGCACTGTGGCACTTTGAAGATGAAGGACCCATGACTATAGTTATTCCGCTGCAATGTAATGTAAATAGCCAATGAGCTATGTTTGATGTAATAAAATTATGTTATTCCTGGTTATAAAGTTATATTATGACCTTTGTTTCTTGATATTACATCTGAACTGTGGATGCTAGCTATTGATCCAGGGACTAGCATTGTAAACACAGGGGACTCAATCTTATTTAAGGTTGGGGACGCTACAACATGCAATGACTCTGGTTGTTATTAGTAAAAAAGAACACACATGAAATGACTCAAGTTGTTGTTAGTAAAAAGAACACACATGCAATGACACTGGTGGGTCCATATGTGGTATGTTAAAAGAACACACATGCAATGACTCTGGTTATTGTTAGTAAAAAGAGCACACATGCAATGACATTGGTGGATCCATGTGTGGTCTCTGAAGAGAACACACATTTCAATGACACTGGTGGATCCATATGTGGTATGTGAAAAGAACACACATGCAATGACTCCAGTTGTTGTTTGTAAAAAGAACACACATGCAATGACACTGGTGGATCCATGTGTGGTCTCTGAAGAGAACACACATTTCAATGACATTGGTGGATCCATATGTGGTATGTGAAAAGAACGCACATGCAATGACTCCAGTTGTTGTTAGTAAAAAGAACACACATGCAATGACCTTTGGTGGATCCATGTGTCTCTAAAGAGAACACACATGCAATGACTGGTTGTTATTAGTAAAAAGAACACACATGCAATGACTCGGTTGTTGTTAGTAAAAGAGCACACATGCGATGACATTGGTGGATCCGTGTGCTCTACAAGATAACACACATTTCAATGACACTGGTGGATCCATATGTGGTATGTGAAAAGAAAACACATGGAATGACTCCAGTTGTTATTAGTAAAAATAAGACACATGCAATGACACTGGTGGATCCATATGTGGTCTCTGAAGAGAACACAGATGCAATGACAAGTGGATGCATATGTGGTATGTGAAAAGAACACACATGAAATGACTCAAGTTGTTGTTAGTAAAAAGAACACACATGCAATGACACTGGTGGATCCATATGTGGTATGTTAAAAGAACACACATGCAATGACTCTGGTTGTTGTTAGTAAAAAGAATACACATGCAATGACACTGGTGGATCCATGTGTGGTCTCTGAAGAGAACACACATTTCAATGACACTGGTGGATCCATCTGTGGTATGTGAAAAGAACACACATGCAATGACTCCAGTTGTTGTTAGTAAAAAGAACACACATGCAATGACACTGGTGGATCCATGTGTGGTCTCTGAAGAGAACACATATTTCAATCACACTGTTGGATCCATATGTGGTATGTGAAGAGAACACACATGCAATGACTCCAGTTGTTGTTAGTTGTAACATCCCTAAAAATCATGTTTCAAAACTCATTCATATTATCTTTGCATCATTCATTCATATAGGGTTTTTCTCAAAATCATTTAAAAGCTTACACTTTGGCTATGATTTCATGTGGGCAATTTATCTCAATTGGCCATCACCCTTTGGGATTTGTTTGTCCATGACCTTGTTTGCTTGCCTCCATGATTGGAAAGATTAAGAGTAGCATTTAAACCCAAGATTCCAATTTAAAGATATTTTCTAAACCCTATACCAAATATTTGCAACTAGAGCAAATCTCTGTTTATTTCAAAGACCCAAGCTTGACCAAGTCCTGCTAGTAACCACATGGTCATCTGACTCATTTTTGAACCCACAGAACCCTGCAAAAATCCCCAAAGAAGTTTGAATTCAAAAGGATTTGAATTCATATCAAATTCTATTCAGAAAATGGAATTAGAAAAAGAAAAAGCTTAAACAAAAGAAAAAGGCCGCGCGGCCAGAATCTGGCCCAGCAGCGGATGAAGCCCAGCAAGCCCACCCGGGATCTCCTTATTCTTCTCTCTGTGAAGCGCCTGCTAAACAGCCAGCAGAAGACCCCACCTGCACTCCGCGCACCTCGCTGACAGGCGGGCCTTCTCCACGTCACCGTCGTCTCCACCCGCACGACCCGTTCATCCCCAAATCAACGCGAGCGTTTCTGTGTTTAATTCGCGGCGTAAATTCGATTTATTTGCAGAGTGATTCTCGCTCGTGACCAGGCTATAAGAACCCCCTCTGCCTCCTCTCTCTTCTCCCTCAAACCCCGAACCCAGAGCGCCACCAGGCTGCGTGTATTGCTCTCTGAAACCCCGCCGTCTCCGACGACCGCGCCGGCGAATTCCGGTGAGTCCAGAGCTCCCCTCTGCCTCTCGTTCTTGCAAACTGATTCAGTGAATCTCTGCGCTTCTTTTAACACATTTCGTTTGCTTTCGCATGGACCGTAGCTCCGGCAACGTCATCGACTAGTCGCCACCGACGTCTGCACGAACTCCGGCGAACTCTAGTGGTAAGTCCAGACCGCCCCGCGCTTTCTAGTTCACGCACACGACTCTGCCTTGACCCTGTGAACCTAACCATGTCCTCGCCTTGCCTTGGGGTGATCCACAGCAACGTCCACGACGACCACCCGACGCAACCGCCGCCCACAGCAACTCCGGCGAGCAATCTAGGACAGCCCCGAGCGCCCCTTGACCAACCGCAAGTACGACAAGCTTCGCCGTGACCTCCTGAGCCCGGTGAGCTACTCCTCCTTCTCCCTCGCCGTCTGCATCATCGGCAACGTCGTCGACCAAGCGATTCCGCCGCGGTATACCGCAGCCGCCCATCTGTGGCGAAGTAGTAGCTGATTAGATCGGATCGCCTCGATGAATCACTTAACCCGATGCAGCGATCTGAGCCGCCAGATTTCATTTAGATCCAGCGGCAGCGTATCGCTCGATCCGGTCTTGAACGATGCAGGCGAATAAGAACAAGACGCGTGGCTAGGTTAGATCTGGAAATAGAATTTAAAACCAGAAATTTGATCCAAATTCAAATGCCTATATCTTTTGAATCCCACGTTGGAATTTTGCAAACTTTATACCGTTGGATTCAGAAAAACAAGACCTTTCTGCCTATCCTCTTTATATAGCATATAGTAACCATTAGATATGTTTAAAATGCAGAGACTTGTTTGAGGCCTTTTTGAATATAGATTTAGTTTAGTATTTTATTTTAGGGCTAAATGAGTTGTCTTGGCTAATTTGTGACTTGTTTAGTTTCTGTATTCATGCACTTGCTTGGTTGAGTTTTCAAAAATCATCACTTGGTAGATTCATGCATGCTTGCATTCATACTATTTCTTGTTTGTATATATTTGTGTGTAATTGTGTGCTACCACTTTGTGTGTAGATTTTGCTAGTGATTGTGATTGTGACGAGTGCTACTCTCCACACTACCAAGGCAAGTGATATCATCATGAATATTCCATTCCTATATTTTATATATGCATTAGTATTATTTTTCTAAGTATAGGACTTGCATGGTTTTGCTAAGAACAAGCTATTCCTGGGAAAACCTATTAGGTGAAACCTTAGTGAAAATTACCTAAGTCAAGATTCCTATTACTATCATGCTTAGCCTAGCTATTAGAAAACAAGGGTGGTTTATATATTCACACTATGGAAAAATATTCTAAGTCTAAGGACTTGTTTTTATTTAACAAAACAACTAAGTTAATGAATCACCTGGGTGGAATGGAAAGAATGGGATATGTTGAGTGGTTACACAAGGCCAGGGTGCTGGTGAACCTTGTGTATCTCACTTGTGGATGGCCACCCAGGAAACAAAGAGATTTGAGATGTCAAATGTTGAGAAGCTTCAAGTGCAACCACTTGGCATTATGGGCTCTGCCATGATCTTAGGATGCTGGAACTTAGTCCTTTGGACAGTGGGTGGTAGATGGGTTGATAGGTTGGAACGCGTCCATTTGACTAAGGAAAGGCTACTGAAGGATCATCCTTGGGAAACCAAGGCTTGTGGGGAAAGTGCACCACCTCTGCAGAGTGTAAAACCTAAGTACTTAGCCATGTCCCTGGTAAAGGACAATTTGAGCATCAAGACATGGAAACTTCAAGAATCTCATCACTCCAATTTCTAAATAAAACTTGTGGGTGAACAAGGGTTAAAAGGAATCTTCAGTCATTGATTGGTAGATGCCCGGAGTGGATCTTCAGTCTTTGATTGGTAGATGCCTTGGGTGTTTTATGCCTTACAAAAACTTAGTATTTTCAAAAAGTTAAGGAAAAATCTATTTTGAGCAATGCAAGCCTAAGCTCCACCAGCCAAATGCATATAGTATTATAGTCCACTTAAAATATACTAAGGTATCACTTGCCAATACTATTCCAAAGTATTGACCCTTGTGGCTGTAACTTATGATGTTGCAGGTTACTCTGATGATGATTAGGAGTCATGAGTCTACACTCAACATGCTTGCCTGTGGCACATGAAGATGAAGACTTATGTTTATTTACATATTCCATAAACTCTTGTATTAGGCCTTTGGCCATGAGTTGTAAAAGACTATGTTTTATCTCTGGAATGACTGTAATAAACGACCTTTGTATCTGTGTACTTCATCTTAAACTGTGGATGCTAGCAATGATCCAGGGACTAGCATTGCAATCACAGGGATCTTTTCCTTTAATAAGGAGGGATCTTACATATGTGGTATGTGAAAGGAACACACGTGCAATGACTCTGGTTGTTGTTAGTAAAAAAGAACACACGTGCAATGACATAGGTGGATCCATAGGTGGATTGTGAAAAGAGCACACATGCAATGACTCTAGTTGTTCCATATGTGGTATGTGAAAAGAACACACATTCAATGACCCTAGTTGTTTTTAGTAACAAGAACACGGATGCAATGACACTGGTGGATCCATGTGTGGTCTCTAAAGAGAGAACACATGCAATGACTATGGTTGTTGTTAGTAAAAAGAGAACACATGCAATGACACTGGTGGATCCATAGGTGGATTGTGAAAAGAACACACATGCAATGACCCTGGTTGTTGTTAGTAAAAAGAACACACATGGAATGACACTGGTGGATCCATGTGTGGTCTCTAAAGAGAACTCACATTTCAATGAATCTGGTTGTTGTTAGTAAAAAGAACACACATAGAATGACACTGGTCGATCCATGTGTGGTCTCTGAAGAGAACACACATTTCAATGACACCGGTGGTTCCATATGTGGTATGTGAAAAGAATAGTCATGAAATGACTCCAGTTGTTGTTAGTAAAAAGAACACACATGCATTGACACTCGTGGATCCATAGGTGGATTGTGAAAAGAACAAACATGCAATGACACTGGTGGATCCATATGTGGTATGTGAAAAGAACACACATCCAATCACTCTAGTTGTAATTAGTAACAAGAACACACATGGAATGACACTAGTGGATCCATGTGTGGTCTCTGAAAAGAACACACATGCAATGAATCTGGTTGTTGTTAGTAAGAAGAACACGCATGCAATTACACTGGTGGATCCATGTGTGGTCTCTGAAGAGAACACACATGCAATGACACTGGTGGATCCATGTGTGGTCTCTAGAGAGAACACACATGCAATGACACTGGTGGATCCATAGGTGGATTGTGAAAAGAACACACATGCAATGACACTGGTTGTTGTTAGTAAAAAGAACACACATGCAATGACACTGGTGGATCCATGTGTGGTCTCTGAAGAGAACACACATTTCAATGAATCTGGTTGTTGTTAGTAAAAAGAACACACATAGAATGACACTGGTCGATCCATGTGTGGTCTCTGAAGAGAACACACATTTCAATGACTCCGGTGGATCCATATGTGGTATGTGAAAAGAATAGTCATGAAATGACTCCAGTGTTAGTAAAAAGAACACACATGCAATGACACTGGTGGATCCATAGGTGGATTGTGAAAAGAACACACATGCAATGACACTGGTGGATCCATATGTGGTATGTGAAAAGAACACACATGCAATGACTCTGGTTGTAATTAGTAACAAGAACACACATGTAGTGACACTGGTGGATCCATGTGTGGTCTCTAAAGAGAACACACATGCAATGACTCTAGCTGTTGTTAGTAAAAAGAGCACACATGCATTGACACTGGTGGATCCATAGGTGGATTGTGAAGAGAACACACATGCAATGAACTGGTTGTTTTTAGTTAAAAGAAAACACATGCAATGACACTAGTGGATCCATGTGTGGTCTCTGAAGAGAACACACATTTCTATGAATCTGGTTGTTGTTAGTAAAAAGAACACACATGCAATGACACTGGTGGATCCATGTGTGGTCTCTTAAGAGAACACACATGCAATGACACCGGTGGATCCATATGTGGTATGTGAAAAGAACAGTCATGAACTGACTCCAGTTGTTGTTAGTAAAAAGAACACACATGCAATGACACTGGTGGATCCATAGGTGGATTGTGAAAAGAACACACATGCAATGACACTGGTGGATCCATGTGTGGTCTCTGAAGAGAACACACATTTCAATGCACCGGTGGATCCATATGTGGTATGTGAAAAGAATAGTCATGAAATGACTCTAGTTGTTGTTAGTAAAAAGAACACACATGTAATGACACAGGTGGATCCATAGGTGGATTGTGAAAAGAACACACATGCAATGACATTGGTGGATCCATATGTGGTATGTGAAAAGAACACACATGAAATGACTCTAGTTGTAATTATTAACAAGAACACACATGCAATGACACTAGTGGATCCATGTGTGGTCTCTAAAGAGAACACAAATGCAATGACTCCAATTGTTGTTAGTAAAAAGAGCACACATGCAATGACACTGGTGGATCCATGTGTGGTCTCTGAAAAGAACACACATGCAATGAATCTTGTTGTTGTTAGTAAAAAGAACACACATGCAATGACACTGGTGGATCCATGTGTGGTCTCTAAATAGAACACACATGCAATGAATCTGGTTGTTGTTAGTAAAAAGAGCACACATGCAACGACACTGGTGGATCTATAGGTGGATTGTTAAGAGAACACATATGCAATGAATCTGGTTGTTGTTAGTAAACATAACACACATGCAATGACACTCGTGGATCCATGTGTGGTGTCTAAAGAGGACACACATGCAATGACTCTGGTTGTTGTTAGTAAAAAGAGCACACATGCAATGACACTGGTGGATCCATAGGTGGATTGTGAAAAGAACACACATGCAATGACACTGGTTGTTGTTAGTAAAAAGAACACACATGCAATACACTGCTGGATCCATGTGTGGTATCTGAAGAGAACACACATTTCAATGAATCTGGTTGTTGCTAGTAAAAAGAACACACATGCAATGACACTGGTGGATCCATGTGTGGTCTCTGAAGAGAACACACATGAAGTGACTCTGGTTGTTGTTAGTAGAAAGAGCCCACATGCAATGACACTAGGTGATCCTATGTGGTATGTGAAAAGAACACACGTGCAATGACTCTGGTTGTTATTAGTAAAAAGAACACACATGCAATGACACTGGTGGATCCATGTGTGGTCTGTAAAGAGAGCACACATGCAATTACTCTTGTTGTTGTTAGTGAAAAGAGCACACATGCAATGACACTGGTTGTTGTTAGTAAACATAACACACATGCAGTGACACAGGTGGATCCATGTGTGGTCTCCAAAAAGAACACACATGCAATGACTCTAGTTGTTGTTAGTAAAAAGAGCACACATGCAATGACACTGGTGGATCCATAGGTGGATTGTGAAGAGAACACGCATGCAATGAACTGGTTGTTTTTAGTAAAAAGAAAACATATGAAATGGAACTAGTGGATCCATGTGTGGTCTCTGAAGAGAACACACATTTCTATGAATCTGTTTGTTGTAAGTAAAAAGAACACACATGCAATGACACTGGTGGATCCATGTGTGGTCTCTAAAGAGAACACACATGCAATGACTCTGGTGGATCCATATGTGGTATGTGAGAAGAACAGTCATGAACTGACTCCAGTTGTTGTTAGTAAAAAGAACACACATGCAATGACACTGGTGGATCCATAGGTGGATTGTAAAAAGAGAACACATGCAATGACACTGGTGGATCCATGTGCGGTCTCTAAAGAGAACACACATGCAATGAATCTGGTTGTTGTTAGTAAAAAGAACACACATGCAATGACCCTGGTTTTTCCTAGTGAAAAGAACACACATGCAATGACACTGGTGGATCCATGTGTGGTCTCTAAAGAGAACACACATGCAATGACTCTGGTGGATCCATATGTGGTATGTGAGAAGAACAGTCATGAACTAACTCTAGTTGTTGTTAGTAAAAAGAACACACATGCAATGACACTGGTGGATCCATAGGTGGATTGTAAAAAGAGCACACATGCAATGACACTGGTGGATCCATGTGCGGTCTCTGAAGAGAACACACATGCAATGAATCTGGTTGTTGTTAGTAAAAAGAACACACATGCAATGACCCTGGTTTTTCCTAGTGAAAAGAACACACATGGAATGACACTGGTGGATCCATGTGTGGTCTCTAAAGAGAACTCACATTTCAATGAATCTGGTTGTTGTTAGTAAAAAGAACACACATAGAATGACACTGGTCGATCCATGTGTGGTCTCTGAAGAGAACACACATTTCAATGACACCGGTGGTTCCATATGTGGTATGTGAAAAGAATAGTCATGAAATGACTCTAGTTGTTGTTAGTAAAAAGAACACACATGCATTGACACTCGTGGATCCATAGGTGGATTGTGAAAAGAACACACATGCAATGACACTGGTGGATCCATATGTGGAATGTGAAAAGAACACACATCCAATGACTCTAGTTGTAATTAGTAACAAGAACACACATGCAATGACACTGGTGGATCCATGTGTGGTCTCTAAAGAGAACACACATGCAATGACTCCAGTTGTTGTTAGTAAAAAGAGCACACATGGAATGACACTAGTGGATCCATGTGTGGTCTCTGAAAAGAACACACATGCAATGAATCTGGTTGTTGTTAGTAAGAAGAACACACATGCAATTACACTGGTGGATCCATGTGTGGTCTCTGAAGAGAACACACATGCAATGACACTGGTGGATCCATGTGTGGTCTCTAAAGAGAACACACATGCAATGACTTTAGTTGTTGTTAGTAAAAAGAGAACACATGCAATGACACTGGTGGATCCATAGGTGGATTGTGAAAAGAACACACATGCAATGACACTGGTTGTTGTTAGTAAAAAGAACACACATGCAATGACACTGGTGGATCCATGTGTGGTCTCTGAAGAGAACACACATTTCAATGAATCTGGTTGTTGTTAGTAAGAAGAACACACATAGAATGACACCGGTCGATCCATGTGTGGTCTCTGAAGAGAACACACATTTCAATGACACCGGTGGATCCATATGTGGTATGTGAAAAGAATAGTCATGAAATGACTCCAGTGTTAGTAAAAAGAACACACATGCAATGACACTGGTGGATCCATAGGTGGATTGTGAAAAGAACACACATGCAATGACACTAGTGGATCCATATGTGGTATGTGAAAAGAACACACATGCAATGACTCTGGTTGTAATTAGTAACAAGAACACACATGTAGTGACACTGGTGGATCCATGTGTGGTCTCTAAAGAGAACACACATGCAATGACTCTAGTTATTATTAGTAAAAAGAGCACACATGCAATGACACTGGTGGATCCATAGGTGGATTGTGAAGAGAACACACATGCAATGAACTGGTTGTTTTTAGTAAAAAGAAAACACATGCAATGACACTAGTGGATCCATGTGTGGTCTCTGAAGAGAACACACATTTCTATGAATCTGGTTGTTGTTAGTAAAAAGAACACACATGCAATGACACTGGTGGATCCATGTGTGGTCTCTGAAGAGAACACACATGCAATGACTCCAGTTGTTGTTAGTAAAAAGAACACACATGCAATGAAACTGGTGGATCCATGTATGGTCTCTGAAGAAAACACACATTTCAATGATACTGGAGGATCCATATGTGTTATGTGAAAAGAACACACATCAAATGACACTGGTTGTTGTTAGTAAAAAGAACACACATGCAATGACACTGGTGGATCCATGTGTGGTCTCTGAAGAGAACACACATGCAATGACATTGGTGGATCCATGTGTGGTCTCTAAAGACAACAGACATGCAATGACTCAGGTTGTTGTTAGTAAAAGAAGCACACATGCAGTGACACTAGTGGATCCATAGGTGGATTGTGAAAAGAAGACACATGCAATGACACTTGTTGTTGTTAGTAAAAAGAACACACATGCAATGACACTGGTGGATCCATGTGTGGTCTGTAAAGAGAGCACACATGCAATTACTCTTGTTGTTGTTAGTGAAAAGAGCACACATGCAATGACACTGGTTGTTGTTAGTAAACATAACACACATGCAGTGACACTGGTGGATCCATGTGTGGTCTCTAAAGAGAACACACATGCAATGACTCTAGTTGTTGTTAGTAAAAAGAGCACACATGCAATGACATTGGTGGATCCATAGGTGGATTGTGAAGAGAACACGCATGCAATGAACTGGTTGTTTTTAGTAAAAAGAAAACATATGCAATGGAACTAGTGGATCCATGTGTGGTCTCTAAAGAGAACACACATTTCTATGAATCTGTTTGTTGTTAGTAAAAAGAACACACATGCAATGACACTGGTGGATCCATGTGTGGTCTCTAAAGAGAACACACATGCAATGACTCTGGTGGATCCATATGTGGTATGTGAGAAGAACAGTCATGAACTGACTCCAGTTGTTGTTAGTAAAAAGAACACACATGCAATGACACTGGTGGATCCATAGGTGGATTGGAAAAAGAGAACACATGCAATGACACTGGTGGATCCATGTGCGGTCTCTGAAGAGAACACACATGCAATGAATCTGGTTGTTGTTAGTAAAAAGAACACACATGCAATGACCCTGGTTTTACCTAGTGAAAAGAACACACATGCAATGACACTGGTGGATCCATGTGTGGTCTCTAAAGAGAACACACATGCAATGACTCTGGTGGATCCATATGTGGTATGTGAGAAGAACATTCATGAACTGACTCCAGTTGTTGTTAGTAAAAAGAACACACATGCAATGACACTGGTGGATCCATAGGTGGATTGTAAAAAGAGCACACATGCAATGACACTGGTGGATCCATGTGCGGTCTCTGAAGAGAACACACATGCAATGAATCTGGTTGTTGTTAGTAAAAAGAACACACATGCAATGACCCTGGTTTTTCCTAGTGAAAAGAACACACATGGAATGACACTGATGGATCCATGTGTGGTCTCTAAAGAGAACTCACATTTCAATGAACCTGGTTGTTGTTAGTAAAAAGAACACACATAGAATGACACTGGTCGATCCATGTGTGGTCTCTGAAGAGAACACACATTTCAATGACACCGGTGGTTCCATGTGTGGTATGTGAAAAGAATAGTCATGAAATGACTCTAGTTGTTGTTAGTAAAAAGAACACACATGCATTGACGCTCATGGATCCATAGGTGGATTGTGAAAAGAACACACATGCAATGACACTGGTGGATCCATATGTGGAATGTGAAAAGAACACACATCCAATGACTCTAGTTGTAATTAGTAACAAGAACACACATGCAATGACACTGGTGGATCCATGTGTGGTCTCTAAAGAGAACACACATGCAATAACACTGGTGGATCCATGTGTGGTCTCTAAAGAGAACACACATGCAATGACTCTAGTTATTATTCGTAAAAAGAGAACACATGCAATGACACTGGTGGATCCATAGGTGGATTGTGAAGAGAACACACATGCAATGAACTGGTTGTTTTTAGTAAAAAGAAAACACATGCAATGACACTAGTGGATCCATGTGTGGTCTCTGAAGAGAACACACATTTCTATGAATCTGGTTGTTGTTAGTAAAAAGAACACACATGCAATGACACTGGTGGATCCATGTGTGGTCTCTGAAGAGAACACACATGCAATGACTCCAGTTGTTGTTAGTAAAAAGAACACACATGCAATGAAACTGGTGGATCCATGTATGGTCTCTGAAGAAAACACACATTTCAATGACACTGGTGGATCCATATGTGTTATGTGAAAAGAACACACATCAAATGACACTGGTTGTTGTTAGTAAAAAGAACATACATGCAATGACACTGGTGGATCCATGTGTGGTCTCTGAAGAGAACACACATGCAATGACATTGGTGGATCCATGTGTGGTCTCTAAAGAAAACAGACATGCAATGACTCAGGTTGTTGTTAGTAAAAGAAGCACACATGCAGTGACACTAGTGGATCCATAGGTGGATTGTGAAAAGAACACACATGCAATGGCACTTGTTGTTGTTAGTAAAAAGAACACACATGCAATGGCACTGGTGGATCCATGTGTGGTCTCTGAAGAGAACACACATGCAATGACTCTGGTTGTTGTTAGTAAAAAGAGCACACATGCAATGACACTGGTGGATCCATAGGTGGATTGTTAAGAGAACACACATGCAATGAATCTGGTTGTTGTTAGTAACCATAACACACATGCAATGACACTGGTGGATCCATGTGTGGTCCATGTGTGGTCTCTAAAGAGAACACACATTTCAATGACTCTGGTTGTTGTTAGTAAAAAGAACACACATGCAATGACACTAGTGGATCCATAGGTGGATTGTGAAAAGAACACACATGCAATGACACTGGTTGTTGTTAGTAAAAAGAACACACATGCAATAACACTGCTGGATCCATGTGTGGTATCTGAAGAGAACACACATTTCTATGAATCTGGTTGTTGCTAGTAAAAAGAACACACATGCAATGACACTGGTGGATCCATGTGTGGTCTCTGAAGAGAACACACATGCAATGACTCTGGTTGTTGTTAGTAAAAAGAGCCCACATGCAATGACACTGGGTGATCCTATGTTGTATGTGAAAAGAACACATGTGCAATGACTCTGGTTGTTGTTAGTAAAAAGAACACACATGCAATGACACTGGTGGATCCATGTGTGGTCTCTAAAGAGAGCACACATGCAATTACTCTTTTTGTTGTTAGTAAAAAGAGCACACATGCAATGACACTGGTTTTTGTTAGTAAACATAACACACATGCAGTGACACTGGTGGATCCATGTGTGGTCTCTAAAGAGAACACACATGCAATGACTCTAGTTGTTGTTAGTAAAAAGAGCACACATGCAATGACACTGGTGGATCCATAGGTGGATTGTGAAGAGAACACACATGCAATGAACTGGTTGTTTTTAGTAAAAAGAAAACATATGCAATGGAACTAGTGGATCCATGTGTGGTCTCTGAAGAGAACACACATTTCTATGAATCTGGTTGTTGTTAGTAAAAAGAACACACATGCAATGACACTGGTGGATCCATGTGTGGTCTCTAAAGAGAACACACATGCAATGACTCTGGTGGATCCATATGTGGTATGTGAAAAGAACACACATCAAATGACACTGGTTGTTGTTAGTAAAAAGAACACACATGCAATGACACTGGTGGATCCATAGGTGGATTGTGAAAAGAACACACATGCAATGACACTGGTGGATCCATGTGCGGTCTCTGAAGAGAACACACATTTCAATGAATCTGGTTGTTGTTAGTAAAAAGAACACACATGCAATGACTCTGGTACATCCATGTGTGGTCTCTGAAGAGAACACACATTTCAATGCACCGGTGGATCCATATGTGGTATGTGAAAAGAATAGTCATGAAATGACTCCAGTTTTTGTTAGAAAAAAGAACACACATGCAATGGCACTGGTGGATCCATAGGTGGATTGTGAAAAGAACACACATGCAATGACACTGGTGGATCCATATATGGTATGTGAAAATAACACACATGCAATGACTCCATTTGTTGTTAGTAAAAAGAACACACACGCAATGACACTGGTGGATGCATAGGTGGATTGTGAAAAGAACACACATGCAATGACACTGGTCGATCCATGTGTGGTCTCTAAAGAGAACACACATTTCAATGAATCTGGTTGTTGTTAGTAAAAAGAACACACATGCAATGACACTGGTGGATCCATGTGTGGTCTCTGAAGAGAACACACATTTCAATGCACCGGTGGATCCATATGTGTTATGTGAAAAGAATAGTCATGAAATGACTCCAGTTGTTGTTAGTAAAAAGAACACACATGCATTGACACTGGTGGATCCATAGGTGGATTGTGAAAAGAACACACATGCAATGACACTGGTGGATCCATGTGTGGTCTCTAAAGAGAACACACATGCAATGACTCTGGTTGTTGTTAGTAAAAAGAGCACACATGCAATGACACTAGTGGATCCATAGGTGGATTGTGAAAAGAACACACATGCAATGACCCTGGTTGTTGCTAGTAAAAAGAACACACATGGAATGACACTGGTGGATCCATGTGTGGTCTCTAAAGAGAACACACATTTCAATGAATCTGGTTGTTGTTAGTAAAAAGAACACACATGGAACGACACTAGTGGATCCATGTGTGGTCTCTGAAGATAACAAACATTTCAATTACACTGGTGGATCCATATGTGGTATGTGAAAAGAACTGTCATGAAATGACTCTGGTTGTTATCAGTAAAAAGAACACACATGCAATGAGATTCATGGATCCATAGGTGGATTTTGAAAAGAACACACATTTTAATGACTCTGGTGGATCCATATGTGGTATGTGAAAAGAACACACATCCAATGACTCTAGTTGTAATTAGTAACAAGAACACACATGCAATGACACTGGTGGATCCATGTGTGGTCTCTAAAGAGAACACACATGCAATGACTCCAGTTGTTGTTAGTAAAAAGAGCACACATGCAATGACACTAGTGGATCCATGTGTGGTCTCTGAAAAGAACACACATGCAATGAATCTGGTTGTTGTTAGTAAAAAGAACACACATGCAATGACACTGGTGGATCCATGTGTGGTCTCTGAAGAGAACACACATGCAATGACACTGGTGGATCCATGTGTGGTCTCTAAAGAGAACACACATGCAATGACTCTGGTGGATCCATAGGTGGATTGTGAAAAGAACACACATGCAATGACACTGGTGGATCCATGTGTGGTCTCTGAAGAGAACACACATTTCAATGAATCTGGTTGTTGTTAGTAAAAAGAACACACATAGAATGACACTAGTGGATCCATGTGTGGTCTCTGAAGAGAACACACATTTCAATGACACCGGTGGATCCATATGTGGTATGTGAAAAGAATAGTCATGAAATGACTCCAGTGTTAGTAAAAAGAACACACATGCAATGACACTGGTGGATCCATAGGTGGATTGTGAAAAGAACACACATGCAATGACACTGGTGGATCCATATGTGGTATGTGAAAAGAACACACATGCAATGACTCTGGTTGTAATTAGTAACAAGAACACACATGTAGTGACACTGGTGGATCCATGTGTGGTCTCTAAAGAGAACACACATGCAATGACTCTAGTTGTTGTTAGTAAAAAGAGCACACATGCAATGACACTGGTGGATCCATAGGTGGATTGTGAAGAGAACACACATGCAATGAACTGGTTGTTTTTAGTAAAAAGAAAACATATGCAATGGAACTAGTGGATCCATGTCTGGTCTCTGAAGATAACACACATTTCTATGAATCTGGTTGTTGTTAGTAAAAAGAACACACATGCAATGACACTGGTGGATCCATGTGTGGTCTCTAAAGAGAACACACATGCAATGACTCCAGTTGTTGTTAGTAAAAAGAACACACATTAAATGACACTGGTGGATCCATATGTGTTATGTGAAAAGAACACACATCAAATGACACTGGTTGTTGTTAGTAAAAAGAACACACATGCAATGACACTGGTGGATCCATAGGTGGATTGTGAAAAGAACACACATGCAATGACACTGGTGGATCCATGTGTGGTCTCTGAAGAGAACACACATTTCAATGAATCTGGTTGTTGTTAGTAAAAAGAACACACATGCAATGACACTGGTGGATCCATGTGTGGTCTCTGAAGAGAACACACATTTCAATGCACCGGTGGATCCATATGTGGTATGTGAAAAGAATAGTCATGAAATGACTCCAGTTGTTGTTAGAAAAAAGAACACACATGCAATGACACTGGTGGATCCATAGGTGGATTGTGAAAAGAACACACATGCAATGACACTGGTGGATCCATATATGGTATGTGAAAAGAACACACATGAAATGACTCTAGTTGTAATTATTAACAAGAACACACATGCAATGACACTAGTGGATCCATGTGTGGTCTCTAAAGAGAACACACATGCAATGACTCCAATTGTTGTTAGTAAAAAGAGCACACATGCAATGACACTGGTGGATCCATGTGTGGTCTCTAAAGAGAACACACATGCAATGACTCTGGTTGTTTTTAGTAAAAAGAGCACACATGCAATGACACTTGTGGATCCATAGGTGGATTGTGAAAAGAACACACATACAATGACACTGGTTGCTGTTAGTAAAAAGAACGCACATGCAATGACACTGGTGGATCCATGTGTGGTCTCTGAAGAGAACACACATGCAATGACTCTGGTGGATCCATATGTGGTATGTGAAAAGAACAGTCATGAACTGACTCCAGTTGTTGTTAGTAAAAAGAACACACATGCAATGACACTGGTGGATCCATAGGTGGATTGTGAAAAGAACACACATGCAATGACACTGGTGGATCCATGTGTGGTCTCTGAAGAGAACACACATTTCAATGAATCTGGTTGTTGTTAGTAAAAAGAACACACATGCAATGACACTGGTGGATCCATGTGTGGTCTCTGAAGAGAACACACATTTCAATGCACCGGTGGATCCATATGTGTTATGTGAAAAGAATAGTCATGAAATGACTCCAGTTGTTGTTAGTAAAAAGAACACACATGCATTGACACTGGTGGATCCATAGGTGGATTGTGAAAAGAACACACATGCAATGACACTGGTGGATCCATGTGTGGTCTCTAAAGAGAACACACATGCAATGACTCTGGTTGTTGTTAGTAAAAAGAGCACACATGCAATGACACTGGTGGATCCATAGGTGGATTGTGAAAAGAACACACATGCAATGACTCTGGTTGTTGTTAGTAAAAAGAACACACATGCAATGACACTGGTGGATCCATGTGTGGTCTCTAAAGAGAACACACATTTCAATGAATCTGGTTGTTGTTAGTAAAAAGAACACACATAGAATGACACTTGTCGATCCATGTGTGGTCTCTAAAGAGAACACACATTTCAATGACACCGGTGGTTCCATATGTGGTATGTGAAAAGAATAGTCATGAAATGACTCCAGTTGTTGTTAGTAAAAAGAACACACATGCATTGACACTGGTGGATCCATAGGTGGATTGTGAAAAGAACACACATGCAATGACACTGGTGGATCCATATGTGGTATGTGAAAAGAACACACATCCAATGACTCTAGTTGTAATTAGTAACAAGAACACACATGCAATGACACTGGTGGATCCATGTGTGGTCTCTAAAGAGAACACACATGCAATGACTCCAGTTGTTGTTAGTAAAAAGAGCACACATGCAATGACACTAGTGGATCCATGTGTGGTCTCTGAAAAGAACACACATGCAATGAATCTGGTTGTTGTTAGTAAAAAGAACACACATGCAATGACACTGGTGGATCCATGTGTGGTCTCTGTAGAGAACACACATGCAATGACACTGGTGGATCCATGTGTGGTCTCTAAAGAGAACACACATGCAATGACTCTGGTTGTTGTTAGTAAAAAGAACACACATGCAATGACATTGGTGGATCCATAGGTGGATTGTGAAAAGAACACACATGCAATGACACTAGTGGATCCATGTGTTGTCTCTGAAGAGAATACACATTTCAATGAATCTGGTTGTTGTTAGTAAAAAGAACACACATAGAATGACACTAGTGGATCCATGTGTGGTCTCTGAAGAGAACACACATTTCAATGACACCGGTGGATCCATATGTGGTATGTGAAAAGAATAGTCATGAAATGACTCCAGTGTTAGTAAAAAGAACACACATGCAATGACACTGGTGGATCCATAGGTGGATTGTGAAAAGAACACACATGCAATGACACTGGTGGATCCATATGTGGTATGTGAAAAGAACACACATGCAATGACTCTGGTTGTAATTAGTAACAAGAACACACATGCAATGACACTGGTGGATCCATGTGTGGTCTCTAAAGAGAACACACATGCAATGACTCTAGTTGTTGTTAGTAAAAGAACACACATGCAATGACACTGGTGGATCCATAGGTGGATTGTGAAGAGAACACACATGCAATGAATCTGGTTGTTATTAGTAAAAAGAACACACATGTAATGACACTGGTGGATCCATGCGTGGTCTCGGAAGAGAACACACATTTCAATTGATCTGGTTGTTGTTAGTAAAAAGAACACACATGCAATGACACTGGTGGATCCATGTGTGGTCTCTGAAGAGAACACACATGCAATGACTCCAGTTGTTGTTAGTAAAAAGAACACACATGCAATGACACTGGTGGATCCATATGTGGTATGTGAAAAGAACACACATCAAATGACACTGGTTGTTGTTAGTAAAAAGAACACACATGCAATGACACTGGTGGATCCATGTGTGGTCTCTGAAGAGAACACACATGCAATGACATTGGTGGATCCATGTGTGGTCTCTAAAGAGAACACACATGCAATGACTCAGGTTGTTGTTAGTAAAAAGAGCACACATGCAATGACACTGGTGGATCCATAGGTGGATTGTGAAAAGAACACACATGCAATGACACTTGTTGTTGTTAGTAAAAAGAACACACATGCAATGACACTGGTGGATCCATGTGTGGTCTCTGAAGAGAACACACATGCAATGACTCTGGTTGTTGTTAGTAAAAAGAGCACACATGCAATGACACTGGTGGATCCATAGGTGGATTGTGAAGAGAACACACATGCAATGAATCTGGTTGTTGTTAGTAAAAAGAACACACATGCAATGACACTGGTGGATCCATGTGTGGTCCATGTGTGGTCTCTAAAGAGAACACACATGCAATGACTCTGGTTGTTGTTAGTAAAAAGACCACACATGCAATGACACTAGTGGATCCATAGGTGGATTGTGAAAAGAACACACATGCAATGACACTGGTTGTTGTTAGTAAAAAGAACAAACATGCAATGACACTGGTGGATCCATGAGTGGTCTCTGAAGAAAACACACATTTCAATGAATCTGGTTGTTGTTAGCAAAAAGAACACACATGCAATGACACTGGTGGATCCATGTGTGGTCTCTGAAGAGAACACATGCAATTACTCTGGTTGTTGTTAGTAAACTGAGCACACATGCAATGACACTGGTGGATCCATATGTGGTATGTGAAAAGAACACACATGCAATGACTCTGGTTGTTGTTAGTAAAAAGAACACACATGCAATGACACTGGTTGTTGTTAGTAAAAAGAACACACATGCAATGACACTAGTGGATCCATGTGTGGTCTCTGAAGAGAACAGACATGCAATGACTATGGTTGTTGTTAGTAAAAAGAGCCCACATGCAATGACACAGGTGGATCCTATGTGGTATGTGAAAGGAACACACGTGCAATGACTCTGGTTGTTGTTAGTAAAAAGAACACACGTGCAATGACATAGGTGGATCCATAGGTGGATTGTGAAAAGAGCACACATTCAATGACCCTAGTTGTTTTTAGTAACAAGAAAACAGATGCAATGACACTGGTGGATCCATGTGTGGTCTCTAAAGAGAGAACACATGCAATGACTCTGGTTGTTGTTAGTAAAAAGAGCACACATGCAATGACACTGGTGGATCCATAGGTGGATTGTGAAAAGAACACACATGCAATGACACTGGTTGTTGTTAGTAAAAAGAACACACATGCAATGACACTAGTGGATGCATGTGTGGTCTCTGAAGAGAACACACATTTCAAAGAATCTGGTTGTTCTTAGTAAAAAGAACACACATAGAATGACACTGTTCGATCCATGTGTGGTCTCTGAAGAGAACACACATTTCAATGACACCGGTGGATCCATATGTGGTATGTGAAAACAATAGTCATGAAATGCCTCCAGTTGTTGTTAGTAAAAAGAACACACATGCATTGACACTGGTGGATCCATAGGTGGATTGTGAAAAGAACACACATGCAATGACACTGGTGGATCCATATGTGGTATGTGAAAAGAACACACATCCAATGACTCTAGTTGTAATTAGTAACAAGAACACACATGCAATGACACTGGTGGATCCATGTGTGGTCTCTAAAGAGAACACACATGCAATGACTCCAGTTGTTGTTAGTAAAAAGAGCACACATGCAATGACACTAGTGGATCCATGTGTGGTCTCTTAAAAGAACACACATGCAATGAATCTGGTTGTTGTTAGTAAAAAGAACACACATGCAATGACACTGGTGGATCCATGTGTGGTCTCTGTAGAGAACACACATGCAATGACACTGGTGGATCCATGTGTGGTCTCTAAAGAGAACACACATGCAATGACCCTGGTTGTTGTTAGTAAAAAGAGCACACATGCAATGACACTGGTGGATCCATAGGTGGATTGTGAAGAGAACACACATGCAATGAATATGGTTGTTGTTAGTAAAAAGAACACACATGCAATGACACTGGTGGATCCATGTGTGGTCTCTGAAGAGAACACACATGCAATGACACTGGTGGATCCATGTGTGGTCTCTAAAGAGAGAACACATGCAATGACTCTGGTTGTTGTTAGTAAAAAGAGCACACATGCAATGACACTGGTGGATCCATAGGTGGATTGTGAAAAGAACACACATGCAATGACACTGGTTGTTGTTAGTAAAAAGAACACACATGCAATGACACTGGTGGATCCATGTGTGGTCTCTAAAGAGAACACACATTTCAATGAATCTAGTTGTTGTTAGTAAAAAGAACACACATAGAATGACACTGGTCGATCCATGTGTGGTCTCTGAAGAGAACACACATTTCAATGACACCGGTGGATCCATATGTGGTATGTGAAAAGAATAGTCATGAAATGACTCTAGTGTTAGTAAAAAGAACACACATGCAATGACACTGGTGGATCCATAGGTGGATTGTGAAAAGAACACACATGCAATGACACTGGTGGATCCATATGTGGTATGTGAAAAGAACACACATGCAATGACTCTGGTTGTAATTAGTAACAAGAACACACATGCAATGACACTGGTGGATCCATGTGTGGTCTCTAAAGAGAACACACATGCAATGACTCTAGTTGTTGTTAGTAAAAAGAGCACACATGCAATGACACTGGTGGATCCATAGGTGGATTGTGAAGAGAACACACATGCAATGAATCTGGTTGTTATTAGTAAAAAGAACACACATGTAATGACACTGGTGGATCCATGTGTGGTCTCGGAAGAGAACACACATTTCAATGAATCTGGTTGTTGTTAGTAAAAAGAACACACATGCAATGACACTGGTGGATCCATGTGTGGTCTCTTAAGAGAACACACATGCAATGACTCTGGTGGATCCATATGTGGTATGTGAAAAGAACAGTCATGAACTGACTCCAGTTGTTGTTAGTAAAAAGAACACACATGCAATGACATTGGTGGATCCATAGGTGGATTGTGAAAAGAACACACATGCAATGACACTGGTGGATCCATGTGTGGTCTCTGAAGAGAACACACATTTCAATGCACCGGTGGATCCATATGTGGTATGTGAAAAGAATAGTCATGAAATGACTCCAGTGTTAGTAAAAAGAACACACATGCAATGACACTGGTGGATCCATAGGTGGATTGTGAAAAGAACACACATGCAATGACACTGGTGGATCCATATGTGGTATGTGAAAAGAACACACATGCAATGACTCTGGTTGTAATTAGTAACAAGAACACACATGCAATGACACTGGTGGATCCATGTGTGGTCTCTAAAGAGAACACACATGCAATGACTCCAGTTGTTGTTAGTAAAAAGAGCACACATGCAATGACACTGGTGGATCCATGTGTGGTCTCTGAAAAGAACACACATGCAATGAAGCTAGTTGTTGTTAGTAAAAAGAACACACATGCAATGACACTGGTGGATCCATGTGTGGTCTCTAAAGAGAACACACATGCAATGACTCTGGTTGTTGTTAGTAAAAAGAGCACACATGCAATGACACTGGTGGATCCATAGGTGGATTGTGAAGAGAACACACATGCAATGAATCTGGTTGTTGTTAGTAAAAAGAACACACATGCAATGACACTGGTGGATCCATGTGTGGTCTCTGAAAAGAACACACATGCAATGAATCTGGTTGTTGTTAGTAAAAAGAACACACATGCAATGACACTGGTTGTTGTTAGTAAAAAGAACACACATGCAATGACACTGGTGGATCCATGTGTGGTCTCTGAAGAGAACACACATTTCAATGAATCTGGTTGTTGTTAGTAAAAAGAACACACATGCAATGACACTGGTGGATCCATGTGTGGTCTCTGAAGAGAACACACATGCAATGACTCTGGTTGTTGTTAGTAAAAAGAACACACATGCAATGACACTGGTGGATCCATATGTGGTATGTGAAAAGAACACACATGCAATGACTCTGGTTGTTGTTAGTAAAAAGAACACACATGCAATGACACTGGTGGATCCATGTGTGGTCTCTAAAGAGAACACACATGCAATGACTCTGGTTGTTGTTAGTAAAAAGAGCACACATGCAATGACACTGGTTGTTGTTAGTAAAAAGAACACACATGCAATGACACTGGTGGATCCATGTGTGGTCTCTAAAGAGAACACACATGCAATGACTTTAGTTGTTGTTAGTAAAAAGAGAACACATGCAATAACACTGGTGGATCCATAGGTGGATTGTGAAGATTACACACATGCAATGACTCTGGTTGTTGTTAGTAAAAAGAACACACATGCAATGACACTGGTGGATCCATGTGTGGTCTCTGAAGAGAACACACATTTAAATGAATCTGGTTGTTGTTAGTAAAAAGAACACACATGCAATGACACTGGTGGATCCATGTGTGGTCTCTGAAGAGAACACACATGCAATGACTCTGGTGGATCCATATGTGGTATGTGAAAAGAACAGTCATGAACTGACTCTAGTTGTTGTTAGTAAAAAGAACACACATGCAATGACACTGGTGGATCCATAGGTGGATTGTGAAAAGAACACACATGCAATGACACTGGTGGATCCATGTGTGGTCTCTGAAGAGAACACACATTTCAATGAATCTGGTTGTTGTTAGTAAAAAGAACACACATGCAATGACACTGGTGGATCCATGTGTGGTCTCTGAAGAGAACACCCATTTCAATGACACTGGCGGATCCATATGTGGTATGTGAAAAGAACAGTCATGAAATGACTCCAGTTGTTGTTAGTAAAAAGAACACACATGCAATGACACTGGTGGATCCATAGGTGGATTGTGAAAAGAACACACATGCAATGACACTGGTGGATCCATATGTGGTATGTGAAAAGAACACACATGCAATGACTCTGGTTGTAATTAGTAACAAGAACACACATGCAATGACACTAGTGGATCCATGTGTGGTCTCTAAAGAGAACACACATGCAATGACTCCAATTGTTGTTAGTAAAAAGAGCACACATGCAATGAAACTGGTGGATCCATGTGTGGTCTCTAAAGAGAAAACACATGCAATGACTCTGGTTGTTTTTAGTAAAAAGAGCACACATGCAATGACACTGGTTGTTGTTAGTAAACATAACACACATGCAATGACACTGGTGGATCCATGTGTGGTCTCTAAAGAGAACACACATGCAATGACTCTAGTTGTTGTTAGTAAAAAGAGCACACATGCAATGACACTGGTGGATCCATAGGTGGATTGTGAAGAGAACACACATGCAATGAACTGGTTGTTTTTAGTAAAAAGAAAACATATGCAATGGAACTAGTGGATCCATGTCTGGTCTCTGAAGATAACACACATTTCTATGAATCTGGTTGTTGTTAGTAAAAAGAACACACATGCAATGACACTGGTGGATCCATGTGTGGTCTCTGAAGAGAACACACATGCAATGACTCTGGTGGATCCATATGTGGTATGTGAAAAGAACAGTCATGAACTGACTCCAGTTGTTGTTAGTAAAAAGAACACACATGCAATGACACTGGTGGATCCATAGGTGGATTGTGAAAAGAACACACATGCAATGACACTGGTGGATCCATGTGTGGTCTCTGAAGAGAACACACATTTCAATGAATCTGGTTGTTGTTAGTAAAAAGAACACACATGCAATGACACTGGTGGATCCATGTGTGGTCTCTGAAGAGAACACACATTTCAATGCACCGGTGGATCCATATGTGGTATGTGAAAAGAATAGTCATGAAATGACTCCAGTTGTTGTTAGTAAAAAGAACACACATGCATTGACACTGGTGGATCCATAGGTGGATTGTGAAAAGAACACACATGCAATGACACTGGTGGATCCATATGTGGTATGTGAAAAGAACACACATCCAATGACTCTAGTTGTAATTAGTAACAAGAACACACATGCAATGACACTGGTGGATCCATGTGTGGTCTCTAAAGAGAACACACATGCAATGACTCCAGTTGTTGTTAGTAAAAAGAGCACACATGCAATGACACTAGTGGATCCATGTGTCGTCTCTGAAAAGAACACACATGCAATGAATCTGGTTGTTGTTAGTAAAAAGAACACACATGCAATGACACTGGTGGATCCATGTGTGGTCTCTAAAGAGATCACACATGCAATGACTCTGGTTGCGTTAGTAAAAAGAGCACACGTGCAATGACACTGGTGGATCCATGTGTGGTCTCTAAAGAGATCACACATGCAATGACTCTGGTTGCGTTAGTAAAAAGAGCACACGTGCAATGACGCTGGTGGATCCATAGGTGGATTGTGAAGAGAACACACATGCAATGAATATGGTTGTTGTTAGTAAAAAGAACACACATGCAATGACACTAGTGGATCCATGTGTGGTCTCTAAAGAGAACACACATGCAATGACACTGGTGGATCCATGTGTGGTCTCTAAAGAGAGAACACATGCAATGACTCTCGTTGTTGTTAGTAAAAAGGGCACACATGCAATGACACTGGTGGATCCATAGGTGGATTGTGAAAAGAACACACATGCAATGACACTGGTTGTTGTTAGTAAAAAGAACACACATGCAATGACACTGGTGGATCCATGTGTGGTCTCTGAAGAGAACACACATTTCAAAGAATCTGGTTGTCGTTAGTAAAAAGAACACACATAGAATGACACTGTTCGATCCATGTGTGGTCTCTGAAGAGAACACACATTTCAATGACACCGGTGGATCCATATGTGGTATGTGAAAAGAATAGTCATGAAATGACTCTAGTGTTAGTAAAAAGAACACACATGCAATGACACTGGTGGATCCATAGGTGGATTGTGAAAAGAACACACATGCAATGACACTGGTGGATCCATATGTGGTATGTGAAAAGATAACACATCCAATGACTCTAGTTGTAATTAGTAACAAGAACACACATGCAATGACACTGGTGGATCCATGTGTGGTCTCTAAAGAGAACACACATGCAATGACTCCAGTTGTTGTTAGTAAAAAGAGCACACATGCAATGACACTAGTGGATCCATGTGTGGTCTCTGAAAAGAACACACATGCAATGAATCTGGTTGTTGTTAGTAAAAAGAACACACATGCAATGACACTGGTGGATCCATGTGTGGTCTCTGTAGAGAACACACATGCAATGACACTGGTGGATCCATGTGTGGTCTCTAAAGAGATCACACATGCAATGACTCTGGTTGTGTTAGTAAAAAGAGCACACGTGCAATGACACTGGTGGATCCATAGGTGGATTGTGAAGAGAACACACATGCAATGAATATGGTTGTTGTTAGTAAAAAGAACACACATGCAATGACACTGGTGGATCCATGTGTGGTCTCTGAAGAGAACACACATGCAATGACACTGGTGGATCCATGTGTGGTCTCTAAAGAGAGAACACATGCAATGACTCTGGTTGTTGTTAGTAAAAAGGGCACACATGCAATGACACTGGTGGATCCATAGGTGGATTGTGAAAAGAACACACATGCAATGACACTGGTTGTTGTTAGTAAAAAGAACACACATGCAATGACACTGGTGGATCCATGTGTGGTCTCTGAAGAGAACACACATTTCAAAGAATCTGGTTGTTCTTAGTAAAAAGAACACACATAGAATGACACTGTTCGATCCATGTGTGGTCTCTGAAGAGAACACACATTTCAATGACACCGGTGGATCCATATGTGGTATGTGAAAAGAATAGTCATGAAATGACTCTAGTGTTAGTAAAAAGAACACACATGCAATGACACTGGTGGATCCATAGGTGGATTGTGAAAAGAACACACATGCAATGACACTGGTGGATCCATATGTGGTATGTGAAAAGAACACACATCCAATGACTCTAGTTGTAATTAGTAACAAGAACACACATGCAATGACACTGGTGGATCCATGTGTGGTCTCTAAAGAGAACACACATGCAATGACTCAAGTTGTTGTTAGTAAAAAGAGCACACATGCAATGACACTGGTGGATCCATGTGTGGTCTCTGAAAAGAACACACATGCAATGAATCTGGTTGTTGTTAGTAAAAAGAACACACATGCAATGACACTGGTGGATCCATGTGTGGTCTCTGAAGAGAACACACATGCAATGACACTGGTGGATCCATGTGTGGTCTCTAAAGAGAACACACATGCAATGACTCTGGTTGTTGTTAGTAAAAAGAGCACACATGCAATGACACTGGTGGATCCATAGGTGGATTGTGAAGAGAACACACATGCAATGAATATGGTTGTTGTTAGTAAAAAGAACACACATGCAATGACACTGGTGGATCCATGTGTGGTCTCTGAAGAGAAGACACATGCAATGACACTGGTGGATCCATGTGTGGTCTCTAAAGAGAGAACACATGCAATGACTCTGGTTGTTGTTAGTAAAAAGGGCACACATGCAATGACACTGGTGGATCCATAGGTGGATTGTGAAAAGAACACACATGCAATGACACTGGTTGTTGTTAGTAAAAAGAACACACATGCAATGACACTGGTGGATCCATGTGTGGTCTCTGAAGAGAACACACATTTCAATGAATCTGGTTGTTGTTAGTAAAAAGAACAGACATAGAATGACACTAGTGGATCCATGTGTGGTCTCTGAAGATAACACACATTTCAATGACACCGGTGGATCCATATGTGGTATGTGAAAAGAATAGTCATGAAATGACTCTAGTGTTAGTAAAAAGAACACACATGCAATGACACTGGTGGATCCATAGGTGGATTGTGAAAAGAACACACATGCAATGACACTGGTGGATCCATATGTGGTATGTGAAAAGATAACACATCCAATGACTCTAGTTGTAATTAGTAACAAGAACACACATGCAATGACACTGGTGGATCCATGTGTGGTCTCTAAAGAGAACACACATGCAATGACTCCAGTTGTTGTTAGTAAAAAGAGCACACATGCAATGACACTAGTGGATCCATGTGTGGTCTCTTAAAAGAACACACATGCAATGAATCTGGTTGTTGTTAGTAAAAAGAACACACATTCAATGACACTGGTGGATCCATGTGTGGTCTCTGTAGAGAACACACATGCAATGACACTGGTGGATCCATGTGTGGTCTCTAAAGAGATCACACATGCAATGACTCTGGTTGTGTTAGTAAAAAGAGCACACGTGCAATGACGCTAGTGGATCCATAGGTGGATTGTGAAGAGAACACACATGCAATGAATATGGTTGTTGTTAGTAAAAAGAACACACATGCAATGACACTGATGGATCCATGTGTGGTCTCTGAAGAGAAGACACATGCAATGACACTGGTGGATCCATGTGTGGTCTCTAAAGAGAGAACACATGCAATGGCTCTGGTTGTTTTTAGTAAAAAGGGCACACGTGCAATGACACTGGTGGATCCATAGGTGGATTGTGAAAAGAACACACATGCAATGACACTGGTTGTTGTTAGTAAAAAGAACACACATGCAATGACACTAGTGGATGCATGTGTGGTCTCTGAAGAGAACACACATTTCAAAGAATCTGGTTGTTGTTAGTAAAAGTGGATCCATGTGTGGTCTCTAAAGAGAACACACATTTCAATGACACCGGTGGATCCATATGTGGTATGTGAAAAGAATAGTCATGAAATGACTCTAGTGTTAGTAAAAAGAACACACATGCAATGACACTGGTGGATCCATAGGTGGATTGTGAAAAGAACACACATGCAATGACACCGGTGGATCCATATGTGGTATGTGAAAATAACACACATGCAATGACTCTGGTTGTAATTAGTAACAAGAACACACATGCAATGACACTGGTGGATCCATGTGTGGTCTCTAAAGAGAACACACATGCAATGACTCTAGTTGTTGTTAGTAAAAAGAGCACACATGCAATGACACTGGTGGATCCATAGGTGGATTGTGAAGAGAACACACATGCAATGAATCTGGTTGTTGTTAGTAAAAAGAACACACATGCAATGACACTGGTGGATCCATGTGTGGTCTCTGAAAAGAACACACATGCAATGAATCTGGTTGTTGTTAGTAAAAAGAACACCCATGCAATGACACTGGTGGATCCATGTGTGGTCTCTGAAGAGAACACACATGCAATGACACTGGTGGATCCATGTGTGGTCTCTAAAGAGAACACACATGCAATGACATTGGTGGATCCATAGGTGGATTGTGAAAAGAACACACATGCAATGACACTGGTGGATCCATGTGTGGTCTCTGAAGAGAACACACATTTCAATGCACCGGTGGATCCATATGTGGTATGTGAAAAGAATAGTCATGAAATGACTCTAGTTGTTGTTAGTAAAAAGAACACACATGCAATGACACTGGTGGATCCATAGGTGGATTGTGAAAAGAACACACATGCAATGACACTGGTGGATCCATATGTGGTATGTGAAAAGAACACACATCAAATGACTCTAGTTGTAATTAGTAACAAGAACACACATGCAATGACACTGGTGGATCCATGTGTGGTCTCTAAAGAGAACACACATGCAATGACTCAAGTTGTTGTTAGTAAAAAGAGCACACATGCAATGACACTGGTGGATCCATGTGTGGTCTCTGAAAAGAACACACATGCAATGAATCTGGTTGTTGTTAGTAAAAAGAACACACATGCAATGACACTGGTGGATCCATGTGTGGTCTCTGAAGAGAACACACATGTAATGACACTGGTTATTGTTAGTAAAAAGAACACATGCAATGACACTGGTGGATCCATAGGTGGATTGTGAAGAGAACACACATGCAATGAATATGGTTGTTGTTAGTAAAAAGAACACACATGCAATGACACTGGTGGATCCATGTGTGGTCTCTAAAGAGAACACACATGCAATGACTCTGGTTGTTGTTAGTAAAAAGAGCACACATGCAATGACACTGGTGGATCCATAGGTGGATTGTGAAAAGAACACACATGCAATGACTTTGGTTGTTGTTAGTAAAAAGAACACACATGCAATGACACTGGTGGATCCATGTGTGGTCTCTGAAGAGAACACACATTTCAATGAATCTGGTTGTTGTTAGTAAAAAGAACACACATGCAATGACACTGGTGGATCCATGTGTGGTCTCTGGAGAGAACACACATTACAATGACACTGGTGGATCCCTATGTGGTATGTGAAAAGAATAGTCATGAAATGACTCTAGTTGTTGTTAGTAAAAAGAACACACATGCAATGACATTTGTGGATCCATAGATGGATTGTGAAAAGAACACGCATGCAATGACACTGGTGGATCCATTTGTGGTCTCTGAAGAGAACACACATTTCAATGAATCTGGTTGTTGTTAGTAAAAAGAACACACATGCAATGACACTGGTGGATCCATGTGTGGTCTCTGAAGAGAACACACATTTCAATGACTCTGGTGGATCCATATGTGGTATGTGAAAAGAACACACATGAAATGACTCTGGTTGTTGTTAGTAAAAAGAACACACATGCAATGACACTGGTGGATCCATAGGTGGATTGTGAAAAGAACACACATGCAATGACACTGGTGGATCCATATGTGGTATGTGAAAAGAACACACATGCAATGACTCTGGTTGTAATTAGTAACAAGAACACACATGCAATGACACTGGTGGATCCATGTGTGGTCTCTAAAGAGAACACACATGCAATGACACTGGTTGTTGTTAGTAAAAAGAACACACATGCAATGACACTGGTGGATCCATAGGTGGATTGTGAAGAGAACACACATGCAATGAATATGGTTGTTGTTAGTAAAAAGAACACACATGCAATGACACTGATGGATCCATGTGTGGTCTCTGAAGAGAAGACACATGCAATGACACTGGTGGATCCATATGTGGTATGTGAAAAGAACACACATGCAATGACTCTGGTTGTTGTTAGTAAAAAGAACACACATGCAATGACTCTGGTTGTTGTTAGTAAAAAGAACACACATGCAATGACACTGGTGGATCCATGTGTGGTCTCTAAAGAGAACACACATGCAATGAATCTGGTTGTTGTTAGTAAAAAGAACACACATGCAATGACACTGGTGGATCCATGTGTGGTCTCTGAAGAGAACACACATTTCAATGCACCGGTGGATCCATATGTGGTATGTGAAAAGAATAGTCATGAAATGACTCCAGTTGTTGTTAGTAAAAAGAACACACATGCAATGACACTGGTGGATCCATAGGTGGATTGTGAAAAGAACACACATGCAATGACACTGGTGGATCCATATGTGGTATGTGAAAAGAACACACATGCAATGACTCTGGTTGTAATTAGTAACACGAACACACATGCAATGACACTGGTGGATCCATGTGTGGTCTCTAAAGAGAACACACATGCAATGACTCTGGTTGTTGTTAGTAAAAGAACACACATGCAATGACACTGGTGGATCCATAGGTGGATTGTGAAAAGAACACACATGCAATGAATCTGGTTGTTGTTAGTAACATGAACACACATGCAATGACACTGGTGGATCCATGTGTGGTCTCTGAAAGGAACACACATTTCAATGACACTGGTGGATCTATATGTGGTATGTGAAAAGAACAGACATGAACTGACTCCAGTTGTTGTTAGTAAAGAGAACACACATGCAATGACACTGGTGGATCCATAGGTGGATTGTGAAAAGAACACACATGCAATGACACTGGTGGATCCATGTGTGGTCTCTAAAGAGAACACACATTTCAATGAATCTGGTTGTTGTTAGTAAAAAGAACACACATGCAATGACACTGGTGGATCCATGTGTGGTCTCTGAAGAGAACACACATTTCAATGCACCGGTGGATCCATATGTGTTATGTGAAAAGAATAGTCATGAAATGACTCCAGTTGTTGTTAGTAAAAAGAACACACATGCATTGACACTGGTGGATCCATAGGTGGATTGTGAAAAGAACACACATGCAATGACACTGGTGGATCCATATGTGGTATGTGAAAAGAACACACATCCAATGACTCTAGTTGTAATTAGTAACAAGAACACACATGCAATGACACTGGTGGATCCATGTGTGGTCTCTAAAGAGAACACACATGCAATGACTCTAGTTGTTGTTAGTAAAAAGAGCACACATGCAATGACACTAGTGGATCCATGTGTGGTCTCTGAAAAGAACACACATGCAATGAATCTGGTTGTTGTTAGTAAAAAGAACACACATGCAATGACACTGGTGGATCCATGTGTGGTCTCTAAAGAGAACACATGCAATGACCCTGGTTGTTGTTAGTAAAAAGAGCACACATGCAATGACACTGGTGGATCCATAGGTGGATTGTGAAGAGAACACACATGCAATGAATATGGTTGTTGTTAGTAAAAAGAACACACATGCAATGACACTGGTGGATCCATGTGTGGTCTCTAAAGAGAACACACATGCAATGACTCTGGTTGTTGTTAGTAAAAAGAGCACACATGCAATGACACTGGTGGATCCATAGGTGGATTGTGAAAAGAACACACATGCAATGACACTGGTTGTTGTTAGTAAAAAGAACACACATGCAATGACACTGGTGGATCCATGTGTGGTCTCTGAAGAGAACACACATTTCAATGAATCTGGTTGTTGTTAGTAAAAAGAACACACATGCAATGACACTGGTGGATCCATGTGTGGTCTCTAAAGAACACACATGCAATGACTGGTTGTTGTTACACATGCAATGACAGGTGATCCATATGTGGTATGTGAAAAGAATAGTCATGAAATGACTCGGTTGTTGTTAGTAAAAGAACACACATGCAATGACCTTGGTGGATCCATGTGTGGATTCTAAAGAACACACATGCAATGACACTGGTTGTTGTTAGTAAAAAGAACACACATGCAATGACTCTGGTTGTTGTTAGTAAAAAGAACACACATGCAATGACACTGGTGGATCCATGTGTGGTCTCTAAAGAGAACACACATGCAATGACTCAGGTTGTTGTTAGTAAAAAGAGCACACATGCAATGACACTGGTGGATCCATAGGTGGATTGTGAAAAGAACACACATGCAATGACACTGGTTGTTGTTAGTAAAGAGAACACACATGCAATGACACTGGTGGATCCATGTGTGGTCTCTGAAGAGAACACACATTTCAATGAATCTGGTTGTTGTTAGTAAAAAGAACACACATGCAATGACACTGGTGGATCCATGTGTGGTCTCTGAAGAGAACACACATGCAATGACTCTGGTTGTTGTTAGTAAAAAGATCACACATGCAATGACATTGGTGGATCCATAGGTGGTATGTGAAAAGAACACACATGCAATGACTCTGGTTGTTGTTAGTAAAAAGAACACACATGCAATGACACTGGTGGATCCATCGGTGGATTGTGAAAAGAACACACATGCAATGAAACTAGTGGATCCATATGTGCTATGTGAAAAGAACACACATGGCATGACTCTAGTTGTTGTTAGTAAAAATAACACACATGCAATGACACTGGTGGATCCATGTGTGGTCTCCAAAGAGAACACACATTTCAATAACTCTGGTGGATCCATATGTGGTATGTGAAAAGAACACACATGAAATGACTCTGGTTGTTGCTAGTAAGAAGAACACACATGCAATGACACTGGTCGATCCATAGGTGGATTGTGAAAAGAACACACATGCAATGACTCTGGTTGTAATTAGTAACAAGAACACACATGCACTGACACTGGTGGATCCATGTGTGGTCTCTAAAGAGAACACACATGCAATGACTCTGGTTGTTGTTAGTAAAAAGAGCACACATGCAATGACACTGGTGGATCCATAGGTGGTATGTGAAAAGAACACACATGCAATGACTCTGGTTGTTGTTAGTAAAAAGAACACACATGCAATGACACTGGTGGATCCATGTGTGGTCTCTGAAGAGACCACACATGCAATGACACTGGTGGATCCATATGTGGTATGTGAAAAGAACACACATGCAATGACTCTGGTTGTTGTTAGTAAAAAGAACACATGCAATGACTCTGGTTGTTAGTAAAAAGAACACACATGCAATGACACTGGTGGATCCATGTGTGGTCTCTGAAGAGAACACACATTTCAATGAATCTGGTTGTTGTTAGTAAAAAGAACACACATGCAATGACACTGGTGGATCCATGTGTGGTCTCTAAAGAGAACACATATTTCTAGCACCGGTGGATCCATATGTCGTATGTGAAAAGAATAGTCATGAAATGACTCCAATTGTTGTTAGTAAAAAGAACACAAATGCAATGACACTGGTGGATCCATAGGTGGATTGTGAAAAGAACACACATGCAATGACATTGGTGGATCCATATGTGGTATGTGAAAAGAACACACATCCAATGAGTCCAGTTGTAATTAGTAACAAGAACACACATGCAATGACACTGGTGGATCCATGTGTGGTCTCTAAAGAGAACACACATGCAATGACTCTGGTTGTTGTTAGTAAAAAGAACACACATGCAATGAGACTGGTGGATCCTTATGTCATATGTGAAAAGGACACACATGCAATGAATCTGGTTGTTGTTAGTAAAAAGAACACACATGCAATGACACTGGTGGATCCATGTGTGGAATGTGAAGAGAACACACATGCAATGACACTGGTGGATCCATACGTGGTATCTGAAAATTACACACATGCAATGACTCTACTGTTGTTAGTAAAAGGAACACACATGCAATGACTCTGGTTGTTGTTAGTAAAAAGAACACACATGCAATGACACTGGTGGATCCATGTGTGGTCTCTAAAGAGAACACACATGCAATGAATCTGGTTGTTGTTAGTAAAAAGAACACACATGCAATGACACTGGTGGATCCATGTGTGGTCTCTGAAGAGAACACACATTTCAATGACACCGGTGGATCCATATGTGGTATGTGAAAAGAATAGTCATGAAATGACTCCAGTTGTTGTTAGTAAAAAGAACACACATGCAATGACACTGGTGGATCCATAGGTGGATTGTGAAAAGAACACACATGCAATGACACTCGTGGATCCATATGTGGTATGTGAAAAGAACAGACATGAAATAACACTAGTGGATCCATGTGTGGTCTCTAAAGAGAACACACATGCAATGACTCCAATTGTTGTTAGTAAAAAGAACACACATGCAATGACACTGGTGGATCCATGTGTGGTCTCTGAAAAGAACACACATGCAATGAATCTGGTTGTTGTTAGTAAAAATAACACACATGCAATGACACTGGTGGATCCATGTGTGGTCTCTAAATAGAACACACATGCAATGAATCTGGTTGTTATTAGTAAAAAGAACACATATGCAATGACACTGGTGGATCCATAGGTGGATTGTTAAGAGAACACAAATGCAATGAATCTGGTTGTTGTTAGTAAACATAACACACATGCAATGACACTGGTGGATCCATGTGTGGTCTCTAAAGAGAACACACATGCAATGACTCTGGTTGTTGTTAGTAAAAAGAGCACACATGCAATGACACTGGTGGATCCATAGGTGGATTGTGAAAAGAACACACATGCAATGACACTGGTTGTTGTTAGTAAAAAGAACACACATGCAATGACACTGGTGGATCCATGTGTGGTCTCTGAAGAGAACACACATTTCAAAGAATCTGGTTGTTGTTAGTAAAAAGAACACACATGCAATGACCTTTGGTGGATCCATGTGTGGTCTCTGAAGAAGACACATGCAATGACTCTGTTGTTAGTAAAAGAGCCCACATGCAATGACACTGTGGATCCATAGGTGGTATGTGAAAAGAACACATGCAATGACTCGGTTGTTGTTAGTAAAAGAACACACATGCAATGACACTGGTGGATCCATAGGTGGATTGTGAAAAGAACACACATGCAATGAATCTAGTTGTTCCATATGTGGTATGTGAAAATAACACATTCAATGACCCTAGTTGTTTTAGTAACAAGAACACACATGCAATAACTGGTGGATCCATGTGCGGTCTCTGAAGAGAACACACATTTCAATGACTCTGGTGGATCCATATGTGGTATGTGAAAAGAACACACATGAAATGACTCTGGTTGTTGTTAGTAAGAAGAACACACATGCAATGACACTGGTGGATCCATAGGTGGATTGTGAAAAGAACACACATGCAATGACACTGGTGGATCCATATGTGGTATGTGAAAAGAACACACATGAAATGACTCTAGTTGTAATTATTAACAAGAACACACATGCAATGACACTAGTGGATCCATGTGTGGTCTCTAAAGAGAACACACATGCAATGACTCCAATTGTTGTTAGTAAAAAGAGCACACATGCAATGACACTGGTGGATCCATGTGTGGTCTTTGAAAAGAACACACATGCAATGAATCTGGTTGTTGTTAGTAAAAAGAACACACATGCAATGACACTGGTGGATCCATGTATGGAATGTGAAGAGAACACACATGCAATGACACTGGTGGATCCATACGTGGTATGTGAAAATTACACACATGCAATGACTCTGGTTGTTGTTAGTAAAAGGAACACACATGCATTGACTCTGGTTGTTGTTAGTAAAAAGAACACACATGCAATGACACTGGTGGATCCATGTGTGGTCTCTAAATAGAACACACATGCAATGAATCTGGTTGTTGTTAGTAAAAAGAACACACATGCAATGACACTGGTGGATCCATGTGTGGTCTCTGAATAGAACACACATTTCAATGCACCGGTGCATCCATATGTGGTATGTGAAAAGAATAGTCATGAAATGACTCCAGTTGTTGTTAGTAAAAAGAACACACATGCAATGACACTGGTGGATCCATAGGTTGATTGTGAAAAGAACACACATGCAATGACACTCGTGGATCCATATGTGGTAAGTGAAAAGAACACACATGCAATGACTCTGGTTGTAAGTAGTAACAAGAACACACATGCAATGACACTGGTGGATCCATGTGTGGTCTCTTAAGAGAGCACACATGCAATTACTCTGGTTGTTGTTAGTAAAAAGAGCACACATGCAATGACACTGGTGGATCCATATGTCGTATGTGAAAAGAACACACATGCAATGAATCTGGTTGTTGTTAGTAAAAAGAACACACATGCAATGACACTGGTGGATCCATGTATGGAATGTGAAGAGAACACACATGCAATGACACTGGTGGATCCATACGTGGTATGTGAAAATTACACACATGCAATGACTCTGGTTGTTGTTAGTAAAAGGAACACACATGCATTGACTCTGGTTGTTGTTAGTAAAAAGAACACACATGCAATGACACTGGTGGATCCATGTGTGGTCTCTAAATAGAACACACATGAAATGAATCTGGTTGTTGTTAGTAAAAAGAACACACATGCAATGACACTGGTACATCCATGTGTGGTCTCTGAATAGAACACACATTTCAATGCACCGGTGCATCCATATGTGGTATGTGAAAAGAATAGTCATGAAATGACTCCAGTTGTTGTTAGTAAAAAGAACACACATGCAATGACACTGGTGGATCCATAGGTGGATTGTGAAAAGAACACACATGCAATGACACTCGTGGATCCATATGTGGTATGTGAAAAGAACACACATGAAATGACTCTAGTTGTAATTATTAACAAGAACACACATGCAATGACACTAGTGGATCCATGTGTGGTCTCTAAACAGAACACACATGCAATGACTCCAATTGTTGTTAGTAAAAAGAACACACATGCAATGACACTGGTGGATCCATGTGTGGTCTCTGAAAACACACACATGCAATAAATCTGGTTGTTGTTAGTAAAACGAACACCCATGCAATGACACTGGTGGATCCATGTGTGGTCTCTAAAGAGAACACACATGCAATGACACTGGTGGATCCATGTGTGGTCTCTAAAGAGAGAACACATGCAATGACTCTGGTTGTTGTTAGTAAAAAGGGCACACATGCAATGACACTGGTGGATCCATAGGTGGATTGTGAAAAGAACACACATGCAATGACACTGGTTGTTGTTAGTAAAAAGAACACACATGCAATGACACTGGTGGATCCATAGGTGGATTGTTAAGAGAACACACATGCAATGAATCTGGTTGTTGTTAGTAAACATAACACACATGCAATGACACTGGTGGATCCATGTGTGGTGTCTAAAGAGGACACACATGCAATGACTCTGGTTGTTGTTAGTAAAAAGAGCACACATGCAATGACACTGGTGGATCCATAGGTGGATTGTGAAAAGAACACACATGCAATGACTCTGGTTGAAAGTAGTAACAAGAACACACATGCAATGACACTGGTGAATCCATGTGTGGTCTCTTAAGAGAGCACACATGCAATTACTCTCGTTGTTGTTAGTAAAAAGAGCACACATGCAATGACACTGGTGGATCCATGTTGGTGTCTAAAGAGGACACACATGCAATGACTCTGGTTCTTGTTAGTAAAAAGAGCACACATGCAATGACACTGGTGGATCCATAGGTGGATTGTGAAAAGAACACACATGCAATGACACTGGTTGTTGTTAGTAAAAAGAACACACATGTAATAACACTGCTGGATCCATGTGTGGTCTCTGAAGAGAACACACATTTCAATGAATCTGGTTTCTGCTAGTAAAAAGAACACACATGCAATGACACTGGTGGATCCATGTGGTCTCTGAAGAGAACACACATGCAATGACTCTGGTTGTTGTTAGTAAAAACAGCCCTCATGCAATGACACTGGTGGATCCTATGTGGTATGTGAAAAGAACACACGTGCAATGACTCTGGTTGTTGTTAGTAAAAAGAACACACATGCAATGACACTGGTGGATCCATAGGTGGATTGTGAAAAGAGCACACATGCAATAAATCTAGTTGTTCCATATGTGGTATGTGAAAAGAACACACATTCAATGACCCTAGTTGTTTTTAGTAACAAGAACACACATGCAATAACACTGGTGGATCCATGTGTGGTCTCTGAAGAGAACGCACACTTCAATGACACTGGTGGATCCATATGTGGTATGTGAAAAGAACACACATGAAATGACTCTGGTTGTTGTTAGTAAGAAGAACACACATGCAATGACACTGGTGGATCCATAGGTGGATTGTGAAAAGAACACACATGCAATGACTCTGGTTGTAAGTAGTAACAAGAACACACATGCAATGACACTGGTGGATCCATGTGTGGTCTCTTAAGAGAGCACACATGCAATTACTCTGGTTGTTGTTAGTAAAAAGAGCACACATGCAATGACACTGGTGGATCCATAAGTGGTATGTGAAAAGAACACACATGCAATGAATATGTTTGTTGTTAGTAAAAAGAACACACATGCAATGACACTGGTGGATCCATGTATGGAATGTGAAGAGACCACACATGCAATGACACTGGTGGATCAATACGTGGTATGTGAAAATTACACACATGCAATGACTCTGGTTGTTGTTAGTAAAAGGAACACACATGCATTGACTCTGGTTGTTGTTAGTAAAAAGAACACACATGCAATGACACTGGTGGATCCATGTGTGGTCTCTAAATAGAACACACATGCAATGAATCTGGTTGTTGTTAGTAAAAAGAACACACATGCAATGACACTGGTACATCCATGTGTGGTCTCTGAATAGAACACACATTTCAATGCACCGGTGCATCCATATGTGGTATGTGAAAAGAATAGTCATGAAATGACTCCAGTTGTTGTTAGTAAAAAGAACACACATGCAATGACACTGGTGGATCCATAGGTGGATTGTGAAAAGAACACGCATGCAATGACATTCGTGGATCCATATGTGGTATGTGAAAAGAACACACATGCAATGACTCTGGTTGTAAGTAGTAACAAGAACACACATGCAATGACACTGGTGGATCCATGTGTGGTCTCTTAAGAGAGCACACATGCAATTACTCTCGTTGTTGTTAGTAAAAAGAGCACACATGCAATGACACTGGTGGATCCATATGTGGTATGTGAAAAGAACACACATGCAATAAATCTGGTTGTTGTTAGTAAAAAGAACACACATGCAATGACACTGGTGGATCCATGTATGGAATGTGAAGAGAACACACATCCAATGACACTGGTGGATCCATACGTGGTATGTGAAAATTACACACATGCAATGACTCTACTGTTGTTAGTAAAAGGAACACACATGCATTGACTCTGGTTGTTGTTAGTAAAAAGAACACACATGCAATGACACTGGTGGATCCATGTGTGGTCTCTAAATAGAACACACATGCAATGAATCTGGTTGTTGTTAGTAAAAAGAACACACATGCAATGACACTGGTACATCCATGTGTGGTCTCTGAATAGAACACACATTTCAATGCACCGGTGCATCCATATGTGGTATGTGAAAAGAATAGTCATGAAATGACTCCAGTTGTTGTTAGTAAAAAGAACACACATGCAATGACACTGGTGGATCCATAGGTGGATTGTGAAAAGAACACACATGCAATGACACTCGTGGATCCATATTTGGTATGTGAAAAGAACACACATGAAATGACTCTAGTTGTAATTATTAACAAGAACACACATGCAATGACACTAGTGGATCCATGTGTGGTCTCTAAAGAGAACACACATGCAATGACTCCAATTGTTGTTAGTAAAAAGAGCACACATGCAATGACACTGGTGGATCCATGTGTGGTCTCTGAAAAGAACACACATGCAATGAATCTGGTTGTTGTTAGTAAAAAGAACACACATGCAATGACACTGGTGGATCCATGTGTGGTCTCTAAATAGAACACACATGTAATGAATCTGGTTGTTGTTAGTAAAAAGAGCACACATGCAATGACACTGGTGGATCCATAGGTGGATTATTAAGAGAACACACATGCAATGAATCTGGTTGTTGTTAGTAAACATAACACACATGCAATGACACTGGTGGATCCATGTGTGGTGTCTAAAGAGGACACACATGCAATGACTCTGGTTGTTGTTAGTAAAAAGAGCACACATGCAATGACACTGGTGGATCCATAGGTGGATTGTGAAAAGAACACACATGCAATGACACTGGTTGTTGTTAGTAAAAAGAACACACATGCAATAACACTGCTGGATCCATGTGTGGTCTCTGAAGAGAACACACATTTCAATGAATCTGGTTGTTGCTAGTAAAAAGAACACACATGCAATGACACTGGTGGATCCATGTGTGGTCTCTAAAGAGAACACACATGCAATGACTCTGGTTGTTGTTAGTAAAAAGAGCCCACATGCAATGACACTGGGTGATCCTATGTGGTATGTGAAAAGAACACACGTGCAATGACTCTGGTTGTTGTTAGTAAAAAGAACACACATGCAATGACACTGGTGGATCCATGTGTGGTCTCTAAAGAGAGCACACATGCAATTACTCTGGTTGTTGGTAGTAAAAAGAGCACACATGCAATGACACTGGTTGTTGTTAGTAAACATAACAGACATGCAATGACTCTGGTTGTAATTAGTAACAAGAACACACATGCAATGACACTGGTGGATCCATGTGTGGTCTCTGAAGAGAAGACACATGCAATGACTCTGGTTGTTGTTAGTAAAAAGAGCCCACATGCAATGACACTGGTGGATCCTAGGTGGTATGTGAAAAGAACACACGTGCAATGACTCTGGTTGTTGTTAGTAAAAAGAACACACATGCAATGACACTGGTGGATCCATAGGTGGATTGTGAAAAGAGCACACATGCAATGAATCTAGTTGTTCCATATGTGGTATGTGAAAAGAACACACATTCAATGACCCTAGTTGTTTTTAGTAACAAGAACACACATGCAATAACACTGGTGGATCCATGTGTGGTCTCTGAAGAGAACACGTACTTCAATGACTCTGGTGGATCCATATGTGGTATGTGAAAAGAACACACATGAAATGCCTCTGGTTGTTGTTAGTAAGAAGAACACACATGCAATGACACTGGTGGATCCATAGGTGGATTGTGAAAAGAACACACATGCAATGACACTCGTGGATCCATATGTGGTATGTGAAAAGAACACACATGAAATGACTCTAGTTGTAATTATTAACAAGAACACACATGCAATGACACTAGTGGATCCATGTGTGGTCTCTAAAGAGAACACACATGCAATGACTCCAATTGTTGTTAGTAAAAAGAGCACACATGCAATGACACTGGTGGATCCATGTGTGCTCTCTGAAAAGAACACACATGCAATGAATCTGGTTGTTGTTAGTAAAAACAACACACATGCAATGACACTGGTGGATCCATGTATGGAATGTGAAGAGAACACACATGCAATGACACTGGTGGATCCATATGTGGTATGTGAAAATTACACACATGCAATGACTCTGGTTGTTGTTAGTAAAAGGAACACATATGCATTGACTCTGGTTGTTGTTAGTAAAAAGAACACACATGCAATGACACTGGTGGATCCATGTGTGGTCTCTAAATAGAACACACATGCAATGAATCTGGTTGTTGTTAGTAAAAAGAACACACATGCAATGACACTGGTACATCCATGTGTGGTCTCTGAATAGAACACACATTTCAATGCACCGGTGCATCCATATGTGGTATGTGAAAAGAATAGTCATGAAATGACTCTAGTTGTTGTTAGTAAAAAGAACACACATGCAATGACACTGGTGGATCCATAGGTTGATTGTGAAAAGAACACACATGCAATGACACTCGTGGATCCATATGTGGTAAGTGAAAAGAACACACATACAATGACTCTGGTTGTAAGTAGTAACAAGAACACACATGCAATGACACTGGTGGATCCATGTGTGGTCTCTTAAGAGAGCACACATGCAATTACTCTGGTTGTTGTTAGTAAAAAGAGCACACATGCAATGACACTGGTGGATCCATATGTCGTATGTGAAAAGAACACACATGCAATGAATCTGGTTGTTGTTAGTAAAAAGAACACACATGCAATGACACTGGTGGATCCATGTATGGAATGTGAAGAGAACACACATGCAATGACACTGGTGGATCCATACGTGGTATGTGAAAATTACACACATGCAATGACTCTGGTTGTTGTTAGTAAAAGGAACACACATGCATTGACTCTGGTTGTTGTTAGTAAAAAGAACACACATGCAATGACACTGGTGGATCCATGTGTGGTCTCTAAATAGAACACACATGCAATGAATCTGGTTGTTGTTAGTAAAAAGAACACACATGCAATGACACTGGTACATCCATGTGTGGTCTCTGAATAGAACACACATTTCAATGCACCGGTGCATCCATATGTGGTATGTGAAAAGAATAGTCATGAAATGACTCCAGTTGTTGTTAGTAAAAAGAACACACATGCAATGACACTGGTGGATCCATAGGTGGATTGTGAAAAGAACACACATGCAATGACACTCGTGGATCCATATGTGGTATGTGAAAAGAACACACATGAAATGACTCTAGTTGTAATTATTAACAAGAACACACATGCAATGACACTAGTGGATCCATGTGTGGTCTCTAAAGAGAACACACATGCAATGACTCCAATTGTTGTTAGTAAAAAGAGCACACATGCAATGACACTGCTGGATCCATGTGTGGTCTCTGAAAAGAACACACATGCAATGAATCTGGTTGTTGTTAGTAAAAAGAACACACATGCAATGACACTGGTGGATCCATGTGTGGTCTCTAAAGAGAACACACATGCAATGACACTGGTGGATCCATGTGTGGTCTCTAAAGAGAGAACACATGCAATGACTCTGGTTGTTGTTAGTAAAAAGGGCACACATGCAATGACACTGGTGGATCCATAGGTGGATTGTGAAAAGAACACACATGCAATGACACTGGTTGTTGTTAGTAAAAAGAACACACATGCAATGACACTGGTGGATCCATAGGTGGATTGTTAAGAGAACACACATGCAATGAATCTGGTTGTTGTTAGTAAACATAACACACATGCAATGACACTGGTGGATCCATGTGTGGTGTCTAAAGAGGACACACATGCAATGACTCTGGTTGTTGTTAGTAAAAAGAGCACACATGCAATGACACTGGTGGATCCATAGGTGGATTGTGAAAAGAACACACATGCAATGACTCTGGTTGAAAGTAGTAACAAGAACACACATGCAATGACACTGGTGAATCCATGTGTGGTCTCTTAAGAGAGCACACATGCAATTACTCTCGTTGTTGTTAGTAAAAAGAGCACACATGCAATGACACTGGTGGATCCATGTTGGTGTCTAAAGAGGACACACATGCAATGACTCTGGTTCTTGTTAGTAAAAAGAGCACACATGCAATGACACTGGTGGATCCATAGGTGGATTGTGAAAAGAACACACATGCAATGACACTGGTTGTTGTTAGTAAAAAGAACACACATGCAATAACACTGCTGGATCCATGTGTGGTCTCTGAAGAGAACACACATTTCAATGAATCTGGTTTCTGCTAGTAAAAAGAACACACATGCAATGACACTAGTGGATCCATGTGGTCTCTGAAGAGAACACACATGCAATGACTCTGGTTGTTGTTAGTAAAAACAGCCCTCATGCAATGACACTGGTGGATCCTATGTGGTATGTGAAAAGAACACACGTGCAATGACTCTGGTTGTTGTTAGTAAAAAGAACACACATGCAATGACACTGGTGGATCCATAGGTGGATTGTGAAAAGAGCACACATGCAATAAATCTAGTTGTTCCATATGTGGTATGTGAAAAGAACACACATTCAATGACCCTAGTTGTTTTTAGTAACAAGAACACACATGCAATAACACTGGTGGATCCATGTGTGGTCTCTGAAGAGAACGCACACTTCAATGACACTGGTGGATCCATATGTGGTATGTGAAAAGAACACACATGAAATGACTCTGGTTGTTGCTAGTAAGAAGAACACACATGCAATGACACTGGTCGATCCATAGGTGGATTGTGAAAAGAACACACATGCAATGACTCTGGTTGTAATTAGTAACAAGAACACACATGCACTGACACTGGTGGATCCATGTGTGGTCTCTTAAGAGAGCACACATGCAATTACTCTGGTAGTTGTTTGTAAAAAGAGCACACATGCAATGACACTGGTGGATCCATAAGTGGTATGTGAAAAGAACACACATGCAATGAATATGTTTGTTGTTAGTAAAAAGAACACACATGCAATGACACTGGTGGATCCATGTGTGGAATGTGAAGAGACCACATGCAATGACCTTTGGTGGATCAATACGTGGTATGTGAAAATTACACACATGCAATGACTCTGGTTGTTGTTAGTAAAAGGAACACACATGCATTGACTCTGGTTGTTGTTAGTAAAAAGAACACACATGCAATGACACTGGTGGATCCATGTGTGGTCTCTAAATAGAACACACATGCAATGAATCTGGTTGTTGTTAGTAAAAAGAACACACATGCAATGACACTGGTACATCCATGTGTGGAATGTGAATAGAACACACATTTCAATGCACCGGTGCATCCATATGTGGTATGTGAAAAGAATAGTCATGAAATGACTCCAGTTGTTGTTAGTAAAAAGAACACACATGCAATGACACTGGTGGATCCATAGGTGGATTATGAAAAGAACACGCATGCAATGACATTCGTGGATCCATATGTGGTATGTGAAAAGAACACACATGCAATGACTCTGGTTGTAAGTAGTAACAAGAACACACATGCAATGACACTGGTGGATCCATGTGTGGTCTCTTAAGAGAGCACACATGCAATTACTCTCGTTGTTGTTAGTAAAAAGAGCACACATGCAATGACACTGGTGGATCCATATGTGGTATGTGAAAAGAACACACATGCAATGAATCTGGTTGTTGTTAGTAAAAAGAACACACATGCAATGACACTGGTGGATCCATGTATGGAATGTGAAGAGAACACACATGCAATGACACTGGTGGATCCATACGTGGTATGTGAAAATTACACACATGCAATGACTCTGGTCGTTGTTAGTAAAAGGAACACACATGCATTGACTCTGGTTGTTGTTAGTAAAAAGAACACACATGCAATGACACTGGTGGATCCATGTGTGGTCTCTAAATAGAACACACATGAAATGAATCTGGTTGTTGTTAGTAAAAAGAACACACATGCAATGACACTGGTACATCCATGTGTGGTCTCTGAATAGAACACACATTTCAATGCACCGGTGCATCCATATGTGGTATGTGAAAAGAATAGTCATGAAATGACTCCAGTTGTTGTTAGTAAAAAGAACACACATGCAATGACACTGGTGGATCCATAGGTGGATTGTGAAAAGAACACACATACAATGACACTCGTGGATCCATATGTGGTATGTGAAAAGAACACACATGAAATGACTCTAGTTGTAATTACTAACAAGAACACACATGCAATGACACTAGTGGATCCATGTGTGGTCTCTAAAGAGAACACACATGCAATGACTCCAATTGTTGTTAGTAAAAAGAACACACATGCAATGACACTGGTGGATCCATGTGTGGTCTCTGAAAACAACACACATGCAATGAATCTGGTTGTTGTTAGTAAAACGAACACCCATGCAATGACACTGGTGGATCCATGTGTGGTCTCTAAAGAGAACACACATGCAATGACACTGGTGGATCCATGTGTGGTCTCTAAAGAGAACACACATGCAATGACTTTAGTTGTTGTTAGTAAAAAGAGAACACATGCAATAACACTGGTGGATCCATAGGTGGATTGTGAAAAGAACACACATGCAATGACACTGGTTGTTGTTAGTAAAAAGAAGACACATGCAATGACACTGGTGGATCCATAGGTGGATTGTTAAGAGAACACACATGCAATGAATCTGGTTGTTGTTAGTAAACATAACACACATGCAATGACACTGGTGGATCCATGTGTGGTGTCTAAAGAGGACACACATGCAATGACTCTGGTTGTTGTTAGTAAAAAGAGCACACATGCAATGACACTGGTGGATCCATAGGTGGATTGTGAAAAGAACACACATGCAATGACTCTGGTTGAAAGTAGTAACAAGAACACACATGCAATGACACTGGTGAATCCATGTGTGGTCTCTTAAGAGAGCACACATGCAATTACTCTCGTTGTTGTTAGTAAAAAGAGCACACATGCAATGACACTGGTGGATCCATGTTGGTGTCTAAAGAGGACACACATGAAATGACTCTGGTTCTTGTTAGTAAAAAGAGCACACATGCAATGACACTGGTGGATCCATAGGTGGATTGTGAAAAGAACACACATGCAATGACACTGGTTGTTGTTAGTAAAAAGAACACACATGCAATAACACTGCTGGATCCATGTGTGGTCTCTGTAGAGAACACACATTTCAATGAATCTGGTTTCTTCTAGTAAAAAGAACACACATGCAATGACACTGGTGGATCCATGTGGTCTCTGAACAGAACACACATGCAATGACTCTGGTTGTTGTTAGTAAAAACAGCCCTCATGCAATGACACTGGTGGATCCTATGTGGTATGTGAAAAGAACACACGTGCAATGACTCTGGTTGTTGTTAGTAAAAAGAACACACATGCAATGACACTGGTGGATCCATAGGTGGATTGTGAAAAGAGCACACATGCAATAAATCTAGTTGTTCCATATGTGGTATGTGAAAAGAACACACATTCAATGACCCTAGTTGTTTTTAGTAACAAGAACACACATGCAATAACACTGGTCGATCCATGTGTGGTCTCTGAAGAGAACGCACACTTCAATGACTCTGGTGGATCCATATGTGGTATGTGAAAAGAACACACATGAAATGACTCTGGTTGTTGCTAGTAAGAAGAACACACATGCAATGACACTGGTCGATCCATAGGTGGATTGTGAAAAGAACACACATGCAATGACTCTGGTTGTAATTAGTAACAAGAACACACATGCAATGACACTGGTGGATCCATGTGTGGTCTCTTAAGAGAGCACACATGCAATTACTCTGGTTGTTGTTAGTAAAAAGAGCACACATGCAATGACACTGGTGGATCCATATGTGGTATGTGAAAAGAACACACATGCAATGAATCTGTTTGTTGTTAGTAAAAAGAACACACATGCAATGACACTGGTGGATCCATGTATGGAATGTGAAGAGACCACACATGCAATGACACTGGTGGATCAATACGTGGTATGTGTAAATTACACACATGCAATGACTCTGGTTGTTGTTAGTAAAAGGAACACACATGCATTGACTCTGGTTGTTGTTAGTAAAAAGAACACACATGCAATGACACTGGTGGATCCATTGGTGGTGTCTGAATAGAACACACATGCAATGAATCTGTTGTTTTAGTAAAAGAACACACATGCAATGACACTCGTGCATCCATGTGTGGTCTCTAAATAGAACACACATTTCAATGCACCGGTGCATCCATATGTGGTATGTGAAAAGAATAGTCATGAAATGACTCCAGTTGTTGTTAGTAAAAAGAACACACATGCAATGACACTGGTGGATCCATAGGTGGATTGTGAAAAGAACACACATGCAATGACATTCGTGGATCCATATGTGGTATGTGAAAAGAACACACATGCAATGACTCTGGTTGTAAGTAGTAACAAGAACACACATGCAATGACACTGGTGGATCCATGTGTGGTCTCTTAAGAGAGCACACATGCAATTACTCTCGTTGTTGTTAGTAAAAAGAGCACACATGCAATGACACTGGTGGATCCATATGTGGTATGTGAAAAGAACACACATGCAATAAATCTGGTTGTTGTTAGTAAAAAGAACACACATGCAATGACACTGGTGGATCCATGTATGGAATGTGAAGAGAACACACATCCAATGACACTGGTGGATCCATACGTGGTATGTGAAAATTACACACATGCAATGACTCTACTGTTGTTAGTAAAAGGAACACACATGCATTGACTCTGGTTGTTGTTAGTAAAAAGAACACACATGCAATGACACTGGTGGATCCATGTGTGGTCTCTAAATAGAACACACATGCAATGAATCTGGTTGTTGTTAGTAAAAAGAACACACATGCAATGACACTGGTACATCCATGTGTGGTCTCTGAATAGAACACACATTTCAATGCACCGGTGCATCCATATGTGGTATGTGAAAAGAATAGTCATGAAATGACTCCAGTTGTTGTTAGTAAAAAGAACACACATGCAATGACACTGGTGGATCCATAGGTGGATTGTGAAAAGAACACACATGCAATGACACTCGTGGATCCATATGTGGTATGTGAAAAGAACACACATGAAATTACTCTAGATGTAATTATTAACAAGAACACACATGCAATGACACTAGGATCCCATGTGTCTCTTAAAGAGACACACATGCAAATGACCTAACAACAGAACACACATGCACTAGTGGATCCATGTATGTGGTCTCTAAAGAACACACATGCAATGACTCCAATTGTTGTTAGTAAAAAGAGCACACATGCAATGACACTGGTGGATCCATGTGTGGTCTCTGAAAAGAACACACATGCAATGAATCTGGTTGTTGTTAGTAAAAAGAACACACATGCAATGACACTGGTGGATCCATGTGTGGTCTCTAAATATTTACACATGTAATGAATGTTGTTGTTGTTAAAAAAGATCACACATGCAATGACACTGGTGGATCCATAGGTGGATTATTAAGAGAACACACATGCAATGAATCTGGTTGTTGTTAGTAAACATAACACACATGCAATGACACTGGTGGATCCATGTGTGGTGTCTAAAGAGGACACACATGCAATGACTCTGGTTGTTGTTAGTAAAAAGAGCACACATGCAATGACACTGGTGGATCCATAGGTGGATTGTGAAAAGAACACACATGCAATGACACTGGTTGTTGTTAGTAAAAAGAACACACATGCAATAACACTGCTGGATCCATGTGTGGTCTCTGAAGAGAACACACATTTCAATGAATCTGGTTGTTGCTAGTAAAAAGAACACACATGCAATGACACTGGTGGATCCATGTGTGGTCTCTAAAGAGAACACACATGCAATGACTCTGGTTGTTGTTAGTAAAAAGAGCCCACATGCAATGACACTGGGTGATCCTATGTGGTATGTGAAAAGAACACACGTGCAATGACTCTGGTTGTTGTTAGTAAAAAGAACACACATGCAATGACACTGGTGGATCCATGTGTGGTCTCTAAAGAGAGCACATATGCAATTACTCTGGTTGTTGTTAGTAAAAAGAGCACACATGCAATGACACTGGTTGTTGTTAGTAAACATAACAGACATGCAATGACACTGGTGGATCCATGCGTGGTCTCTAAAGAGGACACACATGCAATGACTCTGGTTGTTGTTAGTAAAAAGAGCACACATGCAATGACACTGGTGGATCCATAGGTGGATTGTGAAAAGAACACACATGCAATGACACTGGTTGTTGTTAGTAAAGAGAACACACATGCAATAACACTGCTGGATCCATGTGTGGTCTCTGAAGAGAACACACATTTCAATGAATCTGGTTGTTTCTAGTAAAAAGAACACACATGCAATGACACTGGTGGATCCATGTGTGGTCTCTGAAGAGAAGACACATGCAATGACTCTGGTTGTTGTTAGTAAAAAGAGCCCACATGCAATGACACTGGTGGATCCTAGGTGGTATGTGAAAAGAACACACGTGCAATGACTCTGGTTGTTGTTAGTAAAAAGAACACACATGCAATGACACTGGTGGATCCATAGGTGGATTGTGAAAAGAGCACACATGCAATGAATCTAGTTGTTCCATATGTGGTATGTGAAAAGAACACACATTCAATGACCCTAGTTGTTTTTAGTAACAAGAACACACATGCAATAACACTGGTGGATCCATGTGTGGTCTCTGAAGAGAACACGTACTTCAATGACTCTGGTGGATCCATATGTGGTATGTGAAAAGAACACACATGAAATGCCTCTGGTTGTTGTTAGTAAGAAGAACACACATGCAATGACACTGGTGGATCCATAGGTGGATTGTGAAAAGAACACACATGCAATGACACTCGTGGATCCATATGTGGTATGTGAAAAGAACACACATGAAATGACTCTAGTTGTAATTATTAACAAGAACACACATGCAATGACACTAGTGGATCCATGTGTGGTCTCTAAAGAGAACACACATGCAATGACTCCAATTGTTGTTAGTAAAAAGAGCACACATGCAATGACATCAGGATCCATGTGTGGTCTCTGAAAAGAACACACATGCAATGAATCTGGTTGTTGTTACTAAAAAGAACACACATGCAATGACACTGGTGGATCCATGTATGGAATGTGAAGAGAACACACATGCAATGACACTGGTGGATCCATACGTGGTATGTGAAAATTACACACATGCAATGACTCTGGTTGTTGTTAGAAAAAGGAACACACATGCATTGACTCTGGTTGTTGTTAGTAAAAAGAACACACATGCAATGACACTGGTGGATCCATGTGTGGTCTCTAAATAGAACACACATGCAATGAATCTGGTTGTTGTTAGTAAAAAGAACACACATGCAATGACACTGGTACATCCATGTGTGGTCTCTGAATAGAACACACATTTCAATGCACCGGTGCATCCATATGTGGTATGTGAAAAGAATAGTCATGAAATGACTCCAGTTGTTGTTAGTAAAAAGAACACACATGCAATGACACTGGTGGATCCATAGGTTGATTGTGAAAAGAACACACATGCAATGACACTCGTGGATCCATATGTGGTAAGTGAAAAGAACACACATGCAATGACTCTGGTTGTAAGTAGTAACAAGAACACACATGCAATGACACTGGTGGATCCATGTGTGGTCTCTTAAGAGAGCACACATGCAATTACTCTGGTTGTTGTTAGTAAAAAGAGCACACATGCAATGACACTGGTGGATCCATATGTCGTATGTGAAAAGAACACACATGCAATGAATCTGGTTGTTGTTAGTAAAAAGAACACACATGCAATGACACTGGTGGATCCATGTATGGAATGTGAAGAGAACACACATGCAATGACACTGGTGGATCCATACGTGGTATGTGAAAATTACACACATGCAATGACTCTGGTTGTTGTTAGTAAAAGGAACACACATGCATTGACTCTGGTTGTTGTTAGTAAAAAGAACACACATGCAATGACATCAGGATCCATGTGTGGTCTCTAAATAGAACACACATGCAATGAATCTGGTTGTTGTTAGTAAAAAGAACACACATGCAATGACACTGGTACATCCATGTGTGGTCTCTGAATAGAACACACATTTCAATGCACCGGTGCATCCATATGTGGTATGTGAAAAGAATAGTCATGAAATGACTCCAGTTGTTGTTAGTAAAAAGAACACACATGCAATGACACTGGTGGATCCATAGGTTGATTGTGAAAAGAACACACATGCAATGACACTCGTGGATCCATATGTGGTAAGTGAAAAGAACACACATACAATGACTCTGGTTGTAAGTAGTAACAAGAACACACATGCAATGACATCAGGATCCATGTGGTCTCTTAAGAGAACACACATGCAATGACTCTGGTTGTTGTTAGTAAAAAGAGCACACATGCAATGACACTAGTGGATCCATATGTGGTATGTGAAAAGAACACACATGCAATGAATCTGGTTGTTGTCAGTAAAAAGAACACACATGCAATGACACTGTTGGATCCATGTATGGATTGTGAAGAGAACACACATGCAATGACACTGGTGGATCCAATGTGGTATGTGAAAAGAACACACATGCAATGACTCTGGTTGTTGTTAGTAAAGGAACACACATGCATTGACTCTGGTTGTTAGTAAAAGAACACACATGCAATGACATCAGGATCCATGTGTGGTCTCTAAATAGAACACACATGCAATGAATCTGGTTGTTGTTAGTAAAAAGAACACACATGCAATGACACTGGTACATCCATGTGTGGTCTCTAAATAGAACACACATTTCAATGCACCGGTGCATCCATATGTGGTATGTGAAAAGAATAGTCATGAAATGACTCCAGTTGTTGTTAGTAAAAAGAACACACATGCAATGACACTGGTGGATCCATAGGTGGATTGTGAAAAGAACACACATGCAATGACACTCGTGGATCCATATGTGGTATGTGAAAAGAACACACATGAAATGACTCTAGTTGTAATTATTAACAAGAACACACATGCAATGACACTAGTGGATCCATGTGGTCTCTAAAGAGAACACACATGCAATGACTCCAATTGTTGTTAGTAAAAGAGCACACATGCAATGACACTTTGGATCCATCTGTGGTCTCTGAAAAGAACACACATTTCAATGACTCTTGTTTTTGTTAGTAAAAGAACACACATGCAATGACACTAGTGGATCCATGTGTGGTCTCTAAAGAGAACACACATGCAATGACACTGGTGGATCCATGTGTGGTCTCTAAAGAGAACACATGCAATGACTCTGGTTGTTGTTAGTAAAAAGGGCACACATGCAATGACACTAGTGGATCCATAGGTGGATTGTGAAAAGAACACACATGCAATGACACTGGTTGTTGTTAGTAAAAAGAACACACATGCAATGACACTGGTGGATCCATAGGTGGATTGTTAAGAGAACACACATGCAATGAATCTGGTTGTTGTTAGTAAACATAACACACATGCAATGACACTGGTGGATCCATGTGTGGTGTCTAAAGAGGACACACATGCAATGACTCTGGTTGTTGTTAGTAAAAAGACCACACATGCAATGACACTGGTGGATCCATAGGTGGATTGTGAAAAGAACACACATGCAATGACACTGGTTGTTGTTAGTAAAAAGAACACACATGCAAAAACACTGCTGGATCCATGTGTGGTCTCTAAAGAGAACACACATTTCAATGAATCTGGTTGTTGCTAGTAAAAAGAACACACATGCAATGACACTGGTGGATCCATGTGTGGTCTCTAAAGAGAACACACATGCAATGACTCTGGTTGTTGTTAGTAAAAAGAGCACACATGCAATGACACTGGGTGATCCTATGTGGTATGTGAAAAGAACACACGTGCAATGACTGGTTGTTGTTAGTAAAAAGAACACACATGCAATGACATCAGGATCCATGTGTGTTCTCTAAAGAGAGCACACATGCAATTACTCTAGTTGTTGTTAGTAAAAAGAGCACACATGCAATGACGCTGGTTGTTGTTAGTAAACATAACAGACATGCAATGACACTGGTGGATCCATGTGTGGTCTCTAAAGAGGACACACATGCAATGACTCTGGTTGTTGGTAGGAAAAAGATCACAGATGCAATGACACTGGTGGATCCATAGGTGGATTGTGAAAAGAACACACATGCAATGACACTGGTTGTTGTTAGTATAGAGAACACATGCAATAACACTTTGGATCCATGTGTGGTCTCAAGTGAACACACATTTCAATGAATCTGTTGTTGCTAGTAAAAAGAACACACATGCAATGACATCAGGATCCATGTGTGGTCTCTGAAGAGAACACACATGCAATGACTCTGGTTGTTGTTAGTAAAAAGAGCCTACATGCAATGACACTGGTGGATCCTAGGTGGTATGTGAAAAGAACACACACGCAATGACTCTGGTTGTTGTTAGTAAAAAGAACACACATGCAATGACACTGGTGGATCCATAGGTGGATTGTGAAAAGAGCACACATGCAATGAATCTAGTTGTTCCATATGTGGTATGTGAAAAGAACACACATTCAATGACCCTAGTTGTTTTTAGTAACAAGAACACACATGCAATAACACTGGTGGATCCATGTGTGGTCTCTAAAGAGAACACATACTTCAATGACTCTGGTGGATCCATATGTGGTATGTGAAAAGAACACACATGAAATGACTCTGGTTGTTGTTAGTAAGAAGAACACACATGCAATGACACTGGTGGATCCATGTATGGAATGTGAAGAGAACACACATGCAATGACACTGGTGGATCCATACGTGGTATGTGAAAATTACACACATGCAATGACTCTGGTTGTTGTTAGTAAAAGGAACACACATGCATTGACTCTGGTTGTTGTTAGTAAAAAGAACACACATGCAATGACACTGGTGGATCCATGTGTGGTCTCTAAATAGAACACACATGCAATGAATCTGGTTGTTGTTAGTAAAAAGAACACACATGCAATGACATTGGTACATCCATGTGTGGTCTCTGAATAGAACACACATTTCAATGCACCGGTGCATCCATATGTGGTATGTGAAAAGAATAGTCATGAAATGACTCCAGTTGTTGTTAGTAAAAAGAACACACATGCAATGACACTGGTGGATCCATAGGTTGATTGTGAAAAGAACACACATGCAATGACACTCGTGGATCCATATGTGGTAAGTGAAAAGAACACACATACAATGACTCTGGTTGTAAGTAGTAACAAGAACACACATGCAATGACACTGGTGGATCCATGTGTGGTCTCTTAAGAGAGCACACATGCAATTACTCTGGTTGTTGTTAGTAAAAAGAGCACACATGCAATGACACTGGTGGATCCATATGTCGTATGTGAAAAGAACACACATGCAATGAATCTGGTTGTTGTTAGTAAAAAGAACACACATGCAATGACACTGGTGGATCCATGTATGGAATGTGAATAGAACACACATGCAATGACACTGGTGGATCCATACGTGGTATGTGAAAATTACACACATGCAATGACTCTGGTTGTTGTTAGTAAAAGGAACACACATGCATTGACTCTGGTTGTTAGTAAAAAGAACACACATGCAATGACACTGGTGGATCCATGTGTGGTCTCTAAATAGAACACACATGCAATGACTCACATTGTTGTTAGTAAAAAGAACACACATGCAATGACACTGGTACATCCATGTGTGGTCTCTAAATAGAACACACATTTCAATGCACCGGTGCATCCATATGTGGTATGTGAAAAGAATAGTCATGAAATGACTCCAGTTGTTGTTAGTAAAAAGAACACACATGCAATGACACTGGTGGATCCATAGGTGGATTGTGAAAAGAACACACATGCAATGACACTCGTGGATCCATATGTGGTATGTGAAAAGAACACACATGAAATGACTCTAGTTGTAATTATTAACAAGAACACACATGCAATGACACTAGTGGATCCATGTGTGGTCTCTAAAGAGAACACACATGCAATGACTCCAATTGTTGTTAGTAAAAAGAGCACACATGCAATGACACTGCTGGATCCATCTGTGGTCTCTGAAAAGAACACACATGCAATGAATCTGGTTGTTGTTAGTAAAAAGAACACACATGCAATGACACTGGTGGATCCATGTGTGGTCTCTAAAGAGAACACACATGCAATGACACTGGTGGATCCATGTGTGGTCTCTAAAGAGAGAACACATGCAATGACTCTGGTTGTTGTTAGTAAAAAGGGCACACATGCAATGACACTAGTGGATCCATAGGTGGATTGTGAAAAGAACACACATGCAATGACACTGGTTGTTGTTAGTAAAAAGAACACACATGCAATGACACTGGTGGATCCATAGGTGGATTGTTAAGAGAACACACATGCAATGAATCTGGTTGTTGTTAGTAAACATAACACACATGCAATGACACTGGTGGATCCATGTGTGGTGTCTAAAGAGGACACACATGCAATGACTCTGGTTGTTGTTAGTAAAAAGAGCACACATGCAATGACACTGGTGGATCCATAGGTGGATTGTGAAAAGAACACACATGCAATGACACTGGTTGTTGTTAGTAAAAAGAACACACATGCAAAAACACTGCTGGATCCATGTGTGGTCTCTAAAGAGAACACACATTTCAATGAATCTGGTTGTTGCTAGTAAAAAGAACACACATGCAATGACATCAGGATCCATGTGGTCTCTAAAGAGAACACACATGCAATGACTCTGGTTGTTGTTAGTAAAAAGAGCACACATGCAATGACACTGGGTGATCCTATGTGGTATGTGAAAAGAACACACGTGCAATGACTGGTTGTTGTTAGTAAAAAGAACACACATGCAATGACACTGGTGGATCCATGTGTGTTCTCTAAAGAGAGCACACATGCAATTACTCTAGTTGTTGTTAGTAAAAAGAGCACACATGCAATGACGCTGGTTGTTGTTAGTAAACATAACAGACATGCAATGACACTGGTGGATCCATGTGTGGTCTCTAAAGAGGACACACATGCAATGACTCTGGTTGTTGGTAGGAAAAAGATCACAGATGCAATGACACTGGTGGATCCATAGGTGGATTGTGAAAAGAACACACATGCAATGACACTGGTTGTTGTTAGTAAAGAGAACACACATGCAATAACACTGCTGGATCCATGTGTGGTCTCTGAAGTGAACACACATTTCAATGAATCTGGTTGTTGCTAGTAAAAAGAACACACATGCAATGACACTGGTGGATCCATGTGTGGTCTCTGAAGAGAACACACATGCAATGACTCTGGTTGTTGTTAGTAAAAAGAGCCTACATGCAATGACACTGGTGGATCCTAGGTGGTATGTGAAAAGAACACACACGCAATGACTCTGGTTGTTGTTAGTAAAAAGAACACACATGCAATGACACTGGTGGATCCATAGGTGGATTGTGAAAAGAGCACACATGCAATGAATCTAGTTGTTCCATATGTGGTATGTGAAAAGAACACACATTCAATGACCCTAGTTGTTTTTAGTAACAAGAACACACATGCAATAACACTGGTGGATCCATGTGTGGTCTCTAAAGAGAACACATACTTCAATGACTCTGGTGGATCCATATGTGGTATGTGAAAAGAACACACATGAAATGACTCTGGTTGTTGTTAGTAAGAAGAACACACATGCAATGACACTGGTGGATCCATAGGTGGATTGTGAAAAGAACACACATGCAATAACACTGGTGGATCCATATGTGGTATGTGAAAAGAACACACATGCAATGACTCTGGTTGTAATTAGTAACAAGAACACACATTCAATGACACTGGTGGATCCATGTGTGGTCTCTAAAGAGAGCACACATGCAATTACTCTGGTTGTTGTTAGTAAAAAGAGCACACAGGCAATGACACTGGTGGATCCATATGTGGTATGTGAAAAGAACACAAATGCAATGAATCTGGTTGTTGTTAGTAAAAAGAACACACATGCAATGACACTGGTGGATCCATGTATGGAATGTGAAGAGAACACACATGCAATGACACTAGTGGATCCATACGTGGTATGTGAAAATTACACACATGCAATGACTCTGGTTGTTGTTAGTAAAAGGAACACACATGCAATGACTCTGGTTGTTGTTAGTAAAAAGAACACACATGCAATGACACTGGTGGATCCATGTGTGGTCTCTAAATAGAACACACATGCAGTGAATCTGGTTGTTGTTAGTAAAAAGAACACACATGCAATGACACTAGTACATCCATGTGTGGTATGTGAAAAGAATAGTCATGAAATGACTCCAGTTGTTGTTAGTAAAAAGAACACACATGCAATGACACTGGTGGATCCATAGGTGGATTGTGAAAAGAACACACATGCAATGACACTGGTGGATCCATATGTGGTATGTGAAAAGAACACACATGCAATGACTCTGGTTGTAAGTAGTAACAAGAACACACATGCAATGACACTGGTGGATCCATGTGTGGTTTCTTAAGAGAGCACACATGCAATTACTCTGGTTGTTGTTAGTAAAAAGAGCACACATGCAATGACACTGGTGGATCCATATGTGGTATGTGAAAAGAACACACATGCAATGAATCTGGTTGTTGTTAGTAAAAAGAACACACATGCAATGACACTGGTGGATCCATGTGTGGAATGTGAAGAGAACACACATGCCATGACAATGGCGGATCCATATGTGGTATGTGAAAAGTACACACATGCAATGACTCTGGTTGTTGTTAGTAAAAGGAACACACATGCATTGACTCTGGTTGTTCTTAGTAAAAAGAACACACATGCAATGACACTGGTGGATCCATAGGTGGATTGTGAGAAAAACACACTTGCAATGACACTGGTGGATCCATATGTGGTATGTGAAAAGAACACACATGCAATGACTTTGGTTGTAATTAGTAATAAGAACACACATGCAATGACACTGGTCGATCCATGTGTGGTCTCTAAAGAGAACACACATGCAATGACTCTGGTTGTTGTTAGTAAAAAGAACACACATGCAATGACACTGGTGGATCCATGTGTGGTCTCTAAATAGAACAAACATGCAATGAATCTGGTAGTTGTTAGTAAAAAGAGCACACATGCAATGACACTAGAGGATCCATAGGTGGATTGTTAAGAGAACACACATGCAATGAATCTGGTTGTTGTTAGTAAACATAACACACAAGGAATGACACTGGTGGATCCATGTGTGGTCTCTAAAGAGAACACACATGCAATGACTCTGGTTGTTGTTAGTAAAAAGAGCACACATGCAATGACACTGGTGGATCCATAGGTGGATTGTGAAAAGAACACACATGCAATGACACTGGTTGTTGTTAGTAAAAAGAACACACATGCAATTACACTGGTGGATCCATGTTTGGTATCTGAAGAGAACACACATTTCAATGAATCAAGTTGTTGTTACTAAACAGAACACACATGCAATGACACTGGTGGATCCATGTGTGGTCTCTGAAGAGAACACACATGCAATGACTCTAGTAGCTGTTAGTAAAAAGAGCCCACATGCAATGACACTGGGCGATCCTCGGTGGTATGTGAAAAGAACACACGTGCAATGACTCTGGTTGTTGTTAGTAAAAAGAACACACATGCAATGACACTGGTGGATCCATAGGTGGATTGTCAAAAGAGCACACATGCAATGAATCTAGTTGTTCCATATGTGGTATGTGAAAAGAACACACATTCAATGACCCTAGTTGTTTTTAGTAACAAGAACACACATGCAATAACACTGGTGGATCCATGTGTGGTCTCTGAAGAGAACACATACTTCAATGACTCTGGTGGATCCATATGTTGTATGTGAAAAGAACACACATGCAATGACTCCAATTGTTGTTAGTAAAAAGAGCACACATGCAATGACACTGGTGGATCCATGTGTGGTCTCTGAAAAGAACACACATGCAATGAATCTGGTTGTTGTTAGTAAAAAGAACACACATGCAATGACATCAGGGATCCATGTGTGGTCTCTAAAGAGAACACACATGCAATGACTCTGGTTGTTGTTAGTAAAAAGAGCCCACATGCAATGACACTGGGTGATCCTATGTGGTATGTGAAAAGAACACACGTGCAATGACTCTGGTTGTTGTTAGTAAAAAGAACACACATGCAATGACATTGGTGGATCCATGTGTGGTCTCTAAAGAGAGCACACATGCAATTACTCTGGTTGTTGTTAGTAAAAAGAGCACACATGCAATGACACTGGTGGATCCATAGGTGGATTGTGAAAAGAACACACATGCAATGACACTGGTTGTTGTTAGTAAATAGAACACACATGCAATAACACTGGTGGATCCATGTGTGGTCTCTGAAGAGAACACACATTTCAATGAATCTGGTTGTTGCTAGTAAAAAGAACACACATGCAATGACACTGGTGGATCCATGTGTGGTCTCTAAAGAGAACACACATGCAATGACTCTGGTCGTTGTTAGTAAAAAGAGCCCACATGCAATGACACTGGGTGATCCTAGGTGGTATGTGAAAAGAACACACGTGCAATGACTCTGGTTGTTGTTAGTAAAAAGAACACACATGAAATGACACTTGTGGATCCATAGGTTGATTGTGAAATGAGCACACATGCAATGAATCTAGTTGTTCCATATGTGGTATGTGAAAATAACACACATTCAATGACCCTAGTTGTTTTTAGTAACAAGAACACACATGCAATAACACTGGTGGATCCATGTGTGGTCTCTGAAGAGAACACATACTTCAATGACTCTGGTGGATCCATATGTGGTATGTGAAAAAACACACATGAAATGACTCTGGTTGTTGTTAGTAAGAAGAACACACATGCAATGACACTGGTGGATCCATAGGTGGATTGTGAAAAGAACACACATGCAATGACACTGGTGGATCCATAGGTGGATTGTGAAAAGAACACACATGCAATAACACTGGTGGATCCATAGGTGGATTGTGAAAAGAACACACATGCAATGACACTGGTGGATCCATATGCGGTCTCTGAAGAGAACACACATTTCAATGAATCTGGTTGTTGTTAGTAAAAAGAACACACATGCAATGACACTAGTACATCCATGTGTGGTCTCTGAAGAGAACACACATTTCAATGCACCGGTGGATCCATATGTGGTATGTGAAAAGAATAGTCATGAAATGACTCCAATTGTTGTTAGTAAAAAGAACATACATGCAATAAAACTGGTGGATCCATAGGTGGATTGTGAAAAGAACACACATGCAATGACACTAGTGGATCCATATGTGGTATGTGAAAAGAACACACATGAAATGACTCTAGTTGTAATTATTAACAAGAACACACATGCAATGACTCCAATTGTTGTTAGTAAAAAGAGCACACATGCAATGACACTGGTGGATCCATGTGTGGTCTCTGAAAAGAACACGCATGCAATGAATCTGGTTGTTGTTAGTAAAAAGAACACACATGCAATGATACTGGTGGATCCATGTGTGGTCTCTAAATAGAACAAACATGCAATGAATCTGGTTGTTGTTAGTAAAAAGAGCACACATGCAATGACACTAGTGGATCCATAGGTGGATTGTTAAGAGAACACACATGCAATGAATCTGGTTGTTGTTAGTAAACATAACACACATAGAATGACACTGGTGGATCCATGTGTGGTCTCTAAAGAGAACACACATGCAATGACTCTGGTTGTTGTTAGTAAAAAAGAGCACACATGCAATGACACTGGTGGATCCATAGGTGTATTGTGAAAAGAACACACATGCAATGACACTGGTTGTTGTTAGTAAAAAGAACACACATGCAATAACACTGGTGGATCCATGTGTGGTCTCTAAAGAGAACACACATTTCAATGAATCTGGTTGTTGCTAGTAAAAAGAACACACATGCAATGACACTGGTGGATCCATGTGTGGTCTCTGAAGAGAACACACATGCAATGACTCTAGTAGCTGTTAGTAAAAAGAGCCCACATGCAATGACACTGGGCGATCCTCGGTGGTATGTGAAAAGAACACACGCGCAATGACTCTGGTTGTTGTTAGTCAAAAGAACACACATGCAATGACACTGGTGGATCCATAGGTGGATTGTCAAAAGAGCACACATGCAATGAATCTAGTTGTTCCATATGTGGTATGTGAAAAGAACACACATTCAATGACCCTAGTTGTTTTTAGTAACAAGAACACACATGCAATAACACTGGTGGATCCATGTGTGGTCTCTGAAGAGAACACATACTTCAATGACTCTGGTGGATCCATATGCTGTATGTGAAAAGAACACACATGCAATGACTCCAATTGTTGTTAGTAAAAAGAGCACACGTGCAATGACACTGGTGGATCCATGTGTGGTCTCTGAAAAGAACACACATGCAATGAATCTGGTTGTTGTTAGTAAAAAGAACACACATGCAATGACACTGGTGGATCCATGTGTGGTCTCTAAAGAGAACACACATGCAATGACTCTGGTTGTTGTTAGTAAAAAGAGCCCACATGCAATGACACTGGGTGATCCTATGTGGTATGTGAAAAGAACACACGTGCAATGACTCTGGTTGTTGTTAGTAAAAAGAACACACATGCAATGACACTGGTGGATCCATGTGTGGTCTCTAAAGAGAGCACACATGCAATTACTCTGGTTGTTGTTAGTAAAAAGAGCACACATGCAATGACACTGGTGGATCCATAGGTGGATTGTGAAAAGAACACACATGCAATGACACTGGTTGTTGTTAGTAAATAGAACACACATGGAATAACACTGGTGGATCCATGTGTGGTCTCTGAAGAGAACACACATTTCAATGAATCTGGTTGTTGCTAGTAAAAAGAACACACATGCAATGACACTGGTGGATCCATGTGTGGTCTCTAAAGAGAACACACATGCAATGACTCTGGTCGTTGTTAGTAAAAAGAGACCACATGCAATGACACTCGCTGATCCTAGGTGGTATGTGAAAAGAACACACGTGCAATGACTCTGGTTGTTGTTAGTAAAAAGAACACACATGCAATGACACTTGTGGATCCATAGGTGGATTGTGAAAAGAGCACACATGCAATGAATCTAGTTGTTCCATATGTGGTATGTGAAAAGAACACACATTCAATGACCCTAGTTGTTTTTAGTAACAAGAACACACATGCAATAACACTGGTGGATCCATGTGTGGTCTCTGAAGAGAACACATACTTCAATGACTCTGGTGGATCCATATGTGGTATGTGAAAAGAACACACATGAAATGACTCTGGTTGTTGTTAGTAAGAAGAACACACATGCAATGACACTGGTGGATCCATAGGTGGATTGTGAAAAGAACACACATGCAATAACACTGGTGGATCCATAGGTGGATTGTGAAAAGAACACACATGCAATGACACTGGTGGATCCATAGGTGGATTGTGAAAAGAACACACATGCAATAACACTGGTGGATCCATAGGTGGATTGTGAAAAGAACACACATGCAATGACACTGGTGGATCCATGTGCGGTCTCTGAAGAGAACACACATTTCAATGAATCTGGTTGTTGTTAGTAAAAAGAACACACATGCAATGACACTGGTACATCCATGTGTGGTCTCTGAAGAGAACACACATTTCAATGCACCGGTGGATCCATATGTGGTATGTGAAAAGAATAGTCATGAAATGACTCCAGTTGTTGTTAGTAAAAAGAACACACATGCAATGACACTGGTGGATCCATAGGTGGATTGTGAAAAGAACACACATGCAATGACACTAGTGGATCCATATGTGGTATGTGAAAAGAACACACATGAAATGACTCTAGTTGTAATTATTAACAAGAACACACATGCAATGACACTAGTGGATCCATGTGTGGTCTCTAAAGAGAACACACATGCAATGACTCCAATTGTTGTTAGTAAAAAGAGCACACATGCAATGACACTGGTGGATCCATGTGTGGTCTCTGAAAAGAACACACATGCAATGACACTGGTGGATCCATGTGTGGTCTCTGAAAAGAACACACATGCAATGACACTGGTGGATCCATGTGTGGTCTCTGAAAAGAACACACTGCAATGAATCTGGTTGTTGTTAGTAAAAAGAACACACATGCAATGACACTGGTGGATCCATGTGTGGTCTCTAAATAGAACACACATGTAATGAATCTGGTTGTTGTTAGTAAAAAGAGCACACATGCAATGACACTAGTGGATCCATAGGTGGATTGTTAAGAGAACACACATGCAATGAATCAGGTTGTTGTTAGTAAACATAACACACATGGAATGACACTGGTGGATCCATGTGATCTCTAAAGAGAACACACATGCAATGACTCTGGTTGTTGTTAGTAAAAAAGAGCACACATGCAATGACAATGGTGGATCCATAGGTGGATTGTGAAAAGAACACACATGCAATGACACTGGTTGTTGTTAGTAAAAAGAACACACATGCAATAACACTGGTGGATCCATGTGTGGTCTCTGAAGAGAACACACATTTCAATGAATCTGGTTGTTGCTAGTAAAAAGAACACACATGCAATGACACTGGTGGATCCATGTGTGGTCTCTGAAGAGAACACACATGCAATGACTCTGGTAGTTGTTAGTAAAAAGAGCCCACATGCAATGACACTGGGTGATCCTAGGTGGTATGTGAAAAGAACACACGTGCAATGACTCTGGTTGTTGTTAGTAAAAAGAACACACATGCAATGACACTGGTGGATCCATAGGTGGATTGTGAAAAGAGCACACATGCAATGAATCTAGTTGTTCCATATGTGGTATGTGAAAAGAACACACATTCAATGACCCTAGTTGTTTTTAGTAACAAGAACACACATGCAATAACACTGGTGGATCCATGTGTGGTCTCTGAAGAGAACACATACTTCAATGACTCTGGTGGATCCATATGTGGTATGTGAAAAGAACACACATGCAATGACTCCAATTGTTGTTAGTAAAAAGAGCACACATGCAATGACACTGGTGGATCCATGTGTGGTCTCTGAAAAGAACACACATGCAATGAATCTGGTTGTTGTTAGTAAAAAGGACACACATGCAATGACACTGGTGGATCCATGTGTGGTCTCTAAATAGAACACACATGCAATGAATCTGGTTGTTGTTAGTAAAAAGAGCACACATGCAATGACACTAGTGGATCCATAGGTGGATTGTTAAGAGAACACACATGCAATGAATCTGGTTGTTGTTAGTAAACATAACACACATGGAATGACATCAGTGGATCCATGTGTGGTCTCTAAAGAGAACACACATGCAATGACTCTGGTTGTTGTTAGTAAAAAGAGCACACATGCAATGACACTGGTGGATCCATAGGTGGATTGTGAAAAGAACACACATGCAATGACACTGGTTGTTGTTAGTAAAAAGAACACACATGCAATAACACTAGTGGATCCATGTGTGGTCTCTGAAGAGAACACACATTTCAATGAATCTGGTTGTTGCTAGTAAAAAGAACACACATGCAATGACACTGGTGGATCCATGTGTGGTCTCTGAAGAGAACACACATGCAATGACTCTGGTTGTTGTTAGTAAAAAGAGCCCACATGCAATGACACTGGGTGATCCTAGGTGGTATGTGAAAAGAACACACGTGCAATGACTCTGGTTGTCGTTAGTAAAAAGAACACACATGCAATGACACTGGTGGATCCATAGGTGGATTGTGAAAAGAGCACACATGCAATGAATCTAGTTGTTCCATATGTGGTATGTGAAAAGAACACACATTCAATGACCCTAGTTGTTTTTAGTAACAAGAACACACATGCAATAACACTGGTGGATCCATGTGTGGTCTCTGAAGAGAACACATACTTCAATGACTCTTGTGGATCCATATGTGGTATGTGAAAAGAACACACATGCAATGACTCCAGTTGTTGTTAGTAAAAAGAGCACACATGCAACAACCTTGGTGGATCCATGTGTGGTCTCTGAAAAGAACACGCATGCAATGAATCTGGTTGTTGACAGTAAAAAGAACACACATGCAATGACACTGGTGGATCCATGTGTGGTCTCTAAATAGAACACACATGCAATGAATCTGGTTGTTGTTAGTAAAAAGAGCACACATGCAATGACACTAGTGGATCCATAGGTGGATTGTTAAGAGAACACACATGCAATGAATCTGGTTGTTGTTAGTAAACATAACACACATGGAATGACATTTGGTGGATCCATGTTCGGTCTCTAAAGAGTACCAAAATGCAATGGCTCTGTTTGTTGTTAGTTAAAAAGAGCACACATGCAATGACACTGGTGGATCCATAGGTGGATCGTGAAAAGAACACACATGCAATGACACCGGTTGTTGTTAGTAAAAAGAACACACATGCAATAACAGGTGGATCCATGTGGTCTCTGAAGAGAACACACATTTCAATGAATCTTCTTGATAGTAAAAAGAACAAACATGCAATGACATCAGGTGGATCCATGTGTGGTCTCAAGAGAACACATGCAATGACTCTGGTAGTTGTTAGTAAAAGAGCCCACATGCAATGACACTGGGTGATCCTAGGTGGTATGTGAAAAGAACACACGTGCAATGACTCGTTGTTGTTAGTAAAAAGAACACACATGCAATGACACTGGTGGATCCATAGGTGGATTGTCAAAAGAGCACACATGCAATGAATCTAGTTGTTCCATATGTGGTATGTGAAAAGAACACACATTCAATGACCCTAGTTTTTTTTAGTAACAAGAACACACATGCAATAACACTGGTGGATCCATGTGTGGTCTCTGAAGAGAACACATACTTCAATGACTCTGGTGGATCCATATGTGGTGTGTGAAAAGAACACACATGGAATGACTCCAATTGTTGTTAGTAAAAAGAGCACACATGCAATGACACTGGTGGATCCATGTGGGGTCTCTGAAAAGCACACATGCAATGAATCTGGTTGTTGTTAGTAAAAAGAACACACATGCAATGACACTGGTGGATCCATGTGTGGTCTCTAAATAGAACACACATGCAATGAATCTTGTTGTTGTTAGTAAAAAGAGCACACATGCAATGACACTAGTGGATCCATAGGTGGATTGTTAAGAGAACACACATGCAATGAATCTGGTTGTTGTTAGTAAACATAACACACATGGAATGACACTGGTGGATCCATGTGTGGTCTCTAAAGAGAACACACATGCAATGACTCTGGTTGTTGTTAGTAAAAAAGAGCACACATGCAATGACACTGGTGGATCCATAGGTGGATTGTGAAAAGAACACACATGCAATGACACTGGTTGTTGTTAGTAAACATAACACACATGGAATGACACTGGTGGATCCATGTGTGGTCACTAAAGAGAACACACATGCAATGCCTCTGGTTGTTGTTAGTAAAAAGAGCACACATGCAATGACACTGGTGGATCCATAGGTGGATTGTGAAAAGAACACACATGCAATGACACTGGTTGTTGTTAGTAAATAGAACACACATGCAATAACACTGGTGGATCCATGTGTGGTCTCTGAAGAGAACACACATTTCAATGAATCTGGTTGTTGCTAGTAAAAAGAACACACATGCAATGACACTGGTGGATCCATGTGTGGTCTCTAAAGAGAACACACATGCAATGACTCTGGTAGTTGTTAGTAAAAAGAGCCCATATGCAATGACACTGGGTGATCCTAGGTGGTATGCGAAAAGAACAGACGTGCAATGACTCTGGTTGTTGTTAGTAAAAAGAACACACATGCAATGACACTGGTGGATCCATAGGTGGATTGTGAAAAGAGCACACATGCAATGAATCTAGTTGTTCCATATGTGGTATGTGAAAAGAGCACACATTCAATGACCCTACTTGTTTTTAGTAACAAGAACACACATGCAATAACACTGGTGGATCCATGTGTGGTCTCTGAAGAGAACACATACTTCAATGACTCTGGTGGATCCATATGTGGTATGTGAAAAGAACACACATGAAATGACTCTGGTTGTTGTTAGTAAGAAGAACACACATGCAATGACACTGGTGGATCCATAGGTGGATTGTGAAAAGAACACACATGCAATAACACTGGTGGATCCATAGGTGGATTGTGAAAAGAACACACATGCAATGACACTGGTGGATCCATCTACGGTCTCTGAAGAGAACACACATTTCAATGAATCTGGTTGTTGTTAGTAAAAAGAACACACATGCAATGACACTAGTACATCCATGTGTGGTCTCTAAAGAGAACACACATTTCAATGCACCGGTGGATCCATATGTGGTATGTGAAAACAATAGTGTAACATCCCAAAAATCATGTTTCAAAAACTCATTCATTTCATCCTTGCATCATTCATTCATATAGGGTTTTTCTCAAAATCATTTAGAGGCAGAAGTTTCAGCTATGATTTCATGTGGGCAAATTGTCTCAATTGGCCACCACCCTTTGGGATTTGTTTGTCCATGACCTTGTTTGCTTGCCTCCATGGTTGGAAAGATTAGGAGTAGCATTTAAACCCAAGATTCCAAATTTAGAAATAGTTTCAAACCCCTATTTCAAATATTTGCAACTAGAGCAAATCTCTATTTATTTTGAAACCCAAGCTTGTCTAAGCCTTTGCAAGGTAACCACTAGGATATTTGATTGTTTATGAACCCACAGAACCCTGCAAAAATCCCCAAAGCAGTTTGAATTCAAAAGGATTTGAATTCATATCAAATTCTATTCAGAAAATGGAATTAGAAAAAGAAAAGGCCTAAAGAAAAGAAAAGGGCCGGCGGCCGAATCTGCCCAAGCAGAAAACAAGCCCATGAGCCCACCCGGGATCTCCTTTCCCTTCTCACACGCCAGCGAAGCGCACGACAGTATTGACAGACCGCCCACCGCCACTCGCACTCTTGGCCGAAAGTGGCCGGTCCACGCCGCCTCGTCTTCCCTGCACAGGCCGCGACCACGTCATTGCAGTTGATGGCAGTAATGGCGGCGTAAATGGGCATTTATCCTCGGCGTTTCTGTCGATTCCCGGCTATAAGATCCTCTCGCCTCGTGATCTTTTTCCCCAAACACCTCACTCACTCCGCCAGGCTGTCCTCAATCAGCTTTGCCCGCCGCATGACGAGCCTCTCCGATCGATTCCGGTGAGTCCAGAGCTCCCCTCTGCCTCTCGTTCTTACAATCTGGCTCGGCATGTCTTGGCGCACCTCCTGACCTCACTAGTCCGTCTTGTACTACCCAGGTCGCCGGTTCCACTTGACACCGCGAGCACCGACGGCGACATCTACTCCGAAGTTTTCCGGAAGGTACCGCATCCCTCGCCTTTCCGTTCACGCCACTACGCCGCCTTGACCCTGTGAATCTAACCGTGTCCTCGCCTTGCCTTGGGGTGATCCACAGCGACGTCCACGACGACCACCCGACGCCGCCACGAACTCCGGTGAGCAATCGCAGCCGTGCCCGAGCGCCCCTTGACCAACCGCAAGTACGACGAGCTTCGCCGTGACCTCCTGAGCCCGGTGAGCTACTCCTCCTTCTCCCTCTCCATCTGCATCGTCGGCAACGTCATCGACCGACAGTTCCGCCGCCGGTAGCCACCGCTCCGCCGCCAGTTCTTGGCCAGAGAAATAGCAGCCGTTAGATCTGTATCGTAGCGCTAGGATAGATCCACTTAACCCCGAAGCGGTACGCGATCTGAGCCGCTAGTTTTCATTTAGATCCTACGGCTGTGGAGCTCGATCGATCTTGAAGCATGCAGGCGAATAAGAGCATGCGTGGCTAAGTTAGATCTGAAAATAGATTTAAAAACCAGAAATTTGATCCAAATTCAAATGCCTATATCTTTTGAATCCCACGTTAGAATTTTGCAAACTTTATACCGTTGGATTCAGAAAAACAAGACCTTTCTGCCTATCCTTTTTGTTTAGCAAATAGTAACCATTAGATGTGCTTAAATTGCAGAGACTTGTTTGAGGCCTTTTTGAATATAAGTTTAGTTTAGTATTTTATTTTTAGGGCTATTTAAGTTGCCTTGGCTATTTTGTGACTTGTTTAGTTTCCGTATTCATGCACTTGCTTGGTTGAGTTTTCAAAAATCATCACTTGGTAGATTCATGCATGCATGCATTCATAATATTTTTGTTTGTATATATTTGTGTGTAATCGTGTGCTATAACTTTGTGTGTAGATTTTGCTAGTGATTGTGATTGTGACGAGTGCTACTCTCCACACTACCAAGGCAAGTCATATCTTCATGAATATTCCATACCTATATTTTATACTTGCATTAGATATATTTTGTTAGGACTTGCATGCTACTTTTGTCAATTGATGATGGGAAATCCTATTTAGAATAGAATGCTAGAATTGCTAGGAGAATTCCCTAAAGATAAGTTGCCATGCCATGCTTAGCCTAGCTACTAGAAAACAAGGGTGGTTTATATATTCACACTATGGAAAAATATTCTAAGTCTAAGGACTTGTTTTTATTTAACAAAACAACTAAGTTAATGAATCACACGGTGGAATGGAAAGAATGGGATATGTTGAGTGGTTACACAAGGCCAGGTCTTGGTGAACCTTGTGTATCTCACTTGTGGATGGCCACCAGAACAAAGAGATTTGAGTTGTCAAATGTTGAGAAGCTTCAAGTGCAACCACTTGGTAATATGGGCTCTGCCATGATCTTAGGATCTGGAACTTAGTCTCTTGGACATGGGTGGTAGATGGGTTGATAGGTTGGAGCGTCCATTTGACTAAGGAAAGGCTCTTGAAGGATCATGTCTTGGGAAACCAAGGCTTGTGGGAAAGTGCACCACCTCTGCAGTGTAAAACCTAAGTACTTAGCCATGTCCCTGGTAAAGGACAATTTGAGCATCAAGACATGGAAACTTCAAGAATCTCATCACTCCAATTTCTGAATAAAACTTGTGGGTGAACAAGGGTTAAAGGATCTTCAGTCTTTGATTGGTAGATGCCACAGTGGATCTTGATCTTTGATTGGTAGATACCTTGGGATAGTCTTTGCCAAACAAAAATTTAGTATTTTCAAAAGTTAAGGAAAAATCTATTTTGAGCAATGCAAGCCTAAGCTCCACCAGCCAAATGCATATAGTATTATAGTCCACTTAAATATATACTAAGGTATCACTTGCCAATACTATTCCAAAGTATTGACCCTCTGTGGCTGTAACTTATGATGTTGCAGGTTACTCTGATGATGAATAGGAGTCATGAGTCTACACTCAACATGCTTGCCTGTGGCACATGAAGATGAAGACTTATGTTTATTTACATATTCCATAAACTCTTGTATTAGGCCTTTTGCCATGAGTTGTAAAAGACTATGTTTTATCTCTGGAATGACCGTAATAAGCGACCTTTGTATCTGTACTTCATCTTAAAGCGTGGATGCTAGCATTGATCCAGGACTAGCATTGCAATCACAGGATCTTTTCCTTTAATCAGGAGGGATCTTACAGATGGTATCAGAGCACTGTGTTGCCTGTAGGATTATGACCCTAGGATTGGAAACCACTAAGGAAAATTTTAACTTCTTCTACACTTGTCTATTCTTCTCGTAAACTTTTCTAATCTTCTCATTCTCATCTCTATTTGTAGATGAACTCCGTCAACGAAGCCGTGAAGAAAGGACCACTCATGACCATGACTTTGGAGTGTGAGACTGAGTTTCCCAAGATTCTCAAGGACCTCATGGAAACCATGGGAGTACATGGTGCAGAAGTGTACAAAGGCTTTCCAGTGATGGAGGATGGAGTGGAGTATTGGTGGGTGCAACTTCACTTGTACAAGAATAAGGAAGACAACCACAAAGAAAAGGGCTTCTGCATGTACACCAACACTTTTATGCACACCACATTCTTTGAGTCAGCAAAAGAAGCAGCTTGGAAGACTATCAAGGAACTAAGTGCTAGAGTTAAGTGCAAGATGCTCAACCTCCAAAAAGACTTAGAGAAAGAGAAGGAACATACCCAAGAGTTGGAAATCACCAACCAATCCTTAAGAGGAGATATTATAGACTTAGTGATAGAAGCATGTGAACAAGATAGGGTGATTGCCACTAGGAACATTGTGTTAGCCACCAGATCCAATGAGATAGGATTGTAAGCGCGCCGTTAGTTGGACCACCACCTATCACCTTATTTTCCAAAAGGATACCTTAAATAAGTTTGAACCTTGGTTGATGTAATGGATTCTTGTATGCATGACTTGTATAATTTTTGTGTGTCCCAAGAATGTGTTTGAATGTTTATCTTGTTTATCTTAAATTGTGTTGTTCTCAATTTTTCAATATTATAAATAGATGCCTATTGCCATCAAAGACTGGTGAGGAGTTCCAGTCTACCCGTTTTGGTCCTCCTATCGTAGAGCTTACTACTTTACTCGATCTCCCTCTTCCTATCAGTACGGTGCACCCACTCACCAAGTTTGAGAGGAAGGACCTTTGGGGCTTCAAGGTGAACCAGCGGGGCCTTGGTGAGCCTACTACGGAGGCCATCGTCTTCAAGCTTATGCACGATGACAGGAGAGAGGCGTGAGGTTGTCATGGAGGATCCGATGGGGCGGCTGTTAGGGCGTCACTCCCGACAGGTTAGAGGCACTCACTTCCACGCCGGAAGGCGTGATGGCGACGGAGAGTCCATCGACTTTGAGGACGACTCGAGGTCACAAAGAGAGCCGAGCCGCTGTACCTCCGTGACTTAGAGACTCTTATTAGGCACGTGGATACCGATAGGACCAACGTCATGCTTAGTAATGACGATCTCAGTGCAGCTTCGAGAAGGACAAGCTCTTCTTGGCGAAGCACGAGATAGTCAAGGAGATGGAGACGAAGTTCGAGACCCAAGACCGTAAGTTCAAGAGTCAAGAGAAGCGTGTCAGGATAGGAACAAAAGGATTCGTGATATGACCGAGGAACTGCAGTCCAAGGACTTGAGTTAGAGCAGTGAGCGGTGATTGAGAGGCTTCGTTCCCAGAAGAGGGCTCTCAAGGCCAAGATCGACTCTTTGACCACTACCATCGAGGAGAACAAGACCACAATGGAGAACGCAGGTCTTACCTTTGTCGAGGAGGAGATTGATGCCGACGAGTAGATTTAACTACTCAGTTATCTTTATTTACCGCACTTGTTATTTGTGAACTTATTGTTGGACCATCCGACATGTGGATGGCTTGCCACTTATGTGTTTGTACTTTGAGACTTTTTGTTATCTTGTTGTTTAGCTTTATCCTTGTGTTGCATGCTATATGTCTGCTTGTGTGATGTATTGTGCATAAATCATGTAAGGGTATCTCATTCTTATCTCTATATGAATAAACCACAGATGCCTCCCGTCACGCAAACACCAACCCCAACCCCAACATTACCCCGGAAATGCAACAAATGATGAATGCGCAAACACAGCTTATGCAAATGACGACGACGTTCATCCAGAACCAGAACAACAACAACCCCAATAACAATAACAACAACAACAACAACCCTCCAGGTTTTGATATGCTCACCAGATTTCTGCGTCTGAGGCCAGCTAAGTTTTCGGGAACGACTGATCCCATGGTGGCCAATGATTGGCTACGTTACGTGAACAAAGACTTAGTGACCGTGGGATGCACAGATCTGAAAAGGTCGGGTTCGCAGACATCTGTTGGAAGGACCAGCCGCATGGTGGGACAACTTCAGATTACCACGCCTATTGATGAAGTGACTTGGGCTATCTTTGAAGATGGCTTTAGACTACACATATCTCACCAGGAATGATGAGCACGAAAAGAAGGAATTTCACAACTGAAGCGGCGCCACCACAGTGTGGCTGAATATATTGAAGAGTTCAACAATTTGGCGCTATGCACGGATGAGGTTGACAACGATGCCAAGAGGAAGGAAAAGTTTACGGAAGGCTTGAATGACGAACTGAATCTGCAGCTGTCTGTGGCATATGTTCCAACTTATCAGTCGCTGTGTGACAAGGCTGTTATTGTGGAGAATAAAATGAAGCAAGTTGAGAGTAGAAAGAGGAAACACTCCGACAAGCATAGCTCGGGATCGTCTCATAAACGATCTCACTATGATGATAGTGTCAGCTCAGGATCCCACAAGCATGGGAAGTTTAACAAGCACCACAACCACAACCGTCATGACAACAAGCATCATCGCAGTCATGAAAATGATAAGTACAAGAACCACAAGAGTGGATATAAGAGCCACCATAGTGGAAGTGGAAGTGGAAGTCAACCTAAGAAGGACAACAGTCAGGTTGAATGCTTCAAATGCAAGAAGCTGGGGCATTATGCTAATGAGTGCCCTGAGAAGAACGTTGAAGGACCTAACAAGCCCAATCCGTTTCGGAAAGGATGGGTTAACCACATCAATGTGGAGGAGGTCTATGAAGAACACGATGCCGTTCTTTGGTAAGTTCAGACTCAATTCCATCTCAGCATTTGTACTCTTTGACACTGGTGCATCTCATTCATTCATATCAAAAGCGTTTGTTGATATAAATGGGTTTGCATCTGAAAACATTGGGTGTCCGATAAAAGTTAGCTCTCCGGGAGGGGATATGATAGTGAGTCTTGGATGCCGGGATCTAGTCATAGAGATCGGAAAACATAAGTTTCCAGTAAACCTAATAATCCTAAATTCCCAAGGATTGGATGTAATTTTGGGAATGGATTGGATGGCTAAGTATGAGGAGTACTAGATTGTGCAAATCGCAATTTCACTCACAACCCTCAAGGTAAGAGGAAAACATTTAAGTCCAAATTTAAATCTAAAGGAAGCAAGCTAAATTCTCTTAAGGGGGTTAGCATGGACAGTGTGCCAATTGTGTGTGAGTATCCGGATGTGTTCCCAGAAGAGTTACCGGGAATGCCACCAGATAGAGACGTGGAGTTTATAATAGATTTGGAACCAGGTTCTGGACCAAGGGCAAAAAGGCCTTATAAAATGTCAGTTGACGAACTTAAGGAACTCAAGAAACAACTTGGAGAACAATTGCAGAAAGGATTCATCCGACCAAGTTCTTCATCTTGGGAGCTCAGTTTTGTTTGTAGAAAAGAGAGAGAACTCAAAGGTTATGCATAGATTACCGTTCTCTCAACGAGGTAACCATCAAGAACAAGTATCCTTTCCAAGAATAAATGACTTGTTTGATCAACTAGAAGGAGCATGTGTGTTCTCAAGATTGATCTTGGTCAGGCTATTTTCAACTCAAGATAAGAGAGCAAGACATACCTAAAACAGCATTTACCACGAGGTATGGATTGTATGAGTACCGTGATGCCTTTTGGTTTAACCAACGCTCCGGCATACTTCATGAATATGATGAACAAAGTGTTCATGGAATTTCTCGACAAGTTCGTTGTCGTTTTCATCGATGACATCTTAGTCTACTCCAAGAGCAAGGAAGAGCATGAAAGACATCTACGCTTGATACTTGAGAAACTAAGGGAACATAAGCTTTATGCCAAATTTAGCAAGTGTGAGTTTTGGTTAGAGGAAGTTGGATTTCTTGGTCATGTTATGACAAAGGATGGTGTAGCGATTGATCCTGCTAAAGTTTAAGTGACAGAATGGGAATCTCCTAAGAATGTAAAAGAGGTTCGTAGTTTCCTTGGTTTAGCGAGGTTACTAGAAGATTCATTGAAATTTTTCTAAGGTTGCTAAACCAATGACAATTGTTAAAGAAAGATAAGAAATTTGCTTGGTCGAAGGATGTGAACTCAGCTTTCAAGAATTAAAGAAGAGACTTGTGTCACACCGATCTTGTGCCTACCAGATTTGGAAAAGGATTTCCAAGTATATTGTGATGCTTCTCATCAAGGATTAGGTGCCGTACTTATGCAAGGCGGAAAAGTTGTGGCTTATGCCTCGAGACAACTCAAAACTCATGAAGTAAATTATCCTACTCATGATTTAGAGTTAGCCAGTAGTCCATGCACTCAAAACATGGAGACATTACCTTTTGGGAAAACATTGTGAAGTATTCACCGACCATAAAAGCTTGAAATATATCTTCACCCGAGGAGATCAATATGAGACAAAGAAGATGGCTAGAACTTATCAAGGATTACGACTTGAATTTGCAATACCACACCGGTAAAGCAAATGTAGTAGCAGATGCCCTAAGTTGTAAAGCGTTTGTAAATGGCCTTACCAAAGGTGAATTGCCAGATGACTTGTGTAAGCAATTCAAGGAACTCAGGTTGGAGATTGTGCGGAAGGACATCTCATGTCTTTGGATGTTCAACCCACTGCTGGATAAGATTAAAGAAGCCCAAAAGACGGATAAAGAGATCGAAGAGATCAAGGAAAGGATTAGCCAAGGAAAGCTAAAAGTTTCCATATGGACTAACAAGGTACTTTATGGCACGAGAAACGATTTGTGTTCCACAAGATCCGGAAATGCGGAAACTGATTTTACAAGAAGCCCATAACTCTCCGTATTCTATTCACGGAAACACCAAAATGTATATGGATATGAAAGAAAGGTTTTGGTGGAACAATCTTAAAAGGACATCGCCAACACATTGCCTTGTGTGACGTGTGTAGAGTGAAAGCGAGCATCGAAACCAGCAGGTTTGCTTCAACCAATGCCTATTCCTGAATGGAAGTGGGAAAATATTGGTATGGATTTCATTACGGATTACCAAGGACCAGGTCGTATGTATGATTCCATATGGGTAGTCGAGATCGCCTAACTAAAGTGGCTCATTTTATACCCGTAAAGACAACTTATACCAGTGCAAAGTTAGCTAAAATCTACATGAGCAGAATTGTATGCCTTCACGGAGTACCTAAGAGTATTGTGTCTGATAGAGGAACTCAATTCACTTCTCACTTTTGGAGACAGCTTCATGAATCTCTAGGAACGAGGTTGGAATTCACCACTGCTTTTCATCCTCAAACTGATGGACAAACAGAAAGGACTAATCAAATTCTTGAAGACATGTTGAGGGCATGTGCCCTAGACTATGGGGCAAGTTGGGATGAAAGTCTGCCTTACGCAGAGTTCTCTTACAACAACATCACCAATCTAGTATTGGGATGGCACCATTCGAGTCTCTATACGGAAGAAAGTGTACCACCCCATTGCTATGGAATGGTGTGGGAGACAGAAGTTTGTTTGGACCAGATCTTATCAAAGACGCCGAAGAAAAGGTCAAATTGGTTAGAGATAGATTGAAGATAGCAGTCTCGACAAAAAAGCTACGCAGATGCTAAGCGTAGAGAAGTCACTTACGAAGTTGGGGATAGAGCTTATCTTAGAGTATCACCACTTCGTGGAGTAAAAAGATTTGGAGTCAAAGGAAAGTTAGCACCAAGATATGTAGGACCATTCAACATACTAAGTCGCAAGGAGAAGCTGCATATGAAATCGAACTGCCAAAGATCTTTATTAGCAGTCCATAATGTTTTCATGTGAGCCACTCAAGAAATGTCACCCAGAAATGGAAGAAACATCTTTGAAAGATACCATATCTTTGGAAGAAGTTCAACTAGAAAGTGATCTCACCTATGAAGAAAAGCCTGTCAAGATTCTTGAGACCACGAAAGAGTCACAAGGACAAAACCATCAAGTTTTGCAAAGTACAATGGAACCATCATTCAAGAAGAAGCTACATGGGAAAGAAGGCGATCTTGGAAGACCACCCTCACCTATTTGTTAGCCAATCCGAATCTCGAGGGCGAGATTCATTTTAAGGGTTAGATTTGTAACATCCCAAAATCATGTTTCAAAAACTCATTCATTTCATCCTTGCATCATTCATTCATATAGGGTTTTCTCAAAATCATTTAGAGGAAGTTTGAGCTATGATTTCATGTGGGCAAATTGTCTCAATTGGCCACCACCCTTTGGGATTTGTTTGTCCATGACCTTGTTTGCTTGCCTCCATGGTTGGAAAGATTAGGAGTAGCATTTAAACCCAAGATTCCAAATTTAGAAATAGTTTCAAACCCTATTTCAAATATTTGCAACTAGAGCAAATCTGTTTATTTTGAAACCCAAGCTTGTCTAAGCCTTTGCAAGGTAACCACTAGGATATTTGATTGTTTATGAACCCACGTAACCTGCAAAAATCCCCAAAGCAGTTTGAATTCAAAAGGATTTGAATTCATATCAAATTCTATTCAGAAAATGGAATTAGAAAAGAAAAGGCCTAAAGAAAAGAAAAGGGCGGCGAGCGGCCAGAATCTGCCCAGCAAAACAAGCCCAACGAGCCCACCGGGATCTCCTTTTCTTCTCTCACACGCTGACGCCTTACGTTAAGTCGTGACAGAGACCCCACCGCCACCTCGCACTCTTCGCCGAAGCGGGCCGTCCACGTCGCCTCGTCTTCCCCAGATCGCGACCGACGACCACGTCGCTGCAGCGATGGCCGGTAATGGCGCGGCGTAAATGGGCATTTATCCTCGGCGTTTCGCCGATTCCCGGCTATAAGATCCTCTCGCCTCGTGATCTTTTCCCCAAACACCTCACTCCGCCACCAGGCGTCCTCAATCAGCTTTGCCACCGCAGACGAGCCTCTCCGACGATCGATTCCGGTGAGTCGAGCTCCCTCGCCTCTCGTTCTTACAATCTGACTCAGCATGTCTTGGCGCACCTCGACCTCACTAGTCCGTCTTACTGCCCAGTCGCCGGTTCCACTTGACACCGCGAGCACCGGCGACATCTACTCCGACGAAGTTTTCCGGAAGGTCAGACCGCCTCGCCTTTCCGTTCACGCTCACTACTTCGCCTTGACCCTGTGAATCTAACCGTGTCCTCGCCTTGCCTTGGGGTGATCCACAGCGACGTCCACGACGACCACCCGACGCACCCAACGCCGCCACGAACTCCGGTGAGCAATCGCAGCGTGCGGCGCCCTTGACCCTTGACCAACCGCAAGTACGACGAGCTTCGCCGTGACCTCGAGCCGGTGAGCTACTCCTCCTTCTCCCTCTTCGCATCGTCGGCAACGCCATCGCGGCCGATTCCGCCGGTAGCCACCGCCGCCCAGTTCTTGGCGAGAAATAGCAGCCGTTAGATCGTATCGTGGCGCTAGGATAGATAGATCCCCGGCAAGCGTTATGCGATCTGAGCCGCTAGTTTTCATTTAGATCCTACTGTGGAGCTCGATCCATCTTGAAAGATGCAGGCGAATAAGAGCATGACCCGTGGCTAAGTTAGATCTGAAAATAGATTTAAAAACCAGAAATTTGATCCAAATTCAAATGCCTATATCTTTTGAATCCCACGTTAGAATTTTGCAAACTTTATACCGTTGGATTCAGAAAAACAAGACCTTTCTGCCTATCCCTTTTGTTTAGCAAATAGTAACCATTAGATGTGCTTAAATTGCAGAGACTTGTTTGAGGCCTTTTTGAATATAAGTTTAGTTTAGTATTTTATTTTTAGGGCTATTTAAGTTGCCTTGGCTATTTTGTGACTTGTTTAGTTTCCGTATTCATGCACTTGCTTGGTTGAGTTTTCAAAAATCATCACTTGGTAGATTCATGCATGCATGCATTCATAATATTTTTGTTTGTATATATTTGTGTGTAATCGTGTGCTATAACTTTGTGTGTAGATTTTGCTAGTGATTGTGATTGTGACGAGTGCTACTCTCCACACTACCAAGGCAAGTCATATCTTCATGAATATTCCATACCTATATTTTATACTTGCATTAGATATATTTTGTTAGGACTTGCATGCTACTTTTGTCAATTGATGATGGGAAATCCTATTTAGAATAGAATGCTAGAATTGCTAGGAGAATTCCCTAAAGATAAGTTGACATGCCATGCTTAGCCTAGCTACTAGAAAACAAGGGTGGTTTATATATTCACACTATGGAAAAATATTCTAAGTCTAAGGACTTGTTTTTATTTAACAAAACAACTAAGTTAATGAATCACCTGGGTGGAATGGAAAGAATGGGATATGTTGAGTGGTTACACAAGGCCAGTACTGGTGAACCTTGTGTATCTCACTTGTGGATGGCCACCCAGGAACAAAGAGATTTGAGTTGTCAAATGTTGAGAAGCTTCAAGTGCAACCACTTGGTAATATGGGCTCTGCCATGATCTTAGGATGCTGGAACTTAGTCTCTTGGACAGTGGGTGGTAGATGGGTTGATAGGTTGGAGCGTCCATTTGACTAAGGAAAGGCTCTTGAAGGATCATGTCTTGGGAAACCAAGGCTTGTGGGAAAGTGCACCACCTCTGCAGTGTAAAACCTAAGTACTTAGCCATGTCCACGGTAAAGGACAATTTGAGCATCAAGACATGGAAACTTCAAGAATCTCATCGCTCCAATTTCTGAATAAAACTTGTGGGTGAACAAGGGTTAAAGGATCTTCAGTCTTTGATTGGTAGATGCCCTGAGTGGATCTTCAGTCTTTGATTGGTAGATACCTTGGGATAGTCTTTGCCAAACAAAAATTTAGTATTTTCAAAAAGTTAAGGAAAAATCTATTTTGAGCAATGCAATCCTAAGCTCCACCAGCCAAATGCATATAGTATTATAGTCCACTTAAATATATACTAAGGTATCACTTGCCAATACTATTCCAAAGTATTGACCCTCTGTGGCTGTAACTTATGATGTTGCAGGTTACTCTGATGATGAATAGGAGTCATGAGTCTACACTCAACATGCTTGCCTGTGGCACATGAAGATGAAGACTTATGTTTATTTACATATTCCATAAACTCTTGTATTAGGCCTTTTGCCATGAGTTGTAAAAGACTATGTTTTATCTCTGGAATGACTGTAATAAACGACCTTTGTATCTGTGTACTTCATCTTAAACTGTGGATGCTAGCATTGATCCAGGGACTAGCATTGCAATCACAGGGATCTTTTCCTTTAATAAGGAGGGATCGTACAAATAGTCATGAAATGACTCCAATTGTTGTTAGTAAAAAGAACACACATGCAATGAAACTGGTGGATCCATAGGTGGATTGTGAAAAGAACACACATGCAATGACACTAGTGGATCCATATGTGGTATGTGAAAAGAACACACATGAAATGACTCTAGTTGTAATTATTAACAAGAACACACATGCAATGACACTAGTGGATCCATGTGTGGTCTCTAAAGAGAACACACATGCAATGACTCCAATTGTTGTTAGTAAAAAGAGCACACATGCAACGACACTGGTGGATCCATAGGTGGATTGTGAAAAGAACACACATGCAATGACACTGGTGGATCCATGTGTGGTCTCTGAAAAGAACACACATGCAATGAATCTGGTTGTTGTTAGTAAAAAGGACACACATGCAATGACACTGGTGGATCCATGTGTGGTCTCTAAATAGAACACACATGCAATGAATCTGGTTGTTGTTAGTAAAAAGAGCACACATGCAATGACACTAGTGGATCCATAGGTGGATTGTTAAGAGAACACACATGCAATGAATCTGGTTGTTGTTAGTAAACATAACACACATGGAATGACACTGGTGGATCCATGTGTGGTCTCTAAAGAGAACACACATGCAATGACTCTGGTTGTTGTTAGTAAAAAAGTGCACACATGCAATGACACTGGTGGATCCATAGGTGGATTGTGAAAAGAACACACATGCAATGACACTGGTTGTTGTTAGTAAAAAGAACACACATGCAATAACACTAGTGGATCCATGTGTGGTCTCTGAAGAGAACACACATTTCAATGAATCTGGTTGTTGCTAGTAAAAAGAACACACATGCAATGACACTGGTGGATCCATGTGTGGTCTCTGAAGAGAACACACATGCAATGACTCTGGTTGTTGTTAGTAAAAAGAGCCCACATGCAATGACACTGGGTGATCCTAGGTGGTATGTGAAAAGAACACACGTGCAATGACTCTGGTTGTCGTTAGTAAAAAGAACACACATGCAATGACACTGGTGGATCCATAGGTGGATTGTGAAAAGAGCACACATGCAATGAATCTAGTTGTTCCATATGTGGTATGTGAAAAGAACACACATTCAATGACCCTAGTTGTTTTTAGTAACAAGAACACACATGCAATAACACTGGTGGATCCATGTGTGGTCTCTGAAGAGAACACATACTTCAATGACTCTTGTGGATCCATATGTGGTATGTGAAAAGAACACACATGCAATGACTCCAGTTGTTGTTAGTAAAAAGAGCACACATGCAATGACACTGGTGGATCCATGTGTGGTCTCTGAAAAGAACACACATGCAATGAATCTGGTTGTTGTCAGTAAAAAGAACACACATGCAATGACACTGGTGGATCCATGTGTGGTCTCTAAATAGAACACACATGCAATGAATCTGGTTGTTGTTAGTAAAAAGAGCACACATGCAATGACACTAGTGGATCCATAGGTGGATTGTTAAGAGAACACACATGCAATGAATCTGGTTGTTGTTAGTAAACATAACACACATGGAATGACACTGGTGGATCCATGTGCGGTCTCTAAAGAGAACCCACATGCAATGACTCTGGTTGTTGTTAGTAAAAAAGAGCACACATGCAATGACACTGGTGGATCCATAGGTGGATCGTGAAAAGAACACACATGCAATGACACCGGTTGTTGTTAGTAAAAAGAACACACATGCAATAACACTGGTGGATCCATGTGTGGTCTCTGAAGAGAACACACATTTCAATGAATCTGGTTCTTGATAGTAAAAAGAACAAACATGCAATGACACTGGTGGATCCATGTGTGGTCTCTGAAGAGAACACACATGCAATGACTCTGGTAGTTGTTAGTAAAAAGAGCCCACATGCAATGACACTGGGTGATCCTAGGTGGTATGTGAAAAGAACACACGTGCAATGACTCTGGTTGTTGTTAGTAAAAAGAACACACATGCAATGACACTGGTGGATCCATAGGTGGATTGTCAAAAGAGCACACATGCAATGAATCTAGTTGTTCCATATGTGGTATGTGAAAAGAACACACATTCAATGACCCTAGTTGTTTTTAGTAACAAGAACACACATGCAATAACACTGGTGGATCCATGTGTGGTCTCTGAAGAGAACACATACTTCAATGACTCTGGTGGATCCATATGTGGTGTGTGAAAAGAACACACATGGAATGACTCCAATTGTTGTTAGTAAAAAGAGCACACATGCAATGACACTGGTGGATCCATGTGTGGTCTCTGAAAAGAACACACATGCAATGAATCTGGTTGTTGTTAGTAAAAAGAACACACATGCAATGACACTGGTGGATCCATGTGTGGTCTCTAAATAGAACACACATGCAATGAATCTTGTTGTTGTTAGTAAAAAGAGCACACATGCAATGACACTAGTGGATCCATAGGTGGATTGTTAAGAGAACACACATGCAATGAATCTGGTTGTTGTTAGTAAACATAACACACATGGAATGACACTGGTGGATCCATGTGTGGTCTCTAAAGAGAACACACATGCAATGACTCTGGTTGTTGTTAGTAAAAAAGAGCACACATGCAATGACACTGGTGGATCCATAGGTGGATTGTGAAAAGAACACACATGCAATGACACTAGTTGTTGTTAGTAAACATAACACACATGGAATGACACTGGTGGATCCATGTGTGGTCACTAAAGAGAACACACATGCAATGCCTCTGGTTGTTGTTAGTAAAAAGAGCACACATGCAATGACACTGGTGGATCCATAGGTGGATTGTGAAAAGAACACACATGCAATGACACTGGTTGTTGTTAGTAAATAGAACACACATGCAATAACACTGGTGGATCCATGTGTGGTCTCTGAAGAGAACACACATTTCAATGAATCTGGTTGTTGCTAGTAAAAAGAACACACATGCAATGACACTGGTGGATCCATGTGGTCTCTGAAGAGAACACACATGCAATGAATCTGGTTGTTGTGAGTAAAAGAGCCCATATGCAATGACACTGGGTGATCCTAGGTGGTATCTGAAAAGAACACGTGCAATGACTCTGGTTGTTGTTAGTAAAAAGAACACACATGCAATGACACTGGTGGATCCATAGGTGGATTGTGAAAAGAGCACACATGCAATGAATCTAGTTGTTCCATATGTGGTATGTGAAAAGAACACACATTCAATGACCCTACTTGTTTTTAGTAACAAGAACACACATGCAATAACACTGGTGGATCCATGTGTGGTCTCTGAAGAGAACACATACTTCAATGACTCTGGTGGATCCATATGTGGTATGTGAAAAGAACACACATGAAATGACTCTGGTTGTTGTTAGTAAGAAGAACACACATGCAATGACACTGGTGGATCCATAGGTGGATTGTGAAAAGAACACACATGCAATAACACTGGTGGATCCATAGGTGGATTGTGAAAAGAACACACATGCAATGACACTGGTGGATCCATCTACGGTCTCTGAAGAGAACACATTTCAATGAATCTGGTTGTTTTTAGTAAAAAGAACACACATGCAATGACACTAGTACATCCATGTGTGGTCTCTAAAGAGAACACACATTTCAATGCACCGGTGGATCCATATGTGGTATGTGAAAACAATAGTGTAACATCCCAAAAATCATGTTTCAAAAACTCATTCATTTCATCCTTGCATCATTCATTCATATAGGGTTTTTCTCAAAATCATTTAGAGGCAGAAGTTTCAGCTATGATTTCATGTGGGCAAATTGTCTCAATTGGCCACCACCCTTTGGGATTTGTTTGTCCATGACCTTGTTTGCTTGCCTCCATGGTTGGAAAGATTAGGAGTAGCATTTAAACCCAAGATTCCAAATTTAGAAATAGTTTCAAACCCCTATTTCAAATATTTGCAACTAGAGCAAATCTCTGTTTATTTTGAAACCCAAGCTTGTCTAAACCTTTGCAAGGTAACCACTAGGATATTTGATTGTTAATGAACCCACAGAACCCTGAAAAAATCCCCAAAGCAGTTTGAATTCAAAAGGATTTGAATTCATATCAAATTCTATTCAGAAAATTGAATTAGAAAAATAAAGGCCTAAAAAAGAAAGAAAAGGCGGCGGAATCGGCCAGAATGACAAACAAGCCCATGAGCCCACCCGGGATCTCCTTTTCCCTTCTCACACGCCTGCTGCGTTAAGTCGGTGACAGACAGACCCCACCGCCACCTCGCACTCTTCGGCCAGCTGACAGGGTCCACGCCGCCTCGTCTTCCCAGATCGCGGCGACCCACCCGCTGCAGCAGTGATGGCCGGTAATGGCACGGCGTAAATGGGCATTTATCCTCGAGCGTTTCCTGTCGATTCCCCGGCTATAAGATCCTCTCTGCCTCGTGATCTTTTTCCCCCAAACACCTCACTCACTCCGCCACAGTGTCCTCAATCAGCTTTGCCCGCGCCAGACAGAGCCTCTCCGACGATCGATTCCGGTGAGTCCAGAGCTCCCCTCTGCCTCTCGTTCTTACAATCTGACTCAGCATGTCTTGGCGCACCTCCTGACCTCACTAGTCCGTCTTGTACTGCCCAGGTCGCCGGTTCCACTTGACACCGCGAGCACCGACGGCGACATCTACTCCGACGAGTTTTTCCGGAAGGTACAGACCGCCCCTCGCCTTTCCGTTCACGCTCACTACCGCCTTGACCTGTGAATCTAACGTGTCCTCGCCTTGCCTTGGGGTGATCCACAGCGACGTCCACGACCACCGGACGCCGACGCCGCCACGAACTCCGGTGAGCAATCGCGCTGCGTGCGGCGCCCTTGACCAACGCCGTCTGACGAGCTTCGCCGTGACCTCCTGAGCCGGTGAGCTACTCCTCCTTCTCCCTCTCCGTCGCATCGGCAACGTCATCGGCCGACAGATTCGCCGCCGGTAGCCGCTCGCCGCCGATTCTTGGCGAGAAATAGCCGTTAGATTCATGTCGTGGCGCTAGGATAGATCCATAACCCGAAGCGGTATGCGATCTGAGCCGCTCGTTTTCATTTAGATCCTACGGCTGTGGAGCTCGATCCATCTGGCAAGCGATGCAGGCGAATAAGAGCATGGCGTGGCTAAGTTAGATCTGAAACTAGACTTAAAAACCAGAAATTTGATCCAAATTCAAATGCCTATATCTTTTGAATCCCACGTTAGAATTTTGCAAACTTTATACCGTTGGATTCAGAAAAACAAGACCTTTCTGCCTATCCTTTTTGTTTAGCAAATAGTAACCATTAGATGTGCTTAAATTGCAGAGACTTGTTTGAGGCCTTTTTTGAATATAAGTTTAGTTTAGTATTTTATTTTTAGGGCTATTTAAGTTGCCTTGGCTATTTTGTGACTTGTTTAGTTTCGTATTCATGCACTTGCTTGGTTGAGTTTTCAAAATCATCACTTGGTAGATTCATGCATGCATGCATTCATAATATTTTGTTTGTATATATTTGTGTGTTTTCGTTAGCTATAAATTTGTGTTTAGATTTTGCTAGTTATTGTGATTGTGACGAGTGCTACTCTCCTCACTTACAAGTTAAGTCATATCTTCATGAATATTCCATACCTATATTTTATACTTGCATTAGATATATTTTGTTAGGACTTGCATGCTACTTTTGTCAATTGATGATGGGAAATCCTATTTAGAATAGAATGCTAGAATTGCTAGGAGAATTCCCTAAAGATAAGTTGCCATGCCATGCTTAGCCTAGCTACTAGAAAACAAGGGTGGTTTATATATTCACACTATGGAAAAATATTCTAAGTCTAAGGACTTGTTTTTATTTAACAAAACAACTAAGTTAATGAATCACCTGGGTGGAATGGAAAGAATGGGATATGTTGAGTGGTTACACAAGGCCGAAGTCTTGGTGAACCTTGTGTATCTCACTTGTGGATGGCCACCCAGGAACAAAGAGATTTGAGTTGTCAAATGTTGAGAAGCTTCAAGTGCAACCACTTGGTAATATGGGCTCTGCCATGATCTTAGGATCTTTGGAACTTAGTCTCTTGGACAGTGGGTGGTAGATGGGTTGATAGGTTGGGCGCGTCCATTTGACTAAGGAAAGGCTATGAAGGATCATGTCTTGGGAAACCAAGGCTTGTGGGGAAAGTGCACCACCTCTGCAGTGTAAAACCTAAGTACTTAGCCATGTCCCAGTAAAGGACAATTTGAGCATCAAGACATGGAAACTTCAAGAATCTCATCACTCCAATTTCTGAATAAAACTTGTGGGTGAACAAGGGTTAAAGGATCTTCAGTCTTTGATTGGTAGATGCCCTGAGTGGATCTTCAGTCTTTGATTGGTAGATACCTTGGGATAGTCTTTGCCAAACAAAAATTTAGTATTTTCAAAAAGTTAAGGAAAAATCTATTTTGAGCAATGCAAGCCTAAGCCTAAGCTCCACCAGCCAAATGCATATAGTATTATAGTCCACTTAAATATATACTAAGGTATCACTTGCCAATACTATTCCAAAGTATTGACCCTCTGGCTGTAACTTATGATGTTGCGAGTTACTCGATGATGAATAGGAGTCATGAGTCTACACTCAACATGCTTGCTGTGGCACATGAAGATGAAGACTTATGTTTATTTACATATTCCATAAACTCTTGTATTAGGCCTTTTGCCATGAGTTGTAAAGACTATGTTTTATCTCCGGAATGACTGTAATAAACGACCTTTGTATCGTGTACTTCATCTTAAACTGTGGATGCTAGCATTGATCCGAGGACTAGCATTGCAATCAGGATCTTTTCCTTTAATAAGGAGGATCTTACAGATGGTATCGAGCCTTCGTGTTGCTGTAGGATTATGACCCTAGGATTGGAAACCACTAAGGAAAATTTTAACTTCTTCTACACTTGTCTATTCTTCGTAAACTTTTCTAATCTTCTCATTCTCATCTCTATTTGTAGATGAACTCCGTCAACAGCCGTGAAGAAAGGACCACTCATGACCATGACTTTGGAGTGTGAGACTGAGTTTCCCAAGATTCTCAAGGACCTCATGGAAACCATGGGAGTACATGGTGCAGCAGTGTACAAAGGCTTTCCAGTGATGGAGGATGGAGTGGAGTATTGGTGGGTGCAACTTCACTTGTACAAGGATAAGGAAGACAACCACAAAGAAAAGGGCTTGCATGTACACCAACACTTTTATGCACACCACATTCTTTGAGTCGACAAAGAAGCAGCTTGGAAGACTATCAAGGAACTAAGTGCTAGAGTTAAGTGCAAGATGCTCAACCTCCAAAAGACTTAGAGAAAGAGAAGGAACATACCAAGAGTTGGAAATCACCAACCAATCCTTAAGAGGAGATATTATAGACTTAGTGATAGAAGCATGTGAACAAGATAGGGTGATTGCCACTAGGAACATTGTGTTAGCCACCAGATCCAATGAGATAGGATTGTAAGCGCACTTCGTTAGTTGGACCACCACCTATCACCTTATTTTCCAAAAGGATACCTTAAATAAGTTTGAACCTTGGTTGATGTAATGGATTCTTGTATGCATGACTTGTATAATTTTTGTGTGTCCCAAGAATGTGTTTGAATGTTTATCTTGTTTATCTTAAATTGTGTTGTTCTAACTTTTCAATCTTATAAATAGATGCCTATTGCCATCAAGCCTTTGTTGAGGAGTTCCAGGCTACCCGTTTTGGTCCTCGTATCGTAGAGCTTACTACTTTACTCGATCTCCCTCTTCCTATCATTACGGTGCACCCACTCACCAAGTTTGAGAGGAAGGACCTTTGGGGCTTCAAGGTGAACCAGCCAGGGCCTTGATGAGCCTACTACGAGGCCATCGTCTTCAAGCTTATGCACGATGTGAGGAGAGAGGCGTAGAGGTTGTCATGGAGGATCCGATAGGGACGTTAGGGCGTCACTCCCCAGGTTAGAGGCACTCACTTCCACGCCTCGAGGCGTGATGACGACGGAGAGTCCATCGACTTTGAGGACGACTCGAGGGTCACAGCAGAGCCGTCGCCTGTACCTCCAGGACTTAGAGACTCTTATTAGGCACGTGGATACCGATAGGACCAACGTCATGCTTAGTAATGACGATCTCCAGGTGCAGCTTCGCGAGAAGGACAAGCTCTTTGCGCAGCAGGACGAGATAGTCAAGGAGATGGAGACGAAGTTCGAGACCCAAGACCGTAAGTTCAAGAGTCAAGAGAAGCGTGTCCAGGATAGGAACAAAAGGATTCGTGATATGACCGAGGAACTGCAGTCAAGGACTTGAGTTAGAAGCGGCGAGCGGTGATTGAGAGGCCGTTCCCTAAGAGGGCTCTCAAGGCCAAGATCGACTCTTTGACCACTACCATCGAGGAGAACAAGACCACAATGGAAACGAGGTCTTACCTTTGTCGAGGAGGAGATTGATGCCGACGAGTAGATTTAACTACTCAGTTATCTTTATTTACCGCACTTGTTATTTGTGAACTTATTGTTGGACCATCCGACATGTGGATGGCTTGCCACTTATGTGTTTGTACTTTGAGACTTTTTGTTATCTTGTTGTTTAGCTTTATCCTTGTGTTGCATGCTATATGTCTGCTTGTGTGATGTATTGTGCATAAATCATGTAAGGGTATCTCATTCTTATCTCTATATGAATAAACCACGGATGCCTCCCGTCGCGCAAACACCAACCCCAACCCCAACATTACCCGGAAATGCAACAAATGATGAATGCGAAACACAGCTTATGCAAATGACGGCGGCGTTCATCCGAACTGAACAACAACAACCCCAATAACAATAACAACAACAACAACAACCCTCAGGTTTTGATATGCTCACCAGATTGCGTGCGAGGCCGGCTAAGTTTCGGAACGGCTGATCCCATGGTGGCCAATGATTGGCTACGTTACGTGAACAAAGACTTAGTGACCGTGGGATGCCTGAGATCTGAAAAGGTCAGGTTCGCGACACATCTGTTGGAAGGACCAGCGCGCATGGTGGGACAACTTCAGATTACCACGCCTATTGATGAAGTGACTTGGGCTATCTTTGAAGATGGCTTTCTACACATATCTCACCAGGAATGATGAGCCTGAAAAGAAGGAATTTCACAACTGAAGCGGCGCCACCAGTGATGGCTGAATATATTGAAGAGTTCAACAATTTGGCGCTATGCACGGATGAGGTTGACAACGATGCCAAGAGGAAGGAAAAGTTTCTGGAAGGCTTGAATGACGAACTGAATCACAATTGCTCAGGGCATGGCATGTTCCAACTTATCGATCATGTGACAAGGCTGTTATTGTGGAGAATAAAATGAAGCAAGTTGAGTAGAAGAGGAAACACTCCGACAAGCATAGCTCGGGATCGTCTCATAAACGATCTCACTATGATGATAGTGTCAGCTCAGGATCCCACAAGCATGGGAAGTTTAACAAGCACCACAACCACAACCGTCATGACAACAAGCATCATCGCAATCATGAAAATGATAAGTACAAGAACCACAAGAGTGGATATAAGAGCCACCATAGTGGAAGTGGAAGTCAACCTAAGAAGGACAACAGTCAGGTTGAATGCTTCAAATGCAAGAAGCTGGGGCATTATGCTAATGAGTGCCCTGAGAAGAACGTTGAAGGACCTAACAAGCCCAATCCTTTTCGGAAAGGACGGGTTAACCACATCAATGTGGAGGAGGTCTATGAAGAACACGATGCCGCTTCTGGTAAGTTCAGACTCAATTCCATCTCAGCATTTGTACTCTTTGACACTGGTGCATCTCATTCATTCATATCAAAAGCGTTTGTTGATATAAATGGGTTTGCATCTGAAAACATTGGGTGTCCGATAAAAGTTAGCTCTCCGGGAGGGGATATGATAGTGAGTCTTGGATGCTGGGATCTAGTCATAGAGATCGGAAAACATAAGTTTCCAGTAAACCTAATAATCCTAAATTCCCAAGGATTGGATGTAATTTTGGGAATGGATTGGATGGCTAAGTATGAGGGAGTACTAGATTGTGCAAATCGCACAATTTCACTCACAACCCCTGAAGGTAAGAGGAAAACATTTAAGTCCAAATTTAAATCTAAAGGAAGCAAGCTAAATTCTCTTAAGGGGGTTAGCATGGACAGTGTGCCAATTGTGTGTGAGTATCCGGATGTGTTCCCAGAAGAGTTACCGGGAATGCCACCAGATAGAGACGTGGAGTTTATAATAGATTTGGAACCAGGTTCTGGACCAAGGGCAAAAAGGCCTTATAAAATGTCAGTTGACGAACTTAAGGAACTCAAGAAACAACTTGGAGAACAATTGCAGAAAGGATTCATCCAGCCAAGTTCTTCATCTTGGGGAGCTCCAGTTTTGTTTGTAGAAAAGAGAGACAGAACTCAAAGGTTATGCATAGATTACCGTTCTCTCAACGAGGTAACCATCAAGAACAAGTATCCTTTGCCAAGAATAAATGACTTGTTTGATCAACTAGAAGGAGCATGTGTGTTCTCGAAGATTGATCTTCGGTCAGGCTATTTTCAACTCAAGATAAGAGAGCAAGACATACCTAAAACAGCATTTACCACGAGGTATGGATTGTATGAGTACACTGTGATGCCTTTTGGTTTAACCAACGCTCCGGCATACTTCATGAATATGATGAACAAAGTGTTCATGGAATTTCTCGACAAGTTCGTTGTCGTTTTCATCGATGACATCTTAGTCTACTCCAAGAGCAAGGAAGAGCATGAAAGACATCTACGCTTGATACTTGAGAAACTAAGGAACATAAGCTTTATGCCAAATTCAGCAAGTGTGAGTTTTGGTTAGAGGAAGTTGGATTTCTTGGTCATGTTATGACAAAGGATGGTGTGTGATTGATCTGCTAAAGTTTAATTTGTGATGTAATGGGAATCTCCTAAGAATGTAAAAGAGGTTCAGTTTCCTTGGTTTAGCAGGTTACTACGGAAGATTCATTGAAATTTTTCTAAGGTTGCTAAACCAATGATGAATTGTTAAAGAAAGATAAGAAATTTGCTTGGTGCGAAGGATGTGAACTCAGCTTTCAAGAATTAAAGAAGAGACTTGTGTCAAAGACAAAGATGTGCCTACCAGATTTGGAAAAGGATTTCCAAGTATATTGTGATGCTTCTCATCAAGGATTAGGTGCGTACTTATGCAAAGCGGAAAAGTTGTGGCTTATGCCTCGAGACAACTCAAAACTCATGAAGTAAATTATCCTACTCATGATTTAGAGTTAGCCGCTGTTATCCATGCACTCAAAACATGGAGACATTACCTTTTGGGAAAACATTGTGAAGTATTCACCGATCATAAAAGCTTGAAATATATCTTCACCGAAGGAGATCAATATGAGACAAAGAAGATGGCTAGAACTTATCAAGGATTACGACTTGAATTTGCAATACCACCGGTAAAGCAAATGTAGTAGCAGATGCCCTAAGTCGTAAAAGCGTTTGTAAATGGCCTTACCAAAGGTGAATTGCGGATGACTTGTGTAAGCAATTCAAGGAACTCAGGTTGAGATTGTGCGGAAGGACATCTCATGTCTTTGGATGTTCAACCCACTCTGTTGGATAAGATTAAAGAAGCCCAAAAGGCGGATAAAGAGATCGAAGAGATCAAGGAAAGGATTAGCCAAGGAAGCTAAAAGTTTCCATATGGACGAACAAGGTACTTTATGGCACGAGAAACGTATTTGTGTTCCACAAGATCCGAAATGCGAAACTGATTTACAAGAAGCCCATAACTCTCCGTATTCTATTCACGGAAACACCAAAATGTATATGGATATGAAAGAAAGGTTTTGGTGGAACAATCTTAAAGGACATCGTGAACACATTGCCTTGTGTGCGTGTGTAGTAGAGTGAAAGCGAACATCGAAACCAGCAGGTTTGCTTCAACCAATGCCTATTCTGAATGGAAGTGGGAAAATATTGGTATGGATTTCATTACGGATTACCAAGGACCAGGTCGGGTATGATTCCATATGGGTAGTGTAGATCGCCTAACTAAAGTGGCTCATTTATACGTAAAGACAACTTATACCAGTGCAAAGTTAGCTAAAATCTACATGAGCAGAATTGTATGCCTTCACGGAGTACCTAAGAGTATTGTGTCCGATAGAGGAACTCAATTCACTTCTCACTTTTGGAGACACTTCATGAATCTCTAGGAGCGAGGTTGGAATTCAGCACTGCTTTCATCCTCAAACTGATGGACAAACAGAAAGGACTAATCAAATTCTTGAAGACATGTTGAGGGCATGTGCCCTAGACTATGGGGCAAGTTGGGATGAAAATGCCTTACGCAGCGAGTTCTCTTACAACAACGATCACCAATCTAGTATTGGGATGGCACCATTCGAGTCTCTATACGGAAGAAAGTGTACCACCCATTGCTATGGAATGGTGTGGGAGAAAGAAGTTTGTTTGGACCAGATCTTATCAAAGCAGCGAAGAAAAGGTCAAATTGGTTAGAGGCAGTTGAAGATAGCAGTCTCGACAAAAAGCTACGCAGATGCTAAGCGTAGAGAAGTCACTTACGAAGTTGGGGATAGAGCTTATCTTAGAGTATCACCACCGTGGAGTAAAAAGATTTGGAGTCAAAGGAAAGTTAGCACCAAGATATGTGGGACCATTCAACATACTAAGTCGCAAGGAGAAGCGCATATGAAATCGAATTGACATCTTTATTAGCAGTCCATAATGTTTTCATGTGAGCCGGCTCAAGAAATGTCACCGAAATGGAAGAAACATCTTTGAAAGATACCATATCTTTGGAAGAAGTTCAACTAGAAAGTGATCTCACCTATGAAGAAAAGCCTGTCAAGATTCTTGAGACCACAGAAAGAGTCACAAGGACAAAACCATCAAGTTTTGCAAAGTACAATGGAACCATCATTAGAAGAAGAAGCAACATGGGAAAGAGAAGACGATCTTCGGAAAGACCACCCTCACCTATTTGCTAGCCAATCCGAATCTCGAGGGTGAGATTCATTTTAAGGGGGTTAGATTTGTAACATCCCAAAAATCATGTTTCAAAACTCATTCATTTCATCCTTGCATCATTCATTCATATAGGGTTTTCTCAAAATCATTTAGAGGCAGAAGTTTGAGCTATGATTTCATGTGGGCAAATTGTCTCAATTGGCCACCACCCTTTGGGATTTGTTTGTCCATGACCTTGTTTGCTTGCCTCCATGGTTGGAAAGATTAGGAGTAGCATTTAAACCCAAGATTCCAAATTTAGAAATAGTTTCAAACCCTATTTCAAATATTTGCAACTAGAGCAAATCTCTGTTTATTTTGAAACCCAAGCTTGTCTAAGCCTTTGCAAGGTAACCACTAGGATATTTGATTGTTTATGAACCCACAGAACCCTGCAAAAATCCCCAAAGCAGTTTGAATTCAAAAGGATTTGAATTCATATCAAGTTCTATTCAGAAAATGGAATTAGAAAAGAAAAGGCCTAAAAAGAAAGAAAAGGGCGCGGCTGAAATCGGCCAATGAACAAGCCCAAGCACCCGGGATCTCCTTTTCTTCTCACATGTGGCGCACGCGTTAAGTCGTGAGACAGACCCCACCGCCACCTCGACTCTTCGTGACAGCGGGCCCGGTCCACGTCGCCCTCGTCTTCCCCAGACCGCGTCGACGACCACGTCGCTGCAGCAGTGATGGCCGGTAATGGCGCGGCGTAAATGGGCATTTATCCTCGAGCGTTTCCTGTCGATTCCCCGGCTATAAGATCCTCTCTGCCTCGTGATCTTTTTTCCCCAAACACCTCACTCACTCCGCCACCAGGTGTCCTCAATCAACTTTGCCCCGTGACAGAGCCTCTCCGGCGATCGATTCGGTGAGTCCAGGCTCCCCTCGCCTCTCGTTCTTCAATCGACTCAGCATGTCTTGGCGCACCTCGACCTCACTAGTCCGTCTTATCTTGCCCGGTCGCCGGTTCCACTTGACACCGCGAGCACCGGCGACATCTACTCGACGAGTTTTTCCGGAAGGTACAGACCGCCCCTCGCCTTTCCGTTCACGCTCACTACGCCTTGACTGTGAATCTAACCGTGTCCTCGCCTTGCCTTGGGGTGATCCACGGCGGCGTCCACGACCACCGGCCCGGCGCCGCCACGAACTCCGGTGAGCAATCGCGGCGTGCCAGCGCCCTTGACCAACCGCAGTACGACGAAGCCGCGTGACCTCCGAGCCCGGTGAGCTACTCCTCCTTCTCCTCTCCGTGCATCGGCAGCGTCATCGACCGGATTCCGCCGCGGTAGCCACCGCTCCGCCGCATTCTTGGCGGAGAAATAGCGGCCGTTAGATCATCGTGGCGCTAGGATAGATCCACTTAACCCGAAGCGGTAGCGATCTGAGCCGCTAGTTTTCATTTAGATCCTACGGCTGTGGAGCTCGATCCGGTCTTGAACAGTGCAGGCGAATAAGAGCATGACCCGTGGCTAAGTTAGATCTGAAAATAGATTTAAAACCGAAATTTGATCCAAATTCAAATGCCTATATCTTTTGAATCCCACGTTAGAATTTTGCAAACTTTATACCGTTGGATTCAGAAAAACAAGACCTTTCTGCCTATCCTTTTTGTTTAGCAAATAGTAACCATTAGATGTGCTTAAATTGCAGAGACTTGTTTGAGGCCTTTTTGAATATAAGTTTAGTTTAGTATTTTATTTTTAGGGCTATTTAAGTTGCCTTGGCTATTTTGTGACTTGTTTAGTTTCCGTATTCATGCACTTGCTTGGTTGAGTTTTCAAAAATCATCACTTGGTAGATTCATGCATGCATGCATTCATAATATTTTTGTTTGTATATATTTGTGTGTAATCGTGTGCTATAACTTTGTGTGTAGATTTTGCTAGTGATTGTGATTGTGACGAGTGCTACTCTCCACACTACCAAGGCAAGTCATATCTTCATGAATATTCCATACCTATATTTTATACTTGCATTAGATATATTTTGTTAGGACTTGCATGCTACTTTTGTCAATTGATGATGGGAAATCCTATTTAGAATAGAATGCTAGAATTGCTAGGAGAATTCCCTAAAGATAAGTTGACATGCCATGCTTAGCCTAGATACTAGAAAACAAGGGTGGTTTATATATTCACACTATGGAAAAATATTCTAAGTCTAAGGACTTGTTTTTATTTAACAAAACAACTAAGTTAATGAATCACAGGGTGGAATGGAAAGAATGGGATATGTTGAGTGGTTACACAAGGCCAGGTCTGGTGAACCTTGTGTATCTCACTTGTGGATGGCCACCAGGAACAAAGAGATTTGAGTTGTCAAATGTTGAGAAGCTTCAAGTGCAACCACTTGGTAATATGGGCTCTGCCATGATCTTAGGATCTTTGGAACTTAGTCTCTTGGATGTGGGTGGTAGATGGGTTGATAGGTTGGAGCGCGTCCATTTGACTAAGGAAAGGCTACTGAAGGATCATGTCTTGGGAAACCAAGGCTTGTGGGAAAGTGCACCACCTCTGCAGTGTAAAACCTAAGTACTTAGCCATGTCCGGTAAAGGACAATTTGAGCATCAAGACATGGAAACTTCAAGAATCTCATCGCTCCAATTTCTGAATAAAACTTGTGGGTGAACAAGGGTTAAAGGATCTTCAGTCTTTGATTGGTAGATGCCCTGAGTGGATCTTCAGTCTTTGATTGGTAGATACCTTGGGATAGTCTTTGCCAAACAAAAATTTAGTATTTTCAAAAGTTAAGGAAAAATCTATTTTGAGCAATGCAATCCTAAGCTCCACCAAATGCATATAGTATTATAGTCCACTTAAATATATACTAAGGTATCACTTGCCAATACTATTCCAAAGTATTGACCCTCTGTGGCTGTAACTTATGATGTTGCGTTACTCGATGATGAATAGGAGTCATGAGTCTACACTCAACATGCTTGCCTGTGGCACATGAAGATGAAGACTTATGTTTATTTACATATTCCATAAACTCTTGTATTAGGCCTTTTGCCATGAGTTGTAAAAGACTATGTTTTATCTGGAATGACTGTAATAAGCGACCTTTGTATCTGTGTACTTCATCTTAAACTGTGGATGCTAGCATTGATCCAGGGACTAGCATTGCAATCACAGGGATCTTTTCCTTTAATAAGGAGGGATCTTACAAATAGTCATGAAATGACTCCAATTGTTGTTAGTAAAAAGAACACACATGCAATGAAACTGGTGGATCCATAGGTGGATTGTGAAAAGAACACACATGCAATGACACTGGTGGATCCATATGTGGTATGTGAAAAGAACACACATTAAATGACTCCAGTTGTTGTTACTAAAAAGAACACACATGCAATGACACTAGTGGATCCATGTGAGGTCTCTGAAGAGAACACACATGCAATGACACTGGTGGATCCATTTGTGGACTGTGAACAGAACACACATGCAATGACTCTGGTTGTTGTTAGTAAAAAGAACACACATGCAATGACACTGGTGGATCCATATGTGGTATGTGAAAAGAACACACATGCAATGACTCTAGTTGTTGTTACTATAAAGAACACACATGCAATGACACTGGTGGATCCATAGGTGGATTGTGAAAAGAGCACACATGCAATGACACTGGTGGATCCATATGTGGTATGTGAAAAGAACACACATGCAAAATGACTCTGGTTGTTGTTAGTAAAAGAACACACATGCAATGACACTGGTGGATCCATGGGTGGATTGTGAAAGAACACACATGCAATGACACTGGTGGATCCATAGGTGGTATGTGAAAAGAACACACATGCAATGACTTTGGTTGTTGTTACTAAAAAGAACACACATGCAATGACACTGGTGGATCCATATGTGGATTATGAAAGAACACACATGCAGTGACACTGGTGGATCCATATGTGGTATGTGAAAAGAACACACATGCAATGACTCTGGTTGTTGTTAGTAACCATAGATCACATTCAATTACACTGTTGTATCCAGAGGTGGATTGTTAAAAGAACACACATGCAATGACACTGGTGGATCCATAGGTGGTATGTGAAAAGAACACACATGCAATGACTCTGGTTGTTGTTAGTAAAAATAGTACACATGCATTGACACTGGTGGATCCATATGTGGATTTTGAAATGAACACACATGCAATGACACTGGTGGATCCATATGTGGTATGTGAAAAGAACACACATGCAATGACTCTGGTTGTTGTTAAAAAAGAACACACATGCAATGACACTGGTGGATCCATGTGGTCTCTAAAAAGAACACACATGCAATGACACTGGTGGATCCATATGTGGTATGTGAAAAGAACACACATGCAAAATGACTCTGGTTGTTGTTAGTAAAAAGAGCACACATGCAATGACACTTGTGGATCCATAGGTGGATTGTGAAAAGAACAAACATGCAATGACCTTTGGTTGTTGTTACTAAAAAGAACACAAATGCAATGACACTGGTGGATCCATATGTGGTATGTGAAAAGAACACACATGCAATGACTCTGGTTGTTGTAAGTGAAAAGAACACACATGCAATGACACTGGTGGATCCATATGTGGTATGTGAAAAGAACACACATGCAATGACTCTGGTGGATCCATGTGAAAACAACACACATGCAATGACACTGGTGGATCCATAGGTGGTATGTGAAGAGAACACATGCAATGAATCCAGTTGGTGTTAGTGAAAAAACATACATGCAATGACACTAGTGGATCCATGGGTGGATTGTGAAAAGAACACACATGCAATGACACTGGTGGATCCATATGTGGTATGTGAAAAGAACACACATGCAATGACTCTGGTTGTTGTTAGTGAAAAGAACACACATGCAATGACACTGGTGGATCCATGTGTGGTCTCTAAAAGGAACACACATTTCAATGACACTGGTGGATCCATATGTGGTATGTGAAAAGAACAGACATGAAATGACTCATGTTGTTGGTAGAAAGAACACATGCAATGACACTGGTGGATCCATAGGTGGTATGTGAAGAACACACATGCAATGAATCGGTTGTTGTTAGTAAAAAGAACACACATGCAATGACACTTTGGTGGATCCATGTGTGGATTCTGAAAGAACACAAATGCAATGACACTGGTGGATCCATAGGTGGTATGTGAAGAAGACACATGCAATGAGTCTTGTTGTTGTTACTAAAAAGAACACACATGCAATGACACTGGTGGATCCATAGGTGGATTGTTAAAAGAACACACATGCAATGACACTGGTGGATCCATATGTGGTATGTGAAAAGAACACACATGCAATGACTCTGGTTGTTGTTACTAAAAAGAACACACATGCAATGACACTGGTGGATCCATAGGTGGATTGTGAAAAGAACACACATGCAATGACACTGGTGGATCCATATGTGGTATGTGAAAAGAACACACATGCAATGACTATGGTTGTTGTTAGTGAAAAGAACACACATGCAATGACACTGGTGGATCCATAGGTGGTATGTGAAAAGAACACACATGCACTGACTCTGGATGTTGTTATGAAAAAGAACACACATGCAATGACACTGGTGGATCCATAGGTGGTATGTGAAAAGAACACACATGCAATGACTCTGGTTGTTAGTAAAAAGAACAGACATGCAATGACACTGGTGGATCCATAGGTGGATTGTTAAAAGTGCACACATGCAATGACTCTGGTGGATCCATATGTGGTATGTGAAAAGAACACACATGCAATGACTCTGGTTGTTGTTACTAAAAGAACACACATGCAATGACACTGGTGGATCCATGGGTGGATCTGAAAAGAACACACATGCAATGACACTGGTGGATCCATATGTGGTATGTGAAAAGAACAAACCTGCAATGACTCGGTGTTGTTAGTAAAAAGAACACACATACAATGACACTAGTGGATCCATGTGTGGTCTCTAAAGAGAACACACATTTCAATGACACTGGTGGATCCATGTGGTAATGACTACTGTGGATCCATGTGAAAAGAACACACATGCAATGACACTGGTGGATCCATATGTGGTATGTGAAAAGAACACACATGCAATGACTCTGGTTGTTGTTAGTGAAAAGAACACACATGCAATGACACTGGTGGATCCATGGGTGGATTGTGAAAAGAATACACATGCAATGACACTGGTGGATCCATAGGTGGTATGTGAAAAGAACACACATGCAATGACTCGGTGTTGTTTGTTAAAAGAACACACATTCAATGACACTGGTGGATCCATGTGTGGTCTCTGAATAGAACACACATTTCAATGACACTGGTGGATCCATATGTGGTATGTGAAAAGAACACACATGCAATGACTCTGGTTGTTGTTAGTGAAAAGAACACACATGCAATGACACTAGTGGATCCATATGTGGTATGTGAGAAGAACACACATGCAAAATGACTCTGGTTGTTGTTACTAAAAGAACACATGCAATGACACTGGTGGATCCATAGGTGGATTCTGAAAGAGCACACATGCAATGACATTGGTGGATCCATATGTGGTATGTGAGAAGAACACACATGCAAAATGACTCTTGTTACTGTTACTAAAAGAACACACATGCAATAACACTGGTGGATCCATGGGTGGATTGTGAAAAGAACACACATGCAATGACTCTGGTGGATCCATAGGTGGTATGTGAAAAGAACACACATGCAAAATGACTCTGTTGTTGTTACTAAAAAGAACACACATGCAATGACACTGGTGGATCCATAGGTGGATTATGAAATTAACACAAATGCAATGACACTGGTGGATCCATAGGTGGTATGTGAGAAGAACACACATGGCAAATGGCTCTAGTTATTGTTACTAAAAAGAACACACATGCAATGACACTGGGGGATCCATAGGTGGATTGTTAAAAGAACACACATGCAATGCCACTGGTGGATCCATTGGTGGTATGTGAAAAGAACACACATGCAAAATGATTCTGGTTGTTGTTACTAAAAAGAACACACATGCAATGACACTGGTGGATCCATAGGTGGATTATGAAATGAACACACATGCAATGACACTGGTGGATCCATAGGTGGTATGCGAGAAGAACACACATTTCAATGACTATGGTTGTTGTTACCAAAAAGAACACACATGCAATGACACTGGTGGATCCATAGGTGGTATGTGAAGAGATCACACATGCAAAATGACTCTGGTGGATCCATGTGAAAAGAACACACATGCAATGACACTGGTGGATCCATAGGTGGTATGTAAAAAGAAAACACATGCAAAATGACTCTGGTAGTTGTTACTAAAAAGAATACACATGCAATGACACTGGTGGATCCATGTGTGGATTATGAAAAGAACACACATGCAAAATGACTGGTTGTTGTTACTAAAAAGAAACACATGCAATGACACCGGTGGATCCATGTGTGGTCTCTGTGAAAAGAACACACTTCAATGACACTGGTGGATCCATATGTGGTATGTGAAAAGAACACACATGCAAAATGACTCTGGTTGTTGTTACTAAAAAGAACACACATGCAATGACACTGGTGGATCCATGGGAGGATTGTGAAAGGAGCACACATGCAATGACACTAGTGGATCCATATGTGGTATGTGAAAAGAACACGCATGCAATGACTCCGGTTGTTGTTACTGAACACACATGCAATGACACTGGTGGATCCATGTGGTATCTAAAGAGAACACACATGCAATGACTCTGGTTGTTGTTAGTAAAAAGAACACACATGCAATGACACTGGTGGATCCATGTGAAAAGAACACACATGCAATGACACTGGTGGATCCATAGGTGGTATGTGAAAAGAACACACATGCAAAATGACTCTTGTTGTTAGTAAAAGAACACACATGGAATGACACTAGTGGATCCATGGGTGGATAGTGAAAAGAACACACATGCAATGACACTGGTGGATCCATAGGTGGTATGTGAAAAGAACACACATGCAAAATGACTCTAGTTGTTGTTACTAAAAAGAACACGCATGCAATGACACTGGTGGATCCGTAGGTGGATTCTGAAATGAACACACATGCAATGACACTGGTGGATCCATAGGTGGTATGCGAGAAGAACACACATTTCAATGACTATGGTTATTATTACCAAAAAGAAGACACATGCAATGACACTGGTGGATCCATAGGTGGTATGTGAAGAGATCACACATACAAAATGACTCTGGTGGATCCATGTGAAAAGAACACACATGCAATGACACTGGTGGATCCATAGGTGGTATGTGAAAAGAACACACATGCAAAATGACTCTGGTTGTTCTTACTAAAAAGAACACACATGGAATGACACTGGTGGATCCATGGGTGGATTTTGAAAAGAACACACATGCAATGACACTGGTGGATCCATAGGGGGTATGTGAAAAGAACACACATGCAAAATGACTCTGGTTGTTGTTACTAAAAAGAACACACATGCAATGACACTGGTGGATCCATGGGTGGATGGTGAAAAGAGCACACATGCAATGACACTGGTGATCCATATGTGGTATGTGAAAAGAACACGCATGCAATGACTCCGGTTGTTGTTACTGAAAAGAACACACATGCAATGACACTAGTGGATCCATGTGTGGTCTGTGAAAGAGAACACACATGCAATGACTCTTGTTGTTACTAAAAAGAACACACATGCAATGACACTGGTGGATCCATAGGTGGTATGTGAAAAGAACACCCATTTCAATGACTCTGGTCGTTGTTACTAAAAAGAACACACATGTAATGACACTAGTGGATCCATGGGTGGATTGTGAAAAGAACACACATGCAATGACACTGGTGGATCCATAGATGGTATGTGAAAAGAACACACATGCAAAATGACTGTGCTTGTTGTTACTAAAAAGAACACACATGCAATGACACTGGTGGATCCATGTGTGGTCTGTGTAGAGAACACACATTTCAATGACACTGGTGGATCCATATGTGGTATGTGAAAAGAACACACATGCAATGACTCTGGTTGTTGTTAGTGAAAAGAACACACATGCAATGACACTGGTGGATCCATAGGTGGTATGTGAGAAGAACACACATGCAAAATGACTCTGGTTGTTGTTACTAAAAAGAACATACATGCAATGACACTGGTGGATCCATAGGTGGATTCTGAAATGAACACACATGCAATGACACTGGTGGATCCTTAAGTGGTATGTGAGAAGAACACACATGGCAAATGACTCTAGTTATTGTTACTAAAAAGAACACACATGCAATGACACTGGGGGATCCATAGGTGGATTGTTAAAAGAACACACATGCAATGCCACTGGTGGATCCATAGGTGGTATGTGAAAAGAACACACATGCAAAATGACTCTGGTTGTTGTTACTAAAAAGAACACACATGCAATGACACTGGTGGATCCATAGGTGGATTATGAAATGAACACACATGCAATGACACTGGTGGATCCATAGGTGGTATGCGAGAAGAACACACATTTCAATGACTATGGTTGTTGTTACCAAAAAGAACACACATGCAATGACACTGGTGGATCCATAGGTGGTATGTGAAGAGATCACACATGCAAAATGACTCTGGTGGATGCATGTGAAAAGAACACACATGCAATGACACTGGTGGATCCATAGGTGGTATGTAAAAAGAACACACATGCAAAATGACTCTGGTAGTTGTTACTAAAAAGAACACACATGCAATGACACTGGTGGATCCATGTGTGGATTATGAAAAGAACCCACATGCAAAATGACTGGTTGTTGTTACTAAAAAGAAACACATGCAATGACACCGGTGGATCCATGTGTGGTCTCTGTAGAGAACACACATTTCAATGACACTGGTGGATCCATATGTGGTATGTGAAAAGAACACACATGCAAAATGACTCTGGTTGTTGTTACTAAAAAGAACACACATGCAATGACACTGGTGGATCCATGGGAGGATTGTGAAAGGAGCACACATGCAATGACACTAGTGGATCCATATATGGTATGTGAAAAGAACACGCATGCAATGACTCCGGTTGTTGTTAGTAAAGAACACACATGCAATGACATCAGGTGGATCCATGTGTGATCTCTAAAAGAACACACATCCAATGACTCGGTTGTTGTTACTAAAAGAACACACATGCAATGACTGTGGATCCATGTGAAAAGAACACACATGCAATGACACTGGTGGATCCATAGGTGGTATGTGAAAAGAACACACATGCAAAATGACTCTGGTTGTTCTTACTAAAAAGAACACACATGGAATGACACTAGTGGATCCATGGGTGGATTGTGAAAAGAACACACATGCAATGACACTGGTGGATCCATAGGTGGTATGTGAAAAGAACACACATGCAATGACACCGGTGGATCCATGTGTGGTCTCTGTAGAGAACACACATTTCAATGACACTGGTGGATCCATATGTGGTATGTGAAAAGAACACACATGCAAAATGACTCTCGTTGTTGTTACTAAAAAGAACACACTTGCAATGACACTGGTGGATCCATGGGTGGTCTCTGTAGAGAACACACATTTTAATGACACTGGTGGATCCATATGCGGTATGTGAAAAGAACACACATGCGATGACTCTGGTTGTTGTTAGTGAAAAGAACACGCATGCAATGACACTGGTGGATCCATAGGTGGTATGTGAGAAGAACACACATGCAAAATGAATCTGGTTGTTCTTACTAAAAAGAACACACATGGAATGACACTGGTGGATCCATGGGTGGATTTTGAAAAGAACACACATGCAATGACACTGGTGGATCCATAGGGGGTATGTGAAAAGAACACACATGCAAAATGACTCTGGTTGTTGTTACTAAAAAGAACACACATGCAATGACACTGGTGGATCCATGGGTGGATGGTGAAAAGAGCACACATGCAATGACACTGGTGATCCATATGTGGTATGTGAAAAGAACACGCATGCAATGACTCCGGTTGTTGTTACTGAAAAGAACACACATGCAATGACACTAGTGGATCCATGTGTGATCTCTAAAGAGAACACACATTTCAATGACACTGGTGGATCCATGTGTGGTCTCTAAAGAGAACACACATCCAATGACTCTTGTTGTTACTAAAAAGAACACACATGCAATGAGTCTGGTGGATCCATGTGAAAAGAACACACATGCAATGACACTGGTGGATCCATAGGTGGTATGTGAAAAGAACACCCATTTCAATGACTCTGGTCGTTGTTACTAAAAAGAACACACATGTAATGACACTAGTGGATCCATGGGTGGATTGTGAAAAGAACACACATGCAATGACACTGGTGGATCCATAGATGGTATGTGAAAAGAACACACATGCAAAATGACTGTGCTTGTTGTTACTAAAAAGAACACACATGCAATGACACTGGTGGATCCATGTGTGGTCTCCGTAGAGAACACACATTTCAATGACACTGGTGGATCCATATGTGGTATGTGAAAAGAACACACATGCAATGACTCTGGTTGTTGTTAGTGAAAAGAACACACATGCAATGACACTGGTGGATCCATAGGTGGTATGTGAGAAGAACACACATGCAAAATGACTCTGGTTGTTGTTACTAAAAAGAACATACATGCAATGACACTGGTGGATCCATAGGTGGATTCTGAAATGAACACACATGCAATGACACTGGTGGATCCATAGGTGGTATGTGAGAAGAACACACATGGCAAATGACTCTAGTTATTGTTACTAAAAAGAACACACATGCAATGACACTGGGGGATCCATAGGTGGATTGTTAAAAGAACACACATGCAATGCCACTGGTGGATCCATAGGTGGTATGTGAAAAGAACACACATGCAAAATGACTCTGGTTGTTGTTACTAAAAAGAACACACATGCAATGACACTGGTGGATCCATAGGTGGATTATGAAATGAACACACATGCAATGACACTGGTGGATCCATAGGTGGTATGCGAGAAGAACACACATTTCAATGACTATGGTTGTTGTTACCAAAAAGAACACACATGCAATGACACTGGTGGATCCATAGGTGGTATGTGAAGAGATCACACATGCAAAATGACTCTGGTGGATGCATGTGAAAAGAACACACATGCAATGACACTGGTGGATCCATAGGTGGTATGTAAAAAGAACACACATGCAAAATGACTCTGGTAGTTGTTACTAAAAAGAACACACATGCAATGACACTGGTGGATCCATGTGTGGATTATGAAAAGAACACACATGCAAAATGACTGGTTGTTGTTACTAAAAAGAAACACATGCAATGACACCGGTGGATCCATGTGGTCTCAGAAGAACACACATTTCAATGACACTGGTGGATCCATATGTGGTATGTGAAAAGAACACACATGCAAAATGACTCTGGTTGTTGTTACTAAAAAGAACACACATGCAATGACACTGGTGGATCCATGGGAGGATTGTGAAAGGAGCACACATGCAATGACACTAGTGGATCCATATATGGTATGTGAAAAGAACACGCATGCAATGACTCCGGTTGTTGTTACTGAACACACATGCAATGACACTGGTGGATCCATGTGTGATCTCTAAAGAGAACACACATCCAATGACTCTGGTTGTTGTTACTAAAAAGAACACACATGCAATGACTCTGGTGGATCCATGTGAAAAGAACACACATGCAATGACACTGGTGGATCCATAGGTGGTATGTGAAAAGAACACACATGCAAAATGACTCTGGTTGTTCTTACTAAAAAGAACACACATGGAATGACACTAGTGGATCCATGGGTGGATTGTGAAAAGAACACACATGCAATGACACTGGTGGATCCATAGGTGGTATGTGAAAAGAACACACATGCAATGACACCGGTGGATCCATGTGTGGTCTCTGTAGAGAACACACATTTCAATGACACTGGTGGATCCATATGTGGTATGTGAAAAGAACACACATGCAAAATGACTCTCGTTGTTGTTACTAAAAAGAACACACTTGCAATGACACTGGTGGATCCATGGGTGGTCTCTGTAGAGAACACACATTTTAATGACACTGGTGGATCCATATGCGGTATGTGAAAAGAACACACATGCAATGACTCTGGTTGTTGTTAGTGAAAAGAACACGCATGCAATGACACTGGTGGATCCATAGGTGGTATGTGAGAAGAACACACATGCAAAATGAATCTGGTTGTTGTTACTAAAAAGAACACACATGCAATGACACTGGAGGATCCATAGGTGGATTATGAAATGAACACAAATGCAATGACACTGGTGGATCCATAGGTGGTATGTGAGAAGAACACACATGGCAAATGACTCTAGTTATTGTTACTAAAAAGAACACACATGCAATGACACTGGGGGATCCATAGGTGGATTGTTAAAATAACACACATGCAATGCCACTGGTGGATCCATAGGTGGTATGTGAAAAGAACACACATGCAAAATGACTCTGGTTGTTGTTACTAAAAAGAACACACATGCAATGACACTGGTGGATCCATAGGTGGATTATGAAATGAACACACATGCAATGACACTGGTGGATCCATAGGTGGTATGCGAGAAGAACACACATTTCAATGACTATGGTTGTTGTTACCAAAAAGAACACACATGCAATGACACTGGTGGATCCATAGGTGGTATGTGAAGATATCACACATGCAAAATGACTCTGGTGGATCCATGTGAAAAGAACACACATGCAATGACACTGGTGGATCCATAGGTGGTATGTAAAAAGAACACACATGCAAAATGACTCTGGTAGTTGTTACTAAAAAGAACACACATGCAATGACACTGGTGGATCCATGTGTGGATTATGAAAAGAACACACATGCAAAATGACTGGTTGTTGTTACTAAAAGAAACACATGCAATGACACTGGTGGATCCATGGGAGGATTGTGAAAGGAGCACACATGCAATGACACTAGTGGATCCATATGTGGTATGTGAAAAGAACACGCATGCAATGACTCCGGTTGTTGTTACTGAACACACATGCAATGAGACTGGTGGATCCATGTGTGATCTCTAAAGAGAACACACATCCAATGACTCTTGTTGTTACTAAAAAGAACACACATGCAATGACTCTGGTGGATCCATGTGAAAAGAACACACATGCAATGACACTGGTGGATCCATAGGTGGTATGTGAAAAGAACACCCATTTCAATGACTCTGGTCGTTGTTACTAAAAAGAACACACATGCAATGACACTGGAGGATCCATGGGTGGATTGTGAAAAGAACACACATGCAATGACACTGGTGGATCCATAGATGGTATGTGAAAAGAACACACATGCAAAATGACTCTGGTTGTTGTTACTAAAAAGAACACACATGCAATGACACTGGTGGATCCATGTGTGGTCTCTGTAGAGAACACACATTTCAATGACACTGGTGGATCCATATGTGGTATGTGAAAAGAACACACATGCAATGACTCTGGTTGTTGTTAGTGAAAAGAACACACATGCAATGACACTGGTGGATCCATAGGTGGTATGTGAGAAGAACACACATGCAAAATGACTCTGGTTGTTGTTACTAAAAAGAACATACATGCAATGACACTGGTGGATCCATAGGTGGATTCTGAAATGAACACACATGCAATGACACTGGTGGATCCGTAAGTGGTATGTGAGAAGAACACACATGCAAAATGACTCTTGTTACTGTTACTAAAAAGAACACACATGCAATAACACTGGTGGATCCATGGGTGGATTGTGAAAAGAACACACATGCAATGACACTGGTGGATCCATAGGTGGTATGTGAAAAGAACACACATGCAAAATGACTCCGGTTGTTGTTACTAAAAAGAACACACATGCAATGACACTGGTGGATCCATGTGTGGTCTCTGAAGAAGAACACATTTCAATGACACTGGTGGATCCATATGTGGTATGTGAAAAGAAGACACATGCAATGACTCTGGTTGTTGTTAGTGAAAAGAACACACATGCAATGACACTGGTGGATCGATAGGTGGTATGTGAGAAGAACACACATGCAAAATGACTCTGGTTGTTGTTACTAAAAAGAACATACATGCAATGACACTGGTGGACCCGTAAGTGGTATGTGAGAAGAACACACATGCAAAATGACTCTTGTTACTGTTACTAAAAAGAACACACATGCAATGACACTGGTGGAGCCATGGGTGGATTGTGAAAAGAACACACATGCAATGACACTGGTGGATCCATAGGTGGTATGTGAAAAGAACACACATGCAAAATGACTCTGGTTGTTGTTACTAAAAAGAACACACATGCAATGACACTGGTGGATCCATATGTGGATTATGAAATGAACACACATGCAATGACACTGGTGGATCCATAGGTGGTATGTGAGAAGAACACACATTTCAATGACTCTGGTTGTTGTTAGTAAAAAGAACACACATGCAATGACATTGGTGGATCCATGTGTGGATTGTGAAAAGAACACACATGCAATGACAATGGTGGATCCATAGGTGCTTTGTGAAAAGAACACACATTTCAATGACTCTGGTTGTTGTTACTAAAAAGAACACACATGCAATGACACAGGTGGATCCACGGGTGGATTGTGAAAAGAACACGCATGCAATGACACTGGTGGATCCATAGGTGGTATGTGAAAAGAACACACATGCAAAATGACTCTGGTTGTTTTTACTAAAAAGAAATCACATGCAAAATGACTCTGGTGGATCCATGTGTGGATTGTGAAAAGAACACACATGCAATGACATTGGTGGATCCATATGTGGTATGTGAAAAGAACACGCATGCAATGACTCCGGTGGATCCAGGTGTGGTCTCTGTAGAGAACGCACATTTCAATGACACTGGTGGATCCATATGTGGTATGTGAAAATAACACACATGCAAAATGACTCTGATGGTTGTTACTAAAAAGAACACACATGCAATGACACTGGTGGATCCATGGGTGGATTATGAAAAGAGCACACATGCAATGACACTGGTGGATCCATATGTGGTATGTGAAAAGAACACACATGCAATGACTCTGGTTGTTGTTACTGAAAAGAACACACATGCAATGACACTGGTGGATCCATGTGATCTCTAAAGAGAACACACATTTCAATGACACTGGTGGATCCATGTGTGGTCTCTAAAGAGAACACACATCCAATGACTCTGGTTGTTGTTACTAAAAAGAACACACATGCAATGACTCTGGTGGATCCATGTGAAAAGATCACACATGCAATGACACTGGTGGATCCGTGTGTGGATTGTGAAGAGAACACACATGCAAAATGACTCTGGTTGTTGTTACTAAAAAGAACACAAATGCAATGACACTGGTGGATCCATAGGTGGTATGTGAAAAGAACACACATGCAAAATGACTCTGGTTGTTGTTACTAAAAAGAACACACATGCAATGACACTGGTGGATCCATGTGTGGATTGTGAAAAGAACACACATGCAAAATGACTGGTTGTTGTTACTAAAAAGAACACACATGCAATGACACCGGTGGATCCATATGTGGTCTCTGTAGAGAACGCACATTTCAGTGACACTGGTAGATCCATATGTGGTATGTGAAAAGAACACACATGCAAAATGACTCTGGTTGTTGTTACTAAAAAGAACACACATGCAATGACACTGGTGGATCCATGGGTGGATTGTGAAAAGATCACACATGCAATGATACTGGTGGATCCATATGTGGTATGTGAAAAGAACACGCATGCAATGAATCCGGTTGTTGTTATTGAAAAGAACACAGATGCAATGACACTGTTGGATCCATGTGTGATCTCTAAAGAGAACACACATTTCAATGACACTGGTGGATTCATGTGTGGTCTCTAAAGAGAACATACTTCCAATGACTCTGGTTGTTGTTACTAAAAAGAACACACATGCAATGACTCTGGTGTATCCATGTGGAAAGAACATACATGCAATGACACTGGTGGATCCATAGGTGGTATGTGAAAAGAACACACATTTCAATGACTCTGGTTGTTGTTACTAAAAAGAACACACATGCAATGACACTGGTGGATCCATGGGTGGATTGTGAAAAGAACACACATGCAATGACACTGGTGGATCCATAGGTGGTATGTGAAAAGAACACACATGAAAAATGACTCTGGTTGTTGTTACTAAAAATAACACACATGCAATGACACTGGTGGATCCATGTGTGGATTGTGAAAAGAACACACATGCAAAATGACTAGTTGTTGGTACTAAAAAGAACACACATGCAATGACACCGGTGGATCCATGTGTGGTCTCTATAGAGAACACACATTTCAATGACACTGGTGGATCCATATGTGATATGTGAAAAGAACACACATGCAAAATGACTGTGGTTATTTTTACTAAAAAGAACACACATGCAATGACACTGGTGGCTCCATGGGTGGATTGTGAAAAGAGCACACATGCAATGACACTGGTGGATCCATATGTGGTATGTGAAAAGAACAGCATGCAATGACTCCGGTTGTTGTTACTGAACGGAACACACATGCAATGACACTGGGGGATCCATGTGTGATCTCTAAAGAGAACACACATTTCAATGACACTGGTGGATCCATGGGTGGTATCTAAAGAGAACACACATCCAATGACTCTGGTTGTTGTTACTAAAAAAACACACATGCAATGACTCTGGTGGATCCATGTGAAAAGAACACACATGCAATGACACTGGTGCATCCATAGGTGGTATGTGAAAAGAACACACATTTAAATGACTCTAGTTGTTGTTACTAAAAAGAACACACATGAAATGACACTGTGGATCCATGGGTGGATTGTGAAAAGAACACACATGTAATGACACTGGTGGATCCATAGGTGGTATGTGAAAAGAACACACATGCAAAGTCACTGGTTATTGTTACTAAAAAGAAACACATGCAATGACACCAGTGGATCCATGTGTGGTCTCTGTAGAGAACACACATTTCAATGACACTGGTGGATCCATATGCGGTATGTGAAAAGAACCCACATGCAAAATGACTCTCGTTGTTGTTACAAAAAAGAACACACACACAATGACACTGGTGGATCCATGGGTGGATTGTGAAAAGAGCACACATGCAATGACACTGGTGGATCCATATGTGGTATGTGAAAAGAACACGCATGCAATGACTCCGGTTGTTGTTACTGAGAAGAACACACATGCAATGACACTGGTGGATCCATGTGTGATCTCTAAAGAGAACACACATTTCAATGACACTGGTGGATCCATGTGTGGTCTCTAAAGGGAACACACATCCAATGACTCTGGTTGTTGTTACTAAAAAGAACACACATGCAATGACTCTGGTGGATCCATGTGAAAAGAACACACATGCAATGACACTGGTGGATCCATAGGTGGTATGTGAAAAGAACACACATGCAAAATGACTCTGGTTGTTGTTACTAAAAAGAACACACATGCAATGACACTGGTGGATCCATGGGTGGATTGTGAAAAGAACACACATGCAATGACACTGGTGGATCCATAGGTGGCATGTGAAAAGAACACACATGCAAAATGACTCTGGTTGTTGTTACTAAAAAGAACACACATGCAATGAAACTGGTGGATCCATGGGTGGATTGTGAAAAGAACACACATGCAATGACACTGGTGGATCCATAGGTGGTATGTGAAAACAACACACATGGAAAATGACTCTGGTTCTTGTTACTAAAGAGAAGACACTTGCAATGACACTGGTGGATCCATATGTGGTATGTGAAAAGAACACACATGCAATGACTCTGGTTGTTGTTAGTGAAAAGAACACACATGCAATGACACTGGTGGATCCATAGGTGGTATGTGAGAAGAACACACATGCAAAATGACTTTGGTTGTTGTTACTAAAAAGAACACACATGCAATGACACTGGTGGATCCATAGGTGGATTATGAAATGAACACACATGCAATGATACTGGTGGATCCATAGGTGGTATGTGAGAAGAACACACATGGCAAATGACTCTGGTTGTTGTTACTAAAAAGAACACACATGCAATGACACTGGTGGATCCATGGGTAGATTGTGAAAAGAACACACATGCAATGACACTGGTGAATCCATAGGTGGTATGTGAAAAGAACACACATGCAAAATGACTCTGGTTGTTGTTACTAAAAAGAACATACATGCAATGACACTGGTGGATCCATAGGTGGATTATGAAATGAACACACATCCAATGACACTGGTGGATCCGTAAGTGGTATGTGAGAAGAACACACATGCAAAATGACTCTTGTTACTGTTACTAAAAAGAACACACATGTAATGACACTGGTGGATCCATGGGTGGATTGTGAAAAGAACACACATGCAATGACACTGGTGGATCCATAGGTGGTATGTGAAAAGAACACACATGCAAAATGACTTTGGTTGTTGTTACTAAAAAGAACACACATGGAATGACACTGGTGGATCCATAGGCGAATTATGAAATGAACACACATGCAATGACACTAGTGGATCCATAGGTGGTATGTGAGAAGAACACACATTTCAATGACTCTGGTTGTTGTTACTAAAAAGAATACACATGCATTGACACTGGTGGATCCATAGGTGGTATGTGAAGAGATCACACATGCAAAATGACTCTGGTGGATCCATAGGTGGTATGTGAAAAGAACACACATGCAAAATGACTCTGGTTGTTGTTACTAAAAAGAACACACATGCAATGACACTGGTGGATCCATGGGTGGATTATGAAAAGAGCACACATGCAATGACACTGGTGATCCATATGTGGTATGTAAAAAGAACACACATGCAATGACTCTGGTTGTTGTTAGTGAAAAGAACACACATGCAATGACCTTTGGTGGATCCATGTGGTCTCTGAAGAAAACACACATTTCAATGACTCTTGTTGTTGTTAGTAAAAGAAAACACACATGCAATGACACTGGTGGATCCATGTGTGGTCTCTGAAGAGAGCACACATGCAATGACACTGGTTGTTGTTACTAAAAAGAACACACATGCAATGACACAGGTGGATCCATGTGTGGTATGTGAAAAGAACACACATGCAAAATGACTCTGGTTGTTGTTACTAAAAAGAACACACATGCAATGACACTGGTGGATCCATAGGTGGTATGTGAAAAGAACACACATGCAAAATGACTAGTTGTTGTTACTAAAAAGAACACACATGCAATGACACTGGTGGATCCATGTGTGGATTGTGAAAAGAACACACATGCAAAATGACTGGTTGTTGTTACTGAAAAGAACACACATGCAATGACACCGGTGGATCCATGTGTGGTCTCTGTAGAGAACACACATTTCAATGACACTAGTGAATCCATAGGTGGTATGTGAAAAGAACACACGTGCAAAATGACTATGGTTGTTGTTAGTAAAAAGAACACACATGCAATGACACTGGTGGATCCATGGGTGGATTGTGAAAAGAGAACACATGCAATGACACTTGTGGATCCATATGTGGTATGTGAAAATAACACGTATGCAATGACTCCGGTTGTTGTTACTGAACGGTACACACATGCAATGACACTGGTGGATCCATGTGTGATCTCTAAAGAGAACACACATTTCAATGACACTTGTGGATCCATGTGTGGTCTCTAAAGAGAACACACATCCAATGACTCTAGTTGTTGTTACTAAAAAGAACACACATGCAATGACTCTGGTGGATCCATGTGAAAAGAACACACATGCAATGACACTGGTGGATCCATAGGTGGTATGTGAAAAGAACACACATGCAAAATGACTCTGGTTGTTGTTACTAAAAAGAACACACATGCAATGACACTGGTGGATCCATAGGTGGTATGTGAAAAGAACACACATGCAAAATGACTCTCGTTGTTGTTACTAAAAAGAACACACATGCAATGACACTGGTGGATCCATGTGTGGATTGTGAAAAGAACACACATGCAAAATGACTGGTTGTTGTTACTGAAAAGAACACACATGCAATGACACTGGTGGATCCATGGGTGGATTGTGAAAAGAACACACATGCAATGACACTGGTGGATCCATAGGTGGCATGTGAAAAGAACACACATGCAAAATGACTCTGGTTGTTGTTACTAAAAAGAACACACATGCAATAAAACTGGTGGATCCATGGGTGGATTGTGAAAAGAACACACATGCAATGACACTGGTGGATCCATAGGTGGTATGTGAAAAGAACACACATGGGAAATGACTCTGGTTCTTGTTACTAAAGAGAAGACACTTGCAATGACACTGGTGGATCCATATGTGGTATGTGAAAAGAACACACATGCAATGACTCTGGTTGTTGTTAGTGAAAAGAACACACATGCAATGACACTCGTGGATCCATAGGTGGTATGTGAGAAGAACATACATGCAAAATGACTTTGGTTGTTGTTACTAAAAAGAACACACATGCAATGACACTGGTGGATCCATGTGTGGATTGTGAAAAGAACACACATGCAATGACACTGGTGGATCCATAGGTGGCATGTGAAAAGAACACACATGCAAAATGACTCTGGTTGTTGTTACTAAAAAGAACACACATGCAATAAAACTGGTGGATCCATGGGTGGATTGTGAAAAGAACACACATGCAATGACACTGGGGGATCCATAGGTGGTATGTGAAAAGAACACACATGGAAAATGACTCTGGTTCTTGTTACTAAAGAGAAGACACTTGCAATGACACTGGTGGATCCATATGTGGTATGTGAAAAGAACACACATGCAATGACTCTGGTTGTTGTTAGTGAAAAGAACACACTTTCAATGACACTCGTGGATCCATAGGTGGTATGTGATAAGAACACACATGCAAAATGACTTTGGTTGTTGTTACTAAAAAGAACACACATGCAATGACACTGGTGGATCCATAGGTGGATTATGAAATGAACACACATGCCATGATACTGGTGGATCCATAGGTGGTATGTGAGAAGAACACACATGGCAAATGACTCTGGTTGTTGTTACTAAAAAGAACACACATGCAATGACACTGGTGGATCCATGGGTAGATTGTGAAAAGAACACACATGCAATGACACTGGTGAATCCATAGGTGGTATGTGAAAAGAACACACATGCAAAATGACTCTGGTTATTGTTACTAAAAACAACACACATGCAATGACAGAGGTGGATCCATGGGAGGATTGTGAAAAGAGCACACATGCAATGACACTGGTGATCCATATGTGGTATGTGAAAAGAACACGCATGCAATGACTCCGGTCGTTGTTACTGAAAAGAACACACATGCAACGACACTGGTGGATCCATGTGTGATCTCTAAAGAGAACACACATTTCAATAACACTGGTGGATCCATGGGTGGTCTCTAAAGAGAACACACATCCAATGACTCTAGTTGTTGTTACTAAAAAGAACACACATGCAATGACTCTGGTGGATCCATGTGAAAAAAAACACATGCAATGACACTGGTGGATCCGTAAGTGGTATGTGAGAAGAACACACATGCAAAATGACTCTTGTTACTGTTACTAAAAAGAACACACATGTAATGACACTGGTGGATCCATGGGTGGATTGTGAAAAGAACACACATGCAATGACACTAGTGGATCCATAGGTGGTATGTGAAAAGAACACACATGCAAAATGACTCTTGTTGTTGTTACTAAAAAGAACACACATGCAATGACACTGGTGGATCCATAGGTGGATTATGAAATGAACACACATGCAATGACACTAGTGGATCCATAGGTGGTATGTGAGAAGAACACACATTTCAATGACTCTGGTTGTTGTTACTAAAAAGAACACACATGCAATGACACTGGTGGATCCATAGGTGGTATGTGAAGAGATCACACATGCAAAATGACTCTGGTGGATCCACAGGTGGTATGTGAAAAGAACACACATGCAAAATGACTCTGGTTGTTGTTACTAAAAAGAACAGACATGCAATGACACTGGTGGATCCATGGGTGGATTATGAAAAGAGCACACATGCAATGACACTGGTGATCCATATGTGGTATGTGAAAAGAACACACATGCAATGACTCTGGTTGTTGTTAGTGAAAAGAACACACATGCAATGACACTGGTGGATCCATGTGTGGTCTCTGAAGAGAGAACACATTTCAATGACTCTTGTTGTTTTTAGTAAAAAGAAAACACATGCAATGACACTGGTGGATCCATGTGTGGTCTGAAAGAACACACATGCAATGACTCTGGTTGTTGTTACTAAAAAGAACACACATGCAATGACACTGGTGGATCCATGTGTGGAATGTGAATAGAACACACATGCAAAATGACTCTGGTTGTTGTTACTAAAAAGAACACACATGCAATGACACTGGTGGATCCATAGGTGGTATGTGAAAAGAACACACATGCAAAATGACTCTGGTTGTTGTTACTAAAAAGAACACACATGCAATGACACTGGTGGATCCATAGGTGGTATGTGAAAAGAACACACATGCAAAATGACTCTGGTTGTTGTTACTAAAAAGAACACACATGCAATGACACTGGTGGATCCATAGGTGGTATGTGAAAAGAACACACATGCAAAATGACTCTGGTTGTTGTTACTAAAAAGAACACACATGCAATGACACTGGTGGATCCATGTGTGGATTGTGAAAAGAACACACATGCAAAATGACTGGTTGTTGTTACTAAAAAGAACACACATGCAATGACACCGGTGGATCCATGTGTGGTCTCTGTAGAGAACACACATTTCAATGACACTAGTGAATCCATAGGTGGTATGTGAAAAGAACAAACATCCAAAATGACTATGGTTGTTGTTAGTAAAAAGAACACACATGCAATGACACTGGTGGATCCATGGGTGGATTGTGAAAAGAGCACACATTCAATGACACTTGTGGATCCATATGTGGTATGTGAAAATAACACGCATGCAATGACTCCGGTTGTTGTTACTGAAAGAACACATGCAATGACACTGGTGGATCCATGTGATCTCTAAAGAACACACATTTCAATGACACTGGTGGATCCATGTGTGGTCTCTAAAGAACACACATCCAATGACTCTAGTTGTTGTTACTAAAAGAACACACATGCAATGACTCTGGTGGATCCATGTGAAAAGAACACACATGCAATGACTCTGGTGGATCCATAGGTGGTATGTGAAAAGAACAAACATGCAAAATGACTCTGGTTGTTGTTACTAAAAAGAACACACATGAAATGACACTGGTGGATCCATGGGTGGATTGTGAAAAGAACAGACATGCAATGACACTAGTGGATCCATAGGTGGTATGTGAAAAGAACACACATGCAAAATGACTCTGGTTGTTGTTACTAAAAAGAACACACATGCAATGACACTGGTGTATCCATGTGTGGATTATGAAAAGAACACACATGCAAAATGACTGGTTGTTGTTACTAAAAAGAACACACATGCAATGACACCGGTGGATCCATGTGTGGTCTCTGTAGAGAACACACATTTCAATGACCAGTGGATCCATATGTGGTATGTGAAAAGAACACACATGCAAAATGACTCTGGTTGTTGTTACTAAAAAGAACACATATGCAATGACACTGGTGGATCCATGGGTGGATTGTGAAAAGAGCACACATGCAATAACACTGGTGGATCCATATGTGGTATGTGAAAAGAACACACATGCAATGACTCTGGTTGTTGTTACTGAAAAGAACAGACATGCAATGACACTGGTGGATCCATGTGTGATCTCTAAAGAGAACACACATTTCAATGACACTGGTGGATCCATGTGTGGTCTCTAAAGAGAACACACATCCAATGACTCTGGTTGTTGTTACTAAAAAGAACACACATGCAATGACTCTGGTGGATCCATGTGAAAAGAACACACATGCAATAACACTGGTGGATCCATAGGTGGTATGTGAGAAGAACACACATTTCAATGACTCTGGTTGTTGTTACTAAAAAGAACACACATGCAATGACACTGGTGGATCCATGGGTGGATTGTGAAAAGAACACACATGCAATGACACTGGTGGATCCATAGGTGGTATGTGAAAAGAACACACATGCAAAATGACTCTGGTTGTTGTTACTAAAAAAAAACACATGCAATGACACTGGTGGATCCATGTGTGGTCTCTGTAGAGAACACACATTTCAATGACACTGGTGGATCCATATGTGGTATGTGAAAAGAACCCACATGCAAAATGACTCTCGTTGTTGTTACAAAAAAGAACACACACACAATGACACTGGTGGATCCATGGGTGGATTGTGAAAAGAGCACACATGCAATGACACTGGTGGATCCATATGTGGTATGTGAAAAGAACACGCATGCAATGACTCCGGTTGTTACTGAAAAGAACACACATGCAATGACACTGATGGTTCCATGTGTGATCTCTAAAGAGAACACACATTTCAATGACACTGGTGGATCCATGTGTGGTCTCTAAAGAGAACACACATCCAATGACTCTGGTTGTTGTTACTAAAAAGAACACACATGCAATGACTCTGGTGGATCCATGTGAAAACAACACACATGCAATGACACTGGTGGATCCATAGGTGGTATGTGAAAAGAACACACATGCAAAATGACTCTGGTTGTTGTTACTAAAAAGAACACACATGCAATGACACTGGTGGATCCATGGGTGGATTGTGAAAAGAACACACATGCAATGACACTGGTGGATCCATAGGTGGTATGTGAAAAGAACACACATGCAAAATGACTCTGGTTGTTGTTACTAAAAAGAACACACATGCAATGACACTGGTGGATCCATGGGTGGATTGTGAAAAGAACACACATGCAATGACACTGGTGGATCCATAGGTGGTATGTGAAAAGAACACACATGGAAAATGACTCTGGTTGTTGTTACTAAAAAGAACACACATGCAATGACACTGGTGGATCCATGGGTGGATTGTGAAAAGAACACACATGCAATGACACAGGTGGATCCATATGTGGTATGTGAAAAGAACACACATGCAATGACTCTGGTTGTTGTTAGTGAAAAGAACACACATGCAATGACACTGGTGGATCCATAGGTGGTATGTGAGAAGAACACACATGCAAAATGACTTTGGTTGTTGTTACTAAAAAGAACACACATGCAATGACACTGGTGGATCCATAGGTGGATTATGAAATGAACAGACATGCAATGATACTGGTGGATCCATAGGTGGTATGTGAGAAGAACACACATGGCAAATGACTCTGGTTATTGTTACTAAAAAGAACACACATGCAATGACACTGGGGGATCCATAGGTGGATTGTCAAAAGAACACACATGCAATGCCACTGGTGGATCCATAGGTGGTATGTGAAAAGAACACACATGCAAAATGACTCTGGTTGTTGTTACTAAAAAGAACACACATGCAATGACACTGGTGGATCCATCGGAGGATTGTGAAAAGAGCACACATGCAATGACACTAGTGATCCATATGTGGTATGTGAAAAGAACACGCATGCAATGACTCCGGTTGTTGTTACTGAAAAGAACACACATGCCATGACACTGGTGGATCCATGTGTGATCTCTAAAGAGAACACACATTTCAATGACACTTGTGGATCCATATGTGGTATGTGCAAAGAACACGCATGCAATGACTCTGGTTGTTGTTACTAAAAAGAACACACATGCAATGACTCTGGTGAATCCATGTGAAAAGAACACACATGCAATGACACTGGTGGATCCATAGGTGGTATGTGAAAAGAACACACATTTCAATGACTCTGGTTGTTGTTACTAAAAAGAACATACATGCAATGACACTAGTGGATCCATGGGTGGATTGTGAAAACAATATACATTTCAATGACACTAGTGGATCCATAGGTGGTATGTGAAAAGAACACACATGCAAAATGACTCTGGTTGTTGTTACTAAAAAGAACACACATGCAATGACACTGGTGGATCCATAGGTGGTATGTGAAAAGAACACACATGCAAAATGACTCTGGTTGTTGTTACTAAAAAGAACACACATGCAATGACACTGGTGGATCCATAGGTGGATTATGAAATGAACACACATGCAATGACACTAGTGGATCCATAGGTGGTATGTGAAAAGAACACACATGCAAAATGACTCTGGTTGTTGTTACTAAAAAGAACACACATGCAATGACACTAGTGGATCCATGGGTGGTATGTGAAAAGAACACACATGCAAAATGACTCTGGTCGATCCATAGGTGGTATGTGAAAAGAAAACACATGCAAAATGACTCTGGTTGTTGTTACTAAAAAGAACACACATGCAATGACACTGGTGGATCCATGGGTGGATTGTGAAAAGAACACACATGCAATGACACTGGTGATCCATATGTGGTATGTGAAAAGAACACACATGCAATGACTCTGGTTGTTGGTAGTGAAATGAACACACATGCAATGACACTGGTGGATCCATGTGTGGTCTCTGAAGAGAGCACACATTTCAATGACTCTTCTTGTTGTTAGTAAAAAGAAAACACATGCAATGAGCCTGGTGGATCCATGTGTGGTCTGTGAAGAGACACACATGCAATGACACTTGTTGTTACTAAAAGAACACACATGCAATGACATGGTGGATCCATGTGTGGATTGTGAAGAGAACACATGCAAAATGACTCTGGTTGTTGTTACTAAAAAGAACACACATGCAATGACACTGGTGGATCGATAGGTGGTATGTGAAAAGAACACACATGCAAAATGACTCTGGTTGTTGTTACTAAAAAGAACACACATGCAATGACCCTGGTGGATCCATGTGTGGATTGTGAAAAGAACACACATGCAAAATGACTGGTTGTTGTTACTAAAAAGAACACACATGCAATGACACTGGTGGATCCATAGGTTGTGAAAAGAGCACACATGCAATGACACTGGTGATCCATATGTGGTATGTAAAAAGAACACACATGCAATGACTCTGGTTGTTGTTACTGAAAAGAACACACATGCAATGACACTGGTGGATCCATGTGTGGTCTCTGAAGAGAACACACATGCAATTCCACTGGTTGTTGTTACTAAAAAGAACACACATGCAATGACACTGGTGGATCCATGTGTGGATTGTGAAAAGAACACACATGCAATGACACTGGTGGATCCATAGGTGGTATGTGAAAAGAACACACATGCAAAATGACTCTGGTTGTTGTTACTAAAAAGAACACACATGCAATGACACTGGTGGATCCATGTGTGGATTGTGAAAAGAACACACATGCAAAATGACTGGTTGTTGTTACTAAAAAGAACACACATGCAATGACACAGGTGGATCCATAGGTGGATTATGAAATGAACACACATGCAATGACACTAGTGGATCCATAGGTGGTATGTGAAAAGAACACACATGCAAAATGACTCTGGTTGTTGTTACTAAAAAGAACACACATGCAATGACACTGGTGGATCCATGTGTGGATTGTGAAAAGAACACACATGCAAAATGACTCTGGTGGATCCATAGGTGGTATGTGAAAAGAACACACATGCAAAATGACTCTGGTTGTTGTTACTAAAAAGAACACACATGCAATGACACTGGTGGATCCATGGGTGGATTGTGAAAAGAACACACATGCAATGACACTAGTGGATCCATAGGTGGTATGTGAAAAGAACACACATGCAATGACTGGTTTTTGTTATTAAAAAGAACACACATGCAATGACACTATTGGATCCATGGTGGATCCATAGGTGAAAAGAACACACATTCAAAATGACTACGGTTGTTGTTACTAAAAGAACAAACATGCAATGACACTGGTGGATCCATAGGTGGTATGTGAAGAACACACATGCAATGACACTAGTTGTTGTTACTAAAAAGAACACACATGCAATGACACTGGTGGATCCATAGGTGGTATGTGAAAAGAACACACATGCAAAATGACTCTGGTTCTTGTTACTAAAAAGAACAGACATGCAATGACACTGGTGGATCCATGGGTGGATTGTGAAAAGAGCACACATGCAATGACACTGGTGATCCATATGTGGTATGTGAAAAGAACACACATGCAATGACTCTGGTTGTTGGTAGTGAAATGAACACACATGCAATGAAACTGGTGGATCCATGTGTGGTCTCTGAAGAGAGCACACATTTCAATGACTCTTGTTGTTGTTAGTAAAAACAAAACACATGCAATGACACTAGTGGATCCATGTGTGGTCTCCGAAGAGAGCACACATGCAATGACACTGGTTGTTGTTACTAAAAAGAACACACATGCAATGACACTGGTGGATCCATGTGTGGATTGTGAAAAGAACACACATGCAAAATGACTGGTTGTTGTTACTAAAAAGAACAGACATGCAATGACACTGGTGGATCCATGGGTGGATTGTGAAAAGAGCACACATGCAATGACACTGGTGATCCATATGTGGTATGTGAAAAGAACACACATGCAATGACTCTGGTTGTTGTTAGTGAAAAGAACACACATGCAATGACACTGGTGGATCCATGTGTGGTCTCTGAAGAGAGCACACATTTCAATGACTCTTGTTGTTGTTAGTAAAAAGAACACACATGCAATGACACAGGTGGATCCATGTCTGGATTGTGAAGAGAACACAGATGCAAAATGACTCTGGTTGTTGTTACTAAAAAGAACACACATGCAATGACACTGGTGGATCCATAGGTGGTATGTGAAAAGAACACACATGCAAAATGACTCTGGTTGTTGTTTCTAAAAAGAACACACATGCAATGACACTGGTGGATCCATGTGTGGATTGTGAAAAGAACACACATGCAAAATGACTGGTTGTTGTTACTAAAAAGAACACACATGCAATGACACCGGTGGATCCATGTGTGGTCTCTGTAGAGAACATACATTTCAATGACACTAGTGGATCCATAGGTGGTATGTGAAAAGAACACACATGCAAAATGACTCTGGTTGTTACTAAAAAGAACACACATGCAATGACACTAGTGGATCCATGGGTGGATTGTGAAAAGAGCACACATGCAATGACACTGGTGGATCCATATGTGGTATGTGAAAAGAACACGCATGTAATGACTCCGGTTGTTGTTACTGAACGGAACACACATGCAATAACACTAGTGGATCAATGTGTGATCTCTAAAGAGAACACACATTTCAATGACACTGGTGGATCCATGTGTGCTCTCTAAAGAGAACACACATCCAATGACTCTGGTTGTTGTTACTAAAAAGAACACACATGCAATGACTCTGGTGGATCCATGTGAAAAGAACACACATGCAATGACACTAGTGGATCCATAGGTGGTATGTGAAAAGAACACACATTTAAATGACTCTGGTTGTTGTTACTAAAAAGAACACACATGAAATGACACTGGTGGATCCATGGGTGGATTGTGAAAAGAACACACATGCAATGACACTGGTGGATCCATAGGTGGTATGTGAAAAGAACACACATGCAAAATGACTCTGGTTGTTATTACTAAAAAGAACACACATGCAATGACACTGGTGGATCCATGTGTGGATTGTGAAAAGAACACACATGCAAAATGACTGGTTGTTGTTACTAAAAAGAAACACATGCAATGACACCGGTGGATCCATGTGTGGTCTCTGTAGAGAACACACATTTCAATGACACTGGTGGATCCATATGTGGTATGTGAAAAGAACCCACATGCAAAATGACTCTGGTTGTCGTTACAAAAAAGAACACACATGCAATGACACTGGTGGATCCATGGGTGGATTGTGAAAAGAGCACACATGCAATGACACTGGTGGATCGATATGTGGTATGTGAAAAGGACACGCATGCAATGACTCCGGTTGTTGTTACTGAAAAGAACACACATGCAATGACACTGGTGGATCCATGTGTGATCTCTAAAGAGAACACACATTTCAATGACACTGGTGGATCCATGTGTGGTCTCTAAAGAGAACACACATCCAATGACTCTGGTGGATCCATGTGAAAAGAACACACATGCAATGACACTGGTGGATCCATAGGTGGTATGTGAAAAGAACACACATGCAAAAAGACTCTGGTTATTGTTACTAAAAAGAACACACATGCAATGACACTGGTGGATCCATGGGTGGATTGTGAAAAGAACACACATGCAATGACACTGGTGGATCCATAGGTGGTATGTGAAAAGAACACACATGCAAAATGACTCTGGTTGTTGTTACTAAAAAGAACACACTTGCAATGACACTAGTGGATCCATGGGTGGTCTATGTAGAGAACACACATTTCAATGACACAGGTGGATCCATATGTGTTATGTGAAAAGAACACACATGCAATGACTCTGGTTGTTGTTAGTGAAAAGAAAACACATGCAATGACACTGGTGGATCCATAGGTAGTATGTGAAAAGAACACACATGCAATGACACTGGTGGACCCATAGGTGGTATGTGAAAAGAACACACATGCAAATTGACTCTGGTTGTTGTTACTAAAAAGAACACACATGCAATGACACTGGTGGATCCATGTGTGGATTGTGAAAAGAACACACATGCAAAATGACTGGTTGTTGTTACTAAAAAGAAACACATGCAATGACACCGGTGGATCCATGTGTGGTCTCTGTAGAGAACACACATTTCAATGACACTGGTGGATCCATATGTGGTATGTGAAAAGAACCCACATGCAAAATGACTCTGGTTGTCGTTACAAAAAAGAACACACATGCAATGACACTGGTGGATCCATGGGTGGATTGTGAAAAGAGCACACATGCAATGACACTGGTGGATCGATATGTGGTATGTGAAAAGGACACGCATGCAATGACTCCGGTTGTTGTTACTGAAAAGAACACACATGCAATGACACTGGTGGATCCATGTGTGATCTCTAAAGAGAACACACATTTCAATGACACTGGTGGATCCATGTGTGGTCTCTAAAGAGAACACACATCCAATGACTCTGGTGGATCCATGTGAAAAGAACACACATGCAATGACACTGGTGGATCCATAGGTGGTATGTGAAAAGAACACACATGCAAAAAGACTCTGGTTATTGTTACTAAAAAGAACACACATGCAATGACACTGGTGGATCCATGGGTGGATTGTGAAAAGAACACACATGCAATGACACTGGTGGATCCATAGGTGGTATGTGAAAAGAACACACATGCAAAATGACTCTGGTTGTTGTTACTAAAAAGAACACACTTGCAATGACACTAGTGGATCCATGGGTGGTCTATGTAGAGAACACACATTTCAATGACACAGGTGGATCCATATGTGTTATGTGAAAAGAACACACATGCAATGACTCTGGTTGTTGTTAGTGAAAAGAAAACACATGCAATGACACTGGTGGATCCATAGGTAGTATGTGAAAAGAACACACATGCAATGACACTGGTGGACCCATAGGTGGTATGTGAAAAGAACACACATGCAAATTGACTCTGGTTGTTGTTACTAAAAAGAACACACATGCAATGACACTGGTGGATCCATAGGTGGATTATGAAATGAACACACATGCAATGACACTGGTGGATCCGTAAGTGGTATGTGAGAAGAACAGACATGCAAAATGACTCTTGTTACTGTTACTAAAAAGAACACACATGCAATTTCACTGGTGGATCCATGGGTGGATTGTGAAAAGAACACACATGCAATGACACTGGTGGATCCATAGGTGGTATGTGAAAAGAACACACATGCAAAATGACTCTGGTTGTCGTTACTAAAAAGAACACACATGCAATGACACTGGTGGATCCATAGGTGGATTATGAAATGAACACACATGTAATGACACTGGTGATCCAGATGTGGTATGTGAAAAGAACACGCATGCAATGACTCCGGCTGTTGTTACTGAAAAGAACACACATGCAATGACACTGGTGGATCCATGTGTGATCTCTAAAGAGAACACACATTTCAAAGACACTAGTGGATCCATGTGTGGTCTCTAAAGGGAACACACATCCAGTGACTCTGGTTGTTGTTACTAAAAAGAACACACATGCAATGACTCTAGTGGATCCATGTGAAAAGAACACACATGCAATGACACTGGTGGATCCATAGGTGGTATGTGAAAAGAACACACATTTCAATTACTGTGGTTGTTGTTAGTACAAAGAACACACATGCAATGACACTGGTGGATCCATGGGTGGATTGTGAAAAGAACACACATGCAATGACACTGGTGGATCCATAGGTGGTATGTGAAAAGAACACACGTGCAAAGTGACTCTGGTTATTGTTACTAAAAAGAACACACATGCAATGACACTGGTGGATCCATGTGTGGTCTCTGTAGAGAATACACATTTCAATGACACTAGTGGATCCATATGTGGTATGTGAAAAGAACACACATGCAATGACTCTGGTTGTTGTTAGTGAAAAGAACACACATGCAATGACACTGGTGGATCCATAGGTAGTATGTGAGAAGAACACACATGCAAAATGACTCTGGTTGTTGTTAGTAGAAAGAATATACATGCAATGACACTGGTGGATCCATAGGTGGATTATGAAATGAACACACATGCAATGACACTGGTGGATCCGTAAGTGGTATGTGAGAAGAACACACATGCAAAATGATTCTTGTTACTGTTACTAAAAAGAACACACATGTAATGACACCGGTGGATCCATGGGTAGATTGTGAAAAGAACACACAGGCAATGACACTGGTGGATCCATAGGTGGTATGTGAAAAGAACACACATGCAAAATGACTCTGGTTGTTGTTACTAAAAGGAACACACATGCAATGACACTGGTGGATCCATAGGTGGATTATGAAACGGACACACATGCAATGACACTAGTGGATCCATAGGTGGTATGTGAGTAGAACACACATTTCAATGACTCTGGTTGTTGTTACTAAAAAGAACACACATGCAATGACACTGGTGGATCCATAGGTGGTATGTGAAGAGATCACACATGCAAAATGACTCTGGTGGATCCATAGGTGGTATGTGAAAAGAACACACATGCAAAATGACTCTGGTTGTTGTTACTAAAAAGAACACACATGCAATGACACTGGTGATCCATATGTGGTATGTGAAAAGAACACACATGTAATGACTATGGTTGTTGTTAGTGAAAAGAATACACATGCAATGACACTGGTGGATCCATGTGTGGTCTCTGAAGAGAGCACACATTTCAATGACTCTTGTTGTTGTTAGTAAAAAGAAAACACATGCAATGACACTGGTGGATCCATGTGTGGTCTCTGAAGAGAGCACACATGCAATGACACTGGTCGTTGTTACTAAAAAGAACACAGATGCAATGACACAGGTGGATCCATCTGTGGATTGTGAAGAGAACACACATGCAAAATGACTCTGGTTGTTGTTACTAAAAAGAACACACATGCAATGACACTGGTGGATCCATAGGTGGTATGTGAACAGAACACACATGCAAAATGACTCTGGTTGTTGTTACTAAAAAGAACACACATGCAATGACACTGGTGGATCCATGTGTGGATTGTGAAAAGAACACACATGCAAAATGACTGGTTGTTGTTACTAAAAAGAACACACATGCAATGATATCGGTGGATCCATGTGTGGTCTCTGTAGAGAACACACATTTCAATGACACTAGTGGATCCATATGTGGTATGTGAAAAGAACACACATGCAATGACTCTGGTTGTTGTTACTAAAAAGAACATACATGCAATGACACTGGTGGATCCATAGGTGGATTATGAAATGAACACACATGCAATGACACTTGTGGATCCATAGGTGGTATGTGAGAAGAACACACATGCAAAATGACTCTGGTTGTTGTTACTAAAAATACAACACATGCAATGACACTGGTGGATCCATGGGTGGACTGTGAGAAGAACACACATGCAATGACACTAGTGGATCCATAGGTGGTCTGTGAAAAGAACACACATGCAAAATGACTCTAGTTGTTGTTACTAAAAATAACACACATGCAATGACACTGGTGGATCCATAGGTGGATTACGAAATGAACAGACATGCAATGACACTAGTGGATCCATAGGTGGTATGTGAGAAGAACACAGATTTCAATGACTCTGGTTGTTGTTACTAAAAAGAACACACATGCAATGACACTGGTGGATCCATAGGTGGATTATGAAATGAACACACATGCAATGACACTGGTGATCCATATGTGGTATGTGAAAAGAACACACATGCAGTGACTCCGGTTGTTGTTACTGAAAAGAACACACATGCAATGACACTGGTGGATCCATGTGTGATCTCTAAAGAGAACACGCATTTCAATGACACTAGTGGATCCATGTGTGGTCTCTGAAGAGAACACACATCCAGTGACTCTGGTTGTTGTTACTAAAAAGAACACACATGCAATGACTCTGGTGGATCCATGTGAGAAGAACACACATGCAATGACACTGGTGGATCCATAGGTTGTATGTGAAAAGAACACACATTTCAATTACTCTGGTTGTTGTTACTACAAAGAACACACATGCAATGAAACTGGTGGATCCATGGGTGGATTGTGAAAAGAACACACATGCAATGACACTAGTGGATGCATAGGTGGTATGTGAAAAGAACACACATGCAAAGTGACTCTGGTTATTGTTACTAAAAATAACACACATGCAATGACACTGGTGGATCCATGTGTGGTCTCTGTAGAGAACACACATTTCAATGACACTGGTGGATCCATATGTGGTATGTGAAAAGAACACACAGGCAATGACTCTGGTTGTTGTTAGTTAAAAGAACACACATGCAATGACACTGGTGGATCCATAGGTGGTATGTGAGAAGAACACACATGCAAAATGACTCTGGTTGTTGCTACTAGAAAGAACATACATGCAATGACACTGGTGGATCCATAGGTGGATTATGAAATGAACACACATGCAATGACACTGGTGGATCCATAAGTGGTATGTGAGAAGAACACACATGCAAAATGACTCTTGTTACTGTTACTAAAAAGAACACACATGTAATAACACTGGTGGATCCATGGGTGGATTGTGAAAAGAACACACATGCAATGACACTGGTGGATCCATAGGTGGTATGTGAAAAGAACACACATGCAAAATGACTCTGGTTGTTGTTACTAAAAGGAACACACATGCAATGACACTGGTGGATCCATAGGTGGATTATGAAATGAACACACATGCATTGACACTAGTGGATCCATAGGTGGTATGTGAGAAGAACACACATTTCAATGACTCTGGTTGTTGTTACTAAAAAGAACACACATGAAATGACATTGGTGGATCCATAGCTGGTATGTGAAGAGATCACACATGCAAAATGACTCTGGTGGATCCATAGGTGGTATGTGAAAAGAACACACATGCAAAATGACTCTGGTTGTTGTTACTAAAAAGAACACACATGCAATGACACTGGTGATCCATATGTGGTATGTGAAAAGAACACACATGTAATGACTCTGGTTGTTGTTAGTGAAAAGAATACACATGCAATGACACTGGTGGATCCATGTGTGGTCTCTAAAGAGAGCACACATTTCAATGACTCTTGTTGTTGTTAGTAAAAAGAAAACACATGCAATGACACTGGTGGATCCATGTGTGGTCTCCGAAGAGAGCACACATGCAATGACACTTGTCGTTGTTACTAAAAAGATCACACATGCAATGACACAGGTGGATCCATGTGTGGATTGTGAAGAGAACACACATGCAAAATGACTCTGGTTGTTGTTACTAAAAAGAACACACATGCAATGACACTGGTGGATCCATAGGTGGTATGTGAAAAGAACACACATGCAAAATGACTCTGGTTATTGTTACTCAAAAGAACACACATGCAATGACACTGGTGGATCCATGTGTGGATTGTGAAAAGAACACACATGCAAAATGACTGGTTGTTGTTACTAAAAAGAACACACATGCAATGACGTCGGTGGATCCATGTGAGGTCTCTGTAGAGAACACACATTTCAATGATAGTGGTGGATCCATATGTGGTATGTGAAAAGAACACACATGCAAAATGACTCTGGTTGTTGTTACTAAAAATAACACACATGCAATGACACTGGTGGATCCATAGGTGGATTATGAAATGAACACACATGCAATGACACTTGTGGATCCATAGGTGGTATGTGAGAAGAACACACATGCAAAATGACTCTGGTTGTTGTTACTAAAAATACAACACATGCAATGACACTGGTGGATCCATGGGTGGACTGTGAGAAGAACACACATGCAATGACACTAGTGGATCCATAGGTGGTCTGTGAAAAGAACACACATGCAAAATGACTCTAGTTGTTGTTACTAAAAATAACACACATGCAATGACACTGGTGGATCCATAGGTGGATTACGAAATGAACAGACATGCAATGACACTAGTGGATCCATAGGTGGTATGTGAGAAGAACACAGATTTCAATGACTCTGGTTGTTGTTACTAAAAAGAACACACATGCAATGACACTGGTGGATCCATAGGTGGATTATGAAATGAACACACATGCAATGACACTGGTGATCCATATGTGGTATGTGAAAAGAACACACATGCAGTGACTCCGGTTGTTGTTACTGAAAAGAACACACATGCAATGACACTGGTGGATCCATGTGTGATCTCTAAAGAGAACACGCATTTCAATGACACTAGTGGATCCATGTGTGGTCTCTGAAGAGAACACACATCCAGTGACTCTGGTTGTTGTTACTAAAAAGAACACACATGCAATGACTCTGGTGGATCCATGTGAGAAGAACACACATGCAATGACACTGGTGGATCCATAGGTTGTATGTGAAAAGAACACACATTTCAATTACTCTGGTTGTTGTTACTACAAAGAACACACATGCAATGGCTGGTGGATCCATGGGTTGATTGTGAAAAGAACACACATGCAATGACACTAGTGGATGCATAGGTGGTATGTGAAAGAACACACATGCAAAGTGACTCTGGTTATTGTTACTAAAAATAACACACATGCAATGACACTGGTGGATCCATGTGTGGTCTCTGTAGAGAACACACATTTCAATGACACTGGTGGATCCATATGTGGTATGTGAAAAGAACACACAGGCAATGACTCTGGTTGTTGTTAGTTAAAAGAACACACATGCAATGACACTGGTGGATCCATAGGTGGTATGTGAGAAGAACACACATGCAAAATGACTCTGGTTGTTGCTACTAGAAAGAACATACATGCAATGACACTGGTGGATCCATAGGTGGATTATGAAATGAACACACATGCAATGACACTGGTGGATCCATAAGTGGTATGTGAGAAGAACACACATGCAAAATGACTCTTGTTACTGTTACTAAAAAGAACACACATGTAATAACACTGGTGGATCCATGGGTGGATTGTGAAAAGAACACACATGCAATGACACTGGTGGATCCATAGGTGGTATGTGAAAAGAACACACATGCAAAATGACTCTGGTTGTTGTTACTAAAAAGAACACACATGCAATGACACTGGTGGATCCATAGGTGGATTATGAAATGAACACACATGCATTGACACTAGTGGATCCATAGGTGGTATGTGAGAAGAACACACATTTCAATGACTCTGGTTGTTGTTACTAAAAAGAACACACATGAAATGACATTGGTGGATCCATAGCTGGTATGTGAAGAGATCACACATGCAAAATGACTCTGGTGGATCCATAGGTGGTATGTGAAAAGAACACACATGCAAAATGACTCTGGTTGTTGTTACTAAAAAGAACACACATGCAATGACACTGGTGATCCATATGTGGTATGTGAAAAGAACACACATGTAATGACTCTGGTTGTTGTTAGTGAAAAGAATACACATGCAATGACACTGGTGGATCCATGTGTGGTCTCTAAAGAGAGCACACATTTCAATGACTCTTGTTGTTGTTAGTAAAAAGAAAACACATGCAATGACACTGGTGGATCCATGTGTGGTCTCCGAAGAGAGCACACATGCAATGACACTTGTCGTTGTTACTAAAAAGATCACACATGCAATGACACAGGTGGATCCATGTGTGGATTGTGAAGAGAACACACATGCAAAATGACTCTGGTTGTTGTTACTAAAAAGAACACACATGCAATGACACTGGTGGATCCATAGGTGGTATGTGAAAAGAACACACATGCAAAATGACTCTGGTTATTGTTACTCAAAAGAACACACATGCAATGACACTGGTGGATCCATGTGTGGATTGTGAAAAGAACACACATGCAAAATGACTGGTTGTTGTTACTAAAAAGAACACACATGCAATGATATCGGTGGATCCATGTGTGGTCTCTGTAGAGAACACACATTTCAATGACACTGGTGGATCCATATGTGGTATGTGAAAAGAACACACATGCAAAATGACTCTGGATGTTGTTACTAAAAAGAACACACATGCAATGACACTGGTGGATCCATGGGTGGATTGTGAAAAGAGCACACATGCAATGACACTGGTGGATCCATATGTGGTATGTGAAAAGAAAACGCATGCAATGACTCCGGTTGTTGTTATTGAAAAGAGCACACATGCAATGACACTGGTGGATCCATGTGTGATCTCTAAATAGAACACACATTTCAATGCCACTGGTGGATCCATGTGTGGTCTCTAAAGAGAACACACATCCAATGACTCTGGTTGTTGTTACTAAAAAGAACACACATGCAATGACTCTAGTGGATCCATGTGAAAAGAACACACATGCAATGACACTGGTGGATCCATAGTTGGTATGTGAAAATAACACACATTTCAATGACTCTGGTTGTTGTTACTAAAAAGAAAACACATGCAATGACACTGGTCGATCCATGGGTGGATTGTGAAAAGAACACACATGCAATGACACTGGTGGATCCATAGGTGGTATGTGAAAAGAACACACAGGCAAAATGACTCTGGTTGTAGTTACTAAAAAGAACACACATGCAATGACACTGGTGGATCCATGTGTGGTCTCTGCAGAGAACACACATTTCAATGACACTAGTGGATCCATATGTGGTATGTGAAAAGAACACACATGCAATGACTCTGGTTGTTGTTACTAAAAAGAACATACATGCAATGACACTGGTGGATCCATAGGTGGATTATGAAATGAACACACATGCAATGACACTTGTGGATCCATAGGTGGTATGTGAGAAGAACACACATGCAAAATGACTCTGGTTGTTACTAAAAAGACCACACATGCAATGACACTGGTGGATCCATGGGTGGATTGTGAAAAGAACACACATGCAATGACACTAGTGGATCCATAGGTGGTATGTGAAAAGAACACACATGCAAAATGACTCTGGTTGTTGTTACTAAAAAGAACACACATGCAATGACACTGGTGGATCCATAGGTGGATTATGAAATGAACACACATGCAATGACACTGGTGGATCCATAGGTGGTATGTGAGAAGAACACACATTTCATTGACTCTGGTTGTTGTTACTAAAAAGAACACACATGCAATGACACTGGTGGATCCATAGGTGGTATGTGAAGAGATCACACATGCAAAATGACTCTAGTGGATCCATAGGTGGTATGTGAAAAGAACACACACGCAAAATGACTCTGGTTGTTGTTAGTAAAAAGAACACACATGCAATGACACTGGTGGATCCATGGGTGGATTGTGAAAAGAGCACACATGCAATGACACGGGTGATCCATATGTGGTATGTGAAAAGAACACACATGCAATGACTCTGGTTGTTATTAGTGAAAAGAACACACATGCAATGACACTGGTGGATCCATGTGTGGTCTCTGAAGAGAGCACACATTTCAATGACTCTTGTTGTTGTTAGTAAAAAGAAAACACATGCAATGACACTGTGGATCCATGTGTGGTCTCTGAAGAGAGCACACATGCAATGACACTGGTTATTGTTACTAAAAAGAACACACATGCAATGACACTGGTGGTTCCATGTGTGGATTATGAAGAGAACACACATGCAAAGTGACTCTGGTTGTTGTTACTAAAAAGAACACACATGCAATGACACTGGTGGATCCATAGGTGGTATGTGAAAAGAACACACATGCAAAATGACTCTGGTTGTTGTTACTAAAAAGAACACACATGCATGCAAAATGACTGGTTGTTGTTACTAAAAAGAACACACATGCAATGACACCAGTGGATCCATGTGTGGTTTCTGTAGAGAACACACATTTCAATGACACTGGTGGATCCATATGTGGTATGTGAAAAGAACACACATGCAAAATGACTCTGGTTGTTGTTACTAAAAAGAACACACATACAATGACACTGATGGATCCATAGGTGGTATGTGAAAAGAACACACATGCAAAATGACTCTGGTTGTTGTTACTAAAAAGAACACACATGGAATGACACTGGTGGATCCATGTGTGGTCTCTATAGAGAACACACATTTCAATGACACTGGTGGATAAATATGTGGTATGTGAAAAGAACACACATGCAATGACTCTGGTTGTTGTTAGTGAAAAGAACACACATGCAATGACACTGGTGGATCCATAGGTGGTATGTGAAAAGAACACACATTTCAATGAATCTGGTTGTTGTTACTAAAAAGAACACACATGCAATGACACTGGTGGATCCATGTATGGATTGTGAAGAGAACACACATACAATGACTCCAGTTGTTGTCAGTGAAAAGAACATACATGTAATGACACCGGTGGATCCATGTGTGGTCTGTGTAGAGAACACACATTTCAATGACACTGGTGGATCCATAGGTGGTATGTGAAAAGAACATACATGCAAAATGACTCTGGTTGTTGTTAGTGAAAAGAACACACATGCAATGACACTGGTGGATCCGGAGGTGGTATGTGAAAAGAACACACATGCAAAATGACTCTGGTTGTTGTTACTAAAAAGAACACTCATGCAATGATTCTGGTGGATCCATGGGTGGATTGTGAAAAGAACACACATGCAATGACACTGGTGGATCCATAGGTGGTATGTGAAAAGAACACATATGCAAAATGACTCTGGTTGTTGTTACTAAAAAGAACACACATGCAATGACACTGGTGGATCCATGGGTGGTCTCTGTAGAGAACACACATTTCAATGACACTGGTGGATCCATATGTGGTATGTGAAAAGAACACACATGCAATGACTCTGGTTGTTGTTAGTAAAAATAACACACATGCAATGACACTGGTGGATCCATAGGTGGTATGTGAGAAGAACACACATGCAAAATGACTCTGGTTGTTGTTACTAAAAAGAACACACATGCAATGACACTGGTGGATCCGTAGGTGGATTATGAAATGAACACACATGCAATGACACTGGTGGATCCATAGGTGGTATGTGAGAAGAACACACATGCAAAATGACTCTGGTTATTGTTACTAAAAAGAACACACATGCAATGACACTGGTGGATCCATGTGTGGATTGTGAAAAGAACACACATGCAATGACATTTGAATGGTACGGGTGGATCCATAGGCGGATTGTGAAAAGAGATTTTCCCTCTCTCTCTCGGTCACAAATCTCACAAAAGCCCAAACGTGTGGAGATCCCAAACATGTGCTCACTCTGGGTGCTATGCCCTGATTGGCTGACACAGATGTCACACGGATCGTCTCCACCAACCGTTGATCCCATATGATCCAACGGGCAGGATAACCCCTCCCTTCTCCACTTTTTTTATGCATGGTCAATCCGTGCCACCTCTCTATCCGTGCCACCTATACTAAACCCCCATAAACAAGTGAAAATCCATCTATCTAACTAAAATAAATAAAATAAATGATCATATTTCAAAGAAGCATCGTCTTCGTCTTCCGGTTTGTTCTCCTCTTCGTCAACGCCATGGTCCCCGCCATTGCCGCCGTCGGTGCCCTCCTCTAACGACTCGACACCGCCCCCTTCCTCGAATAAGCGCGCTATCTCCTCGTCGGAGTCCTCCTCCTCCTCCTCTTCATAGTCCCACAGGTCCACGTGTAACATCCCTAAAATCATATTTCAAAGCTCATTCATATCATCCTTGCATCCTTCATCATTTAGGGTTTTTCTCAAAATCATTTCAGAAGCAGAAGCTTGTGCTATGATTTCATGTGAACAAATTTGATTCAAATGGCCATCACCCTTTGAAACTTGAATGTTTAGTAACTTGTTTGCTTGCCTCCATTGTTGGAAAGTTTAGGTGTAAAAGTTTAACCAAAGTTTTCAACTTAGAAATAAATTTCAAAACCCTATTTTGTTTTAAAACATTTGCAAACCAGAGACAAAGTCTCTGATTGTTTCAAGCCCAAGCTTGACCAAGCCCTTGCAGGGTAACTACATGTTGAAATAACTGGTTTTTGAAACCACAGAACCCTGCAAAGGTCCCTAGAACTGTTTAAATTCAAAAAGGATTTGAATTCATATCAAAATCATTTCAGAAAATAGAATTAGAAAAAGAAAAGAAGCAATCAAATGAAAAGGGCCGCGCGCCAGGTTTCTGGCCCAGCAACGAATCGAGCCCAACTAGCCCACCCGGGGATGTTCTTTTCTTCTCTCACCTTGGCCTTGCGCATTCGATCAGCAGCAGACAGACACCACCTCCACCTCGCGCACTTCGCTGACGAGCGGGCCTCCTCCACGTCAGCATCGTCTTCCCCCTGAATCCGCGCACGATCTCCGCCGCTGGCCGTTGCAGCAGTGATACCCCGAGCTTAATTGGCATTGATGTGACGAGCGTTTCCTGTCGAGCCTCTGGCTATAAGATCCCCTCTGCACCGCGGCCATTTCCCCTCACTTAGCACCACCTCTCCGCCACCAGGCTGCACACAATCATCCTCGCACCGCCGCAGACAGAGCTCACTCCGGCGATCGATTCCGGTAAGCCCGTGCGCCTTCCCCTCTGGTTCAAACGAGCAGTTTCGCAATCTCTTTGCGCACCTCCTGACCCCCCAGTTCATCCTGTACTGCCCCAGGTCGCCGTTTCCGCTCGACGCCGCAAGCATCTGACGACCACCTCGACTCCGGCGACCAAATTCCGTAAGTCCCGTCGCCTTCGCCGACTCACACGAGATTGTTCACCACGTTTTTACGCATCTCCTAAACCCTCTGGCTTGTGTTAGGGCAACGCGGAACCTCGGCAATGACTCCGACAGCAACCACCCGACGCCGTGCACAACTCTGACGAGGAATCATCACCGTGACAGCACGCCCCTTTCGCAAACCGACGCTACCTTGAGCTTCAGCAGCTTCCTGCAAACCTGGTATGACCCTTCTTCCTCTCGTGGACGATCTGGAACGCTAGCGCCGCCATAGCCGGCGTTCGCCGATGCAGCGCCGTCGAGACATGGTCGCTCGCGCCGTTGGATCTTGATCAGCGTTAGGATAGATTCATTAATCAGCGAAGATGCAGCGATCTGGAGCGTCTGATCTGTTTAGATCCTACGGCTGCGAGCTCGATCCGGTGCGAACGATGCAGCGCCAATCTGCTTGAAGCGTGGCTAGGAACAGATCTAAAAACAGATTTTAAATCAGAATTGGATCCAATTTTCAATTGCCTATAACTTTTGATTTCCACGTTGGAATTTTGCAAACTTTATACCGTTGGAATCAGTGAATCAAGGCCTTTCTGATTATACAAAGTGTTTGACATATAGTAACCATTAGAATGACTTTATTTGTAGAAACATGTCTAAGGCTATTTTGAGTATGGATTTAGTTTAGTAATTTGTTTTAGGGTTAAATAAGTTTGTTTTGGCAAATTTTGTGTCTTGTTATGTTTCTATAAACATGCACTTGCTTGGTAGAGTTTTTTTTCAAAATCCCCACTTAGTAAATTCATGCATGCATGCATTCATATTATTTTTGATTGTATATGAATTGTGTGTAATTGTATGCTACAATTTTGTGTAGATTTTGCTAGTGATTGTGACTGGAAGAGTACTACTCTCCTCATTACCAAGGCAAGTGATGCTTTATACTTTTGTCCCAATATTTTCACTATGCATTAGTGATATTTCTAAGTAGGACTTGCATGGATTTTGCTAAGTATAAACTATGCTATGGTAAAACCTAGTAGATGAAACCTTAGTAGAAATTTCCTAAGTTAAGATTCCTATTACTTTCATGCTTAGCTTAGCTAATAGAAAACAAGGGTGGAATATATACTCATGCTATGGAAAATTTCTAAGTCTGTGGACTTATGTTTTGTTTAATAAAACAACTAAGTGAATGAATCACCTGGGTGGAATGGAAGGAATGATTTGTGTTGAGTGGGTACACAAGGCCAGGGGACTGGTGAACCTTGTGTATCTCACTTGTGGATGGCCACCCAGGAACAAAGAGATTTGAGATGTCAAATGTTGAGAAGCTTCAAGTGCAGCCACATGGCATTATGGGCTCTGCCTGGATCATATAGGTTACAATAACTTAGCCAAATGGACAGTGGGTGGTAGGGGTTTGATAGGTTGGAGCGCGTCCATGTTGGTCTAAGGGAAGGCTTCTGAAAGATCTTGTCTTGGTGAAACCAAGTCTTGTGGGGAAAGTGCACCACCTCTGCAGAGTGTAAAATCTAAGTACTTAGCCATGTCCCTGGAAAAGGACAATTTGAGCATTAAGACATGGAAGCTATCAAGAATCTCCTCATCCCAATTTCTAAGTAATAACTTGTGGTTGAACAAGGGTTAAAGGATCTTCAATCTTTGATTGGTAGATGCCATGGGTGGTTTGTGCCAAACAAAAACTTAGTGTTTTCAAATGATAAGGAAAAATCTATTTTGAGCAATGTAAGCCTAAGCTCCACTTAGCCAAATGCATATAGTAATATAGTCCACTTTAAATAAGCTAAGGTATCACTTGCCAATACTATTCCAAAGTATTGACCCTCTGTGGCTGTAACTTGTAATGTTGCAGGTTACTCCGATGATGAATAGGAGTCATGAGTCTACACTCAACATGCTTGCCTGTGGCACATGAAGATGAAGACTTATGTTTATTTACTTATTCCATAAACTCTTGTATTAGGCCTTTGGCCCTGAGTTGTAAAAGACTATGTTTTATCTCTGGAATGAATGTAATAAACGACCTTTGTATCTGTGTACTTCATCTTAAGCTGTGGATGCTAGCATTGATCCGAGGACTAGCATTGCAATCACAGGATCTTTTCCTTTATAAAGGAGGGGTCGACGGATGGTATCGAGCACTGTGTTGCTGTGGGATTATGACCCTAGGATTGGAAACCACTAAGGAAAATCTTTAACTACTTCTACACTTGTCTATTCTTCTAAAAATTTTCTAATCTTCTCATTCTCATATCTATTTGTAGATGAACTCCATCAACGAAGCCGTGAAGAAAGGACCACTCATGACCATGACCTTGGAGTGTGAGACTGAGTTTCCCAAGATTCTCAAGGACCTCATGGAGGCAATGGAAACACAGTGCAGCTGTGTACAAGGGCTTTCGGTGATGGAGGAAGGAGTGGAGTATTGGTGGGTGCAACTTCACTTGTACAAAAACAAGGAAGACAACCACAAAGAAAGAGGCTTGCATGTACACCAACACTGTGATGCATACCACATTCTTTGAGTCGACAAGAGAAGCATCTTGGAAGACTATCAAAGAACTTCGATGCTAGAGTCAAGTGCAGGATGCTCGGCCTCCAAAAGACTTAGAAAGAAAAGGAACTTACCCAAGAGTTGGAAGTCACTAACCAAACCTTAAGGGAGATATTATAGACTTAGTGATGGAAGCATGTGAACAAGATAGGCTGATTGCCTCTAGGAACATTGTGTTAGCCACAGATCCGATGAGATAGGTTTGTAAGCGCGCCGTTAGTTGGACCACCACCTATCACCTTATTTTCCAAATGATACCTTAAATAAGTTTGAACCTTGGTTGATGTAATGGATTCATGTATGCATGACTTGTGTGATTTTGTGTTCCATGGATATGTATGAATGTTTGTCTTGTTTATTTTAAATTGTGTTGTTCTAACTTTTTCAATCTTATAAATAGATGCCTATTACCATCAGCCTTTGTTGAGGAGTTCAGGTTACCGTTTTGGTCCTCGTGTCGTAGAGCTTACTACCTTGCTCGATCTCCCTCTTCCCACCATTATGGTGCACCCACTCACCAAGTTTGAGAGGAAGGACCTGCAGGGCTTCAAGGTGAACCAGCCGGGGCCTTGACAGAGCCTACTACGGAGGCCATCGTCTTCAAGCTTATGCCGCGATGTGAGGATAGAGGCATGGAGGTTGTCATGCAGGACCTGATAGGACGACTGTTGGGTCGTCACTCCCGGAGTTAGAGGCACTCACTTCCACACCTTGGAAGGCGTGATGATGGAGAGTCCATCGACTTTGAGGACGACTCGAGGGCAGTGAGCCGATACGCCTGTACCTCCAGGACTTAGAGACTCTTATTAGGCACGTGGATACTGACAGGACCAACGTCATGCTTAGCAATGACGAGCTCCAGGTGCAGCTTCGCGAGAAGGACAAGCTCTTCGCGCAGCAGGACGAGGTAGTCAAGGAGATGAAGGCGAAGTTCGAGACCCAAGACCATAAGTTCAAGAGTCAGGAGAAACATGTCCAGGATAGGAACAAGAAGATTGGACATGACCGAGGCTGAAGTCCAAGGACTTGAGTTAGAAGCAGCAGACAGTGATTGAGAGACTTCGTTCCCGAAGAGGGCTCTCAAAGGCGAAGATCGACTCCTTGACCACTACTATCGAGGAGAACAAGACCGCAATGGAGAAGCATGAGTCTTACCTTTGTCGAGGAGGAGATTGATCTTGTGAGTAGACTTGACTACTCAGTTATCTTTATTTACCGTACTTGTTATTTGTGAACTTATTATTGGACCATCCGACATGTGGATGGCTTGCCACTTGTGTGTTTTTACTTTGAGACTTTGTTATCTTGTTGTTGAACTTTGATCCTTGTGTTGCATGCTATGTGTTTGCTTGTGTGATGTATTGTGCATGAATCATGTAAGGGTATCTCATTCTTATCTCTATATGAATAAACCACAGATGCCTCCCCGTCGCGCAAACCCCAACCCCAACAACATTACCGGAAATGCAACGGATGATGAATGCGAGACACTGCTTATGCAAATGATGGCGACATTCATCAAAACCAGAACAACAACAACCCCAATAACAACAACAACAACAACAACAACAACCTCCGGGTTTGATATACTCACCAGATTTCGCGTGCGAGGCCAGCTAAGTTTTCGGAACGACTGATCCCATGGTGGCCAATGATTGGCTATGTTACGTGAACAAAGACTTAGTGACCGTGGGCTGCGGATGCTGAAAAGTCAGGTTCGCACATCTATTGGAAGGACCAGCCGCATGGTGGGACAACTTCGGATCACCACTCCTATCGATGAGTTGACTTGGGCTATCTTTGAAGATGGCTTTTCAGACTACACATATCTCACCAGGAATGATGAGCCTGAAAAGAAGGAGTTTCACAACCTGAAGCGGCGCCACCACAACGTGGTGAGTATATAGAAGAGTTCAACAATGGCACGCGCTATGCAGGATGAGGTTGACAGATGCCAAAAGAAAGGAAAAGTTTACGGAAGGCTTGAATGATGAGCTGAATCTGCTATGCGTGGCATATGTTCCAACTTATCGGTCATTGTGTGACAAGGCTGTTATTGTGGAGAATAAAATGAAGCAAGTCGAGAGTAGAAGAGGAAACACTCGACAAGCACAGCTCGGGATAAATCTCATAAGCGATCTCACTATGATGATAGTGTCATTTCGAGGATCCCACAAGCATGGGAAATTTAACAAGCACCACAACCACAACCGTCATGACAACAAGCATCATCATAATCATGACAATGATAAGTACAAGAATCACAAGAGTGGACATAAGAGCCACCATAGTGGAAGTGGAAGTGGAAACCAGCCTAAAAGGACATCGGTCGTCGAATGCTACAAATGCAAGAAGCTGGGGCATTATGCTAATGAGTGCCTGAAAAGAAAGTTGAAGGACCTAACAAACCCAATCCTTTTCGGAAAGGACAGGTCGACCACATCAATGTGGAGGAGGTCTATGAAGAGCACGATCTTTGTTCTTTGGTTCAGACTCAATTCCATCTCAGCATTTGTACTCTTTGACCTGGTGCATCTCATTCATTCATATCAAAAGCATTTGTTGATAGAAGCGGGTTTGCATCTGAAAACATTGGGTGTCCAATAAAAGTTAGCTCTCGGTGGAGATATGATAGTGAGTCTTGGATCTTGGGATCTAGTCATAGAGATCGGAAAACATAAGTTTCAGTGAACCTAATAATCCTAAATTCCCAAGGATTGGATGTGATTTTGGGAATGGATTGGATGGCTAAGTATGAGGGAGTACTAGATTGTGCTAATCACGCGTTGCACTCAACCCCTGAAGGTAAAGGATAAAATTCAAGTCAATTTTAAATCAAAGGAAGTAAGCTGAATTCTCTTAAGGGGTTAGCATGGACACGGTGCCAATTGTGTGTGAATATCCGGATGTGTTTAGGAAGAGTTCTGGGAATGCCACGGATAGAGATGTAGAGTTTATAATAGATTTGGTACCAGGTTACGGACCAAGAGCAAAGAGGCCTTATAAAATGTCGGTTGTGAACTTAAGGAACTCAAGAAACAACTTGGAGAACAATTGCAGAAAGGATTCATCCAGCCAAGTTCTTCATCTTGGGGAGCTCTAGTTTTGTTCGTAGAAAAGAAAGATAGCACTCAAAGGTTATGCATAGATTACCGTTCTCTCAACGAGGTAACCATCAAGAACAAATATCCTTTGCCAAGAATCAACGACTTGTTTGATCAGCTAGAAGGAGCGTGTGTGTTCTCGAAGATTGATCTTCGGTCAGGCTATTTTCAACTCAAGATAAGAGAGCAAGACATACCTAAAACAGCATTCACCACAAGGTATGGATTGTATGAGTACACTGTGATGCCTTTTGGTTTAACCAACGCTCCAGCATACTTCATGAATATGATGAACAAAGTGTTCATGGAATTTCTCGACAAGTTCGTTGTCGTCTTCATCGATGACATCTTAGTCTACTCCAAGAGCAAGGAAGAGCATGAAAGACATCTACGCTTGATACTTGAGAAACTGAGGGAATATAAGCTTTATGCCAAATTCAGCAAGTGTGAATTTTGGTTAGAGGAAGTTGGTTTTCTTGGTCATGTTATGACAAAGGATGGTGTGGCAGTTGATCCTGCTAAAGTTTCAGCAGTGACAGAATGGGAATCTCCCAAGAATGTGAAAGAAGTTCGCAGTTTCCTCGGCTTAGCAGGTTATTACAGAAGGTTCATTGAAATTTTTTCAAAGGTTGCCAAACCAATGACAGAATTGTTAAAGAAAGATAAGAAATTTGCTTGGTCTGAAGGTTGTGAACTCAGCTTTCAAGAATTAAAGAAGAGACTTGTGTCAGCACCAGTCCTGTGCCTACCAGACTTGGAAAAGGATTTCCAAGTGTATTGTGATGCTTCTCATCAAGGATTAGGTGTCGTACTTATGCAAGGCGGAAAATTTGTGGCTTATGCCTCGAGACAACTCAAAACTCATGAAGTAAACTATCCTACTCATGATTTAGAGTTAGCCGCTGTTGTCCATGCACTCAAAACATGGAGACACTACCTTTTGGGAAAGCGTTGTGAAGTATTCACGGATCACAAGAGTCTAAAATATATCTTCACCCAGAAGGAAATCAATATGAGACAAAGGAGATGGCTAGAACTTATCAAGGATTATGACTTAAGTTTGCAATACCACCCCAGTAAAGCAAATGTTGTAGCAGATGCTCTAAGTCGTAAGACGTTTGTAAATGGTCTTACCAAAGGTGAATTGCAGGATGACTTGTGTAAGCAATTCAAGGAACTCAGGTTGGAGATTGTGCCAGAAGGACATCTCATGTCTTTGGATGTTCAACCCACTCTGTTGGATAAGATTAAAGAAGCCCAAAAGACGGATAAAGAAATCGAAGAGATTAAGGAAAGGATTAGCCAAGGGAAAGCTAAAAGTTTCCATATAGACGAACAAGGTACTTTATGGCACGGGAAACGTATTTGTGTTCCACAAGATCCGGAATTGCGGAAACTGATTCTACAAGAAGCCCATAACTCTCCATATTCTATTCACCCGGGAAACACCAAAATGTACATGGATATGAAAGAAAGATTTTGGTGGAACAATCTCAAAAGGGACATTGCCGAACACATTGCTTTGTGTGATGTGTGTAGTAGAGTGAAAGCAGAGCATCAGAAACCAGCAGGTTTGCTTCAACCACTACCTATTCCTGAATGGAAGTGGGAAAATATTGGTATGGATTTCATTACCGGATTACCAAGGACCAGGTCAGGGTATGATTCCATATGGGTAGTAGTGGATCGCCTAACTAAAGTGGCTCATTTTATACCCGTAAAGACAACTTATACCAGTGCCAAGTTAGCCAAAATCTACATGAGCAGAATTGTATGCCTTCACGGTGTGCCTAAGAGTATTGTGTCTGATAGAGGAACTCAGTTCACTTCTCACTTTTGGAGACAGCTTCATGAATCTTTAGGAACGAGGTTGGAATTCAGCACTGCTTTTCATCCTCAAACTGATGGACAAACAGAAAGGACTAATCAAATTCTTGAAGACATGTTGAGGGCATGTGCCCTAGACTATGGAGCAAGTTGGGATGAAAGTCTGCCTTACGCAGAGTTCTCTTACAATAACAGTTACCAATCTAGCATTGGGATGGCACCATTTGAGTTTCTCTACGGAAGAAAGTGTACCACCCCATTGCTATGGAATGGTGTGGGAGAAAGAAGTTTGTTTGGACCAGATCTTATCAAAGACGCCGAAGAAAAGGTCAAATTGGTTAAGGACAGGTTGAAGATAGCACAGTCTCGACAGAAAAGCTACGCAGATTCTAAGCGTAGAGAAGTCACCTACGAAGTTGGGGATAGAGCTTATCTTAGAGTATCACCACTTCCTGGAGTGAAAAGATTTGGAGTCAAAGGAAAGTTGGCACCAAGATATGTTGGGAGATTCAACATTCTAAGTCGCAAGGGAGAAGTTGCATATGAAATCGAACTGCCAGCATCTTTATTAGCAGTCCATAATGTTTTTCATGTGAGTCAGCTCAAGAAATGTCACCCAGAAATGGAAGAATCTTCTCGGAAGGCTACCATACCTTTGGAAGAAGTCCAACTAGAAAGTGATCTCACCTATGAAGAAAAGCCTGTCAAGATTCTTGAGACCGCAGAAAGAGTCACAAGGACAAAAACTATCAAGTTTTGCAAGGTGCAATGGAATCATCATTCCGAAGAGGAAGCAACATGGGAAAGAGAAGATGATCTTCGGAAAGACCACCCTCACCTATTTGCTAGCCAATCCGAATCTCGAGGGCGAGATTCATCTTAAGGGGGTTAGATTTGTAACATCCCTAAAATCATATTTCAAAGCTCATTCATATCATCCTTGCATCCTTCATCATTTAGGGTTTTTCTCAAAATCATTTCAGAAGCAGAAGCTTGTGCTATGATTTCATGTGAACAAATTTGATTCAAATGGCCATCACCCTTTGAAACTTGAATGTTTAGTAACTTGTTTGCTTGCCTCCATTGTTGGAAAGTTTAGGTGTAAAAGTTTGACCAAAGTTTTCAACTTAGAAATAAATTTCAAAACCCTATTTTGTTTTAAAACATTTGCAAACCAGAGACAAAGTCTCTGATTGTTTTAAGCCCAAGCTTGACCAAGCCCTTGCAGGGTAACTACATGTTTAAATAACTGGTTTTTGAAACCACAGAACCCTGCAAAGGTCCCCAGAACTGTTTAAATTCAAAAAGGATTTGAATTCATATCAAAATCATTTCAGAAAATAGAATTAGAAAAAGAAAAGAAGCAATCAAATGAAAAGGGCATGGCCAGGTTTACAGCCCAGCAATCGAGCCCAACTAGCCCACGGGGATGTTCTTTTCTTCTCTCACGCAGCGGCCTTACATTCGATCAGCAGCAGAGACCCCACCTCCACCTCGCGCACTTCGCTGACGAGCGGGCCTCCTCCACGTCAGCATCGTCTTCCCCCTGAATCCGTGCACGATCTCCGCCGCTGGCCGTTGCAGCAGTGATACCCCGAGCTTAATTGGCATTGATGTGACGAGCGTTTCCTGTCGAGCCTCTGGCTATAAGATCCCCTCTGCACCGCGGCCATTTCCCCTCACTTAGCACCACCTCTCCGCCACCAGGCTGCACACAACCATCCTCGCGCGCCGCATGAGCTCACTCCGGCGATCGATTCCGGTAAGCCCATCGCCTTCCCTCTGGTTCAAGCGAGCAGATTCGCAATCTCTTTGCGCACCTCGACCCCAGTTCATCTGTCTTGCCCAGTCGCCGTTTCCGCTCGACGCCGCAAGCATCTGACGACCACCTCTACTCTGGCGACCAAATTCCGTAAGTCCGTCGCCCTTCGCCCGACTCACACGAGATTGTTCACCACGTTCTTGCGCATCTCCTAAACCCTGGCTTGTGTTAGGGCGGCGGAACCTCGGCGACTCGACAACAACCACCCGACGCCGTGCACAACTCCGACGAGGAATCATCACCGTGACAGCACGCCCCTTCGCAAACCGACGCTACCTTGAGCTTCAGCAGCTTCCTGCGAACCTGGTATGACCCTTCTTCCTCTCGCGGACAATCTGGAACGCTAGCACCGTCGTAGAACCGGCGCTCCCGCTCTCGCGGGCCAGCCCCGCCGGGACATGACATGGTCTCTCTCTCGCGCGTTGGATCTTGATCCAAGCGTTAGGATAGATTCATTAATCAGCGAAGAGGTGCAGCGATCTGGGCGTCGATCTGTTTAGATCCTACTGCGAGCTCGATCCGGTCTTGACCAATCACAACGCGACGCGTGGCTAGGAACAGATCTAAAACAGATTTTAAATCAGAATTGGATCCAATTTTCAATTGCCTATAACTTTTGATTTCCATGTTGGAATTTTGCAAACTTTATACCGTTGGAATCAGTGAATCAAGGCCTTTCTGATTATACAAAGTGTTTGACATATAGTAACCATTAGAATGACTTTATTCGTAGAAACATGTCTAAGGCTATTTTGAGTATGGATTTAGTTTAGTAATTTGTTTTAGGGTTAAATAAGTTTGTTTTGGAAAATTTTGTGTCTTGTTATGTTTCTGTAAACATGCACTTGCTTGGTAGAGTTTTTTTTTCAAAATCCCCTCTTAGTAAATTCATGCATGCATGCATTCATATTATTTTTGATTGTATATGAATTGTGTGTAATTGTATGCTACAATTTTGTGTAGATTTTGCTAGTGATTGTGACTGTGAAGAGTGCTACTCTCTTCATTACCAAGGCAAGTGATGCTTCATACTTTTGTCCCAATATTTTCACTATGCATTAGTGATATTTCTAAGTAGGACTTGCATGGATTTTTGCTAAGTATAAACTATGCTATGGGAAAACCTAGTAGATGAAACCTTAGTAGAAATTTCCTAAGTTAAGATTCCTATTACTTTCATGCTTAGCTTAGCTAATAGAAAACAAGGGTGGAATATATACTCATGCTATGGAAAATTTCTAAGTCTGTGGACTTATGTTTTGTTTAATAAAACAACTAAGTGAATGAATCACCTGGGTGGAATGGAAGGAATGGTTTGTGTTGAGTGGTTACACAAGGCTAGGGGACTGGTGAACCTTGTGTATCTCACTTGTGGATGGCCACCCAGGAACAAAGATATTTGAGATGTCAAATGTTGAGAAGCTTCAAGTGCAGCCACATGGCATTATGGGCTCTGCCTGGATCATATAGGTTGCAATAACTTAGCCAAATGGACAGTGGGTGGTAGGGGTTTGATAGGTTGGAGCGCGTCCATGTTGGTCTAAGGGAAGGCTTCTGAAAGATCTTGTCTTGGTGAAACCAAGTCTTGTGGGGAAAGTGCACCACCTCTGCAGAGTGTAAAATCTAAGTACTTAGCCATGTCCCTGGAAAAGGACAATTTGATCATTAAGACATGGAAGCTATCAAGAATCTCCTCATCCCAATTTCTAAGTAATAACTTGTGGTTGAACAAGGGTTAAAGGATCTTCAATCTTTGATTGGTAGATGCCTTGGGTGGTTTGTGCCAAACAAAAACTTAGTGTTTTCAAATGATAAGGAAAAATGTATTTTGAGCAATGCAAGCCTAAGCTCCACTTAGCCAAATGCATATAGTAATATAGTCCACTTTAAATAAGCTAAGGTATCACTTGCCAATACTATTCCAAAGTATTGACCCTCTGTGGCTGTAACTTGTAATGTTGCAGGTTACTCCGATGATGAATAGGAGTCATGAGTCTACACTCAACATGCTTGCCTGTGGCACATGAAGATGAAGACTTATGTTTATTTACTTATTCCATAAACTCTTGTATTAGGCCTTTGGCCCTGAGTTGTAAAAGACTATGTTTTATCTCTGGAATGAATGTAATAAACGACCTTTGTATCTGTGTACTTCATCTTAAACTGTGGATGCTAGCATTGATCCAGGGACTAGCATTGCAATCACGAGGATCTTTTCCTTTATAAAGGAGAATGCGACACCACGTCACTCTCCTCATACGCCTCAAGCGATCGATGAATGCCTCCTCGTTGGCCGAGTCGGACTCATCCAAATAGCTATATCCTCTCTTCTTCCTGGTCTTCTTCTCGTTCCTCTTCTTGTACGTACTTGCGGGTGCAACACACGCCCCCGTCCTGGCTGCTACTTTGCGCTCGTCCAACGCTGCAGGTACCCCATGCTCCTCCTGCGCGGCCGGTACAAGCTTCGATGTTGCGGTGTCCTCGAGTGCCGATGTCGATGGATCCTAGCGCGGTCGGACACGACGTGATGCCTCAGTAGGCGACTCGCGAGCGTGGACGATGCAGCGAAGAGCCGGGGATGCATGACGGTCAGTGGACGGCTTGGACCTGCCATTGCCACGGCGAGGGGGCATCGTGCTCGAGGTAGTTGCTCCGAATGGTCGATGGCGGGTACACAGAGTGGAGTGCCGATCTGATCAAGGACGAGCAGCGGTTTCGTGCATCGTGTCCACGCGTGCATTTGTCGATTATCAAAAAAAAGAAGAAGAAAGAAGTAATATCTCGCGTACTGAACATAATTTGATCACAACTAAAGTGGCACAACGTATTCTAGACTCCTAAATATCCCGTGCGTGCCTGTCACGTGGAGTTCGACGGAGTTGGACGTGCCGACGTGATCGTGCAGCAGTTGCGCGCGTCATTGCCCCATCAACACGTGACACATGCACGCGGGATGTGTGCGCCGATTCCCGTGACGACCACTTGGCTCGCACTCCCCTTATTATATACTGGATTTTGGGCGGTGCCGAAGACCATTGAAGTGTCCATCGCAATAAAGACAAGTCCCATCGATTCCCTACCCCTGCCTCCCTAGCTTCTTTGAGAAGGTAGACCGTACATGGTGGTCTTGTATATTAGTACTAGTACTACTGGACCACGGCCTGTACTCTTTACTCTTCTCCCACACTAATAATCACTATCTCCTTCCTCCTGCCTCCGCCACACTCACCCTGCAAGCCATGGCTCCACTGAGGAGGGGGAGAGGCCAGTCGACGATCCTCGCGGAGAAAAGGGAGAGAAATCGCCGCGAGGCACTTCTTGCTCTACCAGCCGCTCAAGCCCACCCTCTCATCGAGGCCCAATCTCCCCCGACAATGGCCCCAAATGTTATAGAAGGCGAGGGCTCCTCCCGGTACGGTCTCCTTATTCTACTTCTTCTCCATCTCCCTCTCCATCATGATCTTAATCAGCTTCTTCTTTGTTTTCTTCTTCTTCTGGCTCTTCCTATTCTACGTATTACAGGTCAGCCGTGGAGCCCGAATCCACCATGAAGGAGGCGTTGCAGGACCCGTTTGGCCCTGTTCCGTGTCTCAGCGAGGTAGCAAATCTCCACGCTGTTATTTCTCCGAGTTATGATGTGGATTTCTTAGATGCTATCCGCCCCGCATTGGTTTTTCTTCTTCTTTTGCGAGTTGTATTTGTTTTCATGAATATGACTGGATCTCTTGGTCTTTCCTTAATACCGCTGTTCATAGATTCACTATGGATTTTTTGTGATTAGGATTAGTTTATCATGGTCATGAATATATCTCCAGGTCCATTGTTTAACACTGCGGCCAATAGATTCAACGGGGATTTTTTTATCTGTATTAGTATTCACCTGGAACCTGGAGTGTAATTGTAGAATTCCTATTTCAATTAACATGAACGATGCAGTGATCGAAGGCCGAGTACCGTGAGAAGGTGGCCGTGATCAGTTCCAAGATTGCCAACCAACATGAGCTTGCACACTCCCTCACCCAAGCTAATGAGAGCCTACGCAAGCAATTATCTGTGCAGAAGGAGATCTCGCTAGATTTTGCACGTGACGTCGTTAGGCTGCAGAAAGTGCTCGACCGTAACTTGATCAGGCAAGAATAGGCCATCAAGATAATCAACGAGCTCACGGAGGAGAAGAATCTCGTGGAAAGGTGCATTCTCCTGCAGGACGAAGTCAGCGAGGCACTCAAAGGACGAGTCGAGGAAACCAAGGCTACCATTCGAGCCTACCATGACAGGAACTGTTGCCTGGATGCAGTGAAGGAGATGAAGGCAGACATGAGCAGAGGGATCACCGTACTCGAGGGTGTTCGGAAAGAGAACGAGGAGCTAAGGGCATGTCTGGAGGCGTACCGGAGCAATGCCCAAGTCTGATTCCCGTTAGCAGGGACACGAATACCAGTTCGTCCTCCTCTCCTTTTGTAATGTTTAGGGTTCAGGGAGTAATGCCCATGTCTGCTTCCCATTATAGGGTGCAATAAGAATCCTAGGGCAACTCCTTATCTATCTGGACATGTGTTGTCGAGGGGATTATCCTCGGATACCCCAAAGACGCACTCCAGACAGTCAAAAAAGGCAAAAGTAAAAAAGAAACAGCAGCAGATTGCATCTCGGGCCGGTTAAGGCCACCCAGTCGGCCTGCATCACCCTACCCGGCTGGGCCTCCTCCTACCCTCTCCCTCAGCGCTGCCCTGGCTGGACCGAGCTCCCCCGCCCGGCTACAGTGTCCCGCTCGCCCGGCTGGGCTGGCTCCGCGTGGCCCATCCGGCTTAACCCCTCCACGCTGCCTCCCGGCTAGGCCGGCCCCTGCCTCCGGTCACTCTGGCGTCCCTTTGGGTGGGCTATTCTTGCCCCGGCTGGGCTCCTTCTGTCGCCCCGGCTAGGCTGCCTTCTCCTCCGCCGGCTAGCTCCAGCCGATATCTACTGCCTCCGTCTACCATCATCACATCAATCAGGACCAGCTATACCAGGCACCTTGGATTCCAGCGAGAAGTCAAGAAGGACAAGGAGATGACCGACAAGACTGAGAAGACAAAGCCCATACTACTTTATCAGATGATGTGTGCAATAGTATACACTATACACTACATCATGCATGACACATGCATAGTACTAGTTAGGCAAGTGGGTCCCACCATGTCTCTTGGCCACCTTTATAAGGCAAGGGAGGGACTCATTCAGGCATGGACTCACTCATTCCCACATCCATCGATCACACACAGAGACCTAGCTCTCTGCTAGTTAGCTCACTCCCAGATGCACACACACATATACACATAGACAGATACACGGTTGGTCTCAGTGCATTTAAGGCAGTAGCTAAAGAATACAGCTCAAGGAGTACTTGTAGTCCGTATATTCCACATAGACAGATCAGGCAGGAGTAGGGGCTTTACCTCACCACGAGGGCCCCAAACCTGGGTACTTCTTGCGTCCCGCTACGCTCGCTTGTATCCAATCTCGCCTGCGGACGCCGTTGATAGCTTCCCTGCTAGTCCCCACACCTCTATCTAACCTCCTTAGGTACTGCCGTTCCCAATACAACGACATGTGTTGGTGTTCATGTTCATGAATGGACAGCATGTTCTCTTTCCATATGTATATGGACATGGGTTTCTGCATTATGAGTTTGCCACTCTCCCACTACTATTTGGTGATATTGGGAAAAACCCACAACACACTAAACTGCTGATAAATCTTATTTGTCTTCTAAATTGAAATTATGATAGTGCCACTAGTCGATTCATAAAATGTTGATTAGTCCTAGATTGCTTCTTCCTTGAAATTATGACAGTGCCACTAGTCGATTCAGTTAATTATGGAAACTAACCAGCTTGTCCTGGTGAACTGAACAAACCATACCATGTATTTTTGTTGCTGGGAAAGAGGTGAAAGATCGACCAAGACCTGGCGACCTAGCTAAATGACAAGATAGCAATCCAAAGGGAGAAGCGGAATTCCTAGAAACTGGCCTTTGACCAACTGCACGCTGAATTCACGGTCCTTTCTGACAAGTGCTAGAAACTGAAGGAGTTAAACACCGACTAGGCGAAGCTACACAATGAAGGTCGCGCCTCGGCTAGGAAGCAGACGGAGATCATGAAAGGGATCTTGAAGGAAAATCGTATGGCTACGGACAAAATTCTCCAATCCGTGATGGGGCGCTGGAACCTACAGCTAAAGCACGACATAGTACTGAAGGAGCTGGCCAATCTTAGGGAGGAAAACAGGCAGCTTCGGGCCAGGCTCGCTTGAACACAGCATATGTCTATTTAGTACTGAACTGCCTGGTTTATCCTCTGCAGTGGTGATTTTGTAAGCTTGAACTTAACTCTATGCACAATATGTGTGTTCGTCTGAAATTAGTTTGCTCGAGGATTGAGTTTGGCTTAGTTCGGAAAGCGCAGCTGCAAGTCTTACAATTAATTAGTTTCAGGCATTGGTACAACATAAATTATTCATCTGGAATTTCCTTTATCCTCTATAGTCTGTCCTTGTTCACCCTCGCGCGCCTTCTTCAGTTCCTTCAACAGATCCGCAATGCAGCACTCTAGCTTCTTCTTGTCTTCCCTGAGTTGATCCCTCTCCTTTTCTGCATTATGAATTAGCCACCTGTGACTATCCTGAAGCTTCTTTGGAGTTCCAACAACCAAGCTCCCATCGATTCCGTCAGTTAGCTTTGACTGCAAATTCTCGATTTCTTGTTCCAGCTCCTTATTTTGTATCGACAACTTATAATTTTTTTAGCTGCATCACTTACATCAGTAAATCTCCCTGACCTTTCCAACTCATACATCTCCCATAATTGTGCCAAACATTTCTTAAGTGCATCTGGCCACTCAAGATCCACCCATTATACTGCTTTACACACCGGGCCAACCTAAAAACACACACACTATAGTGTTATGAACATGCACGATACATTTTACTTCATGTCACAGTTGCACATAATGTAAACAAACCTGATTTGTATAACCCAAAAACCTTCTCCCAGTGTTACTGCCTTCGAATGCAACATATCTCCTCAGTTTTAGCCCATGGTCACATGGCACTTCTCCATCGAGATCTAGGCCCTCCCATTCGGAGTCGTATATCGTCCTTGGTACCTATAGGTAAACGCAAAGCTGAAATCGAACACGATTGCATGCACATCTGGTCGGGCTCAGATCAAGTGATTTACCATTGCCTAACCCTAGCCCGAGAAAACAGAGGAACTCACATCGTGGAAGGAATACTCGATGTCGGAGAGAAGGCTGTCGCTGCTCGACTGGTCGTCCTCGCCGTTCAAGGACAACATGGCGAATGCGACGGCGACGGCGACATTGTCGACGAGAGAGAGAGAGCATCCCTTCTACCGCTACAATGATGACTAAATTGGCATGTTACAATAGTTTAATGGATACCATGCCCTTTCCCTGGATTACTGTCTCCTGCCTAATATGGATTCTCTTCACACATTCTCATTTCAAATATTAAACCTGCACTCCCCCCATCCCAATTTCATTGCCTAATGAAAACATACCAGTATATTACATCATCCAAAGAAACAAAATCATGTCAACTACAAGGTACTTATGCATCACTTCTTCAGTCATGGTTTCACAAAACATTACATCATAATCTCCCAACAAACATAACCACAACATGGTTTCACAAAACATCACATTACAATCTCTCAATAAACGTAATCGTAGAAACAAGTATATTACATCAACTCGAGAAACAAAATCATGTCGACTACAAGGTACTTACACATCACTTGTCCTGTCATGGTTTCGCAAAACATTACATTGTAGTCTCTAAACAAACAAAATATTAGAAACAAGTACAGTACATCATCTCAAGAAACATAATCATGTCAACTACAATGTATTTATGCATCACTAGTCTAGTCATGGTTTCACAAAACATTACATTACAATGTCCCAACAAACATAATAACTGAAACAAGTACGGTACGTCATCTTAAGAAACATAATCATGTCAACTACAATGTACTTATGTCTTATTACAACAACGATGGTTTCAGTGAGTGACATGTCTGAAAATCTCAACAGCTCGCACAACATTATATCACAATCTCTCAACAAACATACTCACAGAAGCACGCTCTAAATGCAATAGCAGTCAATATTACAAATATAGGCAGGGGAACCCCGCGGTCCATATGACAAGCCCAGGGTAGCAGCTCTCATTAGATCTCATCAACGTCGACCACCTCATTCTGTTCAGCCACTACAGGGGCATCTACATCCACTATAACCTATTCAACAACATCAGAAATGGTACCAAGGAAGAACACCTTCCTGGTTCGCTTCTTTTGCCGCATAATCTGCATAAGATCTTAAGTATCCAAAACATCTATGAATTGTTGCTTCTTATGATGCCACCACCAGATTTTTGCCATCTGCTTAGGGCTTCCTTACCGATCATCTCTCTCATTTCATCAAGAGTTATGTTTTTGGAATCGACAGTGATCTCCACAATACATGACGAAACTGGCTTATTAACTCCCTCATCAAGTTTTGCCATGTATGAATCCACCTCTGTCATTATCTTGAACTTATCTAGATCAGCATCTATTGGTCCGTATTCTCTAGGAGCAGAAGCTCTAGCAGCAAGATCTTCAGCATCTGCATACATATCATCAATCATCACTTCAACTTTCACCTTACGATCAGATGCACAACACTCCCAAACCATCTGAAGCTCATGGGAGTGCTCAATTTGCTGATAGGTATCATTCATGTTGCGCCACACCAATTTTGTCCTCTGTCTAGAACCCCAGGGAATTCTAGTGGCAAGCATATCTACCAGCTGCGAAACAGACACAACCTCTTTGCAATTCACAAGTAGATGCACATCTTTCCCAAATACAACCCTCTCGCAACCAGTGTACTGCCGAACATGAACTGTGAACTCATATAGGTCACTTGTATCAAAACTGTGCCTAATTTGATTAAAAAGGGGAACATTTCAGTTCATTCGATTCTATTATGCCGTAACTAATCTACTTGCAAGATAAGGCACAGATAAGAAAAATTCACCTCTCTCTCTTCTCCCGGGTTTTTTTCTTCGAGATCTGAGTGCTGCATCTGCCCACCCGAGCCGAACAATCCGCCGCCGGCCTTGCTTTTCTCTTCAACCCGCTGCTCTTAGGTACCTTGGGAGCAGAATCCTTGCTGGCCTCCTCGCTAACCAGGGCTGAAGACCTCGCCGCAGCTACGCGTTGAGCCCCAGACTTGGGCCCCGACGGACCCTTTTCAGTCGGCGATGTAGCTACAACCTTCGCCTTGCAAGACATGCTGGGCCCCGCCGGATTCAGTGTTGGGGGAGGGAGAAAAAAGGTCCTCCGCCGCCGGCAGATTTAGGTTCAGGGAAGGGAAGAAAAGGGATCGCCGCCGCCTCCGCAGCAAGATTCAGTGTCGAGAGTTAGGAAAGTACAATAATGGATTTGCCCCTACGACACGTGCAGGGTGGCTAAGAAGAGTGACCGGCGAAGGAGGGGCACAACAGGAACTAGTGTAACGGAATATCCTGACTTAACGGGTGCGATTTGAAAATATTTGGTTCGGCCATCATTCACTCGAAAGACCCCTCTCAGCAATTGGTGCCCCAACTTTTCGAATCGCGGTGATAATAATCAACTTGGGTACCGCGTTGCCTGTCCACCCCAACTTTCGGGCTGCAAAATGATATTCTCGAGGCGTAGGCCCCCACCGTGGATGGCCATGCGGAGGCTCTCCTTGGAGGGGAAAATGATAGCAAAGTCCGAGTCGCTCAACTTCCTCACCTGCCAGTCCCAAGTCTCGTCCACCAGCTCCTTGAACTCCACCTCCACTTCCAGGGCAGAGAGGTTACCCGCCTCAATGCATACTAGAGCAGAATTGTATGCCGCCTTCTCTAGTTCCTCTTCCAGAATGTCAAAGTAGAAGAACCCCAATCCACGGCCCCCTAAGCCCGTCCAGTGAGGCTCATGAGTCCCAGAGCCGTGGTACACATGGCCAAAACATGCCCCTCCTGCTTGCATTTGAGACAGAACGGCGGACCCTTACACGCTGCCTGAACATGGCCGGGTTACCCATAGTTGTAGCAAATTATGTGGGCAGCATCCTCCACCGCTGCTTCCACCACCGCTGAACCTGAGCGTGACGGAGGTGCCGGAGGAGCCGGCGATGGCCTGTTGGTCGGGGGACGGGCCCAGCGCTTGCTACCTCCATGCCCTCCCACGCGCCCCTGCGCTTGGGCCTGGTGCGGCGGGTGAAGGTCCTCGTTTCCCTACAATCCCCCCCGCACATCGGTCCGCCGACGAGTTCCCGAACTCCTATTGCCGGCGGTGGTGCCCCTCCTGCTCAAAGCCGAGACGGTCCCGAACAGGTCCTTGGCAGCGGCGATCCCCACCGCCGCTGGACTCCATCTCGTCAAACTGTTGCTTCCCTCTCCTGTGCTCCTGATTCCATCCTCTGTCCATCTCCACCAGCCGAGCCGCACGTTCTCCCGACGCAGGGTCGGTGGTGGACAGTAGAAGCTTCGCCCGCCTAATGTGGTTCTTCACCTCTCGCTCAGATGCGGGGAACCTTAACTGTGTATCTAGGATTTCTGGGGGAAGCCAAATCCACCTATGTAGGTGCGGCGGAGCGGGAGGCCTCGTGCGCGCAATCATGGCCGTGGGCACACCCCCCTAGGAACATGTCGCCCATCCACCCGTCGGTCCCTCCTGCTGGGTCAGAAAACGCTTCAGATGGTCCAAGGCCCACCAGGACACCTCCCTCCCCTGGGGCTGAAAGCGGCCCAGAACGCAAGGGCCCAGTGCCCCGGCCTGCGGCCCCGCCAACCGTCATCCGTGCCGGCCTCGCTAGGGTTTTCACCTACGGTGGCAGCACCGTCGATCCCTGCGGGGAGCCGCCTCCGCCATCTCCTAGGGCATCCAGGGAGAACGAGAGCTCCCACGAACCCACCAGCAGTGTTGGAGAGGACACGTCCCTGGACGGGCTCCCCTGAGGCGGAGGCAGCGGCGAAAAATCGCACTCCGTCGTCGCCGGAAACAGAGCAGGCGGTGCCCCAGCACCAGCACCTGGCTCCCACGTCTCGAGCCCAAGCACCTTCGCCAGGAACCCACCCAGCAAGATCGGGTGTCTCGCTGAAGGGGAGTTAGGTTTGCCCACCGAACCCTCCTCGTCATCGTCCGAGACTCCTAGGCCAGCGGCGAGAACCTGCTACCGCTGGAGCCCTTCTCCCACGAGCGGAGCCCCGGAGAGCGACGGGGCGAGGATCCACCCCCGTGGCAGCGACCAGCCCCTCCCCCATGGAGGGGCGACCGGAATCGCCCTCGGAGTCGTGGGAGGAGTCACGCGTGTTTAGACACATGTTTTCTCCTTGCTGATAGATGGCTCATGCACATCAGTGTTTGTTGCCGGGTTGCTTCGGTCCTTGGATGAGCACTGGCATCATAATAAACTTCTACTTCATGCACAACCAAGGAGGAAGGTTGTAGATACATCGAGTTACAGGCTAGGTGCTATGACTGTAGCTCTGCTCACCAAAAGGATTCATGCCATTTGTACTTAGACCAAAGCTTAAGTTCATTGCGTCATCTGCAAATCCCGGGTACTCTCTCTTGATTTTTTTCCACTGCGACCCATCAGCGGGGTGTCTCAACATCGAGTCTTTCTTGCGGTCTTCTTTGTTCCATCACAACAACTTGGCATGGTCTTTGTTTGTGAATACATGTTTCAACCATGGTATTATAGGAGCATACCACATAATCTTGGTAGGAACCCTCTTCCTAGGGCACTCGCCCTCAACATCACCAGGATCATCTTCTCTGATCTTATAACTCAATGCACCGCATAGTAGGCATTCATTCTTATTATTGTACTCCTCACTGCAGCAATGGATAGAGTCATTAATGCATGCATGTATCTTCTGCACCACTAATCCTAGAGGGCAGGCAACCTTCTTTGCTTCGTTCATACTGCCAGGCAATTCGTTATCCTTTGGAAGCTTCTTCTTCATTATTTTTCAGTAGCTTCTCAAATCCCTTGTCAGATAAACCATTCTCTTCCTCCCATTGCAGAAATTCCAGTGTGGTACCGAGCTTTGTGTTGCCATGGTCAGAATGTGGGTACAACCCTGTTTTGTGATCATCTAACATGCGCTTCAACTTCAACTTCTCATTTTTTACTTTCGCATTCTCTCTATGCATCCACAATGGCCCGGTGAAGATCATCAATGATCTCATATGGTGCCTGTTTATCTTTAGCTTCCCCCGTTGCAGTATCACCGTATTCAGGGAACAAAGGATAGTTGTCATCATCCTCTGCTTGTTCATTGTCTTCCATCATAACCCCTCTTTATCCATTCTTGGTCCAACAATTATAGCTAGGCATGAAACTAGACTGAAGCAGGTGGGTGCAAAGGGTTCTCGAGGAAGAGTAATCCTTCTTATTCTGATAGGAAACACATGTGAAAGATCGGTATAAGCAACTAGAGGGGGGTGAATAGGCGCTACTCAATTTTTAGCTTCTTTACAAATTAAGGCTTGACACAAAGTAAGTTCTCTAGATACGAAACTAAGTGTGGGAACCTATATGTCAAGCAAGCATGCAAGCAACAATAATAAAGAGTAAAGGATAGAAATCACCGAGAGGGAACACAAAGATGTTTTCTCGGAGTTCCTTCCTTTTGAGGGGACGTACGTCTCCGTTGGGGGGGTGGGCGGTACTAATACTACCAACACCACTAAGGCCTCACCCTATTCTCCAGAGCACCCGCCTTGTGGCAAGCACACGATCCACTATGCGGTGACCTTTAAGGTGGTGATCGAAACCTTGTACAAAACCTTGGGGCACTTCTCCACAACTAAATTGGAGGCTCCCAAGATGACCTCGAAGCTCTTACACACAAGGAAGAGCTATATAGGGCGACTTCTTCAAGTTAGGGTTTCCTCAAACCCTAGAGCAACAACAACTTACAAAAATGGTGGGGAAACCCAAATCCCTTTGGTGGAAAGCTAGGTCTAGGTCTCCTCCCTCAATTCCCCAAGGGGCATCAAGTTTGAGTGGCTAGAGAGGGAGATCTAGGAGGTTGGAGCTCAGCATCAATGGAGAAGAGAGAGTAGAATTCGTGGCCTGAGCTTGGAGAAGAAGGGGGTATAAATACCCCCCTCGAAATATAGCCGTTGCTGGTGACTTAACCCAGAGACTCCGACTCCAACCAGCCAGAATCTCCGGCCAGACCGGAAACTCCGCTCGGGGGCAGGCGAAGACTCCGAGGCGGAGAGAGGGGCTTGCAGCAGGGGCCTGTTCGTCTGCGGTACCAAAGTTCCTGGGTGAGTGCACCTAGGTACCTAAGTTGCCTGAAATTGTCGCGTTTCGAAATGTTGGGCCGCGAACTACCGAGAGGGGCCATTTCGATGCAAACTCATCTCACCCCTACCAATCCAAACATACCGTGAAACTTCCCCGTGAAGTAGATGGTCGGGACCCTCATGTCAGTAATATTTCCGTGACGCAAGCGCCAACGCGGCAACCACGTAGGCGAAACGAGAGACTAAATGAGCATGGTGCATTAACCAAATTCACAAATCCACTCCCTCCCTCCTTTCGCATGAACCCTAGCACCGGCGTGTTGAAATCCCCTCTCCAACCAGAATGATCTCTTCGGGCATTAGACTTACGGCACCAAGTTGCTGCGCCTACTCGCTGCTACCGAGCTCTAATGCCGAATGGAGTGCCAGCCGTTGTGACGATCTAGCCCGCCTCTACCGCTGACGAGCTAAGCAGCGCGAAGGATGGCAGATCCATTTGCTGAGGAAGAAGTACTTCTAGCTAATTGCAGGTGAGCTACTCTTCTCTTTGCTATTCACACTACCTATAACTGCTATCTGGCTATTGGCATTACATAGATCGAACATAGAATTGTTTTCTAGCACGACGCTGACAAACAATTCTTATCTTTTGTCCCAAATTTTCTGTCAAGTAGGATCTCCGCTGAACCCAAATAAACGGTTATGGTCACCCTCTGCGGCTACCACATTAAATTAGCAGATGGGAAGAGCAGGTGAAATCAAGCTAGTTGTCTGAAGATGGAAGTAGTGCCTGTGCAGTTATGCAATGTCCCTGGTATGGTTGCTGCTGTGCGTGAACTTGCTGAAATGGGGCCAGAGCAGACTGCACTGTTTAGCTTCCTTGATGGACGAGGCTTCAAGGTTCCTATAGCGTGTGACAGTCAGCTAATTGGGTTGATGAAACAACATGCTGGGCTTCGCGTGGTTATGCTGATTTATAACATACTGGATGAGGAAGCTCCTGCTACTGGGAGTCGCCCAGCTATTATTGGACAGGGTGGTATAACTCGAACCCCTGCTGTTGTTGAGCAAAATGTGGTTCCTCGTCCGCGACATGCTTCTGTCAGGCAACCTCCTCGTAGGAGTCCCCGTATTGCCATTGTGGAAAATTCTGCTCTAGAAACTGCTGGTACTGGTCATCCCCGTGGTGTTGTTGCTCCGGCTTCTACTGACCCAATCCATGCTGCTGTTGAGCAAACTAAGGCGTCCCGAGGCTGCCCCGCTGTTGTTGCCAAGACCGCTGCCTTGTGTGCTACTCCTCCTCGAAACCGTCCTCAAGTTGTGCGAACCCGTGCTCTAGAATCTGCTAGAACTGGTCGTCCTCGTGTTGTTGTTGATCTGGCCGCTGTTGACCCAATCCCTGCCACTGTTGAGCAAACTAAGGCTTCTAGAAGCTTTCCCACTGTTGTTGCAAAGACTGATGCCTTGTGTCCTCCTCGAACCCGTGCTCAGGTTCAGCGAGCTATTGTTCTGGAGCTAGCTCATGGTCTGGATTCTACTAGCACTCGAAACACTGTTGTTGTGGGAACTGCTCCTGATCGTCGATGTGGCATGGCAGCAGCTGATCCTATTGTGGCTGCCGTTATAAGGGGCCCTGCCTATCCACCATGTAATGTAGCTCCCACTGCTAAGGGCCCTCGCCTTGCTCCTGGTCCTAGTACTTCCACCAAGGTTGATCCAGCTAACGATGACGCTGGTGATGGCGATGGTGGCATTGGGGCTAGGTCTGATGGTGCCACTCCACCTCTCGAACCTCTCGGAGGTTTCTATCCTAAAGAACCTAATGATGGCAAAGTAATCGTTCGTATCGGTGTTCCGGATTATACTGCAAAATGAGATGATGGCACAAAAAAATTCTATGACGAGTTTGTTGTAATCCTTGGCAGATACGATCCTGATGTGGTAGAGTTATCTGACCTGATGGTATCGTTACGTGTGAAGGTGATGTGGGGGTCCTCCCAGGAAGCACGTTTGTTATATTTTGGTTACACGAGCAAAAAGGCTATCGAAGTGAAAGATACCAGGGGTTTAGTCATAGCGTTTACAAGGAAACATTATATAGGTGAAGTGTACTTCCACTTGATAGTGCAAATGGTTGGAGAGGAATTGGAACTCGACAATAGAGATGATGGACTTTTAGAAGGCATGCGTGACCTGATCCATGGCATCACTGGGGCTGGTGCGACTGAGGGTAGGTTCGAACAGACGATGTCGGGGGGATGACCCCCGGGTAGACCAAGACGGGACTAACCGGCTGGCTCCAAGGAGCACACGTCGCCTAGACCCAGATCAAGGAACCGCAGCCGGGTGGAATTCCCACCCGGTCCATACTCAAGTTTCCTCGGCTGGCCCATCTAGCCAGGTAGCCAGAAGAACCAGCTGGGAGGCCGCTCCTAGCCGGCCGCCTCGGATCCGCTGGACATTGTACGATGGGGATGACGCTCCTTGCTGAGCGCACCCTTGACCGGATAGGCTGGTTGGCCTGGCCGGCGCTACTGGACAACTGTGCCAAAGCTGGAGGCTGACGGGCAAAGCAAGGGCTGACGAGGAAAGCCCTGGCTTACGCATAAAGAGCTAGTTGACGGATAAAGAGCCGGATGACAAGTAAAGCAGGGGTGTTGAGCGCTAAAGCATGGTCCTCCCCTATACTAGAAGCTGGACTTGACTCGGGCTTACCGTTTGGCCCTGTCCAGCTGGCCCACTTTGTAAAGCCCAAATCCAAACAGTAAACCCTAGAACCCACCTTGTAAGCTACCTCCTCGACATGTATATAAAGGGGTAGTGCTAGGGTTCTAGGTAAGCTCAAGCAGAAGGAAAATAGACACAAGAAGAAGGACTTAGAGAATTCCTAGCAAGAAGTAGCTAAGGAAACAGCTCAAGGAGCACTTGTATTGGGCATTCGCCCCCTTTGATAGTAGATCCTTGCAGGAGTAGGAGTGTTACCTCGCCAAGAGGGCTCCGAACCTGGGTACATCGCTGCGTTTGCTGTATCTGTCCCCAACCTGTTGTGGGTAGCCACCGATAGCAACCTGAGTGTCCCCTTCAAGCCATCCCCGATGACACCGTCGTGTTCCACACCACGACAGTTGGCGCCCACCATGGGGCACAGCGCTTCGGCTAGGATCATCTATCGCACGGGACTTCCACTCGTCGCTGGTGAGTAAGTAGCTTCTGGCCTCGTCCTCACTCTCGGCTCCTACGACTACGTCCTTGACAACGCGTCCTGCTTCGCTAGGGGGACTTTCCCAAGTGGGGGCTCCATCATGCGCTTCGGCGAGCACCGTGTCTATGTCATCACTGTCCCTGAGGCCTTCCCTAATGAGGTCGTCACCATCTTTGGCGCAACACTTGGCTTCTCCGCCTCGCGCACCGCTAGTGGCAGCGTCGAGGTCATGATGGCAGGCTCGGTGGAGAACCCCTACCCACCTCTGGAGCGCAACATGGACGACCGCGCCACCAACTCACACCTCCCGAACCCAGACTTGAGCAACTCGTCCATCGAGCACCTCCGCAACCCCATCACCCCCATCGAGGCGGATCTAGCTGCAGTTGCGGCAGCCCTGGAAACTACATGCTAGAACCTTCTGAAGGAAGCTAGCAAGGTGGTAGCCGCCCAGCGGCGGATGAACGCCAGCATGCAGGGGAAAAAACAACATCGTGCACGTCTTCGCGCGCCTACCCGGCACCAGCCGATTGGCTCAACCGCTAGGCCAGAACCTCGGCTCAGAGATGGATCGTGCTGCTGATCCACGCACACCCGCGGTGCAGCCGGTCTACAGCACCCCCGCCAAAAACATGAGGGCCGCAGAGGCGGCAGTTGTGGAACTTAGCCACCTGGAGGGCGAGGAACTGCTCCGTCAGCAAGCGTGCGTCCAGCTCCTTGTGGTCACGGCGAATAAGCAATAGGCCGAGGCAGAACTCAGCATGGCCGGCAACAGCAGAACCCAGCCGGCTAACCGAATGGCGGACCCGGCTACGGGCAGCAGCAAAGCATCTTCCCCAAATGGAGCAAGACAGAGCAACCGCCCACGAGGTGGATCTGTAGGCCGCGGGCAAAACGCTCGCGACATGGCAGCTGTTACCAGCAAAAATCGTGAGTCGGCTGACGAAGTCGCAAAGGCCAAGCGCTCCCCATGTCCTGCCTATCTGGCCGGCTGGGACCGCTCGAGCCGGATGAACAACAAGATGCGCACGCGAATCGACTTGCTGGTCCAATCACGCGTGCTGGAGGAAGAAAGTCCAGCCGGACCAAGATGTTTCGGACCACACATCCAGAACGAACCATTTCCAAAGGGATTTTCACTCCCAAGGGATACGCCAAAGTACAACGGCTTGGTCAAGCCGGAGGACTGGCTGGTGGACTATACCACCGCCATGGGCATCGCCAACGGCAACCATCGGGTGGCAATGCGCTACGCCCCTCTCATGCTCCTCAACTCGGCCAGGACGTGGCTCAACAGTCTCCCCGACAACAACATCAACGCTTGGATCGATTTCGAGCAGTCATTCGTTCGCAACTTCACTGACACCTACAAGGGCCCAAGCCGGCCTAGCGAGCTTGCACTCTGTGTGTAGGGCCCGGATGAATCTGATCGCTCCTACATCACTCGATGGACGAGCATGCACAACACCTGTGAGGGGTTACGTGAACATCAGGTGGTCGATTTCTTCATCAACGGCTGCAGAGACGGCACTATCCTCAAGCATAAGCTTCGCCGGGTGGAACCCACAACCATGGCACAAACCATGGCCATCGCAGACAAGTATGCCACGGCCGACGCGACAATGAAAAGATCCGTCCGAGTGGACGACCAAGGGCAAATAATCATTGATGTCACCGTAGATTGGCGCCATCCGGAAGGGAATGGGCACAATTCTAGGAAGAACGACAACCGCCACGGCAAGAGAAAGGACGATCAGCCGGATAACGAATATGGCTCCAGGCAGGTGGCAGAAGTGCAGGAGGATCCGGCTGCAGGCGGAAGCCGGAGACAGAAGCCTGATGACCAGCCTCCAAGGCCCAAGTACACCATTGAGTCGATGCTTGATGGGCCATGCAAGTTCCATAGCGGAGGAAACAAGCCGGCTACGCACACCACATGCCAGTGCACCTGGACGAAGAAGATGGCAGAAATTGCTGGCGCACCGGCCGGGCAAGCGCCACCTCCCCCTGTCGGCGGGCCGCCAGGCGATCGCAAAAACCAACGTCGAAGGGAGGCGACGACAACAACTACCCTCGCCAGGTGGGAAATTACCACATCTTCATCATGGAGCCAGATACCTAGCAAAACAAAAGGCGTCGTAATGCGGAAGTGAACGCAATCGTTCCTCCCGTCCCATAGTACCTCAACTGGTCAGAGCAAGAAGTTGCATGGAGCTGGAAGGACCAGCCGGCTGAGCTGCCTCACCCGGGCACCTACGTGATGGTTCTGGATCCTATCATTGTCTCCCAGAAGCATTCCTGCAGATTCTCCCACGTCCTCGTTGATGGAGGGAGCAACATCAACCTCCTGTACCGCAGCTCGCTCAACCGGCACGGTATCAGTGAGTTGTAGCTGGAGCCATCAAGCACCTCCTTCCACGGAGCCGTCCCCGACCCTTCGCATTCCCCCATCAGAAAAATCCAGATGGACGTCATCTTCGACACGAAGGACAACTTCCGCCGTGAGCCCATCTGGTTCGAGGTGGTCAACCTCTGCAGCGCGTATCGCGCGATCCTGGGGCGCCCAGCACTCACCAAGTTCATGGCGGTACCACATTACGCCTACCTCAAGCTGAAGCTACCAGCACCCAAAAGGGTCATCACTGTGGCCGGCTGCTACAGACCAATCCAAAATAGCAGAAGCCATGATCATCATGGAAGAAAAACGCATAATCATGCAGAACGTGGCGACCCTGCAGAAGGACATGCCGGCTGGCGAGCCCAAGCCCGCCGGAGAGGCACAATTCAAGCCATCCAAGGGCACGAGGAAGATCCTGCTAAACGAGGTCGAGCCAGACAAGTTTATCCTGGTCAGGGACAGCCTTGACAGCAAATAGGAAAGCGCGCTCGTCGACCTCCATGAGAATCGGGATATCTTTGCATGGTCCCCCAAGGACATGCCAGGTGTTCCTAGGGAGCTCACCGAGCACTCTTTACATGTCAGGACGGATGCAAAACCGGTCAAACAGTCACTACACCTCTTCGCGGAAGAAAAAAGAAGAACAATTGGGGAGGAGATCACCCGGCTGCTCGTAGTCGGATTTATCATGGGAGTTTTCCACCCGGAATGGCTACCAAACCCAGTACTCGTGCTGAAGAAGAACAAGACTTGGCGTATGTGTGTTGACTACACCAGTCTGAACAAAGCATGCCCCAAGGATCCATTCGCCCTACCAAGGATAGACCAAGTGATCGGTTCCATGACCGACTACGAGCTGTTGCCATTTCTGGATGCATATCCGGCTAGCACCAGATCCGGATGAACTCCGCTGATCAAATAAAGACATCATTCATCACTCCTTATGGAGCCTACTGCTACAACACAATGCCGTTCAGATTGAAGAACGCTGGAGCAACATACCAGTGTTGCATGCAGAAGTGCTTGCAGAATCAGATTGGCAGAAACGTACACGCCTACGTCGACTATGTGGTAGTCAAGACCAAGGAGCTCGAGACACTCCTTGAGGATCTAGAGGAAACATTCTCTAACCTCCGCCGGTTCCAAATGAAGCTAAACCCGGAGAAGTGCGTATTTGGTGTCCCAGCTGGTCAGCTACTTGGTTTTCTCGTATCCGAGCGAGGAATCGAGGCGAACCCGGAAAAGATCGGCGCAATCGAGCGCATGCAGCCGCCCAAGAACTTGATATATGTCCAAAAGTTCACCGGTTGTCTAGCTTCCCTCAACCGGTTCATCAGCCGGCTGGGCGAGAAAGCACTCCCACTGTACCAGCTCATGAAGAAGACAAACAAGTTCGTCTAGACATCACAAGCGGATGAAGCTTTCCGCGACCTCAATCGCATGCTCACCTCGCCACCCATCCTGGCTGCACCAGCAGCAAAGGAACCCATGTTGATGTACATCACAACAACAAACAGGGTTGTCAGTGTGGTGTTGGTAGTGGAGAGGCCAGAAGAAGGAAAGGCGCAGCCGGTGCAACGACCGGTGTACTACCTGAGTGAGGTACTCTCGCTCTCAAAGAAGAACTACCCTCATTACCAGAAGCTAGTGTATGGCATGTACATGGCTGCCAAGAAACTGAAGCACTACTTCCAAGAACACTCCATCCGGGTGGTGGCGCTAGCGCCACTAGCGGAGATCATCGGCAATAGAGACGCCACAGGTCGGGTGGCGAAATGGGACATAGAGCTTGGTGCCCACAACATACAGTACGAGCCAAGAACGGTGATCAAGTCTTAGGCCTTAGCGGATTTCCTTGTCGATTGGGCAGAAACACAGTACCTGCCGCCTTTCCCTAACTCCATGCATTGGAAGATGCATTTCTAGGGCTCCAAGATGTATGGATCTCTCGGAGCCGGAGTGGTCATCACCTCTCAAAAAGGAGACCAGCTAGAATACGTGTTACAGATCCACTTCCGCGCATCCAACAACGTTGCTGAGTATAAAGCGCTCGTCCATGGCCTTAAGATGGCAAAGGAAATAGGCATCCGGTGCATCCTATGCTTTGGCAATTCCGATCTGGTGGTGCAGCAAGTGTCAGGCGACTGGGACGCCAGAGATGCAAACATGGCTCTATACCGTTTGTTCGTACATTAGCTATGTCCCTGTTTTGAAGGAAGCGAGTTTCATCATGTTCCTAGGGTGAACAACGAGGCCATAGACACACTCGCCCGCATCGGGTCAACAAGACAACCAATTCCGACTGGAGTTTCCCTTGAGCACTTACGCAAGCCATCAATCACACCGTCTCCCGAATCCGACTCCATCATATTGGATGCGGATCCGGGGACTACAACTCAAGACCTCATGATGGTGCACACCGCACCCGGCCGCCCGCCACACAGGGACCTGCTCTAAGACCTCCATGACGGCCGCACCGCACCCAGGGACTGCTGGCTCCAAGACCTCCGCGACGGTTGCACCGCACCCAGGGACTGCCTCGCCGCACCTGGGGGCTGCCGGCTCCATGACCTCCGCGACGGTTGCATCGCACCCGGGGACTGCTACTATGCACACGGTGACTACCGCCTCCAGCCTAGAAGCTGCCGGCTCCGCCGCCCCACCCAGACGGCCTCCGGACGAGCCTGACCCAGCCATCCAAGCATAAGTGAACCTGCTAATGCAAGCGGTATGCGCCATCCGGGAAACACCAACATGGGCCAAGCCATTCATGGATTTCCTAGCCAACGGAGAGCTGCCCGAAGAGGAGGTACAGGCAAGACAGATCAAGCACAGAGCCAGCGCATACACCATCATCAACAACGAGCTCTACAAGCATAGCGTTGGCGGCATCTATCAAAGATGTGTGGGCCAAGAGGAAGGAATCCGGCTGCTGGTCGACATCCACCAAGGCGAGTGCGGACATCATGCATCATCACGAGACATAGTGGCAAAGGCATTCCGCCACGGGTTTTACTGGCCCACGGCACTAGAAGACGCTGAGCAGATTGTCAAGGCATGCAACGGGTGTCAGCTATTCATCCAACAGAAACACACTCCGTCTGCAGCACTCAAGACTATTCCCATCACCTGTTCGTTCGCTGTCTGGGGGCTGGACAGGGTTGGCCCCTTCAAAACGGCCAGATCCGGCATGACCCACTTGCTGGTGGCGGTGGAGAAGTTCACCAAGTGGATAGAGGCAAAGCCAATAAACAAGCTGGATGGGCCAACAGTGGTCAAGTTCTTCACAGACATAATCACACGCTTTGGCTACCCCAACATCATCATAACCGACAACGCAACAAATTTGGCCAAGGGAGCTTTCGCACGATTCTGCGCAGATAAGGGCATCCGCCTGGATCTCGCATCTGTGGCACACCCCCAGTCCAACGGGCAGTGCGAGCAAGCAAACGGTATGGTCCTAGCCGGAATCAAGCCCCGGCTGATCGAACCACTGATGAGATCTCCTGGCTGCTGGATTGAGGAGCTACCGGCTGTACTCTGGAGCCTGCGCACAACGCCAAACCGGTCCACCGACTACACTCCGTTCTTCCATGTTTACGGGGCGGAGGCGGTCCTGTCCACTAACATTGATTTTGACGCACCCCGCAAACTTCTCTACACAGAACAGAAGCACGGGAAGACAGTGTCGATCTCCTGGAGGAAGCACGTGAACTGGCCTTATGCTCTGCCCCTTTTACACTTGAACAAGAAGTGTATGTACCTTACTTTCATGTATAGGAGCCTTGACACAGTCTCGGGGACTCTGCAATAAAATAAGCAAGTCGTGCTGCATAAGTTGGCTTTTCTGGCTGCATTACTCTAGACCCCAGAGCCGGCGATCCGCCTCGGGGACTCGCCGGTTGGCCTAGATGGCTGCACAATCCATGCGGCAAAGTACTGTACGCGGTTTCTAAGGCTTCCTCTTCGGTTCCAGCTGTAGACCGCAAGCCGGCTGGCAGATCCGGCAAGAGCAGAACGCTCAAAGGCCCCTACACGAAGGCATACGAGGAAAACAAAAAGCGTCTGGGCGACCGGATCGCTTCGCTCAAAGGCAATGACCCAAACCCGAAGTATCGTGCAGTACACCTACCAAGCTACCCCTTCGACTCTGGCTAAAAGCCAGCAAGGGAACAACACTGAAATTGGCCAATGCTCACTGAGAAAAGGGAAAAGACATTGAACTTGTGCGAATTAGAAAATATCTGAAAACTAGTTCATCTAAGATTACAGTTTGGACTTGCATGTGCTTAACCAGGTAAACAACTTGTTTGTTTCTATGTTTACATGAGCCAAAGTTCAACGGCGAGCACCACCAAGGCAGAGGTAGAAAGCTTCCAGGTGGTAGCAGAGCAGGTCAAGGAGCTTCGACCCGGCTGTATTCTCCAGCCGGCCCGAACCTCAGGGACTACACCCTGTGGGTGCGCTTGCATGCCCCCACACAGAAACCTACAAAACAAAGAGCATAAAGGAGATTCGACCCGGCTGTATTCTCCAGCCGGCCCGAACCTCGGGGACTATACCATGTGGGTGCGCTTATGCGCCCCCACAAAGAAGCAGGCATGCAAAAGATGCAAAACAGAAAGTGCACAAGCAAATAAGATAGAGGGAGGCGATGCTCCCACAGAAGTTCAACATGTCAAATATGGACAATTGTTCACATGGCGCACAGAAAAGACGAATTTTTCAAAGTCACAAATACTACCGGCATACCGGGGATCAAATTCACTGAGGGGTAGAAGGGCCAGAGGTGTCAGCTGGAGCACGGCTGCAGGAGGCGACATCCATCGAGGTGGCCACATCCGGGCTGTGGAAGTATCGCTCCGTGCCGGCTGGGTCACTGAAGTCCCTATCTAGCGCGACGTAGCTCCCGATCGTCATGGCACAGGAGCGGATGTATGGGACATCAGGGCGAAGCTGGTCGTAGCTGGTCCCTTGGCGGAATCCACGGGAAAGGCTCCGTAGATCCACATCTGGGTACTAGGACTTCAGCAGCGCCAGCACCATCTCCATGCCATCGCGAGTCGCCCACTCCCGGGCCACGTTCATGAGCTCCAGAGCACCCCAGAGACGCTCAGCCAAGACATCCATAGTGGCAGGCGGGACGGCCTCGGGCCAGACATATTCAAAGACCTCGAGAGCAGCAGCACGGAGCTTGTTCGCCTCCTCGCTGACGATCGTCACCATCTCCGTCAGGTGGAGATCCCGATCCGGATCCGTCTCGGGAATCCGGCCCAGTGCCTGATCTGTTGCCTCAGGGTACTGAGCTGTAGCCAGAAAAGAGGGCAGCAGTCAGTATCAACCACAAAGGACAAATACGCAAAAGGGGCTCAAGTCAAAATTACTTACTGACAACAATCTCAGCGATCTGGCAGAGCTCTGATAGCACCGCCGCCTCCTTGGCCTTGGAGGACTTGAGGGCGTCCGGCTGGGTGGCATAAAGCCCCTCCAGGTTCTTCAGCGCCTCGGTCCGGGCGTCTGTAGCCTTCTTGGCCCTACCAGCCTTGATCTCCATCTGCTGCTGCTGTGCAGTCAGCTTGGCGATCTAGTCCTAGTGGGTCTTGCTGGCCTCCTCTAGCCGGGCGACCTTGTCCTTCAGCCAGGCCACCACGTGGTCCCGGTCCGCCAACAAAGCTGTAGGAGGGTAACCAATACTCAACAAGAAGCGCGAGAAATCACGCAATTGGGAAGATATGGTAGAGCAAGCGACCTTACGGCCTAGGTCGTGCGAAGTCTTGGCAGCATCGGTAAGAGCCCTCTGTGCCAGAAAAGAGAGATAAGAACCAAGAGAAACAACTACGTCGCGAGACGGTGACAAAACAAAAAGACTGGCGACAGAGCACATACCTCGACAGAAGCTCCTAGCGTCCTGGCTTGGCCGAGCCCCTGCTCCAGCGCCCCCACCAGCTGGCGGATGTGGCCAACTGCCAGCGGAGCCGCCTCCGACAACTGTGCTAGAAGGGCATCCGGCGGCAGCGCGACACGCGCCGGCATCCAGTCGGTGACCTGGAGGTCGTCGTCGCTCACCGGAGCCACAGAGGGTCCAACCTCCGGCTGGACAGGTGCAACTGGCGACGACACCTCCACTGGCTCCTCCACCCGGTAGGCACTGGAGTCAGCACCCAGCGCCGAGCCGGTGGGAGGGACGGCCGCACCGACACGCCCGAACAACAAACCTCCCGCGAGCCAGGAGACAGCCCCGGCCCGGTGAAGCGTCATGGGCTCAGCCGGCGGCACCACATCTGTCGCTGCTGCCTCGGGGCCCAGAGCCGGTGCAGCCTTGGGAGCCAGAGCCGGCGCAGCTTCGGACTCCGAAGCCGCCGCAGCCTCGGATGCCGGAGCCGGTGCGCTCCCCTCGGCGGCAGGCGGAGGGGCATATGTGATGGCGACGGTCGCGGAGCCGGGCAAGGACATAGCCTCGCTATAGAAACACAAGAAGTGAGCGACGCAAATACAAGTAAGACAACACCAACACCAAAAAAGACAAGAGAACCTACCCGGCAACGCTCGGCATGGTGGGCGCGGCGCGCCGGCGGCGCGACTTCTTGGCGCCACCTGTAGCCGGGGCGATGTTGGTAGGGGCGGCCTGTTTCCCCTGCCCCTGGGCGCGGAAAGCTCGGCCAGCACCACGTCCTCGCCGTGCGCAGCTATTCTAAGGACAAGCAAAAAGTCAAGATTACAACTACAAGCATGGCAAGTGCAAGCATGACAAACGCAGGGAAAAGATTCTCACTGGGTGGGAACTCGCAGCCCTTGTCAGCCCGCATGGGGAACCTCTCCGCCTCCACGGGCGGAGCCTTTGCCGGCTTGAAGCCGTGGCGAAGTTGGGGAGCTCGGTGTCCCCCATACCGTCCTCCGCTAGTTGCACCGTGAAAAGCTACTCAACAAGGGAAGATAACAGGCACGAAACGGGAGTCCCTCAGGAAAATCCACCCGGAGAAGAGCAAGAAAAAACATACCTTTGGTGGCAGCCAGCCGTGGTGGTACGGCCGGCAGGAGAACTGCCACTCCTCCTCCAGCGCCTCCTTCTAAATGGTGGCAAGCCATTCGCGGAGGGCGGCGTACGACACATCCAGCGGGAATACCCAGGTGGGATCCAGATGGCCGGAGAGGTGGCACATCTTGTGCGACCGGTGCTGCAGCAGGAACAGCGGGTCACCATCCAGGACAACAGAATGTCCCGGGCGGTGAGCCGCTCCTTCTCCACGAGGACGGCCAGCTGGGCGCCCATCCGGTCGATGCTGCCCTAGGCGCCTAAGTGCTGGACGATCCAGGCCTTCTGGCTGGAGGGGATGTTGGCGAAGGCGGGGACCTTGATGAGGTCCACCTCCGTGTTGTTGCGCACGTAAAAATACGAGCACTGCTAGAGCTTGACGGTGTCGGGGAGCCCCAGGCGGGGGATGGGCGCTAACGGTCGTGGGTAGATGGCGCAGCAGCCCGTCTCCGTCCATGGGGCGCCCTTCCCCACCACCTGCACCTTGAAATGGAAGAACTTCAAAATTTCGCGCCATCGGGACAGACGCTGAGGAATGCCTCGCAGCAAGCCGCGTGATGCAACAGCATCGACACGGCGTTGGCTCCGAGGTGGTGAAGTTGCAGATCAAAAGTGAAAAGCAACTCCAGGACGAAGCAGCTCAGCGGCAGCCCTAGGCCACGAGCAAAGTGGGCGAGGAAGACGATGGATTCACCTGGCTAGGGGTGCGGCACCCGCTCGACCTCTGGCACGAGGCGATGCTTCACCACCCGCTCCGACGGCAGGAACTTCCCCCGCCGATACTTCCTCACGAACTCCTCCGTGACATAAGAGCCACACCAACCGCCAGCGACCTCAGGCAGCATATTGCCTGGGAAAGTAGCCGTGATGGAGGCGCCGGGTCCCATGGTCAAAGAACAGGAGCGACGCCGGCGACCAAAGAACGGTGGCGCAGAAGAGCAGAGGAAGGCTAGAGCACAAGGAAGAGCAAGGATGGCAGGCACAGGGAGACGAAGTGAAGAACCACCGCTCCTCGCGCACGTATTTATCGGCGAAGCATAACCGCACCATTTCCCCTGCCCCACGCCACGTGGCAAAGCAACCACCCCACTACCCCGCGCCGGTTCGAGGCAGATCGCATGCGCCAGCGCCGCGTGCATAGAAAATCCCGCAGGCATTACTGCGGGAGGCAAAACGCCCCCACGATCTCTAAGGAAACAAAATGATGGCGGCGTGCGCACAGTTACCAAAAACTATAGCGGTAGACCCAGAAGTCAAACTAACGCGACGCGTGCCAGAAACACCAGGCGTGGCATGCACAAGCACCAACGACAGCAGACTGGCGATCCATCTCCCGGCCGGCTACGGCAGCCGGTCAAGAAGATCACCCATCACACCCTGTGGGTGGGTCCATTGGCTCCGTAGCCGGTGAACCCCAGCCGGGAAAACAACACATAATCTAAAGCCGGTACAGGACAAAGACTACAAGACAAAGGCTACAAGACAAACGAAAACGACAAGGCATCTGCATCATCAATCATTTCAAATGAGCATGCAAGAAATTCTCCACAAGGCCAAGTCCTAACGCGCTCGGGGACTAGTGTCGAGGGGATGACCCCCGGGTAGACCAAGACGGGACCAACCGACTGGCTCTAAGGAGCGCACGGTGCCTGGACCCAGATCAAGGAACCACAGCCGGGTGGAATTCCCACCCGGTCCATACTCAAGTTTCCCCGGTTGGCCCATCTAGCCAGGTAGCCAGAAGAACCGGCTGGGAGGCCGCTCCTAGCCGTCCGCCTCGGATCAGCTGGACATTGTACGGTGGGGATGACGCTCCTTGCTGATCGCAACCTTGACCGGACAGGCTGGCTGGCTTGCCCGGCGCTACTAGACAACTGCACCAAAGCTGGAGGCTGACGAGCAAAGCAAGGGCTGACGAGGAAAGCCATGGCTTACGCATAAAGAGCCGGCTGACGGATAAAGGGCCGGATGACAAGTAAAGCAGGGACGTTGAGCGCTAAAGCATGGTCCTCCCCTGTACTAGAAGCTGGACTGGACCCGGGCTTACCGTTTGGCCCTGTCCAGCGAGCCCACTTTGTAAACCCCAAATCCAAACAGTAAACCCTAGAACCCACCTTGTAAGCTACCTCCTCGACCTGTATATAAATGGGGTAGCGCTAGGGTTCTAGGTAAGCTAAAGCATAAGGAAAATAGACACAAGAAGAAGGACTTAGAGAATTCCTAGCAAGAAGTAGCTAAGGAAACAGCTCAAGGAGCACTTGTATTGGGCATTCGCCCCCTTTGATAGTAGATCCTTGCAGGAGTAGGAGTGTTACCTCGCCAAGAGGGCTCCAAACCTGGATACATCACTGCGTTTGCAGTATCTGTCCCCAACCCATTGTGAGTAGCCACCGATAGCAACCTGAGTGTCCCCTTCAAGCCATCTCGATGGCACTGCCGTGTTCCACACAGAGGAGAGTCTTACAGAGGAGCGTTATAAAGAGGAGCAGGAAGAGCATCCCCAGAAAGGGCACCCCGAAGAAGAACGTCACCAAGGAGACCATGCCAGAGAAGAGGACGCCCAAGAGTCACACGAAAAAAGGCACCACGCTGTAGAGTACACCCTGAGATCTAGTCAAAATGCCACACCGAACGGTAGCAGAAAAAACGCTAACAGGGCTAGCACAGTGGTGAACACTCCTAGGAGTGGTAGCAAAGAGGCGAAGATAGCCAGCACGGAGGCTACCATACCCAGTGGGAGCAGAAAATACTAATTTGGAGCGGAACACGCCGCTAAAGTCAGGCAATAATGCCAGCATGAAGGAGAACATGCCCAATAGTAGCAGCAAAAGGGCTAATTTGGAGCGGAACACGCCGCTGAGGTCAGGCAATAATGCTAGCACGAAGGAGAACACGCCCAATAGTAGCAGCAAAAGGGCTAATTTGGAGCAGGACACGCCGCTGAGGTCAGGCAATAATGCCAGCACGAAGGAGAACACGCCCAATAGTAGCAGCAAAAGGGCTAATTCAAAGAAGAACACGCCACAGAGGTTAGGCAATAATGCCAGCACCCTGGAGCCAACACGCGTGAGGGGAGGCAGTAAGGAGATCACACCCAAGAGCAGCAGCAAAAAGCCTAGTTCGATGGGGAATGGAACGTAGATGTCAAGCCCTACTGATACCATCAGGAAAGACTACATCAGGAAGGAGGATGTACAAAGGAAGAGCAAGAGAGTTCTGTACAGTCAAGATGAAATTGATTCTGACTGCTATTTGTCCACTGAAGTACCTGGGATGCGTGCAAACGTAAGACCACCCCATGTGGTTGCAGTAGAACCAATCGAGTGTCTTGGAGAAAACAGAGTTGCCGGTGAGGTGGATTGGGGCAATGTTCCGGTCCATCCGGGTGGAGACGATGGTGCAGCCCCACCCATGGGAGTCAATATGATGTGTGCAGTACTAGGCATTAGAGACGATGGCAAGGATTCTGAATCAGATGAAGAAGGAACTATAGAGGATATGAATCTGGTGATGACGAAATAGACGAGCAACTTAAGGATGAGTCTGGTATTCCAGTCGATGATTTGGGTGTTGAAGTAGAAGAAATGAAACATGACCACGAGTATCCTATAATTTAGGTCGACACCGAGTTCAGGAGCATGCATGAGTTCATGATGTCGTTCCGGCATTTTTGTATCAAGGGGCAGTTCGATGTTTATCGACTGAAGAACACTGCCTAGAGGTAGGAGGCCGTTTGCAAGTTAACATGGATGAATGGATGGGCCGAGGTACATTGTCCATGGAGGATCACAGCAAGAGCCTTACCTGCGTCGAAGGCAATTATGGTACTAGGGCAATGAATGCAGCAAACCATTAGAACTTTCTCTCTTTCCACTCTATAACTACAATTGATGTGCGATATCTTTCTAGCAACTAGTCGACTCTGCTTATCTTTTAAATGAATCTGTGTTGCAAGTGAACAAAATGGGACCTCCACACATGTGTCCGACAGGCAGCAAACTGAAATCCTCAATGGATGATATGGAGTGGGTGGCTATGCAATCTATGTCCATACTAAAGGATAACCCTAAGGAGACCACGAAGAATATTCAGACTAGCCTCGGTACTAAATACAACATTGTACTACCGTATTACACGGTTTGGAAAGGTAAAGAGAAAGCTCTGGGGGTCTTGCACGGGGATTGGATCAATAGCTTCAGGACGCTGTACAACTTCAAGGCGGAGGTACAAGGTAGGTGTCCAGGGAGTGTTGTGGAGATTGACACCGAATCTGTACGTGGTAAAATATATTTGAAAAGATTTTTCATGGCGCTTAAACCTTGCATCTAGGGATTCAAGGACGGATGTAGGCCATATCTAAGTGTAGACAGCACTGTCCTAACTGGGAAATGGAAAGGTTGTCTGACATCTGCCACAACACTTGATGGTCACAACTGGATGTTCCTAGTGGCATTCAGGCTATTTAAAATAGAAATGGAGGAAAACTGAGTCTGGTTTATGAGGCAGCTCAGGAGATCAATAGGCCACATGGATCCATTGCCTATATCCACGGATGCATGCAAAGGGCTAACGAATGCATACATGGTATGATCATGAAGTTGTTAAATTTAATGAGAGAGATCGGTAGGAGACTTAGAGGACATATTCTACCGCCAGTTATACAGCAACTGCACAAGAGAAGCCGAGGACTTGCTCATCTTAATGTTCTCCCGTCAACCAGCAGCAGCTGTGAGGTGGTCGGTATGTCCAAGAGTGGCAAACGGGATGTTGTGATCAGCCAGCTGCGAGAATGCACCTGCTTAGAGTGGCAGCATACCGGGAAACTTTGCGACCACGCCTTGGCCTTCTTCGTGAAGAAAAGAACTCTACCACATTTGGATCAGTATTTGTCAGACTACTACTCTATGGAAAATTTCAGAGCTACGTATGCTGGATCCGTCGACCCATGTACAAACCCATCTCAGTGGCCCCAAGTCCAACTGTATTTCGAGCTTTGCCAGCCAGTTACAAAAAGGGGCAGAGGAAGACCTCAGGTGAATAGGTTTAAGAATTTTCTCGAGAAGAAGGGTTCGGCTTTCTGTGCTACCAAGAAGGGCAAAAACAGATATAAGATCTGCCATCTTATAGGCCATAGAGCAGCGGGCTATCCCCTTAATGCTCCCAAACCTAGGTATGAGATGGTACATTCACACAAAAAAATTATAGTCTATAGATATAAGGTAGTAATCCATGTACTGTTTTTTTACAGGAAGCGCAAGGTAAGAAACAAGACAACCGACTCAGTGATTTTGCTGCGGGAAGAAAACCAAAACGAGTGGAGTGATGATGCTGGATAAGATTCTGGTGCTGATTAGCCTGACTTCCCTCGACCCGGAGATGCAGGGTACATGAAGGTAAGAAAATTGGCACCCAGGAAGAGGAAGAAGGTAGGAGAGGAAGAAGCCAGTGGACGTGAAGGAAAGAGGAAGCAAGTTGGCACCCAAGCAGAGAAAGAAGGCTAGCAGTGTAGAAGCCTAATGATGTATTGAACTTGAACCTATATTTGTAGTTCGGTTAAACTCTGGAGCTGTGTGCGTGGAACTTGTCGGGCGAAACAATCTGCCTCCCATACTCGGAGTAAAATGTATTGCGACTTTCGGATTGGATAAGGCCGAGGCTACTAGTTGAATCCGAAATTGTGACTGTGCCACTACTATCCAAACAACCGCGATAGCCAAGCGATTAAGGGGTCTCCAAAATCGATGAGTGTTAGTGGCATAGACATGAATTATTTACACGCGCTTAATAAATCCCTGCTATTGGCATTACACTTATGATAAGTTTCTGGGCTGAAAAACAATTTCTAAGCTGGCTGCTACACTCCACGAAGCAACAACTTATTTCAGCTGCTAGACAACGACATGGCAACATAAACTGCAAATGCAACAGATAATGCCCAGATAATGTGGAAATTGTTTCCACTATCTGGCCTAATATTGAGCCCGTCTGTCTCACCACCTCCCTGCCCCTGCCTCCCCTACACCTGGCGAAGTTCGCGGATCTCTTGCTCCATCGCACGAATCTCCTCTTTCTTGTCCCACACAGCATCACGCAGATCCTGAATAAGCTCTTTGTGAAAACCTGTCAGTGGCTTTTCGATCCACACAAACATGTCACAGCCAGTCCCCCTCCCTTCCTGCAAAGTAGATTGAAGGAAACAAAAAAATGAATTACATTACGCTTTCCGGATTCGGGTTACCATTGTACCTACAGTACGCACTTATCGCTCTGATGCTGCAGTTGCTGAATTTTCCTGCAGTATTTTCGTCGGTCCACGAAATCCATCTCGGCATCTTCTCACCGCACAAACACATCATATCGGGGTAGTAATAGTAGGGTGCTCTCCGGTATCTGATGGGGGCACCCACCTGACGGTGTTGAGCTGACCCTGATTCCGCCTGAGAAGAAATGCATGAGATGCTAGCCATGAGCGAGGGGAGCGAGGGCAGAGGAAAGAGGATCCTTTAGATGTAAGGGTAGTGGTGAAGCGTGATTTATCCCCACTTAATAACTCGGGCAGAATCCTACCGTTCACATTCGGCTAAAAGGTGGGGGACCTAGCGTGTGGACTTGTCAACCAAACCTCGCGCCTTCGTGGTTCAAAGGCCCTCTCGCGCACATTGGACGAAATTTTTTGGCACCTTGCCTACATACATATCACTGGGAGGCCTTGCTCAGGAACCAGACACGCCTGGCCCACAATCTTACTCCCTCCTAGGAACTTGTCATGGCTCGCGCCGGCAGATCCATCCGCTCCAACGCTTTCGGTAGGGCTCGCCCCGGCGGATCCACCCCAAGATCCTACCGTCGCAGTATCAAATGGCCATGGTTTCTTGAGAGGAGCGACGACGCTACGTATTTGAGCTCGGCCGCTCCTACCTGTAGAAGGACTGATGCGGCATCGAGCTCGAGCAGGAGCCGCCAGGCACGACAGTGCTCGGTCCATGCCAACCCCGTCACCTTTGTCATTGTCAATTCTGATGTGGAGGACGACAGGGACGAAGCTGTGCAGAATGCCATTGTTGCCTCCTTGGCGAAGGGCAAGCCACAGGCGGGAGTGGATGTCGCTGGGAAGGGCACGGCGGTGTCACCAATCAAGGTGGACTCCGACGACAGCGCTGTGATGTAGGTTTAGATGTTGTTTAGGATGGTTGCAATTTCGGTTGTGTTTAGTGCGAGTACAATTATTGTAATGGGTTTGTCGAGCTATATTGAGAAATATGTGCAATAACAGCGTGTGAGTGCTTCCACTTTAGAAATTGTGTCTGCGCCATTTGCATGTTGCATTATCAACGTAGATTACATGTAAACAATCCAAGAAAAATCAGATTACAACCATCAGACGGGAGTGGCAAGATGGAAGAGAAGTTGGGACAGTGGCTTCGAGGGGAAGGAAGAGAAGGTGGCGTGACACTGGCAGGTGGGCCCATGGAACATGTGACACTGACATGTGGGGGCGGGAGCATACGGTATTTCCAGTATGTACAGAGCAAGTGGACTTTGCAACGTGACAACAGCAAGCTAATTGGACCAATAACTCGTTGAATTATTAAGGAGTACTAAAAAATGTACAACTAGGGTACATTCACACAACACGTATGCTCTACGCACCTGAGAAGCATCGCTTAAGTCTAACAGTAACGGCACCATAAGTACTACATTTCTCTGTCGGTCTTCTCGATACAAATGTAGAAATGCATCTGCCTGTTTGGTCCAGCACCGACAAGGTACTGAGATGGCACACATAGGATCAACCTTAGGTCCACATACTCCACCTCCCGCGGTGTCGAGCAGCTCGGCGCCTCTGCTAGCACAAGAATGCTATCGGACAATGACGGCTGGGCGTTCGCCCACCTGCGCACCGTGTATACGGGCCAGGCGCATGAGACCGACCTGACGTATACCGCACACATGAAGGTGGGCCCGGCTCTGGTTCCCGGAACACCGGCGGTGATGGTCAGGACGAAAATAGAGCCATCCCCCTCTAGAAAATTAGCCGGCGGTGTGCCGAGTCAGTGAACGGCACCTGCTCTTGGAGAAGTTGGGCTTGCCAGTACGAGATCCTAATCATTTTGATCAAGTGCTCCTCTGCAAGGTGGACGACAAGCTCTGCCGGCGAGTCGGTGTAGTTGCAGCCCAGCTCCATGCAGGAGCACGTGCCGTGCGGGCACGCGAGCTCGTGGCACGGGAGCTCGTGGTAGGAGTAACGGCGAAAGCATCCTAGGTGGGAGCACATGAGCGGGAACATCGCTGCGAAGTTGCGTGCGAGGATCTCTAGATTCAGCATCTGCCACATCCGAAGTTCTTTGAGAAATCAGAAAAAAGATCAGCAGTTAGATCGACGAATAGCAGGAATATGTAGGATTAGTTCAAAACCTTGTAAAATGATTTCTTAGCATGAAGGTAGCGACCCGAGAATTGGCGGATGTCGTCTGGGCACGACACACAAAATCCGGTGGCGTCGTCCGGGCACAGTGACGTGTGGTGGATGAGGGGAGAGGGGGCTGCGGAGTAGACGTGCTCACTCATGAGCTCTATGATATAGGGGAGTGGAAATAATAGTAATATAAGTGAATATGTAAGCGTCTCCAATCATGTCGCGGAATAGCCTACTCGCGGATCGCTCTTACGAAGAACCATCTTATTCGTCCACGCGCCCAAATCGATCGGTCTGTGACAATCGGATCAGACAACTACTCCCTCCATTCACAATTTCCTCGCATCCTAGGTTTAGTCAAAGTTAAATTTTGTAAACTTTGACCATATATTTAGGAATAAGTATCAATATTAGTAATGAAAAAATTATTGGATTAGACTTGTCATAAACTATATTTTCATATTATATGTATTAGAAATCATGGATGTTGATATTTTTCCTTATATTGTTGGTCAAAGTTTACAAAGTTTGACTTTGAATAAACCCAGAACGCGAGGTAATTGTGAACAGAGGGAGTAGTTCTTCAGGGGGTGTCGTTGTATTGGGAACGGCAGTACCTAAAATGTTAGATAGAGGTGTGGGGACTAGCAGGAAAGCTATCGACGGCGTCCGCAGGCGAGATTGGATACAATCGAGCGTAGCGGGACGCAAGAAGTACCCAGGTTCGGGGCCCTCGTGGTGAGGTAAAACCCCTACTCCTGCCTGATCTGACTATGTGGAGTATACGGGCTACAAGTGCTCCTCGAGCTGTTTTCTTTAGCTACTGCCTTAAATAAACTGAGACCAACCCTTTCTACTGAGACCCTCCCTCTCCATATATAGGAAGAGAGGCAAGGGTCTTACTGGCTAGTCCGACTGGCGGGCCCCACAGGCGGGTCCCAGCCGACTAGTCATCTACAGTACCAATCATGGTGTGTCACATCGGTGTGTGAGCGGTATGGCTGTCGTAGGTACAGTGGACGCCGTGCGAGCCCGTTGTCAGCACAGGCCACTGTTCCCCCGTCAGCCACGCCAAGTCTTCGGTATGGGCGGGTGGTTGCCCGTCTTGTCGTCGTATAGGGCGTACCGTGCACTGATACGCACTCGTCCTGTCCCTCTGATTGGATCCGGCTACATTGTTGTATCCGGCTACCTCTTCGTGGTCCGGCTACCGGGTGGTAGCCGGTCCATCCTATCCTGTCCGGCTGCATCTAGTCAGCCGGTCGAGATCAATCGCCCTGTTTTATTCGGTGGGTATCCGGGATCATCCCGACACTAGCCCCGGCGTGGATTCCGCCCTTGGGCGAAATCTGTAGCGCTCCTTTTTGCTATGAATTTTGATCGGTGAGCACGGCGGTTGCGCTACCGTGCGTCGATCTTGCCGACGCGCCACGCACGCGCCATCATTTCTCTGCGGCGGCCAGCGTAACGTCCCGTCACACGTCGCCTCGGGGAACTGTTGTCCGGCTCTTCGGTTCTCGCCCCAGGATCTTCTGCGCATCCCGTCCCGGCACATGGGATCTAGGCGGCGGTTGGAATGTGGGTCGCCCGAATGCGCGCCACGTGGCCCTGCTGATGGTTGCCCCTCCGATCCTTTAAAGGGATGCCGCGGGGGAGGCAGTTCTTTTCCTTCGCTCCCCCGCTGCAATCTTTCTCTCCTTCTCGCGCGCTGCTGCTCCTGTGCTCTTGCCTTCTGCGCCGCCCGCTCGCCGCCATCGACGCTACGGGCCACCGTCACTCCTCCGTTGTTGCTCCTTCTCCTCAGCCGGAAATGGCCGCTAACCGCGGAGCCTGGTGCGGCTCCTCCGTCACCGAGGATCAGATCGCGAAGTATCACGCGACCCGCGTCCTCCCGCCGGCGGAGGAGGTGGCGGTGCGGTTGGCACCGGTGGGGGAAGTGTCGCCGCATCCGGCGGAGGGGGAGCGCGTTATCTTCCTCTACTTTTTGGCGCTGGGTTTGCGCTGCCGCTCCACCCCTTCTTTCTGACTTTTCTGGCCTTCTTCTACGTCCGCCTCCACCACCTCGGCGCCAACGCCATCGGAACGCTGGCGCACTTCATGGCGTTCTGCGAGAGTTAGATTGGGATCCAGCCGGATCTCGGGCTCTTCTGTCGGATCTTCCGAGTTCGGCCACAGGTCCAGTACACGAAGGGCCCGCTAGTCGTCTGCGGCGGCGCCTCCATATACTCCCGCTCCCAATCCGGCTACCCGAAGTTCTTGCTCCAGGACACGGTACGGCTGTGGCAGCAGTCGTATTTTTATGTCAAGAACGTCACCAGCGTCGACCGGATAAACCTGCCGGCCTTCCAAGACGTCGAGTCCAGCCGGCAAAACTGGGACCTGAAGTTCAACGGCGACAAGGCGGAGACAGACGCGATGCTGGCACGCATACGCTCCCTTGTCACCTGCCAGCTAACCGGTCGGGACATCACCCTTAGCTGGATGTCGGTGATGATGCGCTCGGCCGATGATGCCCCATACGGGAGAAGCTGCGCATACAGGTAAGTTCTTGTAGCCGGAATTTTTGCTTATTCCCTCTGTTATCTCCTTGTTCTGTCTGGCTAACCTTTTGCATTCGCCAGATCTTCCCCTGCATCCTTCGCGAGGAGGGCAACGCTCCTCTTGAGGTGTTCGCGCCGGACTTTCCCGAGCCGCGCGCTCGGTGATCCGGCGAGGAATCAGATAGGGACGGCGATGCCTTCCCCAGCCGGAACGACGAGCCGGTCGCCGACCCGCACATGGAGGTGCACGAGGAGGAGGAGGCCGGGCCGACCGCGGAGCCGGCGACGCGCTCCGCGGCGGATGACGAAGCAGGTGGGAGCGGCTCCGGCCATTCTGGCTCCCGCCGGCCTGCGGCGGAGGAGCCGGCTCCGAAGAGGGGCCGGACTAGCGCCCTGCCACCAAGCCGTCTTGGCCGGAAGAAAGGGCCGCCCCCGATTGTGCCGGGGTATGTTTTTCTCCCTCCCCCCATCGGTGCTTTCTGTTTGTTTTTCCTTGTCCTTGTTTTTCTGACTTTAGCCTGTTTTGCTCTTGTCTGTTCCTCTTTCCCTTTAGCGCACTGGTTTCTTTTGGCCATGAGCCAGCTTTCGGGCCTTGAGCCGGTCGCCGCCTCGTGCCCCGACTGATCCAACCGGCGCCTCCCCTTCCTCTGAGGCGCAGCCTCCTTCTCCTCCTCAAGCCGAGCCGGCTTCCCCCTCCTAGCCGGAGGGTCCCTAGCCAAAAGCGACTCGCTCCCAGCCGGAAGGTTCCTCCGTTGGCGTGCGGGGGGCTACTGGCAAGGAGCTTGTCGTGGTTGGCAATGACGACTCCGACGAGGCGCTCGGGGAGGAGTGGCAGACAGTGGTGCTTTCATGGCGGAGTCCTTGGCCAACGCCGTGAGCGATGGCGCCTCCTCTGCCGCTGCTCGGATCTTACCGCCACGCTCAAGCTGGCGGTCAAGGAGATCCGGCTACTTGAGGCCACAGCCGGTGGAAACCGCAGCCTGGAGCAGAAGCTTGCTGCTGCCAATGGGACCTCCTAGAGTAAGTTCGTTTCATCCGTCTGGATCTCCCCTTATTTTTTTTAAATAGTCGGCTTCGTTGCAGCCATCCTCGTGTGCGCTCAGCGGGAAATCGGTCGCTTGAAGAAAGCGAACGACCGGCTGAGCAGGTCCAACTCCACGCTGCGCTTGCAGAACAAGGACTGGCACGCGCGGGTAGACGGCTTGGAGGCTACCGTTAAGGAGCGCGATGCCTCGCTCGCTAGCCGGGCCGAAGCCTTCTCCCTTCTCGAGGCCCAGAACAAGGACCGGGAGAAGGAGATAAAACGGCTAGCAGTCAAGGAGAAGGCGCTGGTGGAGGAGCTGATGCAAGTCGGCCACACTGCCAAAGGCGAGTTCTTTCTTCCGTATTCTTCTCTTTCTGGATCCGGTAGCCGGATTTGACTCCTCTTCTTTGACAGCCTTTTACCCGGCATAGACCTGCTGGCCTACAACCGGCTGCAGGAGAACTGGCCGGGAGCACTGCCGACGGCTCAGGAGCTCGTCGTTCTTCTTGGCGAGGAGGCCGCGAAGCTTCGTCAGGCGGCGCGGGACATCTTCTCCTTTATCTGGCCGGAGGCTCCGGTTCCGGAGACGATGGCGCAGCTGGCGGCGAGGGTGGGAGAGGTGCCGGCTGTGGTGGACCGGCTACAGGATCTGGCGGCGCGTGGTGGAGCGGAGATGGCCCTGGCGCTGATGCTTTCCTGGTACAAGGATGCTCGCGTCGAGAATATCGACGGGGGCTTCCATGCCGGAGCCGATCTAGCAGCCATCCGCCAAGCCCATCCGGAGCTTCGCGGCTCCGCCATCAAGATCGCCGACTACGTGGATCCAGACGAGGTGCTCACCGACTCGGAGTCCCCTGAAACTCCGGATGCGGAGTCCTCGGTGCCGCCGCCCGCCAGTGCCAGAGCCGGAACAAGCACTGCGACTCCTCCCCCACCTCCAGCATCTGCCGGCCCAGAACCCCCCCACGGCAAAGGCCCTGCCGTTTAGCTGTTGCCCCGGGATGCCGGGTGTATTTGTCTTGTTTTAGATTAGCGTGAAACTTGTCTGTCTGTACCGGCTATCTTTGATGCCGGGTAACTCTCGGGAGCTTCGTCTCCCTTTTGTCTGTTAACGCTGAATTCTTGAGTCTTTCTTAACTTGTGTCTTGAATTTTCTTTTGATATCTTTGTCGGCTCGCTTCGCCCGGCTGCCCTAGTCCGGCTACACACTTTTAGCCGGACGAACTACACCTCCAGTGGGGGCGCGCCAGCGCACCCACTGGGTGCAGCCCCCGAGATTTGGAGTAGCTGGCGTAGCCAGGTGCTTCGAATCTTCCTTGTTCTTCCCCGTTCTTCTAACTTTATCTGACTGGCCTCGTCCCAGTCGGCTGCTTTCGTCAGCTGGACGCCTTTAGCCGGGGGAACCATCATTCCAGCGGGGGCGCGCGAGCACACCCACTAGGTGTAGCCCCCGAGATTCGGAGTAGCTGGCGTAGTCAGGTGCTTCGAATCTTTCTTGTCTTTTATTGCTCCCGCCCTTGCCCTCACCTGGGCTCCGAACTGCCGGCTAAACGCCCTTAGTCAGCCAGGAACTACAAGATTCCACTGGGGGCACGCGAGCGCACCCAGTGGGTGTAGCCCCCGAGATTCGGAGCGCTTGATGAAGGCAAGGACTTCAAATCTTCTTTCCTTCTCCTGAATCCCGACTCGAAGTAGTCGGACAAGAACGCACATATGCATACACATACATCTTCATAGGTTAATAGGTTAGTCCATCAAATCGTAGCCAGGAAACGGCTTATTTTTCAAAAAACTAGCTTGCTCCTTTCTAGGCACTTAGTCGCTTTCTCGTGTGTTCTGCTATTTTCGCTGCGTCCTTGCCGGACAGCCGGGTTGCGGTCTATAGCCGGAATCGAAGGGAGCTGACAGTACATTACGCACGGTACCAGCGGCTTAGCGGCTGGATTGGTTTGAGCTAGTTGCGGGGCCGGGACATCCGATCTGTCACGCCTCCGCCCCGTTTTTCATGTGGGATGCCTCGGGCTTTTGCTCTTGCTAGCCGGACGGGTTCTTGATGCAGTAGCTGAGGCGAAGTGGGCCTCGACATCATCACACTACTCAGCCGTTCGTTGGCTTAGTAGGCAGACCAGCGAGCCCGGGTAGGGGTGGAGCCGGAAAATTTTAAGGAGAGAGTGCACATATTTCCGGAAGGAGCCCCGAGATTTTCGTGGAGTCCACATTTTCATTTATGAGGTTTTGGATACATACACTGTTTGGCGACTAGGTGTAAAGCAGGCAGCAGGGCCGCGTTCCAAGGACATTCGGTCTCCTCGTCCGATTTGTCCATCTTGTTCTTGCGGCTGCTGTGCGTCGATGAGGTAGTAAGAGTCATTGGGCAATGCCCGGCTGATGATGAAGGGGCCCTCCCAGGGTGGTGATAGCTTGTGCATGCCCTTCGTGTCTTGCACCAACCGGAGAACCAGGTCACCCTCGTGGAATGCGACTGGGCGAATCCGCTGAATGGTAGCGGCGTAGTCGCTCTTTGGTCTGGGCAGATCTGGACAGGGCCAGTCACGGGCCTCCTCGGAGATCTATCCGTCCTCGCGCCTCCTTGTTGGCTCGCCGTCAGAGAGGAGCTTGCGGGGGGAGTCGAATTCGATGTCGGCGGAGAGGACGGCTTCCGATCCATAGACCAGGAAGAATGGCGTGTAGCCGGTTGACCTATTCGGTGTGGTGCGGAGGCTCCACAGCATAGCCGGAAGTTCTTCGATCCAGCATCCGGGTGACCGCTCCAACGGCTCGATGAGACGTGGTTTGATGCCGGCTAGCACCAAGCCGTTTGCTCGTTCGACCTGCCCGTTGGACTGTCGATGTGCAACGGACGTGAGGTCTAGCCGGATGCCCTTGTTGCTGCAGAACCGTCGCCCCATCCAGCTTCCGGATAGGCTTGGCCTCGATCCACTTTGTGAACTTGTCCACCGCTACCAGCAGGTGGGTCATTCCCGCGCGAGCTCGCTTGAAGGGCCCGACCATGTCGAGGCCCCAAACCGCGAAGGGCCAGGTGATCGGTATGGTCTTGAGCACCGAGGTTGGCATGTGCCTGAGCTGCCCAAAGCATTGGCACCCATTGCACGCGCGGACCAGCTGCTCGACATCCTCGAGGGCGGTGGGCCAATAGAAGCCATGGTAAACGCTTGTAGCAACTATCGCCTGATGAGCGTGGTGCCCACACTCGCCCTGGTGGATGTCCTTGAGTAGCCGGTAGCCTGTGTCTACGTCGACACATCTTTGGAAGATACCGGATACACTGCGCTTGTATAGCCCGCCATTTATGATGGTGTATGTATGCACGCGGCGTCGGATTTGCCTGGCCTCCACCTCGTCGTCTGGGAGTTCGCTGTTGGTGATGTAGTTCATGAAGGGTTGTGCCCAGGATGGCACTTCCCGGATGACGAGGACGCTCCTGTCCTCCGGCTGTCGGGTGTCGGTGGGCCGTCCGGGTGGGATATCCGGGGCGGCCACGAGCCTTAGGCGAGCAGTAGCCCCAGGTCTGCGAGCGAAGGGCACCGCCTGGCGGAGTTGTACGAGTTTTCTTCTTTGGTGGCTCCGCCTCCGCTGCCCCGGCTGCCGGGACGCTCCCCGCCCAGATGATGGAATCTGATTCCGGCGACGGGTTGATGGATGGCTTGCGTAGGTGCTCCAGGGAGACCCCTGGTGGGATGGCCTGCCTGGTGGACCCTATCTTGGAGAGCGCGTCGGTTGCCTCGTTTGGTTGGTGCGGGGGACGTGATGAAATTCGCACCCATCAAAGGAGGAGCTGAGCTTCTGGATGGGGAACCGGTAGAGGGCCATGTTGGCATCTCTGGCGTCCCATTCCCTGGATACCTGTTGTACCACCAAGTCCGAATCGCCGAAGCACAGGATCCGGTTGACGCCGATTTCCTTGGCCAGCCGGAGCCCGTGCGCCAGTGCCTCGTATTCGGCTACGTTGTTGGAGGCCTTGAAGTGGATCTGCAGCACGTACTCCAGCCGGTCTCCCTTGGGCGAGGTGAGCACGATGCCGGCTCCCAAGCCCCCGAGCATCTTCGACCCGTCGAAGTGCATCCTCCAATGGTCCGAATCCAGAACCGGTGGGAGATACTGGGTCTCGGCCCAGTCGACGAGGAAGTCCGCCATCGCCTGTGACTTGATCATGAGCCGGGGATCGTACTGGATGGAGTAGGCGGCGAGCTCGATGGCCCATTTGGCGACCCGGCCGGTGGCATCCTTGTTGCCGATGATTTCCGAAAGGGGTGCAGTGCACACGACCTTGATCGGGTGCTCCTGGAAGTAGTGCTTGAGCTTCTTGCATGCTAGGTACACGCTGTAGCACATCTTTTGGTAGTGGGGGTAGTTCTGCTTGGAGAGGGAGAGAACCTCGCTGAGGTAGTAGACGGGTCTCTAAACCTGCTGAGCCTTGCCTTCCTCGGGGCGCTCCACCACCAGGACAACGCTGACGACCCGGCTGGTGGCTGCTATATAGAGCAACATCGGCTCCTTGCTAGCCGGTGTGGCTAGAACCGGCGTTGTGGACAGCATGCGCTTGAGGTCGTAAAACGCGGTGTCGGCCTGCGAAGTCCAGGAGAACTTGTCCGTCTTTTTCATCAGCTGGTACAATGGAAGTGCCTTCTCCCCTAGCCGACCGATTTAAACGTTGAGGAAGCCAGGCATCCGGTGAACTTCTGGACTCCAAGCAGGTTCTTGGGCGGTTGCATCCTTTCGATGGCCGCGATCTTCTCCGGATTTGCCTCAATGCCTCTCCGAAGACGCATTTTTCCGGGTTCAGCTTCATCTGGTACTGGCGGAGGTTGCCAAATGTTTCTTCCAGATCCTCGAGGAGGGTGTGCTTTTCCTTGGTCTTGATGACCACGTCATCCACATAAGCGTGCACGTTTCGGCCTATCTGCGAGTGCAAGCATTTCTGCATACATCGCTGATAGGTGGCGTCTTCGTTCTTTAGGCCGAAAGGCATGGTTACATTGCGAAAGCCCGTGAAGTGATAAATGATGTCTTAATCTGATCAGCCGGGTTTAGACGGATCTGATTGTATCCAGAATAACAATCTAGAAAAGACAACAAATCACAGCCGGCCGTGGAATCGATGACCTGATCGATACGGGGCAAGGCAAAGGGGTCTTTCGGGCACGCCTTGTTCAGGATGGTGTAGTCGATACACATGCGCCAGGTCTTGTTCTTTTTCAACACCAGGACTGGGTTCGCCAGCCAGTCCGGGTGGTACACTTCCATGATGAACCCGGCTGCGAGGAGCCGGGTGATCTCGTCACCGATTATCTTTCTCTTTTCTTCTGCGAACCGGCGCAAAGGTTGCTTGACCGGCTTGGCATCCGGATGCACATGAAGTGAGTGCTCGGCGAACTCCCTCGGCACACCCGGCATGTCTTTGGGAGACCATGCAAAGATGTCCTGATTCTCACGGAGGAAGTCGACGAGCGCGCCTTCCTATTTGCTGTCTAAGCCGGCACCAATGGTGACGAACTTAGTCGGGTCGGAGGGGTCGAGCAGGATCCTCTTTGTCTCCTTTGCCGGTTGGAAGGCTCCTTCTCCAGCCGGTTTGCTGCTAGCCGGGACGTCGTGCTGAGCCATGGCCACATTGCGCATGATCGCGTGCTTTTCTTCGGCTATGATGAGGGCCTCTGCTAGTTTGGAACTGGCTAAGGCGCACTCCATCGATCGCCTGAAGCAGCCGGCGACGGTGATCACGCCGTGGGGTCCTGGCATCTTCGTCTTGAGGTATGCGTAGTGGGGGACGGCCATGAACTTGGCGAGGGCGGGGCGCCCAAGGAGAGCGTGGTAGGAGCTCGTCAAATTTACCACCTCGAACCAGATTGGTTCACGGCGGAAGTTCTCCTCGGTCCCGAAGATGACGTCCAGCTAGATTTTTCCTGAGCGCAGGAGGCCCCGGCGACGCCATGCCATGGAACGTCGTGGTAGTCGGGCGCAGGTCGCTTTCGCGAATGCCCAGCTTCTCCAGCGAGGACTGGTAGAGGAGGTTGAGGCTGCTGCCTCCATCGATGAGGACGCGCAAAAATCGGCAGGTGCGCGCGTTGGAGACGATGAGCGGGTCGAGCACCATGGCGTAGCCCCCGGGAGTCGGCAGATGCTCAGGTTGATCTGCCCGGCTCTAGGTGATGGGGGTTTCCAACCAGTTTAGGTATTGGGGGACCGGAGAAACGATGGCGTTGACCTCCTTGAAGCGTCGCCTGCGGCTGTGCTTGTCGTCCTGCTCCGTCTCGAAGATGTGGTAGGCGGCGTGCGGCTGGGGTTAGCCGTTGTTGTTGTTGCCGTTGTTGCCGCCGTTACCATCATTACCGGCTCCCCTAGCCGGTGGTGGGGGTCCACCCGGTGGGGGAGGCGGGAGACGAGGCTGGTTGGCCTGGTCCTTTAGCTGGCGAGTCCAGCTGCAGTTCCGGGTGGTGTGCATAGCCGGTTTGAAGGGACCGCTATGCCACTTGCACGGGCCGTCAATCATCTGGTCGAAGGTGAGCCGGGGCTTCTGCCTTCTTGTGTCATTAGCCGGTGCGTCGGACGCACCCTCTACGGCATTGACCTGCCGCGCATGGTAGCGAGGCTTCTGTTGCTTGTCCTGGCGGTCCCCGTGGAACCGGTTGTCGTTGCCGTGGCGTCTGGAGGATCCGGCTTCACCAGCCGGATTGCTCGGACGGTCGCGAGCCAGCTCCGTGGGAGTCAGACGGCCTTCCGCGTTTACTCGGAGGGGCTTCTTCATGGCGGCATCCGCCGTGGCGTACTGGTCGGCAACCGTCATGAGCTCCGCCATGGGTTTCGGCTCGTCACATAGTAGCCGGTGGCGAAGTATGGTGCCCTCTCGGCATCCTTCGATGAAGAAACCGATGGCTTGGCTCTCCAGGATGCCCTCGCAAGTGTTGCGGAGCTCCGTCCACTTGGCGAGGTACTCGCGGTCGGTCTCGCGGTCGCCCTGGACGGACAAGGCCAGGTCGCGCGGGCGCCCTGGGCGCTTGTACATGCCATTGAAGTTGCAGACGAAAACCTTCTCGAAATCAGGCCAGGCGTAGATGCTGTTGCGCGCGAGGCTATTGAGCCAGGTCCTTGCCGACCCGATTAGCATGAGAGGGACGTAACGCACGGCTGTGCGCTTATTCCCGTGGGCGATGCCGACTGCCATGGCATAGTCGGTCAACCAGTCTTCCGGCTTCATGCTGCTGTCGTACTTGGGGGTGTCCCTAGGCAGGGAGAATTTATCCGGAAACGGCTCGTTCCGGATGCGGGGTCCGAAACAAACTGGTCCGGTAGAATCTTCCTCCTCCGTGACGCACGCTTGAGCGAGCAGCTCGATGCGGTCGCGGGCATCCAGACAATCCGGGTTGGGCGCACCCACCCGGCCCGAGAGGCGGGAATCGGCTGGTCTGGGTGCTCCGGCTGGTGGTGGGGGAGGTGGTGGGTTGCTGTTGACCGTCTGCTCCTGGTGCGGCTGGCCCCTGTTGCCGGAGCTGCGACGCCTGGTGCGGGCCCTAGCCGGCTGAGGGGAGGACGCCTGCTGCGTGTCACGTGGTGCGCCCCTGCTGTTGGCGGGTAGCCTGCTTCCTCTGGAGTAGCTAAGGTCCTCCTGCGTCTGCCGGTTGGCACCGGCCTGCTCGTCCATGACGCGAGGAGCTCTAACGCTTGAGCATGCTTGGCGGCTCGCCTCGCCTCCGGCTGGGTAGTTCTTCTGCTGCGGCTCGTGCCGCGCGCAAGTTCTTGATGGGCGTGTTGTAGGTGCGTCGTGTAGGGGCAGGCACGGGATCCGGTTCTCTGTCCTTCTCCATCCTGCCGCCTAGCTCACCGCCCCGACGTCGTACCTGGCCGCGCCGGCTCAGCTCCACGGTAGCCGGGGTGAGGCCGTGCGCGCGATCATACTCGCGCCTAGCGATCTCCAGCTGCTTACGGGCTGCTGCCAGCTCCATGGCCTCCTAGAGGAGGATCTGTCTCTCCATGGTGAAGTTGGCCTCCGCCTCCTCCGGGTTGTCCCCGAGGGTAACCAGCGTCAGGAGCCGATCAATGGCATCCTCGACCGGGTTCCGAGGCTGCAAGGAAGCAGAAGTTCCAACCTCGTCCACGCATCGCTCCCGCGGCCGGCAGGGCTGCGAGCTGGATCCGGCCATCATGACCTCCATGCCGCGAGGTGCGGTGGAGGTGTCGCCGCTTGATCATGGCGGCCCCGTGACAGAGATGATTTCCCTAGGGAAACGCTCCGGGACGGTGGCGATGTAGACGGGGAGATCGCCGAATAGCAGAACGGTGCCGTTTGCCGGGAAGGAAGTTCCGCGGCAGAGGCGCGTTGTCGATGACGATCGAACCTGCCGGCGTGAGCACTGGCCGGAGGCCACGCTCCACCGGCTGAAGTGCGGGTCCCGTGCGAACGTGACTCGGTCGAAGCCATTAGCCCCATAGTGGGCGTAATGTCGTTGTGTTGGGAGCAGCATTACGAAAAAGGTTAGATAGAGGTGGGGACTAGCGAGAAAGCTATCGGCGTCCATGAGCGAGATTGAATACGGCGAAGGGACGCAAGAAGTACCCACGTTCGGGGCCCTCGTGGTGAGGTAAAGCCCCTACTCCTGCCTGATCTGACTATGTGGAGTATACGGGCTACAAGTGCTCCTCGAGCTGTATTCTTTAGCTACTGCCTTAAATGAACTGAGACCAACCCTTTCTACTGAGGCCCTGCCTCTCCTTATATAGGAAGAGAGGCAAGGGTCTTCTTTAATCAATCCGTGGCGGCCCCTACAGAGGTCCCAGCCGACTAGTCATCTGATTCCGGCATGGTGTGTCACATCGGTGTGTGGAGCGATATGGTCGTGTGGATGCAGTGGGCGCCGTGCGAGCCGTCGTCGGCCACAGACATCTGTTCCCCGTCGACCACGCCAAGTCTTCGGTATGGGCAGGTGGTTGCCCGTCTTGTCGTCATACAGGGCGTACCTTGCACTAATACGCACGTCGTCCTGTCCCTCTGATTGAATCCGGCTACATTGTTGTATCCGGCTACCTCTTCGTGGTCCGGCTACCGGGAGGTAGCCGGTCCATCCTACCCTGTCCGGCTGCATCTGGTCAGCCGGTCGAGATCCAACTGTCCTATTTCTTATTCGGGTGGGGTATTCGGGGATCATCCCCCTGACAGGGGGCTTCTAGAAGACGTGATCTTACGTGGTTTGTAGAAAGAACACACATGCAATGACATTGGTTGATCCATGTGTGGTTTGTGGAAAGAACACACATGCAATGCCATTGCTTGATCCATGTATGGTTTGTGAAAAGAACACACATGCAATGACATTGGTTGATCCATATGTGGTTTGTGGAAAGAACACACATGCAATGACATTGGTTGATCCATATGTGGTTTGTGACAATAACACACATACAATTACTCTAGTGGATACATATGTGGTTTGTGGAAAAGAACACACAAGCAATGACTCTAGTGGGTCCATATGTGGTTTGTGAAAAGAACAAACATGCAATGACTCTAGTGGATCCATGTGTGGTTTGTGAAAAGAACACACATGCAATGACTCTAGTGGATACATATGTGGTTTGTGGAAAGAACACACATGCAATGAACACTGGTGGATCCATATGTGGTTTATGACAGGAATACACATGCAATAACATTGGTTGATCCATATGTGGTTTGTGACAATAACACACATGCAATGCCATTGGTTAAACCATGTGTGGTTTGTGGAAAGAACACACATGCAATGACTCAAGTGGGTCCATATGTGGTTTGTGAAAAGAACACACATGCATTGGCTCTAGTGGATCCATATGTGGTTTGTAGAAAGAACACACATGCAATGACTCTAGTGGATCCATATGTGGTTTGTGGAAATAACACACATGCAATGAACACTAGTGGATCCATATGTGGTTCATGACAGGAACACACATGCAATGACTCTAGTGGATACATATGTGGTTTGTGGAAACGAACACACATGCAATGAACACTGGTGGATCCATATGTGGTTTTTGGAAAGAACACACATGCAATGACATTGGTTGATCCATCTGTCATTTGTGGAAAAGAACACACATGCAATGACATTGGTGGATCCATATGTGGTTTGTGGAAAGAACACACATGCAATGACATTGGTTGATCCATGTGTGGTTTGTGGAAAGAACACACATGCAATGACTCAAGTGGGTCCATATGTGGTTTGTGAAAAGAACACACATGCAATGACTCTAGGGGATCCATATGTGGTTTGTGACTATAACACACATGCAATTACTTTGATGTATCCATATGTGTTTCGTGAAAAGAACACACATGCAATCACATTTGTTGATCCATATGTGATTTGTGAAAACAACACACATGCAATTACTCTGGTGGATCCATGTGTGGTTGATGACCCACAAGTATAGGGGGTGTATCGCAGTATTTTCGATAAGTAAGAGTGTCGAACCCAACGAGGAGAAAAAGGTGCTGGCTAGTGGTATGGATCAGGAATTCTCTGCAAATACTGAGCAAACGGATTTAGGTGTTTTTGATAAAGCAAGTAAACAAAGTACGAGTAAATAAAAGACAGTAGGACTAAATGTAGCAAGTGGCCCAATACTTTATGCAGCAAAGGACAAGCCGGTTGTATTACTTAAGATGACCAAACGTTCTCGAGGACACATGGGAAAACTGTCAAGTGCTTTCGCTTCATATAGTTGATTAATCTTCTTTAGCTTGCTAAGTGCTGTGTGGGTGAACCTGTGCTAATGTACCGACCTTCCTAGGACTAATACATACTTGTGATTATACACCTTTCAAACATCCATAAGTACAAGAAAGTAATTAAGGTAGAAACCTAACCATAGCTTTAAACTCTAAGACCCTTACGTCCCTTGTGCAATGGTTTCCTAACGGGGGTTCATGTTTCTGTCACTCTGGCAACCCCTACGATTAGTAGCCAAATACAAAATGCATTCCCCTATGCCCATATAGGTGAAGTGGCATGTAGTCGATGTTCACATGACACCACTAGAAGAAGTACACCACAACTTAAATATCAAACCATTGAATCTTTCTCAACAGAACTCCACTACTAACAACATGACTTCTCCCATGTCCTCAAGAACAAAACGAACTACTCACAAGACATCATATGGATCATGATAAGAGATGGAATAATGATGTATAACAATCTGAACATAAACAATAATTCAATGGTTCACTCAATAGCATCAACTACAAAGAGTAATCAACACCGGGAAAGTTTCCCCTATGAACTATGGAAGATTCAACCCAATTGTTACAACAATATGGAGATGGTGATGAGGGTGCTGATGATGATGGTGGTGGTGATGATGATGATGATGATCCCGATGAAGTCCAGCTTGATGGTGGTGTTGATGGCGATGATCTCCCCTCTCCGGGAAGGAAATCCCCCAGCAGAAATCTCTCTGCCGGAGAGATCTTTCTCTCTCGGTGTTTTCCACCCGCAGAGGCGGCGGAATCTTTCGGGAGGATGATATACGCCAGAGGGGAGGGGCTGGAGTGGGCCAGGGTGGCCACACCACCTGCTGGCGTGGCCTAGGCCTGCCTGTGCTGGGGGGTGGTGTGGGCCCCCTGTGGCCCATCTCCACTTCGTCTTCTGGCATCCTTAGTCTTCTGGAAAAATAGGATTTTCCGTATATTTTCCCGGATTTTTTGATCTTCGCGAATTTCGCCCCCAAACAACACCTTTTCCATCAGAATCCTGACTGCAGCTGTCCATGCTCCAAAAGTCATCAACCGTGCAAAAATAGATGAAATAACATAAGTACCACCTCTCAATACGAAATATATCGATGAATAATAGTGAATTAAGACATAGAATTGTGATGCAAAATGGACGTATCAACTCCCCCCAAGCTTAGACTTCGCTTGTCCCCAAGCGAAACTGAGCTCAATAAACATGGCCTCAGGTTTATGGAGTGAAGAGTCGATAAAAGAATACGGACAAGAAGCATCACATTCATCAAATACATAGATCATAATAGAAGACAACTCACTATTATATAACTCAACTTGTAATGAGTAAAGGAAACACAATAAATATACATGAAGTAAATCATAATTGGTAATGGCAAACTTAGCTCTTGGTCGAAGAATAGTTGATAATTTGCTGGAGTTCACAAATAACTGGTTTTTCAATGATAGCTTTCAAAGTAGTAAACATCAAGATAAGAGCGATGTGCAAACCAAGGAATATAAGAAATATGAGTGAATAAATCATCATATGAATGAATGAACCACAACAACTCAAAATACTTGCTGAGATAGAAGGGAATAGGTTTATTGACTCGTCTACAAAGCAAAAGAAAGGCCCTTCGCAGAGGGAAGCAGGGATTGCAAGTCTCATAAAGAGCTCCCAAAAATTATGATACTTACTAGCTTTCAGCTCTCATTGCCGCTATCATAGGCATCTTTAGGTGATTAAGGTTAAAGTGATCAAATATGAGGATATGCATTGACAAGTTGTAAATTGAGAATCTCGTGTCCCTTGAATACGAGGGCCGCTCCTCATCCTACTCAAGTTTAGTCACTGGTAAGTTATTGTCATCATAAGCATATGTGTATCATTGAGAACCTCTAACGGGATACTCCTTGCCCGATGATACGTAAGAATCCCCATATCAAAATGACAAGGCAAGCAGACAACAAACATCTCAGCAATCTTCTTATTTACCATGGGAATATGGTGCTTTTTTTCTCTCTTTCCTCTTTTCATAATCTTTTTTTTTGTTTTTCTCTTTTTCTCAATCTCTATCTCTTTTTTTATAATAAGAATGCTTCATAGATGCTCGTTATGGTTACGTTGCAGGTTTCCACCATGTCAGCATGGATTAGACCAGCGGCCCAGGCGTTTCTCTAACACACATGCATAACTCCATGGACTTACAAGCTCCCCTTTCATTTCACACCGACAACATCCATAGACAAAAGAACATGATATCAACTAGGTACAAAGTACCAGTGCAATGTTGAAAGCGTTCCCCATGACAGCATGGTTCTGCTAATTCAGAACTTACAAAGCGCAAGCATATACGCAACATAGGTGAGCACAATGGTTCAAGTTTATTAAGTGCAAGAAAGTAAAGTGTGCCATCAAGGTCGTGAGAGCTTTAATCACTAATTTTCACATAAAAAGTTTAATTTGGGAGGTAGATAAAACAAGAATTTACTTGGAATAGTAATAATGCTACTAGGTAGGTATGGTGGACACAAATGGCAGAGGTTTTGGTTTTAAAGGAGTGGATGCACGAGAAGAATTCCCTCTCAGTACAGGTTTTTGGCTAGCAAGGCTGGGTAGAAAGTATAAGAGTTGAAGGAAACAACCAAACATAAAAGTGATAAAGTCAAACATGCAATCTTCCTTGGAAGCACAAAAGATCTTAACTAGAGAATACTAGACTTATGAGCAAATCAAGAAAGAAAGATGATGAAATTATATTTCTTTAGAGTACTTCTATCTTTTTCATTCAACTCTCAAAAATAGTGTGCTACTGACCGAGCCAGGTTTGCCAAAACCAACTAAATTAACTCAATGATCCCAAAGTGATACCAATACTAACAACAAGATCAATCATACAACCACAAATTGAAAACTAATATAAGCTATGCAAAAGAGTGAATGATAGAAATTCTCATTAATATTCCGTAACAGCAACTCACACCAAGGGATACATATCTAACGAGAGAGGGGACACTTCCATAATGCAAACCATACTACATAATAACTCCTCTATTCATGATATGACTCTACTAAAAAGGTAAAAAGATAGAAGATAGTGATGTGATACCGCGGCACTCCCCCAAGCTTGGGACAAGCCAAGGGGATGCCAAACCTGATGACGAATTACTCCTTTGGTGGTGGTGGTATCCTCTCGTCTTCGTCCGACTTCTAGGGTAAGGGCTTCCCATCAACAAAGGACATCGTGGTTTCCAGCATCCTGAAACTTGCAGCAGCACTTATGCGTTTAAACCTAACCTCATACTCACAGTTTTGATTTTGAACGTCAAAGAACTGTGCTTGCAGTTTGTTGATTGTTTGGCGGAGTGAGATGACTTCGTCTTTGAGTTCAGCAGTCTCCTTTTGGTGCTCGGTGATGAGTTGGGAACAAATCTTATGGATGATATCCACTTCGCGCTCCGCCATCTTCTTGTACCTAAAGACTTCTTGCTCTAGTGCTTCCATCCTGTCCTCCAGACTTCCTTCACCTTTAGGGCCCTGAACCTCCTTAATCCGGACCTCCCCATCTTCGAGCAACAACTCCTTGGGATGAATCTTCAACTCTCTCATGTATGGGTTGATGATATCTTCTAAGGAATCTCCCTCGGCTGATCCAGTGGAAGACATTGTGGCTCCAAATCTGGGATTCTACCTGGCAGAAATAGATCGAAACAAAAACACAACGAAAACACGATATATGAACCTCGGAAGATCTGGGGGGTTATATATTACGAAGTTTCATAACAAGAGGAAGGTACTGGGTGAAAACGGGTCAGAGGCGGAGTCTGGGGTGGCCTCACCACCTGGTGGCGCGGCTAGGGGTGGGCCCACACCACAGGGTGGTGTGGGCCACCCTGGCTCCGGTTCCGTCCCTTTTTCGCTTTGTAACTTCCTTATTGACTGAAAACTGCAAAAGTATAGTTGGATTGTATTTTCGCGGAACTTTTCTTACCAGAACTGTTACCTATTTGAAAACAGGCTCTGTAGGTCTCTGAATTTGGTCCTCGGTGAATTTCTCCGGAGTTATAACTTGAAAGGCATCAACATCTTCATTGTAAGAATCTCCAGCAATATAGTGTTTGAGTTGCTGTCCATTCACTACTTGTGTAGTATTATCTTTTAAAGAAGAAATTTTTATTGCGCTTGAACGGTATACTTCTTCTATAATGAAAGGTCATGCCCATTTTGACAGTAGCTTTCCTGTAAAAAATCTGAGACGAGACCTATACAATAGAACTTTCTCACCAACATGAAATTCTCTCTTAAGTATTCGCTTGTCATGCCATCTTTTAACTTTTTCCTTAAAGAGCCTAGCATTTTCATAGGCTTCACTCCTCCATTCATCTAAAGAACTTAAGTCAAATAATCTTTTCTCACCAGCGAGCTTACAATCTCTATTTAGTTCTTTAACTGCCCAGTAAGCTTTGTGTTCTAATTCTAAGGGTAGGTGACAAGCTTTCCCATAAACCATTTTATAAGGAGACATCCTCATAGGATTTTTGTAAGCAGTTCTATAAACCCATAAAGCATCATTCAACTTCTTAGCCCAGTTTTTTCTAGACCTATTAACAGTCTTTTGCAAGATGGATTTAATTTCTCTATTTGATAACTCAACTTGCCCGCTAGTTTGGGGGTGATAAGCTGAAGCAATTCTATGATTAACATGATATTTAGCAAGGGTCTTCCTAAAACCACCATGAATGAAATGAGAACCCCATCAGTCATGAGATACCTAGGCACCCCAAACCTAGGAAATATAACATCCTTTAGCATTTTTAGAGAAGTCTCCCCGTCAGCACTCTTTGTAGGAATGGCTTCTACCCACTTAGTAACATAATCAACGGCAACAAGAATATGAGTGTAACCTTTCGAAGGGGAGAAAGGACCCATAAAGTCGAATCCCCAACAGTCAAAAGGTTCAATAACTAGAGAGTAGTTCATAGGCATTTCATTGCGTCTAGAAATATTACCAACACGCTGACATTCATCACAAGATAAAACAAATTTTCTTGCATCTTTAAAAAGGGTAGGCCAGTAGAAACCTGATTGTAGCACCTTTTGTGCAGTTCTATCTCCTGCATGATGTCCTCCATAAGCACTACCATGACATTTACGCAATATCTCCTTTTGTTCATATTTTGGAACGCATCTTCGCATAATACCATCCACTCCCTCTTTGTATAAGTGTGGGTCATCCCAAAAATAATGCCTCAAATCATAGAAGAACTTCCTTCTTTGCTGAGCTGTAAAAGTTGGAGGCAAATACTTGGAGACAATAAAGTTAGCATAATCAGCGTACCAAGGGCTCCCTCGCGATCTTACCCCTACTGCAGCTAACTGTTCATTTGGGAAACTATGATTAACAGGCATAGGGTCAAAAGAGATGTTTTCCAATCGAGATAAATTATTAGCTACAGGGTTTTCAGCACCCTTCCTATCTACTATATGTATATCAAACTCTTGTAAAAGCAGCACCCATCTAATAAGCCTAGGATTAGCGTCCTTCTTCGTCATAAGGTATTTAATAGCAGCATGATCAGTATGAATGGTGACTTTTGAGTCTACAATATAGGGCCTAAACTTATCACAAGCAAAAACAACAACTAGAAATTCCTTTTAAGTAGTAGCATAATTCCTTTGAGCAGCGTCTAGAGTCTTACTAGCATAATGGATAACGTTTAACTTTTTATCAATACGTTGCCCAAGGACAGCACCTACAACAAAATCACTAGCATCACACATTATTTCAAAGGGTAAACTCCAATCAGGTGGTTGAACAATAGGGGTTGTAGTTAAAGCCTTCTTAAGAGTTTCAAAAGCTTCCTTACAATCATCATCAAAAACGAAGGGTACATCTTCTTGAAGAAGATTAGTAAGGGGTTTTGATATCCTAGAAAAGTCTTTAATAAACCTTCTATAGAAACCAGCATGACCATGGATACTACGAATACCTTTGATGTCTCTTGGGCATGGCATCTTCTCAATTTCCTCAACCTTAGCTCTATCAACTTCTATGCCTCTTTCAGAAACTTTATGCCCAAGGACAATCCCTTCATTAACCATGAAGTGGCATTTCTCACAATTAAGAACAATATTAGTTTCTTCACATCTCTGCAAAACTTTATCAAGGTTGTGCAGACAATTATCAAACGAAGTTCCATAGACAGAAAAGTCATCCATGAACACTTCTACAATTTCCTCACAAAAACCATGAAAGATAGCAGACATGCACCTTTGAAAAGTAGCAGGAGCATTACATAAACCAAAAGGCATACGTCTATAAGCATAAGTTCTGTAAGGGCAAGTAAAAGTAGTTTTTTCTTGATCTTGTTGTTTAACAGCAATTTGAGAGAAGCCAGAGTAACCATCAAGAAAAAAAATGGGTCTTTTTAGACAACCTTTCCAACATTTGATCAATAAAAGGAAGCGGGTAGTGATCTTTCTTAGTAACTTTATTAACTTTCCTAAAATTTATGCACATCCTATAGCCTACCACTATTCTTTGAGGAATAAGCTCATCATTATCATTAGGAACAACGGTAATACCTCCCTTTTTAGGAACACAATGAACATGACTAACCCATTCACTATCAGTAATAGGGTAAATAATACCAGCATCAAGGAGTTTCAATACCTCATTCCTTACCACTTCCTTCATCCTAGGATTTAAACGTCGTTGGTGCTCCACTACCAGCTTCGCAACTGCTTCTATGTTGATAGAATGCTGACATATAGTAGGTGAAATCCCTTTTAAATCATCCAGAGTATAGCCCATAGCTCCTCGGTGTTTCTTCAAAACCTCCAACAACCTTTCTTCTTCCTTTCCTGAAAGTTATAGCTAATAATAACAGGATATATCTTTTTATCATCAATATAAGCATATTTAAGATCATCAGGGAGAGGTTTTAGATCGAAAACCGGATCCTTTTTAGGTGGCAACATGGTACCCAAGTCTTCTACAAGCAAGTCATGCTTTAGCATCTAGGGTTGAGGACGGAGAATCTCATCAATCTCATTCCTTTCTTCCAAGAAGATCTCACTTTCGTGATCTTCCATAAATTGCTGCAAAGTATTGTTAGGAGCAAGAGAGATAGAAGCAAGTTGTTCAACTCTAAAATCCTCACTATGGGTTTCCTCTTCGCAAGGTTCTTTAGCAAATTTCGAAAAATTAATCTCATAAGATTCCCCATCAAACTTAGTCAAGATTTTCTCCCTCTTGCAATCAATAATAGCTCCACAAGTACTCAAGAAAGGTCTACCAAAAATGATAGGATAAGTTTTACTAGCAGCTAAACCAAGTACTAGAAAATCAGCTAGATACTTGATCTTACCACAAAGAACTTCCACGTCTCGTACGATACCAATTGGAGAGATGGTCTCTCTATTAGCAAGGTGAATAACCACATCAATCTCTTCCAATTCGCAGGGACTGATTTCATGCATAATTTCTCTATAAAGCTCATAAGGAATAGCACTGGAACTTGCACCAATATCACCTAAACTATAATAGCAATGATCACCAATTCTAACAGAAAGCACAGGAACACTAGCTTTTTTAGTTCTATTAGGATGTGAAACAATATTATAAGCATCCTCACAAAAGACTATGCGTCCTTCTTCTATGCTTTTAGTGACAAGGTCTTTCACAATTGCTACCACAGGTTCAACATTTATTTGTTCATCAGGTTTTACAGTTCTCTTTTCACTTTTAGTGATTACATTAGTTATCATAGGATGATCCTTTACCTTAGCTGGGAAGGGAATCTTCTCGATATAAGGTTCAGGTAAGATATGATCAATAATGCAACACTCAGTGATCCCAACAGGAACACAGTCAACAATATCTTTATAAGGTGCATGGTATTTATTCCATCCCCTTTTTGGAATTTCGATATAGGAAGCAAAAGCTCTAAAGCAATTCGTAATAACTTGCAAATCAAGACCATAAGCATTACTAATATTTTGAAAGTCATCAGTTCCCATAAAAGATTCAATGCATTCATAATCATAATTTATACCTGACTTTCTACCTTTGTCATTCTCCCAAGCTTCAGCATTATCTTGAATACGGTCCAGAAGATCCCATTTATCTTCTTCTTCCATGTGAGTGAATGATCCAGCACAAGAAGCATCCAATAAATCCTTGTCATGTAGAGGGAGCCTTGCATAAAAGTTATTTATAATAATATTGTTGGGGAGCTCATGAATGGGACATTTGAGCATTAGTAATTTCAAACTCCCCCAAGCTTGAGCTGTACTCTCTCCATCAAGAGGCCAAAAGTTGTATATTTGATTCCGATCTTTATGAATCTCACTAGGAGGATAAAACTTTGAATAAAAGAGAGGCACTATTTCCTCCCATTCCAGAGCTTGACCATTCTTGAGCAGCTTATACCATTCCTCAGCTCTTCCTTTCAGCGATAATGAGAATAACTTCTTCTTAACTTGATCTGTAGTAATACCTGCACACTTGAATAACCCGCATAATTCATGTATAAAGAGCAAATGATCACCGGGATGGACAGTTCCATCCCCAACATAGTAGTTATCCATAACACGATCAATAATTCTTGTAGGTATTTTGAAAACATCATTCTCAGCAGGTGGTGGCTTATCTACTACCTTAGCAGTGGTAGTAGCATTACCAAATAAGAAACTCGGCGAATTATCCATAACAAAAATAAAGCAACTAGCAGAAGTAAACAATACTCACAGTAGAAGTTTCCTTTACCAGTTCCACTCTCCAATAGCGCTTCACTCCCCGGCAACGGTACCAGAAAATAGTCTTGATGACCCACAAGTATCGGGGGTGTATCGCAGTATTTTCATAAGTAAGAGTGTCAAACCCAACGAGGAGCAGAAGGTGCTGGCTAGTGGTATGGATCAGGAATTCTCTGCAAATACTTAGCAAACGGATTTTTAGGGGTTTTTGATAAAGCAAGTAACAAAGTACGAGTAAATAAAAGACAGTAGGACTAAATGCACCAAGTGGCCCAATCCTTTATGCAGCAAAGGACAAGCCGGTTGTATTACTTAAGATGACCAAACGTTCTCGAGGACACATGGGAAGACTGTCAAGTGCTTTCGCTTCATATAGTTGATTAATCTTCTTTAGCTTGCTAAGTGTTGTGTGGGTGAACCTGTGCTAATGTACCGACCTTCCTAGGACTAATACATACTTGTGATTATACACCTTGCAAACATCCATAAGTACAAGAAAGTAATTAAGGTAGAAACCTAACCATAGCTTTAAACTCTAAGACCCTTACGTCCCTTGTGCAATGGTTTCCTAACGGGGGTTCAGGTTTCTATCACTCTGTCAACCCCTACGATTAGTAGCCAAATACACAATGCATTCCCCTAGGCCCATATAGGTGAAGTGTCATGTAGTCGACGTTCACAGGACACCACTAGAAGAAGTACACCACAACTTAAATATCAAACCATTGAATCTTTCTCAACACAACTCCACTACTAACAACATGACTTCTCCCATGTCCTCAAAAACAAAACGAACTACTCAAAAGACATGAAATGGATCATGATCAGAGATGGAATAATGATGTATACCAATCTGAACATAAACAATAATTCAATGGTTCACTCAATAGGATCAACTACAAAGAGTAATCAACACCGGGAAAGTTTCCCCTATGAACTATGCAAGATTCAACCCAATTGTTACAGCAATATGGAGATGGTGATGAGGGTGATGATGATGATGATGGTGGTGATGATGATGATTATGATGATCCCGATGAAGTCCAGCTTGATGGTGGTGTTGATGGCGACGATCTCCCCTCTCCGGGAAGGAATTCCCCCGGCAGAAATCTGTCTGCTGGAGAGATCTTTCTCTCTTGGTGTTTTCCGCCTCATGAGGCGCGAATCTTCTGTGGTCGCCTCCGAGTCTTAGGGTTTCGGAGGATGATATCGCCAGAGGCTGGAGTGGGCCAGGGTGGCCACACCACCTGCTGGCGCGGCCTAGGGATGCCCGCGCCAGGGGGTGGTGTGGGCCCCCTATGGCCCATCTCCACTCCATCTTCTGGCATCCTTAGTCTTCTGGAAAAATAGGATTTTCCGTATATTTTCCCGGATTTTTTGATCTTCGCGAATTTTGCCTCCAAACAACACCTTTTCCATCAGAATCCTGACTGTAGCAGTCCATGGTCCAAAAGTCATCAACCATGCAAAAACAGATGAAATAACATAAGTATCACCTCTCAATACGAAATATATCAATGAATAATAGTGAATTAAGACATAGAATAGTGATGCAAAATGGACGTATCAGTGGTTAGTGGAAAGAACACACACGCAATGACACTGGTGGATCCATATGTGGTTCATGACAGGAACACACATGCAATGCCATTGGTTGATCCATATGTGGTTTGTGACAATAACACACATGCAATGCCATTGGTGGATCCATGTGTGGTTTGTGGAAAGAACACACATGCAATGACTCTAGTGGGTCCATGTGTGGTTTGTGAAAAGAACACACATGCAATGACTCTAGTGGATCCATATGTGGTTTATAGAAAGAACACACATGCAATGACATTGGTTGATCCATGTGTGGTTTGTGGAAAGAACACACATGCAATGACTCTAGTGGTTGATCCATGTGTGGTTTGTGAAAATAACACACATGCAATGACATTGGTGGATCCATATGTGGTTTGTCGAAAGAACACACATGCAATGACATTGGTTGATCCATGTGTGGTTTGTGGAAAAGAACACACATGCAATGACATTGGTGGATCCATGTGTGGTTTGTGGAAAGAACACACAGGCAATGACATTGTTTGATCCATGTGTGGTTTGTGAAAAGAACACACATGCAATGACTCTAGTGGATACATATGTGGTTTGTGTGAAAGAACGCACATGCAATGAACACTGGTGGATCCATATGTTGTTCATGACAGAACACACATGCAATAACACTGGTTGATCCATATGTGGGTTGTTAAAAGAACAGACATGCAATGACTCTAGTGGATCCAACTGTGGTTAGTGGAAAGAACACACATGCAATGACATTGGTGGATCCATATGTGGTTCATGGAAAGAACACACATGCAATGACACTGGTGGATCTATATGTGGTTTGTGAAAAGAACACACATGCAATGACTCTAGTGGATCCATATGTGGTTTGTGGAAAGAACACACATGCAATGAACACTGGTGGATCCATATGTGGTTCATGACAGGAACACACGTGCAATGACTCTAGTGGATACATATCTGGTTTGTGGAAAAGAACACTGGAATGACATTGGTGGATCCATGTGTGGTTTGTGGAAAGAACACACATGCAATGACTCAAGTGGGTCCATATGTGGTTTGTGAACAGAACACACATGCAATGAATCTAGTGGATCCATATGTCATTTGTAGAAAGAACACACATGCAATGAACACTGGTGGATTCATTTGTGGTTCATGACAGGAACACACATGCAATGACATTGGTTGATCCATATGTGGTTTGTGACAATAACACACATGCAATGCCATTGGTGGATGCATATGTGGTTTGTGGAAAGAACACACATGCAATGACTCTAGTGGGTCCATGTGTGGTTTGTGAAAATAACACACATGCAATGACTCTAATGGATCCATACGTGGTTTGTAGAAAGAACACACATGCAATGACATTGGTTGATCCATGTGTGGTTTGTGGAAAAAACACACATGTAATGACCCTAGTGGTTGATCCATGTGTGGTTTGTGAAAATAACACGCATGCAATGACATTGGTGGATCCATATGTGGTTTATGGAAAGAACACACATGCAATGACATTGGTTGATCCATGTGTGGTTTGTGGAAAAGAACACACATGCAAAGAAATTGGTGGATCCATATGTGGTTTGTGGAAAGAACACACATGCAATGAAAATGGTGGATCCATGTGTGGTTTGTGAAAAGAACACACATCCAATGACTCTACTGGATACATATGTGGTTTGTGTGAAAGAACACACATGCAATGAACACTGGTGGATCAATATGTGGTTCATGACAGGAACACACATGCAATGACACTAGTTGATCCATATGTGGGTTGTTAAAAGAAAACACATGCAATGACTCTAGTGGATCCAAGTGTGGTTAGTGGAAAGAACACACATGCAATGACATTGGTGGATCCATATGTGATTCATGGAAAGAACACACATGAAATGACATTGGTGGATCCATATGTGGTTTGTGAAAAGAACACACATGCAATGACTCTAGTGGATCCATATGTGGTTTGTGGAAAGAACACACATGCAATTAACACTGGTGGATCCATATGTGGTTCATGACAGGAACACACGTGCAATCACTCTAGTGGATACATATGTGGTTTGTGGAAAAGAACACACTGGAATGACATTGGTGGATCCATGTATGGTTTGTGGAAACAACACACATGCAATGACTCAAGTGGGTCCATATCTGGTTTGTAGAAAGAACACACATGCAATGAACACTGGTGGATTCATTTGTGGTTCATGACAGGAACCCACATGCAATGACATTGGTTGTTCCATATGTGGTTTGTGACAATAACACACATGCAATGACATTGGTTGATCCATGTGTGGTTTGTGGAAAGAACACACATGCAATAGTTCAAGTGGGTCCATATGTAGTTTGTGGAAATAACACACACGCAATCACTCTAGTGGATCCATATGTGATTCGTAGAAAGAACACATATGCAATGACATTGGTGGATCCATATGTGGTTTGTGGAAAGAAAACACATGCAATGACATTGGTTGATCCATGTGTGGTTTGTAAAAAGAACACACAGGCAATGACTCTAGTGGATACATATGTGGTTAGTGGAAATAACACACATGCAATGACATTGTTGGATCCATGTGTGGTTTGTGGAAAGAACACACATGCAATGACTCAAGTGTGTCCATATGTAGGTTGTGAAAAGAACACACATGTAATGACTATAGTGGATCCATATGTGGTTTGTAGAAAGAACACACATGCAATGAACACTAGTGGATTCATATGTGGTTCATCACACGAACACACATGCAATGACATTGGTTGATCCATATGTGGTTTGTGACAATAACACACATGCAATGACATTGGTTGATCCATGTGTGGTTTGTGGAAAGAACACGCATGCAATGATTCTAGTGGGTCCATATGTAGTTTGTGAAAAGAATACACATGCAATGACTCTAGTGGATCCATATATGATTCGTAGAAAGAACACACATGCAATGAACACTGGTGGATCAATATGTGGTTTGTGGAAAGAACACACATGCAACGACATTGGTTGATCCATGTGTGGTTTGTAAAGAGAAGACACATGCAATGACTCTAGTGGATACATATGTGGTTAGTGGAAAGAACACACATGCAATGACATTGATGGATCCATGTGTGGTTTGTGGAAAGAACACATATGCAATGAGTCAAGTGGGTCCATATGTGGTTTGTGAAAAGACAACACATGCAATGACTCTAGTGGATCCATATGTGGTTTGTAGAAAGAACACACATGCAATGAACACTGGTGGATTCATATGTGGTTCATGATAGGAACACACATGCAATGACATTGGTTTATCGATATGTGCTTTGTGACAATAACACACATGCAATGACATTGGTTGATCCATGTGTGGTTTGTGGAAAGAACACACATGCAATGATTCAAGTGGGTCCATATGTAGTTTGTGAAAAGAACACACATGCAATGACTCTAGTGGATCCATATGTGATTCATAGAAAGAACACACATGCAATGACATTGGTGGATCCATATGTGGTTTAGGGAAAGAACACACATGGAATGACATTGGTTGATCCATGTGTGGTTTGTGGAAAGAACACGCATGCAATGATTCAAGTGGATACATATGTGGTTAGTGGAAAGAACACACATGCAATGAACACTGGTGGATCCATATGTGGTTCATGACAGGAACACACATGCAATGACACTTGTTGATCCATATGTGGGTTGTTAAAAGAACACACATGCAATGCCATTAGTTAATCCATATGTGGGTTGTGGAAAAGAACACACATGCAATGACTCTGGTGGATCCATATGTGGTTTGTGAAAAGAACACACATGTAATGACTCTAGTGGATCCATGTGTGGTTAGCGGAAAGAACACACATGCAATGACATTGGTGGATCCATATGTGGTTTGTGAAAAGAACACACATGCAATGACTCTAGTGGATCCATATGTGGTTTGTGGAAAGAACACACGTGCAATGAACACTGGTGGATCCATATGTGGTTCATGACAGGAACACACATGCAATGACTCTAGTGGATGCATATGTGGTTTGTGGAAAAGAACACACATGCAATGACATTGGTGGATCCATATGTGGTTTGTGGAAAGAACACACATGCAATGACATTGGTTGATCCATGTGTGGTTTGTGGAAAAGAACCCACATGCAATGACATTGGTGGATTCATATGTGGTTTGTGGAAAGAACATACATGCAAAGACATTGGTTGATCCATGTGTGGTTTGTGAAAATAACACACATGAAATGACTCTAGTGGATACATATGTGGTTAGTGGAAAGAACACACATGCAATGAACACTGGTGGATCCATATGTGGTTCATGACAGGAAAACACACATGCAATGACACTGGTTGATCCATACGTGGGTTGTTAAAAGAACACACATTCAATGTCATTGGTTAATCCATGTGTGGTTTGTGAAAAGAACACACATGCAATGACTCTTATGTATCCATATGTGGTTTGTGAAAAGAACACACATCCAATGACATTTGTTGATCCAAATGTGGTTTGTGAAAAGAACACACATGCAATTACTCTGGTGGATCGATGTGTGGTTTGTGGAAAGAACACACATGCAATGACTCTGGTGGATCCATGTGTGGTTTTTGAAAAGAATACACATGCAATGCCTCTAGTGCTGGTTTTAGTATATGAACACACACGCAATGACTCTAGTGGGTCCATATGTGGTTTGTGAAAAGAACACACATGCAATGACATTGGTGCATCCATATGTGGTTTATGGAAAGAACACACATGCAATGACATTGGTTGATCCATGTGTGGTTTGTGGAAAAGAACACACATGCAATGACATTGGTGGATCCATATGTGGTTTGTGGAAAGAACACACATGCAATGACATTGGTTGATCCATGTGTGGTTTGTGGAAGAGAACACACATGCAATGACATTGGTGGATTCATATGTGGTTTGTGGAAAGAACATACATGCAAAGACATTGGTCGATCCATGTGTGGTTTGTGAAAATAACACACATGCAATGACTCTAGTGGATACATATGTGGTCAGTGGAAAGAACACACATGCAATGAACACTAGTGGACCCATATGTGGTTCATGACAGGAACACACATGCAATGACACTGGTTGATCCACACGTGGGTTGCTAAAAGAACACACATGCAATGTCATTGGTTAATCCATGTGTGGTTTGCAAAGAGAAGACACATGCAATGACATTGGTTGATCCATGTGTGGTTTGTGGAAAGAACACACATGCAATGATTCAAGTGGGTCCATATGTAGTTTGTGAAAAGAACACACATGCAATGACTCTAGTGGATCCATATGTGATTCATAGAAAGAACACACATGCAATGACATTGGTGGATCCATATGTGGTTTAGGGAAAGAACACACATGGAATGACATTGGTTGATCCATGTGTGGTTTGTGGAAAGAACACACATGCAATGATTCAAGTGGATACATATGTGGTTAGTGGAAAGAACACACATGCAATGAACACTGGTGGATCCATATGTGGTTCATGACAGGAACACACATGCAATGACACTTGTTGATCCATATGTGGGTTGTTAAAAGAACACACATGCAATGCCATTAGTTAATCCATATGTGGGTTGTGGAAAAGAACACACATGCAATGACTCTGGTGGATCCATATGTGGTTTGTGAAAAGAACACACATGTAATGACTCTAGTGGATCCATGTGTGGTTAGCGGAAAGAACACACATGCAATGATTCAAGTGGGTCCATATGTAGTTTGTGAAAAGAACACACATGCAATGACTCTAGTGGATCCATATGTGATTCATAGAAAGAACACACATGCAATGACATTGGTGGATCCATATGTGGTTTAGGGAAAGAACACACATGGAATGACATTGGTTGATCCATGTGTGGTTTGTGGAAAGAACACACATGCAATGATTCAAGTGGATACATATGTGGTTAGTGGAAAGAACACACATGCAATGAACACTGGTGGATCCATATGTGGTTCATGACAGGAACACACATGCAATGACACTTGTTGATCCATATGTGGGTTGTTAAAAGAACACACATGCAATGCCATTAGTTAATCCATATGTGGGTTGTGGAAAAGAACACACATGCAATGACTCTGGTGGATCCATATGTGGTTTGTGAAAAGAACACACATGTAATGACTCTAGTGGATCCATGTGTGGTTAGCGGAAAGAACACACATGCAATGACATTGGTGGATCCATATGTGGTTTGTGAAAAGAACACACATGCAATGACTCTAGTGGATCCATATGTGGTTTGTGGAAAGAACACACGTGCAATGAACACTGGTGGATCCATATGTGGTTCATGACAGGAACACACATGCAATGACTCTAGTGGATGCATATGTGGTTTGTGGAAAAGAACACACATGCAATGACATTGGTGGATCCATATGTGGTTTGTGGAAAGAACACACATGCAATGACATTGGTTGATCCATGTGTGGTTTGTGGAAAAGAACCCACATGCAATGACATTGGTGGATTCATATGTGGTTTGTGGAAAGAACATACATGCAAAGACATTGGTTGATCCATGTGTGGTTTGTGAAAATAACACACATGAAATGACTCTAGTGGATACATATGTGGTTAGTGGAAAGAACACACATGCAATGAACACTGGTGGATCCATATGTGGTTCATGACAGGAAAACACACATGCAATGACACTGGTTGATCCATACGTGGGTTGTTAAAAGAACACACATTCAATGTCATTGGTTAATCCATGTGTGGTTTGTGAAAAGAACACACATGCAATGACTCTTATGTATCCATATGTGGTTTGTGAAAAGAACACACATCCAATGACATTTGTTGATCCAAATGTGGTTTGTGAAAAGAACACACATGCAATTACTCTGGTGGATCGATGTGTGGTTTGTGGAAAGAACACACATGCAATGACTCTGGTGTATCCATATGTGGTTTTTGAAAAGAATACACATTCAATGCCTCTAGTGCTGGTTTTAGTATATGAACACACACGCAATGAATCTAGTGGGTCCATATGTGGTTTGTGAAAAGAACACACATGCAATGACATTGGTGCATCCATATGTGGTTTATGGAAAGAACACACATGCAATGACATTGGTTGATCCATGTGTGGTTTGTGGAAAAGAACACACATGCAATGACATTGGTGGATCCATATGTGGTTTGTGGAAAGAACACACATGCAATGACATTGGTTGATCCATGTGTGGTTTGTGGAAAAGAACACACATGCAATGACATTGGTGGATTCATATGTGGTTTGTGGAAAGAACATACATGCAAAGACATTGGTCGATCCATGTGTGGTTTGTGAAAATAACACACATGCAATGACTCTAGTGGATACATATGTGGTCAGTGGAAAGAACACACATGCAATGAACACTAGTGGACCCATATGTGGTTCATGACAGGAACACACATGCAATGACACTGGTTGATCCACACGTGGGTTGCTAAAAGAACACACATGCAATGTCATTGGTTAATCCATGTGTGGTTTGCAAAGAGAAGACACATGCAATGACTCTAGTGGATACATATGTGGTTAGTGGAAAGAACACACATGCAATGACATTGGTGGATCCATGTGTGGTTTGTGGAAAGAAGACACATGCAATGAGTAAAGTGGGTCCATATGTGGTTTGTGAAAAGAACACACATGCAATGACTCTAGTGGATCCATATGTGGTTTGTAGAAAGAACACACATGCAATGAACACTGGTGGATTCATATGTGGTTCATGACAGGAACACACATGCAATGACATTGGTTGATCGATATGTGGTTTGTGACAATAACACACATGCAATGACATTGGTTGATCCATGTGTGGTTTGTGGAAAGAACACACATGCAATGATTCAAGTGGGTCCATATGGAGTTTGTGAAAACAACACACATGCAATGACTCTAGTGGATCCATATGTGATTCATAGAAAGAACACACATGCAATGACATTGGTGGATCCATATGTGGTTTGTGGAAAGAACACACATGGAATGACATTGGTTGATCCATGTGAGGTTTGTAAAAAGAACACACATGCAATGACTCTAGTGGATACATATGTGGTTAGTGGAAAGAACACACATGCAATGAACACTGGTGGATCCATATGTGGTTCATGACAGGAAGACATATGCAATGACACTTGTTGATCCATATGTGGGTTGTTAAAAGAACACACATGCAATGGCATTAGTTAATTCATATGTGATTTGTGGAAAAGAACACACATGCAATGACTCTAGTGGATCCATATGTGGTTTGTGAAAAGAACACACATGTAATGACTCTAGTGGATCCATGTGTGGTTAGCGGAAAGAACACACATGCAATGACATTGGTGGATCCATATGTGGTTTGTGAAAAGAACACACATGCAATGACTCTAGTGGATCCATATGTGGTTTGTGGAAAGAACACACGTGCAATGAACACTGGTGGATCCATATGTGGTTAATGATAGGAACACACATGCAATGACTCTAGTGGATGCATATGTGGTTTGTGGAAAAGAACACACATGCAATGACATTGGTGGATCCACATGTGGCTTGTGGAAAGAACACACATGCAATGACATTGGTTGATCCATGTGCAGATTGTGGAAAAGAACCCACATGCAATGACATTGGTGGATTCACATGTGGTTTGTGGAAAGAACATACATGCAAAGACAATTGTTGATCCTCTGTGGTTTGTGAAAATAACACACATGCAATGACTCTAGTGGATACATATGTGGTTAGTGGAAAGAACACACATGCAATGAACACTGGTGGATCCATATGTGGTTCATGACAGGAACACACATGCAATGACACTGGTTGATCCATACGTGGGTTGTTAAAAGAACACACATGCAATGTCATTGGTTAATCCATGTGTGGTTTGGGAAAAGAACACACATGCAATGACTCTTATGTATCCATATGTGGTTTGTGAAAAGAACACACATGCAATGACGTTTGTTGATCCAAATGTGGTTTGTGAAAAGAACACACATGCAATTACTCTGGTGGATCGATGTGTGGTTTGTGGAAAGAACACACATGCAATGACTCTGGTGGATCCATGTGTGGTTTTTGAAAAGAATACACATGCAATGACTCTAGTGATGGTTTTAGTATAAGAACACACATGCAATGACTCTAGTGGGTCCATATGTGGTTTGTGAAAAGAACACACATGCAATGAGATTGGTGGATCCATATGTGGTTTATGGAAAGAACACACATGCAATGACATTGGTTGATACATGTGTGGTTTGTGGAAAAGAACACACATGCAATGACATTGGTGGATCCATATGTGGTTTGTGGAAAGAACACACATGCAATGACATTGGTTGATCCATGTGTGGTTTGTGGAAAAGAACACACATGCAATGACATTGGTGGATGCATATGTGGTTTGTGGAAAGAACATACATGCAAAGACATTGGTTGATCCATGTGTGGTTTGTGAAAAGAACACACATGCAATGACTCTTATGTATCCATATGTGGTTTTTGAAAAGAACACACATGAAATGACATTTGTTGATCCAAATGTGGTTTGTGAAAAGAACACACATGCAATTACTCTGGTGGATCGATGTGTGGTTTGTGGAAAGAACAAACACGCAATGACTCTGGTGGATCCATGTGTGGTTTTTGAAAAGAATACACATGCAATACCATTGGTTGATCCATATGTGATTTGTGACAATAACACAAATGCAATGCCATTGGTGGATCCATGTGTGGTTTGTGGAAAGAACACACATGCAATGACTCTACTGGGTCCATGTGTGGTTTGTGAAAAGAACACGCATGCAATGACATTGGTGGATCCATATGTGGTTTGTGGAAAGAACACACATGCAATGACTCCGGTGGGTCCATATGTGGTTTGTGGAAAGAACACACATGCAATAACTTGGTTGATCCATGTGTGGTTTGTGGAAAAAACACACATGTAATGACTCTGGTTGATCCCTGTGTGGTTTGTGAAAAGAACACACATGCAATGACTCTAGTGGATACACATGTGGTTATTGGAAAAGAACACACATGCAATGACTCCGGTGGGTCCATATGTGGTTTGTAAAAAGAACACACATGCAATGACTCTAGTGGATCCATGTGTGGTTTGTGAAAATAACACACATGCAATGACTCTATTGGATACATATGTGGTTTGTGGAAAGAACACACATGCAATGAACACTGGTGGATCCATATGTGGTTCATGACAGGAACACATATGCAATGACATTGGTTGATCCATATGTGGTGTGTGACAATAACACACATGAAATGCTATTGGTTAATCCATGTGTGGTTTGTGGAATGAACACACATGCAATGACTCAAGTGGTTCCATATGTGGTTTGTGAAAAGAACACACATGCAATGACTCTAGTGGATCCATATGTGGTTTGTAGAAAGAACACACATGCAATGACATTGGTTGATCCATATGTGGTTGTTGAAAGAACACACATGTAATGACATTGGTTGATGCATATGTGGTCTGTTACAATAACACACATGCAATTAGTCTGATGTATCCATATGTGGTTTGTGAAAAGAACGCACATGCAATGACATTTGTTGATCCATATGTGGTTTGTGAAAAGAACACAAACGCAATTACTCTGGTGGATCCATGTGTGGTTAGTGGAAAGAACACACACGCAATGACACTGGTGGATCCATATGTGGGTCATGACAGGAACACACATGCAATACCATTAGTTGATCCATATGTGATTTGTGACAATAACACACATGCAATGCCATTGGTGGATCCATGTGTGGTTTGTGGAAAGAACACACATGCAATGAATCTAGTAGGTCCATGTGTGGTTTGTGAAAAGAACACGCATGCAATGACATTGGTGGATCCATATGTGGTTTGTGGAAAGAACACACATGCAATGACTTGGTTGATCAATGTGTGGTTTGTGGAATAGAACACACATGAAATGACATTTGTGGATCCATATGTGGTTTGTGGAAAGAACACACATGGAATGACATTGGTTGATCCATGTGTGGTTTGTGGAAAGAACACGCATGCAATGATTCAAGTGGATACATATGTGGTTAGTGGAAAGAACACACATGCAATGAACACTGGTGGATCCATATGTGGTTCTTGACAGGAACACACATGCAATGACACTTGTTGATCCATATGTGGGTTGTTAAAAGAACACACATGCAATGCCATTAGTTAATCCATATGTGGGTTGTGGAAAAGAACACACATGCAATGACTCTGGTGGATCCATATGTGGTTTGTGAAAAGAACACACATGTAATGACTCTAGTGGATCCATGTGTGGTTAGCGGAAAGAACACACATGCAATGAGATTGGTGGATCCATATGTGGTTTGTGAAAAGAACACACATGCAATGACTCTAGTGGATCCATATGTGCTTTGTGGAAAGAACACACGTCCAATGAACACTGGTGGATCCATATGTGGTTCATGATAGGAACACACATGCAATGACTCTAGTGGATGCATATGTGGTTTGTGGAAAAGAACACACATGCAATGACATAGGTGGATTCATATGTGGTTTGTGGAAAGAACATACATGCAAAGACATTGGTTGATCCATGTGTGGTTTGTGAAAAGAACACACATGCAATGACACTAGTGGATACATATGTGGTTAATGGAAAGAACACACATGCAATGAACACTGGTGGATCCATATGTGGTTCATGACAGGAACACACATGCAATGACACTGGTTCATCCATACATGGGTTGTTAAAAGAACACACATGCAATGTCATTGGTTAATCCATGTGTGGTTTGTGAAAAGAACACACATGCAATGACTCTGATGTATCCATATGTGGTTTGTGAAAAGAACACACAAGCAATGACATTTGTTGATCCATATGTGGTTTGTGAAAATAACACACATGCAATTGCTCTGGTGGATCCATGTGTGGTTTGTGGAAAAACACACATGCAATGACTCCGGTTGATCCATGTGTGATTTGTGAAAATAACACACATGCAATGATTCTAGTGGATACACATGTGGTTATTGGAAAAGAACACACATGTTATGACTCTGGTGGGTCCATATGTGGTTTGTGAAAAGAACACACATGCAATGACTATAGTGGATCCATGTGTGGTTTGTGAAAAGAACACACATGCAATGACTCTAGTGGATACATATGTGGTTTGTGGAAAAGAACACACATGTAATGAACACTGGTGGATCCATATGTGGTTCATGACAGCAACACACATGCAATGATATTGGTTGATCCATATGTGGTTTGTGGCAATAACACACATGCAATGCCATTGGTTAATCCATGTGTGGTTTGTGGAAAGAACACACATGCAATGAATCAAGTGGGTCCATATGTGGTTTGTTAAAAGAACACACATGCAATGACTCTAGTGGATCCATATGTGGTTTGTAGAAAGAGCACACATGCAATGACATTGGTTGATCGATATGTGGTTGTGGAAAGAACGCACATGCAATGACATTGGTTGATCGATATGTGGTTTCAGACAATAACACACTTACAATTACTCTGATGTATCCATATGTGGTTTGTGAAAAGAACACACATGCAATGACATTTGTTGATCCATATGTGGTTTGTGAAAAGAACACACATGCAATTACTCTGGTGGATCCATGTGTGGTTAGTGGAAAGAACACACACGCAATGACACTCATGGATCCATATGTGGTTCATGAAAGGAACACACATGCAATGCCATTGGTTGATCCATATGTGGTTTGTGGCAATAACACACATGCAATGCCATTGGTGGATCCATGTGTGGTTTGTGGAAAGAACACACATGCAATGAATCAAGTGGGTCCATATGTGGTTTTTTAAAAGAACACACATGCAATGACTCTAGTGGATCCATATGTGGTTTGTAGAAAGAGCACACATGCAATGACATTGGTTGATCGATATGTGGTTGTGGAAAGAACGCACATGCAATGACATTGGTTGATCGATATGTGGTTTCAGACAATAACACACTTACAATTACTCTGATGTATCCATATGTGGTTTGTGAAAAGAACACACATGCAATGACATTTGTTGATCCATATGTGGTTTGTGAAAAGAACACACATGCAATTACTCTGGTGGATCCATGTGTGGTTCGTGGAAAGAACACACACGCAATGACACTCATGGATCCATATGTGGTTCATGAAAGGAACACACATGCAATGCCATTGGTTGATCCATATGTGGTTTGTGACAATAACACACATGCAATGCCATTGGTGGATCCATGTGTGGTTTGTGGAAAGAACACACATGCAATGACTCTAGTGGGTCCATGTGTGGTTTGTGAAAGAACACACATGCAATGACTCTAGTGGATCCATATGTGGTTTGTAGAAAGAACACACATGCAATGACATTGGTTGATCCATGTGTGGTTTGTGGAAAGGGCACACATGCAATGAATCTAGTGGTTAATCCATGTGTGGTTTCTGAAAAGAACACACATGAAATGACAGTGGTGGATCCATATGTGGTTTATGGAAAGAACACACATGCAATGACATTGGTTGATACATGTGTGGTTTGTGGAAAAGATAACACAGGCAATGACATTGGTGGATCCATATGTGGTTTGTGGAAAGAACACACACGCAATGACATTGGTTGATCCATGTGTGGTTTGTGAAAAGAACACACATGCTATGACTCTAGTGGATACAAATGTGGTTTGTGGAAAAGAACACACATGTAATGAACACTGGTGGATCCATATGTGGTTCATGACAGGAACACACATGCAATGAAACTGGTTGATCCATATGTGGGTTGTTAAAAGAACACACATGCAATGACTCTAGTGGATCCATGCGTGGTTAGTGGAAAGAACACACATGCAATGACATTGGTGGATACATATGTGGTTCATGGAAAGAACACACATGCAATGACATTGGTGGATCCATATGTGGTTTGGGAAAAGAACACGCATGCAATTACTCTAGTGTATCCATATATGGTTTGTGGAAAGAACACACATGCAATGAACACTGGTGGATCCATATGTGGTGCATGACAGGAACACAGATGTAATGACTCTAGTGGATACATATGTGGTCTGTGGAAAAGAACACACGTGCAATGACATTGGTGGATCCATGTGTGATTTGTGGAAAGAACACACATACAGTGACTCAAGTGGGTCCATATGTGGTTTGTGGAAAGAGCACACGTGCCATAAACACTGGTGGATCCATATGCGGTTCATGACAGGAACACACATGCAATGACTCTAGTGGATACATATGTGGTTTGTGGAAAATAACACACATGCAATGACATTGGTGGATCCATATGTGGTTTATGGAAAGAACACACATGCAATGACATGGTTAATCCATGTGTGGTTTGTGGAAAAGACCACACACATGCAATGACATTGGTGGATTCATATGCGGTTTGTGAAAAGAACACACATGTAATGGCATTGGTTGATCCATGTGTGGTTTGTGAAAAGAACACACATGCAATGACTCTAGTGGATACATATGTGGTTAGTGGAAAGAACACACATGCAATGAACACTGGTGGATCCATATGTGGTTCATGACAGGAACACACATGCAATGACAGTGGTTGATCCATATGTGGGTTGTTAAAAGAACACACATGCAATGACAGTGGTTGATCCATATGTGGTTTGTGGAAAGAACACACATGCAATGACACTGGTTGATCCATATGTGGTTTGTGGAAAGAACACACATGCAATGACTCTGATGGATCCATGTGTGGTTTGTGAAAAGAACACACATGCAATGCCATTGGTTGATCCATGTGTAGTTTGCGAAAAGAACACACATGCAATGCCATTGGTTGATCCATGTGTGGTTTATGAAAAGAACACACATGCAATTCCATTGGTTGATCCATGTGGGTTGTGGAAAAGAACAAACATGCAATGACATTGGTGGATCCATAAGTGGTTTGTGGAAAGAACACACATGCAGTGAACACTGGTGGATCCATGTGTGGTTTGTGAAAAGAACACACATGCAATGCCATTGGTTGATCCATGTGTGGTTTGTGAAAAGAACACACATGCAATGCCATTGGTTGATCCATGTGTGGTTTGTGAAAATAACACACATGCAATGCCATTGGTTGATCCATGTGGTCTGTGAAAAAGAACACACATGCAATGACATTGGTGGATCCATATGTGGTTTGTGGAAAGAACACACATGCAATGACTTGGTTGATCCATGTGTGGTTTGTGAAAAGAACACACATGCAATTACTCTAGTGGATACATATGTGTTTTGTGGAAAGAACACACATGCAATGAACACTAGTGGATCCATATGTGGTTCATGACAGGAACACACATGCAATGACTCTAGTGGATACATATGTGGTTTGTGGAAAGAATACACATGCAATGAACTCTAGTGGATCTATCTTGGCATAGTTTGATGTATGCCACGATGTATTTCATTGTAAAAGACACTCACTTTCCATTTTTATACTACTCAGCTTTGCCCTTGGTTTTTTGATACTACCCAGTTTTGCCCCCTCTCTCTCTTTAGTAGAAGCCCAAACCTGTGCCCACTCTGTCTGCTATGCCCTGATTGGTTGTCACAATTGTCACGCGGATCGTGCGCACCAAATGTTGATCCTGTGTGATCCAACGAGGCTCGTTGCACACGTCATGCCCTTCACAGGATAGTGCGAGACAACATGAACGTCTCCCTCAACGAGACTTCTACAAGAAGGAACACGATGCCGTCCATGGAAAAAGTCGTCGAGTGGTCATGTCACGTTTAGTCTAGTCTGCAAAGGCTACAAGTCTACTACACGGCAATTGGTTATCCACGACCCATGGGCTATACCATTTTTACTATGCAGCGTGCTTGCACTCTCACTTTCGACAGGACTCGACCACACGAACCTTCCACGCGACAGCCGCAGCCGGAAGAGCTACCTACCGGGGCCATCGAGGAGGCCTAAACATCCCCGCATTAAAAACCCAGCTTATCGGTGTTGGAAATATGCCCTAGAGACAAATAGTAGTAAGGACTATTATCATATTTCATATAGTTTATGATTAAGTTTTATATCATGCTATAACTGTATTGAGTGGAAACATCAATACACGTGTGATATACAAACAACCAGGGGTTCCCAGTGAAACTCTAGTCACTGGTTCATTGGTCAACGGATGATCATGTTTCCTGATCATGTGGATTTTATGCCAGTTGGAAATGCAGTCATCTCATTCCGAGAATGAGATGATGAACCAATACCCAACCTAAACATTGTGACCCGATCATGTCACGAATTTCAAGTTACGATGATTAGAAATGGATCCTTGTAGACTATTCCTTAGACCGTGAGGCTATATCAATCACTATCTCCCGAGAGTGCTTAGATAGCATCAAGCGCCACTTGGTAATACAGTGGTTATAAAGGTGTGTTTAGGTACTCGGAGGAAACCGTAGAGGCAATATATGTCCAGAGCGGGATTTTTTCGTCAATGTGACGGGAAGATACTCGAAGGGCCCACTCGAAGAGGTTATATCCAATAGCTGCGCAGCGTGTGATTTGATCACGGGGATATCACTTGTCGGAACGAGTCAAGTAGCATTGTTCAGTAACGAGATTGAACACGACATGTTGATGTCATTGATCAGATCTCGGGCAATGCAAGTATCGAGTGACAAAGGGAATAATACACGACTGTCCCGGTTCAAACGATTAAAGATCTTCGTGGAACGCATAGGGGTCACATGGCCATCCAGGTCCCTCTGTTAATCATTGGTGCGGGAGTGTCCCGACCATGTCTGGAGTGTTCCCGAACCCTGGGGTATCACGCTTAAGGGCTTGATGATTCTTAGAGAGTGTTTATAGGATCGGTGGAATCACCGAAGAATAGTAGACAAAAAACCGGAAGGGTTTCGGTAAGTCCGAAGGATGTCCGAAGAGGAGGTGGAAGGTGTTCCATAGCCATGGAGGTGGAATAATATGTGAATGAATGTTAAATATTGATTTAATCATTTATTCATAATTATTTAATAAAAAGAAAAATCAATTAAATGGTCAAAGGCTTAATGGGCCAATTCTCGGAGGGGAGAGGCCCCATTAGGGGAAAGGAGAGAGGGAGAAGGGGCCAAGGGGGTGGCCGGCTGGGCCTAGCCCCCCACGTGGGGCCCACTAGGTGGCCGGAGGCCTCCCCTCCCCCCTCCTCTCCTTTAGTCCCACCCTGGGACTTTGAGGGAGGTAGTACCTCCTCTCCCCTATATATAGTGGGGGTATTTGGCCAAATTAAATACACCAATAATCAATAAAGGTCTTCTCACTTTTGGGAGGACCTCTAATTGATATTTTCTCTCTCCCCCTCTCTCTCTCATGACCGTGGTCCCAAGTTTGGACTGCGCGAGCGAGATACATCTTCACCACAGAGCGCCGTCGCACTGTGGGATTCGGATCCGGGAGCTCTACTTCCACAACTGTTGCTGGATCGGGGAAGCGGGAGTCATCGTCAGTCACCGCACGTGTGTTAACTCCCTGCGAGGTGTCGCATTTGAGTCACTCAAGTCGTTGGAGCCAAAGGAGCGCGAGGACTTCATCACGACCTTGAGGTCGGCTTCAGCTCGTCTACATCAACCACGCTCTCCTAAGCGTTGACAATGATTTTCGGTCTTCAAGGGTAAGTTCGCAAAAATCCCCTCCTATTACTGTATTACTAATAGATAGGTCCTGGCAGCTTCAGGGGTTTAGGGGCGTAGGGTAAAATTTATTGTTTTCATACGCGGAACCCCAACTGTGGTATCAGAGCTAGATCTATGCGTAGTAATGCTAGTACGGGTAGAACACACGAGATGTAGCGTGTGGGCGTTGATCTCTTAGTTGTTACCCTCCCACGTGTACTTGAGTATACCGCAGTAATGCTTGATGAAGCGGCCCCCAACCGACTTTACGCTTTCATTCACGAGACTGGTCCACGCTTGACATACGGCCTGTATCGTATAAAGTGGCTTAGGGGGGTGTCTGTCTCTCTCGCATTAGTTGGTATACCATTTGCAACGGAGGGCCCCGAAAGGGGTGTAGTAGAGACAACTACTTGATCAGTGTTGTGCTAAAAGTTCGTAGGTAAGAACGGTTCTTGTGCGAAAGCCCATTCAGCCACGTAAAACATGCAAAGATAAAGTAGAGGCGTCTAACTTTGTTTTGCAGGGGGCGTTGCTTTGTGATATGGTTGTGGCAAAGGTAAAGTGATTACCTTTTGTTATGCAGTAGTAGATAGTCACGGAGGTGATGGACTACCATGCCGGAATGACACCGGTACCCTGGTGTCTACGGCACCAGAACCCTGGCGCCGGAATCCGGTGACGATGTATGGAGATCACGACGTGAAGGACCACATCACATCGCATATACATTCAATGTTATTGTTTGTACATCTTATTGTGTGCTAGTATTAGATACTCTACGGTAGCATAATAAGATGATCCCTGTTAAAATTACCAACGATCATGTTCCCCCTTAGTGCGCACCACCAAGAAAGTTCTTCGATGAGGCGATCTATGGCACATGCCAGGGTGTCAGACATATCTACATTCGCATACAGTGGGTGTAAGCCATGTTGCCCAGCGAATACATTAAGGTTGAGTTGGCAAGCCTAGCATGCCATAGAAGCGTGGCCTCGAAACACGGATGGTCGAAAGATCGAGCACGAGTCGCATGAATGATGTGACCGACGTTTAGCGTCCACCTTTGAACCCACATCGATGGCCGTGTCAATCGGGGGAGATGTGGCTAATAGGGGTCGTGTTATCACTAGGAACCCTTGTGGGGATAGGTGTTTCTGAGTGGAGTTATTATTAACTCATTTAATTATAAACTTAGTCTAAATTCCTTTTGCAATTATAAATGTAGAAAATGGTTCTCCCCGAGATTACCTTCCCTATTGACGATTGGTTAAAAGGAGAAAAGCTCAAGTTAGATGGATCCAGCTTATCTGCATGGGTCATGCGCCTTTTCGATCTCGTTGGTGAGAACAAAGTGGCTGACTACATGATCTACGAGAGGAACTTGGAGCCAACCTATTCTCATGAGACCCAGGAGCAGCGGGATCTCCGCAGCCATCGTCGTGTGATGGCCACATTCATATCACTGACGATGCACCTCGGGATGGAGGATGGGCTGTGGCCAATGGTGGGAAGTATTAATCCCCTAATGGTCATGGCACATATGAGATCACATTTCGTGGAACAAGTGTGCATGTGGGAGTACGAGCTGATGGGGGATTTCCTCTCCATAAAGATGGAGGAGGGCTCCTCACTGGACGAGCATTTATTGAGCATGTACGATGCATACATGAGTCTGGCATACTACCTGGACAACTGGTTCGCAAGCTCTTTTGCAATGGGATTTATGCTGCGGTCACTATCTCCAAGCTTCCAAGCACAAGTCAGGATTTGCATTATGAGAGCCAACACGGAAACACTGGATTTCCACGAGTTCATATCACACTTCAGAGGTGTGGTGGCTGAACCCGGTGTCGCTAGGGTCATCAATGACAAAGGTATATATTTGATATACATTTTTATAAATGTTATAATCTTGCAAACACATTTGCAGTGTTAAGTATATTTGATACTTGTTCTGTTTTGCTGAAAACAGGTCCTTCTGCATGAGAGGTGCTTTCTAGAGGGGAGGTGACGTTGCGTGTTGATAACGAGCATGATGATCATGGCCGACGACACTCTCCCTCGACATTTATCACTTAGTTCATGTTTTAGGATGATTATTGTAATCAAAAGATTGTGAACTTCTTTAGTGTGTCTCACACTTTGTGAGACGGTTATTCATATGAGTTTGTAACAAACAGTTGTTCCACTTTTTTGAATGATTTCTATTCGTGTTCATATCTTGTTTGATTATGCGTGAATTATCCTTGTTGTTTGAAACTAATTGATAATGAATGAACATTTGTAAAATATTAAAATGCCTTAAAATACCCAACTTAAATGATATTTCATTACGGAATGAAAACCATTGTTTAAATTCAAAGTTATGTTATAATATGTGAAAGTCATTCGATTTCTTATCACATATAAATCATGCCTAAGTTCGGCCAAATAACTTGAACACCGTGTATTACTTGAATACAAAGTGTTTAAATGAATTGTTAAAAGTTAATACATATTCGATGTATTGTGTTTTAATGAAAATGGTAATTATCATTAAATTATTGTTTAAATGCGTAAAGAAGTTTACCAAAGGAAACATGAATATGAAACTATTTGATTTGATCAAAGAGTTTCATCAATAAAAGGGTGTAAATATAAAAGAGAATCTAATTACTATGATTTGATCAATAGTAATGAAATTCAACTTTATAAGAATGGCATAAAAGAAATTGTGGAATGCAAAGCGTTTTGAAACGTCAAAATGCAAAGCATCACAATGTGATATTAGATATCAAAGTGGGTGAATAGAAGGCACCAAATAAATCATTGTAGTGTAGATGTAGAGACCATTAGTTAGAAACAGTTAGCACTCAATTAGAATGTAGTGAACCATTTGAATTCGTGAAAGTTTTGGGGTTATTCGATATAACCAAAACAATAGTGAATAAGTCCTTGTAGCATATTCATTGTAAAATTTGAATACAAAACCCACAGCTGAAACCAAAAGGAAAGCAAGATTCGTACTGCTTGGATTTTGGTGCATTCTTGAGAAAGCTCACTTCTAGTGATGTTTCTCAATTATGGGGCAAATGGAAAATAGTGTAAAACACAATGAGGATTCAAAACCATGCATCAGAGTGTTGAGAAGCGCAACAGACAACGTTCCTGAATGATTCTTTTCATAGAAGGAAAGAATCAATGATATTGATCATTGTATTTTCCCCACTAGTGTTTTCACTAGATGAAGTAGGATTCAAAATGAAATCCATATCTAGTATGGAAACATTTGAGAATAATTTTTCATGATTATTGGAATATGACATACCTACGAACTACAAAGGAAATAATGGTAAACTAAATTATGAGAAATCCTAGAAGCAAACTTTCCTTGAGATTAGAAAGCAATTCATTTCTGAATCTCACAAGTAAAAGGGGTTACTTGAATTTTCCCAAATGACTGCAAAGCCATAGTGGAAAAAGGGGTGAATGACAAAAGCACAATTTTTCAAGTATTGGATGAATTCAAAATGAATTTGATTCAAGTGTGCTGAATGTCTAGAGGATTTAAAACTAGTAATAGTACTGGTATCACATAGTAAAACTCCAAGTTTGATATTTGATCAAAGGATTTTGAAGTTGTTTAAACTAGTGAGTGGATATGCAATTTGCATAAAATTGAGTGGGAGCTATGAAAGTCTTCCTGAAACAATATGTGATTGACATATTTTTGAGTGGGAGCAATATAAGTCTCAAATTCAAATACATAGGAACATATTTTGAGTGGGAGCTTATAGGAGTAATTCTTAAGTGTGTTAAGAATAAAAGTGCAAATAATTATAAATAATGATTTATAAGATGTAGAAGTTGATAATAGGTGTATTAGGATATTATGTATTATTCCTTAAGGGATTCTGAAAGGGGTTTCAGAATAGAAGTTAATTAAGGAACTGGTCCTTAATAACTCAAATTAGGAATAGTATTAAGTTGAAGATCAATGGTTGATAGAAAGAAAAGGATGATCATCATCCACTATGTTGAGACATAGGTTCTATCTTACTAAACCATGATGATAACTTAACATAATATGTGATCCAATAAGGAACGTTTAAAAGTGATTAAGTTCGAATCGCAGAACATTGAGCTAAGTTTGTCTGTAGTGTCTAATAGAGAACTGTGGATATATTTTCCAAATCCATAAAGGATGACATATATTAAAACATAAAGGGTTATGTTATAAGGGAATATGTTGGAAACTCCTGTAGATACCGATTAAAGTCAACTAGGAAGCGAGGTGAACAAAACATCGAAAGTTGCACAGAATGCACTTGTGTTTCGATGAATACATTTATAATAATAGATAAGGGTACCATCTAAAGTGTTGTATAATGTTATGGCGGGGATAGTTTGCTTTTAACATAGAATGATGTGTCCCAAGGCACCATGAGAAAGCCCTCGAGGTTGATGTAAAGTCATTGTAGGCTCCTGGAATCAGGCCTCGTTCTGCTGCCATAACGACGGTGCATACACGCAGATGCTATCATGTGATGATAAAGTATTAATGTCAATCGAGGTGACATTAGTAAGTTGCAAAGGATTTGGGACTACAAAGTAGAGACCCAAGACTCAACCTCTTCCATGAGCAAGCATGTTCAGGGTACCAGATATATGGTGCCAATGATTGAGAACAAATGCAGCTAGTGTATTTGTACTCTAGTGGAAGTGGGAGACTGTTGGAAATATGCCCTAGAGACAAATAGTAGTAAGGACTATTATCGTATTTCATATAGTTTATGATTAAGTTTTATATCATGCTATAACTGTATTGAGTGGAAACATCAATACACGTGTGATATACAAACAAGCAGGGGTTCCCAATGAAACTCTAGTCACTGGTTCATTGGTCAACGGATGATCATGTCTCCTGATCATGTGGCATTTATGCCAGTTGGAAATGGAGTCATCTCATTTCTAGAATGAGATGATGAAACAATATCCAACCTTAACATCGTGACCCGATCATGTCACGAAGTTCAAGTTATGATGATTAGAAATGGATCCTCGTAGACTATTCCTTAGACCGTGAGGCTATATCAATCAATGTCTCTCGAGAGTGCCTAGATAGCATCAAGCGCCACTTGGTAATACAGTGGTTATAAAGGTGTGTTCAGGTACTCGGAGGAAACCGTAGAGGCAATATATGTCAAGAGCGGGATTTGTCCGTCCATGTGACGGGAAGATACTCGAAGGGCCCACTCGGAGAGGTTATATCCAATAGATGCGCAGCGTGTGATTTGATCACGGGGATATCACTTGTCGGAACGAGTCAAGTAGCATTGTTCAGTAACAAGATTGAACACGACATGGTGATGTCATTGATCAGATCTCGGGCAATGCAAGTATCGAGTGACAAAGGGAATAAGACACGATTGTCCCGGTTCAAACGACAAAAAATCTTCGTGGAATGCATAGGGGTCACATGGCCATCCAGGTCCCTCTATCGATCATTGGTGCGGGAGTGTCCCGACCATGTCTGGAGTGTTCCCGAACTGTGGGGTGTCACGCTTAAGGGCTTGATGATGCTTAGAGAGTGTTTATAGGACCCAGTGGAATCACCGAAGAATAGTAGAGAAAAACCAAAAGGGTTTCGGTAAGTCCGGAGGATGTCCGGAGTGGAGGTGGAAGGTGTTCCATAGCCATGGAGGTTGAATAATATGTGAATGAATGTTAAATATTGATTTAATCATTTATTCATAATTATTTAATAAAGAGAAAAAACAATTAAATGGTCAAAGGCTTTATGGGCCAATTCCCGGAGGGGAGAGGGCCCATTAGGGGAAAGGAGAGAGGGAGAAGGGGCCAAGGGGGTGGCCGGCTGGGCCTAGCCCCCCCCCCCCCCCCGCGCGGGGCCCACTAGGTGGCCGACAGCCTCCCCTCCCCCCTCCTCTCCTTTAATCCCATCCCGAGACTTTGAGGGAGGTAGTACCTCCCCTCCCCCTATATATAGTGGGGGTATTTGGCCAAATTAAATACACCAATAATCAATAAAGGTCTTCTCACTTTTGGGAGGACCTCTAATTGATATTTTCTCTCTCCCCCTCTCTCTCTCGTGACCGTGGTCCCAAGCTTGGAATGCGCGAGCGAGGGACATCTTCACCACAGAGTGCCGTCGCGCTGCGGGATTCAGATCCGGGAGCTCTACTTCCGCAAATGCTGCTGGATCGGAGAAGCGGGAGTCATCGTCAGGCACCGGACGTGTGTAACTCCCCACGAGGTGTCGCACTTGAGGCACTCAAGTCGTTTCAGCCAAAGGAGGGCGAGGACTTCATCAGACCTTGAGGTCGGCTTCGGCTCGTCTACATCAGCCCCTCCCGTTACTGTATTACTAATAGATAGGTCCTGGCAGCTTCAGGGGTTCAGGGGTGCAGGGTAAAATTTATTGTTTTCATACGCGGAACCCCAACAATCGGGTCCTCCATTCGCACTCATCCACTACTCTCTCTTCCATATCTAGAAAAACCCCACAATATTGAACGTACTTGCACGAACCTTCTCCATGAAACCAGTGCGTGGGGGTGAGTGTGCGGGCATCGCCGCCGTGGTGATGCTTCACGCGGCAGATCTGGAGGAGCATCACACAGCACAAGGCGAGGAGGGCGTGCCGTTCAACCCCTTGGGTGACCATGTGCTTGCCAGTGCTGACGACTTCGGAGGCCCTGATGAGGGCGTGGAGTTCGAAGAACACGCTCCGCTTGTGTACCCGGAGGTACATCTATTTCTACATGTTTCATATTTCCTGCTCGAGCTTAATCTATCCTAGCGTCATAAAAAAATCTAGTCCTAATGATTAGATGCAACATACGAACCGGTACATGGAGAGATCTAGTCTGTTCTAAATGAATCCATATTTATTTATTAATAAGTTATCAAGAACACAAACCACATTAATTTAGGAGCGAGCTGGGGAGATGGCCGTAATGAACTACTGAAACTGTATAGACATGTTATTGCATCGAAAGTAACTCAGAATGGTGGAAGGAATATATATTAATTATTTTGCTCATTTCGGTTTGCATTCCATATATTACAGGTGGATTCAAGTGAGCTGGACTTTGACAAGGAGACCAGGAACAACAAGAGCCGCCATGTCATGAAGAAGCTCAAGAGCGGGATAATCCCTTTCCGCACTCGACTTGGGGAGCTCAGGTGCCCTTTTTGTAAGAAAGGAGTCAACCCGACGATTGCCAGCTTGATTCCACATGCGGTTGGCATCGGTAAAAGCCCGGCTAATAAACACAAGTTAGCGACCAAGGCTAAGCATGCTGCTTATGGCAAAATTCCTGAGGGAGTATGTCAAGACCATCCTAGTGTCCCCTTACTTAGGAATCAGCAACTTCTAGCCGACCAACCCATCACTGTGCTGGCCTGGCCACTAATAATATTTAGTTCTCTTACCGTATCTAGACCCTTAAACTATGGGGATTTCTATTTTCATACCCTTCAAATTATATTCAGTTCATCTATTTATGGAGTTAAAGTTCCGGTGGCATACTCGTTATTTTGCATGGATAGAGGGGTTCCCCCGACAGATATAAGGGTTATCATGTCCGCTAAATCACAGAGGATCAACGATTGGTGGGCACGATCCATGTGACAACTGTCTCGACCAATCAGAGTGTAGCAGCAAAGATGAGCACAGGTGCGAGAGATGGATACAAAGAGAGGGGAAAACCGAGCAGCACTTAATAACCAAGGGAAAAACTGAGTAGAACTTAAAAACCAAGGGCAAATCTGAGTAGAACTTAAAAACCAAGGGCAAGAGTGACAAAGGGATTCAAATAGAAAATAGAAAATGATTTAAAAAATGGAACCAAACCGCCAGTGTTACGCTCGAGGGCAAAACTGAGTACAACTGAATCGCGAGGGTTAGACACGAGGGAAAAAACGTGACTCACGATACGCGTGTGTGGTGCACGGGGCGGTAACGGACACGTGTGTCCATGCACGGTGCAGCAGCATACACGGTCCACGGTAGCGCAATGAAATGTCGCTTCCCTTATCCTTTAATAGAGGCCTCCCCACTCCCACTCATCACGCACTCGCTCACTCAACCGTCTCCACTGTCCCATCACCTTCTGCAAATGCCCAACAAAACCCCAACCACGCTGGCGATGGATAAGAACGGCGCGGTGTCCATTGGAGCCTCCAAGGCCGCCGGCGAGGAGCCCCCCGACCCCCTACAGACCCGTCCCGTCAAGATTCGCCAGTCAGCCGGCGAGAGGCCCCGGTCTCGGACAGATCCCGCTCGGCTGGGACCCCTACGAGGAGGTTGTCTACATAAGGCCGGAGAACCCCTACGACACCAGCATCGCCGACCCATGGTCAGAGGTAACCAGGGTTTTCTCCCCTTTCCTTGTTCTTCCCCCGTTCCCATCGTCGGATGCTAGATCGTATGTTCTTAGGGATCAGTTGTTCGTATTTTTGTAGTAGCTAATCCGCTTGTGTTAGATCTCGATTTTCAATGAATCCCCCTGTTCGTAGTTGGGATCAGTATTCGATTTGGTTTGAGATTTGGGAATAATCAGGAGATCTCAATCGGTCAATCTATGCAAATAATCAATCCCGATAATCAAAGTGTATCAATCATGTCCTTATTGCACTCTACTGTTTTTTTCTAATAGGAGGATAGCAGCGACGTCCGCAGCGACGAAAGAGTCCAAGGACACCAAGACTCATCATGTGCTGAGGAGGCTAAAGTCCGGCCAGTACAACAACTTCTTCACCGGTGACGTGTATAGGTGCCCCTTCTGCCCCACCAGGAGGCTCCGCGCCACGGACTTCAACTCCCTCGTGAAGCACACCGAGGACGTGAGGACCTACGGCGAGTCCATGAACATCCACGGCTTCATAGCCAAGCACCAGGCGCTCGGTCTTCACCTCCGTAACCTCCGGAAGGTGGCTATCAAGGAGGGTCGCTTGCCCCCGATCAAACCCAAGGCGCCCAAGGTCAAGGGGCTGGGCAACAAGAAGTGGAGGAGGCGCCAGAGGGAGGAGGCGGAGGCCCTCCCGGCAGAGGCCACGAGGGCCATGGTCACTGTTCTTCGCTTCCGTAAAGCGACTTCTTTTGTCTTGTCTGTGTTGAACTTGTCAGCTGCTGCTGCTGAGTATCCTAATTGTCGAACCTTGTTAAGTAACGTACATCTTGTTTGTTTACTGAATTTATTTATGGTGCTGGTTAGTTTTGCTGCTCTAGATTTGCTACCAGATTGGGGAAAAACGAGGGCAAAAGGAACAATGAATGAAGAGAGAAGCTGCTCTAGATTCCCTACCTTTTTGGGCAAAAAAACACAATTGTTAGCGAAAGAGGGGAAAAGGCGCTCTTAAAAAGGCCAAATAACAAAAAATTCCAATTTAGGCATTAGGGCGCACGTAACGGCCAAGCCTTTGACCAGACGGCAGCCCCCTCCGAGCGCATGTGAGGGCTTCGGAATATCCGGAGGGCAAAAGTGAGGACAAACGAGACACAATGTTGCTATAGCTAAATCGGACAAAAAGCTGAATTTGGCTTTACCATGCAATTTGCTAGAGCTCCACAATGTAGCTATTCTAAATCCCTAAACTATGTGGTGCGTTGAAAGCTCATGCTTTTCCATCGACACGTGTGTTGCAAAGTTGCTTGATCGTGCATGCTTACACAAGTGGCTGATACGTTGCAAATGTATCTATATTTTTTGATGTTCCATGCTTGGTTTTATCCACTTTCTTGTGTTTTGTTCCAACTTTGGAGTACTTTTATTATGATTTCATGGACTAACCTATTAACAAGAGCCACAGTGCCAGCTGCCTGTTTTCTATTGTTTTTGGTTCCAGAAAAGTCAGAAAATGAATATTTTCGGAATTGGACGGGACAAAAGCCAAAGTGCCTATTTTTCCGGAAGGGATCAAGTGCCAGAATACGAGACGGAGAATTAGGGCTGGGCGCCACACCACCTGGCAGCCGGCTGGCAGCGCCGAGGTGGTCCGCCGACCCAGACCCTCGGTCTCTCCTTCCGCCTATAAGTTGCCCTCGGACGAAAACCCTAGGTACCCGATCAAAATCCACAAAGAGTCTCAGAGTCGCCATCATCTCCATCCCTAGATCGGGAGGATCTGAAGCTCTTCCGGCACCACGGAGAGGGAATTCACCCTGGAGGCCTTCTTCATCACCATGCAAGCCTCCGGTGTGATGCGTGAGTAGATCATCCTTGGACTACGGATCCATGTAGTAGCTAGATGGCTGGTTTCTCCTCCTTTGTGCTTTCATGTTTAGATATTGTGAGCTTCGTTCATGATCAAGATCATCTATTTGTAATCCATACATGTTGTGTTTGCGGGGATCCGATGGATATTGAGATGCTATTTCAGATTGATTATTGATTCTATCATGTCTTTGTTATTTGAGATCTTGCATGCTTTCCGTTGTTAGTGGCTATCTTGGCCAAGTAGATGCTAGCAACTCCAAGAGTTAGTATTTATGCTCGATAGTGGGTTCATGCCTCACGGTAATGGGGGAAGTGACAGAAATCTCTAAGGTACTAGATGTGCTGTTGCTACTAGGGAGAAAACAACAATCCTTTGTTCATAGAGCAATCGTATTGTTTACCTTACACGCAGTTCGTAAAGCAATAATCTGTTGCTTGCAACTTAATACTGGAGGGGGTTCGGATGATAACCTGAAGGTGGATTATTAGTCATAGATGCAGTTGGATGGCGGTCTATGTATTATGTTGTATTGCCCAATCAAGTCTCAAAGGAGTCAAGATGATTAGTATGTGCATGTATTGCTTTCTCGGTGTTTGTCAATTGCCCCGCTGTAATTTGTTCACCCAGCATGTTATCTATCTTAAGGAGAGCCACCTCTAGTGAACTATGGATCCCTGTCCTTTTACTTTACATACAATCTACAATCTTTTACTGCTTTGTGTATACTTTCTGCAAACTTTTACTTCTTTCCATTCGATACGTTTAATCCTTTGTTTTCAGCAAAACACGGTGAGATTGACAACCTCATCGCAAGTTGGGGACAAAGTTTTGTGGTTGTGTTGTGCAGGTCTCCACGGTGCTACTAGCACCGGTAGTGCGCCCTACCAAAGCTCAGCTAGTAACACCTTTGAGGTGTTTCCTTGCTCCTACTGGTTCGATTAAACCTTGGTTTCATAACTGAGGGAAACTTGCTGCTGTGCTCATCATACCTTCCTCTTGGGGTTCCCAACGAGCTCTACATCAACACCGCCATCAAGCATTTTCCTGAGCACCGTGCATTGAGCCATCAGTGTCCTACACAGAAACTTATAGAAGCATGGGCAAATGAGCTTCAATTTGGCAAATTCTGGACAAAATCACCAAATTAAAGAAAGGAAATTGCAAGCTTTGCACAATCGGCAGGCCTGATCGGCTGGCTGCCAAAGTCTTGAGGATGCTAGGTCCCTATCTATGCTTACACTTCTTAAACTTGTTAGGAATAATAGTTGTACACTTCCTTCTGTCCTGTCACGTTACATCGTGTCAGCACCGCGCACCCGCTGCGGATCGACAACGGGACGATGGTCTATGTGACCGGTCTCTGCCACGCCAAAGCCACGTCGCACACCCGTCCCATCGCCTACCGGGACGGATGCCGAATTTAATTGCTAGGATTAGAAACCAACGGTGCTCGCCCGGTCAAACTTGCTTCCACATGGGTATGACCGGAATATTGGTAAACGCAATTTAAGAATCGCCTTTCGTCTCCTCAGCACATCACTGTGCAAAAATCCCCAACTCATTCCTTCAGCCGCTACCGCAGCCACTGCTAGAAGCATCAACGCTGCCGTAGGCACCGCCTCCGCCGGGCCATACCACCGCAACAGATCACTCCACCGCCACGCCTAGTCCCAGCCACCGCTACCGACCCTAGGCCACCGTTGCTACATTAGCTGTTGACATGGACACAGAGTACGGCGTGTTTGGTGATGGGAGCGACTTCACCGACAAGTACACCGTGACCGCCCACGGCACCACCAAGCTGACGGTCGTCCACACAAATGCGTCAGCGGAGGTCGCCAAGGTCATCGCAATGTATGAGCGTTGGCTATAGGAGCCGATGGACAGGTACAAGATCGTAGGCCTTGACCTTGAGTATACCGGAGATAGGAAGAGGATGGCGCTTTTGCAGCTGTCCATGCGCAACCACTGCCTCCTATACACAGGAGGGAGATCTACTTCACCAGCATCGACATCAAGAATGACACTACGAAGCTAGAGCGGGATCTCCTCGGTCATGTCGTCAATCACGTCGATCTCCAACATTTGTGGAGGTACCCGGATGGCCATACGAGGAAAGCCGACATGGCTAGACTCGCTGCCGACATCATCGACCGCGAGTACGCCGGCATGAAAGTCGAGTTCCCGAAGCACCTGCACGAGCAATGGGAGTGGAGGCACCTGGATTACGATGCGATCAAGTACGCAGATTATAGTGAAGGATACAGTCATAACCAAACCTAGATTATAGTTTGACAAAGGTAATACACATCAGTTCGTAATTGCTCACATAGTGTATTTCTGAAATAACATGTTTTCATAAACATAACAAGCCCCGTACAAACACAACAATCATGCACTAAAAGTGTACATCCTAGCCTGTTGGAGAAGGCAACTCCCTCAGAGATTTCCTTGCCCGCTTGTAGATTCATCTACACTCCAGCATCTGGGGCAAACAACCTGCCTTAGTGGTGGTTCAATGATGTGATGCCTGGAACAAGATTTTACAATCTGGCGGTACAGCTCATGGCTAACATACCCGTCAATTGCAACGTACTTCAGATTAGGTTCAGAAAGCGGCTTATCCTCCCAGTAATCGTGCCTTAAACGCCTCCACGAACATCTCGGCAGTTTTCCCTTCATGTCAGCGTACCACGGGTCGATGAGTTCGGAGGCAAGATCGGTCATCCCAGTCCTGCCGCCCTTCTTCCCTGGGATTCAGTAAATTTCTTGGATGTCCACTCTGCACTCCTTTGGGATTCTAATGTTGACAGTCAGGCTTTCAAGCAGTTTAGTGTCATTCGTGATGTCAACACTAGTAAATGTTATGTGCGGGTTCACGAGAAAGTCATGAAACAGATCCCTAATCATTTCACCCCACCTGCATGAAAATGAATTCAGACAAATAATATAGCAATAACTTTTGCAAACAGATGGTTCAGGAACAAAAAGACAACAAAGTCTAACAGATCTTGTCACCCCCTTCTTGCAAAAGGCTGGTATACGAGGACGTGCCTCTTCATTGAGAGTTGCACCACGACCTTCTTTACACCGATACCAGCAAATCGCCAAACGACCGCGATGGCCACGTAAGTTCCAGTATCTTGCTTATTGGTTCAGTCATATCGATGATTCATATGTGCTGAACTCTCATCGGAATCCTATGTTCCTTTCGTCGAACGTGTTGTGTGCATGCGCGATTTGAACAAATTGAACCATTTAAGACTATTCTGTACAACGGAAGCTCTGGTCGTACCTGATATTCTGGTATTTTCGTAGTGACACGGTCTTACTTTAGGTGATAGACGAGTTGTCAATTTCAATTTGCAATGGAATGCCTGCTAGGTGATATTCTGTTTCCTAAAATAAAAACAAACCGATTAGATGATTTAAGGCTGTTATGCCCCGAGCTGTTTATGATCATCGTCAGGAGTTTGTTCTGGGGGGCTCTGCTCCTACTCAATATATTGGGTATCTTTGTAGTGACACAGGCACAATTTAGGCGACATCTGAGGAGACACTTGTAATAGGCGATATTTTGTGTACTTTAATCTGAAGGTCCAGTTGTCAAATTATGTTTGCAATGGAATCCATGCTAGGTGATTGTACCAACTGACAACAAACTCTGGAGAATATTCATGCAAAATTGATGCTGCTGGATAAGTGGTCTGAATCAGTAGTGGTGAATATCAAGGAAGAAGAAGAGACGGAAATGGGAGATGACCAGAACTGGGTGGGTGGCAACGGCATGTGGCTGGTCCTTTTATCCCAGGATGGGAGTACTTGGACTCTAAAAATGGCTATAGATCGTTGAGACTTACATTGCCATATTTGGAGGGTGTCGGCATTACTGCATTCAACAACGGGTGGCCGCCACACATTTTCGAATTCGCTTACAGGTTCAACATGGCAGAACTTGAGCTCCTGAAGGTACAACTCCCACATAGACTGCAGGAGATGTGGAAGACCTGGGAGTACGACCTCTTAGCGGTGTTCGACAAGGCAATCACATTCATTAGATGCCCAAAATACAAGGAATGGATAGTCTTGCGCGACGACTTCCCGCGGCCAGAGAAGTATGTCGACGTCGTCTTCACCTCCAGCTACTATTCATACAAACCGCAATGCATTTATGCGGTCACTGAACCTAGCGGCAACGTGCGTGTTTGGGAGCCGTCCATTTGGGGTGAGTCATGGTGTCATATAGCATGTAAAATCCCATTCAAAATTCTGCTTACTGACTGTGAGTAACACGCAGGTACCCATGCAGCCCCGCGCATCATTCCAGCTCCGGTCATCGAAGATGCAGTAGAAGATGCCGAACTTGGGACACGTCGCTGGTTCCTGGCACCTCTCGGAGGCGACATGAAACAAGATGTTGAACTCATGTGGATTCATATCAGGGGAGCACTAAACAGCGTTGGTGATACAATAGAACATATGGGGACACAACTTTCTTCAAACCCATCGCTGAAGTGTCACGTTTTCTCGAGGTCTGCATGCCCATCCAAAGACCCAGTAGAGGAAGTATGGAGCAGAGTCGACAATCTGAAGGGACAATCTGTGTTTCTTGGGATCAATTACCATTTCTTTGTCAGAGCCCCTGGAGCTGTTGAACCTGTAATTGCTTAGGCAGCCCTGCGTCCTGCTGCTGCTCCTGGTGAAGTTGACGAAATACTTGGTGATGCTGCTGCTAGTGAAGCTGACGAAATACTTGCTAATGCTGATGCTGGTGAAGCTGACGAAATACCGGCTGAGGCTGCTGCTGGTGAAGCTGACGAAATACCTGCTGAGGTTGTTGCTGGAGTCCAGGAAGAACATGTTGGTGTTGTTGCTAAGGTGCCAGCACTTCCAGTGTTTATAGCAGACTGTGTGTTTGCTACACACTCACGTGCCTATCATGTTGACACTCCAGATCTGACCTGGAGCCGAATCCACATCGGGGGGAGGGGGTCTACAATTGGCTCATTAGTAGGGTCATACGATTTGATGGAGAATGACAGACGGCCAAACCCAGCATTCTGGTTCGTTCCGACGATACCACCACCTCCAGGGACCTAGTCCTCATACTGGCAGATCCAATGAACCATTTGTCTTTATCTTTACCATTAGTTACGCTTATTTGTGTAAAGACTAAGCTGTGCTTATTTTTGTAAGACTAAGTTAGGCCTAACTGCGTAATATTCAGTGAAGCCCAGCTTTTCTTTCCACGCCCATAACAACAGAATTGCAGCATAGAACATACAAAGGTAATGTGCATACTAGGCATTTTTGCTCAGGATAACAACCACTTCAAGTAAATGATACATGGTGTACGCATTTGAACGCATCACTAGAATGTGCCACCTATTGATGATTGATGACATGGATCTAGCTTTTCTGCACGTATTTGCATTGAATCGCTCATTGATTTGTTCACATATTTTTTGGACATTGGCTGATGAACTCCACTCTCTTGGTAACATGCTTCGTCAGCGAGCACTTGTTGATGCAATGCAAAGTACAGAACATGGTCATCATCGTCATTCCATTTAGGTTCTCTATGTTTTGTCATCATGGAGCTACTAATTTCAAATGAAAATCTAGTAAACAACATATGTGTACATTGTTAGAGTATGCTACGGCCACGGTATATACATGTTTTCTACAATCACAAGAAGAAAACTTGATGCATTTTCCCCTTGTTGGCATTGTGCCGAACTGGGTGGATGTGGCTTTGGGGTTCGGAGAGGAAGGCGCCGTGGCTGGTGCGTGTGCGACCATGGTGATGGCAAGCTCGGATTCTGGAGGAGGCCAACAGGACCGAGCATGGTCGGCATGGTGACAAAACTCACGCGGGAATGAATTCTCGTCCCCGCGTCGTGCCATGTGTGCGGACATGGTGAGGGCGAGCTCCGATTTGGGATGGGAAGGAGAGCCGGGCCGAGCAGGTTCGTCCAAGTCCTAGCTCCGCGCCATGGTCACGACCACAGATTGCCGCCCCGGAGGAAGGAGAAGACGCGTAAAGGATGCTTACGTCAACGCTGCAAGCCTATATGGCAGCCTACATGGCAGCCACAACGGTAGCGACATAACGACGAAAGCTGACAGGGGGGCCAACTTGGCGGCCGCTAGCCTAATATTTTGTATTGAACGTAAAGTTGAATTCGTGCCGAAAAATACCCTCTGAGTATTTGGCACGCCAACTTTGGGCAACGTAGCTAATTGTAAGCAACTTGGGTACCGTGTTGCCTGGGCGACCCAACTTTTGGGCTGCAAAATGATATTCTCTTGCAACAATGTGGCCTTGCGAGCTGGGTGGAAACTTCGGATGAAGATGAGTCAGAAACTTCGGATGAAGACGAGTCAGAAACTCCGAAGTTGTCAGAATCTCTGAAGATTGGCCCGAAAACTTCGAGCAACTTCTAGGAGCTTGCGGCAGACTGGCTTGATGGAGCATACCGGAGTTTCCGACATGGTGCAGCCAGAAATTCCGGCAGTGGAGGCGGAATTTCCAACCAGGCGACAGGGGCTGACATCACTTGTTGAGAAAAACTTCGACTGAACTCTCCATATACTGTTGTAAAAAGACTAACAAGTGAAATGACATGATCATACCTGAAACCACTTAGCACACGATTAGTCCCACAATGTGTTGTTAATCAAACACCAAAACACATAAATAGGGAAATTCCCTTTCAATCTCCCCCTTTTTGGTGTTTGATGACAACACATAAATTTGCATAGAGAATATTATGATAAGACTAGATAATTTGTAAAATGGAGACGGGCTCCCCCTAGATGTGTGAACTTGCTTGCAAACGACACATTCTAGGATCAACACTCCCCTTCAATTTTACAAACCAACAAAGGGTGCAAAGAGGATAATGGATGACTAGAAGCCCATACCTTTGCACAAGAATACTCCCTCCGTTCAGAAATATAAGATGTTTTAGCTTTGTGAATCAAACGTATCTAGACAACTTTTAGTGTATAGGTTCGTAGAGGTTTGGAGTGAACCTATACACTAAAACGTGTCTAGATATATTCATTTCACAAAACTAAAATGTCTTATATTTCTGAACGGAGGGAGTACATGTGATGAAGGATATAATGATCATCAATATAGATAGAGCTTCATCACAAGAGGGAAATCCATACATACATAGCCACATGGTCTTCCACAAATAGATCACAAATATAGTTCACACATAGCACATAAGGTTCACACAGAATATGAGGCGATAAAATAAAGTTCACAAGCAACTAAAGATCAAAGAAAGAACGAGGTTGTGACTTTAACTCAACCCATGCAAATCCCGCATCCTACAAGTGCTACATCTCCCCCTTTGGCTTCAAGACACCAAAAAGGGGAAACGAGCGATGCTACTCGCCTCGCGGGGATCACTCCTCATTGTCGTCGTCATCCTCTTCATAATTAGCATCATCAGAGGAGGTGGAGGCCGATGGAACATCATGGCGAGCAGCATGACCCTTATCGTGAGGGCGAGAAGAAGAAGTCACAGCAGAAGAAATGTCCTCAAAGTCAGTTCAGCGGACAAGTCCTTCACTCCACTTGCCAAATGAAAGCGTGCCCTCAGACTCTTCCTCATCTTCAGCAGCCTCCGGGGACTCACCATCCTTTGCATTGATAGCATTGAGAATCAGTTGTTGATTGTGCAAGACTTGTCGAGTGTCACGATATTGCTTGTATTGAGATTTGCGAATGTCCACAGACATGCAACAGTTGACCCTCTCCCACCATGAGGCCTTCTTGATACGAGAGGAGACAATCTTGTGAGAGGTGGGATGCATATATGCATTGGAGGCATTCTTCATGCAAGGCCCATGGCGGGGCTCTTCTTCCTCAACTTCTTCCTATGTAGTAGGAGTACTAGAACCAGGCTAGGAGATGATGGTATGTTTCCTTTGGAGCTTGTGCTCCACTAATTTGTTTCTTTTGGATGATGCAACTCCACATTTCCTCATAGATATAGTTCATCATGTCAATGTGCTGAGGAGGAGCATCTGGACCTGCAAGATAGACCGACAAAGAAAGAGCCAAAATATTCACATGCACTCCATGAATCATGTCAATATTCCCAGCTTGAGTGGCAAGGTTCTCACAGAAGACACGAAGCAACAAATTAGGCAGAAGATGCATATTCTTGGTCTCGCCAAAGACACCATCAACATTGTAGAGAGGGGCCAGTTGCCTTACAACATAAATGCCCTCTACATTGTGAAGCCGCACACCACAAGGAGTGGAGCGACCCTCGAAAGGGAGCTCCAGAATACGAGCAAAGTCATGGAATGAGGTTTTGCAGTGGGTATCTCTTGTCATCCAAGTCATATTGATATCCTCACTAGAGTCAACAACCACAGTGGCCAAGAACCGATGAATGACACGAATATTGAAGTGTTCTTGAGTTTACATGATCTTGTGCAGGCCATGCTTGTCAGTGATCCAAAGAAAATCCTCAAAGTAGCTCATGTGCTTCCTCATGTATGCAAAGTCCACCACGGATTGAGGACAAACCTTGTATTTTGTGAGAGAGTCATAGAACTCGCAGAATATGACCTCTTATTCCCTCCTCCAAAACTGAATATTCTCACAAGTACGAGGCATCTCATAGAAGTTGCGCTTGCACATCTCAGTATAGTCACTTGGAGACATGCCCTTGATGGTGGTGATATCATCATACTTTTGCTTCTTGGCACGCTCATCCATTAACCTTTTGAGTTCCTCCCTATCAGCGGCACTACTGTTGCAACATTTATCCTCGGTCACATGGTCCTCCACAAACCTATCACCAGACTCATCGTATGAAAGATGAGGCTTACAACCACCTCTACTAGTCCTTATTGCAGCCTTGGTGCGTTGAGGACGTTGAGAACCACCTGTGAGAAAATAGAGAGAGGTAGCAGGGGATAAGCACACATGTCTAGAAGAACAAGACCAGCAACTAGATCAACACAAATTGCCAGAGACCCATGCAACAATGTTTCCATCATAGCAGCCCTGGAGTCTTTGGGCAGGTCGGAGATTCCAGGCATGAGTAGCCGGAATTTCCGACACTACCAGAGTTTCCAGTCAAGAGGAACCGGAGTCTCGGACCAGAGACTTGGATACACGGGGGAACCTTCGGTGCGACGGGCAAAATACATATCGGAGTTGAGGAAGATGCTAGGAACCCACAGCGGTATGAGGACCCATGAATCAAAAAAACACCAAGAAACCCATCTCTAAGGGTTTTCTAGGGCAAACCCTAGAAGAGAGAGAGAGAGAGAGAGAGAGAGAGAGAGAGAGGTACCTAGGGCATCCATGGGGGAGTCTCAACTAGTAGGGAAGAGACTAGCAGTGGAGCAAAGGAGGGGTCGGTGGTAGCGGTGGGATCTAGGGGTTGAGGAGCCTCCAACGGTAGAGTTGGAAGAGGGAGGCGGCGGAGTGAGAGTGGACGGACTCGGGGTGGTGTGAGGAAGAAACTGACCCCTGAGTCCCATAAGTGAAAACGAAAACCCCCAGATTCGGAGTCTCTAGGATCACCATGCCGGAGTCTCTGACCCATTCGGAGATTCTGGTATAAAAACCAGAGTCTCTGGCCCAGCCGGAGATTTTGGTGTGGTGACACTGGAGTCTCCGAACCCCTCGACCAAAAACGCATGGGACAAGCTGGACATGTGTGTGGTAATAAGAGCAAGGTTGTAGGAAAGGGAAAACATGCTTAGGATATATTTCTAACCTGATATAGGGACAAATGCACTCTAAGAGGAAAAAAATCAATATAAGAAACAAATGGGAGTGCATGTCCCAACAACCAAACATAAACACAAGAATGACAAGCATGAGGAAAGGTCCAACCTCTTATGGGGAGAGGGTGGTGGCCTAGGCCACCATGTTTGAGTATACTTGGCTTGGCACCGCGAAAATATATCTCGGGTCCATTACCAAATCCCATCATTGAAGCTCACATATCACAAAATGATATTAAGAGAATGATTTTTTATCACTTTGGGAATAATGGGGGGAAGGATAGCCCAATCAATTAGGACCGCACTCCCCCTATACCCATGCCTACACCTAGATAGAATAACATATGAATGTATAGGTATGGGTGCATGGTGTCAAGCCACATTGCTCGAATCTATGATATTTAGCTCATGCCTTAACTCTCGGAATCTCTTCTCATCAAGGGGCTTGGTGAATAAATCTGCAAGGTTCTTCTCGGTGCTCACATAAGAGAGGCCAATATCAACATTGTTCACATGCCCGCGGATGAAATGATAACGAATATCAATATGCTTCGTTCTTGTATGTTGCACCGGGTTGTAGGCGATCTTGATTGCATTTACATTATCACAAAGAAGAGGCACTTTTTCACAAGTGACACTGTAATCCTTTAAAGTTTGCCTCATCCATAACAATTGTGCACAACAACTAGCGGCCGCAATATACTCGGCTTCGGACGAAGACAAGGAGACACAATTTTGTTTCTTTGATGACTAACACACCAAGGACCTACCAAGGAATTGGCAAACCCTATAGGTTAATTTCTTTCCAAATTTTCTCCCGCCCAATCCAAATCCGTGAAACCATTAAGAATAAAGCTTGAGACCTTGGGATACCATAAGCCAAAGTTTGGGGTATCAACTAAATATCGAAAGATTCGCTTGACCGCCACAAGGTGGCTTTCTTTTGGGGTGGCTTGAAACCATGCACAAATACCCACACTTAACATGATATATGGTCTAGAGGCACAAAGATAAAGCAAAGAACCAATCATAGATCGATATACTTTTGATCCACATCTTTACCCTTAGTATCGAGAGTGATATCACACTTGAGAGGCATGGGAGTCTTGGCTCCATTTAATCTGTCAACTTGAACATCTTGAGCATATCTTGAATGTATTTGGCTTGATTAATGAAGATACCTCCAATCACTTGCTTCACTTCAAAGCCAAGAAGGAATTGCAACTCCCCCGTCATAGACATTTCAAACTCATCGGTCATTAGCTTAGCAAAGACATCATTGAAATCTTTGTTAGGAGAACCAAAGATAACATCACCAACATAAATTTGACATATGAACAAGTTTCGTCCAACTCTTAGTACAAAGAGAAGGGTTGATTAGCCCAACTTTGAAACCACCGTCTACCAACAACTTTATAAGGTGATCATACCACGCACATGGAGCTTGTTTAAGTCCATAGAGTGCCTTATTAAGTTTGTAGATGTGGTTTGGAAAATTGGGGTCCTAAAAACACGGAGGTTGCTTGACATACACCAACTCATTTAAGGGACAATTAAGAAATGCACTTTTAACATCAATTTGTTGTAACTTAAATTGATGACGAGATGCATATGCAAGCAAGATACGAATGGATTCAAGATCGGCAACGGGGGAAAAGTTTCACCATAGTCGATACCCTCGACTTAGGAGAAGACTTGAGCCACCAATCTTGCCTTGTTCCGAATAACCATCCCATTTGCATCTTGCTTGTTCTTCAAGATCCACTTTGTTCCGATGACATTATGGCACTCCTTGGGTCTCTCCACCAATTACCACACTTTGTTGCACTCGAAGTTGTGAAGTTATTCATGCATGGCATCAAGAAAATCCCGGTCTTCAAGTGCTTCATACACCTTTTGGGGCTCTACACAAGAAATGAAACTATTGTGGCCAACAAAGTTAGCCACTTGGTTATGAGTAGAAATGCCCCTTTCAAGATCACCAACAACATTTTCAAGAGTAATTCCTTCTCGGATGAGCTTGGCAATCATCCTTACTTCACGACGAGCATGAGCTTCCTCAATGGATTCTTGAGAAGCTACTTGGTCATCACCACTATTTTGATCCTCGTCTTGACCTTGAAATTGAGCATGCTCCTCTTCTTGAGCTTGCTCGACATTTTGGCTTTGTCCATCCTCATGAGCTTGACCTTGGTCATTATGGGGTGAAGAACACCCATCATTTATTTGAGCTTGACCTTGATCTAGAGCTATCACCTCAACAATGCCATCTTGGTGGCTATGGGGTTAATGTAGATCTAGTGTAGGTGAGGGCCCCACTTGAGTAGAGCATTGTCCTTCTCCTTCCACCACAAGGGGTTCCTCAATAGGGCGAAAAAATCCCACACCCATTCTTCTTATGGCTTGAGGAGGAATTTCATCATCTACATCACCGAGATCAATTTGCCCCACTTGGGAGCCATGATGATCATCGAACATCACATTAGAGGATAATATAACTTTCCCGGTGGACTTGTTATAGATCCTGTAGGCGTGAGAGTCCGATGCATAGCCAATAAAGATACCTTCAATAGAACGAGGCTCGAATTTAGATAACTGTTTATCTTTCTTAAGAATATAGCACTTGCACCCAAACACCCGAAGGTAGTGGATACTTGTCTTCTGCCGGTGAGGATCTCATATGAAGTCATATCCAAATGCTTGCAAAGATAAACCCGGTTAGCAATGTGACAAGCGGTTGAGATAGCTTTGGCCCAAAAGTTATATGGAGACTTGAACTCTACAATCATGGTTCTTGCCATATCCATTAGAGTCTGGTTCTTCCTTTCCACCACACAATTTTGTTGAGGGGTATATGGAGCAGAATATTAATGCTTGGTCCCCTCATCACCAAGAAACTCATCTAAGGTGTAGTTTTGAACTCGGTACCGTTGTCACTTCTTATGGCCAAGATCTTCTTGTTATGTTGATGTTGCACTTCATTGGAAAAGTTGATGATGGTTTGTTGAGTCTCACTCTTCTTCTTGACGAAATATACCCATGTGTATCTTGAGTAGTCATCAATAATAAACAAACAATACTTCTTCCTCCAAGGCTATCAAAGGATGGAGGACCAAAGAGGTCCATGTGGAGGAGCTCCAAGATCCCATCGGAATAGATGGTTATAGTTGGGGGGTGTGCCGTCTCATGGAGCCTCCCTTCAATGCATGCCCTACACACACGATCTTTGACAAAATGCAGATTATCTTTTAAACCAAGGATGTGGCCTCCCATGTGAAGGCTTTGTAAAGACCTCATGTTGACGTGCGCAAGACAGCGATGCCAAAGCTATCCCACGTCACCTTTAGCCATTAGGAAAGTCGCGGTAGGAGTGGGTTTCTTGTCGAAATCTACCACATGCAAACTGTTCTCGGCATACCCAACAAAGGCTATAGAGAGAGTCTTGCTCCACATGAGAATCACAATCTTAGTGGTAAAGTAGGTATTAAATCCCATAAGTGTGAGTTGATGAACGAAAAGTAAATTGTATGAAAGGGTTTGGACAAGTATAATGTCCACAATGGATATATCCGGTGTGACCACTACCTTACCCAAACCCAATACCTTAGAGGTTGATCCATCTCCATAAGTGACACACATATTGGAAGTATTAGGTCTAGTCTCATCAAACATTTCTTTGCTTCCGGTCATATGACTTGTGGCACCACTATCAACTACCCATTTCCTTCCACCGGAAGCATAGCCCTACAAGAAATCAATGCTTGTTTTTAGGTACCCATTGTTGAATGGGTCCTCTTTTGTTAGTCACAAGCATCTTAGGAACCCAAATGGCCGAATGGTAGTCATCACCACACGAGGTTCCTACATATTTAGCATAGACATGACCACCATAAGATTTCATAAGAACATAGGATGGGTTATATTTTCCACAAATTCATTATGAGATGGTTCATCACCATTCCTAATGACACTTGGTTCCTTCTCTTTTGCCATCTCCCCTCCTTCACAAAAGTAATCATTTTGGAAGGGGGAGCGGGCAAGTTCTTCTTCTTCTTACCCTTGTTCTTCTTCTTTGACTTGGATGCAAATCTAAGTCCTTCCTTAGTCACATTGTCCCTTCAATTACTCAAAAGGGCATTTAGATTTTTTTCACCTTGAATGCATGAGACAAGGCCTTTTTTTAATGGTAGCCTTCAACCTCTTATTTTCCTCGAGAAGATCTTCGTGCTCACAATAAAGGTTAGTAGAACATGAAACAATACAAGTTGACAAGGTTGAAACATCATTTGTCACTTGAGTTTGGAGTTGCTCATGAGACTTTGAAAGAATAGAGAATTTTCTCAACAAGGACTAATGTTCCTTCTTGAGTTTCTCAAAGCCTTCATTTAGTCTATCATGACCAACCCCAAACTCGATCTTTTCCTTTTTAAGGACATTAGTTAAAGAAAGAGCATGGTCACGTTCTTTAACAAGTTTAGATATATTCAAGTTGAAAGATTATGCATGGGCACTAAAGGTTTCCTCACAAGTGACTCTTTTACTTTGCTCTTCTTCAAGAGCATCGCTTAAAGCAGCAATCTCCATCGCGGCCTCACGAGCATGCCCAAACATCTCCGAGATGGAATCATCCCGCTCATTCAATGACATAGCGTGCTTCACCTAGTTGACTCAATAGAGCCTCAACACATACATTGGCTTCACCTACCAAGTTATGTAAGAAACTAGTGGATTCCACTACTTCCTTCTTAATTTTGAGACTCATTTCATCATCATATGACGATGCATCAATAGAAGGAGGAATAGTGGGTGGAGGAGTTATCGTGGAGGCTTTAGCCATGAGACATGTGGTTATAAGCTTGTCCTCATTTGGAGAGTCAGAGAGGGATGTCGATGAGGAGATTGATTTAGTAGCCATTAGACATGTAGGCTTGGTGACACACTTGTTCTCATTGGGAGAGTCGAAGAGGGATGTTGGTGAAGAGGTTGTGGTAGTAGTAGTAGCAGAAGTGGTGGCAATTGTGGCAATGGCGACCACCCCCATAATCTCTCCCTCATCTTCACCATCACTATCATTCTCATTGTTCTCTTCATATTCTTCACGGGACACCAACACATATTTTTGTGGATCCTTCTTGTTGCGGTAGTTCTTGTTTCCTAAGTTCTTGTTTTGGACTTTCTTGATGAAGTTCTTGTTTGGAGTGGGCTTCAACTTGGATTTCAAAATGAGCCTTCCTCCATGGTCTTCTCTCTTCTCATATGGGCACTCGGCGATGAAGTGGTTGGTTTCTCCACAATTGTAACATGATCTCAACTTGGGTCTTGCACTAGTTGTGGTAGTCCTTGATGGATTACCCTTCCCTTGGTTCTTCCAAAACCTTCTTGAGACCAACGCCAATTGCTCATGAAGAGCACACTTGATGTCTTCGTTATCTCCTTCTATCATCACCAACAAATCAACTTCTTCTTCATAGACATGATCCTTGTCCTTCAAAGCAAGAGTTGGAGAATCCATTCTCCAAGAACGAGCGAGAGCATCATCTGCAGTCTTGTTCATGATTGCAAGAGCCACAAACTCATTTAGCACTTCATTGGAGGACATGGCATAGAAGTTCGCTCTTGAGCGAATGTTATTGGCCATTTCTCTATGGAAGGGCAAGATGGCTTACATGAACTTGCGCTTGATCCACTTATCATCCACGTCCCTACTACCATGGTCCATCATTCTAATCAAAAGGTTCGTGACCCTTTGATAGAGGTCTTCGGGAGTCTCATCTTCCTTTCCAATGAAGGCATCAACTTCATAATGCATTTCTTCAAACTTGGAGTTTTGAATGCTTTCATTGCCAAGATAGACTCTTTGAAGAGCATTCCAAGCTTCCTTAGCGGTGTCATAAGAGTGAATGTGGGTCATTTGCTCCTGAGTCAAAGCATCTTGGAGAACAACCATGGCGGTGGCATTGAGTTGATTGTTGATTTCTTTGGTGGGTGTCATGTTGTAGGGGTTGCGTGGATAGAAGACAAACTCCACAACCTTCCAAAGATGAACACTATAACTTTTAAAGTGAGAGCGCATTAGATATTGCCAATTGGTGAAATTAGATACATCAAGCTTAGGTGGTGGACAACGATGATTTATATGTGGCATTAGGAGAGGGGCATTATTATTATATCTAGGTGGTAGAGGCATGTTTCCCATGGGGTTGATTTTATCCTTGTTGCCCCCACCACCGATGGGATATTCCTTGAGGTGATCTTCCACCAGTTTGGAGCCACTTGATTGATTATCAATGGCATCGGCAACCACAACTTCCTTTTTACCAAGATATGATTGAAGCAAGGCTTTCATCTCTTGTCAAAGAGTATCCATAGATTTGGAAAGCTCACTCTTAGTGATGGGGTGCTCATTGGTAGGGATTTCACTCCCCTTCGATTCGCTCATACTTCTCTTAGGCAGTTAAGCCAAAGAAGAGCACATTTCTCTGATACCAATTGAAAGATCGATATAAGCAACTACAGGGGGGGTGAATAGGTGCTACTCAATTTTTAGCTTCTTTTCAAATTAAGGCTTGACACAAAGTAAGTTCTCTAGATATGCAACTAAGTGTAGGAACCTATATGTCAAGCAAGCATACAAGCAACAATAATAAAGAGTAAAGGATAGAAATAACCGAGAGGGAACACGAAGATGTTTTCCTGAAGTTCCTATTTTTTAAGGGGAAGTACGTCTCTTTTGGAGGGGTGGGCGGTACTAAGACCACCAACACCAATAAGGCCTCACCCTATTCTCGCGAGCACCAACCTTGCGGGAAGCACACGATCCACTATGCGGTGACCTTGAAGGTGGCGACTGAAACCTTATACAAAACCTTGGGGAACTTCTCCACAACTGAATTGGAGGCTCCCAAGACGACCTCAAAGCTCTTACACATGAGGATGAGCTATGGAGGGCGACTTCTTCAAGTTAGGGTTTCCTCAAACCCTAGAGCAACAAAAACTTACACAAATGGTGGGGAAACACAAATCCGTTTGGTGGAAAGCTAGGTCGAGGTCTCTTCCCTCAATTCCCCAAGGGGCATCAAGTTTGAGTGGATAGAGAGGGAGATCTAGGAGGTTGGAGCTCAGCATCAATAGAGGAGAGAGAGTAGAAGCCACAGCTTCAGCTTGGAGAAGAATGGGGGGTATAAATAGCCCTCCTCGAAATATAGCCGTTGCTGGTGAATTAACCCGAAGACTCTGGCTCCAACCAGCCGGAATCTCCGGCCAGACCGAAAACTCCACTCGGGGCAGGCGGAGACTCCAAGGCAGAGACAAGGGCTTGCAACAACGTGACCTTTTGATCTTGGCGGAAACTCTAGATGAAGATGAGTCGGAAACTCTGAAGTTGCCGGAATCTCTGAAGATAGGCCCAGAAACTTCGAGCAACTTCCAGGAGCTTGCAGTAGACTGGCCTGATGGAGCATACCAGAGTTTCTGACATGGTGCAGCCGGAAACTCTGGCAAACACGGAAACTCTGGCAGTGGAGACGGAATTTCCGACCAGACAATAGGGACTGATATCACTTGTTGAGAAAAACTTCCACTTAACTCTCCATATACTGTTGTAAAAAGACTAACAAGTGAAATTACATGATCATACCTGAAACCACTCAGCACACGGTTAGTCCAACAATGTGTTGTTAATCAAACACCAAATACATAAATAGGGAAATGCCCTTTCAACATGGAGAACACATAAAACCATTCACACTGTTTGCCTAAGCCACACCGATAAAATTATGCAGGCCCATAATGAACTCGGCAGTGCGTCGGTCACCGTACATCCAATGTCAACTCATCTGCATTATATAATTAAGTTTATAAAAAACTATTACAAAACATCTAGAGAAATGACCACTGTATATCAACAAATGCATTGTATCAATGACAGATGAAAGGATAAAGTTTCTACCCTCGATCAAGGAGGAAAGAAAGAGCAAAAAGCTTAAGTGTGGCTCAGGCACTTCATATCATGTTTGTTTTGTGTTAACTACAGTGGTATCATGCTCTCACACATTTCATCGAGCACCTCTTATGCATAGAGGGGGAAAAGAAAGCAACATACACCACTTGTGCATGAGAGAGGAAAAACAAACCAGCTCACACAAGCATGTGGGGGTTGGGGGTATATGTACAGGAACATGGACCTTTAGTCCCGGTTCCTACGACGGACTGGGACTAAAGGGGTTGAGGCGGGTGGTTCGTACCATGAAACACCTTTAGTCGCAATTCGTGGTACGGACCGGGACTAAAGGTTCCACTCGAAACGGGACCAATCGTGGCCCTGCCCCGTGTGGCGTCCTGGCCGTACGAACTAGGACTAATGCTCACATTAGTCCCGGTTCTTAAAGCAACCGGTACTGATCACCGGGTGGCTTCGAAACGGAAGCCCTGTTTTCTACTAGTGGATGCAGACTCAAACCAATCTAGAACATAGAACGACACGGAAACAAAGAAAAATCTAGATGATCTATGACGTAGATAGTAGAAAGGCAACAGAAAAGAGACTATATCCATCAACTAGAACTTATGAAAAATGCTATCTAGGCTATGACAATGAACTACCAATAACCCTAATTTTTTGTATGGCTTTTTCAGTATGTTTTGACTACATTATTGGAGGGATGACCAAGACACCGATGCCACTAGGACGACTGGACCTTGATACCGGAGCTAGCATGGCGCGAGGATGGCAAGGACGATGCTTGACTATAGGGAATCAGATAGAGGCCATCATGGGTTCTACCATGAAGAAGAATTATCCCCATGGCCTTGTCCTTTACATAAAAAAGGTGACGGTAAATTCAACAAATACATCATTATCAGCGACAAGCCGATAAACAGAGAGAAGATTCTGGATAATGTGTGGAACATGAGGGATGTTGTTTAGATGAAGAGATGAACTCGCTAAAGTTGAGTGACCAATATGCGAAATATACATACCTGCATCGTTTGCTAATTGAACTTGATCCATGCTGCCATAACACTCGTGCATGTGAAGATGCTCGAGGTTGTTGGTAAGATGATCTGTTGCACCGGTGTCCATCAACCAGTGAGGCATGTTGTTGGAGCTTGTTTATGCACCGTTGCTAGAATGCTGATTATTGTTGTCTACACGGTAGTCATGGTTGAAGCAGTTGCAATACTCATAAGCATCATGGCCCCAGTAGTTGCAAATTTGGCAACAAGGGCGCTGCTGCCTGCTGCCATTGTGGCCATACCCACCGTCATTGTTCTGTCCATTTTTTCCGGCGTTAGGGAAGTTGTGTTGCCACCCTCACAGTCGCCGGTGTTGGGCGATTCTTGCCACCATTGTTCGGGCGGCCTTGCCCTTGCTGGTACTGGTTGCCACCAGCTGGGCACTCCTCTCCGTATGGTGCCGGGGAGAAGTCTTGAGCGCATGGTTGGCTATGATTGTTGGAGGAGCCAGCCTGCTCTGCCATATTCGCCGAGGCTGCCCACTCTGCGGCAACGGCCTGAACTTGCTACACCTGGAGGGCCTCGAAGGAGTGGACATGAGAGTAAAATTTAGTCAAAGGCACCGAGACATTACTAACCGTGAGAGCGTCAGTGATGGAGTTGAAGGCCGGTCTGAGGGTGGTGATGATGTAGTCGACAATCTCATCACCGGATAGAGGCGCACATGTGGCAGCCATCAAGAAGTGAGGGCCTCCATCTTATGCATGTACTCGGCAACCCTCGTGTCCTCCTTCCTTGGCGTTTGGAGTTGACGCCGGATATGACACACGTTGGCGCGGCTCTGCGCACCGAACATGGTGTGCACGTCATCCCACATGGAAGCCATGGTCTTGCAGTCGATCACCTGGCACGCGATGTCTTCCTCCATGGAGGAGAGGAGAATACAAATGACCTTCTGGTCTAGCGCCAATCACCGTGTGTACGTAGGGTTGGGGATAGGCGGCTGCGCGTCATCGGTTCCTTCGGTGAATGTCTTCGCTGGAGTCGCCACTGTTGTCGAGGAAAATATGGAGTTGTGCGCGAGAGGTTGGGCAGCGTGAGTTCGCACCACAACATGAAGTTGTTGCGGTCGAGGTTCACGGGGATGGTGGGTACTACCGCCGCAGCGATGGTGGCCGAGGGCACCGAGACGATCGGGCCGGCGAGGTCGGTGATCTGAAGGGAGGAGGAGGTCATAACATTGATGAGAGGGGGATCACGAGATCATGTGGCGACGGTGGATCAAGGCTCTGATACCAAGTCTGAAAACAAGATTTAAGTTTTTCGGTGTGGTCAAAGCCTCCACTGTGCGATCTCTTATATATGCACGACGGAACAGGGATACATACAGTGTGTGGTGGTAGGAGACCGTATATCGATTCTAAATCTAATAGGTGATTCATAATTGTTCCCCTCCATCTCCTCCTCCCATCAAAGGAGGCTAGGGTTTCATTGCCTCCCATCGGTGCCGCCGCCGATCTGCCTCGCATCTGTGGCCTTCGATCCATGGAGGTGGGGTGGATCTTGTCCTCTGCCGGTGGGAGGGCTTCGTTTGTTTGTTTTTAGGTTTCAAGCTTGGTGGGGCAGCACTCAGGTGGTGGCGGCGACATTTCTTCCAATAAGGTATCCCTGGCTTCAGCCCCATCTTGACAAGCCGCGTCGAGGAGCTTATGGGAATGGTATGGTCCTCGAGGACTTCTTCTGGTTATGGGGATCTTCGGATTTTCAAGGAGGTTCATCGGCAGTTCATCCTTCTTCTTTGTCTCTAGGACAGATATGGACTTTTTGACCTGTTCGGCGACTTCATGTCCGCAAGCAACAATGTCAGGCCAACTCAGGGAGGAGCGTCTGTGGTGGCGCTCCGTCAACATGGTCTGGAGGTTGAAGATGAAGGGTTTTTCAAGGATTTAGATATAATTTTCACTTTTCGATTTTTTTAATGCCAGAGTCCTATTTAGAAATAAAGTGGTGAGTCATGAAGCTTACTCAAGATCGCATGGCCTGACGACATCTACTGCAAGATTGACCTAATGGATTGGTGTTTGTTATCGTGTGTAACATGTGTTCTAAACTTAGCTTAGCGGGTGGTCTCCGGCTGCAATTTATTTAATTTTTTTGCACACGTTATTTTCTATAAAATACGACTTTGGAGGAGAGATTTTTGTTTTGGGTACATATGAACCTAGGTCCCAATGATGATTCCCGATTTTCTATACATAGAATGCATTTCCGGACAACCAAGTCAAACAAGTAAAGTATAGTTCCTAACTACATCCAAAATGCTACAGGAGAAAATGACATTCTTAGACACTTGATATGATTTAGTGGTGCGGTAGATGGTAGTTTGCAGCTCTCCCTCTCGACTATACTTAAGGCCAAATATCATGATATGGAGTAGCATGAATCGATCACGGTCGCCAACATCGTCCTGAAGCTCCATCCCCTTGGGTTTAACGCACTCCACAAGACAGAACTTAGAGTTGCTCATGTACGTGTGGGTGGCGCATTTGCTCTGCCGGCTCTTGAGGAACAGCTTCTCGCTGACCATCTTCCAGTCGGGCTGCCTGGTACTTTAGCCCCCGCTGCCGCTGAAGGATGCGACTTGGCAGGCGCAAACATACCCGTCCTCGTGAAGCCCAATCCACGCATCCAGCTCGCCGTCGAAGTAGCCCTAGCCTTTGAAAGGCAGCACCCATTCGCCATGACACTTCCACTCACAACGCTTGGTGTTGAAGGAGAAGGTACGAGAAGGTCTCCACCCCACCGCGGTCATGAAGATGGTCTCTCCGTCCAGGTGCACGGCGTAGGAGGGATCCTCTCGTTGTCCGAGAATGGCAGCGGCGAGGGAACACTTTTCCAGGACCAGGCCCTGGTTGGACTCGACATCCACGGACGATCCTCGGTGCCAGCGGTGGACATCACCTCGAAGGAGTGTTCCTTTCTCGTGAAGTTTTGCTTCAGCGCATACAGCTGCATGTCAGCGGTGGCCATGAAGATGTGGAAGCCGACGAGCATAGAGTCCGGTAGGTGAGGACCGATGGCCATGGCCTCCGTCTCCGTGTTGTAGACCATGGTCTCACCATATCTGCTGCAGGAGATAAAGATGTTGTTGTCCAGGACGGTGAAATTCATGTCATAGCATGGGGCAGGTGCCGTTAGCCGGAGCACGCAAGGCTCCAGGTCCAGGTCGGTGCTGGTTTCCACGTTTTCGGCGTCAATCTTGCGGATGGTGAAGCCGGTAATTTAAATAAAAATAACCCAAACTCGAAACAAATTTAAATAATAAACCTATCTAAAACTATTTCAAAGCGAGTAACCCTTTTCTACCACTCCCGCCCGCGCGGCGCTGCACACAAGCCTGCTGCGCCACCGCCAACGGCGCCACAGAGAGGCCACGCTGGCCCCATGGGCCCTGGGGCCACAGCGATGCCATGCTGGCTCGACCCTGCAGCGCCAGCCATTGTGGCGCCGCACTAACCGCTGCTGCTCCCGTCGGTGCGGCGCGGCAGCCCGTGCCACGCTGGCGCGTGGGCCCCCTGCAGTGTTAGTGCGGTGCCGCTCGGGCTGGCGCTGTACCCTAGCCTGCCGCGCCGCCGCGCACGGCTCCGCACAAGCAACAGCACTAAGACGCGCGGGGCTCGGCCCGGCCCGACCCTTTTCTTCCTCTTCCTCTTCCTCTCCAACTCCTCACAGAGAACACACACCCATGGCGACGGCTAGGGTTGACCTCCCCCTCCTCTAATCCTTCTCCAATCTGAAGATTTTGCCCGTGGATCTTGTTGTTGAGCACCTCCTCCGTGTATTTGTCCAAAAAATCTCCCTCTTTGTCCAATGAATCTCACTAATTTTGACAGTTTAGAAAACCCTAGTTCATCCCAAAATCAAGACATATAGTTGATTTGTTGATTACTTAAAGGAGGATAGATATGTGGTAGTGTGTCTAGATTTAGAGATGGCAAATAGAGATGGTTGTACCTAAAAATATTAGTATGTATGCTCACATATAGATGGTCACCTAGAGATGTCAAATATATACGCTTGAAATTATATATGTGCTTCTAGCTTGAAACTATATGCTTGAACTACTATGTTTGTTCTTGAAAATATTTGTAGTATGTATGCTCGTATAGATATGGTTTTTAGCAATACTTCATCATGTGCTTGTTAGGCCACATAAAATTTGCTCACATAGATATGACCATATAGAAAGCACTCTATTCATATTAGACATTTACAAATTACTCACATTTTTAGTTGTACTTTCTTTTTTTAATTATATAGTATGTCGGAATCGGAAGAGGAAGAAACTCATGCCCCAACCTATGTAGAACCCGGGTATGTCGAAGGCACATCGCTTCTTGAGATGACGTATGATAAGTGTCATCGTGCCTACCTGATGACCGAGCGGGTAAGAAAAATAAACCCAACTATTCATGTTGTGTTGCTAAAGTTTGATTGAGATGTTATAATCAAGCTTGTATGTGTGCAGACTCTTGTTCCCCTAGGACTGAGGTATCACGGGCATTTCCAAGAGATGATGCCATACGATGATCGGTACACGGTGCATATCCAAGCGCTAGGACTGCTCCCATTCATCCATATGGTCAACCATGGTACACCGCACATGAACCCTGATGCCATCACCGCGCTTGTCGACCGGTGGAGGCCGGAGACGCATAGATTTCACCTCCGTACCAGTGAGATGACTGTGACTCTCCAGGACATGTCCATGATCCTCGCACTCCCTATCCAGGGGGATCCGCTCTGCATTAACACATCCTCTGACAACTGGCGAGACCGGATGTATTCCCTTACTGGTGGTAAGTGTCCTAGTGACACTATAAACTCACAGGGGGTAAAATTGAGGGTCACAGCCGGGGCTACTTTCAAGTGGATATCACAGAACTTTAGTACATGCCCTGAGAATGCTAGTGATGATGAGGTCATGATATATGCCCGTGTTTATGTGTGGTATGTTATCACGAAGACTATATTTCCTGATGGTAAGGACAACATGGCTCACTGGCACTGGCTGAAGGCTTTGACTAAAATGGATAAGAAATGGAGTCGGGGTTCAGCAGCATTGGCCTTCTTGTACCGATAGGTAATAAAGTGCTTACATTTTTCCCATCTTTACATGTGCTCTTTGAATGTCCCCATGATTAAACTTTGTTTGCTTTGGTGTGTAGCTGGACGAGGCTTGTCGAAGGACTGGTCCTGAGGCTTACATTGGTGGTCCATTGCTACTTCTCTCGGTGTGGATGTGGGAATGCTTTCTAGTTGGACGGCCCAATAAAATGCCCGCCAAGGATTATATCGATGGAGCGAACCGATCGAGGTGGCCAACTTGGGCTTACAATTGGGACGTGGTCTCCAAGCCCCCAACCGACCTACAAGCGGCATACATTAGATACACCAATGGGTTTGACAACCTTCTCCCGGAGCAAGTAAGAATTTCCAACCCATATACCATTTAGCATTCCGTTCAACTACTTTTCTTATTGAACTATCTTGTGTGTGATTAAGGTTGTATGGGAGGTATATGGTCCTAGGGACAATTTTGGTTGCGAGGATTTTCGTCTTAACCCGCAGTGCGACGCCGAATGTAATCTCTAGTACATGCAGTGCCCCATGATATGCATGTGGATTGTTGAGCATCATATGCCGCAGCGGGTTATGAGACAGTTTGGTCTCTATCAGTCTACCCCTCCGGATTGGCAGGACACCGGCATCGAGCTCCACCGGTAAGAATTGCTTCTATACATGTTTCCCAATACGATGTATGATAGTTGTGTGTGCTAAAAAATTGCGATTTGTTCATACAAAGGTTGGACAGGCTCAAGAGCAAGAAGACGGACTGGGACAAGATTCACCAAAAGCACGTGTCTCAGTTTCTCATTTGTGTGAAAGAAGCTAAGAAATCAAAAAGAATGATCGCACAACCCCATTGTGAGGATGCTTTCAGCGAGTACCTCCGCTGGTTTCTAGACAACACTCGTGTTAAGATCCTACCGGATGCCTATCCAGAAGACATTTGGAAGAGCTGCTGCCTGGTTTTGATGACCTAAGCAACCTTGAGTACAACTAGATTGTCAGAGAAGGGTGCCAAAACTCCTTTGCTCCTGTGATCAACTTTGCGGTAAGTCGGGTAGTTTTTATTCGTGTTACCACCTCAACAAAATATATAATCTGTGTCTTCATTTCCTTGCATGTCGGTGCACGGAGGTCCAGAAGCAGGCAGATGAATTGGAGGGTGCTTTAGAGTTTCCAAGGAACGAGGAGGGCCATAACAAGTTAAGGGAATTTGTTAAGCGGCAGGCACAAAAGTTACTCGCCTCCGAATTTGCTTCGTTGACCCCGAGGTTGCGACATCGTCGAAGCAACGGGCCAAGTCGACATCAGAAGAGGAAGGTAGCCCCGAAGAACAACAATCTACTACTGTATGACATAATATGACCGATGACATCCTTTAATGAATGGCCATGTATCACAAATCAACTGAGATCATTGTTCTCATTCTAAAGGCCGAAGATGAAGATGAGGCCGTTGTGGACAACATGCTATTGGAGAGGTACCAAGTACAAGCCCGCAATCAAACTAAGCCCAAGGTACGGTCCGCAATCAAGCTTAGGCCAAGGAACCCTCCAATTATCAAATCCGAGGATGATGAGGAGCTGCGCCAGAAGATGGCTCCGAGAAGAGGAGGCAAGAGTAAGCGTGCGAGAAAGTAGTGAACTTGTTGGAAGTGGACTTGTTAGAAGTGAACTTGTTGGAACTTGAATCTGTCAGTATGTTCGTGTGTATTTGTGTGAACTTGAATCTGTCAGTATGTTCGTGTGGATTTGTGTGCACTTGTTGAATCTATGGAACTTGTTGAATCTAAGGGGGCTCATTACTTTGATAGTTCTCCCATCCAATACACATAGTTCTCAAAATAAGTTCAGCTAAGGTTCACACATCGCATGACGAAATAGTTCATCTCGAGCCTCGCCGTCTACAAGTCTAGAACACGAGGCCATTTCCCCTTCTTCTTGCGCTTCTCGTCTTCCTCCTGGGAGCGCCACGCCGTTTGATGCTTCCGTTCTCTCTCCGCATCCCGAGCATCCTTAGAGATGCACTTATCTTCCTCTTCTTGCTTGCGATGCTCGTCCTCACGTTGCTTGCGCCTCGCTACCATCTCCTCATTACGCACAGCTTCTTGGTTCCGACATCTAACTATTGCACTGTCGATCTCCTGGATAGCCTTCGTAGCTTCAGATTGCTCGAGGTCTATCCAAGTGTAGTACCTGTATACTGGAGGGGGAGACTACAAGATAATAGAGCATGTTATTAATATGATATGGAATAGAGGTTCTTTAATGAAATTGCTTTGTACATACCGGTGGAGTCTCATACGGGTTGCGGGTACGCACGGGAGAGTGAGCATAGTTGGCACACATGAAGAACTTTCTTCCCCAAGTATCGGAATTGTTGTTGATCGACTCCTTAACAATGCAATCATCTTCGCACCAACAAATTGGAACCTCCTTTCCATGGGCCGTGGATGTACGATATGCCCTCCGTGGCCTTTCCACGTGATCGGCGCAAGGTGGCCTAGCATTGGACCTCCTCTTCCTCTCCTCATCTTCCTTCTCCTTTTTCTTCTTCATCTCTTCCTATTCCTTCTCTTGTTTCCTCTTCTTATCTTCCTCTTCCTTCTTCCTCTTCTTCTCCTCCGCTTCATCCTCCCCTTCATCTTCCTTTTTTCTCAAGTCGCGAGCAAGTTGAACCACCGACTCGAATTCATGAGCAAATGTCTCCTTCCGCTTCCTCTCTTCCTCTTCCTCTCCTCCTCTTCCTCTTTCTCCTTCCTCTCTCTCACCACTGCCAAAGCATCCGCCCACAACTTCGAGTAGTTCACACCATCCACATCATTGTTCTTGTTGGCCATACCTATAATAAGGAAAAAGGTGAAAGTTAGTTAAGTAAGCATGAATGTAAAAAATAGTGGTTTGAAAAATATAAGCATTAAAGATATTAAAGTAAGCATAAAAGTGTGATCATTTCTGTCGCCATACCTATGCGCTTACGGATTTGGTCCCACCAAATAACTTATCATACTAGCCGGATTTGGTCCACGCCCTCTTCCTCTACTAAGCCCATGTGCTCGACCTCTTCCTCTACTAAGACCAAGTGATCGACCTCTTTGTTGCCTAGGAGTTTGTTGCCTACGAGCATGTTGGCTACTCCTCCCTTGTGTTGGGGGATACCCCCGGGTAGGGTCACGCCGGGGTATAAAGGCCGAGTTAGCCGAGGTACGGCAAGGTCAAAGCAGGTGCTGGCCGAGTCACCTTAAGGCAGGCCGAATCACGGGGTAACCCGGACTAGGGGATGTCCACCTAACTGGGTATCACCCGACTTATATCATAAGTCGGTAAAATGTATCTAACTTGGATGCCGGTACAGGTGTGGCCGGATCAACTAGGTACGATCCGGGTTATATCAAGCTTGTAAGAGAAGGAAGGTATCTCGCTAGTCAAAGGGTGACCACTGTATGCAGAGCATGAGCGAAGCGGACAGAGGCCAGGACCATCGAGGCGTGCCCGACGAAGGTGACGATGCCTATGTCGGATGACGCGGGCGCCGCAGAGGCTCACGTAGCCTCTGCATGGATGACGCTGGGCAAAAGTGACCCGGTCGGCTTACTATTTTGGGAGGAGGCATATTCCTTGGAATATTCCTCCACGTATGCCCTAATTGGAGACCTAGCCACCCCTATATAAGAGGGTCTAGGGCCTCTGTAGAAGGGCTTGGTCGCTCGAGAGTTGTGTTGTACTAGTGGGTTCCTGAGGGCAAGCTAGTGGTGAGAGTAAGAGAGCTTCTTCTTCCTTCTCTCCCCAATACAGCTCAAGGAGCACTTGTAAACTGTGGAAGTGAATCAAATACAAAGCAACCGTGTGTGGAATCACCACACTATCCCTTCCTGGATTCCTCTAGTGCATCTTGTCCCCACCTTTAGCCTATCCATGGCATCTGCCGTGACATCACCACGACAGTTGGCGCCCACCATGGGGCTAGCGGTGCTAGCAGGAGTGAAGATCCGGACGGGAAACATCATTGACACCGGCGGACATCGTCACCGGGCTCGTTCAGCGCTTTGGAGCGCTGGACTTCGTCAGCGACAATGCTGGCTGCTTCGGCAAGCGTCCTCTTCCGTGCAATGGCCTCTTTGTCAAGCTCGGCGCGCACAAGATCTACGTTGCTGTTGATGTGTTGTGCGTTCACCCGCGGCACGTCGTCGAAGGAGGCGAGCCACCCCTTATCACGGTTCGTGGGGCGCGTATCGCTCGCTCCCCAGACCGCGCCGAGGTGATGATGACCGCACCAAGCGCTGGCGCAAGCAAGGATCCGGCACCAGATCCGGAGGTAACACCTAAGGCACCGAGAAAAAGTAGAGGTCCTCGTCTAGAGAGGCCAGAGAATGTGCTGCAGCAGGCGATGGATAGCTTCGCAAACCCAGTAGCAGAAGTAGTAGATCCAGCTCAGGCACAGGCCGAGCTAGAGGAGACTAGGCAAAAAATACTAGAGGGTGCGAAAAAGATAGCCGCGGCTCAGCAGTCGTTGAACATGACACTACGTGAGTACGCAAAGGCGAATAAGGTAGATGCCGTAAAAGTAAAGGGGAGAAACCTCATGAGTGAAATGAACAAAGAGGGTGATACTAGGATTAAGGAATCAGAAAACTGCTTGTCCGTGGGGCTGCCAAAGTATAGTACCCCGGCAAAGAACCTCAGAGCAGTAGATGCAGCTGCGTCCGAGTTAGAGGGTCTGACGGGTGAAGCCCGTTAGAGACAGCAAGATAGGGTCAATGAGTTGGTTCGGATCGCGAACAGGGAAAATGAGGAATTACTCAGGGCTAACCCGGAGAGAGCTGGGGCCTCCAAGATCGTTCATTCGGCGGTGGGTAACCCGGAGAAATCCGCTGGAGCTGCATCATCTCCTCATGGTGGTCCTAGGAGAGAGGAGGTAGTAACCTCAGCCAGGAGGAATAAACAGATAGTCCCGTATGACCCAGCAAGGGCAGGGAAAGGAAAAGAAGTGTAGAGAGATGAGGGCCGACGAAGTGTGAGCCGAGGTGAAGCTGGCCGAGGCAACCGCGACCAAGGCAATGCCGGTCAAGGGAATGCTGTAAACGGCAATGCCGGACAACGTAATTCGGTAGATGCAGGGCAACCGCAGCAGCGGAATATACCACGACAAGAGCGCAGTGCCGGCCAAGGTATGCAACAGAGAGCAGCTCCACAGGAGCAAGATAGGTATAATGACGGTGATTCGGAGATGGTGAACGCTGGGTATCCCAGGCCGGACTATCATGTGATAGGGTCAAGATTGGGAAGCAGGAATTTGATGCCCGACGATGCTAGGTTAAAACTTGGATCAACCCGACAAGCAATTCCACCGGGTGTAGCATTAGAACACCTCAGAAAACCATCTATCAGGCCGTCCCCAGAAACCGACTCAATCTACGTCCTGGAAGATCCGGAGTCCGGAGCTATACCCATGGACATTGACATGGGAGGTGGTACGCGAAACGCGGGGACTGCCTCGGCAAACCCGGGGACTGCTCAGTGTGATCCGGCTGAGGTTATGTCGGTGGATCAAATGGAAATTGATGAGGATGTGTTCCCAGTGTGAGTTGTACCAGCTTGGGCATTGCCCATATTTCAATTCCTGAAAGATAGAACCTTACCCACTGAGGAGGTGCTGTCCAGGCAAACTCAGAGGAGAGCAAAAGCATACACGATCATCAACTCCGAGTTATACAAAATGAGTGTGATCAATGTCCTCCAGTGATGTGTTAACCCGGAAGAAGGGCTTGACATCCTCCGAGATATACATCAAGGGGAATGTGGGCATCATGCCTCGTCCAGAGCGTTGGTGGAAAAAGCTTTCCGACATGGGTTCTACTGGCCAAGTGCCTTAGAACAAGCAGAGGACTTGGTAAGAAAATGCAATGGTTGTCAGAGGTATGGTACCAAGACACATATGCCAATGTCTGAGCTCAAGACCATACCAATTACTTGGCCATTTGCTGTATGGTGTTTGGACATGGTTGGCCCATTCAAACCTGCGAGGGGGAACATGACCCACATCTTGGTCATGGTTTATAAGTTTACAAAATGGATCGAAGTAAAGCCAATAAGGAAATGTGATAGAGCTACGGCCGTGACATTCCTCAAGGATATCATCTTGAGATACGGTTATCCTCACAGTATCATAACAGATAATGGCACGAATTTTGCTAAAGGAGCATTTGCGCGATTCTGCCAGGATAAGAAGATCCGGCTAGACGTAGCCTCGGTAGCTCACCCCGCATCGAACGGACAAGTGGAAAGATCCAACGGATTGGTATTATCCGGGATAAAACCCCGGCTCATTGAGCCGCTGCAAAGATCAGTGGGGTGCTGGATAGAAGAACTACCAGCGGTACTGTGGAGTTTAAGAACAACTCCGAATCGATCAATAGGCTATACGCCATTCTTTCTGGTATATGGGGCTGAAGCTGTATTACCAGCCGACATAGAGCATGACTCGCCTAGGGTCACCCAATACACAGAAGCCGAAGTGCAAGAAGCCCGGGAAAATGATGTTGATCTGCTGGAAGAAGCGAGAGAATTGGCATTGTCCAGATCCGCCATATATCAGCAAAATCTCTGACGCTATCATAGCCGGAAAGTAAACCCCCGAGTTTTTTGGGAAGGTGATCTGGTACTCCGGTTGGTACAACGTACTGCTGGCATGCATAAGTTATCCCCCCATGGGAAGGGCCATTCATCGTGAGCAAAGCATTGCACAATGACTCATATTATCTCATCGACGCAAAACCACGGGAGAAGAACAAGGCGGACAGGTCCGACGAGGAATCTAAGCATCCATGGAATGTAGCTCTACTTCATTCTTTCTACACTTAGCAGATGTGTGTGTATCCGAGTCACTCATATGTCGGTATGAATGCCGGCAATGAACTTATCAATGAAATCTTAGCACCTCGAGCAGTAACTCGGGGACTGCCTTAATAATATTTGTTGTATTCGGTATTTATTTATACGTCGGTTGGCGTAAGTTGTTTCTACCTAACCGGATTAGTAGTGTGTGAGCACCAAAAACCTAACTCTTCGACTTGCTGATGTCCAACAAGATTTGGCTTCATGGCAAGCAAGAGAACAAGTTTGGAATTGCGTAACACACAAAAACGACTAAGGGAAGGAACTTAATCGAGCCGACGTTTGTTTTTCGGACTAACCTTATGTTTATTGTCGGTTTACTATACTGAATTATTTTGAGCTAATCCTAAAGTTTCCAAGTATTGTTAAGTCAATTTTTGAAGCTCAGACTCGTAAGTCATAAAACCGAACCAAGGTAGACACGAGCCGAGCCAAGAAATTGGAAGAACAAAAAAATGAAACTCGGGGACTACGCCCAAGTCAATCCAGCATAAAAACTTAGTAGCAAAATATCACTTATGTGCTTGATACAATTGCACCCGGCATACCGGGGATCTGATGAAATTTAAAGTGTTTATAATCAAGGAGCAGCAGGAGGAGGTAATTCGGCACCAGCGGGTGCAGCCCCAGCCTCGGCTTCAGAGTCATCTGCATCTTCCTCGACATCCAAAGCTTCGTCCTCTTCATCCTCACCGAATCATCTTCAACATTTTCAGCATTTTCATCCTCGGCGGCGCCCAGGAAGCTTGGTCCCTCGTTCCATTGATGAACTGGGGCATATTGAATGAAGTTATGAGCGCAAGCCTTGCGCCGAGCTATCCATTCCGGGTCAGTGGACCACCTTGATCCGGTGCGCATGCGCTCAAGGAGATCGAGGTTGATCTTCTCATACCACGTAAGCATGTAGTGGAGGACAATCTCAGCTCCGGCGCGTCTAGCAGATCCTCTCCAGAGATCGAGCTGAGTCTCACACTCCATAAGCCTGGCAAAAAGAGCAGTGGCACCCTCCGGAGTATCTTCTTCAGGCCAAAAGGCATTGAAGATCCGGATTGCTACATCCAAGATCTCCTTGCCGTAGTTCTTCACAATTTCGACATGAGAAGACAAGCTGACCAGCAAGTCCTCCATGTCATATGGAATTTCTGCAGCGCCAGGGGCAATTGGGGTACCCCTCTTCTGGTGGAACTTGGCGACAGCAGTAGCTGCAACAACATTGCCCTATGGAAATTTGTCTGAAAACGAGACAGGTGAAGTAAGTGAGAAGGGTTGACCCGGAAAGATTCATGACAACTGAAGACAAAAAACTTACGAGAAATGTGGCTGTGGATCCGGGTTAGCTCCTTGGTACACTTGTCACGCCTCTCCCAGAGTTGCACAAGCTCAGCATTCGCCGACTCAAGTTTAGAGTCGGCCTCCTTCAGCAATTCTTGGTCCTTGGCAATCTGGAGATTGAGGCGCTCGCGCTCTGCAGTAAAGTCATGGCCAGCTTTTTCTAGCTCGGATTGGTGTTGCGCCTTCAGCTTCTTCGTGTTCGCCTTAAGCTTGGCGGTTTCATCATCTTTGGTTCGGAGGAGGGCGAGCTCATCATTTTTCTTCTTAAGTTCAGCTTGATGCTGTCCTGCTTGTTCGAGAAAATTCAGCATCATGTCAGGCACGGGCACACTTTCTTCAAGAGAGGCTAAAATAGTTTGTTGACCCATCAAAGCCGAAGTATGAATATTTGCCGAGCCAAGGAGAAAAGGAAATAGAGTGTGGAGGAAGGAAGCAAAAATGACTTACCCTTGATCTGCTCCAAGTTTTTCCTCATGATGGTATTCTCGGCCTCCACCCCAGCTGCGAAATCCGAATGATGGATTAGTTCGGCGGAAAAAGATGAAGAAAAATGGAGAAAGGCAAAGGAAAAAACTTACCCCTTTTCTCGTGTTCAGCAAGAAGTGCACTATGTTTTGTACGCAGCATCTTGTGAGTATCCAGGAGACGTTGAAACTCAGTGCTTCGGCGATTGGTGGTCACCTGAAAAGAGTACATAAGGATAGCTTAGTCTTGTGCATATTCGAAGTGTACAAAATCCGGGCCAAGTGGAACTTAACCCGGCTCTAGGTGTGTGCATATTCGAAGTATACAAAATTCGGGTCAAGTGGAACTTAACCCGGCTCTAGGTGTGTGCATATTCGAAGTGTACAAAATCCAGGCCAAGTAGAACTTAACCCGGCTCTAGGTGTGTGCATATTCGAAGTGTACAAAATCCGGGCCAAGTGGAACTTAACCCGGCTCTAGGTGTGTGTATATTCGAAGTGTACAAAATCCGGGCCAAGTGGAACTTAACCCGGCTCTAGGTGTGTGCATATTCGAAGTGTACAAGATCCAGGCCAAGTGGAACTTAACCCGGCTCTAGGTGTGTGCATATTCGAAGTGTACAAGATCCGGGCCAAGTGGAACTTAACCCGGCTCTAGGTGTGTGCATATTCGAAGTTATTAAGGAGCTACGTTAGTTTACTAAGGAGCATCTGGCCGAGTAACAAGTTACTTCCCCGGAGGCTCGGGGACTAATGGCTATATCAATAATATCTACTACATGTTAAGGAAAAGACGAAGTAACGTACCTCCATCATCTGACCTACAAGGTTAATTGCCTTGGCAGCTGTATTCATCTGGGCAGCAAACTTAGCGGGCCCGAATTTCTCCGGGAGATCATCATTGTGGACGAACTCCGCCTTGTTCCAGTTGTTTACAAACTCGATCAAGGTTGGAGGATAGCGTTCGCTGCTGAGCATGTGGGGTGCAACTAGACCCTTTGCGTGGGCTTCTCTCCTCTCAACCTGAGCAATGGTGGGGCTGGTGTGCAAAACGTGTTGCGCATCAACTGGCTTGGCAAGGGTGTCCTTAGGCGGTGGAGTCTTTTTCGGGAGCATGGACGCAAGTGTACGCTGTCCAGCCTCGATTGACGCTGCCCTGGTGGCGTCAGGAGCCTTTTTGCCCTTGGGCTGCTGCTGGGAAGTTGAAGTTGCTGCAGCTGATTTGCCCTTGGGAGCCGCCTTGGTGCTAGCTTTGGTACTGCTGGTGTCTTCTCGCCGAGCCTTGGAAGACTTGGATGAGGCGGAAGGACTTGGTGCTGCTGCTGGTGCTTTTCTTTATTCTTTGGTCTTGAGGCTGATGATGGTGCTGGTGCTGATTTTTGTTTTGGCGGAGGTGCTGTGGGTATCTCGGATGAAGCTGGTTGCGGCGGAGCCGAAGTGGTGGTTGCTTCTGCCTCAGCAGAGCCAGTTTCCCCTGCTCCGAGGTTGCCCTCCTCTTGACGAGGTGGGCTAGAACCCGGAGCAGCCGCTAAACCCTCCAGAATGGGGCTCAACGGGCGTGAATCGTCGCCACGGGGCAGAGGAGGACTATGCCGGAGCGGCGAGGCAATGCCAGATCCGCTCTGAGGGACCTCCAGCACGGCCCTGCCGAATCAAATCATGAATGATGAGAAACTATAACAAAGGAACAACAAGTAAATAGCAAAGGGAGAAGTGACTTACTCATCCGAAGTCAAGGGCTCCTTGGGCTTGCAAGCTCTCCAGGCCACGGCCTTAGTCATGGACTTGGTGGCGGCTTTGTCCGTGGACTTCTTTCACCTTTTAGCTGACTGAGAAGGTCCGGAGGAAGAAGCAGATGCGGCCCCCCTCTTCTTCGGTGCGACCGGGACAGGCTCACCCGTGGCAAGGGGAGGATCTTCATGGATCTGCCCACCGGGGTTAGCTGATGTCGGAAAAGCATAAGAAAGGGGGATAGCGTCAAATGCCTCCATCACCTCAAGGTCCGAATCATCTTCATCGTCGGGCCAATCTCTAATGGAAGAGAGTTTACCGGTGGGTCGCTTGGTCGCGTCAGCCATCGGCAGGAACATCTCCTGATCCGGCTCCTCCTCATCCGAGGTGTCTCGATGAGGCGCCCATTTGAGAGAAGGCTCGGCACCATCCTCAATGGTTTGCTGAATAAACATCTAAGGGAAAGAAAAGGCAAAGGGATTAAACCTACAACAGAAACTGACGTATGATCAAATTCGGAAAAGGTTTGGGGCACGAGACTTACCGCAGGGGAAGCCTATCTTGGCAGAAGTGTTCGATACCCTGCGTCCACTCAGCAGAGAAGTCCTTCTTAGTGGTGAAGAGGGCCTTGACCCGGCGGAAGATCTCGGTGTTGCTCAACTCAAATGAGGAGGTCCGGTTGGGGTCACGACCCCAGCTCATGTGGCAAACTTTATGTGTACGTTTCTGGAGGAGGGAGATCCGGTTGCGGACAAATGTGATCATCACAGTCCTTGTTGCGCAATCCCAAGTCCTTCAGCTCCTGGAACCTTTTGTTGACTTGGTTCGCCAGGACAGTGGGCCTCTTGGAGATGTTGTCCCACAAATCCGGATTAGGAGGACACAGAGCGTAGGGGCGCAGCCGGATCAGATCTTCATTCGTACCGTTCCTGACATAGAAGAAGGTTCGGGCCCAGCCCTTGGAGGAGTCAAGCCCCGTGACTCGGGGATAAATGGACTGCTTCCGAGGCGATATAGAAGTTGCGCCAAACTGCGTGAGCTGCTTGTCCTCCGGATCCAGAGATATATTCGGAATCACGTTCCGGCAAAGGCCAAAGAACCGGATCCAGAGCTCCTTCGTGGGCCACAGTCCGGCATAACCCTCAATGGTTGAAGCGAAGGCAGAGAGAGAGGTGATGGCGTTAGCCGGAAGATGATGCGGCTGAAGCTCATATGTGTTGGGCCAGTCGTTGAAGAAATCGCTAGCAGGGAGCCCGAACCCATGTTGGAAATGGGAGAGGAATACCACATACTCACCCGGATTGGGTGAGGGGGCAAGCTCTGCAGCGGCAAGACGCGCGACGATGCCCTTCGGGATACGCCGGGTGCGGTATAGCCAGTCAATATCATCCTGGCAAACCCAGGACCCAGCCCAAGCGCCGAGGTCAGCGTTCACCGCGTCCTCCTCCATTTCTTGCTCCACGACGGCGAGCTCCTCTTCAGTCATCTCAAGATCACTGCCCTCACTGGCGCTAGCGGCGGTGGGTGACAGTGGCCTGGATAGGCGAGGAACCATGGCGGAAGAGATGCAGGGAGGTGGCAGCGATGTTGGTGCGTGAGGAAGCAGTGCAGCGGCGGCGCGGCTAAGCAGATGCGGTGGCGGCGGCGCTGTCGCTGGAGAGGAAGAGGAAGAAGAAGAGGCAAAGGGGGCGCGAGAGTGGGGAAAAGACCCAAGGGGCGCCCCTCACCCCTATTTAACCACGCCCCTGAGGGGTAGTGGGATCACGCTGTGCGGACGGGCCACACGGTGTGGCCGTGTATGACCCGGATCGACCAATCAGCAACGAGCCACAGGGAGGGCCACAGGGTGGAGGAGATCCCATGACGTGATGTTATGATGCAGTTAACGAGGAGGCAGGCATGATGTGACATGTGCTACAATAATAACTGACAATTACTGCGACGGTTACTGGCGCAGGCCCTTAAAATGAGGCAAAGTAATGATTAGCCTCCACGTGGGGAAGCGTACGAGAGAAGGAAGAATGACCCGGATGAGTATGAGCTGACCCGGCTAGCGAGTGAAAACTCGGAATGTGCTAAGGGAAAGTAAACCTATGAAAGTAAACTCGGAATGTGCCAAGGGAAAGTAAACTCGGAAAGGGAGCAAAAGGCTCGATAAAATTGAACCTGCTGTGGCCTTAGCGGCTAAGGCAGCTAAGACCGCACCAACTTCGGGGACTAATGTTGGGGGGATACCCCGGGTAGGGTCACGCCGGGGTATAAAGGCCGAGTTAGCCGAGGTACGGCAAGGTCAAAGCAGGTGCTGGCCGAGTCACCTTTAGGCAGGCCGAATCACGGGGTAACCCGGACCAGGGGATTTCCACCTAACTGGGTCTCAGCCGACTTATATCATAAGTCGGTAAAATGTATCTAACTTGGATGCAGGTACAGGTGTGGCCGGATCAACTAGGTACGATCCGGGTTATATCAAGCTTGTAAGAGAAGGAAGGTATCTCGCTGGTCAAAGGGTGACCACTGTACACAGAGCATGAGCGAAGCGGACAGAGGCCAGGACCACCGAGGCATGGCCGACGAATGTGACGATGCTTGTGTCAGATGACGCGGGCGCCGCAGAGGCTCACGTAGCCTCTGCATGGATGACGCTGGGCAAAAGTGACCCGGTCGGCTTACTATTTTGGGAGGAGGCATATTCCAAGGAATATGCCTCCACGTATGCCCTAATTGGAGACCTATCCACCCCTATATAAGGGGGTCTAGGGCCTCTGTAGAAGGGGTTGGTCGCTCGAGAGTTGTGTTTTACTAGTGGGTTCCTGAGGGCAAGCTAGTGGTGAGAGTAAGAGAGCTTCTTCTTCCTACTCTCCCCAATACAGCTCAAGGAGCACTTGTAAACTATGGAAGTGAATCAAATACAAAGCAACCATGTGTGGAATCACCACACTATCCCTCCCTGGATTCCTCTAGTGCATCTTGTCCCCACCTTTAGCCTATCCATGGCATCTGACGTGACACCACCACGACACCTTGGCTTGGCACTTGATGGCTACTTATCCCTTGGCTAGGAACTTGATGACTTGGACCATTTTGTTGGCTAGGATTTTGTTGACTTGGACCATTTTGTTGGCTACTTCTTGGTTGGCTAGGCTCATTTTGATGGCTTGGACCACTTGTGCTTGCTTCATTTCCTTTTACTCTCTTCCTTTGTGTACAACTCCTAGCATTGTGCCCTTCACCACTACACTTGCCACAACGAGATCTCTCACGAGGCTCTTGAAATTGGTCGTTTCCCAATTCCTGCGCACCAGCACAGCCCCATCCGTCCATGTCACTTCTAAAACGCTTTGTCTTGCGTCTACCACGTTTAACCACCTTCCATTCCGGATGAGGCCATAGTTGCAATCCATGGTACTCCGGCCATTGTGATTGGTTAAGGTATGGATGAAATCGAGGAGCCCAAGTCATCTTAGTCTTCATGATAGAGAACTTGGACTCTCTAACGATGCGCTCGTGATTATAATCGACATGGCGCTTCCGAGACGCACATAGCAAGTGAGAACAAGCGAGATGAAGCAACACTGGCCTTCCGCATGTGCAATCACAATTCCTTAGGGAAACTTTGAAGGCTCGGCCTCCGTGTTGGCCACCATCCAAAGTGGTTCCTCCAGGCTCGACCACTTTGTAAACGAGCTCGTCATTATCAAAAACCGTGGCAACTTGGGAGTCCGCCTTTCATGATTGAAATGTCATCCAATCGTCAACCCTGGGTGGTTACTTGTACTTGTACTCGTTTTTGTTCTATCCTGCAATTTTCTTATCCGTTTCAAGTGAGTAGTTCAAACAATAACTATTCAACTTGTCGAATGTGTATCGAACTATTGAAGTGAAAGGCAATGCACGGACACCCTTAAGCACCTTGTTGAAGGCCTCTGCCATGTTGCTTGTCATTTGACCATACCTCCGGCCACCCTCATCATAAGCTCGTGCCCACTTGTCCCGGAGTTGAATGTGCCTACCGATAAACTCTTGACCCTTCGAATCCAGTTTTTTGTTGTTCAACAATCTGAGATATAAGTTTGTGAAACGCCGGTCCGTGAAAGCAAGACAACAATCTTGAAGATCATCAGACAACTCCTTGCTCTTACATGCCCTATAGAAGTTGGAAACAAAATGTCGCATGCATCATCGGTGATGCAAAGGAGGATAACCGGGAATGTCAATCGTCACCGCATTGAGAATTCCTTGATGGCGATCCGAGATGACACATATTCCCTATCAAGTGGTAATACCTTGGTTCTCAAAAGATGTAAGAACCACTCCCAGTTAACATTGTTCTCCGCCTCAACCAAAGAAAAAGCCAAGGGAAGCAACCAGTTATTTGCATCATTTCCAATTGCAATCAAGAGAGTGCCACAGAACTGCCCGGTCAAGAAGGAGCCATCAATGGAGATTACCAGCCTACAATGTTCGAAGCCCCTTACACATTGCTCAAACACCCAAAAAGCACGCCCAAATACTCGAACATTTCTTCCGTTACGAACCATTGTTTCGGGGCCATATGGCTCGACCACGTGAACCATGCCTAGGTTAGCATTGGCCATTGCTAACAACAACCTAGGGATTCGGCTATATGATTCTTCCCAACCACCGTACAACATCCTGAATGCGGCTTGCTTCGCCTTCCAGGCCTTCCCATACTTCACCTCATAGTTAAATAGAGCTTCTACAATCTCCATGACCATCTTGATGGTCATTGTAGGAAGTGATGAAATTTGGTTCGAAAGCCTATAGGTGAGGAACTCGGAGGTTAGCTAGTGGTGCTCGTGCTTCACATCTTTGCCATCCACCCTTTTGCCATGGCACATGTGTGTTGACACACAGCTTGAAATGCGCCAATCGGGCCCTCCTTTGTATGGTCTTGCCCGCACAATCCAAGGGAATCCATCATCCTCGCATTTAACAGTGTAACGCTTCTTCACATCCGAGTGTACCACCGTGAATGGCCGATGATACCTAATAGAGAAGTCCTTGATCCATTGCTTAAGTTCCAACAATGTGGCAAACCTAAGTCCTTTTGAAATCCCGTTCTTCTCGTGGCCACCATCCCGGTACGAAGTTGGCCTTGGTCCAAGCACTACACCTTTGCCACCGTCAACCGTGGCTTCATCCGCTAGACTGAGATCGCACATCAAGGGTATCCGAGGATCCCTTCCCAATACCTTCTCATGCACTTCGGCTTCATCCTTCGTGAACCCCTCTTCATCAACCTCTTGATCAGGGCCATCCTCATCCGAGTCTGATGCATACATTCGATAATATGGGATGTCGTGATCCATTTTCTCTTGTGTAAGATATAGGTCCAAATCTCCAAGGGTGTTTTCATTGAGCTCCACCTCGTCCTCACTGTCCTCATACTCATCATTGTCCTCTCCCGCTACTTCATCTTGGTTGTTTGAAACGGGGCTCACACATGTCCTCACTTCATGTTGTTGGGTCAAAGGAGGCTCAATAAATTCCTCTTGGTTAATGGGTGGAGGACTCCGAGCTTCATATGGGGAGGCAACTTGTATGATACTCTTTTGCATATTAGTATCAACCTTTTTTGTGGCAAATAGTTCAAGAGCTTTGTCTTGTGATTCGGCCACCACTTCCTTATATGCAACCCAACGTTGCTCAAAGCTAATACGCATTGTCTTCCAACGATTGTGCATCCCAAATCCAACATTGTGCCTACCTTCCAACTCAACAACATCATTAGGATCAACCCAATTCAAATCTACTCGAACTTGGTGCAACACCTCGGGATAGGTAGGACTATGCTCGAACACTAGGTCAATCTCATCCGGGTCCGACTCAATATTGCCTCTCAAGAATCCATCTTTGTCTGTATGATGAACATGCACAATTCTAGCCATACCTAAAACAAGTATAACAAAACAACAGTAATAAATTCAATAAGTACCTATACCAAATTTTGCACTAACAACATGCTCACAAAACCAAAACCTTACCATTATCTTAACCCTAACCCTAATCTTAACCCTAACCCTAAAAAACTTAGCTACCTACACAAGAAGGCTTAGTATACCAATCCTATACCAATACTAACTCTAGATATCTACCAAACATACCATTGCTCCATACAAATTTAGATATCCAACGAGGTTCTAGATTTGGACGAATTTTGCAAAATATGAACAAATAACTTAAAATTTGTGGGTGAAATTGAGGGAAGTAGAGGAGAATACCTTGGGGAAGCGATTGGGCAAGAAATCCTTCGAGTTTTCCTTCGAATCTTGTGTTTTTGGTGGAGATTGGACTAGGGGAGAGAGAGAGCCACCGCCACCACCTTCTTGCTCGGCTGAAAATGGAACAAGAGGAAGAAGAGGGTCGGGTCGGGCGGAGCCCCGCGCGTCTTAGTGCTACTGCTTGTGCGGCGTCGTGCGTGGCGGCGCGACAGGCTAGGGTGCGGCGCCAACCCGAGTGGCGCGGCACTAACGCTGTAGGGGGCCCACGCGCCAGCGTGGAACGGGTTGCCGCGCCGCACCGACGGGAGCAACAGCGGTTAGTGCGGCGCCACAATGGCTGAGGCTAGGGCCCATGGTGGCGCCATTGCGGTTATAGCTGGCGCCACGGGCAATGGCGCCACAGACTTGTGTGCAGCGCCGCGCGAGCGAGAGTGGCAGAAAAGGGTTACCCCTGTGAAATAGTTTTGAGATAGGTTTATTATTTAAATTTGTTTCCATTTTGGGTTATTTTTATTTAAATTACCGGTGAAGCCCTGGCCTTCTCCCCGCCGTCATCAAGCACCAGGTACAAATGCTTCTGCTTCTGCACCGGCCACAATCTCTTGCCCGTGCGGCTGCAGTAGTTTTTCGCCCCATGTCGCTGCTTCTTAGTAGACGAGGAGTGCTTCAGTGTGCACCGTCGTTTAGGAGGAAGTTCGAACTGCTAGGGGCATTTTAGTCCGGCACGTTTTGTTGGCATCGTTTTTTTTTGGCCCAGGCGGAACCCATATCCAAGCCCAGTATTGTCTCGTATCTGTATATAGGGACTGACGATGCCGTATGGCACGACCCCACGTGGGGTCTACCTAGACCTAATCACCACGATTAGCTCCCACGTCCATGCATGCACCATTGTTCGGCGTAACTGAAGCTTTCTCTTCTCTGCCGCCTGATAAAACTCAGACGCTCGTACCCGCGGATCTGCTTCCCCTCGGTGCCGCTGATCTACCCCACGTCCGCCGTCGTAGATCCTCGCGTTCGCCGCCGCAGATCCTCGCGTCCGCCATCGCAGATCCTCGAAGGTAGAAGGCGCGCCAGCGGCTCGGCGTCTTCGTCACTAGGGTTTCTAATCCAAATCGTCGGCTTTATCTTCTGATCTTGTAGGTTCACCCCATGATCATGCTTCATCTCTAGTAATTGTTAGAGACACATAGCATTGGTGATTCTAACAATGTGGCGCAATCATTGATAGAGGAGATGGAGGTAGCGGTGGGCGTTCGGTCATGACCAAAAATTCGGTCTCTATATTTCGGTCTATTTTAGAATCGGTCTTTAAAATATAAAATACCAAAATTTACTTATTATTTTTACTACCCGACAAATTCGGGTACCCAATAATTCGGGTTCGGGTTTGGTCATGACTGAATTGTGTGGTAGATATTATCAAATATAAAAGTTGGATAATATTTCGTAAAAATTGGTATAATTTCAATTCTAATTTGAAAATATAATGCACTTTGTACATTCATATCAATTGGCGGGAATTAATAGTCAACAACACCATATTTAGCTTAGTCGAGGAAGATAAATCTATAATCATGGGCAAGTTAGGCTTTGAGACTAGGCCACTCTCACGTGACTTTCAGTCAGTTCGAGCCATTCGGGTATTGGGAACTAATGACCAAATTAACCAAACTAAATTCGGTCTTCAAAGTTTGCTACCCAATTTTCTGATCGGTCTTTTTGGTCTCGGTTTATTCGGTTTCGGTTTCGGTCTTTTCGGGTTTGGTTTTCGGTTATCGGTTTTTCTGCCCACCCCTAGATGAACGATGATGATTCCATTTCCGCCAATACGCATCCCGAAGATGGCTGGAGCGAAGAAGAGTTTGATGTGAGGACACATTAGCTTCTTCTTTGATATTTAAATATTAAATTAAATAATATATGATATCTTATGGCTTGATTTATTTATATTGTCTATGACGATGATTTCCACAATGACCTTAACAGCCATGAAGAAACAGACATGTTTGTTGATACTGAGGTATGTGTAGTGATGTAAAATTTTATATGTCATGCACCATATGATGCAATTGTATACTAAATATTGCTAAATTGTTCAGGTAACAAATGACTCTGGTATGGAGTATGACTATTTTGGTGAATCAGACTTGGATATGGGTAATTATGATGATTGTGAAGATGCACCAAATTTTGATATGTTCGTTGACACGAGTGAGGTATTATTTATAGGCTGTTTTTTAGCAATCAACGAACCGACATGCATACTACTATAGTTCCAATGGCTAGGTTTTGATTTTGTAGCAGGCACCATGTAATCAGACTGAGAGTTCAAATAAATGTAGCAATGACACTGGATATCCTGATGATAAGAGAGAACTATACTGCAAGATAATGGAAATGACATTTGATAGTGAAGCAGCAGCCTATTATTTCTGCAACAAATATGCCAAAGATCATGGGTTCGGCATTAGGAAGCACCAAGTGAGGCGGTTTGATGATGGACTTGTTCATCTAAGGCGCTTTGTGTGTTGAAAGCAAGGGAAATGTGACAAGAAGTTACTGACAATGGAAGGCCACAAATATAGGCTCAGAGGTGAGTCTAGGTGCAACTGTAAGGCACGTATGTTGGTGAAGTTTGATAGAAAAACTGGTCTTTGGATCGTTCACAGTTTTAATGACACTCACAATCATGTGTTAGCGAGACCGTATGAAGTCCCTTTTCTTTGGTCTCATAGGAAGATCAACAACTCCCAAAGAGCTGAGATATTATCATAGTGTACCATGGGGGTTAGGAAGCATATCATCCTATGATCAATGATTAGCAACTCTGGTGGTTCATTTGTCGGTGTGGGATTTACAAGGAAGGATTTGTACAACATGTGCTCAAGGGAGAAGAGGAAGTTGCTTTATAAGGGTGATGCTAACACAACCTTGGGTATCATGGTGAAGAGAAAAAAGAAGGACCCTGAATTTTTTTATGATTACATGCTAGATGAAGGTCGTCTACAGCACTTGTTCTAGTGTGATTCTCAATCACGTTGGGACTACCAGGACTACGGTGACGTTGTTGTGTTTGACAGCACATACAAGATGAATAAGTATAGAATGCCATTTGTTCCCTTTGTTGGCTTGAACAATCACCATAAAACAATGGTATTTGGCTGTGCCATCCTATCAAACGAGACTGAAGAAACATATGCCTGGCTTCTTCGGACTTTCTTGCAAGCAATGTGCCAGCAGAAGCCAAAGGCAGTAATCACGGATGCAGATGCCGCGATGATCTGCGCTGTGGATGAAGTACTTACTGGTGTATACCATCGTATTTGCAGCTTTCACGTTGAAAAAAATATGGAGATGGACCTAACTAACAAGTCACTGAATGAGTTTAGGACTCTTCTATATTACACCATGTCGGAGCAAGTATTCGAGCAACGATGGAACACTTTTGTTAGGAAGTGGACGTCACCCAGAACTACAAATTGGCTTAAGAGAATGTACACGAAGAAGAGATTATGGGTTGCCGCGTATCATTGAGAAGTGTTCTGGCTGGGTATGAAAAGAAACCGGAGGAGTGAAAGTTTAAAATCGTCTTTTCACCTCAACCTTGATGGGGAAATGAACTTGGTGGACATGGTTAGTCACTACGAGAATGCCATCTCACGTCTCCATGAGAAGGAGGCCAAAGATGACTGCATGGATTCACAGACATTTATGGTGCCAGTTACTGATTTCAAAGAACTAGAGGTAGCTGCTATGACAGTCTTCACTCCAGATGTGTTCTATATTTTGCAAGGTGAGATTTCGAAGATTGGCGGCATGCAGATTTTAGAAAGAAAGCTAGGATCTGACTCGTACACCTTTGTCGTCGCATGGAAAAATAATCTGGACAACAAGTTTTACGTGGAATACACTCCCAACTCGTCAGAAATTATAAGGTACAGCTGCCAAAGGATGATTCGCAAAGGTATGCCTTGCAAGCACATACTGCGCGTCCTCAATCACTTAAAATTTACTGCAATACCAGACTGCTGTGCTTTGCGGCGTTTCACTTAAAATGCCAGGTTTGGGTTGCCTGCTAGATGCACAAGCGATATGTTTGGTTGGGGTTGGTCTAGGCCAGAGGAGCGGAAAAAATACAGTAGTGTCGTTGTATTGGGAACGGCAGTACCTGAGGAGGTTAGATAGAGGTGTGGGGACTAGCAGGAAAGCTATCGACGGCGTCCGCAGGCGGGATTGGATACAAGCGAGCATAGCGGGACGCAAGAAGTACCCAGGTTCGGGGCCCTCGAGGTGAGGTAAAGCCCCTACTCCTGCCTGATCTGACTATGTGGAATATACGAGCTACAAGTGCTCCTCGAGCTGTATTCTTTAGCTACTGCCTTAAATGAACTGAGACCAACCCTTTCTACTGAAGCCCTCCCTCTCCTTATATAGGAAGAGAGGCGAGGGTCTCACTGGCTAGTCCGACTGGCGGGCCCCACACGCAGGTCCCGGCCGACTAGTCATCTATAGTACCCGGCATGGTATGTCACATCAGTGTATGAGCGGTATGGCTGTCGTAGGCACAGTGGACGCCGTGCGAGCCCGTCGCCGACAGCCATCGTTCTCCGCCGCCCACGCCAAGTCTTCGGTATGGGTGGGTGGTTGCCCGTCTTGTCGTCAGCGTATGCACTGCACGGATACGCATGTCGCCCTATCCTCGATTGATCCGGCTACGCCGTCAGATCCGCTACCTCTTCATGGCCCGCTATCGGGTGGTAGCCGTCCATCCTACCCTGTCCGGCCAGATCCGTCACCGCCGAGATCCGATCCCCTGCTTTATTCGGGTGGGGTATCCGGGGATCATCCCCTTGACACTAGCCCCCAAGCGCGTGTGGATTCCGCCGTTGGGCGAAATGCGCGCGCGCTCCCTTTTGCTTTTCAAATTTTGATCCGGCTGAGCCTGGCGGTTGCGCTACCCGTGACGCTGCCGACATCGCCACGCGCACACGCCGCTTATCATTGCTCAAGCGCGGCCAGCGAACGCCCCGCCGCGACGCCGCCGGGAACTGCTGTCCGGCGCTTCGGTTCTCGCCCTAGGATCTTCTGCGCATCTCGTCCCGGCACACGGGATCTAGGCGGCGGTTGGGATGTGGGTCGCCCGGATGCGCGCCACGTGGCCCTGCCGACGGTTGCCCCTCCCATCCTTTAAAGGGATGCCGCGGGGGAGGCAGTTCTTTTCCTTCGCTCCCCTGCTGTAATCTTTCTCTCCTTCTCGCGTGCTGCTGCTCCTGTGCTCCTGCCTTCTGCGCCGCCCGCTCGCCGCCGTCGATGTTACGGCCACCGTCACTCCTCCGTTGCCGCTCCTTCTCCTCAGCCGGAAATGGCCGCTGACCGCGGAGCCTCAGGCGGCTCCTCCGTCACCGAGGATCAGATCGTGAAGTATCGCACGACCCGCGTCCTCCCGCCGGCGGAGTAGGTGGCGGTGCGGTTGGCGCCGGAAGTGTTGCCGATCCCAGAGGGGAGCGTGTTATCTTCCTCTCGCATTTAGCGCGGGTTTGCGCTGCCGCCCACCCTTCTTCTCGACTTTTATGGCCTTCTTCGACCTCCGCCCATCACCTCGCGCCAACGCCATCGAACGCCGGGCGCACTTCATGGCGCTTCGCGATCTCCCGCCGGATCTTGGGCTCTTCGCCGCTCTTCCGAGTTCGGCCAAAGACACGAGGGGCCCACTAGTCGCCCGTGGCGGTGCCTCCATATACTCCCCGCTCCCAATCCGGCCACCAAGTTCTTGCTCAGATGCACGGTACTGTGGCAGCAATGATTTTTATGTCAAGAACGTCACCGGCATCGACCGGATAAACCTACCGGCCTTCCAGGACATCGAGTCCAGCTGGCAAAACTGGGACCTGAAAGTCTACAGCGACAAGGCGGAGACAGATGCGATGCTGGCACGCATGCGCTCCCTTGTCACCTGCCAGCTAACCGGTCGGGACATCACCCTTAGCTGGATGTCCCGGCTGATGATGCCGCTCCAGCAGTGGGCGCACAAGATGTGCTTCTACTGCGGCCGGCTAGACCGACATTTGTCGCGCCAGGATCCCGCTACCACAACTTGAAGGAGTGGTTGTGGATGATCAGCAAGGAGCGCTGCCGGAGAACTGAAGTTCAGCCCGGGCGCCTACAGCCGGAGAACCGCGCTACGGTAAGTTCTTGTAGCCGGATTTTTTGCTTATTCCCTCTGTTATCTCCTTGTTCTGTCTGGCTGACCTTTTGCATTCGCCAGATCTTCCCCTGCATCCTTCGCGAGGAGGGCGACGCTCCTCTCGAGGTGTTCGCGCCGGACTTGCCCGAGCCACGCGCTCGGTGGTCCGGCGAGGAATTGGATGGGGATGGCGATGCCTTCCCCAGCCAAAACGACGAGCCGGTCGCCGACCCGCACGCGGAGGTGCACGAGGAGGAGGAGGCCGGGCCAACTGCGGAGCCGGTGACGCGCTCCGCGAAGAACGGCGAAGCAGGCGGGAGCGGCTCCCGCTGGCCTGCGGCGGAGGAGCCGGCTCCAAAGAGGGTCCGGACTAGCGCCCTGCCGCCAAGCCATCTTGGACGGAAGAAAGGGCCGCCCCCGGTCATGCCGGGGTACGTTTTTCTCCCCCCACCCCCGCCCGGTGCTTTCTGTTTGTTTGTCCTTGTGCTTGTTTTTCTGAATTTAGCCTGCTTTGCTCTTGTCTTTTCCTCTTTCCCTTTAGCGCACTGGTTTCTTTCGGCGCCGCGAGCCCGGCTCGGACACCAGCCGGGTCGCCGCCTCGTGCCTCGACTGATCCAACCGGCGCCTCCCCTTCCTCTGAGGTGCAGCCTCCTTCTCCTCCTCAAGCCGAGCCGGATGCCCCTTCCCAGCCGGAGGGTCCCAAGCCGGAAGCGAATCGCTCCCAGCCGGAAGGTTCCTCCGCGGGCACGCGGGGGGCTACTGGCAAGGAGCTTGTCGTGGTTGGCGACGACGACTCCGACGAGGCGCTCAGGGAGGAGTGGCAGACAGCGGTGCTCGCGGCGAAGGAGTCCTTGGCCGTCAACGCCGTGGACGATGACGCCTCCTCCGCTGCTTCGCTGTCGGATCTTGCCGCCACGCTCGAGCTGGCGGTCAAGGAGATCCGGCTGCTTGAGGCCACAGCCGGTGGAAACCGCAGCCTGGAGCAGAAGCTTGCTGCTGCCAACGGGACCTGCCAGAGTAAGTTCGCTTCATCTGTCTGGCTCTCCCCTTCTTTTTTTTAATAGTCGGCTTCGTTGCAGCCATCCTCGTGTGCGCTCAGCGTGAGATCAATCGCTTGAAGAAAGCGAACGACCGGCTGAGCAGGTCCAACTCCACGCTGCGCCTGCAGAACAAGGACTGGCACGCGCGGGTAGACGGCTTGGAGGCTACCGTCAAGGAGCGCGACGCATCGCTCGCTAGCCGGGCCGAAGCTTTCTCCCTTCTCGAGGCCCAGAACAAGGACCAAGAGAAGGAGATAAAACGGCTAGCGGTCAAGGAGAAGGCGCTGGTGGAGGAGCTGATGCAAGTCGACCACACTGCCAAAGGTGAGTTCTTTCTTACGTCTTCTTTTCTTTCCGGATCCGGTAGCCGGATTTGACTCCTCTTTTCTGACAGCCTTTTACCCCGGCATAGACCTGCTGGCCTACAACCGGCTGCAGAAGAACTGGCCGGGAGCGCAGCCGACGGCTCAGGAGCTCGTCGTCCTTCCTGGCGAGGATGCCGTGAAGCTTCGTCAGGCGGCGCGAGAAATCTTCTCTTTTATGTGGCCGGAGGCTCCGGTTCCAGAGACGATGGCGGAGCCGGCGGCGAGGGTGGGAGAGGTGCCGGCTGCGGTGGACCGGCTGCGGGATCTGGCGGCGCGTGGTGGAGCGGAGATGGCCCTGGCGCTGATGCTTTCCTGGTACAAAGATGCTCGCGTCGAGAAGATCGACGGGGGCTTCCGCGCCGGAGCCGATCTTGCAGCCATCCGCCAAGCCCATCCGGAGCTTCGCGGCTCCGCCATCAAGATCGCTGACTACGTGGATCCGAACGAGGTGCTCACCGACTCGGAGTCCCCCGATACTCCGGATGCGGAGTCCTCAGTGTCGCCGCCCGCCAGCGCTGGAGCCGGAACGAGCACTGCGGCTCCTGCCCCGCCTCCAGCATCTGCCGGCCAGGAACCCCCCACGGCAAAGGCCCTGCCGTTTAGCTGTTGCCACGGGATGCCAGGTGTATTTGTCTTGTTTTAGATTAGCACGAAACTTGTCTGCCTGTACCGGCTATCTTTGATGCCGGGTAACTCTCGGGAGCTTCGTCTCCCTTTTGCCTGTTAATGCTAAATTCTTGAGTCTTTCTTAACTTGTGTCTTGAATTTTCTTTTGATATCTTTGCCGGATCGCTTCGCCCGGCTTCCCTAGTCTGGCTACACACTTTAAGCCAGAACTACACCTCCAGTGGGGGCGCGCCAGCGCACCCACTGGGTGTAGCCCCCGAGATTCGGAGTAGCTGGCGTAGCCAGGTGCTTCGAATCTTCCTTGTTCTTCCCTGTTCTTCTAACTTTATCGGACTGGCCTCGCCCTAGTCGGCTGCTTTCGTCGGCTGGACGCCTTCAGCTGGGGGAACCAACATTCCAGTGGGGGCGCGAGAGCGCACCCACTGGGTGTACCCCCCGAGATTCGGAGTAGCTGGCGTAGCCAGGTGCTTCGAATCTTTCTTGTTTTTTTGCTCCCGCCCTTGCCCTCACCTGGGCTCCGAACTACCGGCTAAGCGCCCTTAGTCGGCCAGGAACTACAACATTCCACAGGGGGCGCGTGAGCGCACCCAGTGGGTGTAGCCCCCGAGATTCGGAGCGCTTGATGAAGGCAAGGACTTCGAATCTTCTTTCCTTCTCCTGAATTCTGACTCAAAGTAGTCGGACAAGAACGCACATATGCATACACATACATCTTCATAGGTTAATAGGTTAGTCTGTCAAATCGTAGCCCGGAAACGGCTTAATTTTCAAAAAACTGGCTTGCTCCTTTCTAGGCACTTAGTCGCTTTCTCGTGTGTTCTGCTGTTTTTGCTGCGTCCTTGCCGGACAGCCGGGTTGCGGTCTGCAGCCAGAATCGAAGGAGTGACAAGATACATTACGACGGTACTAGCGGCTTAGCGCTCGATTGGTTTGAGCTAGTTGCGGGCCGGACGCCTGACCGTCACGCCTCTTCCCTGTTTTTCATGTGGGATGCCTCGGGCTTTTGCTCTTGCTAGCCGGATAGCCAGGTTGCGGTCTGTAGCTGAGACGAAGAGTAGGCCTCTGACATCATCACACACTACTCAGCCGGCTTGTTGGCTTAACAGGCCGGGCCAGCCGGCAAGCCCCCGGGTAGGGGTTGCCGGAGCCGGAAAATTTTAATCGGAGAACAGGTACGCACACATTTCCAGGAGGAGCCCCCGAGATTCTCGTGGGAGTCCGCATTTTCATTTATGAGGTTTTCGGGATACATACACTGTTTGGCGACTAGGTGTAAAATGGGCACAGCAGGGCCGCGTTCCAAGGACGTTCGGTCTCCTTGTCCGATTTGTCCATCTTGTTCTTGCGCGGTTGTTGTGCGTCGATGAGGTAGTAAGAGTCATTGGGCAACGCTCGGCTGATGATGAAAGGGCCCTCCCAGGGTGGTGATAGCTTGTACATGCCCTTCGTGTCTTGCACCAGCCGGAGAACCAGGTCACCCTCGTGGAATGCGACTAGGCGAATCCGGCTGGAATGGTAGCGGCGTAGTCGCTGCTGGTACAGGGCAGATCTGGACAGGGCCAGCTCGCGGGCCTCCTCTAGGAGATCTACCCCGTCCTCCCGCGCCTCCTTGTTGGCCTGCTCATCGTAGAGGAGCTTGCGGGGGGAGTCGAATTCGATGTCGGCGGAGAGGACGACTTCCGATCCGTAGACCAGGAAGAATGGCGTGTAGCCGGTTGACCTATTCGGTGTGGTGCGGAGGCTCCACAGCACAGCCGGAAGTTCTTCGATCCAGCATCCGGGTGACCGCTCCAACGGCTCGATGAGACGTGGTTTGATGCCGGCTAGCACCAAGCCGTTTGCTCGTTCGACCTGCCCGTTGGACTGTGGATGTGCAACAGAGGCGAGGTCTAGCCGGATGCCCTTGTTGCTGCAGAACCGTGCGAAGGCCCCCTTGGCGAAGTTCGTGCCGTTGTCGGTGATGATTCTATTGGGGTAGCCGAAGCGGTTGATGATGTCGGTGAAGAAGGTAACAACCGTCGCCCCATCCAGCTTCCGGATAGGCTTGGCCTCGATCCACTTTGTGAACTTGTCCACCGCTACCAGCAGGTGGGTCATTCCCGCGCGAGCTCGCTTGAAGGGCCCGACCATGTCGAGGCCCCAAACCGCGAAGGGCCAGGTGATCGGTATGGTCTTGAGCACCGAGGTTGGCATGTGCCTGAGCTGCCCGAAGCGTTGGCACCCATTGCACGCGCGGACCAGCTGCTCGGCATCCTCGAGGGCGGTGGGCCAATAGAAGCCGTGGCAAAACGCCTTGGCGGCTATCACCCTTGACGAATCTTGGTGCCCACACTCGCCCTGGTGGATGTCCTTGAGTAGCCGGTAGCCTGTGTCTACGTCGACACATCTTTGGAAGATACCGGATACACTGCGCTTGTATAGCTCGCCGTTTATGATGGTGTATGTATGCGCGCGGCGTCGGATTTGTCTGGCCTCCACCTCGTCATCCGGGAGTTCGCTGTTGGCGATGTAGTTCATGAAGGGCTGTGCCCAGGATGGCACTTCCCGGATGACGAGGACGCTCCTGTCCTCCGGTTGTCGAGTGTCGGTGGGCCGTCCGGGTGGGATATCCGGGGCGGCAGCCCCTGGGCCACTAGGCGAGCCGGTAGCCCCCGGGTCCTGCGAGCCAGAGGGCACCGCCTGGTCGGAGTTGGCATGAGTTTTCTTCTTTGGTGGCTCCGCCGGCTCCACTTCCGCTGCCCCGGCTGCCGGGACGCTCCCCGCCCAGATGATGGAATCTGATTCCGGCGATGGGTTGATGGATGGCTTGCGCAGGTGCTCCAGGGAGACCCCTGGTGGGATGGCCTGCCTCGTGGACCCTATCTTGGAGAGCGCGTCGGCTGCCTCATTGTTGGTGCAGGGGACGTGATGAAATTCGCACCCGTCAAAGGAGGAGCTGAGCTTCTGGATGTGGAACCGGTAGAGGGCTATGTTGGCATCTCTGGCGTCCCATTCCCCAGTGCACCCGTCAAAGCACAGGATCTGGTTGACGCCGATTTCCTTGGCCAGCCAGAGCCCGTGCGCCAGTGCCTCGTATTCGGCTATGTTGTTGGAGGCCTTGAAGTGGATCTGCAACACATACTCCAGTCAGTCTCCCTTGGGCGAGGTGAGCACAATGCCGGCTCCCAATCCCCCGAGCATCTTCGACCCGTCGAAGTGCACCCTCCAATGGTCCGAATCCGGAACTAGTGGGAGATACTGGGTCTCGGCCCAGTCGACGAGGAAGTCCGCCATCGCCTACGACTTGATCATGAGCCGGGGCTCGTACTGGATGGAGTAGGCGGCGATCTCGATGGCCCATTTGGCGACCCGGCCGGTGGCGTCCTTGTTGCCGATGATTTCGAAAGGTGCGAAGCACACGACCTTGATCGGGTGCTCCTAGAAGTAGTGCTTGAGCTTCTTGCATGCTAGGTACACGCCGTAGCACATCTTTTGGTAGTGGGGGTAGTTCTGCCTGGAGAGGGAGAGAACCTCGCTGAGGTAGTAGACGGGTCTCTGAACCTGCTGAGCGTTGCCTTCCTCGGGGCGCTCCACCACCAGGACGACGCTGACGACCCGGCTGGTGGCTGCTATATAGAGCAAGATCGGCTCCTTGCTAGCCGGCGTGGCTAGAACCGGCGCTATGGACAGCATGCGCTTGAGGTCGTGGAACGCGGTGTCGGCCTGCGAAGTCCAGGAGAACTTGTCCGTCTTTTTCATCAGCTGGTACAACGGAAGTGCCTTCTCCCCCAGCCGGCTGACGAAACGACTGAGGGAAGCCAGGCATCCGTTGAACTTCTGGACTCCATGCAGGTTCTTGGGCAGTTGCATCCTCTCAATGGCCGTGATCTTCTCCGGATTTGCCTCGATGCCTCGCTGAGGTACGAGGAAACCGAGTAGCTGGCCGGATGGTACTCCGAAGACGCATTTTTCCGGGTTCAGCTTCATCTGGTAATGGCGGAGGTTGCCAAATGTTTCTCCCAGATCCTCGAGGAGGGTGCACTTTTCCTTGGTCTTGATGACCATGTCATCCACGTAAGCGTGCACGTTTCGGCCTATCTGCGAGTGCAAGCATTTCTGCATACATCACTGATAGGTGGCGCCTGCATTCTTTAGGCCGAAAGGCATGGTTACATAGAAGAAAGCCCCGTAGGCGGTGATAAATGATGTCTTAATCTGATCAGCCGGGTTTAGCCGGATCTGATTGTATCCGGAATAACAATCTAGAAAAGACAACAAATCACAGCCGGCTGTGGAATCGATGACTTGATCGATACGGGGCAAGGCGAAGGGGTCTTTCGGGCACGCCTTGTTCAGGCTAGTGTAGTCGATACACATGCGCCAGGTCTTGTTCTTTTTCAACACCAAGACTGGGTTCGCCAGCCAGTCCGGGTGGTATACTTCCATGATGAACCCGGCTGCGAGGAGCCGGGTGATCTCGTCACCGATTATCTTTCTCTTCTCTTCTGCGAACCAGCGCAGAGGTTGCTTGACCGGCTTGGCATCCGGACGCACATGAAGTGAGTGCTCGGCGAACTCCCTCGGCACACCCGGCATGTCTTTGGGAGACCATGCGAAGATGTCCCGATTCTCACGGAGGAAGTCGACGAGCGTGCCTTCCTATTTGCTGTCTATGCCGGCACCAATGGTGACGAACTTAGTCGGGTCGGAGGGGTCGAGCAGGATCCTCTTCGTCTCCTTTGCCGGTTGGAAGGCTCCTTCTCCAGCCGGTTTGCTGCTAGCCGGGATGTCCTGCTGGGCCATGGCCACATTGCGCATGATCGCGCGCTTTTCTTCGGCTATGATGAGGGCCTCTGCTAGTTTGGAACCGGCTGAGGCGCACTCCATCGATCGCCTGAAGCAGCCGGCGACGGTGATCACGCCGTGGGGTCCTGGCATCTTCGTCTTGAGGTATGCGTAGTGGGGGATGGCCATGAACTTGGCGAGGGCGGGGCGCCCGAGGAGAGCGTGGTAGGAGCTCGTCAAATTTACCGCCTCGAACCAGATTGGTTCACGGCATAAGTTCTCGTCGGTCCCGAAGATGACGTCCAGCTGGATTTTTCCCAGCGGAGCGCAGGCTGGCCCCGGCAGTACGCCGTGGAACGTCGTGGTAGTCGGGCGCAGGTCGCTTTCGCGAATGCCCAGCTTCTCCAGCGAGGACTGGTAGAGGAGGTTGAGGCTGCTGCCTCCGTCGATGAGGACGCGCGAGAATCGGCAGGTGCGCGCGTTGGAGACGATGAGGGGGTCGAGCACCATGGCGTAGCCCCCGGGAGTCGGCAGATGCTCAGGTTGATCTGCCCGGCTCCAGGTGATGGGGGTTTTCGACCAGTTCAGGTATTGGGGGACCGAAGAAACGATGGCGTTGACTTCCTTGGAGGGTCGCCTGCGGCTGTGCTTGTCGTCCTACTCCGTCTCGAAGATGTGGTAGGCGGCGTGCGGCTGGGGGTAGCCGTTGTTGTTGTTGCCGCCGTTACCATCATTACCGGCTCCCCTAGCCGGTGGTGGGGGTCCACCCGGTGGGGGAGGCGGGAGACGAGGCTGGTTGCCCTGGTCCTTTAGCTGGCGAGTCCAGCTGCAGTTCCGGGTGGTGTGCGTAGCCGGTTTGAAGGGACCGCTATGCCACTTGCACGGGCCGTCAATCATCTGGTCGAAGGTGAGCCGGGGCTTCTGCCTTCTTGGGAGCCTATGGGAGCCTTGTGTGGTTACATGCAGGTGGAGGAGAGCTCGGGAGAGGTCACCTCGAGCTCGAGCTCAACAATGGCCGAGAGGAGTTTTCTCTCCTCTCCTAGCCAGTACAGAGCGAGGGGAGGGGAAGTGGAGCTAGGGGTGGTGAGTGGGGAGCAGTGGGGGCGAATGAGGGCGTGGGAAGGCGCTGGGGAAGGCCCCTGGCCATATATACCAAGAAGGAGGGGTAGAGGTAGTAAATTACCCGTTTTGACATGGTGGAGAGGGAGGGCTAGCCCAGGATTGGTCCAGAGGGAGGTGGAGAGGGGTATGGTGGGGATTTGGGTCGTGCTGGACCAGAGTGGGGAGTTGTGGTGATTTATTGTGGCAAATCCTTGTAAGATCTTTGATGTCTCTCTCTCCTTCTATTAGCACAAGGGCAATATGGGTAATTGGTGGGGTGGTGCTACAGTACTAGTCGACCAGTGTGGTGTCCTGGTGCTGAGGAGGGGCTTTGGTGGAGTTGGAAGTGGCTTGGATTAGTGGTTTACTAAATGGCCAAAGTTGATCAAACTAGGGGTTTATGAATGAAGTCCAAAATCTTCCATTGGACCTGAGGAGAAATTGGTACTGGTGAGTAGAGGAGGTAAAGGTAGACTCCTTAGATTTAATTGGGATTTTTAGGTGGAGTTTAAGTCCACATAAATCCAATTACTCAAAAAGGACAGAAATGATTTCTAGAAGATCATTTGATAAATTTTCATTGGGCAAGGGTGGATTTTGGTGTGGAAGGGTCCCAAATGTGAATACACACTTAGGGGAATTTTCCCAAGATTTATTGAGGCATAAAAGTAATTAAAACAATTATTATTCCAATTCAGCCATTTAAGAAAATGGGCAAAAAGAAATAATAAAGTTTCTCAAAAATATTTATTTTTGAGCTGGAAAGATATGATATGATTTGTGGGGATCACATGAGCCAAAAGTTGGGGAAGTGGTTTGGTAAAAACCAAACTTTCTTTTATGGAGGGAGTTTTGGAGATTTTGACTATTTAAGGAATTAAATAGTTTTGGGGCCATAGTAATTATGGATAATTATAGATAAATATTGAGGATCAATGTAGATGAGATAGACAAGGGGTATCAAGCCTTTGCAGCCTTGAGGAATGAAATTCCAACTTGAAAAAGGATAGAAAACAAGGAGTTGATGATCTAGGGTGGTGTTATTTTTATACCACCAAAACATGCTTGCATCTTGGAGCTTAGAGCTCACCTTGGGGCAAGGGATGGATGGATAGGTAGATCAGGTCCTATAGGTGATAAAGGCGGGAGGAGTTTGAATTAACTACCCTTGAGGTGATCTAGAGATGATGGCAAACTTTGTTGAAAATAAAGCTGCCATGCAAAAAGAGTTATGATGCCTTATAAACCATGTGGGTTTAATCAGCACAGAGATCCATTTGGGGCAAGTGAAGTAGGTTTAGATAGAAATCAATGAGTAGAACACAACCATGCAGAGATTTGGTCCATAGGAAGTTGTATGAGGGTGTGAGCTTCTACCAAAGTAGGCATGATGACTAGTTTTGTAGGAAATGTTATTTTCTTGTCTGCAAAACCATCATGGACAAGTGGGTTGGAGAAGGATATAACCAGAGGCAAATGTGGGCCTTGGTATTACTTAGGATGTTTAACAAGAGGGTTCAAGTGCATTTCCAGAAATGCACATGGTTTGAGAAAAGGAGATATTCCAAAAGGTGATGCTGGAACTGTTTCAGAGCTTTAGCAAGTGGGTGATATTGAAGTGTAGAGTCTGTAGGAGATATCCTTGCTTGATATTGGTCTTCAAGGACTTGGAAACATCTAGAATTGAGATCCTTAGAATAGATCTGGTTGAGGGTTTTAGATGATCACTTAGTGGCTAGGGATCATAACAAGGTTTGCTTTCTTGTTTAGGGATTGATGATTGGGAAACAACTTGATCCTAGTGATGAGCTCCTAGGGTGGCTCATACTACTTCCTAAGCAAACAAGTCAAACAACATATCAGTACAACTCATTAGACAGCAGATCAAGGCAACTCATCTTATCAACAGATCAACTACTCTAGGGTTACCTTCAAGCTTAGCTTGGGGTAAGGGTGGGGAATTTTGAAGAGGTTGAGTTTTGAATAAGATGAGGTTTCTTGGTATCTCTACCAAGAGTAGAATTCAAATGCTTTGAAAGGAGGTTTTGGTAAAGCTAGAGATAAGAGTATTTGAGTGCTCTGTCTTGAAAACATAAGGAGACTGTATTATATAACTCTCCATAGTTTTATCAATGGGAGCTACGAAAAATAGTTTTGGTTACATAGACATCTTGGCTCATGTTTTGAAATGCCAGAATGTTTGAGAATATGTAAGGTAAGCCAAGATAGTTTTGGTAAATAGCTTTTGTCAACTGAGGTTGAGGTAAGAAGTATCCTAATACACACATCATAAGCACAAGTGAAAACAAACAAAAAGCAAGCACTGTACTAAAGCACAGGAAAAAGCTTTTGTTCCCCCTGATTTTTGCATTTTGGACAACAAATCAGGATTGCTGAATTTGGGATGTTACAGACCTTTCCCCCTTAAAAGAATCTTGTCCCGAGATTCCAGAGAGTAAGGTTAGGGGATTTGTCTTAGTTAGTGCTATAGGTTCCTTGCGGGCTAACTTGCCGACTTTGCCTTCGAGTAGAAAAACCTTAACAGCGAGGTTGAACTCCAATCTTCTTGAAACTCGGAGGTCGAGTTGGCTTCAACCATGGTTGCTGGGAGGGATCTTCCTTTTTGTAAGGGTCTGCGGTGCTTCACTTTAGCGGGTTGTTGTATCCAAGTCTGTGCTCTTGAGATCTGTATCTTCGGGTCACACGGTCGGGCAGAGAGGTTATCTATTTGGCAGGAAAGATGCAGTCTTTCCCCCTTAGGATTAGACTTGGGTAGGTCGGAGAGTTACAAATAGGGGACTTTCTTAGGAGGATCACAAGAGAGGGTTCTTAAGGTGGCGGACATCGACTTAAAAGAGGGTATCCACATAGGTGGCGTTCAAGGGGGGTAACATGGACTAATTTACTACAGGCTGCACTCGTCGACTTTCAGGAAGTCCTGGAGTGGGAGAAAGGAGCTTCTCTCTATCTTTACTTCCACGGGGCGCTGTCACCTAGGAAGGCGCGGGACATCTTCAGTCTTGAGCTGCGTGGCAGCGAGCGGTAGGGTGACCATCTTTTATGAGGGAGGGGACCTTGGATGCCTTCCAGCTTCTCTTTCGCGGAAGTCTTGGCAGATTTTCCCTCAGGGCATTCTCTCTTGAAGTGACCGGGTTGTCCACACATGAAGTAGGGGTTCTTCTTCCGTCGTAGCTGAGTTGACTACTTTTCTAGGCTAACATTGGAGGTTGACGGGCCTTGCCAATGAGGGGATATATTGGGCACTTTATGGGGGCATGGTCTTGGCCTTCACAGAGGAAACAAGTGATAAGTCGGGTTGGGCAAGCTTGGGGTGAATGGGGTTCTCCACAGTTGGGGCAGTGGCCGGAGCATCGACTGGCTTGGTGTCCTTTGTCTCCGCAGCGGCTACATGCCTTCTTCGAGCTTCCGGTCTTCATGGCCATCCTGGGGGATGTCTTGTTGGTGGCAAACGTTTCGGGTTGGGTATGATGCAATGACTTGGGTAAAACACGCAACAAGGAACAATCCAAGCAAGCATAGCAATCAAGGAAGTCATTACACACCAACCAAATCCGCACCCAAGGGTGCTACCAGTGCTTAGGCATTACAAAACGCGTTCAGGGACGATACATGACTCTACCCTATTGCTAGATGGGCGAGTACCGCGACGCAGGTGATTACTCGGAGGGTGCATCAGCGAGTCATGGCTAGCTTCTGGTAGATCAGTGGAGGTTTCCTGCGCCTTTTGAGGGCTTGAACCTACGGAGGTATTGACTAGCGGTGGTGCACTTCCTGCTTTTCTTGGGGGCGGCTTCTCTCAAGGTTCCTTCAGTTGCCGTTGAGCGGGCTTGATTCCTTTGTAGGGTTTCTAGAGCTTCTTTACGGTTGAGAATGGCTTGCAGGCGATGGAGTTCCATCTAGGAGTGGCGGTATTCATCAATGACTGCTGTTAACGCCTCATTGCTAGAGTAGCTGTAGCGGGTCTGAAAGGAGAGAGCGAGGTATGCCAGGCTGGGGTCTTGAGTTCCTCCAGTGTAGTCGAAATTTCCTTTCATGGGAAGGTAGAAGGTTGTGGGCTGTCTCATCTCTGGGAGGGAACTACGGATGCACATCAAAGCTTCTCTGGCTACCAAGTCAATAGCCAGTACGGGACTAGGCATCCGGGGTCCGGTGGAGTAGATAGGGCTTCCATTGGTTCCTGGCTTGGCTAGTATGACAATCTGTCCCACATAATCTCCTGATTCTAGTCCCTTGTGGAGGGTGTAGGTAGGTTTCTACTGGTAACCGCACAGTTGCATCGAGTCCCATAGGATTTGGGGAAATCCAATCTTCAGCCACTCTTCATCAATAGACTCCATCTACAGAAAGTATTTTTGGTTCAGGCTGGGTTAGTGACAGTGTGCAGGATTTTAAGATTATGAAATCATTTTAGTGCAAGTAGTTTTTCGAAATAGAGGGGGAGAAGACATAAGCACTTTCGCAAATAGTCATCTTTTCTCCCTTGTCTCTTTTTTTTGGAAAATAGGTTTGTCGTTTCCTGTCTAACGTCCATGCTAACTAAGGTCTCCTACAGTCAGGATGGCTCTGATACCAAGTCAGTGGGACCCCCGGATTAATCATCCGAGAAATCCCTGTTATGCATACATCCACGTTCCCATGATCAGTGAGCCGTGGAACATAACCGACAGGTACCATTACAACATCCGAAACATAATGAAAGTATAGGACTTACATAGATGCCATTATGGCTACATCAATCTTAGCAGCGGAACATCGCCAAGCGCAGAGCCCAATTGTGCCTCAACCTACAGGCAGCTGACTGGGAAGACGGCCTAGCTCGATGGACGTCACCTTAAACTCCTGAAAGTCTGGCCAAGTAAATAGCCAGGGACACAGCCATGAGTACTTTTGAATGTACTCGCAAACCACCAGGATAAGTGAACAAAGGAAATGCAATTCTGGCTGTGGTGAGATAGCTCTATGTAGGGTTGCTTTTGAAAAGCCTAAACTAACATTGAAGTTATGGCATCTCCAAATCTTTGTTGAAAAAGAGTTTTGAAAACCATGCTTCTGTTTTATAAATCCAGACATCTCCATGTCTTTGTTGAAAAAAGAGTTTTGAAAACAGTTTTTGTAGTAAAAACCCTTTTTAAAACATCTTCGACCCCCTCGGCTCAAAACAAAGCCTTCGAACTCGGGTTCCCCCGGAACCTTCGTTCTCAGAGTACTTATTTCCCCAAACAAGCATAGTTTGGGTACTCCTAGCCAACACCTTTACAATCGTCCTTGACCGTGGACATAGCTATTCGAATAGATTATACTCTGCAGAGTTTGCACACTTTACCCACAAGAATCAATACATCCGTCGGGATTCAACCACGGCCCACTACCACTGTAGATGGGGGTCCGGATAATCAAACCTAACTTTTCGCTTGGCTACACTTGCAAAGGCAAGCTTTTCCTCTTGGGTTCGTTCTTCCCGGCAACGAGTATGTGGCTCCCAGGCATAGTCCTTCCTTCCGTACACGCGCATACCCAAGCCGAAACTTGGCGTATACTTTAAATCTGGAGACTCCACTTCCTTCCGTACTACCTAAGTCATACCGTCCGGCCTCCTACCAGGTTAGGCTCACTCTTGCTGAAGCAAGCAACAGGCTTCAGATCTTTGATCTGGGACGCCTGCCCGGTCTTCCAGGGATTTCTCCCTATAAGAATGGTAGAAGTGCCTCAGCTAATGCGGAGAAACTACGAGTTAAGCCCCAGCAACCTGGGGTAATGTGGTTGCATGGATAAAAATTATTCCAGTAAAGGCGTAGAACATCCCATCACATTTCCACTTCTTCTCATCACCATTTCTTTTGTTGAAACTTCCACTGGGAATGATGCCTCTTCCCAGGGTTTTACAAAGCCATTTTTGAAACATTTGTAGTGGGGAAAATCCCAAAATAGTTTATTTTCTAAACACCGGGTTTCCAAGGAGGTAGGATGCTAACCATCGTACTCTCGGTCTAAAGGGGATAAATGATGGGTTCAATCGGGGTGGTGCCTCGAAGGACACGAAATCATAACTTGGAGGAGCCAAGTTACTATCGCAGTGTTTGTAAAACAAGACATGCAGGTAGAGTATGCAGTTTATAAAGAGGATATTAAACAAGTAAAAGAGAATAGGACATATATCAGAGTTCTGGAATGGTGGCTTGCCTGTGATCAGCAATAAATCCCTGGACTTCTTCAGATGACCAAGAATACCCAATAATATAATACTAATAAATCCCGTTCTTCTTGTCGTCCGACACTCACTCTATCGTCGTCATCGGGTACACATGCAAGCAGACAATATCACAATCAATACAAGGCATACAAACATGAAACCATACAACAAACACACATAAGAAAAACTACTAGGCTTGGGAGGTTTTGGGGAAGTGGGATTCAAGTGGTGGAATTTACACGATTGCCACTGTAGTGGTTTCCAAATGGAAGATAGTTGTATAGGATAGATACAAGGGACTTGGGTTGGGGTTCTGTGGTCAGTAGGATGTCAATGTGGAAAAGTGATATCTTCAGATAGGTCTGGTCAAGACAAAACCATTACAAGTGGTTTCACTTGATTATCACTTTTCTAGATTTAATTATGCTTTTTATATTGGATTTAACTCTAGTTTAAGGAAATAATTTTCCAGAAAAGTTTTGGAGCTTCAAAAATTATTTCCTTGGATGGTATGGCAGTATGTCATGTAGTGAACCATCCAGGGTTGGAATTGGGTTAAAAGAATTACCAGAATGCCATCGGGAAATTCCCAAAGACAATTCTATATGATCATTCTTCTTTTTACCAGTTTAAAACTACAGGAGATATTGAGTTGGTTCCAAGGGTAGGTTCTAGGTATTTAGAATACCTTTCTGTAGGAATTGGATTCACTCATTTTGGAGTTGACAAACTCCTGGAGTGATTTATTTAGTGCAAATACCCCTTGCAGATGTACTTAAATCACTAAAATACATCCAAAGCTCAATAAATTCTGACCTGCTGGGATTTGATGGATATTGGTTCTGGGATGTACTTGGAGGTGGAATCAGGTCAAGACCACATTTGGTTAGACCTGGGGAATTTATCTAAGTCATATAAAGATTAATCTTGTTATTTTTACTAAAGGCAGAATACAGTTCCACTTGGTATGAGACTTGTGCTGGGTGATAGGTATTTCAAATACCTTCCAGTAGGTCTTTGGTTCATCTCAAATGTAAATGTAAAACTCACATAGGAAATTAATTAAGGTTCCAGATACATGTTAGCAGATTAATTATTAGCAAATAAAGGAATTTAATTTGAACCTAGGGTTCCCTCTGCATGTTTGAGTAAACACCAGAGAACCATCAGAAATTTAGATCTGGTCATTTGGAATCCATTTGCATTTTCAAAAGGAATTAAACTGGCTGGTTCTTTTCTGGATCTGGAACAAAAAGTAAAGAAAACAGAGGGCAGCATGGGCTGGGCCAGATTCCAGATGCAGATGGGCTTCACAGGGGGAAACGACGCACCCGGAGAGGCGCCTCGCGCGGGAGGAATTTCAAACCGCCTGTGGGCGGGGCCCGGGGGTCAGCAAGCCGGCGGGGCGAACCAGTACCGGCGGATCTCAGCCGTTCGGTAAAAACGAGATGGATGGCCTGGGGCCGTCATCTCCCTTCGAGCTGGTGCAGCGGGCTGGAACCCTAACAAAGGTGAGGGAGTGGCGGAGAGGCTCACCAGAGGGAGTAGGGGAGACGGGGATGCTGTAGGGTGAAGCGGTCAACAGCGACGATCTGAGGGAGGGGCGGAAGCAGTGGATTCCGCGTTGGGAGGTGGCTCACGTGATGACGCCCGCGGATGTGCTCTCGGGAGCTCGCCGGAGATGCTGCCTGCGGTGGTTCCTGCGGCAAGGGAAGGGCAGGGTTAGATGCTGCACAGCCAGATGGTGTTTCCCGCTAACAAGCGAGCTCGCGCGGGAATGACCCACCTGCTGGTAGCGGTGGACAAGTTCACAAAGTGGATCGAGGCCAAGCCTATCCGGAAGCTAGATGGGGCGACGGTTGTTACATTCTTCACCGACATCATCAACCACTTCGGCTACCCCAATAGCATCATCACTGACAATGGCACGAACTTCGCCAAGGGGGCCTTCGCCCGGTTCTGCAGCAACAAGGGCATCCGGCTAGACCTCGCCTCCGTCGCACATCCACAGTCCAACGGGCAGGTCGAACGAGCAAACGGCTTGGTGCTAACCGGCATCAAACCACGTCTCATCGAGCCGTTGGAGCGGTCACCCGGATGCTGGATCGAAGAACTTCCGGCTGTGCTGTGGAGCCTCCGCACCACACCGAAATAGGTCAACCGGCTACACGCCATTTTTCCTGGTCTACGGATCGGAAGCCGTCCTCTCCGCCAACATCGAATTCGACTCCCCCCGCAAGCTCCTCTACGACGAGCAGGCCAATAAGGAGGCGCGGGAGGACGGGGTAGATCTCTTGGAGGAGGCCCGCAAGCTGGCCCTCTCCAGATCTGCCCTGTACCAGCAGCGACTATGCCGCTACCATTCCAGCCGGATTCGCCCAGTCGCTTTCCGCGAGGGTGACCTGGTTCTCCGGTTGGTGCAAGACACGAAGGGCATGCACAAGCTATCACCACCCTGGGAGGGCCCCTTCATCATCAGCCGGGCATTGCCCAATGACTCTTACTACCTCATCGACGCACGGCAGCCGCGCAAGAACAAGATGGACAAATCGGACGAGGAGACCGAACGTCCTTGGAACGCGGCCCTGCTGCGCCTGTTTTACACCTAGTTGCCAAACAGTCTATGTATCTCGAAAACCTCATAAATGAAAATGCGGACTCCCACGATAATCTCAGGGGCTCCTTCTGGAAATGTGTGCGTACCTGTTCTCCGATTAAAATTTTCTGGCTCCGGCTACCCCTACCCGGGGGCTCGCCGGCTGGCCCGGCCTGTTAAGCCAACAAACCGGCTGAGTAGTGTGCGATGATGTTAGAGGCCCACTCTTCGTCTCAGCTACAGACGGCAACCCGGTTGTCCGGCTAGCAAGAGCAAAAGCCCGAGGCATCCCACATGAAAAACGGGGAAGAGGCGTGATGATCGGCGTCCCGCCCGCATAACTAGCTCAAACCAATCCAGCCGCTAAGCCGCTAGTACCGTGCGTAATGTATCAGCTCTCCTTCGATTCCTACTGCGACGCAACCCGGCTGTCCGGCAAGGACGCAGCGAAAATAGCAGAACACACGAGAAAGGGACTAAGTGCCTAGAAAGGAGCAAGCCAATTTTTGAAAAATAAGCCGTTTCCCGACTACGATTTGACGGACTAACCTATTAACCTATGAAGATGTATGTGTATGCATATGTGCGTTCTTGTCCGACTACTTTGAGTCGGAATTCAGGAGAAGGAAAGAAGATTCGAAGTCCTTGCCTTCATCAAACGCTCCGAATCTCGGGGGCTACACCCACTGGAAAGCATCAGCGCCAGGGCCATCTCCGCTCCACCCCGCGCTGCCAGATCCCGTAGCCGGTCCACTACAGCCGGCACCTCTCCCACCTTCGCCGCCAGCTGCGCCATCGTCTCTGGAACTGGAGCCTCCGGCCACATAAAGGAGAAGACGTCCCGTGTTGCCTGACGAAGCTTCGCGGCCTCCTCGCCAAGAAGGACGACGAGCTCCTGAGTCGTCGGCTGCGCTCCCGGCCAGTTCTCCTGCAGCTGGTTGTAGGCCAGCAGGTCTATGTCGGGGTAAAAGGCTGTCAGAAAAGAGGAGTCAAATCTGGCTACTGGATCCGAAAAGAAAAGAAGACGGAAGAAAGAACTCACCTTTGGCAGTGTGGCCGACTTGCATCAGCTCCTCCACCAACGCCTTATCCTTGACCGCCAGCCGTTTTGTCTCCTTCTCTTGGTCCTTGTTCTGGGCCTCGAGAAGGGAGAAGGCTTCGGCCCGGCTAGCGAGCGAGGCGTCGCGCTCCTTGATGGTAGCCTCCAAGCCGTCTACTCGCGCGTGCCAATCCTTGTTCTGCAAGCGCAGCGTGGAGTTGGACCTGCTCAGCCGGTCGTTCGCTTTCTTCAAGCGATCGATCTCGCGTTGGGCGCACACGAGGACAGCTGCAACGAAGCCGACTATTAAAAAAACAAAAAAAAAGAGCCAGACGGATAAGGCGGACTTACTCTGGGAGGTCCCGTTGGCAGCAACAAGCTTCTGCTCCAGCGTCCGGTTCCCACCGGCTGTGGCCTCAAGCAGCCGGATCTCCTTCACCGCCAGCTCGAGCGTGGCGGCAAGATCCGACAGCGAAGCGGCGGAAGAGGCGTCGTCGTCCACGGCGTTGACGGCCAAGGACTCCTCGTGAGCACCGCTGTCTGCCACTCCTCCCCGAGCGCCTCGTCGGAGTCGTCGTCGCCAACCACGACAAGCTCTTTTCCAGTAGCCCCCCGCGCGCCGACGGAGGAACCTTCCGGCTGGGAGCGAGTCGCTTCCGGCTGGGGACCCTCCGGCTGGGAGGGGGCAGCCGGCTCGGCTTGAGGAGGAGAAGGAGGCTGCGCCTCAGAGGAAGGGGAGGCGCCGGTTGGATCAGTCGGGGCGCGAGGCGGCGACCCGGCTGGCGTCCGAGCCGGGCTCGCGGCGCCGAAAGAAACCAGTGCGCTAAAGGGAAAGAGGAACAGACAAGAGCAAAACAGGCTAAAGTCAGAAAAACAAGGACAAGGAAAAACAAACAGAAAGCACAGAGGGGGGAGGGAGAAAAACGTACCCCGGCACAACCGGGGGCGGCCCTTTCTTCCGGCCAAGACGGCTTGGCGGCAGGGCGCTAGTCCGGCCCCTCTTCGGAGCCGGCTCCTCCGCCGCAGGCCGGCGGGAGCCGGAATGGCCGGAGCCGCTCCCGCCTGCTTCGCCGTCCGCCGCGGAGCGCGTCGCCGGCTCCGCGGTCGGCCCGGCCTCCTCCTCCTCGTGCACCTCCGCGTGCGGGTCGGCGACCGGCTCGTCGTTCCGGCTGGGGAAGGCATCGCTGTCCCCATCTGATTCCTCGCCGGATCACCGAGCGCACGGCTCGGGCAAGTCCTGCGCGAACACCTCGAGAGGAGCATCGCCCTCCTTGTGAAGGATGCAGGGGAAGATCTAGCGAATGCAAAAGGTCAGCCAGACAGAACAAGGAGATAACAGAGGGAAGAAGCAAAAATTCCGGCTACAAGAACTTACCCGGGGCACGCGGTTCTCCCGGCTGTAGGGCGCCAGGCTGAACTTCCAGTTCTTCGGCAGCCGCTCCTTCAAGTTGTGGTAGCGGGGATCGCGGCGCGACAGCCGGGTCGGGTCCAGCCTGCCGGAGTAGAAGCACATCTTGTGCGCCCGCAGCTGGAGCGGCATCATCAGCCGGGACATCCAGCTAAGGGTGATGTCCCGAACGGTTAGCTGGCAGGTGACAAGGGAGCGCATGCGTGCCAGCATCGCGTCCGTCTCCGCCTTGTCACCGTAGACCTTCAGGTCCCAGCTTTGCCGGCTGGACTCGACGTCTTGGAAGGACGGCAGGTTTATCCGGTCGACGCCGGTGACGTTCTTGACATAAAAATACGACTGCTGCCACAGCCGTACCGTGTCCTGGAGCAAGAACTTCGGGTAGCCGGATTGGGAGCGGGAGTATATGGAGGCGCCGCCGCAGATGACTAGCGGGCCCTTCGTGTACTGGACCTGCGGCCGAACTCGGAAGAGCCGGCAGAAGAGCCCGAGATCTGGCTGGATCCCGAGGTAACTCTCGCAGAACGCCATGAAGTGCGCCAGCGTTCCGATGGCGTTGGCACCGAGGTGGTGGAGGCAGAGGTCGAAGAAGGCTAGAAAGGTCAGAAAGAAGGGGTGGAGCGGCAGCGCAAACCCGCGCGCCAGATGCGATAGGAAGATAACGCGCTCCCCCTCCGCCGGATGCGGCGACACTTCCCCTACCAGCGCCAACCACACCGCCACCTCCTCTGCCGGCGGGAGGACACGGGTCGCGTGATACTTCGTGATCTGATCCTCGGTGACGGAGGAGCCGCACCAGGCTCCGCGGTCAGCGGCCATTTCTGGCTGAGGAGAAGCAGCGGCAACGGAGGAGTGACGGTGGCCCATAACGTCGACGGCGGCGAGCGGGCGGCGCAGAAGGTAGGAGCACAGGAGCAGCAGCACGCGAGAAGGAGAGAAAGATTGCAGCGGGGGAGCGAAGGAAAAGAACTGCCTCCCCCGCGGCATCCCTTTAAAGGATCGGAGGGGCAACCGTCAGCAGGGCCACGTGGCGTGCATCCGGGCGACCCACATCCCAACCGCCGCCTAGATCCCGTGTGCCGGGACGGGATACGCAGAAGATCCTAGGGCGAGAACCGAAGCGCCGGACAGCAGTTCCCCGAGGCGACGTGTGACGGGACGTTACGCTGGCCGCCGCAGAGCAATCTGTCTTGAAAACATAAGGAGATTGTATTATATAACTCTCCATTGTTTTGTCAATGGAGGTACCAAAAATAGTTTTGGTTACATAGGCATCTTGGCTCATGTTTTAAAATGCCAGAATGTTTGAGAATATGAAAGGTAAGCCAAGATAGTTTTGGTAAATAGCTTTTGTAAACTGAGGTTGAGGTAAGAAGTATCCTAAGACACACATCATAAGCACAAGTGCAAACAAACAACAAGCAAGCACTGTACTAAAGCATAGGAAAAAGTTTTTGTTCCCCCTGATTTTTGCATTTTGGACAACTAATCAGGATTGCTGAATTTGGGATGTTACAGTTACTATTTTCCCGGAAGACTCACGGAGCCAGAAGGAGAGTCGGAGAGGGGCCACAGGGTGGCCATACCACCCCTAGGCACGGGCAACCCTAGGCCGTGCCAGGGCATGGTGTGGGCCCCCTGGACGGCCATCGACCTTGCCTCTTTCGCCTATAAGAGCCTCCCGATACCACAACCCTAAAAGTCAATCAGAAGTCCACGAAAAGTTCCGGCACCCTGCGAGGACGGGGAAGTGCCCCCGGAGCCATCTCCATCGATCTCCACCACCATCTCCATCACCATTGCTGATTCCCATGATGAGGAGGGAGTAGTTCTCTCTCGAGGCTAAGGGTTCTACCGGTAGTTATGTGTTCATCTCTCTCTCTCTATGCATGATCTTATTGAGATCATGAGCTTGTAATCTATAGATCTACCTTGCTACTCAAGTGCTTTAATAGATCTCTGCTCTCCCCATGTGTGTGAAAGTGACAGCGTGCACACCATGGTGGCACTTAGGCTAGAGATTTCAAATACTTGTTATGAGTTATATTTGGAGTTGGATGTCTTTATGAAATTGTGGTGTTTGTTGGAACCATCTAGTGCTCAAGGTGACAGTGTGGGGTTTTCTAGATGGGAAAGATGAACTTTGAGGAGTGTTGTTATAGCCCTACCATTGATTAGAGTGTTCAACCGGAGAGTAGTTAAGAGTAGTATCATAAAGAAGAATATATTTATATGAGAGTGTTCACTAGTGAAAGTATGATCCCTAGGCCTTGTTTCTAAGCATTGATACACCGTTTGCTATTGGATCTGTTACATGTTTGCTTGCTTCCTTCTTTATTTCAGTTTGCCTTTAGTCTCTTCCACGCCAGCAAGCTATTTTCTGGCACCGTTATCTTATATCCATACCACTTGTATTTCACTATCTCTTCGCCAAACTAGTGCACCTATACACCTGACAAGTGTATTGGGTGTGTTGGGGACACAAGAAACTTCTTGTATCTTGATTGCAGGGTTGCTTGAGAGGGGATACCTTTGACCACTTCCTCCCTGAGTTCGATAAACCTTGGGGATCCACTTAAGGGAAAACTTGCTGCTATTCTACAAACCTCTGCACTTGGAGGCCCAACAACTGTCTACAAGAATAGAAGTGCGTAGACATCAGGCAGCGAGCGCTTGCTTGAGTGGTGGTGGGACGCGGTGACTAGCGGTTGCTTGAGTGGTGGCGGGGCTCGGCGGCTAGCGGTTAGATGGATGGGTGCGAGCAAGTGAGAAAGGGAGATGTCGAGGGGCAGATATATGGGCGCGTCGTGGTCGCTTCGTTCTCCCCTCGTATTTAAGGCGCGCTGTTTCGAGGAGGCACGCACGCACAGTATCGAGGAGGCGCGGGCGCATGGTATCGAGGAGCATTGACTCTTTTCCGTGGGCGCGTGACGTAAAGCTGCGCCCCGTGTGAAATTGTCTGGCGCGTGACCGACCGAGCGACACGCCCGCGTGAATTCACAGCGAAAAAAGACATGCAAATAGCTAGGCTACGAGGCTGCGGCGATGCGCAATAGACAGGCTACGACGCTGCATGGCGCATGCATGGAAAAGGCCCACCTTATTAATACACGTTGAAACGGAGCGGTCGTTGGACCGTTGGATTATGGGATTCCTAATTAGGCCCTGTCCCCACCATGGATGGATGCATGCATGGGCGCGCAGCTGAGCGGACACGTCGATCGACGTAGCATGCAGCGCTCGTTTCATACTTTACGACATAGTGACTGCGCTCGTTTTAGACTCGTTCAATCAGTGCATTAATTAGCGATGCAGCGATTCAGAGAGCATGGAAACCGAGACGACGCGCGTGATGGATACGGCCACGCCTCGTTTCGCACCAATACACACGCAGAGTATCCAATGCGTCATGCAGTTACTCATTGATCTTGTTCAAGCGGCGCTCCAGGCTATTTAAACTGCCATATCTCCACAGCATCCTCTCCCACACTCCACCACATCCATCTGCCAAGCCCTTCTTCTTCACTAAGGTCCACCGTCTGCCGCCTAGCAAGATCCATCGCCCGCCGCCACCATGTAGTTCAACGGTGCTACGTTCCGTCTGCCTCGCACCGTGCTGTCGTTGTTGAGGGGTCCCTCCGAGTATGGGCGAACTCAAGGTTGAGGTCCCCGAGGGAGTTGGCCCACACCTTCCTTACTGCCTGCTATCGCCACCTCCGACCCGGCTCTTCGGCCATGTTCCGCCTCGAAGATCACTATGCCCTCAGAGGCCTTGTGGTAGGGCTCACGATGCACTTCACCAAACAGTATGATGCATACCTTCTCCTCGCCGAGGTTTACTGGTGTGGGTGCGAGTCGATCTTCTTCACCACCTTCAACATCTTCACGAACTTTGGCAATACCTTCCCCACCATCAACGGGATGCACACTCTCCCGTACAACTCTGAGGAAGAGTGAGGGCTGGGGCAGCACCGAGGAGATGGGATCAAGAAGGGGAGCAAGAGCAAGAGGGAGGAGAGAGTCCAAGTAGTGAACCCCTGTTGTGCTAGGGTTCACTACCATTTATAGTGTTTATTTTCATGTTTTTTTGCTTGGGCATATATGCCCCTCTATGTATGTTTTCTATGTTGTAACGGATGCCCCCTCCTATATTATATCTATCTTGTTGTTTTTATACTTTGTTCGTGCCCTTCTAGTTTGATTTCACCGAAATATACATATCAAGCTAAATATATTAAAATATGCAGAGCACGCTATGTATATTAAAAGGCGCTTGGTTGAAAGAAATGAACTAGTTTTTCAACGTGAACAACTAATTTAGGTCGAAACAAACAAGTTAAACAACCAAACCATTTCTTAGTTTTGACTTGACCCGACACAATAGGATATGGATTGTTGTCGTAAAATGCAAACAATAAACTATTTTACAAATCAATATGAATTTACCAGGTATGGAAACCTACAGGGACTAGTAAATTCTCAAGGTACACTGTTATTAATCACTAATCTGACTTTCCTTTTCACAGCCTCTAGCTTGTTTCTTCTAGAAAGAAGAATCGTTGCAACGGTAGGTCCTCTTGATTCCTCAATTGTTGTCTGCAGTACCATATAGAAGAGTTTATAAATTGAATTGTAATCATATTGATTTTTGCGACTATATCAAGGAATAGTGTATAGACCTGAGAAATGTTCTTAGTCCTACGATCTCCGTCCCAGTGCTCTAGACATTGCAATACCCATAATCCACATGAGTTGCTGCCATATAGGATGAAATAAAATTCATTTACAACATCTCAGTAGTGCGAAAGTGATATGATTCACAAGTACTTACGAATCATCTTGCTTTCCAATTTCATATTTTTTAATAGGCCAAGTATCGACATCAGGAAATTGTTTGGGTGTAGTTTTGTTTGTCCACCATATGTCTAGTGCAATTTGTCCTTTCTGCAAAAGATTAAGAGTTCGTGAAACGGCAAAAGATAACACGGTTTTGATGAGAAAAGTAGATAATATCAAGTCATCCACAACTGCACGCGAATAGGTTAAATTGTACTTAGGGTAAGGACTTGGAACTCCTTCTTGATGTTATGCATTACAACTGTCACATAATGTTCTTCGCGTATATTCAGAGAGAAATATGCCTATAAAATAAGATCACTAGCATGTACTATGTAGGATTTTAAATAGTTAACAACAACATTAACTTTATAAAAAAACACTGTTTACCTTGTCACGCGCAAAATATTCATTCATAACCCTTCCTACAGCTCCTGGTCTTGGCACTTCTTCTACGTCAAATATTTTCAAGTTTTTTTTTGTACATTTTAATGGCTTCATTGATAAGATAGGTTGACCTTAATGGTCCACATATGTGCCGATCATAGTCAAGACGACGAGCCAGCTCTAGAATGTAGGCATCAAGTATCTAAAAATAATAGTTGTACAATGATTGCATGTTCATACTGCTTTGTTGTAAAATAACAATAATAGGTTAGCGAATTACTTACAGCAGTACTAAGCCATTCTTTTATAAGGACATCGTTAAGATTTTTTGAAGACAAGATGGCCTCATCAGTGTTCTGGTACGCCCTTTTTACAGCTTCTTTGGGGATCTTCGCCAAAGTTGAAACATATTTCACAGCACCTTTTATTTCAGCAGGTGTTAACATAGTATAACATTCCCCAATATCATGTTGTTCAAATAACATCGATGCATAACATTTATGAAAATACACAAGTTACCACGTTGAACCATTTTGTTTGCTGAATAAAAATAATTAATGAAATCTATAAGCATTATACCTTTTGTATTTTTTGATTTACGTTTCGGTTGTTTCTGTCGCTCAAATAATGGGGAGCCATACTTACTATTATCCTTGGGTACACGTTTCCTTTTGCCTAGACCATTGTCAATTTTATTTTTGCCGCTATCAATAGAATTACCACACTTTGTTGCATATTCCTTCCCCACGGTAGAAGTCATATCATTGCTTGCATCGTTCTGCACGACACCGCTCTGTGCACCATTTGGTGTATCCTTCTGAGTACCAAGAATGCATGACGGTACCTCTGATGACGATGCAGACTTGGTATTTTCATTTACGTCCCATGGATTCTCCTCTGTACCATCCATCTTCCGAAGGTGGTCTAGTGTGTTCATTGACATGTCAACAGAAGTCGTCGACATACGTTTTTCCTTCAAGGGTGTGACCTAACTGTCACCACCAAATGGATCATCCGCAATGGCTGCTTCAGAATTAGCCAACGTTTTTCTCAGAATGTCATCAAGCTTGGCTTCTTTATTACCATGTTTATAGACAAATTCTTTGCCTGATTGTGATTCAGTGGGAACAAATTTTACATCTTCACCATCTCCTCCTTTGTCCGACTGTGATGCTTCAGTTGGTTTATACATGACACCATTTGTATTTAACAATTTTAGAACCTCCTACATAACAAAAAATATTAAGTACTGAGTTTTCATTCATAGTGTAGTATAGTTATTATCAACATGAAACAACACATAAAATATAGATCGTATCACCTCTGCACATATCTGGGGTATAAGTGCTATCTTCATGTCCATGTGATTTTTCAAAACTGTCGTCATACATTCAAATAGGAAGTCCATGTTACTGACCCGTTTATTTGAACTTGACTTTTCACCATTCATTGATGGTTTTTGCACACTCTTTTTCTTATATTGCTCCCCAATATTATTACGGATCTGCTTGTTACAAAAATGAACAAATTATAGAAATTACAAATACAAACACTTTAGCATAATTAAACTAACTACCATCACTTTAGCATTGTTTCCGAGGCCTCGACCATTCTTATAATCATAGCAACATCTCCTTTCTGATTCGTCTTCTGTCCATTTTTTCATTATTTGCCGAATGGACGCAGGGGAAATATAAGTAGGATCATCAATGATCACCAACTTCTCCCAGTAAAGAAACTGCAAACAAATTGTACAGACAAATAAATTTAGTTTTACATAGAGAGATAAACATAGAAACTTATGATTGTTTGACTTAACATATATACTTGTGTTAGACCTAGATTTCCTTTGGGCCATGCTCTCATAGTAGATCCTACAAAGCTATCCTTCAAACTATCTATGAGAAACTTCAGTGTGAAGTAATTCCAGTTAATCTGAAAAATACGAGGAACGTCTTCCACTAAACAGTAGAAGATCTAAGGTATAGTTACGTTACTTGATGGGGCTATGACAAGACCAATTAGTGCAAGCACCACTTTGCGGACGAAGTTGTCATCGGACGCCTTCTCAGTCTTTATGTCATTAATCAAATCTCTTATCACTATATTATCGCTTGAATTGTTGAGAAAACATGGGGGTATGTTATGCATATTAGTTTGACCATCTTCCTTTATAATTTGAAATGCAGAATAACCTTGGTTACGTAAACCATAAATATGTTCTACGTCCTCACAAGTTCCTACTATTTATCATGATCCTTCTTTTATGACGAAAGTGCTAGACGATGGATTGAACAACTCAATGATTAATCTGATTAAGTTTTCCCGCATCGTGATTCGTGGCACGTCCAACATCGGCCGCAAAGTAGTGCTGTTAAATCTCGCACGTTGCATGCTTGTAAAGCCGGCTACCAAATCTGCCCATCTTATGTAGTTACAAAATATCTCCCCATCTAAATCGTCCATTCTGCATGAATCATTTAGAGAATGTGTTAATGTTTCTCCATCTAAATATACAGCAGATTCCCACAAACCTATATGAGCATCTTGTATACACGACAAACAATCGATGAGACATGGAAACAAAGGGAGTCCTGCAAGGATGAAGTGGTGACAGGCGGCGTCGATCCCTGGACGACAAACGAGAGGGGTGTAGAAGGGAGGCGGCAATGTGGGATAGCGAGGGCGGCTCATAATGGAGGCAGCGGTGAGAGCCGGTGACATGGGTATACCCTGCAGGTACTCGAGTCTTTTATATACGGTCCAGATACGGTGGAAGCCCACGGCATTTCCATGGCCCAATGAAGACTTCGAGTGGCCTACGGACTATCGATAACTTGTGAGACAAGAAGAAGCCTAAAGATAGAAAGTTTGAAGGGCAAACCCTAAACTGTAACCGACTCGACCTACTACTCGAGACCTGGCCTATCTATATAAAGGCCAGGAGGGGGCGGCGAGGAGGACACACGCAACCTAGTTTCCACAACTCTCGCCAGATTGCATCTGCGTGCCCCTGTAATCTTCGATTCCCTCGTTAATTCCAAGAGAAGACAAGCAGGAGTAGGGACATCTACAAGGCCTGAACCTAGGTAAACCTGTGTGCTTGTTTGCTAGCCGATTGATGCTTCCAGCGCTCCCTCTTTCTCCAAAACCCAAGTCCATAACAATGGGCATTGACGAGTTAAACCCTCGTCAATTGGTGCCGTCTGTGGGAACTGGGAGTGCTGATGTCGTGGCTTCTTCGGCCTCATCAACCGCGATCTACAACCCCACAACAGCGGAGATTCACAAGCTCTTTGGCGTGTTCGACTTCACCGTCCACACGCCGGCCACTCGCCCGGCTTTCGAGTCCGTGGGCGACGGAATCAGCCTGGCGATATGGAGCTTCTTCTTCCAAGTTGGTCAGATGGGCACGCTTCGCATGCCTGACCAGCCAACGGCATCCGCGATTGCTCTAGCATCGTGGTTCTCGCCACCAATTGGCACCCTCAGCGAGCTCAACACCTCAGCAACAGCTGAGAGCACGGGCAGCGACAGTAGTCGCGGATCCGATCTAGGTGGCTTAGCAACAGAAGACGGAGTCTACGGCTTCGGATCCAAGAGTTGCGGGAGCAATAGCTTCCCCAGTCACTTCATGTGCGCCGTCATTAACACTAGCGACTCCACCGCTAATCGCGAAAATGGTGGCAATGGATCTGGCACCGATCCACCTAATGGTGGCATACCTAATGGTGGAACTCCCAACGGTGGCCCCCCAAACAGTGGAAATGGCGCGCCCGTCAACAATGGAGGGGCAGTCGAACCTCCAACCATGGTGAACGAACACACAGGCGAACGTGTCGTGATCAGGCTCAACGATCTCGAGTGGGCCCGTTGCCGAGAAGCTCTGCGAGGCAACCCTCTACCTCCAGGCACGTCGCAGGACATGCTGATGGGCTACCATTGGCTACTTAAAGAGGAGTACAGACGCCAGCTACAAACAATCGCGCAACTCGAAGCGCGTAAAAAGACGGAGGACGAGTCGAGCCTTCGACGGGCCGGGCTCTCCTCCCACGGAGGATCCTCCTCCAAAGGCAACGAGTACGTGGCCAACAAGAGACAATCTCGAATGGCCCACCTCACCGAGCAGGAGCGCATAGAAGCTGCGAAAGTCCTCGACTTCAGCTCTATGACAGTCGACACTCGGGGCAACGTGGTCCCAAAGACGCCGCAAGCAGTGGTGACAGCGGCAACCATGTACCTCCTCAACAACCAGCTGCCGGCTGGAGATCCCCGAGCCGCCTTGCACCGACCTACGATCGCGGGCTTGGGGTTAATCGAGGCCGCTCTCGACAAGGAGCCGACGCCGGAGCCGAAGAAAAACAAGGCTCTAGCAAAACGCTATTCCTCACCTTCGTCTAGCGATGACAGTCACGATCTATCTCGACGTCGCCGCTCATGGCGACATGACCACGACTACGATGCGCGTGATGACATCACGTAGTGCAAAATAGACAAGTCAAGGGCACAACGTGCCTGATCGACTGACTCAGAGGACGAAGACGTGGAGCTCTGTGGCGCCAGATGCTTCAGTAGGGCCATTAGAAAAAAGCGAATGCCCAAGGGGTTCAAGCTCCCATCGGAAAACCTAAAATTTAACGGCATGCAGGACCCAAAAATCTGGTTGGAGGACCACATCTCCTCCGTCAGGCTCAATGGTGGGAGTTGAAGCACGGCCATGCAATGCCGGGCATGGCTCAACAACCTCCCACACGGATCCATTCGCAGTTGGGATGAGCTGGTCTACAGCTTTGTGCGCAACTTTAAGGGCACCTACAAAAGGCTTGCGTCAATCGAAGAACTAAGGTGCTGCTAGCAAAGGTCGGGCAAATCGCTACGCTCGTACATCTAGAGGTGGTCCATCATCAAGAACTCCACAGAAAATATCTCGGAGGCCCGGGCAATTGACGCATTCAATGGCGGCGTTCGCCGCATAGAGCTCAGGGAGGAGCTGGTCCACTCAAATCCCAAAACCATTGACCACCTGATGGAAATCGCGAATCGGTGGGCAGATGGAGAAGACTCGGGGAAAAATCGCGTTCACTCCGACGATGAAGCAGAGCTCGAGCGCATACGCGATCACCGAAGCAAACGTCGAGTGTGCATCTATGATGACCGCGACGACGTCAACATGGTCGCAGCCGGCTACGCCGACAGGCGCGACGACAACCACAACAGCGGCTACCTCAGCTGTGGACACCGTGACTCCAGGAAAACCACGCAAGTATGGAAACGCCGTACTCGCGAAGAGGCACCCGTGACAACAATCGAGGACAAACTGTCTGGGCCGTGCAACTCCCACCTCTACATCGACAAGCAGGACGGCAAGAAGAAATCCAGCCACCTTCTCAAGGACTGCCGTGAGTTCCTCAAGCTCCACGAGGGTTTGGCGCGGATGAATCGCGACTCCGTTAATAGAGGCTACGGAGTCGCCCCAGGCGCTATAGCACACGGAGATCCTCGTCCACCACCTGGAGTGCCACCACCCGCAGCCGCACCAGTCCATGATCAAGGCGGCGAGCCATACCCACGGGTTGTGGGAAACATGATGATCCAAAAGGGACGCCCCTCGAATCGGGTGCAGAAGGTCATCACTCGCCAAGTAAATTTGGCGACAAACTCACCACCATCCACCACTGAGTACCTCAGTGGAATCGACTCCTGCATCACCTTCGACAAGCGCGACCACCCGCACCAAGTACCCCGCCCAGGCCATTGTCCCCTTGTACTCGAGGCACAGATTGGAGGCTTCGACAGGAGTCGCGTTTTCATGGATGGTGGAAGCGGCATTAACCTTATGTTCGCAAGTACCTTGCAAGCAATGAGGATCCCTCTGACCTGCCTAGAGGTCTCGGACACGACATTCCACGGCATCGTCCCAGGCAAGGGCATATATCGCCTGGGCAAAATCAATCTCGACGTCATTTTTGGCACACCGAAAAACTTTCGACGTGAACGCATCGACTTCGAAGTCGTCGACTGGCCCTCACAGTACCACTGCATTGTCGGACGCATCGCGTTCGCCAGGTTCATGGCAGTACCACACTACGCCTACCTGCAGATGAAAATGCCAGGCCCCAATGGCGTCATCACAATCAACGGGAGCTTCGAGAGGTCCGACAGTTGCGACAGGGAATTCAACAGAATTTCCCAGTCCTTCGGCATGCAGGAAGAACTCGCAAGATTGAAGGAGTCGACAGACAACAGTCTGCCTCCCCTGAGCCGGCCAAGTTCACCCGACCTGTCCTTCGAATCGTTGGTGCACACGAAGAAAGTTCAGGTCCACCCATCGGACCCGGCCAAGACGGCCCTCATCGCCAAAAACTTGAGTCCCGCATAGGAACTCGCGCTCGTCGAATTCCTCTATGAGCACTGGGAAATCTTCGCCTAGTGTCCAGCGGACATGCCAGGGGTTCCCAGGGAATTCACCGAGCACGCACTCAATGTCAACCCAGACATAAGGCCAGTTAAGCAAACAATTCGGTGACTGTCTGAGCCAAGAGCAAAAGCGGTCGGAATGGAGATCAACAGACTCCTCGACGCCAAATTCATACGCGAGATCAAGGAAAGCACTTGGCTCGCCAATATGGTGCTAGTACCAAAAAAGGACACGGATATCCTACGGATGTGCGTGGATTTCACCTCTCTGAATAAGAACTTCCCAAAGGATCACTTCCCGCTGCCGAGAATCGACCAGATAATCGACTCCACCGCAGGATGTGAGCGCCTCTGTTTCCTCGACGCCTACTTAGGCTATAATCAGATTCGAATGAAGGAGGAAGATCAAGAGAAAACATCGTTTACAATGCCTTTTGGTGTGTTCTACTACAAAACAATGCCCTTCGGGCTAAAAAAACACAGGAGCAACCTATCAGCGGTGCATGCAGGCTTGCCTCAAGAACCAACTTGGTCGCAACATCCAAGTCTATGTTGACGACATCGTAATCAAGACCAAAGAGGAAGCCTCGCTAATCGACGATTTACGTGAAACCTTCACCAACCTCGACCGCTACCGGATCAAGCTCAGTCCGGACAAATGCGCCTTCGGCGTACCATCTGGGCAACTACTCGGGTATCTCATCTCCAAGAGAGGGATCGAGGCGAACCCGAAGAAAATAAAAGCCATACTGGCCATGGAGAAACTGAAGAAAGTAAGAGGTGTCCAGCAGCTGGCTGGGCGAATTGCAGCGCTCAGTCGATTCATCAGTCAAATGGGCAAAAAAGCACTGCCCTTCTACCAACTTCTCCGCAAGGCTGACAAGTTCGAGTGGACCAATGAGGCACAGGAAGCATTCGAAGACCTCAAGCGTCTACTGTCTACCTCACCAATACTAGTGACCCCACGCGAACGGAAACCACTGTTGCTATACATCTCCGATGCCAACCAGGTGGTCAGCACGGTGCTCGTGGTGGAACGAGCCAAGGAAAACAAGGTCCACGGGGTACAATGCCCAGTCTACTACCTCAGCGAGGTGCTCACGCCAACAAAGCAGCGGTACCCGCACTACCAGAAGCTGGCATACGGTGTCTTCATGACAGCCAGGCGACTGCGCCACTACTTCCAGGAGCACCCAATCGTGATGGTCAACGACGCGCCGCTTGGGCACATCCTCAACAACCCCGACGCCACCGGACGAGTCGTGCTTTGGGGAATCGAGTTGTCTCCACGAGACATTACGTATGAAAAGCGTGACGTGATCAAGTCACAAGTTCTCCCTGACTTCCTGGTGCACTGGATGGAGAATCAGCTCCCTGAAAAACCAGATATGTCCTACCTATGGACAATGTACTTTGACGGATCCAAGCGAAAGGATGGAGCTAGCGTAGGTGTCATACTGACATCGCCCTAGGGAGACAAGCTGAAATATATTCTGCGAATGCAGTTCACCACCTCCAACAACGAAGCTGAATACGAGGCCCTGTTGCACGGGATGCAGATGGCAAAAGCTTGCGATGCCAAGAGGCTAATAATCTACGGCGACTCCAAGCTGGTCGTCAACCAGACAATGCACGAGTGCGACGCACTGAACGACAATATGATCGCCTACCGCAACCTCTACGACACACTCGAAGGGGACTTCGATGGCTGCGAGCTGCGGCACATAGGCCATGAAAGCAATGAAGAGGCGGACGCACTCGCCAACATTGGCTCTACCTGCGCCCCCATACCACCTGGGGTATTTCTCGAGCGTGTCTGCGAACGCTCCATCAAGCTAAAGGCCACAGAGAAGAAAACAAGCGCAGCAATAGACTCGGGGGCTACGCCACCCAATGAGCCAATGGCACTCGACAACCTGGAGCTCGACACAAGACTCGAAGGACCAATGGCAATCATGATGATCGAACCCTCTTGGACTCAACCCTACATCACGTACCTCCTCAGCAAGAGGCTGTCGGACGATCCGACTAACGCACGACACATCGCACGGCGATCCAAGGCATTCGCTGTCATCAACGGCGAACTATACAAGCGCAGCATCACGGGAGTACTCCAATGGTGCGTCTCCAACGCTGATGGAAGGGCCGTTCTCCTCGACATTCATGAGGGGACTTGCGGGAACCACGCTAGCAGTCGCGCCCTCGTCGCCAAAGCTCTACGAGCTGGATTCTACTGGCCCACGGCCATGCACGATGCCAAGGACATCGTTCAAAGATGCAACGCTTGCCAGTGATTCACGGACAAACCGCATGCACCTGGCGCGGAACTCCGGCCAATACCATTGGCTTGGCCTTTTGTGCAATGGGGACTCGACATGGTCGGCAAGCTCCCAAAGTCCTCACGAGGAGGCTACGTCTACCTTTTGGTCGCAGTCGACAAATTCACCAAATGGATAGAGGCCGTGCCGATGACTAACCAATCTGGAGCCAGTGCAGTCAAGTTCTTCGAGTCCATTATCTATCGCTTCGGAGTGCCACACAGCATCATCACAGATAATGGAACGAACTTCACCTCTAAGGAGTTCCAGGGTTTCTGCGAGGACCTGGGAATCAATGTAAGCTATGCCTCCGTAGCTCACGACAGACCAACGGTCAAGTCGAAAAAGCCAATGGGCTCGTCTACGGCGGAATCAAGAAGCGACTGCTTAGGCCACTCGAATAAGCCGTAGGATGCTGGCCAAACGAGCTGCAATCCGTACTCTGGAGCCTACGCACAACCCCAAACATTGCCACGGGATACACCCCGTTCTTCATGGAGCATGGTGCTGAAGCGGTGCTACCCGTAGAGGTACGGTACAAGACACCACGAGTGGTCGCTTACAGCGAGCAGGAGTCAACAATTGCACTCGAAGACTCCATCGACCTCCTTGATGAGGCATGGGAAATCGCCGCAGAAAGATCGAAGATCTACCAGCAGAACCTGCGCAACTACCACAGCAGAAGACTATGCCCCAGGTCCTTCGTCGAAGGAGACCTGGTCCTACGATTGAAACAACAAGGGCATCTTTAGCTCGAGTCCCCTTGGGAGGGACCAAAAGTGATTACAGAAGTAATCCCAGGTGGCGCCTATTGCCTCAAATATTTCGAGACAGGAGCCGCGTACTCCAACCCCTGGAACGTCGCGTAGATGAGGCGCTTCTACCCTTAGTCGTCCTTTCTTTCTTACATTACAAATAAGGCTATTCAGCCAAGGATACTTAGCCACACATTGTACCTCGTACCATTCTACGAATAAATAAAGCTAAGTGCCCCAAACTCCGTGTTTTTATATTATGTCTTGCAAACCTATCTACTCGGGGGCTGTGTCACCCTTTATGCATTTGTTCTACGAACCAATCGCGATATCCTGAGTAGCTGACGCATTAATCGAACCCTTGACAAACACCAACCCAGCTGCAACGCACATGACAGGTTGGCAAGGTGCTGAGATAAACACAAGTCAGGCTAACGAAAAGGAATTTGCATAGTGCAACGCACTCGCAAAACATACGAGCTAGCAAGCTCCTTACATATCAATATTAATCAATTATATACAACATACATACAAACTTTACAACACTGGTATACCTATGTGCAGGATACAAACTAAACTATTGTTGCAACAGAAGAACATTTGTCTGCTCCTCGAAGAAATCGACAATTTCCTCCGCTGGGCGATCCACCGCCTGGTAATGAGGAACCATATTCCAGGTAGAGCCTGCTGGCGGCGCTGGCGGTCCAGCAGCAATCGCTGCAACATATACATCAGGCCTATGCAGTCGCACCAGCGATAGAGCAGCCTTGACACCAACCACCAACTGTTGTCGCACACACTCGTGGACTCCACTCAAGTCTTGAAATTTAGCAAGAAGAGCCAGCAGGCTCGAGGGAACGACGTCCAGCGGAAACATCGTCTGATAGATATTCCTTAAGCATGACTGTGATTTCTTCCAAAAATGAAGCACTCGTGAGGCACGATCCAGCAGGGTCGCAAGTGCGATTGCGCGATCATGATCCACCAAGAAGTACCCACTCGCCTAAAGTTGTTCTTGGGTCAGGTCATTCAAGCGAATGCGATCCTGTCCTTCTGACCCTGCGGATGACGCGCGCTGACAACTATACCAAGCAAGAGGCAAAAGTATGAAGACAACGAACTACCGCGAGTTGCTACAAGAAAAGATAAGGAGGCAGAAAGCTAACACTTGAATTGGTCGCCCAGCTACGCCACCTCCCCTAGTAGGTATTGCTCTCGGGCGGTGGCCTTCTCCACCCTCGACTTCCACACATTCGTGTTACCGCGGAGGATGGGCAGTTCGTGTTCCAGCTGCTTAACGTGATTACGTAGTCACGAAAGTAGAGACAGCTCATCCACCCTCGAGGGCGACTGCGCTGGGGTATCACCAGTGGATGGCGGATCCCGAGGTTCACTCGACGTACCCTACCACAAGCCAAGCAAGAGACAATAAGGGACCAAGCAACACATGGAGAAAAACTCAAAGTACATCCAAACATATCAAAAGTATCAACAGGGACACTTAGCAAGAAGCATGTTTTCAACAAAAGGAGTCGCACTATCAAACTATTACAGATATCACTACTGAGGAGCAGCTTGCTTCTTCGACTTTGACATCGGTTTCGGGGGCCTCATCGAGTCCGTGGCGGTATCAGATGACATAGACTTCCCGCCAGCCCCTGACGCCGCAGCTTTCGCCGCCTTCTTGGCCCTCTGTAGCTCCTCAGAGTACTTCGCGACTATGTTGATGAGTTGAGGCCCGTACTTGCCACAGGCAGTTGCAAAAGGAGAAAAAACTACCTGTTGACCATCTACGCCGATAGGCATCGCCTTGGAGATCGCGGCGGGATCCACCTCCACACCATGGGCTTGAACCATCGCGAGTGACATGGAAGCGCCAGCCGCACGAAGCGAGTTCTTGAAGCCCGCAGGAATACCTCCAGTAAGGGACTCCACCAAGTCATCGACGTTCTCGATTAGCTCAGCTTTGGGCGCCAGCTCCTCGCGGATGCAACTGAGTACACCCTTAGCTTAGGTCAGCATCCCCTGAATGGAAGAGCTGCGGTCTTCGACTGCCGTGACGGCGCCTGCCAAAGCATCATCGCGACGAAGCGCCTGGGCGTCGAAGCTCAGACCACCAGCATCTACACAGAGCAAAGTGTTAGCAAAAAGTCAGCACAATAACAAAGTCGAAAGAAAGGAAACAATGGAAATCCAGACGAAAGAATACCTGATAGAGCCTTGGCAATCGAGAAGAGCTTTTCTTCGAACAACTTCTCCCTAGCAACGATGGAGGTGCGCAAATCCTCTTCACGTTTCTGCGACTCATCAAGCGTCGCGACCGCCTCATTGCGACTCTTCACCGCCACAGCGAGCGTCTTTTCAAGGGAAGCGGCTTCGTGAAGAAGCACGTTATGCTCAGCTGCAAAAAAAACACACAAGATAGACCATCAGTCGAATATATAAAAATATCATAGGGATGAAGAAGAAGAAGCACAAGATACTAACTTTCAACCACGCGGTGGCGATTGTCCAGCAGCGCGTGCTGTCGACCCATTGCAAGTACTTCCTTCACAATAAGCTGCAAATAGAAGAAACAACAAAGGATCAACAAATAGCATGGATGATTAATTCGACTGCAAGAAAAAGCAACATCACACATACGTGATCCTCCAGAGACTCTAAAGTCGATTGCCGTGCAGTCGTCCGGACAACCATCTGATGCTCCACATCATGTGGAGAACTCGATGAATTGTGCCCGGAGTGGGCCGCCAATGGAGGAGAGGGAGTTTGCTTAGCCACTTCCTTGTCCTTGGAGTCCGCGACTCTAGATTCTTTTAAAAATTGGACGTTGCCAGAAGATGACGACGTCGGTTGACTACGGAACAAAACCAAAATCAGGAAAATGCAACTCCAAAAAAAGAACCAAGAGGAGAATTGTATACTTACCAATCAAACTTGTCAAAATCGAATGTTTGGCCCTCCGACTCCGACGACTCCTTCGGCAACCGCATCTTCTTACGGGAAGATAGCGCCACAGAACTCACAGGAACAGCAGGAATCGGCGACTCTGCGCCAATAGTTGGGCCTCCTGGAGTCGAAGGACACGACACATCCGAATCTTTGCTGCGTGAACGCTTACGAGTGTCCGGACTGCTGGACTCGGGGGCTTCCTCCTCCTCTTCAAATGGGACGGTCGATTCCGACTCGTCCTCTTCATCCACCTCGCGAGGAATAACCCCCTCAGGAAGAGGGGGAAACTGGGAGACACCTTCCAATCCTGCATAAAGAAAAACAAGTCAGCACACATCAAGAAAAATCAGAAGCACTCAACAAAATAAAGCTACTTCGTAGCACAATCATACCTCAGGAGGAGGGTTAGAAGCATCAAAAGGGGGCACGACTGGTTCACTGGGGAGTACATCCTTGGCAGTGTACTTGGTCAGCAGCCGCACCGTCTTATCTACTTCACTCGTGGAAATGCCATCGGCAGATACGCGAGTGACATCGTCCACACTAGCCCATTGGAACATAGGGTGGACCCTGGCCTGCAGGGGATGGATGCGACGGTGCAACCATGTGTGAATGAGGGTGCAGCCTCCCTCTTAATTACCCATGTGACTCTCGAGGTCGCAGACACGCTCGTACAGCACATCTGTCTCCTTAGACTCGCCGGGCATCACCAGGTTCTTCCAAGAGCGCCTCCTCCTGCATGGCGCCACGGGATCAAAAGGCGTGAGTCTGAAGTGGTCTTCGTCGGCCTTCTGGTCGCGGATGTAGAACCACTTGTCCCTCCATCCTTGGACGGACGCCATGAGTTTAACGTCGAAATATGTGACGGAGGACTCAACATGGATCCCGCAGCTTCCTACGTCGTAGACTACGGAGCCAGATGTCGACTGACCCTTCAGCTTGAAGAGCCGTTTGAAGAGACCAAAGTGTGGCTCGACTCCGAGCCAGCACTCGCAAAGCGTAATATAGCAAGCGATGTGGAGAATAGAGTTGGGGGACAGCTGATGCAGCTGGAGCCCATAGAAACAAAGGAGGCCCCTGAACAAAGGATGCAGGGGCAGAGACAGACCGCGGATGATGAACGCTAGGAACATCACCTGGATACCAGCAGGAGGACAAGGGGTTACCTCACCTCTTGGGACTCGCGAGTCACCAACCGCAGAGGATAGAACTCCATATTGGCGCAGGAGACGGAGCTCAGACGACTTGATGATGGACGCGCGCCACGCGCCATTGGTGACGCGGGTGCCCGCGCCCTTCTTCTTCCCAACGACGGTGGTGCTAGTGCCCGCAGTGGCGGAGCCGCCGTTCTTCTTGGCAACAGCAATGGCGGCGGCGGACTCAGCAGCAGCACCTCCTCTTTTCTTCCCAATCTTGCAGCGGTGATACAAGCGGAGGAAGTAACTAGGAAACACGCGGCGTTGGTCCAGCGCCACGAAAAGAGATGAACTCTAAGAGGTAGAGAGCGGCAGCAATCGCGATGGAGGCACAAAGCAGAGAAAAGAGCAGATGAGAAATTACCGCAGCTACGCTGCTACTTAACCCCCTGGTGGATGCAATCCAACGGCCAGCAGAAACCCTACTAGACGCGTGGCACGCATCACGATCGACATGTGGAAAGGTGGAAGCACGAACCGTCCCCCACTACCTCCATTATGCGCAGAAATCGAGGAGGTGCAGTTAAAACGAAAGATTACGCACGCCCGGTCAAGTCAGGGTCAGAAAATGGGACCCACCGCTCGTCACGTCCCATCAAAGACGCTCACGCGGGCAACCGAGGTCATCACATTGTCAGCACTTATGTCATCAAATATTGAGCACTATAAGACTTCGACTACTTTAGTCCTTGCTTGAGTCTTCGACTCCACCAAGCACTCGGGGGCTACTCCCATAGGGAGCGCTGGTCGCGCACCCTACGATTTTATTTTCTGCAGGAATATGGACATTCAAAGCATACCCAATCACTCGAATCCACGATTCGACTATAGACATGGGTTACTCCCATAGGGAGCGCCAGAAATAAATTCGACTGAAACAAGCAAACAAAAGACGACAGCAGTCACAAAAGTTCTTTAGTCCCTGCATGAGTCTTCGACTCAACCAGGCCCTCGGGGGCTACTCCCATAGGGAGCGCTGGTCGCGCACCCTATGATTATTTATACATCGTATTGTGTGTTGATATCTTCCACACTCGAAGTTCTATGGTGACACCGCCTCCTATTTTCCCTACAAAGAGACTGCGTCTCCTGGGTCACCCGAATCATCTCCGTGATGACAAAATTCGGATGCCACGCTTGCAGCATGAAGATAAGACCTGAATAAGGCCTGGTAACGCATTTAATGCGCACTACCAGAAATATATCCGTGCCTACAGGTGCGATGAACATGCCTTGACGGACGCGTCGAGTGCTCACACCCATATACTAGAATTCGACTCCTGTAAGACCTCCACGGCTTGAGTCGAATTATACCAGCACTTTTCCGAATTCGAATCCGGGGACTCGAGTTGGAGTAGATTGCGTTGTTTTGCCCTAAGGTAGTTAACTGATACCGATACATTGGTTAAATCAGGCATGCACATCAACAATCCCTATGACACAAACAGAGCACTCGAAAAAATACTCAGTCATGCACTTGAAAGGCTTCATAAAGTCCCCAGTCGAATCTGCGATTCCACTGGACACTCGGGGGCTAATGACATGGGTATATCCTGCAGGTACTCGAGTCTTGTATATACGGTCCATATACGGTGGAAGCCCACGGCGTTGCCACGGCCCAATGAAGACTTCGAGTGGCCTACGGACTATCGATAACTTGCGAGACAAGAAGAAGTCTAAATATAGAAAGTTTGAAGGGCAAACCCTAAACTGTAACCGACTCGACCTACTACCCGAGACCTGGCCTATCTATATAAAGGCCAGGAGGAGGAGGCCAGGAGGACACACGCAACCCTAGTTTCCACAACTCTCGCCAGATTGCATCTGCGCACCCCTGTAATCTTCGATTCCCTCGTTAATTCCAAGAGCAGACAAGCAGGAGTAGGGACCTCTACAAGGCCTGAACCTGGGTAAACTTTGCATCCCCGTGTGCTTGTTTGCTAGCCGATTGATGCTTCCAGCGCTCCCTCCTTCTCCAAAACCCAAGTCCATAACAATGGGCATTGATGAGTTAAACCCTCATCAGGCGGCTTACCTAGGTTGAGTCGTGGGTTGATGGACGATCGACGTGCCGATAACTATGCCCTCCGTGATTACAGCGACGTTGGGCCAGTTGTTACTTTTTAGTGGCTTGTTTTTTCTATTTTATGCGATTTTTCGTATTTTTAAGTGTTTTATTGTATTCTTTAATGTATTACCATATTTAGGGTTTTTCCGAATTTGATATGCACAATATGAACTTTAATTAATATAAACAGAATCAACTTCATATGATGGGAGTGTTGCTCCAATCTCTAAAGAACTTTTAGTACGTACATCGTAAAGGATGTGTATGGCACACACGAGTCCTACCGAAGGATCACCGACATGTGTTCACAGCGAGAAACCCCAAATGAAAGATCAGTGACAAAAGAAAAGGTTTGGATAAACCCAGATGCAAAACCGTAACATGGGTTCACGCGGCGAGAAACCCAAATGAAGCATCAACAATTGTGAACATAACATGAAATGATGATTACTTAATAATTACATATAGACCGAACTAAGTACGCCATAATCGTTACATAAGTGTTTCACAAACATGAGAGTACATAAGCATAATATAGAACTAGAACATGAATTTGTGGTTGATTTCACACTTGATCAACTAGTAGCTTCGTAGTACCATCATCCGCACGACGGAAACAGAACACGAATTTCTGGTTAACTCTCATACCATTCTGTCTAACAATGTCCATCCAGTTTGTTGTAATCATGGCACCTCCTTTAGGTACTCCATTCACTTGGGACTTGTTCATCACCAACTTAATGTGAGCAACTTTTCCATCTCTGAAATGGCCTTTTATAACTGCTGGCAATTAAATGTTTGTAACAATATGCTTCATGGTGAAGCTCCTTGAAAAGTAGTGCACATAGATTTGACAAATCAGTTATACAAATTATTTCACATTTACGCAAACAAATAAATGTGAAAAGTTCGTATGTACGGAATAGTTTACCATTTTAGCTTTATTTTTCACTCTGTTGGATTTTTTGATGGTGCATATATAAAACGGGTCTTTTGGCATGTGAGCCTCAACTATTCGCTCAAGTTCATCAAATTCTTCCTCAGTCATCTTCACGTGATTGTCAAACTCAAGGAAAGCTTCAAAATCGTGCTCCTTTTTTATTCCAGGACCTTAGTGTAATTTTTGCACACATTAGCGAGATCCAATATATCAATTGCTTACAAAATAAAATTGGCATAAAATGCTTATCCCTGACAAAAACAGCATTTTTCTTCCTTTTGATTATAGCACGGATCTCAGCAGCGGTAACACGTAATGGAACCTGACGGAATATAAAAGAATAATTAAATCACATGTCATATTACGGCATGAATAATGCTAAACGTGTACATGCGCGCTAAGGGATACAAACAGTACGAATTGAAAACCAAAAGTAGCCAAGCATCCCATCGTCCAATTGATTTTTGCTCCCTAGAGCACAGTCCGCATGCATAACACCGGCCATTTGCCTACGTGGAAAAGGAGATGGAGTGGCCGGCGGCTAAAATTGCACCGACGCTAAAACGCACCTACATGATCAGCCTAGACTAGATCTACGATGAACACATTTAGATCTGTATTTTCGAATAAAGGTAATTATAAATCCGAATTTTTCATGACGAAACAAAAATTGCGAGGATTAGATCTATGTCCTCTTTGATCTATCGTCTGTCCGTACTGTCCATGGACAGTAAGTTAACCTAAATATAGATCGTTGGCAGGGTTTTGATTTTACGTACCTGCGCCATCGCGACCGAGGATCTCCGAAACTACCACCTAGCGACCGTTGTTGACGATGCTCTCTCCCGTCCAGTTTTAGATGAGACGAGGCGATATGATAAGGTGACGGGTAGATCTAAGGGAATGTGTATGTGCGGGAGGTAAATAGTCCTGGTTTAATAACATAATTACTCTAAAGGCCGAGTTTACCTTAGGATCCTCCTAGTGGCCCGACCCAACCTAATATATTAAAATTTGAATTTAAATATAAATCATATAACCATATGTTCAAAAATGACAAAAAAAATATACGGTTGTGTTTCTAATAATATGGACATCATAGAGTATTTTTTTAGAATATTTAAAAATAATGAAAAACCTTGACTTATTAGTAATGGCCCTCTTAGGTAGGCATAAACAGTCTATTTTGTAGACATGTGATTTTTTCAATAATCTTAAAATTGCCTCAGTTTTGTAGTACATGTTTATGAGGGTATGGTGGAGCAATGTGCAAAAAGAGAGCACATTCCTTGAACACTTGGCCTGACGATTCGTTCGTACTTGTCCAAAACACCCCTAAAACCCTAGATTTTAGTTGTCTACTGTGTCAAAGGCATGCCCAAGCATGGAATCATTGCTCATTGAAGTGATATAAGTGTGTGGTGTGTCATTGTGAGCCATTGTGCCAAGTTTGAGGCCATTCCTTAATAGTCCTACCGCTATCCCGACGGGTAGACGCGTTACACCCTACTATCCAAGACCGAAGCTGGCCAGTGTGGGAAGTGCATGGCCAAGCACCATCTTGTTTGTAAAACAAGGGATGTGCGTGTTTGTGAGGGCATGGTGGAGCAATGTGAAAAAGGATAGCACATTACTTGAACACTTGGTCTGACAATTCGTCCGTACTTGTCCAAAACACCCCTAAACCCCTAGATTTTAGCCGTCTACCGTGCCGAAGGCACGCCCAAGCATGCCATCATTGCTCATTGAAGTGATATAAGTGTGTGTGAGGCATTGTGCCAAGTTTGAGGCCATTCCTCAATAGTCATGCCGCTATCCCGATCGGTAGACGCGTTACACCCTACTACCCTAGACCGAAGCTGGCCAGTGTGGGAAGTGCATGGCCAAGACCATCTTGTTTGTAAAACAAGGGATGTGAGTGTTTGAGAGGGCATGGTGGAGCAATTTGCAAAAGTAGAGCACATTCCTTGAACACTTGGCCTGATGATTCTTCCGTACTTGTCCAAAACACCCCTAAAACCTTAGATTTTAGCCGTCTACCGTGCCGAAGGCATGCCCAGGAATGTCATCATTTCTCATTGAAGTGACATAAGTGTGTGGTGTGTCATTGTGAGCCATTTTGCCAAGTTTGAGGCCATTCCTCAATAGTCCTGCTGCTATCCCGATGGGTAGTCGCGTTACACCCTACTACCCTATACCGAAGCTGGCCAGTGTGGTAAGTGCATGGCCAAGCACCATCTTGTTTGTAACACAAGGGATGTGAGAGTTTGTGAGGGCATGGTGGAGAAATGTGCAAAAGGAGAGCACATTTCTTGAACACTTGGCCTGACGATTCGTCCGTACTTGTCCAAAACACCCCTAAAACCCTAGATTTTAGCCGTCTACCGTGCCGAAGGCATGCCCGAGCATGCCATCATTGCTAATTGAAGTGATATTTGTGTCATTGTGAGCCATTGTTCCAAGTTTTAGGCCATTCCTCAATAGTCCTGCCGCTAACCCGACGGGTAGACGCGTTACACCCTACTACCCTAGACCGAAGCTGGCCAGTGTGGGAAGTGCATGGGCAAGCACCATCTTGTTTGTAACACAAGGGATGTGAGTGTTTGTGAGGGCATGGTGGAGAAATGTGCAAAAGTAGAGCACATTCCTTGAACACTTGGCCTGACGATTCGTCCGTACTTGTTCAAAACACCCCTAAAACCCTAGATTTTAGTTGTCTACCATGCCGAAGGCATGCCCAAGCATTCCATCATTGCTCATTTAAGTGATATAAGTGGGTGGTATGTAATTGTGAGCCATTATTCCAAGTTTGAGGCCATTCCTCAATAGTCCTGCCGCTATCCCGACGGGTAGACGCGTTACACCCTACTACCCTAGACCAAAGCTGGCCAGTGTGGGAAGTGCATGGCCAAGCACCATCTTGTTTGTAAAACAAGGGATGTGAGTGTTTGTGAGGGCATGGTGGAGAAATGTGCAAAAGGAGAGAATATTCATTGAACACTTGGCCTGACGATTCTTCCGTACTTGTCCAAAACACCCCTAAAACCTTAGCTTTTAGCCGTCTACCATGCCGAAGGCATGCCCAGGAATGTCATCATTGCTCATTGAAGTGACATAAGTGTGTGCTGTGTCATTGTGAGCCATTTTGCCATGTTTGAGGGTATTCCTCAATAGTCCTGCTGCTATCCCAATGGGTAGACGCGTTACACCCTACTACCCTAGACCGAAGCTGGCCAGTGTGGTAAGTGCATGGCCAAGCACCATCTTGTTTGTAACACAAGGGATGTGAGAGTTTGTGAGGGCATGGTGGGGAAATGTGCAAAAGGAGAGCACATTTCTTGAACACTTGGCCTGACGATTCGTCCGTACTTGTCCAAAACACCCCTAAAACCCTGGATTTTAGCCGTCTACCGTGCCGAAGGCATGCCCAAGCATGCCATCATTGCTCATTGAAGTGATATAAGTGTGTGGTGTGTCATTGTGAGCCATTGTTCCAAGTTTTAGGCCATTCCTCAATAGTCCTGCCGCTAACCCGACGGGTAGACGCGTTACACCCTACTACCCTAGACCGAAGCTGGCCAGTGTGGGAAGTGCATGGCCAAGCACCATCTTGTTTGTAACACAAGGGATGTGAGTGTTTGTGAGGGCATGGTGGAGCAATGTGCAAAAGGAGAGCACATTCCTTGAACACTTGGCCTGATGATTCGTCTGTACTTGTCCAAAACACCCCTAAAACCCTAGATTTTAGTTGTCTACCATGTCGAAGGCATGCCCAAGCATGCCATCATTGCTCATTGAAGTGATATAAGTGGGTGGTATGTAATTGTGAGCCATTATGCCAAGTTTGAGGCCATTCCTCAATAGTCCTGCCGCTATCCCGACGGGTAGACGCATTACTGATGGGTTCGTAGCATGGAAAACAAAAAAAATCTACCGCAAGAACGAACAAAACCCAGATCTAATCTAGATAAAAGCCAAGATCTAATCTATTAGACATGTGCAACGAGATAGATCTATACTAACCCTTGTAGACCCGAAAGCGTTACGAGATCGGATCTCGTGGTTGATGTAGTCGATCACTTGCCGATCTCAAGATCGAGTAGACGATCCTTCCGGCGCCGCGTTCCGGCAGCGCTTCCGCAGTCGGTCACACATGCGGAGTCGAAGCAGACCTTCTGTTGGGGGGATACCCCCGGGTAGGGTGACTCCGAGGTATAAGGGCCGGGTTAGCCGAGGTTCGGCAAGGTCAAAGCGGATGCTGGCCAGGTCACCTCAAGGCAGGCCGGATCACGGAGTAACCCGGACCAGGGGGGGTCGCCTAACATTTTCTCATCCGACTTAAGGAGTAAGTCGGAAGTGCTTGTCTAACTTATATGCAGGAACAGGTGTGGCCGGATCTACTATGATCCGGGTCCCCGCTTAGCTTCTGGGAGAAGGAAGGAATCTCTCTGGTCAAAAAGAAGGTCCGGTACGCACCGCATGAGTGAAGAAAGCAAGGGCAGGACCACCGGGTCATGGCCGACAAGGGTGACGACGCCCATGTCGGCTGACGCGGGCACCGTAGAGGCTTACGTAGCTAAAGCATGTATGACGCGGGGGAAAAGCACCCCGGTCGGGTTACCACATTGGGAGGAGGCATATTCTTAGGAATATGCCTCCACGTATGCCCTAGGCAGGGACCGAGCCTCCTCTATATAAGGGGGGCTAGGGTTTCAGTTGAGTGCGGGTTGAGTTCTTTGAGGCCATGGTGTTTTTGTTAAGGTTCTAGGGAAAAACAGTAGGCAAGAGTAAGAGAGCTCCTTCTTCCTCCTCTCGCCAATACAGCTCAAGGAGCACTTGTAATCTTGGAGGAACAGCAATACAAACTTCTGTGTGGAGAATCACTCCACTATCCCTCCCTGGATTCCCCTAGCGTGTATTAGTCCCCACCTTTAGCCTATCCATGGCATCTGCCGTGACACCACCATGACAGTTGGCGCCCACCGTGGGGCTAGCGGCGCTAGCAGGGTTGAAGATCCGGACGGGAAACCTCACCGGCACCGGCGAACGCATCGTCTCCGGGCTTGTTCAACGCTTTGGAGCGCTGGACTTCGTCAGCGACAATGCTGGTTGCTTCGGCACGCGCCCACTTCCGTGCAACGGCCTCTTCGTCAAGCTCGGTGCGCACAAGGTCTACGTTGCGGTGGACGTATCATGCGTTCATCCGCGCCGCGTCGTCGATGCGGGGGAACCACCCCTCACTGTGGCTCGCGGGGCGCGTATCGCTCGCTCCCCGGACCATGCGGAGGTGATGATGACTGCGCCAGGTGCAGGCGCAAGCAAGGACCCAGCACCAGACCCGGAGGTAACACCTAAGGCACCAAGGAAAGGTAGAGGACCTCCACTAGAGAGGCCTGAGAACATACTGAGAGAAGCTATGGATAGCTTGGCTAACCCGGTAGCAGCAGTGGTAGATCCGGCTCGAGCCGAGCTAGAGGAAACTAGGCAAAAGATACTAGAGGGCGCAAAGAAAATAGCCGCGGCTCAGCAGTCGCTGAACATGACGCTGCGTGAGTATGCAAAGGCAAACAAAGTTGATACGGTAAAAGTAAAAGGGAGAAATCTCATGAGCGAGATGAACAGAGAAGGTGATGATGGAGCCGAGGGGTCGGAGAACTATTTATCTGTGGGGTTGCCGAGGTATAGTACCCGGCAAAGAACCTCAGAGCAGCAGATGCGGCTGCATCCAAGTTAGAGGGACTGACGGGTGAGGCCCGTCAGAGACAGCAAGATAGGGTTAACGAGCTGGTTCGGATCACGAACAGACAGAATGAAGAGCTACTGAGGGCTAACCCGGAGAGAGCTGGAGCTTCAAACATCGTACATTCGGCGATGGGTAACCCGGAGAAATCTGCTGGAGCCGCATCGTCGCCTCATGGTGGTCCAAGGAGAGAAGAGGTAGTAACCTCGGCGATTTAAACAAAGCAGATCGTCCGTCTGACCCAGACGTGCGGGAAAAGAAAAAGAAACGCGGAAAAATGATGACCGATGGAGTGTGAGCCGAGGCAAAGCTGGCCGAGGTAACCACGACCAAGGCAATGCCGGTCAAGGGAACGCTGCCAACGGCAATGCCAGACAGCGAAACTCCGCAGGAGCAGGACAACCGCAGCAGCGGAATATACCAAGACAAGAGCAAAGTGCCGGCCGAGGTATGCAACAGAAAGGTGCACCTCAGGTGCAAAACCGGTACAACGACGGCGATTCAGAGATGATGAACGCGGGGTACCCGAGACCGGACTATCATGTGATAGGGTCAAGATTGGGAAGCAGGGATTTAATGCCGGATGACGCCAGGTTGAAACTGGATCGCCTGTATAGGTCGGAACAGATCGAATGTCAACGTCCCCCGGGTCCAGCGTGCTTTGGACCCCGGATCATGAAGGATCCACCGGTACCCAACTTCCAGCTGCCCAGAGGCACGAAGACGTATGACGGCAGTACCAAGCCAGAGGATTGGCTGATAAACTATGCTACGGCTGTGAAAATTGCCACTGGCAACTTGAGATGGGCTGTACGATACATACCCTAGATGTTGAAAGGTCCGTCCAGAGTATGGCTGAACAATTTACCACCCGGAAGCATCAACTGCTGGATAGATTTTGAAAAAATGTTTATCAGCAACTTCTCAAGTACATATCAGAGGCCGAATAAGCCACAGACCCTAGCAATGTGCAAGCAGAGACCTAATGAGACAGACCATGAATTCTTGACCCGATGGTGTACCGTGAGAAACTCGTGTGAGGGTGTCATAGAGTCACAAGCCATAGCATGGTTTGCACAAGGGTGCAGGTATGGAAGCGAGCTGTGGATGAAGTTGCAAAGGAAAATGCCAATCACGTTGGCAGAGATGATCCGGATTGCGGATTCGTATGCCTTGGGTGATCCGACTCAACCTAGGCTCGTATCAAGCGAGTCCAACGAGGAATACTATCAGAGGGATGGAGCCGGGTCATCCCGGAGGAACCATTACAGAGGAAAAAGAAGAGATGATAGACCGGATCATCACTACGGTTTGCAACAAGTTGCAGATGTGAATCAAGATCAACCCGGAGCAGGGAGCAACCAACGCCAGAAAACGGGAGGGAAATGGACTACAAGAAACGATGGCAAGAAAACATGGACTCCGGAGCAAAAGAGACAGTGGCAGGAAAAGAAATACCGCCTGAGGTATACCTATGAGTCGATGTTGGACCAGCCGTGTAAGTTTCACACGACAAATCCGAATAGCTCGGCGGGTCACACAACGAGGCAATGTGAGTGGATGCGTAAAATAGAACAAGGTGGTTCGGGGAATGCTCAGGCACCCCGGAATGATCAACCTCGGCAGGAGTTACCTCGGCAGTAATTGCTCTCCGGGGCGAACACGCAACAGCTAATGTTGCCTCCCCCTCCGCCGAGGTATGACAACAATGAAAGAAGGGATGTAGTGCATCAGGTGGAAGATCAGCAACCGCAGGATCAGAGGTACCCCGGAAACGAGGGAAGGAATGAGTACAGAGAACATCACCAAAGCTATTGTGTGTTCACAACTGAGGAAACAGATAGGAAAAGCTTACAGCGTCGACATATGGAGGTCAATGCGGTAATGCCAGCAGTGACGAGGTACATGCCTTGACGACATAAGGCAAACATTCGCGAACTTGAGAAGGTTCCGGATGAAGCTTAACCCGGAAAAATGTACCTTCGGTGTCCCGTCTGGAAAATTACTCGGATTTCTCGTCTCCAGCCGAGGTATCGAAGTTAATCCAACTAAGATCCGAGCCATCGAACGAATGGAGCTGCCAAAGTGTCTTAACAATGTCCAGAAGTTCAGTGGATGCCTGGCATCGTTGAGTCGGTTTGTATGTCGGTTGGGAGAAAAGGCACTGCCTCTCTACCAACTCATGAAAAAGTCGGATAAGTTCGTTTGGACGCCACAGGCCGATGAAGCCTTTGCCCACTTAAAAAAGATGTTGGCCACTGCACCAGTGTTAGCCTCTCCACTATCAAAGGAGCCAATGTTGCTCTACATAGCCGCAACCAACCGAGTTGTAAGTGATGATTGTAGTAGGCGCGATGAAGAGGGTAAGTCGGTCAGAGGCCGATATATTACTTGAGCGAGGTATTATGCGCCTCAAAACAGAACTACCCGCACTTTCAAAAGGTGGCATATGGTGTCTATATGGCGGCTAAGAAGTTAAAGCATTACTTTGAGGAGCACCCCATCAAAGTAATATGTGAAGCTCCCATATCCGAGATAATGGGTAACAAGGATGCGAGTGGCAGAATTGCAAAATGGGCAATTGAGCTAGCCCCTTATGCGCCCCAATATGATAGAAGAGAAGTGATCAAATCTCAGGCTGTGGCGGACTTTTTTGTAGATTGGGCCGAGGTACAATACGAACCACCGCCACCAGATCCGAACTACTGGAGAATGCACTTTGACGGGTCGAAAACCAAAACCGGATTAGGCGCCGGGGTTGTGCTTACCTCGCCAAAGAAGGACCAGCTAAAATACGTATTGCAGATCCATTTCGCGGCATCGAAAAATGTCGCTGAGTACGAGGCTCTTGTGCATGGGCTCAAAGTGGCAAAAGAGATTGGCATACGTCGGATAATATGCTTTGGCGACTCGGATTTGGTGGTGCAGCAAGTGTCCGGAGTGTGGGATTCCCTGGATCCGAACATGGCACTGTACAGATTTCATGTGCAGAAGATATCTGGTTACTTTGAGGGGTGTGAATTTCACCATGTACCCCGAGTGGAAAACGAAGCTGCCGACATGCTGTCGAAGCTCAGATCGACCCGACAGGCAATTCCACCGGGTGTAGCATTGGAACACCTCAGAAAACCATCTATCAGGCCATCCCAGGAACCGACTCGATCTATGTCCCGGAAGATACGGAATCCGGAGCTGAGCCCATGGACATTGACACGGGAGGTAGTACGCGAGACCCGGGGACTGCATCAGCCAACCCGGGGACTGCCTCGGCAAACCCGGAGACTACCTCGCTAGACCCGGGGACTGCTCAGCGTGATCCGGCTGAAGTTATGCCGGTGGATCAGATGGAAATTGATGAGGAGATGTTCTCTCCACGAGCGATACAAGCTTGGGCACTACCTATATTCCAATTCCTGAAAGACGAAACGTTACCCGCTGAGGAGGTGTTAGCCAGGCAAACTCAGAGGAGAGCAAAAGCATACACGTTTATCAATTCCGAGTTGTACAAACGGAGTGTAACCAATGTCCTCCAGCGATGCGTTGACCCGGAAGAAGGGCTTGACATCCTCCGAGAGATACACCAAGGATAATGCGGGCATCATGCCTCATCCCGAGCCTTGGTGGCAAAGGCGTTCCGGCATGGATTCTACTGGCCAAGTGCCTTAGAACAAGCAGAAGATCTGGTGTGAAAATGCAATGGTTGTCAAAGGTACGCCACCAAGACACATATGCCTATGTCGGAACTCAAGACCATACCAATTACATGGCCATTTGATGTATGGTGCTTGGATATGGTTGGCCCGTTCAAACCAGCAAGAGGAAACATGACACACATTTTGGTCATGGTGGACAAGTTTACAAAATGGATTGAAGTGAAACCTATAAGAAAATGTGATGGAGCTACGGTCGTGACATTTTTCAAAGACATCATCTTGAGATACGGTTATCCACACAGTATTATAACTGATAATGGAACAAATTTTGCGGAAGGAGCATTTGCGCGCTTTTGCCGAGACAAGAAGATCCGACTCGATGTCGCCTCGGTAGCCCACCCCGCATCGAACGGACAAGTGGAAAGATCCAACGGATTAGTATTATCCGGGATAAAATCCCGGCTCATTGAGCCGCTGCAAAGATCAGCGGGGTGCTGGATAGAAGAACTACCAGCGGTACTGTGGAGTTTAAGAACAACTCCGAATCGATCAACAAGCTATACGCCATTTTTTCTGGTATATGGGGCAGAAGCTGTATTACCAGCCGACATAGAGCATGATTCGCCTAGGGTCACCCAATACACAGAAGCCGAAGTGCAAGAAGCCCGGCAAAATGATGTTGATCTGCTGGAAGAAGCAAGAGAACTGGCACTGTCTAGATCCGTCATATATCAGCAAAATCTTCGACACTATCATAGCTGGAAAGTGTGCCCCTGAGTCTTTCGGGAAGGTGATCTGGTGCTCCGGTTGGTACAACGTACTACGGGCATGCATAAATTATCCCCCCCATGGGAAGGGCCATTCATTGTGACCAAAGCACTGCACAATAATTCTTAGTATCTTATAGATGCAAAGCCAAAGGAAAAGAACAAGGCGGACAGGTCCGGAGAGGAATCTAAGCGACCGTGGAATGTAGCACTACTTCGTCCCTTCTACGCTTAGCTAAGAAGTGTATGTATCTGAGTCGTCTCATATGTCGGTATGTATGTCGGCAATGAGCTTATCAATGAAATAGCAGCGTCTCGAGCAGTAACTCGGGGACTGCCTTAATAATTATTGTTTTTGTCTCTTGTACGTTAGCTGGAATAAGTTGTTCTACTTAACCCGGATTAGTAATGTGTGAGCACCAAAAACCCAACTCTTCAACTTGCTGCTGTCCAACAAGAATTGGCTTCATGGCAAGCAAGAGAACAAGTTTGGAATTGCGTAGCACATGAAAAACGACTAAGGAAACGAATTTATCCAAGCTAACGTTTGTTTTTTGGACTAACCCTGTATTTACTTTCAAGTTATTATGGTGAATTATTTTGAGCTAAGCCTAAAAGTTTCTAAGTATTGTTAAAACAATTTTTGAAGCTCAGATTCGTAAGTCGTAAAACCGAATCAAGGTAGACACGGACCGAGCCAGAGAATTGGACGAACAAGAAAATGAAACTCGGGGACTACGCCCAAGTTAATCTGGCATAGAAACGTATGTGGCGCCCCGCTAAAACCACTAATAGAAAATCGCGTTGTTTTTGTGCATTGCATCATCATGACCGCATGCTCATGTCATCATGCCACATTGCATTTGAGCATCGTCATCATCATGCATGGTTTTGTCTAAAACTATATTTCGAAAATTCTGGTTTTGTTTTCTAAACGCCCCGTCTTTATTCAAATACAAAACCTGGGTCTCCAGAATATTTTGTTTCGTCTACAAACAGTTTTCAAATGCCCCGCTTTAAACAAATAAAAAATTTATATTATTTTAGGGGGCAGCCCGCCAGGCCCGAACCGGCCTAGCCGGCCACCCCCAAAATATCCTAACAAAACCCCAAACCTGGCCAAACCCTAGCCTAATCCCCACCTACCCCTAATCCTACCCAAAACACCACCCAGCACTGCTGTCAGCCGGGCGCGCATCCCCTTGTCCACCACCTGCGACCAGACCTTCGACCCCAGATGTGCGAACCTTTTCTGAGCCCCTATTTTATAAATGCTATATATAAAACCGGTCGCACAATAATTGTTCATCTCGCATGCATATCATAATCATGCCGGATCTTCTGCCATAGTATTAAATATTGCATCCGGTGTTTCTTTTAGTGTTTTGCTTCTTCGCGGATTAGGCCGATGAGTTGATGCGAGTATCGACAAGTTCTCCGGATATGTTCCTTCGGCAGTGTTTCCCAGGCGAGCATCTCTTCCCCTTCTACCTATTTTGCATTTATAGTCTTTATTTCTTCCTGTTGATCTATTGCTATCCGTGTCGCGATGCTTTAGTTTCCGTGCACCAGTGATATCCCGTGCAGCCTCTATATTGCCATGGACACCTCCTAATACCTGTTGTTTGGTAGATAGCTGGCCTTGCGAGTCGTAGTTGCTTGCTCAGGTGCGATCTCGTGTTGTCAAGTACCACAGTTGTTGGAAGGTTGACAGATGCTTAATGGTGGAGATGCTTACTGGTGGAGATGATCATGACTTTAAACACAACTATTAAATTTCTAGATATAACTAATGCAGAGGCATCGGTGGGTAATAGATGTTATTTGGTTCTTCCATGCTCACTTGTGTCCCGTAGGACCCCGAGTACTTGATACCTGTTCCTTGATTTTTTGCACTATCCACATCCGGGAGGCCTTATGGACCCCCCTAAGCTAGAGCTTGATTCATTTCTATTTCTTGGGGCCACAAGTAGTTTGGGGCTTTATTACTATCTTGTACTTATGCCATGCTTTACTGCTTTATTTAAGATTGTGCGTGGAGCACCTGTACTATTTTGGATGCGGAGTGTTTTCGCGGTATCGACAAGCCCAGTCACACTTTCGGGTTCCCAGTCGTTTACAGCCATTGACGCAAACCCTGGGTCCGTTCCGCAGCTGGCCAACTTTGTTGCGGGTAGCTTAGTGGGGTGGCCCCCTGAAATATTTCTGAATCTTGTGATCGCTTTGTCGTGAACGCCTCGTTGGGTTTTGAGTTGGTTTTTCCGAGGTTGATCGAGTGTGTGTTGCTATTTGTGCACCCCTGCAGGGTAAAACTTTCTGAAAGCCGTGTTCGCGGTTATCGACGACTTGGAGCATAGTATCTCGATCATAGACAAGCATAAATAAAGTAGTGCTATAAATTTGACTTAATATGTGACTAGTAATCAGCTCAATTATAACGGAATGGATATTAAAAATGCCAACAACTGGTGGATCTTGGTCGTATCGTGTTCTTATATACCTGCCTAGTAAGTATTGCAACTCCAATGGAATGTGATAAAAGTTTCAACAACTGTTGGGTTTGGGATTCCTTAGGATAATTATATCTGATTAGTAAATGTTCCAATTACACCGGAATGGTGATTAAAACTGCCCACTACTTATGCTATCAGGATGACTCCTGCTATCTATACCTGCTTAGTAATTGCTGTAACTATAACGGAATGAGTAAAATTGCCAACTGTGTGATTTCCTCGGTCCGACTTCCTCGTTTGGTCTCGAGGGGGAAATACCAGGATGGGTTTGTTTGGTGTTAGCTTCAGGTTGGTTTCGTATAGGTCTTTCTTATCCCTCTCTGATAACCGCCAGTTGTATCGAGTCTCTATAGGTTGTTTAGTGCCGTTGCGCTGCCGCTTTAGCCCACCATACCTATGTAGGCGAGAGCCGCCGAATTCTAGCCTCGCCATGTCTTGGCCTCGATCGACGCCTCTTTTCCTTTTCCCTTTGTCGGCACCCTTTTGTTTTAGGTGTTTGACGTCATTAGCAGGGTTACCCTTCCGGCTTGGCCTGGGCAGGGTTATGGACGCCATTGGTTATTCTTCAGGGATCTTAGCCCCATTTGCATCTTGTCCATAGTCGGACGCTCTATCGTTTCCAAGGTGATTTGGATCTTTGTATTATATATCTGTATTCTTGACTCATGGAGTCGTTGATGTATATATCTATTCTGTGGGTCCCATCGAGGACTGTTGTGTAATGTTATTACTTTGTTTTCCACCTGCACGAAAGTGCCTGGTGGGCGTCCTTGAATCATTTCTATGCGGGTTTGGCGGAAAAGGCTAAAACTTGCATAGGGCCGATTTGAGGGTGTTACAACGGAATAGCAAACTATCACATATCCAGCATACAATTGCACCCGGCATACCGGGGATCTGATAAATTTTCAAGTTTTTTGAACTAAGGAGCTGCAGGAGGAGGAAGTTCGGCGTCGTCGTTGCTGTCTTCAATATCTGAAGTGTCATCTTCTCCGCCCTCATCCGACCCATCTTCAACGTTCTCAATGTGCTCGTCCCCAGCGGATTCCAGGAAGCTCGGTCCTTCAACCTAGTCATGGATAGGAGAATATTCGACGAGGCTGTAGGCGCAAGCCTGGCGCCGAGCTACCCACTCCGGATCATCGGTCCATCTGGATCCAGTGCGCTGGCGTGTAAGGAGGTTGAGGTCGATCTTCTCTTACCATGTGAGAATATGGTGAAGGATAGTATCAGCTGCGGCGCGCCCAGCGGATTCTCTCCAGAGATCGAGCTGGGTCTCAGTCTCCATTAACTTCTCGACAAGAATCATGGTGGTCTCGGGCTATTCTCTCTGGGCCAGAACATGTTGAAAATGCGAACTGCAACATCGAGAATATCCTTGCCGTAATTCTTGATAATCTCCACGTGAGACGACAAGCTGACCAACATGTCCTCCATGTCGTAAGGAACCTCCTCACCAGCAGGAGCGGCAGGAGAACCCCTCGCTTGGAGAAAATCTGTAACTGCTGCGCTTGCAATAGTGATGCTCTTAGGAAATTTGCCTGAAATCCAGACAAGGGAAGAAGGTAAAGAAAAGACATATGAAGCAACCCGAAAAAGTAGGTCGGCAGGAACTTACGTGATATGTGGCTAAGTATCCGGGTTAACTCCTTGATGCAGTCATCGCGTCTCTTGCGAAGTTGCTCAAGCTCAGCGTTTGCCGACTCAAGCTGGACGTCGGATTCTTTGAGTAGCTCCTGGTCCTTGGAGATCTGGAGAGTAAGGCGCTCACGCTCTTCTGTGAAGTTCTGGCCAACCTTTTGGAGCTCGGTTTGGTGTTGGGCCTTCATCTTCTCCATCTCAGCTTTGAGCTTGGCAATCTCGTTGTCCTTAGTCCGGAGGAGAGCGAGCTTATCATCCTTTTTCTTCACCTCAGCTTGATGCTGTCCTGCTTGTTCGAGAAAATGCAGCATCATATCAGGCACGGGCACACTATCCTCAAGCGATGCTGAAATAGTATGTTGACCCGGCAGAGCCGAGGAGTGAATGTTTGCCGAGCCAAGGAGAAGAGGAAATGGAAAACACTACGAGGTCGGACAAAAGAGGACATACCCCAGATTTCCTCCAAGTTCTTCCGCATGATCTTATTCTCAGCCTCCACCCCAGCTACAGAAACCAAATGAGGAGATTAGTTCGGCGGAAGAAAGTGAAGAAAAACGGAGAAGTGCCGAGGGAGAAAATTACCCATCTTTTCATGTTCTCCACTAAGTGCAACATGTTTTGCGCCTAGCATCTTGTGGGTATCCAGCAGGCGTTGGAATTCAGCGCTCCGGCGATTGGTGGTTACCTGAAAAAAGTACAGAAATGTAAAATTAGTTTGGTACATATTCGAAGTGTACAAGATCCAGGCCAAGTGGAACTTAACCCGGCTCTAGGTGTGTGCATATTCGAAGTGTACAAGATCCGGGCCAAGTGGAACTTAACCCGGCTCTAGGTGTGTGCATATTCGAAGTGTACAAGATCCGGGCCAAGTGGAACTTAACCCGGTTCTAGGTGTGTGCATATTCGAAGTGTACAAGATCCGGGCCAAGTGGAACTTAACCCGGCTCTAGGTGTGTGCATATTTGAAGTGTACAAGATCCGGGCCAAGTGGAACTTAACCTGGCTCTAGGTGTGTGCATAATCGAAGTTCACATGGAGCTACGTTAGTTTTCTAATGAGCATCTCGCCGAGTAACAAGCTACTCCACCGGAGGCTCGGGGACTAATGGTTATTATCTACAGCATGTAAAGTAGAAACGACATACCTCCATCATTCGCCCCGCGAGGTTAATTGCCTTAGCGGCAGTATTCATCTGGGCGGAAAATTCTGCGGGGCCAAACTTTTCCGGGAGATCGTCGTTGTGGACGAACTCCACCTTATTCCAGTTCATGACAAACTCAATAAGACTCGGAGGGTACCGCTCACCGGTGGGCATATGGGGTGCCACCAAGCCCTTTGCGTGCGCTTCTTTCCTCTCAACCAAGGCAAGGGCTGGGCTGGTATGCAGAACCATCTGCTGCGCATCAGTTGGCTCTGCAGGAACATCTTTCGCTGTTGGGGCTTTCTTGGGAAGCATCGATGATAGGGTTCGCTGCCCAGCCTCGACGGATGCTGACTTGGTAGTATCTAGAGCCTTTTTTCCCTTAGCTTGCTGGGAAGAAGTAAATGCAGTGGATTTCCCCTTAGAAGCTGCTGGAGTAGTTCCTCGCCGAGGCTGAGATGACTCGGACGAGGCGGAAGAACTTGGCACTGGAGCTCTTGTAGCTGAACTTGGAGCTGTTGTTGGTTTCCTTGGTGCTTAAGAACAGTCTTTGGTCTTCAGTCAGTCCTTTAATCTTGAACCGCTGCTTTGGTGCTGGTGTTGAGATAGACTCGGTGGCTGCTGGTTGCGGCAGTGCCGAAGTGGTGGACGCCGTCGCCTCGGCTGGACCGACCCCTCCAGCTCCGAGGTCGCGTTCCTCTCGACGAGGTAGTGCGGAACCCGGAGCAGCCGCAGAACCCTATGGAATAGGGCTCAGCGGACGTGACTCGTCATCACAAGGAGGAGAAGGGCCGGATCGAAGTGGTGAAGAGATGCTTGATCCTCTCTGAGGGACCTCCACCGGAGGTCTGAAGAAGGAAATAATGTCAGAAGAGAAATAGCCATGATGCAAGGAAAGGCGAGTTACGCAACGAAAAATGACTTATGCATCCGAGGTTTCGGCCTCCTTGGGTTTCCGAGCCCTTCGTGTCCGCTTGGAGGCAGTCTTGTCTCCAGCCTTCTTTTGCCTTTTTGTGGGCTGAGAAGGTTCGGAGGAAGAACTTGATGCGGCTCCATGCTTCTTCTTCGACACCACCGGAACCGGCTCACCCGTAGCAAGTGGAGGATCCTCGTGGATATGCCCACTGGGGTTAGCTGATGCTGGAAAGGCAAAAGAAAGAGGGACAGCCTCAACAGGTTCAATCACGTCGACATCCGAGTCATCCTCATCATCGGGCCAATCTCTAAGAGAAGAAAATTTACCGCTGGGTCGTTTGGTAGCGTCGGTCATAGGGAGGAACATCTCCTGGTCCGGCTCCTCCTCATCCGGGATTTCTCGGTCCGGCGCCCACTTAAGGGTCGGGTATGTACCATCCTCGAGAGTTTGCTGAAGGAACAGCTGAGAAAAAGCACGAAGAATAGAGTCAAAGATACAACAAAAACCGACACATATTTGATCCGAAATAAGTTTGCCCCGCGAAGCTTACCGCGGGAGGGAGCCTGTCACGACAGTAGTGCTCAATTCCCCACGTCCATTCGGCGGAGAAATCCTTGTGGGTGGTGAAAAGAGCCTTAACCCGGCGAAAAATCTCCGTGTTGCTCAACTCGAAGGAGGAGGTTCGGTTGGGGTCGCGGCTGAAACTCATGTGGCACAACTTGTGGGTGCGCTTCTGGAGGGGAGAGATTCGGTTGCGCACGAACGTGATCATAGCATCCTCGTTGCGCAATCCGAGTCTCTTCAGCTTCACGAACCTCTTGTTAACTTGGTTGGCCAGAGCTGTAGGCTTCTTGGGGACCTCCTCCCAGAATTCCGTGTCAGGTGGACCCGGAGCGTAGGGCAGCAACCGAATCAAATCTTCAGTGCCCTCATTCCGGACATAGAAGAAGGTCCGCCCATCCTTTGTAGAGCTGCCCGGTAACCCGGGGGGAAACGGAAAGTCTCTGGGGCGAGATGGAGGCAGCTCCGAATTGGGTGAGCTGCTTATCCTCCGACTCTACTTGGATGTTGGGGATGACGTTGCGACGAAGGCCGAAAAACCGGATCTGTAACTACCTCGGTGAATTACGCTCCTAGTTACAAGCCTGGATGAGCAGAAATGGTTGAAATAGTACGGTGGGGCCCAAATGCCACTCACAGGTAGACCTTTCGGCCGTCCCAACCATTTCCAAACATCGGGACAAGAGCAGGCGTAATCGGCAGTGAAGGGATCAACTACATACACAAATGAGTATGTATGCAAGCCACCATACAATAGTACATCAGAGCCATTCCATCTAAAAAGAAAGGAAATATAGCAACGCCATACGGCAAGATCCAAATATCCTAGATAGATATAATAGTTTAGGATATCTCCTCATACATCAAACATCAGAGTATCAAGCGGAAAACAAGGTCCGAGTAACGGATAAGAAGCAAATCGGCATAAGATGCCCCATAAATAAGCAGATCCCGCCACAGATCTCACGGATCCTGTTCCCGGAATCTCTACACTGAATGATCGTTGCCCACATCGTCTGCCTCTTCCACCCAAAGTATCCATCTTGCGAGTGTACTGTTCATCCGAACCAATAATTTATCGTGTGAGACCCTAGGGTACTCAGAAGTCGTTATGCCTCTAAAGGGGACACAACCTGGGGTGACGCAATTGTAGCAAAAGATAAACCCTAACAATTCTATAGATACTCGCTAACCATCCGCCTAACCAGAGATAGACGGATGTCCGGGAATTAATAACAATAGTTATAACAGTAATAACGGTAATATCCACAGATCCATCCTCCTCCTCGCTTACCGACGAGGAAGCGGACGAACAACCCCTCCCATCCGTTGGCAGTTTTATTATCCATTCCATGAGTGTTGTACTATTTATTAGTCAGGTACCTAGTATAGTCAAATTAGAAGCGGTACTTTAGTTATGCTTGTCTATGATCGAGAAACTGTGCTCCAAGTCGTCCATAACCACGGACACGGCTTTGAAGTTTTACTGTAGGGTGCACAAATAGCAACACACACTCGATATGCCTCGGAAAAACCAAATCAAAACCCAACGAGGCAGTCACGACAAAGCGATCACAGGATTCAGAAATATTTCAGGGGGCCACCCCATTGAGCTACCCGCAACGAAGTTAGCTGACTCCGAGATGGCCTCAAGGTTTGTGGAGCCGGCTGTAAACGACTGGGAACCTGAAAGTGTGACTGGGCTTGTCGACATAAATAAAACGGGTCACGGACCTAAACAAGATAGTGTGCAAGACTCGCACAATTTAAATTAAAGCAAGAAAGCATGGCATAAGTACAGGATAGTAAATAAAACCTCAAACTAGTTTGTGGCCCCAAGAAATAAGAATGAATCAAGCTCAGCTCGGGGTTCATAAGCCTCCGGATGTGGATAGCGCGAATATTCAAGGAACAGGAATCAAGTACTCGGGGTCCTACGGGACACAAGTGAGCCTGAAAAACCAAATAGCGAATATGGCTCACCGATGCCACTTTCATTAGTTATCCCATTACTACTCAGGTTAAGTTGTTTAGGTACCTCGTTTTCCATCAGACACTCATAAACCCTACACATGCTGTTCTACGACTCGCATGGCTCAAACAACTCCTGTAGTAATGGCTCATGGGATGGAGGAACAAGCTTCGGTGGGGTTTAAAAGTAAAGGCTATGCAATACTTGGGATTCAGATTAATGCAATCGCGACTCAATGATGCAAGAATAAGAAAGAGGCAATAGGTACTATATGTATGCAAGCATGTGGTAGTGCTTGCCTGGCAGCTCAGTTGAAGCAAGGGATCGATCTGGGTAGTGCTCCTGGTTCTCTTGATATATCCCCTGCTCAGCGTCTATTCGAAGAAGAACCAAACAAACAAGGCCAACATAAATAAAGTGCACAAGCATATGAATAAAGTGCATCAAGCAAACAATCATGCCATGATGAATGATGCACAATTTGCATGGCATTAAAGTGGCATGGCATGGGTGAAGTGTGGAAAACAATAATAAAGCATTTTCTTGAGTTTTAATCCCATTTTATACTCAAATTAGTTGCTGTCCACAATATATTTATATGATGCATGCTTCAAATCAAACCATGGAATGCATAAACATAAAGGTCTCGTCGAGCTAATCATTTTAGACATATCATTTGTTAAATTTGGAGTTATAAAACAAAAGTTATTAAATAATTAAGAAAAAGGGCATTTTATTTGTAATTTAATCAACTTGAAATTTTACATGTTCAAAATATATTTTGGAAGCCATATTGCAAATCCTCATATTTTTCTGATTTTAAATCATATATTATTTGTATTATTTGAGTTTATAAATTAAAAGTTATATTAAAACAGATTTGAATTTTGAATTTGAAATAATTTGAAAAAGATTTGAACTTAACAGAAACAGTCAGAAACTTTTTCTACTCGGGTGAAGCTAGCCACAGTCAATGACCAGTGGGCCCAGCTTGTTGGGCAAGCCTTGAAAAGGATCTCTCACATGATTCTTTGCGGAACGTAGACTGGCAGTGGGTCCTGGGCCTGTGGGCCAGTGCCAGTGGTGAACCGTGTCCAACCACGTGGCTTCGCTGGGGATCGCGGGTTGAGGTTTACGAACTTCGGGACCCTTTTTGCAAAAAGACACGGGGGATGACATGTGGGCCAAGGGGAGCGGGGTTAAGCTGAAACAAAAGCTAGGGGCTATCTGCAAAAGGAGCCCGTCTGTTCCTCTTCTCATGAAAGGAGGATGATCGGTGCCGATCGCGTCGCGCCAGACGTGGGTTCGAACTCGCGACTGGTGCGCGAGGCAGGGCGGAGCCAACTGCGCTAGGGCGGGTAGGCGTTAGAGGCGGTGGCCTAGATAGGGTCTTGCGTCGTGAGGCGAGCAAGCAGCCTTGTCGGTGCACCGAGGGTGCACGACGAACGTCCGGCGGATCTAGGGCGGACGGCTAGGGGACCATGTCGGGGTCGGAGCTCACCGAGTGATGTTGGCGTGGCGGGATCGCTGAGGAGTTGGGCGTTGTCGAGGCTCGGCCGGGGCGGCGGTTCAAGGTGGTTTGGGCTGGTGTCGGCGATGATCGGTGGCTCTGGCGCTTCTCCTCTGCGTATGTTGGAGACGATCACGAGGGGCTGGCCTTGGTCTTCCAGGCCTTCTCGACGGCGCACTTGATGGCTGGATCGGTTGGACACGGAGGAGGCCGACGGTGGCCGGCGAGAGGGAGGTGGCGGTGGTGAGGGAAGGCAGGGGAAGAAGGGAGCGGCCAGGGCGCCTCGGCCAGATCTGGAGAGGCCAGCGGAGAGCCGTGAAGTGGTAGATAGGGACGGGAGAGGGAGGTGGTGCCGTGGGCGCGGGGTAGATGGATAAAGGTGGCTCGGTGCCACCTTTCCTCCTCCTCGCTCACGTGCTGTCGGCCGAGGTGGGCGGTGTGGCTTCCAGGTGGGCAGGGTGAGGCTCGGGCTGGGGCCACCATGGCAGAGAGAGAGCTAGAGAGAGGAGGGGGAGGCTCGGGCTAGATAGCTAGGGTTGGGAGCTTCGGTTAGGGTTAGGTATGGCTCGGGTTAGGGAGGGGAGGTAGCTAGGTGGGCCAGGGTGAGGAACCAGGTAGGGCCAGCTAGAGGAGAGAGGGGGGGCCGAGAGAGAGGGGAACATGGTAGCTAGGGTTTGGTCATGGGGATGGTGATGATGGGGTAAGGTTTAGGGTTAGAGTTAGATGGGGGTATGGTAGATTAGTGTTCTAGAGAGAGAGAGATGTGGTGTGGTTCTCTTTGACAAGATCAAGCAAGACCAAAACAAGCTCAAGCAAGAAATGGCCAAAGAGAGAAGGAAAGGAAGGTGGTGATGGGTGGATGGAGATGATGATGAGGTTTAAGCAAGACCAAAATAGATCAAGCCCAAAAGAAGGATGGATATAAAGATGATCCATTTAAAATCAAATAAAATCCAAATGACAAGCAAAAAGGTGGTACTTGCATGGCCCATGCCAATATTTATTGCCCTGTTGATTATTGTGAAAACAATATTATCACATGGCATTATTATTGTGCATTCCCAAAATTGGAATAAAGGCCAAGCAAAAGAATTAAAAAGGATGCCCCATGTGAAATAGATGGAGATGACCATGTTTGAATAGAAATGGGATTTGCTAGTGTGTATGTGCCACTAGATGCTCAATAGTCCCAAAAATATTCCCACATGAGCATAAATCCAATAACAATCCATATGGAAGCTAGGAAAAGGGGTTCCACTCACAAGGCATGCAAAGATGGCCATGTGGCTCTCATATATCAATAATGTGAAAACAACATGATGCCAAGATGAGGGCATGTGGAAAAGAATTGGATCCATCCCAACCCACATGAGCTAGAGGTAAAACCAATAAGTGCCAAGCTCATATTTAGTTGGATGGTGGAATTATAAGGTGGTGAAAAGAAAGGGTGGTGGAGTTAACAAGAGATGTGCCCCCAACTCAACTTGGGCATTTAACAATATATCAACAACCAAATACAATATCAAGAGTCAAATACAATTAACAATGCATATGAGATAAGAACCAAACAAAAAGGGGTTTTATATGATGCTCAAATGCAAGGAGGCATGATGACATGAGCATGATATAATGATGATGCAACAATTATATAGTTGAAGTAGCCAATATATTACTAGACCAAGTAGCATTACAATTGTTAGACAATTGGGATGCTACAACTCTCCCCCACTAAACAGGAATCTTGCCCCGAGATTCTAGGAAGAAGAAGAAGACTCAAACAGGGTAGGATACTTGGCACGGAGCTCATCTTCACGTTCCCAAGGCGATTAACAACGGAGTGGTGCAACCATTACACCTTGCAAAACTTGCTAGACTTGTTGCGAGTCTTGCGTTTTGCTTCAAGAACAACGAATAGAAGAGTTGAAGGATTGTCGTGAGACAAGAAGGATAGGATGGACATAGCTTCGGTTTTCTGAAGAAACATGATAAAAGAAAAGAACCACTTGTGAAAGAAAGGAAAAGATGATGTATCATGGATAAAGAAAGACACGCCGTTAAGATTAAAGATTTACTGGTACTAGAGATGATGAATCTTTGTCTCGCCGGAAGAAAAAGAGCTGGATTGGAGAGGTTTGAACCACTATGACAATAGCATCGTATCCTCTCTCGGATTTGAGAAATGAAGTTCGGAAACAATATTGCCTTTAAACAATAGAGTCCCTTGATATCAACAGAAAGATTTAGTTAGACATCGTCGGATTAGATTCTTCTTGCGCCGGTAAGAACCAAGGATCACGCAATTGAGGTGCGCGGATATAACTTCCGGAGACGGATGTGAAGCCAGATCATGGTGGAATCCCGAGAAACAAAGAATAAGGAGGATCTGAAGTTTATTGTAGAGATACATCTTGCTTTCTTTAGCCTTGAGGCTAACGCAATAGATTTGCGGCTGATGGTCTCAACCATAATTGGCTTTACCACGAAAAAAGAATTGATGAAACAAAAAGAGAGATAGCTTCCTTTCATCTTGTTTGGGGATATCGAGCACCGGTGGAAAGACGAGGACCGAAAAGAGTTTGCGTTTGTTTCCACCAGATAATTGAGGATTTTGCTCCGTGTAGACAGGGCGAGATCACCAACAAGAGATTATTGATTACTTTCTTCGAGAGAGCACTCCGGAAAACAAGGACGGAAGTAAAGTATCGGGGGATAAAAGCCACTTCTAACTTCCGTGGAATGAGTGAAATCACATTAATTCACCAATTCAATATACAAGAGCGAATGATAAGAGTAGTGGTATGGTAGCTACTCCATCCCGCACTCAAAGCATTACTCCGCACATGAATAAGAAAACCATGCAACCCAACTACCGGAACAGACTGAAGGTATAGACAAGAAGAGCTCATGGAACTCCGTTAGAAACAAGGATAGATACAAACGATTCGCCGGATTCATAGATAGATAAAGATGATGATGTTGTCGTCATGTCTGAAGTTCCAAGCCACCAGGAAGATATGAAGGAAGATTACGGAGACAACTGCAAGATTCAACAGCTACAGAAAAGATAGCACCAACTTGAACAGAAGGATTACGTAAGATCTGAAAAGTCTTCATGGCCTCCGGTGGATTGAGCATAGACGATAGAGCGAGATGGTTTCAAGAGATTACTTAACGAGATAGAGGTGAAAAGAACTCCATGTTCTTCTTGAAAAGATTGAGAGAGATTTAGTAGGCGGAACAACGATGATAACTTGCCAACAAGGAACAACTCCGGATTGGTTGAAGATGGAGGATGGAATTAACAATGGACTTTCTAATTCCAGAATTGAAGCAGTGTATTTAGCAGAAGGACGTGGTCGAGATAAGTGACTTCAAGAAGTCAGAGCTCTCACTTTGAGACTTGCACACAGGCAGTGTTCTCGAAGCTTGAGGGAAGGAGACATAGATGATCTTCCATGTTCTTCCATTGATATGGAATAGGCAAGCATATTATCAACATATACCACCATGGATTAACAAGATATTCCCAGAATACCAAGTTCGAGAGGCGGAAGAAACGAACAAATGCTCGAAACACTTTCTGAGCTCAACGCTCTTAGAAAGATCAATATTAAGAGCACGGGTTCGTGTGGAAGAAGATGCACTGGAAGAATAGATTATCTGGTCCTTCGGAAGAAAAAGAGATGTCACCTGATTCACATTGTCGATCGGATCACCGGTTACAAGATAAAGAGATCTTGGATAAGAATCGATGATAGCTCATACCTTAAGCAAAGCTATCGGAGACGAAAAGATGCAATTCCCTCGTCTCAAAGAGAATTTTGCAGATATGGGGTTGAAAAAGATGTGAAGCATGATCTATAGATGATAGACCGCCGTAGTGCCTTGAGAAACTCCGGATTGCCAAAGATGCTTGATTATGCAAAGATATGATCACGGTGTACTCAAAATCACAGGAGATAACCTTATCCTCCAGATGGTGACGGTTGATAGCATTTTTCCATATTCCAATCGACACTTATCATGAGTGGAATATAGCTATGCCGAGAGCCAAATTACAATCATCAGCATCGGATCGACAAATGTTATGTAATTAGCCCAAGAGAAAAGGAGATGAAAAGGAACTCCAGGATTAAGCGCCGGTGACAAAAGAATGAGTTAGCATGGACATGCTGATGAAAGGGAGATAGATAATGTTTCACACACGACTGAAAAAGGAGTGTGGAAACTCAGATGTATCAAAGAAAAAAATTCCGCATTTTTCGGCATGAAAATACCAATAGATGCGCAAAAACACTTACCAGGTAGGGATTAGCAACTGATGCTTACACAGAAGGTGGAGTTGCTAGAAGGAAGGACACTCTTAAGAAGATGGCACCGGTTAACAAGGAGTCAGATAGATCGCGCCGGTTTTCAAAAGGCTGTCAGTATGGAATGTACCAACAGTTGATAACCAAAGGCAGATTGTGATAACAAAAAGGATGCAACAGATAGACAAGGAATTACACACACACACACACACTTTCTATGGTATTGCGGAAACCCAGAACACGTGAATCCTAGTTTGAATTTTTAAGAAGAGGATTGAAAACGTTACACTTCCTTACCAGAAAAGGGTGGTGGGTGGGTAAGAAGAAAAGTGGAAGCAGTCCTACTCTCGCGTTTTGTTTTTCCCTAGTATACATAGCTACCAAAAATATTTGCTAGACAGACAACGACCATTTGGCTGAGACCCTGAAGGGCGGGATGGCTCTGATACCAATTGTAACTACCTCGGTGAATTACGCTCCTAGTTACAAGCCTGGATGAGCGGAAATGGTTGAAATAGTACGGTGGGGCCCAAATGCCACTCACAGGTGAACCTTTGGCCGTCCCAACCATTTCCAAACATCGGGACAAGAAGAGCAGGCGTAATCGGCAGGCGAAGGGATCAACTACATACACAAATGAGTATGTATGCAAGCCACCATACAATAGTACATCAGAGCCATTCCATCTAAAAAGAAAGGAAATATAGCAACGCCATACGGCAAGATCCAAATATCCTAGATAGATATAATAGTTTAGGATATCTCCTCATACATCAAACATCAGAGTATCAAGCGGAAGCGGAAAACAAGGTCCGAGTACGAATAAGAAGCAAATCGGCATAAGATGCCCCATAAATAAGCAGATCCCGCCCACAGATCTCATGGATCCCCGTTCCCGGAATCTCTACACCGAATGATCGTTGCCCACATCGTCCGTCTCTTCCACCCAGTATCCATCTTGCGAGTGTACCTGTTCATCTGAACCAATAATTTATCGTGTGAGACCCTAGGGTACTCAGCAAGTCGTTATGCCTCTAAAGGGGACACAACCTGGGGTGACGCAATTGCAGCAAAATATAAACCCTAACGATTCTATAGATACTCGCTAACCATCCGCCTAACCAGAGATAGACGGATGTTCGGGAATTAATAACAACAGTTATAACAGTAATAACGGTAATATCCACAGATCCATCCTCCTCCTCGCTTACCGACGAGGAAGCGGACGAACAACCCCTCCCATCCGTTGGCAGTTTTATTATCCATTCCATGAGTGTTGTACTATTTATTAGTCAGGTACCTAGTCTAGTCAAATTAGAAGCGGTACTTTAGTTATGCTTGTCTATGATCGAGAAACTGTGCTCCAAGTCGTCCATAACCGCGGACATGGCTTTCAGAAAGTTTTACCCTGCAGGGGTGCACAAATAGCAACACACACTCGATATGCCTCGGAAAAACCAAATCAAAACCCAACGAGGCGATCCGACAAAGCGATCACGAGATTCAGAAATATTTGAGGCCACCCATTGAGCTACCATAGCGAAGTTAGTGACTCGAGACGGCCTCAAGGTTTGTGGAGCCGGTGTAACGAGGAACCGAAAGTGTGGCTGGCTTGTCGATATAGCGAAAGGTCACGGACCTAACAAGATGCAGTGCGTTACCTCACACAATTTAAATTAAAGCAGTAAAGCATGGCATAAGTACAGGATAGTAAATAAAACCTCAAACTAGTTTGTGGCCCCAAGAAATAAGAATGAATCAAGCTCTGGCTCAGGGTGGTTCATAAGCCTCCCGGATGTGGATAGCACGAATATTCAAGGACCAGGAATCAAGTACTCGGGGTCCTATGGGACACAAGTGAGCCTGAAAAACCAAATAGCGAATATGGCTCACTGATGCCACTTTCATTAGTTATCCCATTACTACTCAGGTTAAGTTGTTTAGGTACCTCGTTTTCCATCAGACACTCACAAACCCTACACATGCTTTTCTACGACTCGCATGGCTCAAACAACTCCTGTAGTAATGGCTCATGGGATGGAGGAACAAGCTTCGGTGGGGTTTAAAAGTAAAGGCTATGCAATACTTGGGATTCAGATTAATGCAATCGCGACTCAATGATGCAAGAATAAGAAAGAGGCAATAGGTACTATATGTATGCAAGCATGTGGTAGTGCTTGCACAGCTCGATTGAAGCAAGGGATGGATCTGGGTAGTGCTCCTGGTTCTCTTGATATATCCCCTGCTCAACGTCTATTCGAAGAAGAACCAAACAAACAAGGCCAACATAAATAAAGTGCACAATCATATGAATAAAGTGCATCAAGCAAACAATCATGCCATGATGAATGATGCACAATTTGCATGGCATTAAAGTGGCATGGCATGGGTGAAGTGTGGAAAACAATAATAAAGCATTTTCTTGAGTTTTAATCCCATTTTATACTCAAATTAGTTGCTGTCCACAATATATTTATATGATGCATGCTTCAAATCAAACCATGGAATGCATAAACAGAAAGGTCTCGTCGAGCTAATCATTTTAGACATATCATTTGTTAAATTTGGAGTTATAAACAAAAGTTATTAAATAATTATGAAAAAGGGCATTTTATTTGTAATTTAATCAACTTGAAATTTTACATGTTCAAAATATATTTTGGAAGCCATATTGGAAATCCTCATATTTTTCTGATTTGAAATCATATATTATTTGTATTATTTGAGTTTATAAATTAAAAGTTATATTAAAACAGATTTGAATTTTGAATTTGAAATAATTTGGAAAAGATTTGAACTTAACAGAAACAGTCAGAAACTTTTTCTACTCGGGTGAAGCTAGCCACAGTCAATGACCAGTGGGCCCAGCTCTTTGAATGACAAACGCAGAAAAGGATCTCTCATGATTCTTTGCCGAACCACGAAGACTGGCAGTGGGTCCTGGGCCTCATGGGCCCGGTACCGCCAATGGTGAACCGTGTCCAACCACGTGGCTTCGCTGGGGATCGTGGGTTGAGGTTTACAAACTTCGGGACCCTTTTTGCAAAAAGACACGGGGGATGACATGTGGGCCAAGGGGGAGCGCGGGTTAAGCGAAACAAAAAGCTAGGGGGCTATGCGCAAAAAGGAGCCCGTACTGTTCCTCTTCTCCGCGAGCAGAGGACAGATCGGTGCCGATCGCGTCAGGCGCGGCACGTAGGGTTCGAACTCGCGACCTGGGTGCGCGGGCAGAGGGCGGAGCCACTGCGCTAGGGCGGGGTAGACGTTAGAGGGGCAGGCGTGGCCTAGATAGGGTCTTCTGGCGTCATGGAGCGAAAGCGCTGTTGGGTCTGCGGCACCGAGGGTGCACGACAGAACGTCCGGCGGATCTAGGGCGGTACGGCGAGGGGGACCATGTCCAGGGGGTCAGGGATCTCACCGAGGTGATGTTGGCGTGGTCGGATCGAGCAGAGGGGCGGTAGATCGTCGACGAGGCAGAGGCCGGGCGGTCTAGGGTTAGGCTCGGTGTCGACGATGATCTGGTGGCTCTGGCACTTCTCCTCCTTCTCTGCGTGTCTGCAGGACGATCAGGGCTGGCCTTGGTCTTCGAGGCCTTCTCGTGGCCTTGGCTGGATCGGCTGGACGGAGGAGGCCGGCAGTGGCAGCAGAGGGAGGTGGCGGTGGTGAGGGAAGGCAGGGGAAGAAGGGAGCGGCCAGGGCGCCTCGGCCAGATCTGGAGAGGCCAGCGGAGAGCCGTGAGGTGGTAGATAGGGACGGGAGAGGGAGGTGGTGCCGTGGGCGCGGGGTAGATGGATAAAGGTGGCTCGGTGCCACCTTTCCTCCTCCTCGCTCACGTGCTCGGTCGGCAGGGGCAGGCAGGCAGGGGGGTGTGGCTTCCAGGTGGGCAGGGTGAGGCTCGGGCTAGGGCCACCGTGGCAGAGAGAGAGCTAGAGAGAGGAGGGGGAGGCTCGGGCTAGATAGCTAGGGTTGGGAGCTTCGGTTAGGGTTAGGTATGGCTCGGGTTAGGGAGGGGAGGTAGCTAGGTGGGCCAGGGTGAGGAACCAGGTAGGGCCAGCTAGAGGAGAGAGGGGGGGCCGAGAGAGAGGGGAACATGGTAGCTAGGGTTTGGTCATGGGGATGGTGATGATGGGGTAAGGTTTAGGGTTAGAGTTAGATGGGGGTATGGTAGATTAGTGTTCTAGAGAGAGAGAGAGATGTGGTGTGGTTCTCTTTGACAAGATCAAGCAAGACCAAAACAAGCTCAAGCAAGAAATGGCCAAAGAGAGAAGGAAAGGAAGGTGGTGATGGGTGGATGGAGATGATGATGAGGTTTAAGCAAGACCAAAATAGATCAAGCCCAAAAGAAGGGATGGAGATAAAGATGATCCATTTAAAATCAAATAAAATCCAAATGACAAGCAAAAAGGTGGTACTTGCATGGCCCATGCCAATATTTATTGCCCTGTTGATTATTGTGAAAACAATATTATCACATGGCATTATTATTGTGCATTCCCGAAATTGGAATAAAGGCCAAGCAAAAGAATTAAAAAGGATGCCCCATGTGAAATAGATGGAGATAACCATGTTTGAATAGAAATGGGATTTGCTAGTGTGTATGTGCCACTAGATGCTCAATAGTCCCAAAAATATTCCCACATGAGCATAAATCCAATAACAATCCATATGGAAGCTAGGAAAAGGGGTTCCACTCACAAGGCATGCAAAGATGGCCATGTGGCTCTCATATATAAATAATGTGAAAACAACATGATGCCAAGATGAGGGCATGTGGAAAAGAATTGGATCCATCCCAACCCACATGAGCTAGAGGTAAAACCAATAAGTGCCAAGCTCATATTTAGTTGGATGGTGGAATTATAAGGTGGTGAAAAGAAAGGGTGGTGGAGTTAACAAGAGATGTGCCCCCAACTCAACTTGGGCATTTAACAATATATCAACAACCAAATACAATATCAAGAGTCAAATACAATTAACAATGCATATGAGATAAGAACCAAACAAAAAGGGGTTTTATATGATGCTCAAATGCAAGGAGGCATGATGACATGAGCATGATATAATGATGATGCAACAATTATATAGTTGAAGTAGCCAATATATTACTAGACCAAGTAGCATTACAATTGTTAGACAATTGGGATGCTACAGGATCCACAGATCCTTCGTGGGCCATAGTCCGGTATAGCCTTCGATCATAGAGGCAAAGGCGGAGAGAGAGGTGATAGCGTTGGCTGGGAGATGGTGCGGCTGCAAGTGGTAGGTGCTAACCCAATCCCGGAAGAAATCGCTCACCGGCAGACTAAATCCCCGTTGGAAGTGGCACAGGAACACGACAAACTCACCCGGATTGGGTGAGGGGGCAAGTTCGGCGGAGGGGAGACGAGCGGCGACACCGGCAGGAATGCGCCTGGTCCGGTCGAGCCAGTCAAGATCATCTTGACAGACCCAGGATCCGGCCCACGCATCGCGGTCCGCCGCGGCGACATCCTCCTCCATTTCCTGCTCGGCGACGATGAGCTCCTCCTCCGTCATCTCATATTCACTACCCTCGCTGGCGCTAGCAGCGGCGGGGATCTGAGGCCTGGATTGGCGAGGACCCGTGGTTAGGAAGTCACGCAGTGGTGGCTATGACGCAGAGGCACGGGGAGAAGCACGGCGGCGGCGCTGCTGCTAGAAGCACTGGCGGTGGCGCGGTCGCTAGGAAGACGAAGGAGAAGAGCAATGGGCAGAGGGGCGCAGAAGTGGAAAAATGCTAAGGGGTGCGCCCCTCCGCTACTTAACCACCCCCTGAGATGGGTGAGTGGGATCGCGCTGCACCAACGAGCCACATGGTGTGGCTGTGTCTCGCACGCCTCAACCAATCGGAGAAGAGCCACACAGAGGGCCACAGAGCAGAAGCAATCCCGTGACGTGATGCACTGATGCGGTAAACGAGGAGGCAGGTGTGACGTGACCCACGCACAGTGATAACTGACAATTACTGCGGCGATTACTGTGCAGGCCCTTAAAATAAGATGAGGTAATGATTAGCCTCCACGTGGGCTGGTGTACGAGAGAAGGTAACAGGGCCCGAATCAAACCATGGTAACCATGGGATCCGAGCCAAAATGGTAACCCGGCCGGCAAGTGAAAACTTGGAACGTGCGAAGGGAACGTAAATCCATATAATCCGAGATAAAGAGCTAACCCGGAAACAAACGTCCAAGGCTCGAACATAGATGAACCTGATGTGGCCTTAGCGGCCAAGGCAACTAAGACCGCACCAGCTTCGGGGACTAATGTTGGGGGGATACCCCCGGGTAGGGTCACTCCGGGGTATAAGGGCTGAGTTAGCCGAGGTTCAGCAAGGTCAAAGCGGATGCTGGCCGGGTCACCTCAAGGCAGGCCGGATCATGGAGTAACCCGGACCAGGGGGGTCGCCTAACATTGTCTCATCCTACTTAAGGAGTAAGTCGGAAGTGCTTGTCTAACTTATATGCAGGAACAGGTGTGGCCGGATCTACTATGATCCGGGTCCCCGTTTAGCTTCTGGGCGAAGGAAGGAATCTCTCTGGTCAAAAAGAAGGTCTGGTACGCACCGCATGAGCGAAGAAAGCAAGGGTAGGACCACCGGGTCATGGCCGACAAGGGTGACGACGCCCATGTCGGCTGACGCGGGCGCTGCAGAGGCTTACGTAGCTAAAGCATGTATGACGCGGGGGAAAAGCACCCCGGTCGGGTTACCACTTTGGGAGGAGGCATATTCTTAGGAATATGCCTCCACGTATGCCCTAGGCAGGGACCGAGCCTCCTCTATATAAGGGGGGCTAGGGTTTCAGTTGAGTGCGGGTTGAGTTCTTTGAGGCCATAGTGTTTTGGTTAAGGTTCTAGGGAAAAACAGTAGGCAAGAGTAAGAGAGCTCCTTCTTCCTCCTCTCGCCAATACAGCTCAAGGAGCACTTGTAATCTTGGAGGAACAGCAATACAAACTTCTGTGTGGAGAATCACTCCACTATCCCTCCCTGGATTCCCCTAGCGTGTATTAGTCCCCACCTTTAGCCTATCCATGGCATCTGCCGTGACACCACCACGACACCTTCCTCTCCCCGTTCCAGCGAGCAGCGGAGGTAGTAGATCTCTCCACGGAATCCTAGAAGCATGACGGCGTGGTGGTGGTGGTGGAGTAGAGAATTCTGCAGGGCTTCGCCTAAGCCAGAGCAGAGGGAAGGAGGAGGAGAGAGGCAACTTGAGATCTAGAGGATAGAAGGGGCTCAGGGGTTGGCGCCTCCACCCCTCTATTTAAAGGAGGGAGGCGCCATGGGGAGGTGGAGTCCTTGTAGGACTCCCCTCTCCCTTGGCCGGCAGATCAAGGAGGTGGGGAAGAGTCCTACTCCCCCACGAATCCTTGTCTTACCCCACAAGGATTCCTTGACCCTTTCTTGGTTTTCAAGCAAACTCCAAGAAATCTTCTAGAACCTTCCGGAACATTCCGAAACCTTCTAGAATCCCCATACAAATACTGCGGAACATTTCCTAACTTTAGAAAATGATCCCCAATATATGAATCTTATTCTCCGGACAATTCCGGATCTCCTCGTGATTTCCCGGATCCAATCCGAGACTCCGAACAACATTCGGTCTCCAACGCACATTCCATATCTACTTAAAACAACTTCGAACCTTAAGTGTGTCACCCTACGGTTCGTGAATATGCAGACATGATGGAGACACCTCTCCGATCAATAACCATCAGCGGGATCTGGAGATCCATAATGGCTCCCACATACTCAACGATGACTTCGTGATCGATAGAACCATTAACATACGAAACCAATTCCCTTTGTCACGCGATACTCTACTTATCCGAGGTTTGATCGTCGGTATCTCCATACCTAGTTCTACCTCGTTACAGATAAGTACTCTTTACTCGTTCCATGATATGTCATCCCTTGTGACCTAGTCACATGCTTGCAAGCTAACTAGATGACATTCCACCGAGAGGGACCAGAGCATATCTATCCGTCATATGGATGGACAAATCCCAATCTTGGTCCATGCGCTTCAACACATACTTTCAGAATACCCAATGTCACCTTTATAACCACCCAGTTACGAAGCGGAGTTTGATGTCATCAAAGTACCCATCCGGTGATGGTGATTAACATAACCTCATGGTCGAAGGATTAGGTTACTATGCATTTGAAAAGCTTGTAGCAAAACGAACTTAATGACTTGATCTTATGATATGCATACTATGGGTGTGTGTCCATCACATCACTCTCCTAATGATATGATCTTGTTATTAACGACATCCAATGTCCATGATCAGGAAACCATGATCATCCATTAATCAACAAGCTAGTTTAACAAGAGGCTTACTGGGGACTCTTTTATGTTTACAAAACACACAAGTATTAATGTTTCCTGTTAATACAATTATAGCATGGGATGTAAACATTTATCGTAAACATAAAGATATAATAATAACCACTTTATTATTGCCTGTTGGGCATATCTCCAACAGTTACACCCTACTACCCTAGACCGAAGCTGGCCAGTGTGGGAAGTGCATGGCCAAGCACCATATTGTTTGTAAAACAAGGGATATGAGTGTTTGTGAGGGCATGGTGGAGCAATGTGCAAAAGGATAGCACATTCATTGAACACTTGGCCTGATGATTCGTCCGTACTTGTCCAAAACACCCCTAAAACCCTAGATTTTAGCCGTCTACCGTGCCGAAGGCACGCCCAAGCATGCCATCATTGCTCATTGAAGTGATATAAGTGTGTGTGAGGCATTGTGCCAAGTTTGAGGCCATTCCTCAATAGTCCTACCGCTATCCCAATTGGTAGACGCGTTACACCCTACTACCCTAGACCGAAGCTGGCCAGTGTGGGAAGTGCATGGCCAAGCACCATCTTGTTTGTAAAACAAGGGATGTGAGTGTTTGTGAGGGCATGTTGGAGCAATGTGCAAAAGGAGAGCACATTCCTTGAACACTTGGTCTGACGATTCTTCCGTACTTGTCCAAAACTCCCCTAAAACCCTAGATTTTAGCCGTCTACCGTGCCGAAGGCAAGTCCAAGAATGCCATCATTGCTCATTGAAGTGATATAAGTGTGTGGTGTGTCATTTTGAGCCATTTTCCCAAGTTTGAGGCCATTCCTCAATAGTCCTGCTGCTATCCCGACGGGTAGACGTGTTACACCCTACTATCCTAGACCGAAGCTGGCCAGTGTGGTAAGTGCGTGGCCAAGCAGCATCTCGTTTGTAACACAAGGGATGTGAGATTTTGTGAGGGGATGGTGGAGAAATGTGCAAAAGGAGAGCACATTTCTTGAACACTTAGCCTGACGAGTCGTCCGTACTTGTCCAAAACACCCCTAAAACCCTAGATTTTAGCCGCTCATCAGGTCAAGGCATGCCCAAGCATGCCATCATTGCTCATTGAAGTGATATAAGTGTGTTGTGTGCCATTGTGAGCCATTGTGCCAAGTTTGACGACATTCCTCAATAGTCCTGCCGCTAACCCGATGGGTAGACGCGTTACACCCTACTACCCTAGACCGAAGCTGGCCAGTGTGGGAAGTGCATGGCCAAGAACCATCTTGTTTATAACACAAGGGATGTGAGTGTTTGTAAGGGCATGGTGGAGCAATGTTCAAAAGGAGAGCACATTCCTTGAACACTTGGCCTGACAATTCGTCCGTACTTGTCCAAAACACTCCTAAAACCTTAGATTTTAGTTTTCTACCGTGCCGAAGGCATGCCCAAGCATGCCATCATTGCTAATTGAAGTGATATAAGTGTGTTGTGTGTCATTGTGAGCCATTATGCCAAGTTTTAGGCCATTCCTCAATAGTCCTGCCGCTATCCCGACGGGTAGACGCGTTACACCCTACTACCCTAGACCGAAGCTGGCCAGTGAGGGAAGTGCATGGCCAAGCACCATCTTGTTTGTAAAACAAGGATTTGAGTGTTTTTGAGGGAATGGTGGAGCAATGTGCAAAAGTAGAGAACATTCCTTGAACACTTGGCCTAACGATTCGTCCGTACTTCTCCAAAACACCCCTAAAACCCTAGATTTTAGCCGTCTACCGTGCCGAAGGCATGCCCAAGCATGCCATCATTGCTCACTGAAGTGATATAAGTGTGTGGTGTGTCATTGTGAGACATTGTGCCAAGTTTGAGGCCATTCCTCAATAGTCCTGCCGCTATCCCGACGGGTAGACGCGTTACACCCTACTACCCTAGACCGAAGCTGGCCAGTGTGGGAAGTGCATGGCCAAGCACCATCTTGTTTGTAAAACAAGGGATGTGAGTTTTTTTGAGTGCATGGTGGAGCAATGTGCAAAAGGAGAGCACATTCCATGAACACTTGGCTTGACGATTTGCCGTACTTGTCCAAAACACCCCTAAAACCCTTAATTTTAGCCGTCTACCGTGCCGAAGGCATGCCCAAGCATACCATAATTGCTCATTGAAGTGATATAAGTGTGTGGTGTGTAATTGTGAGCCATTGTGCCAAGTTTGAGGCCATTGCTCAATAGTCCTGCCGCTATCCCGACGCGTTACACCCTACTACCCTAGACCGAAGCTAGCCAGTGTGGGAAGTGCATGGCCAAGCACCATCTTGTTTGTAAAACAAGGGATGTGAGTGTTTGTGAGGTCATGGTGTAGCAATGTCCAAATGGAGAGCACATTCCTTGAACACTTGGCCTGATGATTCGTCTGTACTTGTGCAAAACAGCCCTAAAACCCTAGATTTTAGCCGTCTACCGTGCCGAAGGCATGCCCAAGCATGACATCATTGCTCATTGAAGTGATATAAGTGTGTGGTGTGTCATTGTGAGCCATTGTGCCAAGTTTGAGGTCATTCCTCAATAGTCATGCCGCTATCCCGACGGGTAGACGCGTTACACCCTACTACCCTCGACCGAAGCTGGCCAGTGTGGGAAGTGCATGGCCAAGCACCATCTTGTTTGTAACACATGGTATGTGAGTGTTTGTGAGGGCATGTTGGAGCAATGTGCAAAAGGAGAGCACATTCCTTGAACACTTGGTGTGACGATTCTTCCGTACTTGTCCAAAACACCCCTAAAACCCTAGATTTTAGCCGTCTACTGTGCCGAAGGCAAGTCCAAGAATGCCATCATTGCTCATTGAAGTGATATAAGTGTGTGGTGTGTCATTTTGATCCATTTTCCCAAGTTTGAGGCCATTCCTCAATAGTCCTGCTGCTATCCCGACGGGTAGACGTGTTACACCCTACTATCCTAGACCGAAGCTGGCCAGTGTGGTAAGTGCGTGGCCAAGCAGCATCTCGTTTGTAACACAAGGGATGTGAGATTTTGTGAGGGGATGGTGGAGAAATGTGCAAAAGGAGAGCACATTTCTTGAACACTTAGCCTGACGAGTCGTCCGTACTTGTCCAAAACACCCCTAAAACCCTAGATTTTAGCCGTCTACCGTGCCGAAGGCATCCCAAGCATGCCATCATTGCCCATTGAAGTGATATAAGTGTGTTGTGTGCCATTGTGAGCCATTGTGCCAAGTTTGACGACATTCCTCAATAGTCCTGCCGCTAACCCGATGGGTAGACGCGTTACACCCTACTACCCTAGACCGAAGCTGGCCAGTGTGGGAAGTGCATGGCCAAGAACCATCTTGTTTCTAACACAAGGGATGTGAGTGTTTGTAAGGGCATGGTGGAGCAATGTTCAAAAGGAGAGCACATTCCTTGAACACTTGGCCTGACAATTCGTCCGTACTTGTCCAAAACACTCCTAAAACCTTAGATTTTAGTTTTCTACCGTGCCGAAGGCATGCCCAAGCATGCCATCATTGCTAATTGAAGTGATATAAGTGTGTGGTGTGTCATTGTGAGCCATTATGCCAAGTTTGAGGCCATTCCTCAATAGTCCTGCCGCTATCCCGACGGGTAGACGCGTTACACCCTACTACCCTAGACCGAAGCTGGCCAGTGAGGGAAATGCATGGCCAAGCACCATCTTGTTTGTAAAACAAGGATTTGAGTGTTTTTGAGGGAATGGTGGAGCAATGTGCAAAAGTAGAGAACATTCCTTGAACACTTGGCCTAACGATTCGTCCGTACTTCTCCAAAACACCCCTAAAACCCTAGATTTTAGCCGTCTACCGTGCCGAAGGCATGCCCAAGCATGCCATCATTGCTCACTGAAGTGATATAAGTGTGTGGTGTGTCATTGTGAGACATTGTGCCAAGTTTGAGGCCATTCCTCAATAGTCCTACAGCTATCCTGACGGGTAGACGCGTTACACCCTACTACCCTAGACCGAAGCTGGCCAGTGTGGGAAGTGCATGGCCAAGCACCATCTTGTTTGTAAAACAAGGGATGTGAGTGTTTTTGAGTGCATGGTGGAGCAATGTGCAAAAGGAGAGCACATTCCATGAACACTTGGCTTGACGATTTGCCGTACTTGTCCAAAACACCCCTAAAACCCTTAATTTTAGTCGTCTACCGTGTCGAAGGCATGCCCAAGCATACCATAATTGCTCATTGAAGTGATATAAGTGTGTGGTGTGTAATTGTGAGCCATTGTGCCAAGTTTGAGGCCATTGCTCAATAGTCCTGCCGCTATCCCGACGCGTTACACCCTACTACCCTAGACCGAAGCTAGCCAGTGTGGGAAGTGCATGGCCAAGCACCATCTTGTTTGTAAAACAAGGGATGTGAGTGTTTGTGAGGTCATGGTGTAGCAATGTGCAAATGGAGAGCACATTCCTTGAACACTTGGCCTGATGATTCGTCTGTACTTGTGCAAAACAGCCCTAAAACCCTAGATTTTAGCCGTCTACCGTGTCGAAGGCATGCCCAAGCATGACATCATTGCTCATTGAAGTGATATAAGTGTGTGGTGTGTCATTGTGAGCCATTGTGCCAAGTTTGAGGTCATTCCTCAATAGTCATGCCGCTATCCCGACGGGTAGACGCGTTACACCCTACTACCCTCGACCGAAGCTGGCCAGTGTGGGAAGTGCATGGCCAAGCACCATCTTGTTTGTAACACATGGTATGTGAGTGTTTGTGAGGTCATGGTGGAGCAATGTGCAAAAGGAGAGCATATTCCTTGAACACTTGGCCTGACGATTCGTCCGTACTTGTCCAAAACACCCCTAAAACCCAAGATTTTAGCCGTCTACCGTGCCGAAGGCATGCCCAAGCATACCATAATTGCTCATTGAAGTGATATAAGTGTGTGGTGTGTAATTGTGAGTGATTGTGCCAAGTTTGAGGCCATTGCTCAATAGTCATGCCGCTATCCCGACGGGATGACGCGTTACACCCTACTACCCTAGACCGAAGCTGGCCAGTGTGGGAAGTGCATGACCAAGCACCATCTTGTTTGTAAAACAAGGGATGTGAGTGTTTGTGAGGTCATGGTGTAGCAATGTGCAAATGGAGAGCACATTCCTTGAACACTTGGCCTGATGATTCATCTGTACTTGTCCAAAACACCCCTAAAACCCTAGATTTTAGCCGTCTACTGTGCCGAAGGCATGCCCAAGCATGCCATCATTGCTCATTGAAGTGATATAAGTGGGTGGTGTGTCATTGTGAGCCATTGTGCCAAGTTTGAGGCCATTCCTCAATAGTCCTACCACTATCCCGACGGGTAGACGCGTTACACCCTACTACCCTAGACGAAGCTGGCCAGTGTGGGAAGTGCATGGCCAAGCACCATCTTGTTTGTAAAACAAGGGATGTGAGTGTTTGTGAGGGCATGGTGGAGCAATGTGCAAAAGGAGAGCACATTCCTTGAACAATTGGCCTGACGATTCGTCCGTACTTGTCCAAAACACCCCTAAAACCCTAGATTTTAACCGTCTACCGTGCCGAAGGCATGCCCAAGCATGCCATCATTGCTCACTGTAGTGATATAAGTGTGTGGTGTGTCATTGTGAGCCATTGTTCCAAGTTCGAGGCCATTCCTCAATAGTCCTGCCGGTATCCTGACGGGTAGCCGCGTTACACCCTACTACCCTAGACCAAAGCTGGCCAGTGTGGGAAGTGTATGGCCAAGCACCATCTTGTTTGTAAAACAAGGGATGTGAGTGTTTGAGGGCATGGTGGAGCAATGTGCAAAAGGAGAGCACATTCCTTGAACACTTGGCCTGACGATTCGTCCGTACTTGTCCAAAACACCCCTAAAACCCTAGATTTTAGCCGTCTACCGTGCCGAAGTCAGAGGATGTACCATTACATCAGCAAACAGATACAACAGAGACATCACAGAGGTACGTTCACTTGCTTTAAAAATTATTCAACACACGGATACAGCAGAGACACACAGAGGATATACATTACATCATCAACGCACATGGATTTTCATTTATGCTGAATAAGCATCAGACAAAGGACAACTAACAACCCTATTACGCATTTTAGAAGAAGCACTGCTTCTGTAAGAAGATCAACCGTAGAGACCAACTTCATTAGTACGAGTTCCTCATTCCTAGGCTTTAATGCTGCTCTTTCTTTTTTCCTTAACTCTAGAGTTTCCCTCCTCTCCTCTTCCCATCCATAAGCATCTATTGCTACTTCACTAGTCAGAATATCGTTCTCACACAAGGACTCCACGTACTTCATCTCCCACCGCCAAAAATTGCATTCAGTCTGTAAAATTAGGAAAACTGAATATCAAACATTGAATTTTGTATGAACGCTGCTCATATTGTAGCTACGTGCGCCATCGACTGCATGAAAATCAAACCAAAATGCTTACCCCGTGAGTTTTGCACTTGTAAAATACCCAGACATCATGGTCATCGGTTCCGGAGATGTGCCTATTGACGACGATGTTGCAGTCGAAGCAGGGAACCAGGGGAATGTAGGGCGGACAGTGCCGATTATGTGACGTGCGGGACGACCTTGAAATAGACATGGCGGCCATTAAGGATCCCGACCAGGGCGACAACTCCGACGGTAGATAGCTCAGGCGGCAATGCCACAATTATTTTGGGAAGGCGGTGGGAGGAAGTTAGGGTTTCTGTTTCTCTTATAAATAGCCAGGCCGCATTACCTGGGTGTCTTATTGGACCGGCCTTCATAGTTTTATTCCTCTTATAAAACCCAACTGCCATCCCTGCACTGACATACATTTCTGTAAACCAGGGCTACCACCGCCGGCTACTCTTACTATCATCTAGAGTCTCACATAAGACTATTACCACAAATGCACCGTTGATGCCACACTAAAAGTGAAACTTTAATCAATGTAATGCAGCTGATCATTTAATTTATGCCACTATCAACTAGCTAAAGAAACCCAAATACATATACATTCCCTAGATTTCCTTGTTCTCCCTTTATGCCACCATTTCCCGCAAATAAACAACCATAGTACATATGCATAGGATTAAAAATATCAGGAACAAACCAGGTTAAACATGAAACAGCCTTCTTAAGAACGAACATTAGATTGTTCAAACACTAGTTCAACCACAGTAATTAACGAATTGGATCAAGTTCAACACAACATAGATAAACATAGTCCAAACATAACAACCAGATTAGCAAAGAGACACACAAGACACAATCTATGCCTGGGGGAGGTGCTTCAACAGGAACACGCCATAAGCAGCGTGTTTAGCCTTCAGGTGCGGCTTATGCTTCTGGCTGCCAGATCCATAGTAGGTAGCATGCTGCAGCATTCGCAGATAGTCCTTTGGCATCTCCTTCTGAAAGCACCACGGACACTTGTACTCCCCTGGGCCTAGAAGATAGGGGATGTCCCTAGCCTTGAGCTTCTTCAGCACAGCACGGCTCTTGCGGTCCCTGTCCTCCACATCACTCCTGACATCGTCTGACCCCTGTGAAAATTTGTGAAATGAAATAAGGCTTACAATAATTACTCTGTGAAATAAGACTATATGTGCCACATATTATACAATGGGAAACTTGGACAATTGATTTTTAATTGAACATTTAAAAATCATAACAGAATAGTTGGTATGTCACACATATGAAGTTAGATCAGAGCAGCATTATGTATAAATCAAATATGTGTAGCAAAACAAAACATGCTAGAAGCATTAGTGCAACAAAAAATTATGCCTTACAAGCAGATTGATCTATCACACTTATTAATCTTAAGTTGTATCACTGCAGCATTAAATACCAACTAAAGTTTGCATCAGAACAACCCATGTGCTGAAAGTAGTATTGCAATAAATATTATAATCTTATGAAGCAGGATGTTGTATCACACGTAATAATCTTAAGCTAGATCACATCAGCATTAACTACCATCTTATGTGTGGAGCATAAGAAAACAGCTCCTGAAAGTGTAGTGCAACAAAAATAATAAACCAATAAAGCAAGACAACAATGACTATTACTAGCAGTACTACAACCAGAAATGTATGCATCTGTAACAAAACACATAAACTTTCAGCTCTAAAACTGCAACTACACAAATTCTTGATATGTTACAAATATTTTACAAATACAAATACAAAACAACTATCATTAATATACTAGAACCATATGTTCTATGTGAGACAAGCATTTCAAAAGACTAGCAAATTACCAAGGTAGACACTCTGACTATGAGTACATAGACTAGGTATATTTAGCTCATTATAAAGTGATCAGATGATCTAATGAACTAAATTCATAAGAAAAGTAAATGACACCAAATACATTCTACACAACAGTACAACAGTATATTGACATGCAACTGGTACAGATTTCCATGTCTCTTTTACTTAACTATTACAAGCAAATTCACAAACTAGCTATCCATGATCACATTACCTAAATTTACAATATCGAAGTGGTCGCAAGTAGAACTCATAAATCAATTATATGTGTAGATCAATAGGCAGCAGCCCCATTCCATTTTCATTGCAAATGAAATACCAGGCTCTTACTTGTCATATCGTTCAAGACCAAAAACTCAGGCACAAAGGCTAAGCATAAGCTACAGCATCTAAGCGCATATAAATCTGACACAGATTACAGATATCATAACATTCAAAGTAAGAGGAACCACTCGAATGGCAGGGAACTATTTATTTTTCTTCTTTTGGCAAAGGGCAGCACCGTGCGGTCCATGGGGGATAATTCCCCGAGTAACGCCTTACGAAATCGTGTTTACGGAAAAACGTGGAGATCGCACTATGGGTTAATTCCCTAGGTCCCCTCAGGGACACTGTCCTCCAAAATAGCCCTATATCCATTTTCTACAAACCTCCGCTGTTTGCTAAAAAGAAAGTCCATTTTTTCTACACGTAAAAAAAAATATTCGTTCAGAGATAAAAAATTAAAAAGACACATTTTTCCGGACACCTTAATTCTGTCGGACACTTTGTACATAATATTTGTGCTAATATAGTAAAACTGACTTCGCCAGAGACTTTTTTTCAAAAAAAAGGACTTTGTCAGAGACTTGCCGGAGACTTTTATCGGAGACCTCGTCGGATACGTCGTAGCAAGATGTTCGCGCAATTGTAGCAAAATCAGAAAATAGATATAGCAAAATAATTATGCTAATGTAGCAAAAAAGACAACTTCGCCGGACACGTTGTTAGAGACGTCGTAGCAAAAACTGTACTATTATAGTAAAAAATGAGAAATATTTGTAGCAAAAAAATGTCACTAGGCCATCATAGAAAAAATCATTAGAATGGGTCCTCCGGTGAGACTCTTATAATGCAAAACTGCAGAAGATTGTAGCGCTAAATTTTTCTTATAAAGCAAAACCGCATAACGTTTGTAGCACAAAAATTATGAGTATAAGTTGCAAAATCCCCTCGTAGCAAATCTGGCCCATGGCAGGCGCCATGGGAGGTAGCAGAGCAGGTGGACGCTGTGGGAGATGACCATCATCATTGACAGTGACAACCGTGGTGGGGAAGTTAATGGCGCATGAGCACGTGCGACGGGCTCATTACTATTAAGAAACAGCTCTTGTGTGACGCATGGAAATCCATTTTCTGTGGAGCATATCTTAGTCGCCATTTAGTCACCACTCGTATCTGCTTCCCATGGCGCATATAAATATGCGCCGCAGATGTCTCAGAATTTTGTGGCGTATTTCTTCATATGCGTCACAGGAACATGTTCAGTGGCGCATTTCTTCATATGCGCCACAGAAAGCATATGCACCACAGGCATATTTTATATATGCGCCACTGACTATATAACATGTATTCAAAGTAAAATACGTTCCTGGTGTATAATCATGTATTTATACAGGATTTATATAGTATTTATCTAGATCAGTATAAACAGTACATTGCACAAGTAGTAGATGAAAACCGACATATAATACAAACAAAAGTATAATGTCATCACACTTAGAGCCCGATCGAGATACATATATAGTGTCAAATGCCCAATTTTTACACAAGTGCCGAATACAAAGTTCATATCATCTCACTTACAAATATGAAGTGGTCACCGCCGCTTACACTAGGATCAAATAGAATACAGTTGTGATGATGGTGAGTAAGAGCATGAGCCCGACCAATATCTTCATCCAGTTCTTCTTCCACAGGTGGTTCCTCCACTTGGCTACCGCCTCCTCTCTAGTCGCGTATCCTTTGTAGATGTTGTCGCTGAACTTGTTCACTTGTTTGTGACAATCCTCCCACTCCTCGTAGACTCCTGGAACCCTACCCATGTACACCACATACCACCTCGTCGCCATCTCTATAGACGACAAGGCATATTAGTAAAAATGCAACGAAATGAATTAATAAAGGGTTCACATCCATATATATATATTCACAAAATATAAAACAAAGGATCCATCAACCTAAAAGATAGCATCTCGCGATTATCATAGAAGTAATAGGTTCAACGACAACACGACCACAAGATAGTTTAAGTCTAACAACAATGACCATTTCGACCACAAGATAGTAAAGTTTATGACACACACACTACAGCAGGCGTCCATCGAGAATATACACACACTGGATCATGCTAGAGGCACACATCGATCATGAAGACTTCTTCTTCTCGCTCGGCTTCGGGAACGGTATATAGCCCTCTTTCATCATCCACGTCCTTGTGTCACCCTGCTTACGGCGGCGTTCTTCGATCTCCCTCTTACTCAACCCTTTGCTTGTTGTAGCCCCCCTTGTGTTGACATCATCAATGATGACTTGCGACAACTTTTGATGAATGCGATGGAAGTCTTCTCTAAGATCATCATCGTCGCTTCGCGCCAAAGTTTCGGCCCATCCTCGGAGACTAGATGGCAGCGTTAGGTTCTGGCAATCCCGAACATAGCCTTTAAGGTGATGGAGGACGTATGATGACCCACAAGTATAGGGGGTGTATCGCAGTATTTTCGATAAGTAAGAGTGTCGAACCCAACGAGGAGCAGAAGGTGCTGGCTAGTGGTATGGATCAGGAATTCTCTGCAAATACTTAACAAACGGATTTTTAGGAATTTTTCGATAAAGCAAGTAAAAAAATACGAGTAAATAAAAGATAGTAAGAATAAATGCAGAAAGTGGCCCAATCCTTTATGCAGCAAATGACAAGCCGGTTGTATTACTTAAGATGACCAAACGTTCTCGAGGACACATGGGAAGACTGTCAAGTGCTTTCGCTTCATATAGTTAATTAATCTTCTTTAGCTTGCTAAGTGTTGTGTGGGTGAACCTGTGCTAATGTACCGACCTTCCTAGGACTAATACATACTTGTGATTATACCCCTTGCAAACATCCGTAAGTACAAGAAAGTAATTAAGGTAGAAACCTAACCACAGCTTTAAACTCTAAGACCCTTACGTCCCTTGTGCAATGGGTTCATAATGGGGGTTCAGGTTTCTATCACTCCGGCAACCCCTACGATTAGTAGCCAAATACACAATGCATTCCCCTAGGCCCATATAGGTGAAGTGTCATGTAGTCGACGTTCACATGACACCACTAGAAGAAGTACACCACAACTTAAATAACAATCTATTGAATCTTTCTCAACGCAACTCCACTACTAACAACAAGACTTCTCCCATGTCCTCAAGAACAAAACGAACTACTGACAAGACATCATATGGGTCATGATCAGAGATGGAATAATGATGTATAACAATCTGAACATAAACAATAATTCAATGGTTCACTCAATAGCATCAACTACAAAGAGTAATCAACACCGGGAAAGTTTCCCCTATGAACTATAGCAAGATTCAACCAATTGTTATAGCAATATGGAGATGGTGATGAGGGTGTTGATGGTGATGATGGTGGTGGTGATGATGATGATGATCCCGATGAAGTCCAGCTTGATGGTGGTGTTGATGGCGACGATCTCCCCTCTCCGGGAAGGAATTCCTCTGGCAGAAATCTGTCTGCGGGAGAGATCTTTCTCTCTCGATGTTTTCCGCCCCGCAGAGGCGGCGAAATCTTTCTGTGGTCGCTCCCTTAGTCTTAGGGTTTCGGGAGGAAGATATACGCTAGAGGAGAGAGGCTGGAGTGGGCCAGGGTGGCCACACCACTCCTTGGCGCGGCCTAGGCCTGCCCGCGCCATGGGGTGGTGTGGGCCCCCTATGGCCCGCCTCCACTCCATCTTCTGGCATCTTGAGTCTTCTGGAAAAATAGAATTTTCCGTATATTTTTCCGGATTTATTGATCTTCGCGAATTTTGTCTCCAAACAGCACCTTTTCCATCAGAATCCTGACTGCAGCGGTCCATGCTCCAAAAGTCATCAACCATGCAAAAATAGATGAAATAACATAAGTATCACCTCTCAATACGAAATATATCAATGAATAATAGTGAATTAAGACATAGAATAGTGATGCAAAATGGACGTATCAGGGGTTTCGGGAGGATAATATATGCCAGAGGGGAGTGCCAGGGGTGGACCAGGGCGGCCACACCACCTGGTGGCGCGGCCTAGGCTGGCCCGCGCCAGGGGGTGGTGTGGGCCCCCTATGGCCCATCTCCAGCCCCTTCCGCTTCCTTAAGTCTTGTGGGAAAATAGGATTTTCCATATATTTTCCGGATTTTCTGATCTTCAATTTTGCCTCCAAACAACACCTTTTCCATCGAATCCCGATTGCAGGTCCATGCTCCAAAAGTCATCAACCATGCAAAAACAGATGAAATAACATAAGTATCACCTCTCAATACGAAATATACCAATGAATAACAGTGAATTATGACATAGAATAGTGATGCAAAATGGCCGTATCAACTCCCCCAAGCTTAGACTTCGCTTGTCCCCAAGCGAAACTAAGCTCAATAAACATGACCTCAGGTTTATGGAGTGAAGAGTCGATAAAAGAATACGGACAAGAAGCATCACATTCATCAAATACATAGATCCTAATAGAAGACAACTCACTATTATATAATTCAACTTGCAATGAGTAAAGGAAACACAATAAAGATACATAAAGTAAATCATAATTGGTAATGGCAAACTTAGCTCTTGGTCGAAGAATAGTTGATAATTTGCTGGAGTTCACAAATACTGGTTTTCAATGATAGCTTTCAAAGTAGTAAACACCAAGATAAGAGCAATGTGCAAAACAAGGAACATAAGAAACATGATTGAATAAATCATCATATGAATGAATGAAACACAACAACTCAAAATACTTGCTGAGATAGAAGGGAATAGGTTTACTGACTCAACTACAAAGTAAAAGAAAGGCCCTTCGCAGAGGGAAGCAGGGATTGTAAGTCTCATAAAGAGCTCCCAAAAATTATGATACTTACTAGCTTTCAGCTCTCATTGCCCCTATCATAGGCATGTTTAGGTGATTAAGGTTAAAGTGACACAACTAATAGGATATGCTTGACAAGTTATAAGTTGAAATCTCATGCCCCTTACTTATGAGTACCGAACCTCATGCTACTCAACTTCAGTCACGAGTAAGATCTTGTCATTGTAAATACAAGTGTATCATTGAGAACCGCCAACGGGGTACCCCTTGCACATGATACAGGAGCTATCCCATAATCAAAATGACAAGGCAAGCAGACAGTGAGTATCTTAGCGATCTTTTTATTTTCTATTTGCATAGGTTTTTATTGAGGATGCTTCATAAAATACTCACTATAGTTATGCTGCAAGTTTCCACCATGATTAGGCATGGCTTAGGCTAGCGGCCCAGGCGTTTCTCTAACACACATATGAACTCCATGATCTTACAAGTTCCCCTTTTATTTCACACCGCCGGGATCCATAAGCAAAAGAACATGATATCATCTAGGTACAAAGTACCAATGAAGTGTTGAAAGAGGTCCCCATGATACATGGTTCTGCTAACTTCAACTCATAAAGCGCAAGCATATACGCAACAAAGAAGGACCCAATGGTCCAGGTTATTAAATGCAAGAAAAGTAAAGTGTGCCATCAAGTTCGTGAGAGCTTTAATCACTAATTTTCACATAACAAGTTTAATTTGGGAGATAGATAAAACAAGAATTTACTAGGCATAGCAATAATGCTAATAGGTAGGTATGGTGGACACAAATGGCAAAGGTTTTGGTTTAAGGAAGTGGATGCACGAGAAGAATTCCCTCTCAGTACGGGTTTTTGGCTAGCAAGGTTGGGTAGAAAGTATAAGAGTTGAAGGAAACAAACAAACATACAAGTGATAAAAACAAACATGTAATATTCCTTGGAAGCACAAAAGATCTTAACTAGAGAATACTAGACTTATGAGCAAGTCAAGAAAGAAAGATGATGAAATTATTTTTCTTTAGAGTACTTCTATCTTTTTCATTCAACTCTCAAAAATAGTGTTGCTACTGACCGAGCCAGGTTTGCCAAAACCAACTAAATTAACTCAATGATCCCAAAGTGATACCAATATAACAACAAGATCAATCATATAACCACGAATTGAAAACTAATATAAGCTATGAAAAAGAGTGAATGATAGAACTTCTCATTAATATTCCATAACGGCAACTCACACCAAGGGATACATATCTAACGAGAGAGGGGACACTTCCATAATGCAAACCATCCTACATAATAACTTCTCTATTCATGATATGACTCTACTAATAAGGCAAAAAGATAGAAGATAGTGATGTGATACCGCGACACTCCCCCAAGCTTCGAACAAACCAAGGGGATGCCAAACCTGATGACGAATTACTCCTTCGGTGGTGGTGGTAATATTTTCTTAGTTGACTTGAGGAAATCTTCCAGCATCTTGCGAAGCCTATTATTCTCCCATTGAAGCGTGTCCACCTTCCTCTGCAGGTCTCGATACTTATCGCAGAACTCCTTAGTGACTCGTAGGGCTTCCGCTGATGTAGGGCAAGAGACTAAAGGTACTAGCCCCTGCTTGGGGTCTTGAAGATCCTCCCCCATAGGCTCCTTCCCTTTATCCTTGGCAGACACCATTGTGCTTCTCAGCTTCCAGAGAGTATGTCCTGGCAGAAACAGATCGAAACGAAAACACGATAACGAACCTCGGGGGATCCGGGGGATTATATATTACGAAGTTTCACAACAAAAGGAAGGTACTGGGAGAAAACGGGTCGGAGACGGAGTCTAGGGTGGCCACACCACCTGGTGGCATGGCCTGGGGTGGGCCCACGCCACAGGATGGTGTGAGCCACCCTGGCTCTGTTTCCGTCCCCCTTTCGCTTCGTAGCTTTCCATATTGACTAAAAACTGCAAAAATATAGTTGGATTGTATTTTCGCGGAACTTTCCTTACCAGAACTGTTACCTATTTGAAAATGGGCTCTGCAGGTCTCTGAATTTGGTATCTAGTAGATTCTTCCGGAGTCACCACTTGAATATCATCGATATCTTCATCTTCATACACTTATTACTTGAGTCATAAAACCCTTCTCTTCCTTATTACACCATTATCTCCACTACCTGGAAATTTCTTTCACACAAAACTTCACACAGTTCTCATTAGCAACATTAGTATATATGAAGTGATAAAACATTTTGAGTCCAACTTCCACTGAAAACCATCAAAACATAAGCTACTGTATCAACTCCTTCCGAAAACCCAAAAAGAATTCAAAAAGGAAATCAAACAAAGAAGCAAATGCAAGAGTGGCAAAATCTGTCAAAACAGACCAGCAGGTAAAGATCAATTTTTTCGAAAATCTTCTGTTGCTCAAATCAAAAAGTGCAAAACTATCGAAAGTTAAATAACAACGTGGGTCAGAAGCACAAACAATTACAGCTCAATCCGACATACAGAGATCTCTCATGAGTTTTTACGGTGCAGCACAAAAAATCTGTTTTGGGACAGCAACTTCCCCAAATCTTACTTCTCTCTCATTAGAGGTTGATCTTGACACAAAAACCAAACAAAACGGATAAGGAGAGGTTATTACCGAAGTAATATCTTCCAAGACTCAAAGAAACAAAAACAAACTGAAAGCAAAAGTAAATTGGGTTGTCTCCCAAAAGGCTCTTTCTTTATGGGCATTAAGATGGGCAAGATAATTTTGAAGATGCTCACTCAGGAATATGAATTGAAGTGAAAGAGAGCATTAAGAATCAAAAATACACACATTTAAGTCTAACCCACTTCCTATGCAAGGGAATTTTGTAAACAAACAAGTTGTTGAAACCAGAAACCACTAGCATAAGAAGGCAAAAGAAGTGCAACATAAAAACTTTAAGCATAAAACGAGGAAACTTGATATTATTGAGATACATAAGAACACTTTTCCCTCTCTCATAGTAACTTTCAGTATCATGCATAAACTTAACAATATAACTATCACAAGGACCGTCGTAGCAATGATCACTTATTCTAACAGAAAACACAGGAATACTAGCTCTCATAACACTACTATGTGAAACAATATTAGAGGTATCCTTACAAAGGATAGTGTGTCCCTCTTCTTCATATTTAGTAACAAAGTCTTTCACATTTGCTATTATAGGTTCATCAACCATTTGTTTATCAGGTTCAACAGCTTTATGTGTACTTTTATCAACCATACTAGCTATCATAGAATGTTCCTTTATCTTAACACGGGAAAGGCATTTTCTCAATGTAGGGTTTAGGTAAAACATGATTAGCAGTATAAACTTCAGTATTTCTTGCAGGAACACTCTTAGCAACATCTTTATAAGGTTCATGATACTTATTCCACTTCTTTTTAAGCACTTCAATATAGGAAGCAAAAGCCTTAAAATAAGAAGCAATAGCTTGAGAGTCTAGACCATAAGAATTTTTAATATTTTGAAAGTCATCAGTTCCCATAAAAGATTCAATGCATTCATAATCATAATTTATACCTGCCTTTCTACCTTTGTCATTCTCCCAAGCTTTAGCATTGTCTTGAATACGGTCCAGAAGTTCCCATTTAGCTTCTTCTTCCATGCGAGTGAATTATCCAACACAAGAAGCATCCAATAAATCCTTGTCATGTAGAGGGAGCCTTGCATAAAAGTTATTGATAATAATATTATTGGGGAGCTCATGAATGGGACATTTGAGCATTAGTAACTTCAATCTCCCCCAAGCTTGAGTTTTACTCTCTCCATCAAGAGGCCAAAAGTTGTATATTTGATTCCGATCTTTATGAATCTCACTAGGAGGATAAAACTTTAAATAAAAGAGAGGTACTATTTCCTCCCATTCGAGAGCTTGACCATTCTTCAGCAGCTTATACCATTCCTCAACTCTTCCTTTTAGTGATTATGAGAATAACTTCTTCTTAACTTGATCTATAGTAATACCTGCACACTTGAACAACCCGCATAATTCGTGTATAAAGAGTAAATGATCACCGGGATGGACAGTTCCATTCCCAACATAGTAGTTATCCATAACACGATCAATAATTCTTGTAGGTATTTTGAAAGCATCATTCTCAGTAGGTGGTGGCTTATCTACTACCTTAGAAGTGATAGTAGCATTACCAAATAAGAAACTCAGCGAATTATCCATAACGAAAATAAAGAAACTAACAGAAGTAAACAATACTCATAGTAGAAGTTTCCTTTACCAGTTCCACTCTCCAATAGCACTTCACTCCAGCAACGGGCGCGGAAAATAGTCTTGATGACCCACAAGTATAGGGGGTGTATCGCAGTATTTTCGATAAGTAAGAGTGTCGAACCCAATGAGGAGCAGAAGGTGCTGGCTAGTGGTATGGATCAGGAATTCTCTGCAAATACTTAACAAACGGATTTTTAGGGGGTTTTCGATAAAGCAAGTAAACAAAATACGCGTAAATAAAAGATAGTAAGAATAAATGCAGCAAGTGGCCCAATCCTTTATGCAGCAAAGGACAAGCTGGTTGTATTACTTAACATGACCAAACGTTCTCGAGGACACACGGGAAGACTGTCAAGTGCTTTCGCTTCATATAGTTGATTAATCTTCTTTAGCTTGCTAAGTGTTGTGTGGGTTAACATGTGCTAATGTACCGACCTTCCTAGGACTAATACATACTTGTGATTATACCCCTTGCAAACATCCGTAAATACAAGAAAGTAATTAAGGTACAAACCTAACCACAGCTTTAAACTCTAAGACCCTTACGTCCCTTGTGCAATGGTTTCCTAACGGGGGTTCAGGTTTCTGTCACTCCGGCAACCCCTACGATTAGTAGCCAAATACACAATGCATTCCCCTAGGCCCATATAGGTGAAGTGTCATGTAGTCGACGTTCACATGACACCACTAGAAGAAATACACCACAACTTAAATATCAAACTATTGAATCCTTCTCAATACAATTCCACTACTAACAACATGACTTCTCCCATGTCCTCAAGAACAAAACGAACTACTCACAAGACATCATATGGATCATGATCAGAGATGGAATAATGATGTATAACAATCTGAACATAAACAATAATTCAATGGTTCACTCAATAGCATCAACTACAAAGAGTAATCAACACCGGTAAAGTTTCCCCTATGAACTATGCAAGATTCAACCCAATTGTTATAGCAATATGGAGATGGTGATGATGGTGGTGATGATGATCCCGATGAAGTCCAGCTTGATGGTGGTGTTGATGGCGACGATCTTCCCTCTCCGGGAAGGAATTCCCCCGGCATAAATCTGTTTGCTGGAGAGATCTTTCTCTCTTGGTGTTTTCCGCCCCACAGAGGTGGCGAAATCTTTCTGTGGTCGCTCTCCGAGTCTTAGGGTTTCAGGAGGATAATATACGCCAGAGGGGAGTGCCAAGGGTGGACCAGGGCGGCCACACCACCTGGTGGCGTGACCTAGGCTGGCCCGTGCCAGGGGGTGGTGTGGGCCCCCTGTGGCCCATCTCCAGCCCCCCTTCTGGCTTCCTTCGTCTTTTGGAAAAATAGGATTTTCCATATATTTTCCCGGATTTTCTGATCTTCGCGAATTTTGCCTCCAAACAGCACCTTTTCCATCAGAATCCTGACTGCAGCGGTCCATGCTCCAAAAGTCATCAACCATGCAAAAACATATGAAATAACATAAGTATCACCTCTCAATACGAAATATATCAATGAATAACAGTGAATTATGACATAGAATAGTGATGCAAAATGGACGTATCAAGGTAGAAGGCCTCCTTGGTGCTACCAGTAGCGGCTGCTTGACACATGGGAACTCGAGCACGTGCTTGACCACATGTTTGACATCGTTGATACTTTCCCCCTTATTTACGAAGGTGCATCCCTTCTTGGCGTAGCCCTCGAGAGCCTCATTGAGAACACCCCTTATTCTAGTGTAGTCTTTCTTCTTCGTCAAACTCCCCGAGTCGAAATATGTGGCTAGCGAATACCTCGGGGCAAGGACGATGAGTGTGTAGTATTTGTCTCTGTGCAACACAATTGGAACGGAATGTTGGAAAAAGAGCAAAGGAAGAAATCTATAGGAAATGCATAAGTTACGACGGCGATGAGCGAGTGTGTACTTACTCGAGAAAGAAAGGCAAAAGAAGTGTGTCCTTCCTCTTGCTGTCCACCATGAACTTCTCGAGGTACGCCGTCGCCTTGGTCCGTGTCTCTGATCCTTCGACCAACTGGTTGTCCCGCATGTAGTAGGGATCCACTATCGCGATTTTCGGGGTACTCTCTCTCTCTCTCTTGATCTTGATTGCCAGATTGAGTGCGTATAGGCGGACCAAGTTATAGTCCATCCGTTTCGAGAGAAACAGCTTGAAGATGTCCTTGTATGCTATGAAGAATAGATCCGTAGGGGGTTCATCGACAAAGCCCACGTCCAATGGCACCTTGGCTGTGAAAACCGGGTAATTTGGATCTTTGTCTTTAAGAAGGATGCCCTCTAGTGTCTTGACACCCTCGTGCAAAGTTAACATGGGTCCAACCGCGATGTGGAGCATATCCGGAGTCAATATTGGATCATCAGCTACATGCACTCGAGGCAAGCCATATTGTGTGGATGGTACGACGACGGTGTCTTGAGCCCAGATCCTCTTCGAAAGAGGCTGGCTCGCACCCTTCTTATTATTATTACCTTTCTTCATGTGCTTCTTCTTCAAAACAGTGTCCTCCACTTCCATCTGCTCATCGGCCGCCTTTCGGAGTGTGTTGGGGCTGAAAACCAATCCTGGTTTCTCCTGTGGTGGATCAGCGGCCGGAGGAGTCTCTTGAGAAAAACCATGGAAGACCAGGTGCTACGTGCATGTATTGGGTCGACCAACTTGATGGTCGCGAGTTGTGAAGTGTTCTTCATCCATAGAAGGCATATACAATCCTTTGTCGGCGCCGGTGTTGATGAAGTCGTCAACGTTGACCAATTCATCATCATATTCATGGGTGCCCTCATGTGGTGGTGGTAGCGGGGGCGACGGCGGTTTCGGCACAACGTGTTTGCCATGGGAAGGTACACACGCTGCCAAGAGTTGCTGGTGACGGCTGGTGGTGGCGATGACGGCGGCTGCTGGCTTGCGAGGTGGTTGTCGGGTGATCGATCGAGAGGTGGCGCCGGTGCTCCCCCCCCCCCCCCCGCAAGATGAATCTGGGTCTTCGGCCATGTCAAGGGCCAGTTGTAGCATTCTCCAAGGGTCTTGTGTTCGTCGGCTCCCTGAGGTTGAAAGGGGGGTCCATGTTGTCGCACCCTAGCAACACCCGAGCCAACATGACCCTCATCATGTCATCATCCATTGGATTGTTGTGCATCATGCGGCTTGTCGGTTGTATGTGAGTGCCCTTGGGAACATCCTTCAACTCACCGCTGACATCTTTAAGCAGGAGTACGCAAGAAGTGTCCTGAGGCAAAACATGTTGTGGGGCATCATGAGATGGCAGCAGTCATGCATCAAAGGCATAAAGGAGATGACGTGCACTAACTAATTAGTTACCTTGGTGATGGTGTGGAGCTCGGCTAATGTAGAGACATGGCCGATGCCGGTGCCCAACCTATCATCATATGTATTCTCCCGCTCGGGTGCCTCACGAAGCACCACCGCCATCGGCTGTGCCTTATTGGTATCTTTGGCGGGAGGGGGTGTGACCAAAATGAGTGGTTGCGTCCTGGCGTTGACGGCCAGCGGGGTCACCAGGTCCGGCGACACATTAACGTTGATGCTCGAGTTGCTGCCGCTTAAGCTGGGCAAATGTATCAGCCCCTGTCGACCTCCCGCATTCCAAGCAGTAAGCCCCTCGAAAAACAAAGGGGGGATCATCGCGTGGAGCTTATCTTCCACTAACTTGTCCATTGTTTTCTCATCCACTGCCTTCTCCTCTAGTGTCTGCACCTTCATCTTCAGCTCTTCAACATCGTCTTTATCCTTATCTGCCGACTGGTTCTTCCTCTCCCTTCTTTTCTTGGCGTCCTCTTTGTAGTACTCCTTGAACTTCATGCTCATACCAAAGCCGGACACACGGCCAGCTGAGGATAGCGGCAACCCCTTGTCCCTCTTCTTGTACGCATTCGTCGCCCTGCTGAAAACGGTGTCCCACGGCTCCATCGAATCCTGGGACGACTCTTTGGCAGGAGCATTCAGTTCATCCACCTGCAGAGACAAGGAAAGGTGAACCCATTTAGATTCTTGGCTTCATTATTTTAATTAGAACACAATAGACTTGAGATCAGCGAGAAATTCCTTACCAGCTTCTTCTCGAATTCCTTTACCTCCGGATCGTCGGTGATGAACTCCCCTGTTTCCTTGTCTAGGTAGTAGAGGGCCCGGACAAATTGCCTAAGCTGCAAGTCTGTGATTTTAAGCCAAGGGTTTTCTTTACCAAGGCGTTCAATCTCGGCGTCCTCCTTGTCCCAAATGGCCTGTTTCCCCCTGTAACCACCGCTTCCAAGGTGGTGGTTACCTATGTTCTATTCCCGCATACTCCTGCCCCATTTAGTCCATTTTATAGCATCATCGGTAGCTACATCCGCCTTGAATATCTTAAACTCCTCTTCGTCGAGCATCGTATTTTTCTTACTAATAACCTCCCAACTTTCACCTTTGCCAATGCTATTCTTTACCTAGGTTTTCCAGCTGCTCAAGGCATTGCTCATCTTCGTGAGGGCTAGTTTGTTCACCGGGTTCTTTCTCTCCGGGTTTCTAAACTGCTTTGGGAATCTGTATCTCTTGTGAAGCTTCTTAAGGAGGTTATCGACCAAAGCTGCATTGTCAGCATGTCTGATGTACTTCATGTTGATCGACATGCTTTCTCAGACGATGCACCCGAGTTTCAGGCCGTACCCTTTGGCAAACGCCTCTGGCGCAATGGGTTGGCCACTTTCTGTGACTTTAGTGAACTTATCGCAGATGGTGGCGAGCACTGGCACCTTCTGATCCTTCTTTTCCTTCTTCTTCTTCTGAGAAGCGGCCGGGTTGCCGCTACCTCCATCCATGCGCTCGCCGCCAACGGTGCAGGCGCCGCCATCGGTGGTGTCATCCTCTTCGCCGCCGCCTTCACTAGTTCCATCATAGTCGTCTTCGTCCCCCTCGTAATCAGGATCTCCTCCCTCATTGCCCCCAGCAGCTCTAGCGGCGGTCGCCTCCTCCTCCGGTGGTGGTGTCATCCTCATCTCCTCCTCCTCTTGTTGGGACCCCTGCCAGAATGACTCGTTGGCCTGTCTAGCTTGTTCTTTGATGCTCATGTGCTTAGAAGGGCCGACCTCATCGTTGCCCGACATGTTTGCACTCTATTAAAGAGGCAAAAAGTTAGCACAAATCTCGACCAAAAAATTCGGCATGACCTTTGCTAATTTTTTGACCTTGGAGTGCCCATTTCCCAACTGAAACAAAGTGAATTGACACTTCGAGAGAAATAGACAACTCAATTAAAATCCCTGCAACATTCACAAACAAAAAATAGCCCCCCATTCACATAGCCCCATCCATAGCCCCATTGAATCAAACAACACCATATATAGTACCAGATACTGAATCAAACAGCAGCATCAGTAACCATCATAGGCAGTAACAGCAGCTACAGTAACCAACAATTTATATTGCAATATAATCAGATTTATATCAGCACTAATAGTAGCTGCAGTTTCTTACTAATATATCATAGATAGTAACAGCAGCTGCAGTAACTAGCAGTTTATATTGCAATATAATCAGATTTATATTGTAGTAACAGCAGCAGCAGTAACCATCAGTTTATATTGCAATATAACCAGCAGTTACTAGCAGTTTATATAGGCAGTAACAACAAGCCTACATTAACCAGATTTATATTGCAATATAATCATTCTACTCAATTTTTTATGGACAGGCATCGATATATCATTTACATAATCAATATATCATTTATATTACAATACAAAAAATCCAGATATATTACTATCAAGGAGAATGAGGAACTCTGTTTCTGAAAGCCATGAGGAAAACCTACTGGCATTTCAGAAAACCTATTGGCATTTCAGAAAACACAGCACATAAATGGATGAGGTTTAAATACAAGCATATATATCCAAGAGAGGTCCAAGATCATACATGTACTTGATCAAATCATCATTGGTTCATTCAAAACCATCTGCAAGCAACCATATATAGAAGAGTCCAAATTATTTTCCTAGCTAGTTAGCTAGAAATCATTTTCAGTAATTTACAACTATTAATGCTTACAAATAAATGTAGTTCCAGTTTACACTAGGTCAAAGGATCAGTAAGCACACCACTGAATCAAGGATTCAGTTGAACATTTATAGAACCACTCTATGCCCAAATGAATGAATATATCATCTCTGAATAGTAATAGATCATCAATCAGCAAGCATACATGATAAATCGATCATCTTCCTAGTCCATTACGTAGGAATCATTTGAGTTTTAATATCACACTATCAATAAAAAATCCAGATTCATCACTAAAATTCGTATTCAGTTGAGCCCAACACTGAATCAAAGATACAGGTACATCTGTACTATTATGCACCTGCACATCATTGTGCAAACTAACAAAGGTATCACATTAGCAGTAGAACCAATAACTCAAAATCAGTACCACTAGGACATTTAATCATCCAAGTTCATAACCTAGTGTCCAACTTTAATAATATGATCAGTAGATCAAACACCACACTAGGCTAACAGTAGACATTAATTGGGAATAGAAGATTGTCGAGAAACATCTCTGAAGCTCAGCAACTGATAGAAATTGTTAACTGACAGAAATTGGGGGCAGATATGAGTGGAGATGTACCTATGCGGTGGGGAGGTGGTCGTCGACGAGGGTTGTGGTGGTGCTCCTGCTGCGGGTAGTGCAGGCCTTGTCCTAGGTCGTGGGAAGGGAAGGCCTCCTCCTCCGGCACGGTGGTGTGGGCCTCCTGCTCCTAGGTTGCAGGCGAGGCGGGGCGGTCCTCCTCCTCCGGTGTGGTAGTGGGGGCCTCCTCCTCCTAAGTCGCAGGGGACGGGGCAGGCCTCCTCCTCCTAGGTCACGGGGCGTGGCGGGGTGGGCCTCCTCCGGCCAGAGCGCATGGTGCAGATGGCAGCGAGAACTAGGGTTGCATTCGGCCAAGAGCTAGGGTTGCGCGCGGAGGCGACAGAGCTAGGGTTGTGCGCGGGGAAGAAAATGGGGAAGAAGGATTAGGGGAGGCCGAACCGTACATTATTTGGCTAAGTGTCAAACTTTTCTGGCGCATTTCTTCAACATGCGCCATAGAATTTCCAACTTCTGTGGCGCATTCCTAAGATATGCGCCACAAAATCTTTGCACTTAGTCCGAAAAGTCACGGTGTTGTAGTTTAACAAGAAAGAGACACATAGCCTGGTGGTCTTGCTTGCCATCTCTAAACCTGGGGCAGCCAGGTTCGAATCCTAGTTGTCTTAGACTTTTTTTCCTTTTTAAAAAAATATTTTTAATTATGTTATAAATATATATATTTAAAAAAGTAAGAACATACACATGCATATATGTATATGTTCTTGTCACACACACACATGTGAATTTGTATACCGTACCCACACGAATATCACGATATATGGTTTAGTCTCTAACTAATATATTGCAAGCACAAATGTGAATTAATACACAAAAAGGTCACACATTGTCATGTGATGTATCGGTTTCGAGCTAGTGTCTCTTCACAATCTTCTTGCCCTTTTTCATTGTGGTTGTATACTTTAGCCCGGACACTTTGAGATTTCTTCTCGTGAACGGACAACCTTTAGTAGGTAGTGTGGTCTTCCTTCTTACTGTAGTAGTAGTAGGCATGTCGAAGTACTTGTCGAATTCCTCTTCGATCTTTGGGTCGCCGTTTTTGTTGAAGTTTTGCTTGTTGGCGGCTCCTTCCATTCCGATGATGCTCCTCTTACCCCTCCAAACTACAACACGGTTGGGCTTTGACGGGCCGGTAATAAAAAACATTGATCAACTTGGCTAGCAAGTACCCAAGGCTCATTTTTTGCGAAAGCGTTCTTCGTCGATTAGGCATCTGGTATAACCATTGTGGTGAAATATCGGCCTTCTTTTTCCATGTTCTTGGCCCATCTAACACGAAACATCAGTACGATCTCTCCATAGTAGTTGAGCTCCCATATCTCCTCGATACTTCCGTAGAATCTTTCCTGGGTTTTGATATTCGCTATTCATGTCCTTTTCCTTGGTGTAGAATTTGTAACCATTTATGTCGTATGACTGATAGGTCCTTAGGTTGTGCCCTGGGCCCTGCGACAAGGAGAATATGATATTTTGATCTTCCATAGAAGGTGTCTGTAGGGGATTGTCTAGTTGCCTTTTTTTGAACCAACCCGTGAAGATGGTGTTATGCTCTATGGTTTATTCTCCCTTCTTCCTCGTCCGGCCCTGGTCGATGTACTCCTGCTCGATTAAGCTTATGTGCTCTTCCACCCAAGGGTCTACCACTTAAATGTGTTGTAGTGCGACACGGTGTGCCCTGTCAAAGTCAGTGCGTCGACCACAATGCCGACATGCAGTGAGCGGCATCCCTCGTGGTGACCATATCCACCGACCCTGCAGAGGTGCTTCTTGGTGGGTATTCCAACATCGTCGTTCTCGGTGATTAGATAATTCTGGCAGAAGGAGATGCACTCGTAGATCAGAAAGCCCTTGGCTATGCTTCCATCTGGATGGGACCTGTTGCGAATGAATCCTTTGATGACACCGTTTAGCCTTTCAAACGGCATCACGTTGTGCAGGAATGTCGGCTCGAGCTGGATCATGTCATCCACGACATGTACAAGCAGATGCACCATGATTTCGAAGAATGCAGACGGGAAGTAAATCTCGAGATCGCATAGTATGATCACGATCTCTTCCTGTAGCCTGTCGAGCTGCTTCACACTGATCGACTTCCTAGATATGACGTCGAAAAAGTTATAGAGGCCAAACAGCGTCTGATGGACATGCTCGTCTATTATCCCGTGGATCGCAGCGGGGAGTATCTGCGTCATCAGCACGTGACAGTCATGAGACTTCATACCGCTGAACCTTTTCTTCGCTAGGTCCAGATATCTGCTTATCTTCCCCGAGTAACCTTGAGGAACTTTCACTCCTAGGAGGCACCTGAAAAACTGCTCGAGCTCCTCCAGACTAAGAGTGAAGCAGGCAGCACGAAGCACCACCTCATTCTTCTTAACTCTTTTGCGGTGACCTTGAGTCCCTTCCATTTGATCATCATCATCATCCTCATCATCAGTATTAGGGCACTGAAGATCTTTATTGATGCCAAGCAATTTAAGGTCCTTTCTTTCTTCGGCCCATCCTTGGTCCTCTCTGGCATGTTCAATAGAGTGCCAAGTAGACTATCGGTAACGTTCTTCGTGATGTGCATTACATCGAGGCTATGTGGAGTGTGGAGGACCTTCTAGTACAACAGGTCCTAAAAAATAGACCTTGCTTTCCATACACCCAGCAGTGGCTTTGTCCTTAGTCATTTTTTTCTCGGCGCAGGGCAATCTACCCAATTATTCAAAAGCTCCTCGATTACTTCGCCACTCCTCGGACACGGGGCTCTTTCCAGCTCGTCCTTACCATTGAACAGGTCACCATGTTTTATCCACAGGTGATCCATGCGGAGCCACTTTCGAGTACCTTGGAACACGGCTTTCGAAGACCCGGGATCCCTTGGTAGCTGGACATGCGGTGTCTCGTCCATGCACTTGACACATGCATTGTGTCTGTGGTTCACCTGGGCCAATACATATGCGTAACCAGGATAGTCCTGCACCGTCGTGAGCAACACGGCTCTCATATGGAAATATTCTTTAGTGTAGGCGTCCCATGTACGGGTCGACATCTCCCACAAGCTGGATAACTCCTCTCTCAACAGCCTGAGATATAGATGCATATCGATACCTGGTTGTTTTGGCCCCTAAATAAGAATGCTCATGTGTATGTACCTTTTCTTCATGCACAGCCATGGGGGAAAGTTGTATGGCCATACAAACACGGGCCAGGTGCTACGCGTGCTACTCTAGTTTCCAAAAGGATTGAGTCCATCGGTGCTCATACCAGCCTGACGTTCCTTGCATCGCCCCCGAACTCTTCAAACTCGATGTCTAATGCATTCTACTGGCTAGCGTTTGAAGGGTGTGTCAGGATCTTGCCCTTCTATGGATCATCTTCGGGTTTCTCTCTTTCCGCGTGCCATTGCATGAGCTTTGCTTCCTTAGGATCTACGAAATATCGCTATAGACGGGGGGTGATAGGAAAGTATCATACCACTTTTCGAGGAACTTTCTTGTTCCCTCTCTTATACCGTCCTTGGCCGCACACCAGACATGTGGTTCTATCCGCGTACTCGTTTTGATAAAGTGCGCAATCATTGATGCATGCATGGTATTTAATGTGTGGTAGGTCGAGAGGGCACACGATTTTCTTGGCCTCCTCGATACTTGTTGGCAATGTGTTCCCCTTAGGAAGTCGGTCATGCCAGTATTCCATGTTCGCGTTGAAGCTCGCATCGGTCCATTTGTGTTCGGCCTTCATCTCTAGAGCCTTGAGCGTTACACTCAATCGTGTATCCTCGGGGCGACACCTAGGATACAATGGAGTCATCCTGTCTACCTCCATTTGTGCCAGCTTGGCTTTCTCTCTAGTCGTAGCTTTGTTGTTGCTTGTCTCCTTGAGGAGCAGTTCTTGAACATGAGGGTCCTGCAAGTCTGAAGTTAGCAGTGTCTGTATGTTCGCTTTTTCTCCTTCTTCATGATGATCATGCCCATCGCCATCTCCTTCTTCATGTTGATCATGCCTGTCGGCATCTCCTTCGTCATGATGATCATGCCCGGTAGACTATTCGTCTTCTTGCCTGCCCACGTCTTCATGACCACCATGTCCTGTCAGTGCCTCATTGAGGTCGCACATGAAACTGCGCCTGAGCAGGTGACCATCCAATTGTCCAGAATCAGGGTCGATCTAGCGCTGGAGTTTGCATGTTCGACATGGACATCTTATCATGGTGTTGTTGTCAAGAATCATGTTCTCCTTCGCGTCTTTCTTGTACCTAGCAATTCGACCTTCGCTCATCATGAGGACCATGGTTGCCTGAGTGGTCACAATAGAGAGTATAGGTTAGAACCACACCATATGCACACACACATGCATGAATGCTAGCCGGAAAAATTTGGCATGACCTTTCCTAAAATTAGGACATATGGGTAGTGCAAAAATTTGCCGAAATGGAAATGAATCAACATTTCGACAAACATCGATGCACCACACCAGCCGGGACAACAACAAGCAAGCAACAAAAAACTTCCTCCCAATGCAAACATTCATGCACCACACAAGCATCGTCTCGCCATGCATCACACACACACCGCCCGCGCGACAAGCTTCACCTACATGTTTATGGCCAAGTACTCACCAAGTAGACTCAATAATAGCGAGACGAGACTGCACAATGAGAGAGTGTGGACAAATAGATCTACAAGTTGGTGGAGAGGAAATTAGTAAACAAATAGAGATGTGAGAGAGAGAAGTAAGGAACTTTTAGATCTACAAGTTGGAGGGAGGCTTCCACTTACCAATCTATGGACTAAAGTAGGTTTAGTTACAAAAAATGAAGAAACTATGGGCAAAATGGGGTGGGAGGGAGGAGGAAGACGAGCTGGGAGGAGTAGAAAGGAAGAAGAGATGTGAAATGGGTGGTGGTGGATAGATAGGGTGGGAGCTTGCCACCTTTTTCACATGGATCTGGACGCCCTCATCTGTGGCGTATATTGGAAGAAATGCGCCACAAATGTTCAAACTTCTGTGGCGCATATAGCAATATGCACCACAGAACAAGGTGATGCAGGTTAAAGTGGTGGGACCCAGGTCAGGTTTCTATGGCACATGTGTGGATATGCACCACAGAAATCAAACATATATGTGGCACATATCAACACATGCGTCACAGAAAGTGGGTCAAATAGATTCTGTGGTGGGGCCCGCCTCCACTTTCTGTGGCACGTAAGGAAATATGTGCCATAGATCTTGTCTCTTCTGTGGCGCATATGTCATTATGCGCCACAGAAAGTGGATCGCCCCATCCCGGCTGGCGGGTCCCATGTAGCATCCCAATTGTCTAACAATTGCAATGCTACTAGCCTAGTCTATATAATGCTACCTTCAAATATATAATTGTTGCATCATAATTATATCATGCTCATGTCATCATGCCACCTTGCATTTGAGCATCATATGAAACCCTTTTGATTTGGTTCTTCTCTCATATGCATTGTTAATTGTATTTGCCTCTTGATATTGTATTTGGTTCTTGATATATTGTTTAATGCCCAAGTTGAGTTGGGGGCATATCTCTTATTAACTCCACCACCTTTTCTTTCACCACCTTATAATTCCACCATCCAACTAAATAGGAGCTTGGCATTTACTGGTTTTACTTCTAGCTCATGTGGGTTGGGATGGATCCAATTCTTTGCCACATGCTCTGATCTTGGCATCTTGTTGTTTTCACAATATTGAAACATGAGAGCCACATGGCCACCTTTGCATGCCTTGTGAGTGGAACCTTTTTCCTAGCTTCCATAAGTGTGGTTTTGGGGTTATCATCATGTTGGGGTATTTTTGGGGACTTATTAAATACCTAGTGGCATATACACACTAGCAAGCCCCAAATATAATCCAATGTGATCATCTCCATATACTCCACTTGGAATTCTTCTAAATTCCTTTGCCTGGGCCTTACTCCATAATTTGGGATGCATAATAATAATGCCATGAAATAATATTGTTTTCACAAGTATCAACATGGCATTAAATGTTTTGCATGGCCCATGCAAGTACCACCTTTTTGCTTGTCTTTTGGGTTTCTTATTTGTTTTTGAGTGGATCTTCTACAAAACCACATCTCTCTCTTTACTTCATCTCACCCTCCTTTTCCACCTTTGTCCTTGCATGGTCATGTGGTTGATGCCTAAACCCATCACCCTAATCACCTAGCTATCACCACCCTACCTCACCTCTCCTCTCTTTACCATACCCCTCTCTAAACCTAAACCCTAAGTACCCCCTCTTCCTCTCCTCCATCTCACCCGCGCCCCCCCACCATGGCCTACCCTAGCTCGCCCCCCCGGCCACCCTCTCTCCCTGGCCACCCCACCCCGGCCCTAGCTCCCAACCCGAGCCCGACCCCTCCCCTCCCTACCCTAGCTCCAAACCTAGCCCTACCCGAGGCTACTCCACCCTCTCTCTCTCTAGCTCTCTCTCGCCTAGGGACCCCCAGCCCGGCCACTGCCCTACCCCACTGCCCCACCTTCCCCTGCCTGCCCCTTCTCCACCAGGCACGTGAGCAGAAGGAGGAAAAGGTGGCACCGAGCCACCCTTTCCCATCTACCCCATGCAGTACCACCTCCCTCTCCGTCCCTATCTACCACCTCACGACGCCTCTGCGCCCAGATCCGCCCATAGCCTCCACCCTCTCCCTCTTTCTCCACCGCCACCCCACTCTCGCGGAAAAACCTTGCTCCACCGCCCACCTAAACCAGTCGGTGGCGTGACGCTGGTTGTCGAGGAAGGTCGAGGAGGTTCCCTGTCGCCGAACCCGCCGTCGGAGAGAAGAGGAGCACCGAGCCGCCTCCCGAAAACCTAACCCGAGCCGTACGTCTGCGCCCTCTTCGTCCCACGGCTCGCCGACACGATCCAACGCCATCGCCCTCACGGTGAGCTCCCCAACCCCAGACATCCTCATTGCCGCCTCTCCCTAGCCTCGGGAAATATCGTCGAGCACCCTCTGACGCCTTCTTTGCCGTGTCATCCGCTCGCTCCCGGCCGCATCGCAGCCCTATCTAGGCCCCGCCCGCTCTCCTGTCACCTAGCCCACCTAGCCGCACTGGTTAGCCACCCCAGCAAGGCCGCAAGTCCCCGGTTCGAGCCCAGCGCTCGTTCTACAGCAGCGCGATCTGTCCATGAGGAAGAAAGCGATCTGGCGCCGTTTTGCGTGAACCCCCCTGCGTCTTTTCTGCATCGACCCGCGGTCCACCTGGCCCACTAGTCAGCCGCCGCGAGATTCTTCCAGAAAACCCCCTGCCTTTTTATAACCCTCAACCCGCGCTCCAGCCTTGGCCCCATCCGTCAGTGCCTGTCTTTCGCCTTTGGCGTGGACCCGTGGCGCTAGCCCCATCGCATCAGTGCAGCGGTATGGCTGCGGTGTAAAAGCTTTCGGCGTGCTGTCCGATCAGACGGCCCCATCTGTCAATCGATTGGCTAGCCTAGAGCTGAGTAACAAAAGTATTATCTGTTTCTGTTTTAAAATTCAAATCTTTTTCTAATTATTTAAATTCAAATTAAATTCTGTTTTTAAATAACTTTTAACATATAAATCCAATTTAAACAAATAATATATGTTTTCAAATCAGAAAAATGTGAGGATTTCAAATATGCAATCCAAAATATATTTTGAACACTTAAATTTCCAAGTTTAGTTAAATTACAATAAATGCCCCTTTTTCTTAAATAATTAATAACTTTTGATTTATAAATCCAAATTTAACAAATGATATGTCTAAAATGATTATCTCGTGAGACCTTTCTGTTTATGCATTCCATGTTTTGTTTTGGAGCATGCATCATATAAATATAAAGATTACAGCAACTATTATGGGCATAAAGTGGGACCAAAACTAAATAAAATGTTTATTCTTGTATTCCACCTCACCCATGCCATGCTACTTTATTGCCATGCAAATTGTGCATCATTCATCATGGCATGATTGTTTGCTTGATGCATTTTATTCATATGCTTGCGCACTTTATTTATGTTGGCCCTTGTTTGTTTGGTTCTTCTTCGAATAGACGCTGAGCAGGGGATAAATCAAGAGAACCAGGAGCACTACCCAGATCCATCCTTTGCTTCAACTGAGCTGCCAGGCAAGCACTACCACATGCTTGCATACAGATACCTATTGCCTCTATCTTATTCTTGCATCATTGAGTCGCGGTTGCATTAAATTGAATCCCAAGTATTGCATAGCCTTTACTATTAAACCCCACCAAAGCTTGTTCCTCCATCCCATGAGCCATTACTACAGGAGTTGTTTGAGCCATGCGAGTCATAGAACAGCATGTGTAGGGTATGTGAGTGTCTGATGGATAACGAGGTACCTAAACAACTTAACCTGAGTAGTAATGGGATAACTAATGAAAGTGGCATCGGTGAGCCATATTCGCTATTTGGTTTTTCAGGCTCACTTGTGTCCGTAAGACCCAGTACTTGATTCTGTTCCAAGAATATTCGCTATCCACATCCGGGAGGCTTATGGACCCCGAGCGAGCTTGATTCATTCTTATTTCTTGGGGCCACAAACTAGTTTGAGGTTTTATTTACTATCCTGTACTTATGCCATGCTTTATCGCTTTATTTAAATTGTGCGAGGAGCACCTTTGTCTTTGTTAGGAAGCGGAGTGTTTGGCGGTGTATCGACAGTCCCAGTTTTGGGATCTGCTGTCGTTTACAGCCATTGACGCAAACCTTGAGTCCGTCTCGGGGTCAGCTAACTTCGTTGCGGGTAGCTCAATGGGGTGGCCCCCTGAAATATTTCTGAATCCTGTGATCGCTTTGTCGTGACCGCCTCGTTGGGTTTTGATTTGGTTTTTCCGAGGCATATCGAGTGTGTGTTGCTATTTGTGCACCCCTGCAGGGTAAAACTTTCTGAAAGCCGTGTCGCGGTTATGGACGACTTGGAGCACAGTTTCTCGATCATAGACAAGCATAACTAAAGTACCGCTTCTAATTTGACTAGACTAGGTACCTGACTAGTAAATAGTGCAATACTCACGGAATGGATAATAAAACTGCCAACGGATGGGGGTTGTTCGTCCGCTTCCTCGTCGGTAAGCGAGGAGGAGGATGGATCTGTTAAGATTACCTTTATAACTGTTATAACTATTGTTCTTAATTCACGGACATCCGTCTATCTCTGGTTAGGCGGATGGTTAGCGAGTATCTATATAATTGCTAGGGTTTATCTTTTGCTGCAATTGCGTCACCCCAGGTTGTGTCCCCTTTAGAGGCATAAAGACTTGCTGAGTACCCCTAGGGTCTCACACGATAAATTATTGGTTCGATGAGCAGTACACTCGCATAAGATGGATCTTGGGTGGAAGAGACGGACGATGTGGGCAACGATCATTCGGTGTAGAGATTCCGGGAACGGGGATCCGTGAGATCTGTGGGCGGGATGTGCTTATTTATGGGGCATCTTATGCCGATTTGCTTCTTATCCGTACTCGGATTTTGTCTTCCGCTTCCGCTTGATACTCTGTTGATTGATGTATGAGGAGATATCCTACACTATTATATCTATCTAGGATAATTGGATCTTGCCGTATGGCGTTGCTATATTTCCTTTCTTTTTAGATGGAATGGCTCTGATGTACTATTGTATGGTGGCTTGCATACATACTCATTTGTGTATGTAGTTGATCCCTTCGCCTGCCGATTACGCCGCCCGTTCTTGTCCCGATGTTCGGAAATGGTTGGGACGGCCGAAAGGTCTACCTGTGAGTGGCATTTGGGCCCCACCGTACTATTTCAACCATTTCTGATCATCCAGGCTAGTACTAGGAGCGTAATTCACCGAGGTAGTTACAATTGGTATCAGAGCCATCCGACCTTGTGGTCTCAGCCAAATGGTTGTTGTCTGTCTAGCAAATATTTTGGTAGTTATGTATACTAGGGAAAAACAAAACGCGAGAGTAGGACTGCTTCCACTTTTCTTCTTACCCAACCACCCATCCTTTTCTGGTAAGGAAGTGCAACGTTTTCAATCCTCTTCTTAAAATTCAAACTAGGATTCACGTGTTCTGGGTTTCCGTAGTACCATAGAAAGTGTGTGTGTGTGTGTGTGAGTGTGTAATTCCTTGTCTATCTGTTGCATCCAAGTTGTTATCTTATCGGCCTTTTGGTTATCAACTGTTGGTACATTCCATACCGACAGGCTTTTGAAAACCGCGATCTATCGACTCCTTGTCAACCGGTGCCATCTTCTTAAGGGTGTTCTTCCTTCCAGCAACTCCTCTTTCTGTGAAAGTATCTGTAGCTAATCTCTATCTGCTAAGAGATTTTGCGCATCTATTGGTATTTTAATGCCGAAAAATGCGGAAAATTTTTCTTTGATACCTCTGTTTCACACTCCTTTTCAGTCGTGTGTGAAACATTATCTATCTTCCTTTTATCAGCATGTCCATGCTAACTCATTCTTTGTCACCGGCGCTTAATCACGAGTTTTCACTTCATCTTCTTTTCTCTTGGGCTAATTACATAACATGTGTCCGATCTTTGGTGATTGTAATTTGGTTCTCAGCAAAGCTATATCCCACTCATGATAAGTGTCGATTGGAATATGGAAAATGCTATCAACTCTATCCTCCAGATGGATACGGGTATCTCCTGTGATTTTGGGTACACCGTGATCATATCTATGCATATTCAAGCATCCTTGGAAATCCGGAGTTTCTCAAGGCACTACGGCGGTCTATCATCTGTTTATCATGCTGCACATCTTTTTCATCTCTGATAGCTCATACCATAGGCAAAGCTATATCATCGGTTCTTATCCAAGATCTCTTCATCTTTGTAACCGGTGACCCAATCGACAACGTGAACCAGGTGACATCTCTTTTCTTCCGAAGGACCAGATAATCTATTCTTCCAGTGCATCTTCTTCAATTCTGGAATTAGCAAGTCCATTGTTAATTCCATCCTCCATCTTCAACCAACCCGGAGTTTTTCCTTGTGGGCAAGTTATCATCATCGTTCCGCTAAAGTTTTCCTCAAGACTGCTAAATCTCTCTCAATCTTTTCAAGAAGAACATGGAGTTTTTTTCACCTCGTTCTCGTTAAGTAATCTCTTGAAACCCTCCTGTTCTATCGTCTATGCTCAATCCACCGGAGGCCATGAAGACTTTTCAGATCTTTGTAACCCTTCTGTTTAAGTGGGTGCTATCTTTTCTGTACCTGTTGTATCTTGCAGTTGTCTCTGTGATCTTCCTTCATATCTTTCCGGTGGCGGGCTACTTATGATATGACGACAACATCGTCATCCTTATCTATCTTGAATCCGGTGAATCGTTTGCATCTATCTTTGTTTTCTAACGAAGTTCCATGAGTTTTGTCTATACCTTCAATCTGTTTCGGTAGTTGGGTTGCATGGTTTTCTTATTCATGTGCGGAGTAATGCTTTGAGTGCGGGATGGAGTAGCTACCATACCACTACTCTTATCATTCGCTCTTGTACATTGAATTGGTGAATTAATGTGATTTCACTCATTCCACGGAAGTTAGAAGTGGCCTTTATCCCTTGATACTTTTGCTTTCGTCCTTGTCTTTCCGGAGTGCTCTCTCGAAGAAAGTAATCAATAATCTCGTGTCGGTGATCTATCTTTCCTACACGGAGCAAAATCTTCAATTATCTGGTGGAAACAAACGCAAACTCCTTTCGATCCTCGTATTTCTATCGGTGCTCTACATCCCCAATCAAGATGAAAGGAAGCTATCTCTCTCTTTGTTCATCAATTCTTTGCTGTGGTAAAGCCAATTATGGTTGACGCCATCAGCCGCAAATCTATTGCGTTAGCCTCAAGGCTAAAGAAAGCAATAAGTATCTCTACAATAAACTACAGATCCTTCAAATCCTCTGCTTCTCGGGTTTCCACCATGATCTGGCGTCACATCCGTATCTGGAAGTTATATCCGTGCACCTCGATTCCGTGATCCTTTGGTCTTACCAGCGCAAGAAGAATCTAATCCGACGATGTCTAACTAGATCTTTCTGATGATATCAAGGGACTCTATTGTTTGAAGGCAATATTGTTTCCGAACTTCCTTTCCCAAATCCGAGAGGATACGATGCTATTGTCATAGTGATTCAAGCCTCTCCAACCTAGCTCTTTTCTTCCGGCGCGACATAGATTCATCCTCTCTAGTATCAGTAAATCTTTAATCTTAACGGCGTGTTTCTCTTATTCATGATCCATCATCTTTTCCTTTTCTTTCGCAAGTGGTTCTAGTCTTTTATCTTGTTCTCGAAAACCGGAGCTATGTCCATCCTATCCTTCTTGTCTCACAACAATCCTTCAACTCTTCTACCCGTTGTCTCTCCAGCAAAATGCAAGACTCGCAACAAGTCTAGCAAGTTTTGCAAGGTGTAGTGGTCGCACCATTCCGTTCTTCTTCTTCTTGGGAACGTGAGGGTCACCTTCGTTCTAGCAACCGCCTCTCCTTGTGTTGTTTTCTTTTTCCTAGGAATCTCGGGGCGAGATTCTTGTTTAGTGGGGGAGGGTTGTAGCATCCCAATTGTCTAACAATTGCAATGCTACTAGCCTAGTCTATATAATGCTACCTTCAAATATATAATTGTTGCATCATAATTATATCATGCTCATGTCATCATGCCACCTTGCATTTGAGCATCATATGAAACCCTTTTGATTTGGTTCTTCTCTCATATGCATTGTTAATTGTATTTGCCTCTTGATATTGTATTTGGTTCTTTATATATTGTTTAATGCCCAAGTTGAGTTGGGGGCATATCTCTTATTAACTCCACCACCTTTTCTTTCACCACCTTATAATTCCACCATCCAACTAAATAGGAGCTTGGCATTTACTGGTTTTACTTCTAGCTCATGTGGGTTGGGATGGATCCAATTCTTTGCCACATTCTCTCATCTTGGCATCTTGTTGTTTTCACAATATTGAAACATGAGAGCCACATGGCCACCTTTGCATGCCTTGTGAGTGGAACCTTTTTCCTAGCTTCCATAAGTGTGGTTTTGGGGTTATCATCATGTTGGGGTATTTTTGGGGACTTATTAAATACCTAGTGGCATATACACACTAGCAAGCCCCAAATATAATCTAATGTGATCATCTCCATATACTCCACTTGGAATTCTTCTAAATTCCTTTGCCTGGGCCTTACTCCATAATTTGGGATGCATAATAATAATGCCATGAAATAATATTGTTTTCACAAGTATCAACATGGCATTAAATGTTTTGCATGGCCCATGCAAGTACCACCTTTTTGCTTGTCTTTTGGGTTTCTTATTTGTTTTTGAGTGGATCTTCTACAAAACCACATCTCTCTCTCTTTACTTCATCTCACCCTCCTTTTCCACCTTTGTCCTTGCATGGTCATGTGGTTGATGCCTAAACCCATCACCCTAATCACCTAGCTATCACCACCCTACCTCACCTCTCCTCTCTTTACCATACCCCTCTCTAAACCTAAACCCTAAGTACCCCCCCCTCTTTCTCTCCTCCTTCTAAGCCGAGCCACCCCACCATGGCCTACCCTAGCTGGCCCCACCGGCCACCCTCTCTCCCTGGCCACCTCACCCCTGCCCTAGCTACCAACCCGAGCCATACCCCTCCCCTTCCTACCCTAGCTCCAAACCTAGCCCTACCCGAGGCTACTCCACCCTCTCTCTCTCTAGCTCTCTCTCTGCCCTAGGGACCCCAGCCCGAGCCCGGCCTGCCCTACCCCACCTGCCCGGCTTCCCCTGCCACTTTCTCCCGACCGTGCACGTGAGCAAGAAGGAGGAAAAGGTGGCACCGAGCCACCCCTTTCCCATCTACCCCGCGCCCACGGTACCACCTCCCTCTCCCGTCCCTATCTACCACCTCACGACGCTCCTCTGCTCGCCCAGATCCGCCCCATAGCCTCCACCCTCTCCCTCTTTCTCCACCGCCGCCGTCTACCCCACTCGCCGGAAAACCTTCGGCCTCCACCGCCCACACCTAAACCAGCCGGTGGCGTGACGCGCTGGTTGTCGAGGAAGGTCGAGGAGGTTCCCCTGCGTCGCCCCGAACCCGCCGTCGACGAAGAGGAGCACCGGAGCCGCCAGTACCGACGCGCCTCCCCGAAACCCTAACCCGAGCCGTCCGTCTGCGCCCTCGTCGTCCCACGGCTCGCCGACCCGATCCATCGCCACCGACGCCCTCACGGTGAGCTCCCCAACCCCCCAGACATCCTCGCCGTCGCCGCCTCGCCCTAGCCTCGCCGGAAATATCGTCGAGCACCCTCTGCGCGCCGCTGCACGTGTCTGTCCGCTCGCTCCCGGCCGCATCGCAGCCCTATCTAGGCCCCGCCCGCTCACCTGTCACCTAGCCCACCTAGCCGCACTGGTTAGCCACCCCAGCGCGCGCCCGCAGGTCCCCGGTTCGAGCCCCGCGCGCTGCGTTCTGCACCGCGCGCGCACCGATCTGTCCGCGAGGAAGAGAAACAGTACGGCGGCGCCGTTTTGCGTGAACCCCCCTGCGTCTTTTCTGCATCGACCCGCGGTCCACCTGGCCCACTAGTCAGCCGCCGCGAGATTCTTCCAGAAAACCCCCTGCCTTTTTATAACCCTCAACCCGCGCTCCAGCCTTGGCCCCATCCGTCGATTACATCTTTCGCCTTTGCGTGGACCCGTGGCCGCTAGCCCGCTGTCGGCATCAGTCAGTGCAGCGGTTTGCGGTGTAAAAAAGCTTTCCAACAAGACGGCCCCCCATCTGTCAGCGACGGTGGCTAGCCTAGAGCTGAGTAACAAAAGTATTATCTGTTTCTGTTTTAAAATTCAAATCTTTTTCTAATTATTTAAATTCAAATTAAATTCTGTTTTTAAATAACTTTTAACATATAAATCCAATTTAAACAAATAATATATGTTTTCAAATCAGAAAAATGTGAGGATTTCAAATATGCAATCCAAAATATATTTTGAACACTTAAATTTCCAAGTTTAGTTAAATTACAATAAATGCCCCTTTTTCTTAAATAATTAATAACTTTTGATTTATAAATCCAAATTTAACAAATGATATGTCTAAAATGATTAGCTCGACGAGACCTTTCTGTTTATGCATTCCATGTTTTGTTTTGGAGCATGCATCATATAAATATAAAGATTACAGCAACTATTATGGGCATAAAGTGGGACCAAAACTAAATAAAAATGTTTATTCTTGTATTCCACACCTCACCCATGCCATGCTACTTTATTGCCATGCAAATTGTGCATCATTCATCATGGCATGATTGTTTTCTTGATGCATTTTATTCATATGCTTGTGCACTTTATTTATGTTGGCCTTTGTTTGTTTGGTTCTTCTTCGAATAGACGCTGAGCAGGGGATAAATCAAGAGAACCAGGAGCACTACCCAGATCCATCCTTTGCTTCAACTGAGCTGCCAGGCAAGCACTACCACATGCTTGCATACATACAGTACCTATTGCCTCTATCTTATTCTTGCATCATTGAGTCGCGGTTGCATTAAATTGAATCCCAAGTATTGCATAGCCTTTACTATTAAACCCCACCAAAGCTTGTTCCTCCATCCCATGAGCCATTACTACAGGAGTTGTTTGAGCCATGCGAGTCGTAGAACAGCATGTGTAGGGTATGTGAGTGTCTGATGGATAACGAGGTACCTAAACAACTTAACCTGAGTAGTAATGGGATAACTAATGAAAGTGGCATCGGTGAGCCATATTCGCTATTTGGTTTTTCAGGCTCACTTGTGTCCCGTAAGACCCCGAGTACTTGATTCCTGTTCCAAGAATATTGCTATCCACATCCGGAGGCTTATGGACCCCCACGAGCGAGCTTGATTCATTCTTATTTCTTGGGGCCACAAACTAGTTTGAGGTTTTATTTACTATCCACTTATGCCATGCTTTCTTGCTTTATTTAAATTGTGCGAGGAGCACACTGTATCTGTTAGGAAGCGGAGTGTTTTAGCTGTATCGACAGTCCAGTTTTGGGATCTCATTGCGTTTCAGCCATTGACGCAAACCTTGAGTCCGTCTCGGGGTCAGCTAACTTCGTTGCGGGTAGCTCAATGGGGTGGCCCCCTGAAATATTTCTGAATCCTGTGATCGCTTTGTCGTGACCGCCTCGTTGGGTTTTGATTTGGTTTTTCCGAGGCATATCGAGTGTGTGTTGCTATTTGTGCACCCCTGCAGGGTAAAACTTTCTGAAAGCCGTGTCCGTGGTTATGGACGACTTGGAGCACAGTTTCTCGATCATAGACAAGCATAACTAAAGTACCGCTTCTAATTTGACTAGACTAGGTACCTGACTAGTAAATAGTGCAATACTCACGGAATGGATAATAAAACTACCAACGGATGGGGGGGTTGTTCGTCCGCTTCCTCGGTCGATGGCGAGGAGGAGGATGGATCATAAGATTACCTTTATAACTGTTATAACTATTGTTCTTAATTCACGGACATCCGTCTATCTCTGGTTAGGCGGATGGTTAGCGAGTATCTATATAATTGCTAGGGTTTATCTTTTGCTGCAATTGTGTCACCCCAGGTTGTGTCCCCTTTAGAGGCATAAAGACTTGCTGAGTACCCCTAGGGTCTCACACGATAAATTATTGGTTCAGATGAACAGGTACACTCGCAAGATGGATACTGGGTGGAAGAGACGGACGATGTGGGCAACGATCATTCGGTGTAGAGATTCCGGGAACGGGATCCGTGAGATCTGTGGGCGGGATGTGCTTATTTATGGGGCATCTTATGCCGATTTGCTTCTTATCCGCACTGATTTTGTCTTCCGCTTGATACTCTGTTGATTGATGTATGAGGAGATATCCTACACTATTATATCTATCTAGGATAATTGGATCTTGCCGTATGGCGTTGCTATATTTCCTTTCTTTTTAGATGGAATGGCTCTGATGTACTATTGTATGGTGGCTTGCATACATACTCATTTGTGTATGTAGTTGATCCCTTCGCCTGCCGATTACGCCGCCCGTTCTTGTCCCGATGTTCGGAAATGGTTGGGACGGCCGAAAGGTCTACCTGTGAGTGGCATTTGGGCCCCACCGTACTATTTCAACCATTTCTGATCATCCAGGCTAGTACTAGGAGAGTAATTCACCGAGGTAGTTACATCCCACCTAACTTCTATGGTGCATACGCTATGAATTGCGCCACAGATGTTTTTAGTATCTGTGGCGCATTCCAACTAGTGCGCCACTAATACTTGTCTGTGGCGCATGGTTTTCCATATGCGCCACAGAATATATTGTCTACCTATAGCTGTTTTCCTAGTAGTGTGTGTCCCTTGACCTTGAGGAATTTGGGGACATGCACCATGGGAGGCTCCAGAGAAGGGCAGGTGTCATGGGAGGCAGTGTAGCAGGCTTGCGCCATGGGGATACAACTGTCGTCGTCGTCGATCGCCGATTGTGGAACTGCGTGCTTTAGGGCTCGTGGCCCTAAAAGAGTTGGGGCATGGGCAGCATCCACCGGCGAGAGCACCAGGAGGGTGGGGCCCGGCGGTGGGTGTTGTAGGGAGGTGGGAGCTGCAGGCTGCAGCAGCGGCATGATCTAGGAGGTGGCGCGTGCGAGATGCTCGGAGGCGGAGGTGGATGCGGTGCCGGTGTAGGGAAAAGGGGACGAGCGCAGGAGAAGCAACGCGGGCCCACTAGATATACGCATGCGGTAATGGGGGTTGCGGAGCCAACAACCCGGGAGGGATCAATTTGTTTGATCCCCGGGGGTAACTATATCATTTTCCTTTGGCAAACGGAAGACTAGAAGTAGATTAATCTAGGAGAATAGTTTCGTGCCCGTAAAGAAATGATTTTGCTTCTGCTGTGAGATCATGATCCGGCGATCGTCCTCCCCTCATCCCACTCTAGGCACAGGACTCCATTACGACGCTCCTCCGACCTATGGCCTTCTATTGCAGCCATGACGCGCTAGCGTCGCTCTATGGGCCACCTTGCCAATGGTTTGCAGGCATCTCCACCGGCGGTCCCCCATAGCGTCTCCCACAGACTCATTAGGTCCCGGCCCAAGACTCACACTGGCGCGCCCCAAAACCCGTCGGCACATTTTTGAGCCCAATAGAATACTTGGCTCATCCACATCAGGCCCTTGGCGCAAGGGCTAGATTGGGAGCACCGGCGCGCGATGTCATGTTGGATTTCGGCCATATATTTCGGATTAATGGAGATTTACAATATGTATTTATATGTGAGAATTAATATATATTAAATAAATATTTTAAATTTATGGGGCAACTCCCTCTATTGGGCCAAATCCCAGGAGGGAAGCAGCCTAGAGGGAAGCCACCCCGGTAGACAAACAGCTGAGCTGCAATGTCTAGTAGGCCCACAAGGGCAGGCAGCGAATAGTGATAGCTGCTGCGCACGCGGCGCACAGTGCAAAGTGTAGCGGGCTAGCAAGCGTGCAGGCGAATGCAGGTGGCAGCCAAGGGCTTAGTGGGCCACCGGGGCGTGGACCACCTAGCTGGGCCATAGCTACCTCGTGCGCCAATGCGCCACGGGCGCTAGGTCGGTGTGGGGCCCACCCAGCCATTGCCGATGAGCGGGCTACTGCTAACTGCTAGGCTGAGTTGGTGTGTGTGGCCCACCCGGCCACCGCAAGGGGCCCAATGAGCGGCGCCTCCTCCTCTACTTTTTGTCTTTTGCCTTTAGTCCCACCCCAAAACTTTAGGGGTAGAAGTCATCCATTTTCCTCCTATATAAAGAGGGGCATGGTGGTGGGAATAAACACACCAATAATTCTCCGAGACAAGTTTCCTCAAGGAATAAATCTCTCTCTCTTGCAACTGCGGCTCCCTATTTGGGATGTGCACACAAAGGGATTACCTCGTTGCGCCACGTGGAGGTGTTGTGGGGATTCCAAGTCAGGGATCTTCTTCCACACTCCTGGTAGGGATCTGGGAACCGAAAGTCGTTATCATAAACCGCATGTGTGTGAAAACCTCGCGGGTGCTGCCATTAGTGGCACTGGGGTTTTCGTGCAAGGACCTATCATGACTTGCGAGAAGCTTCACAACTTTGAGGTCGGCTACGACATCAACTACTTCATCCACGTTCCTCTTGGAACGTTAAACGCTTTCGGTCTACAGTGGTATGTTATCGAAACCCCCTCCGTTACACCTTTACTCATAGATAGATCCTGGCTAGGTCTATTCTGTCAGAGGAAAAAAATTGTTTTCTACCACTGACGAGGGGTTAACTCATGAATGCCCATCGCGGACGGACTTAGGTTCGAGGAAGTGGGGAGTGCTAGAGGCATCGACCAGCTAGCAAACAAGCACATAGGGACACAAGGTTTACCCAGGTTCAGGCCTCGTAGAGGACCCTACTCCTGCTTGTTTGCTCTTGGAATTATCGAGGAGTCGAAAGTTACAGTGGTGCGCAGATGCAATCTGGCGATGGTGTGGAACCTAGGGTTGTGTATTGTCCTCCTCGCCGCTCCCTCCTAGCCTCTATATAGATAGGATAGGTCTCGGGATAGCAGGCCGAGTCGGTTACATGTTAGGGTTTTCCCTTTAAACTTTCTACCTTAAGTTTGTCGTGTGCTGCAAGCAGTCAGAGTCTCCTAGGTCACCCGAATCTTGGCTGGGCCTTAGCAACATCGTGGGCTTCTTCAATGCTAGACCGTATATACCAAGTTCGAGTACCTATACGGTATGCCCATGTTAGTAGCCCCCGAGTGTCCGGTTGAATTGCAGATTCGAGTGGAGACTTATGAAGCCTTCAAGTGCACAATCGAGCATGTTTTCGAGTGCTCTAATTTGTGTCATAGGAATTGTCGATATACGTGCCTAATTCATTTGATGTATCGGGATCAGTTAACTGCCTTAGGGCAAAACAACGCAATCTACTCAAACTCGAGTCCCCAGACTCGAATTAGGAAAAGTGCTGGCGTAATTCGACTTAGGTCGTGGAGGTCTTATAGAGTCGAATCCCAATGTTATAAGTGTGAGCACTCAACACGTCCGTCAAGGCTTATTTCATCGTACCTGCAGGCATGGATTATTTCTGGTAGAGCACAGCAGGTGCGTTGCCAGGCCTTCTTCAGGTCTTATGTTCACGCTGCAAGCGTGGCATCTGAATTTTGTCATCGTGGAGATGATTTGGATGGCCCAGAAGATGCAGTCTCTTTGCAGGGAAAATATGAGGCGGAGTCGCCGATGCTTTCAAGTGGGGACACAGTCAACACACATTTGTATATAAAAATCATAGGGTGTGTGGCCAACGCTACCTATGGGAGTAGCCCCCGAGTGCCTATTCGAGTCATAGACTCGAGTGGATACTATAAATATTTTGCGACTGCTGTCGAATATGCTTCCAGCGCCTCCCTATGGGAGTAACCCTGAGTCCATAGTAGAATCGTTGATTCGAGGTTTTGAGAGGAAAACGCATTGTCATAATACTTGGAAGTCTATAGAGTTCATCGGGTGCGTGGCCAGCGCTCCTGTTAGGAGTAACCCCGGAGTGCTTGGTCGAGTCGAAGACTCGAGTAAGGACTAGAGTAGTCAGAAGGTGCTCCTGCTAGAGTTAATGACGTCAGTGCTGACGATGAGATGATCTCAGTTGCCCGCGTGAGCGGTTTTGACATGACATGATGAAAAGTGGGGCCCATTTCTGACTTGGATTTGACCAGGCATACGTAATCTTCGGTTTTAACTGCATCTCCTCGATTCTCGCGTGTAATGGGAGGAGTGGAGCAACGGTTCATGGTTTACACTGCCACGCGTCAACATCGATTTGTGCCACACATCTGGCTGGTGTACTACTAGCAGTTGGATTGCATCTCTGGTGAGGTTAGGTAGGGGTTTTCTATGCGGTAATTTTCCCCATAACTCATTTCTTCCTTTGCATGCTGAATCCATTGTTGCTCCTTGCTATTCCATTGCTTGCACATCCTTGCTGGGCTAGACGGACTCCGCACCTTTCCCAGCTACTTTTTGCGCTCCCACCGCAAGCACTAGATGGGTAAGAAGAAAGGTGCTTCTGCCGCTGGATCTGCGGCCGCCACTATTGCACCCAAGAAGAAGGGCGACGCTGCCACGGGTACCAGCACTGCCGCTATGGCTGGAAAGAAGAAGGGCCCCGGCACGCGCGTCACGAATGGATCGTGGTGGCCAACCACCATCAAGGACACCAAGATCTTCAACTGGCACCAATATGGTGCTATCCCTACTGTTGAAGATGATTGTCGGATTCCCGGCGATGAGGTAATACCCAGTCCCCCTGCCGGATTTCGGGTGATGTTCCTCGCGTTTATCATTCGTGGTCTTTCTCTCCCCCTTCACAAGTTTGTGAGGGGTTACTCTGCTTCTACGGGATCCAGCTCCATCAGCTGACCCCAAACTCCATCCTTCATATCGCTTGCTTCATCACCCTTTGCATGTGCTGGCTTGAAATCGAGCCACACTTCGGGCTCTTCAAAAAACTTTTCAAACTGAAATGCCAGTCGGGCTCTGGGTCGGTAGTCTATGATATAGGAGGCTGCGGGATTCATGTCGACTCCAATGTCACATATTTCACCATCAACTTCAATGCATTTGTCCAAGGGTGGAGGGAGAAGTGGTTCTAGATTCACGACCAGAAGGTTGATGAATAACACTTCGGACTCGCGCCTTTTGATCCAATGGCAGCATGCAAGAGAAGGAGTTCGTGGAAGAACACGGTGATGCCAAGTGAAGCCGAGGAAACAGAGACTCTATACCAGCGGTTCTACGACCTTGAACGCCTCATAGGCAAGGAAGTAGGTGGCACAGACCTCATTTGCACCTGGATGCGTTATCGAGTGCAGCCGCTGCAGGCTAGGGTGCATCCAATGTACTGTTGGTAGGGATGTAAGCGGTTAGGATAATCTCTGCACCGAATTCGTTTCCGAACCCATTTTAGAGACTCCATATCTGATTTGAGTGAATTCGACAGATAAGGATATCCGTATCCGAACTTGACACCCAAAAACGGTATAGGATATGGTATGCGTATTAGCACCCGCATATCCGTATCTGAAAATTATTTAGGATTATCCGATGGATTTACACCGAATAATCCAATTTTTCATCCGAAACATCGGAGTTAATAAAATATGAATAATAGTTAGTGAGTTGGTGAGTTCATTCGTTAAACATCTACACACTTACATAGTCATTTTATCGAATATAAAGTCTAAACTTGTTAGGATATTGAGTTACTTAAGCATGCGTCAGTGCTATTTTAGCGCTTGTGTGTGTGTTATTTCATACACATCGAATTATTTGTTCATGTGGTCAAGTTATATTTACTCATTCAATCATGTTACAATTGTTGAATCCATTAGTATTTTGTTAAACTTGTTTTATCAATCAATTTTTGTTGTCAATCTACTTATGCATGTGCCGATCCGATTACTTCTTTTTCCGTCCTAAATCCGCTCCGTTTCCATTCCGAATCCCCGGTGTAGTATATCCGTATTCGAATCTGTAACCGGTCATTATCCGATCCGGTCCGAATCCATCAGGACATATGGAATAGGATATGGTAGAGAGGAAATCCGATCCGATTGCATCCCTAGCTGCTGGACTGGCGTTGACAATGCCACTCCCATCTCGCCAGACAACATTTCTTCAGGTGAAGTGGACAAGAGGTTTCGACTTCTTACTAGGTACATAGCCAAGGAGAGGCTCCCTGGGGACTCAGCTATGCCTCCTTTCTATGCGAGTCATCCGCCGCCTGAGGTGGATCTCTTTGTGAGATTTTCTTGTTTTTGATTGCCTGATAGTTTTCCTTGTATATTGATCTTTTTCCTTGTGCCAGGACTAGAAAGTGGCCACCGTGCTACCTCCTTAACCTGAGGGAGTAGTTCCGCGTGAAGCGGAAGAGGAGGATGAGTCGGGATCCATCGTCCCTGTTGGGGAGGAGCAGGAAGCCCCCGAGTCCAGTGGGCACAGGACTCGCAAGCGCTCCTGAAGCGAGGATTTGGATGCCTCATCATCGACGACACCGGAGGGTCCTCCTACTGTGGCAGAGGAGCCAATTCCTGCCGTGCCTGTGCGCACCATGGCTCCTCCTTCACGAAAGAAGTTGAGGATACCGAAGGAGGCATCCGAGGACTCCTTCGACCTCGACAATTTTGAAGGGTATGCTTTTATATTCTTGCGAGTTCGTCTTTTCTTCCCAACATATGTTCTTCGGAAGTAGTTCTGGATGTTTTTGTAGTCAAACGGCGTCGTCATCGTCCGATGACTGTCGCTTTGTCAAGGAGACTGGAGTCGCGGACTCCAAAGACAAGGAGATGGCGGTGCGATCTCCTTCTCCTCTGGTGGCGGCCCACTCCGGTGCTAATTCTTCGAGTTCCTCCCATGCTGGGGGGCACCAGATGGTTGCCCGGACGTCGATTCATAAGGAAACTTCGGAGTCCCTGGAGGAACACATGAGTTTTCTTGTCATTGACAGTCGAAATTTGGTTGATGCTCATGCTTTTATTTTTGTAGCCTATCTTGAAGGAATCCACTCGCCTTGCCAAACAAATCATTTTCTTGGGCCGTCAGCATGCTTCGCTAGAAACCCATCATCATGCCTTCGAAGGTGAGTTTACACCTTTTTCTCCGTTCTGCTTGTGCAGAAGCTGGCGAGCTCAAGTTTTGCCATTTATCCTTTGCAGGTGAGCATAATGATCTTCTGTGTCACGTCGACTCCCTCCAGAAGGGACTTGCTATGGTGGAGAAGAAACGCGACGAGGCGCTCGAAGCTCTTGAGGAGTCGAAGAAACACGAGGAAGACTTGTGTTCCTCCGCAGCTGATAGGGAAAAAGTATTCGTAGAACAGCTCTTCTATGTTGCTAAGGCACTCTCAGGTACGATGATGCATCATTTTGTTTGCCATGTACTTTGCAGGTATGTTGTTGTGCTCATGTGCATGTTCTGTAGATGCCGTTGGCGTGGATTTCGACGCCAAGGCTTTGACCCACTCGGATGCTTTGGCCGGTGTTGTGGCTGTAGTCGAAGACCGCAGCGTCTCCGTCAAGGACTCGCTCGAGAAGGCCAAGGGCGCGCTTGGGCGTCTTTGAGAGGAGATGGTCCCCAAGGCCAAGCTGATCGAGGATCTCGATGGCTTGGTGGAGTCCTTCGCGGGAGGCGTGCCCATGGACTTCAAGAACACTCAGCAGGGGGTTGGAGCGACCATGGGACTCACGATGGCGCAAGCTCATGGTGTTGATCTGAGCCCCAGCAGAGTCTCTTCAGCGATACCGGTCATCGCGGATGGCCAGCAGGTAGTGTTTGCTCCCTTTGCCACTAGTTGCAATAAATATGGGCCTCGGCTCATTGAGACACTCACAAAGTATTCGATGGAGCTGTGGCGATTAAAGACAGCAAAAGCCACGACGTCAGAGGCTGTAGCCAAGAATAATGTGGCATCAGAGACTACCACAGACTCGAGGAAGCCCCCGAGTGCCAACGCGTAGCTGTAGACTATTGCTTAGCCGCTTTTGTAATAATCTAGCTTCCCTCTTATTGAATTGTACCTTGTGGGGGTACCCCTTTTGAGACTCGCTGAACTTGGATGTTTTCTTCTTTTTGTTTTATGAATGGTTGGTCTTATTTTGCCTCTTTCTCTGGTTGTACTAGGGTCCTTCGAGTGGTCCACCTGACTCACCTCCCACCGATGAAACTATGGTATGGCCATGTTCAAAGGTGGAGGATCTGTCGCTGATCTCTCGATTGCGAGACCGCATAAAACATTTGGAGAAAGAGATGCCCATGATCCATGGTAGCGCGGATGTATGGAAGTTGAAAGCTGAAAAAGCCAGTGCGCACGAGAAGTACCTTCTAGGCAAGGTCGCTCAGTTGAATGAGCAATTTAAGTGTTAGTTCTCTAGCTTCTTATCCTTTCTTAGACACTCGCGGTGGCGCTTTGTCTTTACGCTTTGCACTGCTTTTTGTAGTTGTTAGCACTCGTCATCCGCGGGATGAGAGGGATCGAGTCACCATTCGACTGAACTGCTTGACCCAGGAGCAGCTGGAAGCTAGTGGGTACTTTTGGGTTGATCACGATCGTGCAGTCGTGTTGGCGACGATGCAGGACCGTGCATCGCAGGTGCTTCTTTATTTGAAGAAGTCGCAGTCGTGCCTCAAGCATATTTTTCAGGCGATGTTCCCCTTGGATGCGGTGCCTTCAAGCTTGCTAGCTTTGCTGAAGAAGTTTCAAGATGCCAGCGTGGTCTGCGAGTGCATGCGTCAGCAGTTAGTCGCAGGTGCCAAGGCTGCATTGGCGCTTGTTCGCCTACAACGGCCAGATATGGATTTCGCAGCTGTTGCCGCTGGACCTCTGCCCCCACCAGAAGGAATGGCATGGAACATGGTGCCACATTATCAGGCAGTTGATCAGCCAGCCGAAGATATCATCGAGCTATTTGAAGAGCGTACCAATGTTCTCCTTTTACGACAGTAGTGTAGTATGGACCTGCACATAGATGCATAGGTGTTGTAAAGTTCGTATAAGTGCGTTGGGTGTTTTGTTACCCATTTATATGTAAAAGCTTGCTAGCTTGTATATTTTTCGAGTATCTTGTACTCTGCAGTTCCTTTTCATTAGCCTGACGCATATTCATCTCAGCACCTTTCCAACCTGTTAGGTGCGTTGCAGCTGGGTTTGATTGATAGTATGTTAGCTACTCAGGCTACTGCTTTATTCGTGTAACGAGGTGGAAAGGGTGGCGCAGACCCTGAGTGATGTAATTCTAAGTAAAATAGAAAACACAAAGTTGGAGGCACTTAGCTTTACTTTTTCACAGAATATCAGGGGATACAATGTGTGGCTAAGTAGCCTGGCTGAATAGCCTTATTTGTAAAGTAAAAACATCTAAGGGTAGAAACGACGCAGCTGTGCGACATTTCAGGGATTGGAGTATGCGACTCCACTTTCTAGGTCTTTAAGGCAGTAGGCGCCACCTGGGATTACTTCTGTAATCACACTAGGTCCCTCCCAAGGGGACTCGAGCTTGAGGTGCCCTTGTTGCTTCAGTCGCAGGACCAGGTCTCCTTCGACGAAGGACCTTGGGCGTAGCCTTCTGCTGTGGTAGTTGCAGAGGTTTTGCTGGTACATCGTAGATCTCTCCGCTGCAATCTCATGTGCTTCGTCGAGGAGATCGACGGAGTCTTCGAGTGCAAGGGTTGATTCTGCCTCGTTGTATGCTACGACCCGTGGGGCCTTGTAGCGCACTTCTGCGGGTAGTACCACCTCGGCGTCGTGTACCATGAAGAACGGAGTATAGCCTATGGCGCTGTTTGGAGTTGTGCGCAGGCTCCATAGTACTGACTGTAGCTCCTCGGGACAGCACCCAGCAGCTCTTTTGAGTGGCCGGAGGAGCCTTTTCTTGATGCTGCCGCAGACAAGGTCATTGGCATTTTCGACTTGACCGTTGGTTTGAGGGTGCGCCACTGAGGCGTAGCTGATGTTGATTCCCAGGTTTTAGCAGAAGCCCAAGAACTCATTCGAGGTGAAGTTTGTTCCGTTATCCATGATGATGCTATGTGGCACCCCGAACCAGAAGATGATGGACTCGAAGGATTTACCGGCGCTGGACCCTTATTGGTTTGTCACCGGCATGGCCTCGATCCACTTTGTGAATTTTTCGACCGCGACGAGGAGGTAGACGTATCCTCCAGGTGAAGATTTCTGGAGTTTGCCGACCATGTTGAGTCCCCATTGCGCGAAGGACCAGGCCATAGGTAATGGCATGAGCTCTGCGTCAGGTGCGTGCGGTTTGTCCATGAATTGTTGGGAAGCATTGCATCGCTAGATGATGTCCTTGGTGTCATGCATTGCCATTGGCCAGTAGAATCCAGCTCGCAGAGCTTTGGCGACGAGGGCGCGACTACCGGCGTGATGGCCGCAAGTGCCTTCATGTATCTCGAGGAGGATGGCTCTTCCGTCTCTATTGGAGACGCATCGTCGAAGGACTCCTGTGATGCTGCGCTTGTACAGCTCGCTGTTGATGAGGGCGAAAGCCTCGGATCATCGTGCTATCTGACGAGCATCTGTCGGGTCATCTGGTAACCTTTTGCTGAGCAAGTACGTGATGTATGGTTGTGTCCAGGATGGCTCGATCAGCATGACCTCCATGGGGCCTTCGAGTCCCGTATCTGGATCCATGTCCTCATGTGCCTTTGTCTCGTCGGGTGGCGTATCCCTCGAGTCTTTTGATGTGCTGGTTGTATGCTCTAGAGCCTTTGGCTTGATGGAGCGCTCGCAGATGCGCTCTAAAAATACTCCAAGTGGCACTGGGGCACAAGTGGAGCAGATGCTGGCGAGTATATCCGCATCGTTGTTGCTCTCACGGCGACGTGCCACAGTTTGCATCCGTCGAAGTCCCCTTTGAGTGTGTCGTACAGGTCGCAGTAGGCGGTCATGTTGCCGCTTAGAGCATCGCACTAGTTCATGGTTTGATTCACCATCAGTTTAGAGTAGCCATAGATGACGAGTCGCTTTGCGCCGCAGGATTTTGCCATCTGCATCCCATGGAGTAAGGCTTCGTATTCATCTTTGTTGTTGGAGGCGGTGATTTGCATTCGCAGAACATGCCTCATCTTGTCACCTTGTGGCGATGTCAGGATGACGCCCGCGCCAGCTCCCTCTTTACGTTTGGATCTGTCAAAGTGCATTGTCCATAGATAGGACATGTCTAGCTTGTTGGGGAGCTGGTTTTCCATCCAGTGTACGAGGAAGTCCGGGAGTACTTGCGACTTGATCGCATCTCGCTTCTCGTATGTGATGTCTCGTGGAGACAGTTCGATCCCCCAAAGCGCGACTCGTCCGGTGGTGTCGGGGTTGTTGAGGATGTGCCCTAGCGGGGCGCCGTTCACCACAATGATCGGGTGCTCCTGGAAGTAGTGGCGCAATCGCCTAGCTGTCATCAAGATGCCATATGCCAGCTTCTAATAATGCGGGTACTGCTGTTTTGTTGGAGTGAGCACCTCGCTGAGGTAGTAGACTGGGCGTTGCACCCCGTGGACTTTATTTTTTTGGCTCGTTCCACTACGAGCACAGTACTAACCACCTGGTTGGTGGCGGAAATGTATAACAACAACGGATCCTTTTCTTGAGGTGTTACCAACACCGGCGAGGTGGATATTAGACGCTTGAGGTCTTCAGATGTTTCTTGTGCTTCGATTGTCCACTCGAATTTGTCGGCCTTGCGGAGGAGTTGGTAGAAAGGCAGCGCCTTTTCGCCCATTCGACTGATGAATCGACTGAGGTGCTGTGATTCGCCCAGCTAGCTGCTAGACGCCTTTTACGTACTTCAGATTTTCCATGGCCAGTATGGCCTTTATTTTCTTTGTGTTGGCCTCGATCCCCCTTGCGGAAATGAGGTACCCAAGCAATTGCCCAGATGGTACACCGAAGGCGCATTTGTCCGGATGTAGCTTGATCCGGTAGCGGCGAGGTTGTCGAAGGTCTGGTGAAGAACATCGAGTAACAAGGCTTACTCCTTGGTTTTGACGATGATGTCATCGACATAGACTTGAATGTTACGGCCAAGCTGGCTCTTGAGACAGGACTACATACACCGTTGGTAGGTGGCCCTGTGTTTTTCAGCCCGAAAGGCATCGTTGTGTAGTAGAAGACACCAAAGGGCATGATGAATGCCATTTTTTCCTGGTCTTCCTCCTTCATTCGAATCTGGTGATAGCCTGAGTAGGCGTCGAGGAATCAGAGGCGCTCGCATCCCGTGGTGGAGTCGATGATCTGGTCGATTGATGTCTACGCACATCTATTCTTGTAGACAGTTGTTGGGCCTCCAAGTGCAGAGGTTTGTAGAACAGTAGCAAGTTTTCCCTTAAGTGGATCACCCAAGTTTATCGAACTCAGGGAGGAAGTGGTCAAAGGTATCCCTCTCAAGCAACCCTGCAATCAAGATACAAGAAGTCTCTTGTGTCCCCAACACACCCAATACGCTTTCCAGGTGTATAGGTGCACTAGTTCAGCGAAGAGATAGTGAAATACAAGTGGTATGGATAATTATAAGTGGTAACGGTGCCAGAAAATAGCTTTGATGGCGTGGAAGAGACTAAAGGCAAACTAAAATAAAGATGGAAGCAAGCAAACATGTAACAGATCTAGTTGCAAACGGTGTTTCAATGTTTAGAAACAAGGCCTAGGGATCATACTTTTGCTAGTGAACACTCTCATATAAATATCTTCTCTTCATGATACTACTCTGAACTACTCTCCGGTTGGACACTCTAATCCATGGTAGGGCTATAACAGCACTCCTCAAAGTTTGCTTTCCCCATCTAGATAACCCCACACTATCACCTTGAGCACTAGATGGTTCCAACAAACACCACAATTTCATAGAGACATCCAACTCCAAATATAACTCATAACAAGTATTTGTAATCTCTAGCCTAAGTGCCACCATGGTGTGCATGCTATCACTTTCACACACATGGGGAGAGCAGAGATCTATTAAAGCACTTGAGTAGCAAGGTAGATCTACTTAATTACAAAGCTCATGATTACAATATGATCATGCATAGGGAGAGAGATGAACACATAGCTACCGGTGGAACCCTTAGCCTCGAGGAAGAACTACTCCCTCATCATCATGGGAATCATCAACGGTGATGGAGATGGTGGTGGAGATCGATGGAGATGGCCCCGGGGGCATTTCCCCGTCCTGGCAAGGTGCCGGAACAGAGACTTCTGTCCCCCGAATCTCCTCTTCGGTGGCGGCGGCGCTGCGGAACTTTTCGTGGCTGGAGGCTGGTCGATTTAGGGTTTTCATCCCGGGGGGATTTTATAGGTGAAGGGGCAAGGTCGATGGCTGGCCAGGGGGCCCACACCATGCCCTGGCGCGGCCTAGGGCTGCCCGCGCCAAGGGGTGGTGTGGCCGCCCTATGGCCCCCATTCGTCTCTCCTTCGGACTCCATGTGTCTTCCAGTAAAATATCAACTTTGCCTTTTGTCCGGTCCAATTCCGAGAATATTGATTTTCTGCCTTTTCTGGAACCAAAAAACAGAAGAAAACAGGCAACTGGCACTGTGGCATCTTGTTAATAGATTAGTCCCAGAAAATGCATAAAAGTATCTCAAAGTATGAACAAAACATAAGAAAGTAGAAACTAAACAAGCATGGAACATCAAAAATTATAGATACGTTAGCAACTTATCAACATCCCCAAGCTTAACTCCTGCTCGTCCTCGAGTAGGTAAGTGATAAAAAGAATAATTTTTGAGGTGATATGCACCATCACAATCAAGATCAAACCATTTGCAAGCATTGAAAGTTGGGATCAAAGTACTCTAAACATGAGCATGAAAGATGAAGTTCTAACAATAAGACATAGTAACTATGCATGTAACATGAAAGGATACAAACAAAAGATCATGAATAACAATGCATTGAAAGACGTTTGTTTGTTTCACATATAGAAAACATAGCATAGTGGCATTCAGCTTGTCCCTCATGGAGTAGCAAAACATAAATGCATAGGACACCTTCAAAGTTCATAAGGGTGACTAGATACAAATAGTTTAAGAACAAGCAATATCAAAGTTATGCATCAATCAACAAGTCTTGGGACAATGCACATTAAACTAAGAATGGCCACTATGGTCTCTCTCAATGGGTGCATAAAGATAGAAGATGGAGACTCAACATAAAAGTAAAAGAAAGGCCTTCATAGAAGGAAGCAGGGATTCAAGTCTCATAAAGAGCTTCCAAAAATTATGGTAGTTATTAGCTTTCAGCTCTCATTGCCCCTATCATAAGCATCTTGAAGTGATTAAGGTTAAAGTGAGCAAACTATGGAGTATATGCTTGACAAAGTATAAGTTGGCAATCTCATGTCCCTTGAATACAAGGGACGCTCCTCATGCTACTCAAGTTTAGTTACCGGTAAGTTCTTGTCATAGTAAGTACATGTGTATCATAGAGAACTGCCAACGGGGTACCCCTTGCCCGATGATACGGAAGAATCCCCATATCAACATGACAAGGCAAGCAGACAACGAGCATCTCAGCAATCTTCTTATTTACCATGGGAAAATGGTGCTTTTTTATCTCTTTCCTCTTTTCTCATATCTCTTTTTTTTCTTTTTCTCTTTTTCTCAATCTCTATCTCTTTTTTATAAGAAGAATGCTTCATAGACAGATCATTATGGTTACGCTGTAGGTTTCCACCATGAAAGCAAGGATTAGACTGGCGGCCCAAGCGTTTCTCTAACACATATACATAACTCCATGGACTTACAAGCTCCCCTTTCATTTCACACCGACGACATCCATAGACAAAAGAGCATGATATCAACTAGGTACAAAGTACAAGTGCAATGTTGAAAGCGTTCCCCATGATAGCATGGATCTGCTAATCCCCAACATATAAGTGCAAGCATATACAACATAGACGACACAATGGTTCAAGTTTATTAAGGGCAAGAAAAGTAAAGTGTGCCATCAAGTTCGTGAGAGCTTTCATCACTAGTTTTCTCATAACAAATTTAATTCGGAAGGTAGATAAAAACATGAATATACTTGGAATAGCAAATGCTAATAGGTAGGTATGGTGTACTCTTTGGAATAACTTGGTTTTAGGAGTTGGATGCATGAGTGGAACTCATACTTGGTTATGGAGGCTAGCAAAAGACTGGGAGCGACCGACTAAGAGAGCAATAATAGCCATAATCATGTAGAGCGACAAAACATCATTAATCAAAGCATAAAGTGATACTACAAGTCGAAAAATAAAGGATCATAAAGACTATGGTGACTTGGGATAGTCATAACATGGTGTGAACACGCGCCAAGTCAACCGAAATAAAGCATCAAAGGAGAATACCACAATACTATGCTTTAATATGCTAAAACAACGCATGATACTTCCAAGGCACATTAAGATATCTCAATTGTTTATAACATGTCATGCTACAACAAAGATCACTAAGCATAAAGCCAAAACAATATCAAGCATGGCATGACAAAGCATGGGCCACAGTCAAAAACAAGCTCTCTTTTTACCACTTAAGCATGAACTTTCCTATTCTTTTTCCAATCCAAACCAAACTATTTGAGAACCAATGTATGAAAGAGGGGGTCTAACCAATTTATTCAAGCAAACTAATAAAACCAAGCAAACGAAAACCAAAAACAAAAAACAAAGATGCTCCAAGAACAACACAACTGTGCATGAAACAATAAAAATGAAGTGTTTGGAAGAAACCTAGGATTTTATTGGTGAAGACGGGGATGCCTTGGGCATCCCCAAGCTTTGACACTTGTACTTCTTGGATATTTCTTGGGGTGACATGCGTGGCATCCCCAAGCTTGAGCTTTAGTCCATTCTTCATCTCATTACATCATTCTCTCCATACACCTGAAATTTTTCCTTCATACAAAACTTCACACAATCTTTATTAGCAACATTAGTGCACTCAAGATAATAAGTCTTTGGGTTCAGTTTCAAAACCAATAAAACTTCCATTAAAACACAAGCTACTGAAGCACTTCCCTCAAAAAGCTCAATTCCCCAAAGAGAACCCAAAAAGGAATCAATAAGAAGCAAATGCAAATAATGGCAGAAATCTATCAAAACAGACCAGCAGGTAAAAACAAATTTTTTAGAAGACCTTATGTTGCTCAAATAGAAAAGTGTTGAACTAATGAAAGTTAGATAACAACCTGGGGCATAAGCACAAAAATGCACGCCTCAAAACAACGTACAGAGATTTTACATGATTTTTACAGTGAAGCACAAAAATCTATTTCGGGACAGCAACTTTCCCAAGCATTACTTCTCTCTCATTTGAGGTTACTCTTGGCACAAAAAGCAAATAAAAAGTATAAGGAGCGGTTATTGCAGAGGTAATAACTTCCAAGACTCATCTAAAACTTTTGGGTTATCTCCCAATAAGTACTTTTATTTAACGCCTTTAAGTTAGGCATGATAGTTTGAGAAGATGCTAACATAAGAAATATGAATTGAAGTAAAAGAGAGCATCAAGAAGCAAATTAAAAGCACATTTAAGTCTAACCCACTTCCTATGCATAGGAATCTTGTAAAGAAACAAGTCATGAAAGCACAAAGCAACAAGCATAGTAAAGCAAAACAAGTGCAATTTCAAGACTTTCAACATAAAGAGGGGAAACTTAATATTATTGAGATGCATAAAACCATGTTTCCCTCTCTCATAATAACTTTCAGTAGCATCATGAATAAAATTAAAAGTATAACTATCACATAAAACATTCTTATCATGAGCCACATGCATATAACCATTATTACTCTCCATATAAGCATAGTTATTCTTATTAATTGTAGTGGGAGAAAATTCAATAAAATAGCTATCATTATTATTCTCATCACCATAATCATCAAATATAGGAGGCATATTGTAATCATAATTAATTTTCTCCTCAATAGTAGGTGGACTGAAAATATCATATTCATCATTGTAATCATCATATATTGGAGGTTTAGTATCATCATAAGCAATAGAATAGCTATCTTCCAAAGCTGAGGAACTAAAAAGATCATTTTCATAAAAACTAGCTTCCCTAAGCTTAGACTTTTTCGTAGCATTAGCAATAATGGTGTCCAAAGAATTCATACTAACAACATTGCTATTATCATGCAAATAAAGTTCCATAGGTTTTTAAATTTTCTCTTCAAACACTTCATGTCCTAACTCAAGATAAATACTATAAAGCTCTCTAATTTTTTTGTTGTTTTCCATTAAGCCTAACTAGAAAAAATAAAAACAAGAAACAAAAAGATATAATTGCAGAATCTAAAGGAAATAACTTCGAGCACTCACACACCAGCAACAGTGCTAGAAGATAGCTTAGTAGCCAGAGGATGTGAGTACCTTTTACCTTACCTCCATGGCAACGGCGCCAGAAAATAGCTTGATGTCTACGCACTTCTATTCTTGTAGACAGTTGTTGGGCCTCCAAGTGCAGAGGTTTGTAGAACAGCAGCAAGTTTTCCCTTAAGTGGATCACCCAAGGTTTATCGAACTCAGGGAGGAAGTGGTCAAAGGTATCCCTCTCAAGCAACCTTGTAATCAAGATACAAGAAGTCTCGTGTGTCCCCAACACACCCAATACACTTGTCAGGTGTATAGGTGCACTAGTTCGGCGAAGAGATAGTGAAATACAAGTGGTATGGATAATTATAAGTGGTAACGGTGCCAGAAAATATCTTTGAAGGCGTGGAAGAGACTAAAGGCAAACTAAAATAAAGATGGAAGCAAGCAAACATGTAACAGATCTAGTTGCAAACGGTGTTTCAATGTTTAGAAACAAGGCCTAGGGATCATACTTTCGCTAGTGAACACTCTCATATAAATATCTTCTCTTCATGATACTACTCTGAACTACTCTCCGGTTGGACACTCTAATCCATGGTAGGGCTATAACAGCACTCCTCAAAGTTCGCTTTCCCCATCTAGATAACCACACACCGTCACCTTGAGCACTAGATGGTTCCAACAAACACAACAATTTCATAGAGACATCCAACTCCAAATATCACTCATAACAAGTATTTGTAATCTCTAGCCTAAGTGCCACCATGGTGTGCACGCTGTCACTTTCACACACATGGGGAGAGCAGAGATCTATTAAAGCACTTGAGTAGCAAGGTAGATCTACTTGATTACAAAGCTCATGATCACAATATGATCATGCATAGAGAGAGAGATGAACACATAGCTACCAGTAGAACTCTTAGCCTCGACGAAGAACTACTCCCTCGTCATCATGGGAATCAGCAACGGTGATGGAGATGGTGGTGGAGATTGATGGAGATGGCTCCGGGGGCACTTCCCCGTCCTGGCAGGGTGTCGAAACAGAGACTTTTATCCCCCGAATCTCCTCTTCGGTGGCGGCGGCACTGCGGAACTTTTTGTGGCTGGAGGCTGGTCGATTTAGGGTTTTCGTCCCGGGGGGATTTTATAGGCGAAGGGGCAAGGTCGGTGGCTGGCCAGGGGGCCCACACCATGCCCTGGTGCGGCCTAGGGCTGCCCGCTCCAAGGGGTGGTGTGGCCGCCCTCTGGCCCCCCTTCGTCTCTGCTTTGGACTCCATGTATCTTCCGGTAAAATATCAACTTTGCCTTTTGTCCAGTCCAATTCTGAGAATATTGATTTTCTGCCTTTTCTGGAACCAAAAACAGAAGAAAACAGGTAACTGGCACTATGGCATATTGTTAATAGGTTAGTCCCAGAAAATGCATAAACGTATCTCAAAGTTTGAACAACATAAGAAAGTAGATACTAAACAAGCATGGAACATCAAAAATTATAGATACGTTAGCAACGTATCATCGATCAGCGGCAATGGGAAGTGATCATTTGGGCAATGTTTGTTTAAGGAGGTGAAGTCCACGCACATCCGTAGGATATTCGTGTCCTTTTTAGGAACGAGCACGGAATTTGCTACACAGGTGCTTTCCTTGATCTTGCGTATGAAGTTAGCGTCGAGGAGTCAGTTGACCTCCATACGGACTACTTTTGCCATTGGCTCAGATAGTCGACGTATCGTCTGTTTCACTGGTCTTGCTTTAGGATTCACATTGAGTGAGTGTTCGGCGAATTCCCTGGGAACTCCTAGCATGTCTGCTAGACACTAGGCGAAGATTTCCTAGTGCTCACGGAGGAATTTGACGAGCATGAGTTCCTATGCGGAACTCAAGTTGTTGGCGATGAGGGTCGTCTTGGTCGGGTCCATTGGGTGGACCTAGACGGCCTTGGTGTGAATCGACGTGTCGAAGGATTGGTCGGGTGAGCTTGGCTTGCTAAGAGGAGGCAGACTGTTGTCTATCGACTCCTTCAACCTCGCCAGTTCCTCTTGCATGCCGAAAGACTGGGAGATTCTGTTGAATTCCCTATCGCAGTTGTCGGACATCTCAAAGCTTCCGTTGACTATGATAATGCCGTTGGGGCCCGGTATCTTCATCTACAGACATGCGTAGTGTGGCACCACCATGAACCTCGTGAACGCGACGCGTCCGAGGATGCAGTGATATTGTGAGGGCCAGTCGACAACTTCAAATTCGATAAGCTCACGCTGGAAGTTTGTCGGTGTTCCGAAGATGACATCCAGGCTGATCTTGCCCAGGGGGTACACGCCATTCCCTGGGATAATGCCGTGGAATGTTGTGTCTAAAGTTTCCAGACATGACAGAGGGATTTGCATGGCACGCAAGGTACTTGCGAATATGAGGTTGATGCCGATGCCCCCGTCCATGAAGACGCGACTCATCTTGAAGCCTCTGATTTGTGCCTCGAGCACCAGGGGACAGTGGCCTGGGCGAGGTACTTGACATGGATGATCGCGCTTGTCAAAAGTAATGCATGACTCGCTCCCACTGAGGTACTCAGTGGTGGGGGTGGAGATTCACCACTAGATTGACTTGGCGAGTGATTGATTTTTGCACCCGATTTGATGGGCATCCTTTTTGGATCATTCCCATGTTTCCTAGTGCTCGCGGGTATGGCTCGCCTCCATGGTTTTGGATAAGCGCAGCTGCAGGTGGTGGCAGCCCGGGTGGCAATGGAGGTGCTCCATGAGCCACAGCGCCCGAAACAGCTCCATAGTCCTGGTTTATCGCGTCGTGATTCATCTGGGCTAGGCCTTCATGAATCTTGAGGAACTCGCAGCAGTCCTTTAGAAGGTAGCTGGATTTTTTCTTGTTGTCGTGCTTGTTGATGTAGAAGTGTAGGTTGCACGGTCCCGATAGTTTGTTCTAGATAGATGTTCCAGGTGCCTCATCACGAGTGCGGTGTTGCCACACTTGCATGGTTTTCCCGCTATCGCGGTATCCACCACTGCGGTATCCGCTGTTGCGGTTGTTGTCGTCGCGTTTGTCGGCGTAGCTAGCCGCGACCATGTCGACTTCCTCGTGGTCCTCATAACCGCGCATTCGACATTTTCCTCGGTGATCGCGTCTGCGCTCGAGGTCTTCGTCATCATCTGAGTGGACATTGTTTTTCACCGAGTCCTCTCCATCGGCCCACCTATTCGCGATTTCCATCAGGTGGTCGATTATCTTGGGTTTTGAGTGGCCTAGCTCTTCTCTGAGCTCTCTGCGGCACAGGCCGCTATTGAACGCGTCAATTGCATGGTCCTCGGAGATGTCTTCTGCAGAGTTTTTAATGATGGACCATCTCTGGATGTATGAGCGTAGTGACTCGCCGGTCTTCTAGTAGCAGCCTCTTAATTCTTCGATTGATGCGGGCCTTTTTTTGTACGTGCCCTTGAAATTTCGCACAAAGCTGTAGACCAGCTCATCCCAGCTACGAATCGATCCACGTGGGAGGTTGTTGAGCCATACACGAGTGGCGCCTTGCAGTCGTAGCTGGAGGCATTGCATTGATATGCTCGTGGTTCCACTGTGTAGCCTGACGGAGGAAATATGATCCTCCAGCCAGATCTTCGGGTCCTGGAGGCCGTCGAATTTTGGGTTCTCCGATGGGAGTTTGAACCCTTTTGGCATTTGCTTTTGTCGAATGGCTCTGTTGAATCAGCTGGCTCCGCAGAGCTCTATCCCATCATCTTTCGAGTCACTTGAACAGGCACGCCTCATGCGCATCTTGTCGACTTTGCGCTGCGTGATGTTATCATGTGCGTTGTAGTCGTAGTCGTGCCATCGCGAGCGGCATCGTCGCAAGAAGTCATGACTGTCATTGCTGGAGGAGGGGGAAGATTAGCACTTGGCCAGAGCCTTGTTTTTCTTTGGCTCCGATGCTGGATCCTTGATGAGGGCAGCTTCGACTAGCCCCAGGCCTGCGATCGTAGATCGGTGCATGGTGGGCCGCGGGCCCCCAGTCGGTGGCTGGTTATTGAGCAGGTACATGGTGGCCGATGTTACCGCTTCCTGCGGTGTTTTCGGGAGCACATTGCCCTGCGTATCTACCATCATAGATGAGAAGTCGAGGACTTGTTCGGCCTCTTCTCGCTCCTTATCGGTGAGGTGAGCCAGTCGAGAACACCTCTTGGCGGCTATATGATCGTTACCCTTGGAGGAGGATCCTCTAATGGAAGAGAGTTGAGCTCTCCGAAGGCTCGACTCATCCGCCGCCCTTCTACGCGCATCGAGCTAGGCGATTACTTGCTGCTGGCGCTTGAACTCCTCCTTGAGAAGCCAGTGATAACCCATCAGCATGTCTTGCGATGAGTTAGGAGGTAGGGGTTGCCCCGTAGAGCTTCCCTGCAACGAGCCCACTCAGCGTCGTTGAGCTTTATCAGTACGCGCTCTTGGGTTTGCTCATTCACCGAGAGATTCGGCTGATCTTCTAGGGTGGGCACTTCTGTCCCATTGTTGGTGGGTGCGCTGTTGGCGGGGCCACCGTTCGTGACTGTGATTCCACTGCCAGTGCCGGTGTTGTCCCGAGTGCCGCTGTTGCCGTCCATGTTGATGATGGCGCACATGTAATAGCTGGGGAAGCTGTTGCTCCCGCAGCTTTCAGATCTAGAGCCGTCGGCTCCATCTTCTATAGCCAGATCGCCCAGATTGGACTCGCAACTGCTGTTGTTGTCCGTATTTCTGACTGGTGTCGGGGCGTTGAGTTTGCTCAGGGTGCCGATCGGCGATGGAAACCACGATGCTAGAGCAATCGCGGAAACCTTCGGCTGGTCAGGGAGGCGAAGTGTGCCTAGCCGACCAACTTGGAAGCGTAAGCTCCCGATCGATAGGCCGATCCCATCGCCCATGGACTCGAAATCCGGGCGAGTGGCTGGCATGTGGATGGTGAAGTCGAAGGCATCGAAGAGGAAGCGAGTCTCCGCTGTTGTGGAGTCGTAGATCGTGGTTGATGGGGCCGAGGAAGCCACAACATCAGCACTCCCGCTTCCCACAGATGGCGCCAATTGACGAGGGGTTAACTCATCAATGCCCATCGCAGATGGACTTAGGTTCGAGGAAGTGGGGAGTGCTAGAGGCATCGATCATCTAGCAAACAAGCACATAGGGACGCAAGGTTTACCCAGGTTCGGGCCTCATAGAGGACCCTACTCCTGCTTGTCTGCTCTTGGAATTATCGAGGAGTCGAAAGTTACAGGGGTAAGCAGATGCAATCTAGCGATGGTGTGGAAACTAGGGTTGTGTATTGTCCTCCTCGTCGCCCCCTCCTAGTCTTTATATAGTTGGGCTAGGTCTTGGGATAGCAGGCCAAAGTCGGCTATAGGTTAGGGTTTTCCCTTTAAACTTTCTATCTTAAGTTTTCCATGTGCTACAAGCAGTCGGAGTCTCCTGGGTCACCCGAATCTTGGTTGGGCCTTAGCAACGTCGTGAGCTTCTTCAATGCTGGATCGTATATACCAAGATCGAGTACCTGTAAGGTATGCCCATGTCAGCCACAGAACCCCTTCACTCTCTGGGGTGGGGAACAGGGACGAAGCCAGAAAATGGATATAGGGGGCTGAGAGTAGAAGCATCAAAATTGTATAATTTTTTTCACACAACACAACAAAATTATAAGGTCCACATAATCAAAATATGCTTTTTTTCTACAATTCAAATGAAGTTACATATCTATCAATTTGAACTCAGATTTACGAGCGCGAAGATCAAAGGTCTCAATAATTTCATCAACACTAAACTTTTCTGCTATTTCCCTCTCTATGTAGACTATCACACAATCCCAAAGAAAATCATCTCCCAATTTAGTGCGAAGACGTGTCTTGACCAGTTTCATAGCAGAAAAGGCTGGCTGTGTTGTTGCAGTTGACACCGGAAGAGTTATCACTAACCGCATCAACCTCTCAACCATTGGTTAATCGGATGATTTTCCCGTCTTAACTATTCCTTTTATCAAATCTGCAAGTCATTTGAAGTTTTTGATCTCTAGATGGTTGGTTGTATCAAGCTGGAAATGTGGTAGCTCGCACTCCAACCTATCTCTCTCTTTTCTAGAAAAATCAGCAGGATAGAATTTTTCCACTAGAGTGCATATCCTTGACTTGTCAAAATTATCATGTCTTGGATCCAAGGATGTACAAAGATCTAGAAGCTCGGTTACTTGAGAACTGAATCATTCAACTCTGTTACTTGTTGATATATTGCAGCATTATATGCATCTACTTTGTAGTGATGGAGTATTGTGGTGTTGTCATGCTTATTTCGAGATTTCTTCACATCAACATACCTAAATTTCAACATATATGAAAGAAGCATAAATAATTTATTTATACACTACCAAGTATGTTTAACAATGCGTAAGTGACTAGATGTCTAAAGTTTAACTTAAATAAATATAGGAACATATGAAAAGATACATACTTTTGATTCATATCCGGGATGTCAATCTCGTGCTTCAAACAAAATGCTTCGACCTCTTCTATAAGACTTTTCCATCCATCTTCTCTCAATTCAGCAAGAAGTACCTTTGTGTTAGAAACAATATCCAATGCATTTGCAATATCCAAAGTTTTGTTTTGGAGTTTGACACACAAGACATTGGTTATCTGCATAATTTTTTCCATGAGATGCAGAATGAAGACGAACTCAAATGTAACTAGGAACTTAAGGGCACCCTCTGCATCTCCTCTTGAATTCCATGAAATTGAACGATCATTTTCTACACTTCTTAGCACTAAAACTAATGCGCCAAACAAACTTAACAAGATTTTTACTGACTTGTAGTGGGAACTCCATCTTGTGTCTCTGGCCCTTTGTAAAGATCCTATTTGATTTAACCCTCTTCCAGTGTCAAGATCTCCGAGTTCAATCTCTTTTGCAATTGCAATGGCTTGATTTTGTAGTAGCTCGCCGTTGTGTTTGGGATGCACTAACAGTATTTACAATAAAATTTGCATTTTGGAAGAATTTGTGGACCTCATGTACCTCCCTTGAAGCGGCAACAAGAGTCAATTGAAGCTAATGAGCAAGGCAGTGAATATAGCATGCATAGGACACTCTTCAGAATTAGAGCCTTAAGCCCATTGCACTCTCCTCTCATGTTACTTGCTCCATCATAGCCTTGCTCTCTGATATCTTCCACATTCAACTCATTATCAGTTAGCATGGTAATGATTGCGTTCTTCAGAGTCAAAGCCCAAGTGTTACCAACATGAACTAGATTAAGGAAACGCTCCCTTATCTCTCCATCTATGTTGACAAATCGAAGCACTACTACCATCTTCTATTTCTTAGACTCATCTCGAGATTCATCAACCATGATAGCAAACTTGCCATTACCAATCTCTTGTTTAATTGACTTTTGGACTTTCCGAGCAAATATGCTTGCAATTTCCTTCTGAATAGTTGGTGAAGTGTACTTAGCATTTCTTCGAGCATTTTGCATAACTTCCTGCACCTCTTTATTATATGAACCCACAAGCTTGAGTATTTCCTTGAAATTACCTTGGTTTTGGGAATCTTCGGACTCATCATTTCCTCTAAAGGGACATGCCTGGCGTATTAACAACCTGATAGAGTAAAGTGAAAAATTGTTAGATAACATACAGTAAAAAAATATAGTTGTTTGAAATTAAATATTTCTTGCTTACTTAATAACATCGATGGAAGCTGTGAGCCGTAGTCTTGCATCGCCAACCCGCTTCTTACATTGCTTTGCAATCACCTTGTCAATATGAGTCATACATTTTTTGAGCCTTTCATAACATTTAACTGCAAAATTATGGGATGAACTAGGACTAGTTCCCACATGTGTAAGAAAAGCACATTTTTTTCCATTGTTGACATTTTTCCACTTATCAAACCCTTTGACTGGAAATGTCTCTGGACCACACTTCCCAGTTGGCTTTTTTGAAAAAAGAAAACAAGGCAAGCAATATGCATGATTGGTGTCAGGTGAATATTTCAACCAGAAAAAATTTGTGTACCAAGAATTTTGGAATCGACGATGGCTAGAACATGTTCCAGTAAAAACATACTCATCCAAAATAGGTTGATACGGGCCCTCGGATATATAAAAACTCCTAGCATCATCTTGCTTGTCAGGAGGGAGTTCCCAAATTTGTACATGTCTACCTAGGTCTCGATCATACTCGGTGGTTATAATTGTCACTTGTTCTATAACTACTGCATAGACATACCAATACCATTATCAGTTCGATCATCAACATCAGCTAAATTAGGATTGTTCTCTTCACCTTGTTGCACATCTAGTTGTGAACTCGAGCCAATTGGCTTGAAAAAAGTTTTAATGTCAGGTTTCTTCCTCTTCATGTCTACACAAACATAAGTGAACAATCCAAATTTTCTAATTATTTTATAAGGCACAAATAGACAAACTAATCAACTAATCTAGTGTTGACTGTTATATGATCAGAGATGAGCTAAAAATTAATGAAATCTAGACATGATCAAATCAATTGTTCGGTAATAAGAGTATAAGACAGTAATCGGAAAAACCTGGATTGGAGCCCTCGAGGGCAGACCGCCAGCGGGCAACAGCGGCAGGGAAGGTGCGGCCGCCAGCGTATACAGGCACAGGAGCGACTCGCGAGGCGCAACCGCGCAGTAGAGACCCAAAAAACAACTGATCCGATCGTGCGTGCGTGCCGTCTGGAGTTGCTATACCGTGTACAAAGCTGGCCTGCATGTCGTTTCGTACAAGGCCTATAAAAACAATATTAATTAACTTGAACTTAGTGATTGAGGTTAGCCGATTAACTTGGGTATGCATGCTGTTTATGAGACTTTACATGCGTGTGTACACACGGGACGGGGGCGAATTAGTCTCGTGTCCTAGAAAACTACGGATCTGGCGTATCTTTTTCTAGGGTCGAGCGGATCGATGGGGGGTCTCGCCCCCGCTCTCTCCCTTCCCTCCGTCCCTGGTAGGGAATCCCATGCCGTGAGTCCCACATCACCAAGAGAGTTGGGCTCTACTGCGATGTCGCTGTGTGTCCTCCCCGTCATCAATCCCACTGCCAGAAAGAATCAGGGTGCCATGGATAATAGATTCGGCCAAAACTTTCATGTGTTATTATTGACTCTGATATCATATAATTCCTTTAATAGAAGATATGGTATCTGTGGCGCCCCGTTAAAACCACTATTAAAAAATCGCGGTGTTTTTGGTGCATTGCATCATCATGACTGCATGCTCATGTCATCATGCCATATTGCATTTGAGCATCGTCATCATCATGCATGGTTTTGTCTAAAACTATTTTCGAAAAGCGTGGTTTTATTTTTTGAACGTCCCGTCTTTTATTCAAACTATAAACACCGGTCTTCCGGATTATTTCACTTTGTCTATAAACGGTTTGCAAAAGCCCTGTTTTAATAAATAAGATGTTTAGATTATTTTTGCAGGAGGCAGCCAGCCAGGCCTGAAAGCCCAGCCGGCCTCCTCCAAATAAAATCTAGTCCAACCCCAAAACCCTATTCCTTAAACACCCCAAACCTAATCCTAATCAAACCCTAGTCTAGCCTAAGCCTAACCACACTTCCTGCCGCCACCACCCACACCTACCTACTCCCTCCTCTCTCCTCCTAGCCAGCGCCAGCGGCCCACCTGCAGCAAGCAGAGCCCCACCAACTCCCACCACTTGCATGTGCCCCGCCCGGGCCCCACACCTGACCCCGCACGCCACCACGTGTCGCTCCCCTCGATCGGCACCAACCCCGCCTGGCTCCATCCCCCAACGCCACCTACCCCACCGACCCGGTCCACCCCAGTGGACACGCACCCCACCCCCCCCCCCACACACACCTGCTCGTCGCCCCAACCACTTCCCACCGACAGCCACACCCTGGCCTCGATCCCCTCCCCCTCTCTCTCTTCCCCTGGACCCACCACCTCCCACGTCCCCAGGCGCACCCTCTGCCTCGTTTCAATCCCCACGAAACCCCCATGCCCTGCTCTTTCCCCGCCATCGTCAGCGGCCACCACCACCATGGCCCCATCTCCCTCGCCGGAGCGTCGTCGTCCCTCTCACCGGCCAGCGCCGCCCAGGGCTCCTCCTCCTGCGAGCCCTGCCGCCTTCGAAGCTCTCCTCGTCGCCTCTCGCAGGTCGTGGTCCCCTCTGCTCAGAGCCGCGCCGTCCCTGTAGCGCCGCCACCCAGCGCTGCCACCCTCCTTCGCCAGAGCCCGAGCTCCCCTCTCCGACCGCCGTCCTCTGTCTCCTCGCCCGAGCCGCCTCTCTGCGAGCTCGGTGCCGCCAAGCCCCACGCGAGCGTCACCGTGACGCCCCTGTTTCCACCGCACCGCGCGAGCCTCCGAGCTCTGCCTCGAAGCCCCTATGGCCACCGCCTACGGAGCCTCCTCGATCTCCGCCTCCCTCCGGCGGCCGCCACCGTCGTGGGTTGTTTCCTGTACTTCCTCCCGCGGACAAGCACCTCCCGTGCCGTGCACGCGCCGTCACCCTCCTCCTGGCCTCGCGTCCCTGCCCAATGGTCGTGGACCACCTCTGGCCAAGCCAGCTCCGTGTGCCTTCCCTGCGTCCTCCTCCGGCCGCGTCCGACGGCCGCCACGGTTCGTCCCCTTTCGCCCGACATCAGCGTCGTCGTACGCACCCCAAGGACTTCGTCGACCTCGCCCGCGTCGCCACCCGAGGCCGCCATCGACCGCTGCAGCCCCGAGCCTGCATCGCCATGTCTCGTGTTGGTACCCGGTGCCTATGTTGGATCGTGTAGTGTAGAGCCTGTGTATGTTTGGTGTGGTTTTGATCAGAGTTGGCAGTTTGGTATGGTGAAGATCCGATGGAAGACAGATACATGTGGTGCAGTGTTGATTGCGTGGTACTTGTTGCAAGATGCTCGAGGTGGACACCGAAGAAGGATACCAGGGGCTCCTTCATGGAACATCGACCCCGGTTCCGAACCCCGAAGACCCTGATCTCAGACCCGAAGACTACCAAGCTCTCCGACCCGGATCCGAAGACCGCCAAGATCGACATCGGAACGACAAGCACTTCACCGCGGAACACCGAGGTCACCGACGCAGAACGCCAAGTTCTTTATCCCGGATGCCAAGACCGACCCGACACGCGGACCCGACAAGATCTTCACAATGACAAGATCGACACCGACCAGGCGAGTCCGATGCGCCCCTGACACCAAACCAAGTCCTTCTTCCCGGAACGCCAAGCTCTCCTTCTGTTGTTGAGCACGATCTCGTCGACCCCGTTCCCCCGTCGAACCCTGAGACCCGAACCCGGACCCCTGGAACCCAAGATCTTCCGAACCCAGATGTGTGACCCTAAGCCTCTATTTTTATAATATGACATATACCTGTCGCATCATTAAATCATCATGCTGGCATACATGTCATCTGGTGGGTTGGGTTAAATAGTCGATTCACCTAAATTAAATATGGAGTCTATATGTGGGCTATTCTAGTATTATTCCGGACTCCATTTAAATTTGTGTTGCGAACAGATGCCATGTTTTGTCCTGTTAAGACAACATTTAATTTGCAGGGTAGATGAATAACTTGAACCATATAATTATTTGTCGGGACCCCGATTCCGCTTAATATTGTCTAATTGCACCGCATCTTTGCCATGCCATGCATCATATCATAATCATGCCGGATCTTCTGCCGTAGTATTAAATATTGCATCCGGTGTTTCTTCTAGTGTTTGCTTCTTCGCGGATTAGGCCGATGAGTTGATGCGAGTATCGACAAGTTCTCTGGATATGAACTTTCGGCAGTGTTTCCCAGGAGAGTATCTCTTCCCCTTCTACCTATTTTGCATTTATAGTCTTTATTTCCTCCTGTTGATCTATTGCTATCCTTGTCGTGATGCTTTAGTTTTCCGTGCACCAGTTATATCCCGTGCAGCCTCTATATTGCCATGGACACCTCCTAATACATGTTGTTTGGTAGATAGCTGGCCGTGCGAGTCGTAGTTGCTTGCTCAGGTGCGATCTCGTGTTTTCAAGTACCACAGTTGTTGGAATGCGGGCAGATGTTTACGGTGGAGATGATCATGACTTTAAACACAACTATTAAATTGCTAGATATAACTAATGCAGATGCATCCGTGGGAATAGATGTTATTTGGTTCTTCCACGCTCACTTGTGTCCTGTAGGACCCGAGTACTTGATACTTGTTCCTTGATTTTTCGCACTATCCACATCCGGGAGGCCTTATGGACCCCCCTGAGCCAGAGCTTGATTCATTTCTATTTCTTGGGGCCACAAGTAGTTTGGGGCTTTATTACTATTATGTACTTATGCCATGCTTTACTGCTTTATTTAAGATTGTGCGTGGAGCACCTGTACTATTTTGGATGCGGAGTGTTTTCGCGGTATCGACAAGCCCAGTCACACTTTCGGGTTCCCAGTTGTTTACAGCCATTGACGCAAAACCACGGGTCCGTTCGAGCCGCCAACTTTGTTATGGTAGCTTAGTGGGGTGGCCCCCTGAAATATTTTATCAATCCTGTGATCGCTTTGTCGTGAATGCCTCGTTGGGTTTTGAGTTGGTTTTTCCGAGGTTGATCGAGTGTGTGTCGCTATTTGTGCACCCCTGCAGGGTAAAACTTTCTGAAAGCCGTGTCCGCGGTTTTGGACGACTTGGAGCACAGTATCTCGATCATAGACAAGCATAACTAAAGTAGTGCTATAAACTTGACTTAATATATGACTAGTAATCAGATTCAACTATAACGGAATGGATATTAAAAATTCCAACAACTGCTGGATCTGGGTTGTTTTGTTATATATGCCTAGTAAGTATTGCAACTCCAATGGAATGTGATAAAAGTGCCAACAACTGCTGGGTTTTGGGATTCCTCAGGACAATCATATCTGACTAGTAAATGTTCCAACTACAACGGAATGTTAACTAAAACTGCCTACTACTTATGCTATCAGGATGACTCATGCTATCTATATCTGATTAGTAATTGCTGCAACTATAATGGAATGAGTAAAATTGCCAACTGTGTGAGTTCCTTAGTCCGACTTCCTCGTTTGGTCTCGAGAGGGAAATACCAGGATGGGTTTGTTTGCTGTTAACTTCAGGTTGGATCCGAATAGGTCTTTCTTACCCCTCTCTGATAACCGCCAGTTGTCTTGAGTCTCTATAGGTTGTTTAGTGCCACTACGCTGCCGCTTCAGTCCACCATACCTATGTAGGCGAGAGCCGCCGAATTCTAGCCTCGCTGCTAATGGCCTCGATCGACGCTCCTCTTTTTCCTTTGCCCTTTATCGGCACCCCTTTTGTTTTAGCAGGTTGAGATCGACGTCGTTAGCAGGGTTACCCTTCCGGCTTGGCATGGGCAGGGTTATGGACGCCATTGGTTATTCTTCAGGGCTCTTAGCCCCATTTGCATCTTGTCCGTAGTCGGACGCTCTATCGTTTTCAAGGTGTTTTGGATCTTTGTATTGTATATCTGTATTCTTGACTCATGGAGTCGTTGTTGTATATATATATATGTTTTGTGGGTTCCATCGCGGACTATTGTGTAATGTTATTACTTCGTTTTCCACCCGCACGAAAGTGCCTGGTGGGCGTCCTTGAATCATTTCTATGCGGGTTTGGCGGGAAGCGCTAAAACTTGCATAGGGCCGATTTGAGGGTGTTACAGAGTGGTATCAGAGCTCAGCAGTTGCGATACCCCACTTGTCCAGCCTGTAGGATAACCTAGCTAACGGCCGAAGTAGAGTGTCAAAACTATTTTGCAAAATCGGTTGGATAGATCTGATTAGGTCTGATTTTACTCCTTACCCCTCTGTTGTTCTCCTCTTACCTCTACGTGTTGTAAATCTGCTCTCTTATCTTTTCTTCGAGTCCAGGAATTCTCGTGGTTGGGTTTCCGTCGTACCTTCAGGGTTTCGCTTCCTCCCTCTGATAATGGTGGTTCTACAATCATCAATCTGCTTCTCGGTTGTTGTACCTTCATCCAATCTTTTGTCCTTGAACTCTTCATCCGTATGTGCCCCTTGACAGATATCTGTATCGTTGAAAAGCATATGAGAAGGATGAGCATTGGTGAAGTTGGAGTATACCTTGAGCATGTGTTGTTCATGCCAATGGAACCATTGCAAAACCTGATCATTGTGTCTTTTAGTATGATATTTCTTTGTACCTTCCAGTGGTCCCCAATGCGACGACATCATCTACGCCAGATCCGATGAAGATCCCGATCACCCTCTTGTTCAACACCGCCAGAAGATCTTCAGTCTAAATCCTGAGAGTTGGTTGCACGATTCTGCGATTCATTTACAGAAGGATGCTTTGAGTACCGGATGGACTGATCACCCTACCCGCCTCTCACTGTGCACTTTTGTACATCAAATCGGTGGATCAAGCAATGTACTCCGTCCACAGAAGCTAGAGGTGGCTTTATTTGTTGATACCTCTACCTTCGCCCTTTGTTACCGGAGTGTCCTCTCGACGATCACGGACAATGACCTCTTGTTAGTGGTGTCGCGAGGATCTACACGAAGCGAGAAGATTCAGGTCATCGGCCTTCTTCCCGGTACCACGAGGCGGATCTCGAGGGCGAGATCCCTTGTTAGTGGTGTCGAATTGTGGCGCCCCGCTAAAACCACTACTAGAAAATCACGGTGTTTTTGGTGCATTGCATCATCATGACTGCATGCTCATGTCATCATGCCACATTGCATTTGAGCATCGTCATCATCATGCATGGTTTTGTCTAAAACTATTTTCGAAAAGCCTGGTTTTGTTTTCTCAACGCCCCATCTTTTATTCAAACTATAAACACCGGTCTTCCGGATTATTTCGCTTTGTCTACAAACGGTTTGCAAAAGCCCTTTTTTAATAAATAAGATGTTTAGATTATTTTTGCAGGAGGCAGCCAGCCAGGCCCGAAAGCCCAGCCGGCCTCCTCCAAATAAAATCTAGTCCAACCCCAAAACCCTATTCCTTAAACACCCCAAACCTAATCCTAATCAAACCCTAGTCTAGCCTAAGCCTAACCACACTTCCTGCCGCCACCACCCACACCACCTACTCCGTCCTCTCTCCTCCCAGCCAGCGCCAGCGGCCCACCTGCAGCAAGCAGAGCCCCACCAACTCCCACCACCTGCATGTGCCCTGCCCGGGCCCCACACCTGACCCCGCACGCCACCACGCGCCGTTCCCCTCGATCGCCACCAACCCCGCCTGGCTCCATCCCCCAACGCCACCTACCCCCACCGACCCGGTCCATCCCAGTGGACACGCACCCCATACCCCCCCCCCCACCTGCCCGTCACCCCAACCACTCCCCACCGACAGCCACACCCTGGCCTCGATCCCCTCCCCCTCTCTCTCTCTCTCTTTCCCTAGACCCACCACCTCCCACGTCCCTAGGCGCGCCCTCTGCCTCGTTTCAATCCCCACGAAACCCCCTGCCCCGCTCTTTCCCCATCGTCGTTAGCGGCCACCGCCACCATGGCCCCATCTCCCTCGTCGGAGCGCCGCCGCCCCTCTCACCGGCCAGCGCCGCCTAGGGATCCTCCTCGCCGAGCCTCCTCCTGCGAGCCCTGCCGCCTTCGAAGCTCTCCTCGTCGCCTCCCGCAGGTCGTGGTCCCCTCTGCTCGGAGCCGCACCGTCCCTGCAGTGCCGCCACCCAGCGCTGCCGCCCTCCTTCGCCGCGCCCGAGCTCCCCTCTCCGACCACCGTCCTCTGTCTCCTCGCCCGAGCCGCCTCTCTGCGAGCTTGGCGCCGCTTTCACGCGAAGGCCGCCAGACGCCTGTTTCCACCGCGCGAGCCTCCGAGCTCTACCTCGAAGCCCCTATGGCCAGGGCCTATGGAGCCTCCTCGATCTCCGCCTCCCTCCGGCGGCCGCCACCGTCGTGGGCGGTTCCCTGTACTTCCTCCCACGGACAAGCACCTCCCGTGCCGTGCACGCATCGTCGCCCTCCTCCTGGCCTCGCGTCCCTGCCCAACGGTCGCGGACCTCATCTGGCCAAGACAGCTCCGTGTGCCTACCCTGCGTCCTCCTCCAGCCGCGTCCGACGGCCGCCACGGTTCGTCCCCTTTCACCGACATCAGCACCGTCGTACGCACCCCAAGGACTCCGTTGACCTTGCCCGCGTCGCCACCAGAGGCCGCCATCGACCGCTGCAGCCCCGAGCCTGCATCGCCATGTGTCGTGTTGGTACCCGGTGCCTATGTTGGTTCGTGTAGCGTAGAGGCTGTGTATGTTTGGTGTGGTTTTGATCAGAGTTGGCAGTTTGGTATGGTGAAGATCCGATGGAAGACAGATACATGTGGTGCAGTGTCGATTGCGTGGTACTTGTTGCAAGATGCTTGAGGTGGACACCGAAGAAGGATACCAGGGGCTCCTTCATGGAACATCGACCCCGGTTTCGAACCCCGAAGACCCTGATCTCGGACCCGAAGACCACCAAGCTCTCCGACCTGGATCCGAAGACCGCCAAGATCGACACCGGAACGACAAGCACTTCACCACGGAACACCGAGGTCACCGACGCAGAACGCCAAGTTCTTCATCCCGGATGCCAAGACCGACCCGACACGCGGACCCGACAAGATCTTCGCGACGACAAGATCGACACCGACCAGGCGAATCCGATGCGCCCTTGGCGCCAAACCAAGTCCTTCTTCCCGGAATGCCAAGCTCTCCTTCTGTTGTTGACCCCGTTCCCCCGTCGAACCCTGAGACCCGAACCCGGACCCCTGGAACCCAAGATCTTCTGAACCCAGATGTGTGACCCTAAACCTCTATTTTTATAATATGACATATACCTGTCGCATCATTAAATCATCATGCTGGCATACATGTCATCTGGTGGGTTGGGTTAAATAGTTGATTCACCTAAATTAAATATGGAGTCTATATGCGGGCTATTCTAGTATTATTCCGGACTCCATTTAAATTTGTGTTGCGAACCGATGCCATGTTTTGTCCTGTTAAGACAACATTTAATTTGCGGGGTAGATGAATAACTTGAACCATATAATTATTTGTCGGGACCCCGGTTCTGCTTAATATTGTCTAATTGCACCGCATCTTTGCCATGCCATGCATCATATCATAATCATGCCGGATCTTCTGCCATAGTATTAAATATTGCATCTGGTGTTTCTTCTAGTGTTTGCTTCTTTGCGGATTAGGCCGATGAGTTGATGCGAGTATCGACAAGTTCTCCGGATATGAACCTTTGGCAGTGTTTCCCAGGCAAGCATCTCTTCCCCTTCTACCTATTTTGCATTTATAGTCTTTATTTCCTCCTGTTGATCTATTGCTATCCTTGTCGCGATGCTTTAGTTTTCCGTGCACCAGTTATATCCCGTCCAGCCTCTATATTGCCATGGACACCTCCTAATACCTGTTGTTTGGTAGATAGTTGGCCTTGCGAGTCGTAGTTGCTTGCTCAGGTGCGATCTCGTGTTGTCAAGTACCACAGTTGTTGGAATGCGGGTAGATGTTTACGGTGGAGATGATCATGACTTTAAACACAACTATTAAATTGCTAGATATAACTAATGCAGATGCATCGGTGGGCAATAGATATTATTTGGTTCTTCCACGCTCACTTGTGTCCTATAGGACCCGAGTACTTGATACCTGTTCCTTGATTTTTCGCACTATCCACATCCGGGAGGCCTTATGGACCCCCCTGAGCAAGAGCTTGATTCATTTCTATTTCTTGGGGCCACAAGTAGTTTGGGGCTTTATTACTATTATGTACTTATGCCATGCTTTACTGCTTTTATTTAAGATTGTGCGTGGAGCACATGTACTATTTTGGATGTGGAGTGTTTTCGCAGTATCGACAAGCCCAGTCACACTTTCGGGTTCCCAGTCGTTTATAGCCATTGACGCAAACCCTGGGTCCGTTCCGGAGCCGGCCAACTTCGTTGCGGGTAGCTTAGTAGGGTGGCCCCCTGAAATATTTTATGAATCATGTGATCGCTTTGTCGTGAATGCCTCGTTGGGTTTTGAGTTGGTTTTTCCGAGGTCGATCGAGTGTGTGTTGCTATTTGTGCACCCCTGCAGGGTAAAACTTTCTGAAAGCCGTGTCCGCGGTTATGGACGACTTGGAGCACAGTATCTCGATCATAGACAAGCATAACTAAAGTAGTGCTATAAACTTAACTTAATATATGACTAGTAATCAGATTCAACTATAACAGAATGGATATTAAAAATGCCAACAACTGCTGGATCTGGGTTGTTTTGTTATATATGCCTAGTAAGTATTGCAACTCCAATGGAATGTGATAAAAGTGCCAACAACTGCTAGGTTTTGGGATTCCTCAGGACAATCATATCTGACTAGTAAATGTTCCAACTACAACGGAATGTTAACTAAAATGGCCCACTACTTATGCTATCAGGATGACTCATGCTATCTATATCTGATTAGTAATTGCTGCAACTATAATGGAATGAGTAAAATTGCCAACTGTGTGAGTTCCTTAGTCCGACTTCCTCGTTTGGTCTCGAGAGGGAAATACCAGGATGGGTTTGTTTGCTGTTAACTTCAGGTTGGATCCGAATAGGTCTTTCTTACCCCTCTCTGATAACCGCCAGTTGTCTTGAGTCTCTATAGGTTGTTTAGTGTCGCTGCGCTGCCGCTTCAGTCCACCATACCTATGTAGGCGAGAGCCACCGAATTCTAGCCTCGCCGTGTGCTGGCCTTAGTACTGACGCTACTCTTTTTCCTTTGCCCTTTGTCGGCACCCCTTTTGTTTTAGCAGGTTGAGATCGACGTCGTTACAGGGTTACCCTTCCGGCTTGGCCTGGGCAGGGTTATGGACGCAATTGGTTATTCTTCAGGGCTCTTAGCCCCATTTGCATCTTGTCCGTAGTCAGACACTATCGTTTTCAAGGTGTTTTGGATCTTTGTATTGTATATCTGTATTCTTGACTCATGGAGTTGTTGTTGTATATATATATATGTTCTGTGGGTTCCATCGCGGACTAATGTGTAATGTTATTACTTCGTTTTCCACCCGCATGAAAGTGCCTGGTAGGCGTCCTTGAATCGTTTCTATGCGGGTTTGGCGGGAAGCGCTAAAACTTGCATAGGGCCGATTTGAGGGTGTTACAGTATCTTCCCATAATGACTAGATCAAATCAAATCACAACAAGCAGTTAGATCGAAACCTTCCTAAAATGGATCTCACCAATTGAGGAATGTGTGTGGCTGAAGGCAACACACCTGATGGGCATGGTTTCCCATGCACCAGCCTAGGTGGGCCATGGTCAGCCCAGGCGCCATCCCCCTTCCAGAGCTTCGCAACGACATTTGATTTCCCTCTTGGAACTATTTTGTGACTCTGAAACTCTTCTGGTTTTATCTTGAGATTTGTCCCGACAATCCGGAATGATTTCGGAGCGTCTCTCACTTACATACATGCTCTACTCACTCTATAGAACAAAATCATTAAGTGTGTGATCCCACATGTTCGGTATTATGTAGTCATGTCCGCATAACTCTTTCCGGACAATAATCAATAATGGGATCTGAACACCCATGATGATTCCCACATAATCACGAAGTACTCGAATGAACCTATTGATGTCATTACTATCCCTTTGCAACATATACATGAAAAACCCTAGGTAAGACAATTGGGTATCCTCGTAATACAACTATTGATTACTATACCACATTGACCTTGTTACCGGTTTGTTGCTCTTTCTCTCATTCACATATTCTAGTATACGGTGAGTCTCATCACCTTGTGTATGTCCATACGTACTGGTGATACCATAATATCCAGAAGGTCCCAAGAGTATCTCACGATCAACAGAGGTGCAAATCCCATCTCGGACTACCTTGTGCCTAGTCATAGTTTCCAACATATCCGAAAGCATCCTTTGTTGCCACCCAGTTAAAGGAGACGTTTGGAAGCAGTCAGGACATGCCTTCCACTATGAAGGACAACTGATATCCTCATGGTCAAAGGGCGAAGTAATATGACAACAACAACAATGATATACCAACAACTGAATGGCGATGCTTATCTTTTAGTAAATCATTTTGACTTGGGTCAGTTCAACATCCTTGATAAGCCATAACAATATGGTCTCATTGTCAAATGGCATCTTTGACAATAATGAGCTAGTCATGCCCTACTAAGTTTCCCTTTGATTCTCACAATCAAGACAGAGAGTAGTTATAGCATAAAAGATAAACTACAATTATAAATAAGAGAATAGCAATAACATTTATGTTCCTCTAGGGCATATTCCCAACATGAGTACTGGCCAAAGCGCTTCACCAAGGAGCACAAGGCGGCCCTAGCCATGTGGGGCGCACACCAGCGAGATATCCCACCGCAACTGCGCAACACCGAGGGATGGCGATGATTCTGGTATGTGCCCGGCCGCGCGGCACACCATGAGGTGTTCATGAGGGAGGCAAACTCACTGGGATCATGGATATCGACTCTTATGAGGAGGACACGAAGGAAGCTAGCAGGGATGCGATGGAGGTCACCGAGGACCAGGTCAATGGCGACAACAAGGATGATGGCAGTGATATAATCGACTAGATTTAGGGTTGGCTTGAATTTCTATGTATTGTCCATTTTTTTAGGTAGAATCTGTATTGGGGCCGACCGTATTGGGTGTGCCGGTGCCCCTCCCTATTCACAACTACCCTATGTCGGCATGCCCCATAGCGCTTTGACGATAGTGGTGCCGGCTATGATTTGCGGCATGATGGTGGAGATGCTCTTAGGATATGGGAGACTCATTCCCTCTCCCTTGCCTGAATTATAGTCGTGATGGAGAGATGCAAACAAGGATCCACCGCAAGAAGAACCTAATCAAAGGTCTGTATTCTCAAACTCCCATTTTTTGCCTCCAACTCCATCAAACCAAAAACAATGTGTTTATAGCCTACATGGGACTATCCACCATGCTAAGCCCGACTGGGCCTAGGACAGTTCCAGATGACATACCTCTATGTTTGGTTGCGTGTATTACAATCAGGCCTAAAACGAGAATCTACCTCTAAAATCATGGATAAGCAAGGATTGCCGGCCAGCCGAGCAGGCTCAACACTGAGATGAAGGCGGTGCGCAACCTCATGAGGAAGCTAGGGCTTATCTCAGGGGATGAGGCGCCTTTCGAGGCTGTCTTGGAAGCGTATCACAGGATGTACGACCTGCCACTCACGGAATACATGATCCAAGCAGTAGCAGAGCTCTATGGATGGTCGCTCTCCACGATTCAAGGATGCTCCCAACCTCTCGTGGAGACTTCAGGTGACTAGCTCGTCACAGCGTGACCTGCGTGGTTCCATTGACCTAGGGTGTAAAGATTTCCAATGTCTTACAAACCTAAGGTTATGGTGTGTAAGGTGCGAGGCCTAAACAGTAGCGCATATAGGGCCGGTGTTAAGAGTGTAGCAGATACTACAGGTGTGTCTATTGTATGCTTACAAGAGATAAAACTCTCGGTTGTAACCCATTCTATCGTGATGGAGACACTAGGCACGGATTTTGATGACTATTTCTGCTTGCCGGCTATCAACACGAGGGGGGTCATCGTGGCATGAAAGAGTACGTTGGTGCGGCTTGACAGTGCCCATATCAATGTGAATAGTGCCACGACCAAGGTGACCACCTGTGGAGGGGTGCCAGGTTGGTGGTTAACGTGTGTCTATGACCGGCAGGGGGACGATGAGAAGATCGCCTTCCTTGCTGAGCTACGAACTATACGCCAGTCTCACCTAGGTCCTTTGCGAAGACTTCAACATGATTTACCGGGATGAGGACAAAAACAATGACAACCTCCATCGTCGAATGATGGGCAGGTTCAGGCATTTCCTGAATGTTTGCAAACTCAAGGAGGTTTACCTTCATGGGCGCCGCTATACTTGGTCGAACGAGTGTGAGACTCCAACCCTGGTGAAGCTCGATAGAGTGTTTGTCACGGTTGATTGGGAGGAGTTGGTCAATAGCTGCACCATGAGCTGTCTCGTGACGGTTGTGGCACACCACTGCCCCCTACTGCTCGATTGCACTACACAATCCTTCGGTAGGAAGCGCTTCCAATTTGAGTGCTTTTGGATGAAGTTGGAAGGTTTCAGGGAGGTGGTCCAATCCACCTGGGATGTGATCGAGGGGGACCCGGACCCCTTCCGATGTCTCACGGCCAAGCTGAAGCGAACAGCATGCCAGGTGATGAGTTGGAGCGACAAGAAGGTGGCGTGCGTGAAGCTGCAGCTGATGATAACGCAGGAAGTTATCCTGCGGCTCGATATAGCAATGGAGTCTAGGCATCTCTCCTCGGATGAGCGTGGCCTAAGGTCACACCTGAAATGCACCTACCTTGGGTTGGCCTCACTCGAACGCACTATGGCGCGCCAATGGGCCAAGATCGCTTGGCTCAGAGAGGGTGATGCGAACACATCGTTCTTTCACCATCATGCTTCTAGGCAGCAGAAGAGCGTAATTCACAGTTTGCAGGTTAACGGCGCGGTCACTTTGGACCATGCAGCCATGGTCGAGGCCTCCTTCGGACACTTCCAAGGACTCTTGGGAACCTCAACGGACCGGGAATTCTTACTAGACCTGGACTTCCTAGGGACTCACTCGGAGGACCTGTCGGAGCTAGAGGCCCCGTTCACTGAGGAGATCTGGGAGGTGGTGAGGCGGCCTCCCCATGGGAAGGCGCCGGGACCGGATGGATTCATGGCTGAGTTCCTCCAGTGTTGCTGGTCCACTATCAGAGATGACTTCATGGCAGCCTTTGACAAGCTCTTCACGATGTGTGGACGAGGGTTTCAGGGCCTGAATCAGGCTCTGTTGGTCCTTCTGCCCAAACGTCCTAATGTGGCAGCCTTGGATGACTACCGCCCCATCAGCCTGGTCCACATCTTCGCCAAGCTGGTGGCAAAGACTTTGGCGACTAGGCTCGCCCCAGGATGGAATCATTGGTGGCCGCAACCAGTGCGCATTCATCAGGAGGCGAAGCATCCACGACAACTTCATGCTGGTCTAGTAGACAGCTAGGTTGCTGCACATGCTTAAGGAGCCAAGGATGATGCTTAAGCTAGACATCGCACGAGCCTTTGACTCTGTCTCCTGGGGGTTCATGTTCTAGGTGCTCCGTCAGATGGTTTTTGGTCCGAGGTTCTGCGAGCTGGTGGCGATCCTCCTGTCCACTACCAGCACTAGGGTGATGCTCAATGGCGAGCCAGACCCCCCCCCCCCCTATTTGACATAGAAGGGGCTTGAGACAGGGCGACCCCCTGTTTTGCCGGGGATGTTCGTGCTCGTCATGAACAGGCTCAATAGGTTGTTTGGTAAGGCCACCGAGCTGGGGATCCCGCGCAGACTCGCGCGGCGGGAGCTGACGACTTCGGTCTCGCTCTATGCGGATGAAGTGGTGATCTTTTGCCATCCGGATGAGCCGAAGCTGCGTGCAGTTCGCGGCATTCTAGACCTTTTTGGACACACCTCAGGGCTACACACGAACTTCACGAAATGCTCGGTATCTCCGAATGCCTGCTCGGAGGAGGTAGCCGACGGTGCGGCGGGGGTCATGGGGTGCTAATTGGCACCATACCCCATCAAATATCTTGACATCCTCATCTCCATTCGACGGCTATCGGGGGAGGCTTTCCAGCCTCTGGTTGACCGGATTGCGGATAAGCTGCCCACGTGGAACGCGTCCATGATGCCTAGGGCAGGATGGCTGACCCTAATTCGTTCGGTGCTCGCTGCGATTCCTCTCCACGAGCTGATAGTGCTTTCCCTAGACAAGAAGGCCCTTAAGCAGGTGACAAAGATATTGCGGGGATTCCTGTGGGTGGGCCGGAAGGAGGCTCAGGGTGGACACTGCCACGTCAACTGGGCTAGAGTGTGTCGGTCGCTGTCGCTTGGGGGTTTGGGGATCCCAGACCTTGCTCGCATGGCTACTAGCCTCCGCACCCGTTGGCTCTGGAGGATGCGGACCAACCCCTTGTGACCTTGGCACGGGCTTGATATGCAATTTTCTAGGGATGAGCGCCAGATTTTTGACGCGTCCACGATGATGGTTCTAGGGGACGGCTCTACTGCCCTATTCTGGCAGGACAGATGGCTGAACGGGAGGTGCATTGAGGATTTAGCGTCGGATTTATTCGCGCTCATCCCATGACACCCCAAGAAGCACCGCACGATGAGGCAGGCGCTGGTTGACCGGAGCTGGATCGCGACATTTTGGGGGCACTTAACCCACTTGCCCTTTGGCAATATGTCCAACTATGGATAGGGCTTCGGGATGTGATCCTCACGGATGTGCCAGACAAGCTGGTATGTCGGTGGACGACTCACGGGCAGTATACTTCCAAGTCTTGCTACGATGCACTTTTCCTAGGGGCGTTGGGATCAAACTCCTGGAAGTTAAAATGGAAGTCTTGGGCGCCACCGAGGGCGAAGTTCTTCATCTGGCTAGCGTGTCAAGACAGATGTTGGACGGGTGAGAGGCTAGAGCGACGTTGGCTTCCGCACCGACCGATGTGCCTACTGTGTGACCAATCGGTTGAGACGATGTCGCACATCCTTGCCGGTTGCGCTTTCTCAAGGACGGTCTGGTATGAGGTGTTGTCATGGATCCGATCCACGATAGGTCCCCCCGTTGTTGAAGCCGACTTCACGGACTGGTGGTCGCTTGCAGTGCGATCCACCCTTGCACAACTATGCAAAGGTACCTCGTCGCTGATCATGCTCACGGCGTGGTGGATTTGGAAGCACATGAACGCGGTGATCTTCGACAACGCGAGCCCATCGGTGGCCTCCCTCATGGACACGATCAAGGCGGAAGCTAGATCTTGGGCTGAGGAGGGAGCACGAGGGCTACGTCACATACTCCCTTAGTCTAAGCACCTTGGGTTGAGTTGTATGGCGAGGGTGTTGGCTCTTCTTTGAGCTTGTACATTGTGTATACTCCTTTTTTTTCTATCAATGTATCGAAACGCAAAGCTTTTGCGTTTTCGCAAAAAGAGGGAGATGGGAGATTCTCAAATTTCCCTACAAGTAGGAGGGCGGAGCAAAGGGGGTGGTTTTAAGGACCTCCCTCAAAAGTTCAAAGAGATCCCTAAAAAGAGGGGAGGGGAAGGGGGTGTTGAAGAATAAAGCATTTTTGAGAGATATTCATATCCTATATGCCTTTGACTCCTCAAAAAAAGCAGTTTTTGCGGAGTTGAGAAATTTTGAGAGATCTGCTTGAGATGCTCTCAAATGATAAGTAACCAGAGGAAAAGCAAAGGTTATTCGTCAGCAAGGCGGAAATAGACTTCTTTCACTTATATAGTTCCTGCGAAGTTCTCATGCACTCAAATGGTACCCTGGACTACTAGTCAAAACATGCACTTTCCTACCACTTCAACAGTATGCTGATCTTCTAATCTAAAACACAACCTCGTATAGCAAGTTAGTACTCCTAAGCAACGACCGACTACCGTTTGGTCATTTCTCCGGCACATTCTGAAAATGTGGCAGCCTCGGAAAGGAGAAACTATCGTGGTGATCCGGAGTCGCAGGGTCCACATCCACACGCACCTCGGAATCCAGGCTCCTCTGCTTCGTGGGCGGGATAAGGTACCTCATCTGTGCCTCGCCTTCGGTGTCAGAGCATTCCGAGTCTGAGAGCGGCCTGGTGGCGCCAACATGTGCTATGGTCTTGTAGCGGTGAAGGTGACGTTGCACCGGCGCCACCTCGACGAACTGGCACTCGCTTAGCCGGCTTGCCTCTGTTGTGTCCGTGGTAGGAGTCTCGGAGGGCGCATGTGATGACTCCTTCTGCTTCTGCTGCTTCCTCTTCACGACCGCCTTGTGCCATTTCTTAAGGGCATTTGCCGTCTGCTCGTCGAAGATTGTGCGCTTCATCTGCGATCCCATCTGGAGAGCAATGATTCCCAGGTTGTTTGTCAAATTTATGGATAAATTGTGATGACAGTTTGCTGATCAATGTGAAGTGTCAGTAGAAAGTGAACTTGGGATAGCTAGTGAACATTGGTGAGCAATGTGAATTGGTACCTGGGATACAAGAGCATGTAGTGGAAGGGTGATGTAGCTGCACACAAACTGGACGACAACCCTGCACACATGAGTTGGAACAGCCATAGTTAGCATGATTTAGGAATAAATCACAGTATGAAGATAAAGTATTTGATGCTCACCCAAGACAGACTCTTGCAATGATGAACTCAAAGTTCTCATGGAAGCAGGATCTCAACCCAAATTCATACTGCACGTAAGGTATATAGTTATCATCAAAAGAGTATTAACAGAGTAGTAGCATCGAAAATGCTTCCAAATGTCAATAGCAGTCTTACCCAAATCCAAAAGAAATAGGTTAGTTCAAATGCATTCTGCAAGAACAAAGAACAGCTATTAGAACTTTTGGCAGCCTTTCCCTCTGCATCCGGAAGGCTACGGATCAAATTATTATAGACGATGAAACGAGTATTCTCTAGTTACAAATGTTATCTATCCTGCAACCTTGCAGTTCCAGTTCAGTTTACCGCTATTAATCAGCAGGAGAATCGATACTATATGGATTAATGCAGATCCGTCCTTTCAGAATAATTTAGTCTGGTCGATAAGGGGCCTTTTCTGGCCCTTTAACTGACCTGGAATAATGCGAAATGGATAAGATGAAGAACCATTTGAGGCTTCCCGAACCAGAAATGGTCATCGCTGAGTTTCACCACTGGCATTCCTTGAATAACTGTGTGTTTTTCTGTAATTTCAACGGCCATCCTTACAATTATAGCCTGCAGCTTTGTTCCAACAGCTAAAATCACCTACATATACAAAAGAACTTAGCAACATGAATAAAAACATGATACGATAAAAGGTACAATAGCAAGAACTTACTACAAGCGGAATTGTAGAGAACCAGAACAAGTTATGCCATCCTGAAGAATATATATTCCAAATTAGAAAAGAAAACATATTTTCACAGAAAGCACCCCACAGATGTTTGTGTCTTAGAAAATATATCGTGCCAAATTGCACAGGAACTCCAACAAAATATAGGATTATAACTCACCATGAACATTAAAGAGCATGACAGCAAGAGCAGAACCCCATAAAGGTGGACTAATAAGAAAATGATGACACAGATGAGTCATTCAGTTAATAGAAAGATAAAACAAGGATGATTCATAGGTTTCCTTACCTAATGCCAACAACTGTCTTGAAATCATCCTCCAAAGATCTCTTGATGTACTTTCGGAAATTGAACCTAGTCCCTGGGGATAAATGAGCCTATACAAAGATAAATCAGCAGTGTAAACTAATAACAGGAAATTACTGGTAAATATGAAGCCACTCACAGCAATAAATCCGTGCCGCAAAGTAAGGTAGTCTGTCCTCCGAACAGATCTGAAAAATTGCCTAAAGAAGCTCGCCTGTGTAAAATCAAAGCATACCATCCTCCTGAGCTAAAGCATTTCTAGATACATAATGCGGAAAAAATCATGCAGATGCTTTAAATTAATTTGGAACAGTTTAACACGTAGGTATAGCTTACGGTTCTGTTGTGAAAAAATCACTGTATATTCTTGGAAAAGAAGCTCCTATTTTAGTAATTTGTTTGTAAAAGGGCTCCTGTTCAGTATTTTCTACAGGGCATATATCACCTGATAAAGTATAAACCTTTGATATTTAATATTCAGTAGGAATGTAGAACGGTAAGTACGAATTGATTTTTTTCTGGTAAGTACTAACTGATGATATTTGATCTTTTTTTAGGTAAAGTATAGAGTGTTATTACCTCTGTTTCAAAATATAAGACGTTTTGGTAGGCTATTTCAGCCTAGCAAAACATCTTATATTTAGGAACGGAGGTAGTACGTACTAACTGATATTTCAGTTTCTGTAGAAATGTAGAATGCTAAGTACTATAACAGATATTTAATATTCAGTAGAAATGTAGCAATAATTATTCCTGAGCCAGATAGATCCAAAGCTTGGACATCGCATATTAATCTGAAAACTTAAATTTGCAGTTTACTTTGAAAAATTGATATATGCTACTCCCTCCGTTTTAGAATATAAGATGTTTTAGCTTTGTGAATGGAATGTATCTAGACCTCTTTTAGTGTCTAGGTTCACTCCAAATCTAGATAAACCTACACACTAAAAGAGGTCTAGATACACTCTTTTCACAAAGCTAAAACATCTTATATTTTAAAACGGAGGGACTACTTGATAACCATTGTAACGAGGAGCCATGAGAGATCTTACGAGATAGAGCATAATTGTACTTTTGCTCCAGAAGCTTGTGTGCTGCCTCACAAAAGATGTCTGGTGAGTAAGTCGGAATTTTGATGGATCTGGAAAATTAACCCATGGACCATGGGTATCACCGTATCAGCAGCTTATAAAAAATCCCCACAAAAGTTGGGAAATCAGCAGATGCTAAAAAGGTATCAGCTTAGGTGATTAATTTTTCTTTTCTATGTGGACCATGGATTCTACTTCTAGCATAACAAGAAACGAACTGAAAACTGCATGCTGCTTACGCATTTCAGTTAAAGCCTATGAAAAATATACCTAATCAATGGAGAATTCTAGACACTACCTGACGAAAATTCATAGGTGATGGAGGAAGTATCATTTTCCCACTCCTTCCATATCCGCGTCTGCGCAGAAAATTGCAGAGTGGTTTCAAGCTTGTAATCTTGCTCTTGGAAATTCAGAGCAGGCACCTGTATCTGTATGGAAACTGAGAAATTGGCCTTACCTTTGCTCTACCCAGAGACATTGTAATAGCACTGAAGGTGACATGGAAGACGGCCAGGAAGAAGACAAAGATGTGCAGCTGGTGCAGCCCATCGGCTGAAACGAGCGACACCGTACCCTGAAACCGCATTGGCATTCCTCAGGTAAACAACACACTTTTAAAATGTCCTGACATTTCTGAGGAATGAAGATGCAATTTGAACGCAGCAGAACAAAAAGAAGCGATGCATTCATCCAAACAAGGGCCGGCACCCAAATGTGACAAACCCTACTGCTGAATAATGTGTAGTAGACCGTGTAGTAGCTACTCACTTTGCGGCAGGTGTAGTTGGTCGGAGCTTCAGACAGGTGTCGCCGGCCGTGGCCCTCGGGCTCTTGGTGCTCCGAGTTCCCGGAGAGGTGGCAGGGCAGCATGGTGTCCGCGGCTCCCTCCGGGATGCAGATGCGCGATATGTACCTCGCCGTGATAGTCAGCAGCAGCGAGATGAACCCCAGGGTCATGAGCTCTGCAAAATGGTAAGCCTCGACACCCGTCAGATTCCTCTTCACCCAGAGACAGACAATCGGCGCCGCCGCCGATTACGCGCGGCACGAGACAAACGTCAGTGCGGGGATCGTGTCGAACCGTACCAGATTTAACCTTCTCCAGAGCGTCGAACAGCGCCTGCTTCCTCCTCCTGGTGAACAACTGCAGGCACTCAAACAATGGTGAGTGAAATATTTCTCAAGGAACGAGTAGATCGATTCTACAGCGAGGGGGTGAGGGGAAGATGGGGAGTGAAGGAAGGAAGGAAGGAGGCTTTGGGGACGTACCTGGCCGAGGTGGTGGAGGATGCCCTCGAGGACGATGGAGACGACGACGATGACGGCGCAAACGGCGACCACGGCCCACGTCGGCGTCTGGTCCAGCGCCCGCGTCCCCTCCCCGCCGCCTTCGCTCTCGCCCATCCCTGCTCTGCTCCTCCGTCCTCGGGCGCCCTGCCTGTGCTGTGCTTGCAGGCTGCAGGCCGCGTTAATGGCTGTACCTAAACCCCCACGGTGTGTCGGTGTGCGAGAAAAGTTGCTACGGGAACGGGAGCAGATGGGGGTCGCTCGCCGCTGCGCTGATATAACTTCGCCGAGGACAAGACAAGGTCAGTTTTTAACGAGGGCCAAAGTTCAAACGACCAGCGTCAGAAAGCGAGGGCTTCCAAAGGAAAAGGCCAGCCACATGGTATCTCTGCCCTACGAAAGAGGGATTTGGTGGGCCCAATGCGACGACCGTGCTCCCGTCTCTGCCACCTAGTTTTTTTAACAACTTCGAAATAGAATGTCCTCAAGGAAAAGGGCGGTAGGACAATGGGTGTGACCGCGTGAGGTACAAAAAATAGAATGCAAAGTAGTATTTAGTATAGACCAACAAAAGTAGAATGAAATCATTACTCATCGTACTTCCTCCATTCACAATTACCTCGCATCCTAGGTTTAGTCAAAGTTAAAATTTGCAAACTTTGATCATATATTTTGGTAAAAATATCAACACCTAAAATATATAATTTATTGTATTACAATTTTCATAATCTATATTTTTATATTATATGCATCGAAAATAATAGATTTTCATATTTTTTCTTATATTCTCGGTCAAACTTTGTAAAGTTTGACTTGGACTAAACCCAGAACGCGAGGTAATTGTGAACCGAGGGAGTATTTTCTTGTGGAATAATGAAGCACCTACCCCACCCCACCCCACCCCACCGATTTCTATTCAATTTTTTTTTGAAAGCACAATATATTAGGTCTGCAAGCCGCCTCATTAAAACCTTCCTGTCCCTTTCGGTACCCTGGTAAGGAAAAAGAGTGTGTCAGAAACTTGCAGCCTCTGGGTTCAACACAGTTACATCATTCGAGCGGTTACATCATTAATTACATCAGATAAAATAAATCCCTGAGGTTCCTCGTCCCAAACTAAAAACTCTTTTGAAACATACGCATGTTTAGCTAGTAGATGAGCCACTCCATTTGCTTTCCGCATACAGTGCTTGAAAGAGATTTCAGGTATTGTGTTTGCTTTTAAAAAAAGCATTCCACCAAGATAGCCAAATAGGGATTCTATACTTCCATAGTTCCATTGGAGCATTCGATCGGCTCAAGGCAGTCTGATTCAATGATCACCTTTGAGCATCCCTTCTCTTCAATAAACTCCAGACCTTTCAACAAATAGTTGCTTCCGCCGCTGCAGCTGAGAGGGTGTTGTTTATAGGACAACAGAAACCTGCAATTGCCTCCCCCGTATGATCTCGAAGAACACCACCTGCAGCACCAGAACCATCAATATGGTAGGAAGCATCAATATTGAGTTTATATGAGCCAAACCCTGGTTTTACCCATCTCGGCGGTTCCATCTTCAGATTTGAACTAGCTGTATTATAATTGGATGTCAATGCATTAATCGCAAAAGCTGTATTCCTTGGCGTATTCACACGCTCCCCATGGACTGATTGCCGTCGTTGCCACCAAATATACCAACAACCAACCCCAATAGACTCCTGCAGTCCCAAATTTCCCAGTACAGGCGATTTCCTATTTGGGTTACACAGAAGACCTTCAAGAACCACCGAACCAGACCGATCGGTCCCAATAGCTTGATAGATGATTTCATATAAGCCTAAAGCCTTCCAAACTTGTTTCGCTCGTACACAACTGAAGAGAAGATGCTTTATATCCTCCGCTCCCTGTAAGCAAACAGGACAGACGGCCTGAACAGGAATATGTCTGTTTGCAAGGATCGCTCTTCCAGGTATAATGCCATATAAGGCTCTCCACAAAAAAAATTATCTTACTTTGTATCTGTAGTTTCCACACAATCTCCCATACCGGGTTGATCCTTGAAGAGCCCTGCCCGTCACTCCTTCTAGAACGAGCACCGAACTGATGTTCCCATTCCAAAAAATATGCAGAGCATACTGAGAACATATAGTTCTTAGTGAAATGTCAGGCGATAAAATCGTCCGTGAGATGCTCACTAAGTGGGATCTTTAGAATTCGCTCCACATCTACCTGCATCAGATTCTCTCTCAAGATGGTTTTATCCCAAGTACCCGTGATAGGGTTTATGAGCTCATCAACTGTCCTCAGAATACATTGGCCTCGACTCGACATCACCTTTCTTGTAAAACCCATAGGAATCCAATGATCCTCCCATATATTAACAAGAGCTCCTTTACCAATTCTCCAAATGTGTCCACGCTTAAACGAATAGAGACCAGACACTATACTCTGCCAAGTAAAAGAAGATCCCTTCTTTGGACCCGCTTGCAATAAGTTTCCACTTGGGTAATATTTTGCAAGCATCGCCTGATTAAAACAATGAATGTCCCTGAAGCCCATACCACCTGATCTCTTTGGGATGCTCACCTGATCATAGTATCGAACTTTATATTTAACAGAACCAACACATGCCATTAGGAGTTGCACAAACTCATTTTGGAATCCTAGACATGAGAGCATACGTTCTAGGAAAACCCACTCTACACAATCGTATGTCTTATGCATATCTAATTTCACCGCACAAAAACCTTCTTTCCCCGTCTTCTTGTTTTTTATTGTGTGCATGCTCTCATAAGCTAATAGAATATTATCTGTAATCAATCTACCGGGGACAAAAGCACTCTGGGCTTGTGATATTACCTCATCCAGAATCAGCTTTAGCCTGGCCGCAATCATCTTCGAAATCACTTTATAACGAACATTGCAGAGACTGATCGGTCTATACTAAGTAATTTTTTCCGGTGTCTCGACTTTAGGTATAAGGACTATAACTGTATCATTCCATCCCTCCGGAATCTCCTTTCTCTCAACGCCATTAGCACCTCATTTGTCAAGACATCACCAATAAGATGCCAGCATTTCTTAAAGAAGAGTGCATGCAAACCATCCGCCCCAGGGGCTTTCATATCTCCAATTGAGAATAGAGCCTTTTTGACATCTTCAGCTGTATAAGGTTTAAGTAAAGCATTATTCATCTCATCAGAAACTCTAGGAATTACCTTATCAATTAATTCGGGATCAGGTTCTCCGTGGAGAAAAGACCAGCAAAGTAATCAGATATCATTGGGTTGAGATAAGCACTTCCTTCTCGCCACTGATTTGAGTCATCTTTTAATCGTTTGATTCTATTTCTCGACCGACGTGCAGATGCAAACTTATGAAAATAGCCAGTATTTTTATCTCCCATCTGTAACCAGTTCACATGGCTACGTTGTGACCAGTGAATCTCTTCCTGTTCCATTAATTTCTCCACTTCAAACAACAATTCTTTTTCCTTGGCAATATTTTCTAGGCTGAGTGCACTTCGAGCAAGCTCCACTAATTCCTTTCTCACGGATTTGATTCTATGCTGGGGTGATCGCAAAACAGGACGATTCCATTGATGTAACCTTTCATGCACCAGAGCAAGTCTTCCAGCCAAATCAGAATTATCAAAACGTTGGGCCGATGCTTCCCAAGCCCCTTCTACCACATCACCAAAGTGCTCCTCTTTCAGCCAGCAGGCTTCAAAGTGGAGGATAGCTGGGCCACGCCTATCAGCTGTTGGGCTCTCACCAAAAGAGACGAGGATCGGTCTATGATCCGAACGACTGTAGTCACAGTTTTGCAAAACCGCATCCTCAAATTTATTCTGCCAAGCTAGATTAGCTAAGCCCCGGTCAAGTCTCTCTCTGATCCCAGCTCGGTGTCAGGTAAATTTATCTCCAACATACCCAATATCAGTAAGTCCACAATCCTCAATTGTATCACGGAATTTTTTTATAAAGTGATAAGGTCATGGATTACCTCCTTCCTTTTCATAAGGGTATAAAATCTCATTAATATCACCCATAATTAACCATGGCAGATCACAAACATCCTTCAGCTCCCTAATCCTCTCCCATGTCATGTGTTTATCAGACCATTTTGGTTCGCCGTAGAAACCACTAAACCGCCACATATTTTCCTGTCTAGCTCCAATGAACACATCAATGTATGTAGGAGTTTTGTATCGCAATGATATAACAATGTTTCTTTTCCACAACAGCAACAAACCACCCTTACGTCCGTCACTTCTAACAACCTCTTTATAGTCCATCCCAAGTCGACGACGCAAACACTCGGATGGCCAGTCATCTAGGTGAGTCTCCATTAAAAATAAAACATCCGGACAATAGCGCTTATTTACCTCAACAAGCGCTGTCACAGCCGTGGCCTTCTGCAGGCCCCGGCCGTTTAGACTTAAAAGTTTCATTGCGTCTGGTCAACCTCCTCGGAGGTCGCCGATATCAGGTTTTTTGCCACTTCATTCCTAGTCCTCGATCGCTTCGGTGGTTGTGATTTACCAGGTGTACCTTGATATTTTCCCAAATCATTCTCCTTTGGGGATTGGTCAAATCGACAAACCATTCCAGCAACTGAGGAAGCTAGATCACTCCCAGTTTGATTTCCCGTAATGGTCAACATAGGATTAGTATTCGATCTCTTACGATTCAGAGCACTTGGGTCCAGCATGTCAATGTCCTCCCCAAATGCGTTATTGTCCTCTCCACCATCCTCTGCTTCGTTGTCCTCATACTGATAAAAATCAGAGAGGCCACGCCCTCTTCCTCTTTCCATGGGTGAAAATCTCCCCCCATATCCACGCCCCGTGCCGCGCCCCCGACCACCATCTGCTAAAATAAACTCTCCCCATTGCAACTTGGATTCATCATGTTCTCCAGATCCACACTCCTGATAGTAATGGCCAAGTAATCCACACACTCCACAGAAAGTGGGTAGCTTTTCATACTTTAACTGATAGAAAACTTTCTGTTTATCCCTTGTAATAGAAACAAAACGAGAGAGCTTTTTCTTCACATCAATTTTAACTTTAACCTGGACAAATTCACTAATAAAACCAGCCGGCAGCTTTACTTGAACCTCCTTAACCTCTCCCATAGATCTACACATTCCTTTGATCACTGGTTCCTTGAGATAATTATCAGGTAGTTGCATAACCCTAACCCAAACCGCCAATCTATCAAGAACAATCGATTTAGGGTTTTGGAACCCATCATACTCTTCGAGAAGCAAAGCATAGTTGTTCCTAAATAACCAAGGACCCATGTTCATGGCCTTATTCCAATCACCAAGACAACCAAATTGGATGGTAAACAGGTTGTCCTCAATCTTCCTCCATGCCACCTCCTTCGCAGGGTTCCAAGCTGATCTCATATCAGCGTATAATGCGCTTGGGCTAAAACCTCTCAGCGTATGCACTTTGCAGATTGCAAGCCACTTCACCTTCTCTGTTGGATCCGGAGCTTCCTCTTCCCACACGAAATCTGCTTCTTCATCCTCATGGAGATTCAATCGGCCTATCAGATCTTCCACATCTTCCTTCCCGCGATGAGCCGGGGAACTCGATTCTCCTTGTTCGGCCATGCCAGGAAGCACAGGGAACAATCCGGAGAGCGATCAGACTCTCGGCGGGTTGGCGCCGCCAGAGGACAAAAACCCTAGGTTTTTCGCTAGGGGACTTCCCAGTTTTTCGCTTGGTACTTGGTACTGGGACTCGGACGTCTAAATCATATTCGTAGAGGTACTAGATTATATTTAAATTCAGTTCAAAAATTACATTTGGTGGAATTAAGATATGTTACCATGCCACGAAATGTCACTAGACAAGCTTTACGCCATGTGTGATCCGCAGTTGTGCATTTAGGACACACATAATCCTACTCCTACTTAGTAAAACTTAAAATATCTCATCTATCAGACTTTAAGCATGGTTTTACCTTTTTGTAGCAGTTTGCTTGCTTTATTAGATAGGATGTGGAAGTTCTCTTGGGGCTTCATCGGCTAGACGACTATCGTGTCCTTACTTCTCTTATTCATCTCTTTCATTCCTCATCATTGTGCTGGTATTTTTGAACCTTGATCTTCCTTTCACACCTTGTCCAATGGACACACATCAGAAAAGAGGGTTCAAAGCTTCTAGAGGTTTTCATTCTACGGGTAATTATAACTCACCATGAATATGGTTAATCTAGAAGAATTTTCACTCTACGGATAACTAATGTCACAAATGCATAACTAGAGGTTTTATGTATACATGGACATGGACTTAACAAGCTTGGAAAAATGATTCTAGCGAAAGAAAGACATCTGGCGGCTCCGAAAATTATGGTTTAGCTACTCCCAACGACAAATCACATGATTAAGCAGCCAAGTCAGACCGTTTTCTACACAACATTTGACTTGGCTTGTACGTTGAGCTTTCTCTCTTCCACGTAACCGGAAACTCTTAACAGCGGTAGAGCCTAAATATCTGATGTACTCCAGTATTATCACTCAAACACACGGTGATAGCGAGAGATCAGTCCGATATGAATACGAAGGGACATTATTGGTGATGAAGGAAACATCACGCTCACACTATGTCTTAGACTTTAACGAGTCAGAAATAAGAACATTTCTTAACCATCGAAGTCTGCTTGTTTGGACAACTCGATTACTACCAAGGTTGGTACATGGTAGCTTCATTTCTTGTGTACTACTAGTACCGTTGTTACCGAAACTTTATTGTCAGTTATTGTCTTACTGAAAACCAGCGCATTGTCAAAAATAATTAGATGACAAAGTTGAGGACCCATACGAAACTGCTAATTTTGTACTGTACTATCTCTCTCCAAAACCAAATATGGAAAGATTTTCGTTGATTGCTCTCTATCCTCGGGGAGAAAATCAGTGCGGAGTTCACGGGAACCGCGTGCGCTCATGGACAGTCGGAGTCTCGCAATCGCTGCAAATTTTTACTGACTGCACGCGCAGATTGTCACTCTTAATAGCGGTACAAGTGTTGGGTCCCCACCGGAGCGGCGCCGGCCACTGTCTCCCCGAGAAGCAATTTCATAGGTGGTCGGCATGTTCCAAGCGGAAACGCCTATCGATGATCGCCTGCGATACGAGCATTCATGTCACACAGCTGACAGCTCCGTCCATCCATCCGACCAGTGGATCGTACTAGTATCGTGCATGTGATCGGTCGATGTGGCAGACGAATGCAGCACGCAGCCGGGTGCAGGTGTACTAGAGCGTGACCGTCGCACATGGCCTATACTGTATACGTGATGTGCCCACGTCCACACCCTGCCCATCATTGTCAGAAATTCCCGATTCATGCCAGAAGGCAAAAACGATAAAAATAATCTCTACCCAAAAGAAATTTCAATAATAAACCTGTGAATTTTCCAAAACTAACAATTTTAATCAGAGATGGTTTTTTTGATTCAAAAAAAATAGAGAAGGTGTTTAGTGCATATAAATCTATTGTGAAAAATCAATTATAAATAAATTTCAAAATGTTAAAAAAATCTTAATATGTTTTACATGGACACATGCTATGTTTGCACACAAATTTTCGAGAGGAAAGAACATTTATTTGGCTTGCATAAAATGACAAAAAAAATGTGAATAGTCATATTGAAGCCTCAAAATTTGTCTTTTTACACGGATCACAAAATATGTTCTCTCCCTCACACCAAAAACTTGTGTGCGAACATAAAATATATAAATATACTTCGAATATTTTTTTGCTTTTTTGACATTTTAAAATATGTTTTCAAATAATAGGTTCATTTTTACGCATGAGCCGAATTGAGTTTCCGTTTTAAGTAGCGCTTTTCTCCGTGCGCTACCCTCAACATGGTAGAAACACACATTGCCATCCTGCCAACCAACGTGGCACATCCGGGCCCAGTAGTCCAGCGAAATTTGATAAGTCACATAGGGCGTGAGTAGTTGTCTGGGCCTCTTTTGCTGCTATCGGGATGCACGCGCTAGGGGCATGGTCACACGAAAACAGGCTCTAGGCCCACGTTTTGCCCTTTGTATTGGTTGCCTAGATGACCATTTTCTTAGCCCAGATTGATAGTGGGTGCGGGTGTTTTGTGTGCTACATACCAAACGCATGGGTGTGTCTTTGGTTGTCCAACGTGTGTTTGGTTGTCTAGCTCAAGGCTAAAGGCTGCTCACATGGGTGTGTATTTGATTGTTCAACATGGATCAACTATGTTAACCTCTTCTCAAGAGTGGTGAGATTATCAACAAGCAATACTATGTACAGCAGCAATAATAATAAGAAAGAACATTAGTAATTTAGCAGTACTAGACACATTAGATCCATATTTATAATAGTACGTTACTTAACCATACTTAGATCACAGTCTACTTAGGTAGCCATCACAGGGCACAACCAACTACCTAGTCACTCAACATCATGCACATCGATCCTCTTGCTTCACTATGTGTTCTCAGGGCACCTAGCGACCACCTCGTAGAATGAGTAGTCGAAGACGACCACCCTGTACTCCTTTGCACTCATCTCCTTGAACAACAGAAGGTATCCGATCTTGAGGTTGTGAGCTACGGCAAAATCGGTCCATCTAGCTTCGAGGCAGGATTTTCCACTCACCTCCTTGATTTTCATCTCCCACTGCCATCCAGTGCTAGTATTCACGATCACCATCACCGGCAGCGAGCCCGGGTATGGCCTGAAGGAATCTGGGAGAGGGAGCATTCATATCCCAGAAGCCATAAGAACCTTGAATAAGTGTGTTGGTGACACTTCCTCGTGGAAGTGGCCAACACTTGGTGGCCTTCCCCTAGCTCTCTTGCTGGAACCCTCTTCCGATAGAACCTCGACATGGACTCCAAACTGCAGCATCTACAAAAAAACGAGGCAGTGCAACAAACAAAGCATCAAAAAATGAAGAACACATTTGATAGAGTTGGTGCTACCAGAACAAGAGGAAATGCATAAACCATTGTTGTACACACCTTCTAGTGCAATGACACTAGCTCTATCATGAACAACTACAAAAAAATCATCATATGCTTATACATGCAGTGTGCCTCATGCAATATGCACACCCAATGCAAGCAGATGGTTCTACCATACAAAGTGAAACACACGATGAAGAGTGCTTATATAATGCATAAGGTACGATAGAATCATCCCTTGTACTAATATGGTACTAGATTTTAATCCTTACCAGAATCAATCAATGGTCAAGAAATTAAGCAAACAATAATTGGTGGCCTCATGCTAATATATCATACACTAGTCAACGAGATAAATCTATACCGACCAAGTTGCATGAAAAGTAATGTTGTTCTACACAACACTAGGTCGATATGGATCACCTCGTCAACAATGGATGTGTCAGGTTTTAATTATCGGCCTAAGCAAACAAATAATTGGGAGCTAATATAGTTACCAAGGAGAATTGCTAGGGATAGAGTTAGCGAATCATGGTATATGCACAATACTTTGTGTGGATATAACACTAGCATTAGTAGCACCATATCTCTAATCCCAGTTTAATCATTGGCCAAAGGAAGAAAAGAGATCACAATGCCTCATATATTTAGGTATGACTGAACATACATATCACCAAGTAATCACTGAGATAATATAGCACTTAACAAATGGCATGCACAATAAACATGGTTGAGCAGAATACATGTTAAATGAAGATTATAACAGAGAAATACCAAGTGCCAGATTTTAATCATTAGTGGAGGCAAACAGTAAGTGGGGATTCAATCTAAGCGTGTAGAGTAAAGTTCAGAACTAATCGGATGGGATTGCAACCCAAGGTAGTTAAATCGAGCAACCAGATTCAGGAAACCAAACACATTGAAGCAATGTAAGAAATCGAAGCACATTCGGAACAATATTGAATCCAACCCTAACCCTGGTAGATCTACCGTGCATGTCATCTAATGGTAGTCTAGAAACAATTTACCTTCAGATCTACAATATAAAATACCAGGTGAGGGTGTTTGTAGGGCTTATCGCCATTGCCGAGGGACCGATGACAAATTCAAGGAAGTGTTGCACGGTGTCATGGTATTGCCGACGAGTACGCCATGGAGGGGTCCTCACAGTGCGTGTTTAGAGACGTGGGTTAAGGCAAAGAGTTGGCGGGTACAAGGTAACACAGCTTACCCAGGTTCAAGTCCCACAACGGTGGCGGAACTCTACTCCTGCTATAAATCACTATAATGGCAATACGTCGAGTTATAGAGATAGATTCGCTGTGCGAGGTGTTACGCGTTGTACGCTGCAATCAGAGAAGTTGTGCCCTAAATGCTCCCGTAGGCCGGCTTATAAAGGCGCCAAGACCTAGGGTTTACAGGGAAAGGTCCTTGCTGGACAAGGTAAAGAGCCCTACGCTTACATGAACTAGTCTTCCGTGTCTTGTACTCCAAAGCTCTGAGTATGTCGGTGACTTCTGCGTAGCCTTCCTTTATCCGGCATGGGCCTCCCTTCAGGATCCGTCTAACTGGGCCGCCCAGCAGGCCATAGGCCTTGCTACCAACTATGGGTCACCCGGGTTAGGCGGACTGGTGACATGCTATGAGGATATCCATATAGCATATCCCCAACAGTAGCCCCCGGAGAACTTTGAAATCTTGCGCCGTCTTGCTCGTTGATCTCTGAATATCCCGTCTAAGTCATGCTGACAATCCGTCAAATAATATCTCAAAGATTTCCCAAAGAACCCTGCAATTCTCTCCGGCTTTACAATGTAGTCGGAGATTCCTTGAGTCTTTGTTTCCAGAGTCGGATGATCTCTGTCTTCGATGGAATCTTCGGACATGACCCTTCACTGCAATAGTCAGGAGGATAACGTAGGGTACAGCCTATGCTACCTCGAAACTCACAGAAGCAAAGAATTAATCATTAGCTATTTTCACGTGCGTGAAATCCAAAATGGCGGAGTGGCAAAAGACGGAGGACGTGGCAAAATTACCGTGCACGTTCACTTCCACGTCGGCAAAGTTCCATCCATCAGATCTTTTTGCACGAATCTTGACGCAAGGCTTATATATTTCCACCGCGGTCAATTTGTTTCTTTTTACCCGCATTGCTTCCCAGTCTTCGTATTCCTCTAGCCGCGTGACCGTTCGAGCTCTCCTGCGAAAACCCTAACAAGAGCCCTTTCTTCCTCCACACACTCCTTGTCATAATGGCCTCTAGTGTTGGGTCATGCAGAGAAAAACAAAACTGTTTCCTACGCGGGTGATCCCAAGATCTAGCTGAGGTAGTAGGCCACGAGAATTACCACTAGACGCGCGGTTATGGAATCGATGAAGCACGTCGCTTGATGTAGTGCAGTCCTCACGATCCATTCCGATCCACGATCATCGAAGTGCTGAACGTATAGCACCTCCGCCAGTATCCACACGTACGAGGAGCACTAGCGATAGACTGCTAGGTCCGGTACGGCGGCGACAGGACTAGACTAGACTGGACTGGACTGGAGCTAGGGTTTCCAACACATGGAGTGACCTAACTTTGTGCTCTAAGAACATGCGCCCCAACTTATATAGGGAGTGAAAGTGGGCTCCACTCACTTGTGGCCCATTCACTAAAAGGCCTATATTAGTCACTACGAGTTCAACTCACTAACTCTGTCCCTTTCCTTTTTGGGTCCAACCCAAATATGCTCCCGCTCTTAAGTGTGTGACCCGACAGGCCCATGGTGACCTGGACACGATCCGAGTCTCACTCGTGACCGATCAGTTGGTAGCGGCTCCTAGCAGAACGTGCCAACTCCCAAGTACCAAAGAGTCATGACGACATACATTCCAATGCGACTTTCATCTGAGTCCCTTTTGCCTCACGATATACCTTGTCGAACTATAGGCGAATAATCGTCATCCCTTAAATAGTTCGACTCTCTTTCTCGATTCGAGATAAGTGATTCATCTGACTAACTCTTAGTCGGTCGCCTCGGTTAACACTTAACCAAGTCATGCATGTCCATGCTTTCCGAATCATATCTTCCGAGAGGGCCCAGAGAATATCTCTCCAGTCGGAGGGGCAAAATCCCATCTCGGTTATTCACATCACGCAGCTTGATTCTCAGTCGACCCGAACTCCGCCTTTATAACTGCCCAGTGACGGAACAACGTTTGATAAAACCTAAGTCGGTGATCCTCAACTCGGACTGTGCAATAACCTTAGGTCTAAGGATTACATTGATTGAGACATGCAAATGACGACTTGTTCGTTGCATCTCAATATGGGTCAGTCTGACTCGCTAAACTCTTTAGCCGAGTCCGTGTAAGTCGTAATAGCATCTCTATGCCCATGACAAGTGGAACCGAGTCATCAGCCGACTTTCACATCAGTCTAAGTTGCGTGTCCAGCATAACCTCAACGACCAAGGACAATTAGTATAAACAACATGAATATATAGTTCCACAATTGAATCACATATTCAATGATATATATCAGTAGTTCATACATGGACAATAACTTTATGAATACATTGGAAATAACATCATACATGATTGCCTCTAGGGCATATTCCCAACATCTAGCAGCTCTGTGATACATTGCAAATGTATCTATAATTTTTGATGTTCCATGCTTGGTTTTATCTACTTTCTTGTGTTTTGTCCACACTTTGGAGTACTTTTCATATGATTTCTTGAACTAACCTATTAACAAGAGCCACAGTGCAAATTTTTTTCGCTGTTTTTGGTTCCGGAAGTCGGAAAATGAATATTCTCGAATTGGACGGGACAAAGCCAAAGTTGCTATTTTACGGAAGACATCTCGAGCCGTCACGAGAAGGGCTGGGGCCAGCCACACCACCTGGCCGCGGCCAGCCCTGCCCACGGTGGGTGGACCCAGCACCCTCGGCCTCTCCTTCCGCATATATTGCCTTCGATACCAAAACCCTAAGGACCCGATCAAAAAATCCACGAAAGAGTGCAGAGTCATCTCCATCCCTAGATCGGGAGGGATCAAGCTCTTCCCGCACCGCCAGAGGGGAATTCACCCTGGAGGCCTTCGTCATCACCCTGCAAACCTCCGGTGTGATGCGTGAGTAGTTCATCTCTGGACTACGGGTCCATATAGTAGCTAGATGGCTGGTTCTCCTCATTTGTGCTTTCATGTTTAGATCTTGTGAGCTCCGTTCATGATCAAGATCATCTATTTGTAATTCTACATGTGTTTGCGAGGATCCGATGGATATTGAGATGGTATTTCAGATTAATTATTGATTCTATCATGTCTTTGTTATTTGTGATCTTGCATGCTTTCCGTTGTTAGTAGCTATCTTGGCCAAGTAGATGCTAGCAACTCCAAGAGTTAGTATTTATGCTCGATAGTGGGTTCATGCCTCGTAACTGGGAAGTGACAGAAATCTCTAAGGTACTAGATGTGTTGTTGCTACTAGGGAGAAAACAACAATCCTTTGTTCATAGAACAATCGTATTGTTTACTTTACACCCAGTTCGTAAAGCAATAATCTGTTGCTTGCAACTTAATACTGGAGGGGGTTTGGATGATAACCTAAAGGTGGATTATTAGTCATAGATGCAGTTGGATGGCGGTCTATGTATTATGTTGTAATGCCCAATCAAGTCTCAAAGGAGTCAAGATGATTAGTGTATGCATGTATTGCTTTCTCGGTGTTTGTTAATTGCCCCGCTGTAATTTGTTCACCCAGCATGTTATCTATCTTAAGGAGAGCGTGTAAAGTAAACAATACGATTGTTCTATGAACAAAGGATTGTTGTTTTCTCCCTAGTAGCAACAACACATCTAGTACCTTAGAGATTTATGTCACTTCCCCAAATTACCAGAGGCATGAACCCACTATCGAGCATAAATACTAACTCTTGGAGTTGCTATCATCTACTTGGCCAAGATAGCTACTAACAACGGAAAGCATGCAAGATCTCAAATAACAAAGACATGATAGAATCAATAATCAATCTAAAATAGCATCTCAATATCCATCGGATCCTCGCAAACACAACACGTATGATTTACAAATAGATGATCTTAATCATGAACGGAGCTCACAAGATCTAAACATGAAAGCACAAAGGAGGAGAAACCAGCCATCTAGCTACTACATGGATCCGTAGTCCAAGGATGAACTACTCACGCATCACACCGGAGGCTTGCATGGTGATGAAGAAGGCCTCCAGGGTGAATTCCCCTCTCCGGCAGGGTGCCGGGAAGAGCTTCAGATCCCGCCCGATCTAGGGATGGAGATGACGGCGGCTACAGACTCTTTCGTGGATTTTTGATCGGGTACTTAGGGTTTTTGTCCTGAGGGCAACTTATAGGCGGAAGGAGAGGCCGAGGGGGTGCCAGGGCTAGCCTCACCACCGGGCGTGGGATGGGGCCAGGTGGTGTGGTGGCCCCTGGTCCCTCTCCGCCTCAGATTCGGCACTTGATCCTTCCGGAAAAATAGGCACTTTGGCTTTTGTCTGTCCAATTCGAGAATATTCATTTTCTGACTTTCCCGGAACCAAAACAGCAAAGAAAGCAGCCGGCATCGTGGCTCTTGTTAATAGGTTAGTCCAAGAAATCATATGAAAAGTACTCCAAAGTTGGAACAAAACACAAGAAAGCGGATAAAACCAAGCATGGAACATCAAAAATTATAGATACATTTGCAATGTATCACATACCAACTAATGCGAGAGAGACAGACACCCCCCTAAGACACTTTATACGGTACAAGCCGTATGTCAAGCGTGGACCAGTCTCGCGAATGAACGCGTAAAGTCGGTTGGGGGCCGCTTCATCAAGCATTGCTGCGGTATGCACATGTACTCGTGGGAGGGTAAGAACTAAAAGATCAACGCCCACACGCTACATCTTGTGTGTTCTACCCGTACTAGCATTACTACACATAGATCTAGCTCTGATACCACTGTAGGGGTTCCGTGTATGAAAACAATAAAATTTTACCCTACGCCCCTGAACCCCTGCAGCTGCCAGGACCTATCTATTAGTAATACAATAACGGGAGGGGCTTTTCACGAACTTACCATTGAAGACCGAAAAGCATTGTCAACGCTCAGGAGAGTGTGGTTGATGTAGATGAGCCGAAGCCGACCTCAAGGTCGTGATGAAGTCCTTGCGCTCCTTGGCTCCAACGACTTGAGTGCCTCAAGTGCGACACCTCGCGGGGTGTTACACATGTATGGTGCCTAACGATGACTCCCGCTTCCCCGATCCAGCAGCAGTTGCGGAAGTAGAGCTCCCGGATCCGAATCCCGCAGCGCGACGGCGCTCCGCGGTGAAGATGCCTCTTGCTCGCACAGTCCAGACTTGGGACCATGGTCACGAGAGAGAGAGAGAGGGAGAGAGAAAATATCAATTAGAGGTCCTCCCAAAATTGGGGAGACCTTTATTGATTATTGGTGTATTTATCTAGGCCAAATACCCCACTATATATAGGGGGGGGTACACCCTCCCTCAAAGTCCCGGGGTGGGACTAAAGGAGAGGAGGGGGTGGGGAGGCTGCCAGCCAGCCCCTAGTGGGCCCCGCGCAGGGGGATAGGCCCAGCCGGCCAACCCCCTTGCCCCTTCTCCCTCTCTCCTTTCCCTAATGGGCCCTCTCCCTCTAGAAATTGACCCATTAAGCCTTTTTGACCTTTAATTGATTTTCTTTTTATTAAATAATTATGAATAAATGATTAAATCAATATTTAACATTCATTCACATATTATTCAACCACCGTGGCTATGGAACACCTTCCACCTCCACTCTGGACATCCTCCAGACTTACCGAAACCCTTCCGGTTTTCTCCCTTATTTTCTTCGGTGATTCTACCGATCCTATAAACACTCTCTAAGCATCATCGAGCCCTTAAGCGTGATACCCCCATGGTTCAGGAACACTCCAGACATGGTCGGGACACTCCCGCACCAATGATCGACAGAGGGACCTGGATGACCATGTGACCCCTGTGCGGTCCACGAAGATCTTTCGTCGTTTGAACCGGGACAGTCGTGTCTTATTCCCTTTGTCTCTCGGTACTTGCATTGCCCGAGATCTAATCAGTGACATCACCATGTCGTGTTTAATCTCGTTACTGAACAATGCTACTTGACTCGTTTCGACAAGTGATATCCTCGTGATAAAATCACACGATGCGCAGCTATTGGATATAACCTCTCCGAGTGGGCCCTTGAGTATCTTCCCATCACATGGACAGACAAATCCCGCTCTTGACATATATTGCCTCTATGGTTTCCTCCGAATACCCGAACACACCTTTATAACCATCGTATTACCAGATGGCATTTGATGCTATCAAAGCATTCTCGGGAGACAGTGATTAATATAGCCTCACGGTCTAAGGAATAGTCTACGAGGATCCATTTCTAATCATCGTAACTTGAAGTTCGTGAAATGATTAGGTCACGATGTTTAGGTTGGGTATTGGTTCATCATCTCATTCTCAGAATTAGATGACCTCATTTCCAACTGGCATAAATGCCACATGATCAGGAAACTTGATCATCTGTTGACCAATGATCCAGTGACTAGAGTTTCAATGGGAACCCCTGTTTGTTTGTATATCACACGTGTATTGATGTTTCCACTCAATACAGTTATAGCATGATATAAAACTTAATCATAAACTATATGAAATATGATAATAGTCCTTACTACTATTTGTCTCTAGGGCATATTTCCAACATGTAGATCATGAAAAGCATGCTTTATGTGATAGTTATATTGTTGAGTTTATTCATGAGGCTACTGAAAATTATTATGAGAGAGGAAATTATGGTTGTAAAAGTTTTAATGGTACTGAAACACCTCTCTATTTGCTGAAAGTTTTGGAGTTACTCTTATTTTATCTTCCTATGCCTGTCACTTTGTTCTTTGTGAATTTATTTGCGTATAAGATTCCTGTGCATAGGAAGTGGGATAGACTTAAATGTGTTTTGAATTTGCTTCTTGATGCTCTCTTTTACTTCAATTCATTTTTCTTATGTGAGCATCTTCTCAAACTATCATGCCTAACTTAAAGGCGTTAAAGAAAAGTACTTATTGGGAGATAACCCAAAAGTTTTAGATGAGTCTTAGAAGTTATTACTTCAGTAATAACCGCCACTTATCCTTTTTATTTGCTTTTTGTGCCAAGAGTAACCTCTAATGAGAGAGAAGTAATGATTGGGAAAGTTGTTGTCCCGAAACAGATTTCTGTGCTTCACCGTAAATATTCGTGTAAACTCTCTGTACGTCCTTTTGAGGCGTGAATTTTTGTGCTTCTGCCCCAGGTTTTTATCTAACTTTCGTTAGTTCAGCACTTTTTTATTTGAGCAACAGAAGGTCTTCGAAAAAATTCGTCTTTACCTGCTGGTCTGTTTTGATAGATTTCTGCCATTTTCTGCATTTGCTTCTTGTTGGTTTCTTTTTGAGTTCTTTTGGGGAATTGAGCTTTTTGAAGGAAGTACTACAGTAGCTAGTGTTTTAATGGAAGTTTTCTTGGTGTTATAACTGAACCTTAAAGACCTATTATCTTGAGTGCACTAATGTTGCTAATAAAGATTGTGTGAAGTTTTGTATGAGAAAAAAATTTCAGGTGTATGGAAGGAATGAGTAATGAGATGAAGGATGGACTAAAGCTCAAGCTTGGGGATGCCATGCGTGTCACCCCAAGAAATATCCAAGAAGTACAAGCGTCAAAGCTTGGGGATGCCCAAGGCATCCCCTTCTCCATCAATAAAAATCCCAGGTTTCTTGCAAACGCTTCATTTTTATTGTTTCATGCACAGTTGTGTTTTTCTTGGAGCGTCTTCATTTTCGTTTTGGTTTTTCATTTGCTTAGTTTGCTGAATAAATTGGTTGGACCCCCTCTTTCGTACATTGGTTTTCAAATAGTTTGGTTTGGTTTGGAAAAGAGTAGGAAAGTTCATGCTTAAGTGGTAAAGAGAGCTTGTTTTTGACTGTGGCCTATGCTTTGTCATGCCATGCTTGATATTGTTTTGGCTTTATGCTTAGTATTCTTTGCTGTAGCATGACTTGTTATAAACAATTGAGATTGCTTAATGTGCCTTGGATGAATGATGCGTTGTTTTAGCATATTAAAGCATAGTATAATGGTATTCTCCTTTGATGCTTTATTTGGGTTGACTTGGCACATGCTCACACCATGTTATGACTATCTCAAGTCACCATAAGCCTTTATGATCCTTTAGTTTTCAACTTGTAGTATCACTTTATGTTTTGATCAATGATGTTTTGTCGCTCTACATGATTATGGCCATTATTGCTCTCCTAGTTTGTCGCTCCCAGTCTTTTGCTAGCCTCTGTAACCAAGTATGAGTTCCACTCATGCATCCAACTCCCTAAACAAGTTATTCCAAAGAGTCGACCATACCTACCTATTAGCTTATGCTATTCCAAGTATATTCATGCTTTTGTTTACCTTCCAAATTAAACTTGTTATGAGAAAACTAGTGATTAAAGCTCTCACGAACTAGATGGCACACTTTAATTTTCTTGCCCTTAATAAACTTGAACCATTGTGTCGTCTATGTTGTATATGCTTGCACTTATTTGTTGGGGATTAGCAGAACCATGATGTCATGGGGAACGCTTTCAACATTGCACGGGTACTTTGTACCTAGTTGATATCATGCTCTTTTGTCTATGGATGTCGTCGGTGTGAAATGAAAGGGGAGCTTGTAAGTCCATGGAGTTATGTATATGTGTTAGAGAAGCGCATTGGTCTAATCCATGCTGACATGGTGGAAACCTGCAGCATAACCATAATGAGCTGTCTATGAAGCATTCTTCTTATAAAAAAAAGAGTCCTATATTGAGAAAAAAGAGAAAAAAAAGAGATTATGAAAAGAGTAAAGAGAGAAAAAAGCACCATATTCCCATGGTAAATAAGAAGATTGCTGAGATGCTTGTTGTCTGCTTGCCTTGTCATTTTAATATAGGGATTCTTCCGTATCATCGGGCAAGAGGTACCCTGTTGGCGGTTCTCTATGATACACGTGTACTTACGATGACAAGAACTTACCGGTGACTAAACTTGAGTAGCATGAGGAGCGGCCCTCGTATTCAAGGGACATGAGATTTCTAACTTATACTTCGTCAAGCATGTACACCATAGTTTGTTCACTTTAACCTTAATCACTTCAAGATGCTTATGATAGGGGCAATGAGAGCTGAAAGCTATAAGTACCATAATTTTTGGAAGCTCTTTATGAGACTTGAATCCCTGCTTCCTTCTATGAAGGCCTTTCTTCCACCATTATATTGAGTCTCCACCTTCTAACTTTATGCACCTACTTTGAGAGCATAGTGGCCATTCTTAGTTCTATATGCATTGTCCCAAGACTAGTTGATTGATGCATAACTTGATATTGCTTGTTTTAAACTATTTGTATCTAGTCACTCTTATGAACTTTGATGGTGTCCTATGCATTTATATTTTCTACTCTATGAGGGACAAGCTGAATACTATTATGCTATGTTTTCTTTATGTGAAACAAACAAACGTCTTGTAAAGCATTGTTATTCATGAATCTTTTGTTTGTCCCTTTTCATGTTGCAACATAGTTTCTTTGTCTTATTGCTAGAACCTTGTCTTTCATGATATGTTGAAGTACTATGATCCCAGCTTTGAATGTTTTACAAATACTTTGATCAAGTTTATGATGGTGCATGTCACCTCAAAAATTATACTTTCTTTTTATCACTTACCTGCTCGAGGACGAGCAGGAGTTAAGCTTGGGGATGTTGATACATTGCAAATGTATCTATAATTTTTGATGTTCCATGCTTAGTTTTATCTACTTTCTTGTGTTTTGTCCACACTTTGGAGTACTTTTCATATGATTTCTTGGACTAACCTAATAATAAGAGCCACAGTGCCAACTGCCTGTTTTCTGCTGTTTTTGGTTGCAGGAAGTCAGAAAATGAATATTCTCGGAATTGGACGGGACAAAAGCCAAAGTTGCTATTTTACCGGAAGACATCTGGATCCAGAATACGAGACGGAGAAGGGCTAGGGCCCGGCTGTTGGGTCCGCAGCATAGAAAACAAAAAATTTCCTACGGTGTGAACTACACGCCAAGATCTATCTACTAGGTACAAAGCAATGGGTGGACATACATCCAACGAGAACTTACCCTCGTAGACAATGAGCTTTGTTAACGAGTAGGAAATCGTGGTTGATGTAGTCGTACACTTGCCGATCTCAAGATCGTGAGGAAGTCCGAGCGCCGCAACTCAGCAGCGCATCCGCACTCGCACACACGTTCAAGCCACCGAACAACCTCCACCTCCTCGCTCCAGCGATCCAGTGGAAGCAGCAACTCCTTCTAGACGAAATGCCACCGGGAACATGTATCTCGCTAATCCGAGACCATGGGGGAATAATTCTAGAGGGGGAGAGAGATCCTTCACAAGGAGGTGTGAGGATGAAGGAGGGAATGGGTGGCCTTTTATAGGAGGAGGGGGTGCCCCATCTCTCCAAGGCCGGCGCATGGGGGGGTGACCCCTCACCTCCCCCATTCATGTGGTGGTAACCCCTCCACATTAAAATGCCTCTTCACATTCCCTTTTAAAGTCTCCACTTTAAATGCATTAAATTTCTCCAAATTTAATGCTCTCTCATTTAATAAAACTCTTTTTATTAAATTTATTAAGAATTTTGTTAATTACTTTAATTAACAAACATTCACATATAGCCCCTTGCAATATTTCAATATCACATGCAGAACCACCTTATGCAATTTCACCCGAAACAATTTCCGGTTTCTATTGAAACAATTCCTGCGCTTTGCAATTCTTTCGTCTAAAACATATGTGCTCCAAAATGGTGTCCGATAACTCTTAAGTGTGCCACCCTACGGTTCGCGAATAATGCGTATGATCGAGACCCTTCTCCGATCAATAATCAGAGCGGACACGAGATCCATCGACTCCTACACATTCAACGATGACTTCTGTGATCGTGAGAACCATTAACGCTTGTAACTAAATCCATTTGTCTCTCGATATATTACATGTCCGAGATTCGATCATCGGTATCTCCATACCTAGTTTGATCTCGTTACTGACATGCACTCTTTTCTTGTTCCCGTGATATAACATTCTAGTGATCACATCACTTGCTTGCAAGCTATCCTAATGTGATATCACCGAGAGGGCCCAGAGTATATCTATCCGTCATATAGATTGACAAATTCCACTCTTGATCCATGAGCCTCAACATAACACCTTCGTAGTACTAAACCCATCTTTATAGTCACCCTGTTACGGTGTGACGTTTGATGTTATCAAGATACTCTTCTGGTGTCAGCAATTAACATGATCTCATGGTCTAAGGATAAAGATTACTTCGTATGATATTATAGCAATATAAACATAATGACTTGATCGTAATGCTATACTTCGGATGAATGTTCATCACATCATTCCACCAATGGTGTGACCTTGTTATTAATAACATCCAATGTCCATGATCAGGAAACCTTGATCATCTTGTTAATCAACAAGCTAGTCTATAAGAGAGGCATGACTAGGAACCCTTTTTGTTCATTAAACACACATGTATTGATGTTTCTGAATCAATACAATTCTAGCATGTAAAATAAACATCTATCATGTATAAGGAATATATAATAACAACTTTATTATTGCCTCTCAGGGCATATTTCCTTCAGTCTCCCACTTGCACTAGAGACAATAATCTAGTTCACATAGTGATAAATCTAACACCCATGGAGTTCTGGTGGTGATCATGTTTTGCCCTAGGGAGAACTTTAGTCAACGGATCTGCTACATTTAGGTCCGTGTGTACTTTACAAATCTTTATATCTCCATCCTTGACATGCTCGCGGATGGAGTGAAACCAGCGCTTAATATGCTTGGAATTCTTGTGAGACCTTGGTTCCTTTGCCTTGGCTATGGCTCCATTGTTGTCACAATAGATCACCATTGGGTCCAACGCACTAGGAACCACACCCAGTTCCGTAATGAACTCTTTCATCGAAACTGCCTCCTGTGCCGCTTCTAAAGCAGCAACATATTCCGCCTCCGTTGTTGATCCAGCTACCAGAGGTTGTTTGGAACTCCTCCAACTAACTGCTGCTCCGTTCAAGAGAAATACGTATCCGGATTGATACTTAGAGTCATCTGGATCAGTGTCAAAGCTAGCATCGACATAACACTTAGCGACTAGCTCTTCTTCACCTCCGTATATGAGAAACATATCCTTAGTTCTTCTCAAGTACTTTAGGATGTTCTTTACCGCTATCCAGTGTTCCGAACCTGGATCAGATTGGTACCTACTAGTCAAACTAATAGCATGTGCCACATCCGGTCTTGTACATAGCATGGCATACATAATAGAGCCTATGGCCGAGGCATAGGGGATCTTATCCATCATCTCTCTTTCTTCCGCCGTAGCCGGACTTTGAGTCTTACTCAATGTCTTGCCTTGCAACATAGGTAAGAACCCCTTCTTACTTTCGTCCATATTAAACTTCTTTAATATCTTATCAAGGTATGTACTCTGTGATAGCCCAATTAGGCGCCTTGATCTATCTCTATAGATTTTAATGCCTAATATATATGACGCTTCACCAAGGTCTTTCATTGAAAATTTGCTGTTTAGATAACTTTTAACACTGTTTAAAAGATCTATATCATTTCCAATCAATAATATGTCATCCACATATAATATCAGAAATGCCACATTGCTCCCACTCACTTTCTTGTAAATACAAGCCTCTCCATAAGTTTGGACAAATCCAAACTCTTTGATCACCTCATCAAAGCGGAGATTCCAACTCCGTGATGCTTGCTTCAGTCCATAGATGGATCGCTGAAGTTTGCATACCTTATTAGCATCCTTAGGATCGACAAAACCCTTAGGTTGTATCATATACAACTCTTCTTCAATCTTACCATTGAGGAACGCATTTTTGACATCCATCTGCCATATTTCATAATCGAAATATGCAGCAATTGCTAACATAATCCTAACCGACTTAAGCATCGCTACGAGAGAGAATGTCTCATCGTAGTCAACTCCATGAATTTGTCGAAACCCCTTTGCGACAAGTCGAGCCTTATAGATGGTCACATTACCATCAGCATCAGTTTTTCTTTTGAAAATCCATTTATTCTCAACGGCCTTTCGGTCGTGAGGTAAGTCCACCAAGTTCCAAACTTGGTTCTCATACATGGATTCCATCTCGGATTTCATGGCTTCTAGCCATTTGTTGGAATCCGGGCTCATCATCGCTTCTTCATACGTCGCAGGGTCATCCATTTCATCAACCATGAAATTCACAACAGGATTGCCGTACAGTTCAGGAGCTGCACGTGTCCTGCTTGACCTGCGAGGTTTGGTAGTGTCCTCTTTCGGAGTTTCATGATCATTATCATTAGCTCTCTCTTCATCAGGTGAAGTCAACTCTGAAACAACTTCCGGTGCTGCGCCACTCGCCATTGCATGAAGAGAAGGTTCAATAACCTCTTCGAGTTCTACCTTCCGACTACTCACACCTTTCGTGAGAAACTCCTTCTCAAGAAAGGATCCATTCTTGGAAACAAAAACCTTGCCCTCGGATCTATGATAGAAGGTATACCCAATTGTTTCCTTAGGGTATCCTATGAAGACGCATTTTCCGCTTTGGGTTCGAGTTTATCCGGTTGAAGTTTCTTCACATAAACATCACATCCCCAACCTTAAGAAATGACAGCTTAGGTTTGTTCCCAAACCATAATTCATACGGTGTCGTTTCAATGGATTTAGATGGTGCCTGATTTAAAGTGAATGCAGTTGTTTCCAGTGCATAACCCCAAAATGACAGAGGTAAGTCAGTCAGAGACATCATAGATCGAACCATATCCAATAAGGTATGATTATGACGTTCCGACACACCATTATGTTGTGGTGTTCCGGCAGGCGTGAGTTGTGAAACTATTCCACACTCTTTCATGTGTGTGGTAAACTCGTAACTTAGATACTCTCCTCCACAGTCAGACCGTAGAAATTTGATTTTTCTATTATGATGATTTTCCACTTCATTCTAAAATTCCTTGAACTTTTCAAAAGTTTCAGACTTGTGTTTCATCAAATAGATATACCCGTATCTACTCAAATCATCCGTGAAAGTAACAAAATAACGATATCCACCTCGCGCCAACACACTCATTGGTCCACACATATTAGTATGTATGATTTCCAATAGATCTATCGCTCGCTCCATTGAACCGGAAAACGGCGTTCTAGTCATCTTGCCCATAAGTCATGGCTCACATGTATCAAATGATTCAAAATCAAGTGATTCCAAAAGTCCATCAGAATGGAGTTTCTTCATGCGTTTAACGCCAATATGACCTAGACGGCAGTGCCACATATATGTAGACATATCATCATCAAGTTTAATCTTCTTAGCATTAACATTATGAATGTGCGTAATATTACTATCGAGATCCAACAGAAATATACCATTAAACATAGGTGCATGACCATAAAAGATATCATTCTTATAAATCGAACAACCATTGTTTTCAGATTTAAAGGAATGACCACTTTGCATCAAACACAATCTAGATACAATGTTCATGCTCAGTGCAGGCACCAAATAACAATTATTTAGGTTTATAACTAATCCCGATGGCAAATGGAGAGGTAGCATCCCGACGGCGATCACATCAACTCTTGATCCATTGCCGACCCGCATCCTGACCTCATCCCTTACTAGTTGTCGCTTGTTCCGTAGCCCCTGAACCGAGTTACATATATTAGCAACCGATCCGGTATCAAATACCTAGGTGCTACTGCCAGTACTAGTCAAGTACACATCAATAACATGTATATCACATATACCTTTGTTTGCCTTGCTGGACTTCTTGTTCGCCAAATACTTGGGGCGCTATGCCCAATGTCCATTCCCTTGCAATAGTAGCACTTGTCAGGACTTAGGGCCAGCCCGGGGTTTTTTTAGGCGTGGCAAATGACTTGCCACCCTTCTTTCCCTTGTGCTTGCCTTTCTTGTCCTTCTTGAAACCGGTGGTCCTATTGATCATCAACACTTGATGTTCTTTCCTAATCTCCACTTCTGCAGTCTTAAGCATTGACAGAAGCTCGGGAAGAGACTTCTTCATGCCCTGCATATTATAGTTCATCATGAAGCTCTTGTAGCTAGCTGGCAGAGATTGGAGAACACAATGTATGCCTAAGTCAATGGAAATCGTTATTCCCAAGGACACAAGCTTATCGGCGTACCCAGACATTTTGAGTACGTGCTCACTAACGGAGTTGTTTTCCTCCATCATGCAGCTAAAGAACCTTTCTGTAGCATTATAACTCTCTATGGCAGCATGGGTATCGAAAATCATTTTCAATTCTCCCATGGTATCAAAGGCATTGCCATTTTCGAAACGCTTTCGAAGTTCTGGCTCTAGCCCATACAATATGCCGCAATGAACTAAGTTGTGGTCCTCCTGACGAGTCACATAGACATTTTTTTTCCTCGTCAGGGGCATCAGGAGCTGGTGGGGGGCCTAGCGGCGCATCTAGCACATATTGCTTTTGTGCAGCAGTGAGGAGAATCCTCAAATTCATAGCCCAGTTGGTGAAGTTGCTACCATTCGCAGCAAGTTTCTCTTTCTCCATGAACACATTGAAATTAAAAGCAGGTGGTGCCATCTACAACAGAATTTTTAAAGTTTATTTAGACTAATTTTATGATAGATTGAGTTCAACTAATCCAAATTACTAATGAACTCCCACTCAAAAACGACATCCCTTGTGTCCTTTTGGTGATTACATGAACCAAATCCACTACACCAAGTCCGATCATCACGTGAGTTGATATAGCTTCAAAGGCGAGCATCTATATGGGCATCATATCAACCATATGACTCATGCTTAACCTTTCGGTCCGTGTTCCGAGGCCATGTCTGTACATGCTAGGCTCGCCAAGTAAGAACCTTAGTATTCGCATGTGTAAAACTGTCTTACACCCGTTCCTATGAAAGCGTAGATTCGAGTACACCCGATCATCACGTGATGTCTCGAAACACGATCCATAGAATGGTGCATACTCAAGGAAGAACACATTTTTATCTTGATATCTAAATGAGGGATCATCTTATAATGCTACCAAACGCGCCAAACTAGCGGATAAGATGCTAACATCTAATGTGTAAAGTGAGATGATATGGACCATGAATTTGATCTCTATCACTTGCATCGTGGTATGATCTCTATCATTACTTTGTGTGTAAGACCAAGGTCTATGGAACTTACCGTTCTTTGTGTTGTAAGAGTATCTACCATACATCTACTTACAACAATACCATATCAATACACTAGCCCAGCAACGATCTAAACTAGACGCCTCTAATTTATCACTTGCAAGTTTTACGTGGCTTAGGGCTTTCGGAGATAGAACCGTTCTCACCTACGAACATGAACCACAACGAGGATAACTAAGTTATTAGCAACTCGTTGTATATCAGATATTGACTATAGTAGGAGAGATAGACACCCGCCTGCCACTTATGCAAAACAAGTTGCATGTCAGTCGTGGAACCGGTCTCATGTACGATGACATGTAAGGTTGGTCCGGGCCGCTTCATCCCACTATGCCACCAATATCCAAAATACATAGAAGATGCAATAACATGATCATCATCGCCCACATATCAACATATGTGTACTACCCGTGCTAAGCACCTACGCATAGATCAGGCTCTGATACCACCGTTGGGTCCGTAGCATAGAAAACAAAATTTTTCCTACGGTGTGAACTACACGCCAAGATCTATCTACTAGGTACAAAGCAATGGGTGGACATACATCCAACGAGAACTTACCCTTGTAGACAACGAGCTTTGTTAACGAGTAGGAACTCGTGGTTGATGTAGTCGTACACTTGCCGATCTCAAGATCGTGAGGAAGTCCGGCGCAACTCAGCAGCGCATCCGCTTTCACACACATTCAAGCCACGGACAACCTCCACCTCCTCGCTCCAGCGATCCAGTGAGCAACAAATCCTTCGCATTTAAATGCCACGGGAACATGTATCTCGCTAATCCGAGACCATGGGGAATAATTCTAGAGGGAGAGAGATCCTTCACAAGGAGGTGTGAGGATGAAGGAGGGAATGGGTGGCCTTTTATAGGAGGAGGGTGCCCCTCTCTCCATGGCGGCGCATGGGGGTGACCCTCACCTCCCCCATTCATGTGGTGGTAACCCCTCCACATTAAAATGCCTCTTCACATTCCCTTTTAAAGTCTCCACTTTAAATGCATTAAATTTCTCCAAATTTAATGCTCTCTCATTTAATAAAACTCTTTTTATTAAATTTATTCAGAATTTTGTTAATTACTTTAATTAACAAACATTCACATATAGCCCCTTGCAATATTTCAATATCACATGCAGAACCACCTTCTGCAATTTCACCCGAAACAATTTTCGGTTTCTATTGAAACAATTCCCGCGCTTTGCAATTCTTTCGTCTAAAACATATGTGCTCCAAAATGGTGTCCGGTAACTCTTAAGTGTGCCACCCTACGGTTCGCGAATAATGCAGACATGATCGAGACCCTTCTCCGATCAATAATCAGCAGCAGGACCTGGAGATCCGTACTGACTCCTACACATTCAACGATGACTTCTGTGATCGTGAGAACCTTTAACTGTTGTAACTAAATCCCTTTGTCTCTCGATATATTACATGTCCGAGATTCGATCATCGGTATCTCCATACCTAGTTTGATCTCGTTACCGACATGCACTCTTTTCTCGTTCCCGTGATATAACATTCTAGTGATCACATCACTTGCTTGCAAGCTATCCTAATGTGATATCACCGAGAGGGCCCAGAGCATATCTATCCGTCATCTGGATTGAAAAATTCCACTCTTGATCCATGAGCCTCAACATAACACCTTCGTAGTACTAAACCCATCTTTATAGTCACCCTGTTACGGTGTGACGTTTGATGTTATCAAGATACTCTTCCGGTGTCAGCAATTAACATGGTCTCATGGTCTAAGGATAAAGATTACTTTGTATGATGTTATAGCAATATAAACATAATGACTTGATCATAATGCTATACTTCGGATGAATGTTCATCACATCATTCCACCAATGGTGTGACCTTGTTATTAACAACATCCAATGTCCATGATCAGGAAACCTTGACCATCTTGTTAATCAACAAGCTAGTCTATAAGAGAGGCATGACTAGGAACCCTTTTTGTTTATTAAACACACATGTATTGATGTTTCCGAATCAATACAATTCTAGCATGTAAGATAAACATCTCTCATGTATAAGGAATATATAATAACAACTTTATTATTGCCTCTTAGGGCATATTTCCTTCACTGCCACCACACCACATGGCGCTTGGCCAGCAGCCAGGGTGGTGCCAACCCCAAAGACACCCGGCCTCTCCTTCCGCCTATATATTGCCTTCGATACCAAAACCCTAAGGACCCGATCAAAAAATCCATGAAAGAGTCTGTAGCCGCTGTCATCTCCATCCCTAGATTGGGAGGATCAGCTCTTCGGCACCACGAGAGGGGAATTCACCCTGGAGGCCTTCTTCATCAGCATGCAAGCCTTCGGTGTGATGCGTGAGTAGTTCATCTCTGGACTATGGGTCCATGTAGTAGCTAGATGGCTGGTTCTCCTCCTTTGTGCTTTCATGTTTAGATCTTGTGAGCTCCGTTCATGATCAAGATCATCTATTTGTAATTCTACATGTTGTGTTTGCAGGGATCCGATGAATATTGAGATGCTATTTCAGATTGATTATTGATTCTATCATGTCTTTGTTATTTGTGATCTTGCATGCTTTCCGTTGTTAGTAGCTATCTTGGCCAAGTAGATGCTAGCAACTCCAAGAGTTAGTATTTATGCTCGATAGTGGGTTCATGCCTCTAGTAATCTTGGGAAGTGACAGAAATCTCTAAGGTACTAGATGTGTTGTTGCTACTAGGGAGAAAACAACAATCCTTTGTTCATAGAACAATTGTATTGTTTACTTTACACGCAATTCGTAATGCAATAATCTGTTGCTTGCAACTTAATACTGGAGGGGGTTCGGATGATAACCTGAAGGTGGATTATTAGTCATAGATGCAGTTGGATGATGGTCTATGTATAATGTTATAATGCCCAATCAAGTCTCAAAGGAGTCAAGATGATTAGTATATGCTTGTATGCTTTCTCGATGTTTGTCAATTGCCCTGCTGTAATTTGTTCACCCACCATGTTATCTATCTTAAGAAGAGCCACCTCTAGTGAACTATGGACCCCAGTCCTTTCTTTTACTTTCAATCTACAAACTGTTTACTGCTTTGTGTTTACTTTCTGCAAACTATTACTTCCTTCCATTCGATACGTTTAATCCTTTGTTTTCAGCAAAACCGGTGAGATTGACAACCTCATCGCAAGTTGGGGACAGAGTTCTGTGGTTGTGTTGTGCAGGTCTCCACGTTGCTGCTGGCACCGGTAGTGCGCCCTGCCAACATTCAGCTAGCTACACCTTTGGGATGTTTCCTTGCTCCTACTAGATTGATAACCTTGGTTTCTTACTGAGGGAAAACTTGCTGCTGTGCTCATCATACCTTCCTCTTGGGGTTCCCCAACGAGCTCGATATATTTTGAGCCATCACTCTGCTCCTTCCACGGCGGCGATTCCCGAGGCTATGATGGAGCCATCCTAGGGAGTGATCGTTCCACCGGAGGGGGTGGTTTTCCCCGTCTCCGCCGTGACGGAATCCGCCGGTGATGACCAAGAACGAGTGGCGCCCGAAGCCGCTGAAGAGGAAAACGACTCCCATAAGGGGGTGTGGAGAGGTTCTGATCTGTCCGCTGAAGATATCCAAGAGCTGGTCGACGAGGGGTACCTCCCTGCGGTGGAGAAGTTTGTCTGGTGGGCGGCGCCGACCGGTGAGGTGATCCCTTCTCCCCAAGCCGGAGAGAAGGTGTACCTCAAATCTTAGCTGGTACGCGGCGTAAGCCTGCCAGTCTCCGACTTCTTCTTGGATGTCCTCCGGTACTTCCCCACAATCTCTCTCCTAACAGCATCCTAGTCCTTAGCAACTTTGTAGCTCTGTGCAATGGATATCTAGGAATCAAACCTAGATTAGATTTGTTTGTATATTTCTTCACCGTCAAGAGAGAGTCCGTAGAGTTCAAGGATGAACTGCGGATCTGCGGAACCATTAGCTTTAAGATTTGGCCTAGCCGGCGCTTCCCCGACATCGTAGGCCACGAGTCTTGCAAGAACTAGAAGCGCACGTATTTCTATGGGCTAGATGTCCCTCTGCCAGACCGTCTTGAGACCTACCCCGACTTTGTCGATGGAGCTGCCACTGAAGTGCCCACATGGTGGACCCTAGCCTCTCTTCCTTCTGATGATGAAGCCAATCGCGCCGTAAGGCGGGTCGAATGGCTCGTAGACAGAGGTCTGACCGGCTTGGACCTTGCCATGTGTTGGTATGTTAGGCGGATCCAGCCTCTGCAGCAGCGCGCCCAGCTGATGTGCAAGTATAGCCAAGACAGGAGGGATCCCATGCAAATTTCGCGGGATAACTTCTCTACTGACTCCATCAAGCTCCGGCTAAAGGACATCGTCAGAGTGAAGGACAAGAAGCGTGGCTTCAAGATCACTTTCGACATGTTTGATTGCGGCAAGTGCCCAGAGGTAGCTTCTGTTTCCTGTGTTGCTTGTTATATGCTCTAAGGTTTTTCCGGCTTGAAGTTTGTCCGTCTAACATTTCCATGTATCCTAGCTGGTGACCTTGGCGGTGGATCAAATGGCCTCCTAGGTCTATGATCCCAAGCTGAAGGATATCCAGGTGGTGTCCGACGACGACGCCTCCAAGGATCAACCAACTCCGGCAACGTGAAAGCGGAAGAGCACCTCCTCTAACACTGTTGACGAGGCCAAGAAGAAGAAACCGGAGAGTGGAGTCTCCAAACGTTCCACTGCCGCCTTAGAGGCGGAGAAGAAGAAGAAGTCCACCGGCATTCCCCTCACTAAGGCTCCTACCGTGGAGTAAGTACTTTCATTCTCCGACATGTGCTTTTAACCTACACCTTTTTTCAACTCTTGTACTTATACTTTGTATGTTTTAGGAGGAAAGCCAGTGTTAGTTTGAAGCGATCCTCCAAAGATGTTGGAGGGTCAAAAAATATTCATGACATGTTGACCAAGGGTCCGTTCGCCAAGCCCTCTCCTGCCACCGCCCCCTACTCCTGCCGCCATTCCCTCAGCTGGTCCCGCTGGGCCGTCATCCCTCACACCTCCACCATGGAGATAGATATCAATCCAAACCTTGATGTCTCAGGCTCTGTCGAGGAAGATGTTGCTCCCATCGGCCATGCGACACAGGAGAGCACTTCTTCTAAAGTGGCTGAAGCTCCGGCTAAGGATGCCACCGAGAAAGGGAAGGAAGTGGAAGAGGTGGACACAGAAGCTACGATCGAGGCGAGAGCCTTGATACGTCCATTTTGCATCACTATTCTATGTCATAATTCACTGTTATTCATTGATATATTTTGTATTGAGAGGTGATACTTATGTTATTTCATCTGTTTTTGCATGCTTGATGACTTTTGGAGCATGGACCGCTACAGTCAGGATTCTGATGAAAAAGGTGTTGTTTGGAGGCAAAATTCGCAAAGATCAGAAAATCCTATTTTTCCAGAAGACGAAGGAAGCTAGAAGGGGGGCTGGAGATGGGCCATAGGGGGCCCACACCACCCCCTGGCGCGGGCTAGCCTAGGCCGCGCCACCAGGTAGTGTGGCCACCCTGGTCCACCCCTGGCACTCCCCTCTGACGTATATTATCCTCCCGAAACCCCAAGACTCGGGGGGAAACCACAGAAAGATTCCGCCGCCTCTGCGGGGCGGAAAACACCGAGAGAGAGAGATCTCCGGCAGACAGATTTCTGCCGGGGGAATTCCTTCCCGAAGAGGGGAGATCGTCGCCGTCAACACCACCATCAAGCTAGACTTCATCGGGATCATCATCATCACCACCACCATCATCATCAGCAGCACCCTCATCACCATCTCCATATTGCTGCAACAATTGGGTTGAATCTTGCATAGTTCATAGGGGAAACTTTCCCGGTGTTGATTACTCTTTGTAGTTGATGCTATTGAGTGAACCATTGAATCATTGTTTATGTTCAGATTGTTATACATCATTATTCCATCTCTGATCATGATCCATATGATTTCTTGTGAGTAGTTCGTTTTGTTCTTGAGGACATGGGAGAAGTCATGTTGTTAGTAGTGGAATTGTGTTGAGAAAGATTCAATAGTTTGATATTTAAGTTGCGGTGTACTTCTTCTAGTGGTGTCATGTGAACGTCGACTACATGATACTTCACCTATATGGGCCTAGGGGAATGCATTGTGTATTTGGCTACTAATCGTAGGGGTTGCCGGAGTGACAGAAACCTGAACCCCCGTTAGGAAACCATTGCACAAGGGACATAAGGGTCTTAGAGTTTAAAGCTGTGGTTAGGTTTCTACCTTAATTACTTTCTTGTACTTACAGATGTTTGCAAGGGGTATAATCACAAGTATGTATTAGTCCTAGGAAGGTCGGTACATTAGCACAGGTTCACCCACACAACACTTAGCAAGCTAAAGAAGATTAATCAACTATATGAAGTGAAAGCACTTGACAGTCTTCCCATGTGTCCTCGAGAATGTTTGGTCATCTTATTTAATACAACCGGCTTGTCCTTTGCTGCATAAAGGATTGGGCCAGTTGCTGCATTTATTCCTACTGTCTTTTATTTACTCGTACTTTGTTTACTTGCTTTATCAAAAAACCCTAAAAATTGTTTGCTAAGTATTTGCAGAGAATTCCTGATCCATACCACTAGCCAGCACCTTCTACTCCTCGTTGGGTTTGACATACTTACTTATTGAAAATACTGCGATACACCCCCTATACTTGTGAGTCATCAAGACTATTTTCTGGCGCCGTTGCCAGGGAGTGAAGCGCTATTGGAGAGTGGAACTGGTAAAGGAAATCTCTACTATGAGTATTGTTTATTTCTGTTAGTTGCTTTATTTTCATTATGGATAATTCGCTGTGTTTCTTATTTGGTAATGCTACTACCACTGCTAAGGTAGTAGATAAGCCACCACCTGCTGAGAATGTAGTTTTTAAAATACCTACAAGAATTATTGATCATGTTATGGATAACTACTATGTTGGGGATGGAACTGTCCATCCCGGTGATCATTTGCTCTTTATACACGAATTATGCGGGTTGTTCAAGTGTGCAGGTATTACTATAGATCAAGTTAAGAAGAAGTTATTCTCATTATCACTGAAAGGAAGAGCTGAGGAATGGTATAACCTGCTGAAGAATGGTCAAGCTCTTGAATGGGAGGAAATAGTGCCTCTTTTTTTTCAAAGTTTTATCCTCCTAGTGAGATTCATAAAGATCAGAATCAAATATACAACTTTTGGCCTCTTGATGGAGAGAGTACAACTCAAGCTTTGGGGAGATTGAAGTTACTAATGCTCAAATGTCCCATTCATGACCTCCCCAACAATATTATTATTAATAACTTTTATGCAAGGCTCCCTCTACATGACAAGGATTTATTGGATGCTTCTTGTGCTGGATCATTCACTCGCATGGAAGAAGAAGCTAAATGGGATCTTCTGGACCGTATTCAAGACAAGGTTGAAGCTTGGGAGAATGACAAAGGTAGAAAGTCAGGTATAAATTATGATTATGAAGGCATTTCATCTTCTATGGGAACTGATGACTTTCAAAATATTAAAAATGCTTATGGTCTAGACTCTCAAGCTATTGCTTCTTATTTTAAGGCTTTTGCTTTCTATATTGAAGTGCCTAAAAAGAAGTGAAATAAGTATCATGAACCTTATAAAGATGTTGCTAAGAGTATTCCTGCAAGAAATACTGAAGTTTATACTGCTAATCATGTCTTACCTGAACCTTATATTGAGAAAATCCCTTTCCCAGTTAAGATAAAGGAACATTCTATGATAGCTAGTATGGTTAATGAAAGTACAAATAAAGCTATTGCACCTAATAAACAAATGGTTGATGAACCTATAATAGAAAATGTGAAAGACTTTGTTACTAAATATGAATAAGAGGGACACACTATCCTTTGTAAGGATACCTCTAATATTGTTTCACATAGTAGTGTTATGAGAGCTAGTATTCCTGTGTTTGCTGTTAGAATAAGTGATCATTGCGATGATGGTGCTTGTGATAGTTATATTGTTAAGTTTATGCATGATACTGAAAGCTACTATGAGAGAGGGAAAAGTGTTCTTATGCATCTCAATAATATCAAGTTTCCTCGTTTTATGCTGAAAGTTTTTATGTTGCACTTGTTTGGCCTGCCTATGCTAGTAGCCTCTAGTTTCAACAACCTATTTGTTTACAAAATTCCCTTGCATAGGAAGTGGGTTAGACTTAAATGTGTGTATTTTTGCTTCTTAATGCTCTTTTTCACTTCAATTCATATTCCTATGTGAGCATCTTCAAAATTATCATGCCCATCTTAATGGCTATAAAGAAAGAGCTCTTTGGGAGACAACCCAATTTGTTTTTGCTTTCAGTTTGTTTGTGTTTCTTTGAGTCTTGGAAGTTATTACTTCGGTAATAACCTCTCCTTATCCGTTTTGTTTGGTTTTTGTGTCAAGATCAACTTCTAATGAGAGAGAAGTAATATTTGGGTAAGTTGCTGTCTCGAAACAGATTTTTGTGCTTCACCGTAAACATTTGCGAGAGATCTCTGTATGTCCGATTGAGCTGTAATTTTTTGTGCTTCTGCCCCAGGTTGTTATTTAACTTTTGTTAGTTTTGCACTTTTTGATTTGAGCAACAGAAGGTTTTCGAAAAAATTGATCTTTACCTGCTGGTCTGTTTTGATAGATTTTGCCACTCTTGCATTTGCTTCTTTATTCGATCTCCTTTTTGAATTCTTTTTGGGTTTTCGGAAGGAGTTGCTACAGTAGCTTATGTTTTGATGGTTTTCAGTTGAAGTTGGACTCAAAAGATTCTATCACTTCACTTATACTAATGTTGCTAATGAGAACTGTGTGAAGTTTTGTGTGAAAGAAATTTCCAGGAAGTGGAGATAATGGTGTAATAAGGAAGAGAAGGGTTTTATGACTCAAGTAATAAGTGTATGAAGATGAAGATATCGATTATATTCAAGCGGTGACTCCGGAAGAATCTACTAGGTACCAAATTTAGATACCTGCAGAGCCCGTTTTCAAATAGGTAACAGTTCTGGTAAGAAAAGTTCCGCGAAAATACAATCCAACTATATTTTTGCAGTTTTTATACAATAAGGAAAGGTACGAAGCGAAAGAGGGACGGAAACGGAGCCAGGGTGGCTCACACCACCCTGTGGCATGGTCCCACCTCTGGCCGCGCCACCAGGTGGTGTGGCCACTCCGGACTCCGTCTCCGTCCCGTTTTCTCCCAGTACCTTCCTTTTGTTGTGAAACTTCGTAATATATAACCCCCCCGGATCCCCCGAGGTTCATATATCGTGTTTTCGTTTCAATCTGTTTCTGCCAGGACATACTCTTTGAAGGCTAAGAAGCACAATGGTGTCCGCCAAAGATAAGGGGAAGGAGCCTATGGAGGAAGATCTCCAAGACCCCAAGCAGGGGCTGGTACCTTTAGTCACTTGCCCTGCATCAACAGAAGCCCTACGAGTCACTAAGGAGTTCTGCGATAAGTACCGATACTTGAGGAGGAAGGTGGACATGCTTCAATGGGAGAACAATAGGCTTCACAAGATGCTGGAAGATTTCCTCACGTCAACTAAGAAAATATTACCACCACCACCGAAAGAGTGATTCGTCATCAGGTTTGGCATCCCCTTGGTTTGTTCCAAGCTTGGGGGAGTGCCGCGGTATCATATCACTATCTTCTATCTTTTTGCCTTATTAGTAGAGTCATATCATGAATATAGAAGTTATTCTGTAGGATGGTTTGCATTATGGAAGTGTCCCCTCTCTTGTTAGATATGTATCCCTTGGTGTGAGTTGTCGTTATGGATTATTAATGAGAAGTTCTATCATTTACTCTTTTTTCCATAGCTTATATTAGTTTTCAATTCGTGGTTATATGATTGATCTTGTTGTTAGTATTGGTATCACTTTGGGATCATTGAGTTAATTTAGTTGGTTCTGGCAAACCTGGCTCGGTCAGTAGCAACACTTTTTGAGAGTTGAATGAAAAAGATAAAAGTACTCTAAAGAAAAAAAATCATCATCTTTCTTTCTTGTTTTGCTCATAAGTCTAGTATTCTCTAGTTAAGGTCTTTTGTGCTTTCGAGGAAGATTGCACTTTTGTTTCCTTCAACTCTTGTACTTGCTACCCAGCCTTGCTAGCCAAAAACCTGTACTGAGAAGGAATTCTTCTCGTGCATCCACTCCTTTAAACCAAAACCTTTGCCATTTGCGTCCACCATACCTACCTATTAGCAATATTGCTATTTCAACTAAATTCTTGTTTTATCTACCTCCCAAATTAAACTTGTTATGTGAAAATTAGTGATTAAAGCTCTCACGAACTTGATGGCACACTTTACTTTCTTGCATCTAATAAACTTGAACCATTGTGCTCACCTATGTTGCGTATATGCTTGCGCTTTGTGAGTTGTGAATTAGCAGAACCATGCTGTCATGGGGAGCGCTTTCAACATTGCACTGGTACTTTGTACCTAGTTGATATCATGTTCTTTGGTCTATGGATGTCGTCGGTGTGAAATTGAAGGGGAGCTTGTAAGTCCATGGAGTTATGCATGTGTGTTAGAGAAACGCCTGGGCCGCTTGTCTAATCCATGCTGACATGGTGGAAACCTGCAGCGTAACCATAACAAGCATCTATGAAGCATTCTTCTTATAAAAAAAGAGTCCGATATTGAAAAAAAGAGAAAAAGAAAAAAGAGATTATGAAAAGAGGAAAGAGAGAAAAAAGCACCATATTCCCATGGTAAATAAGAAGATTGCTGAGATGCTTGTTGTCTGCTTGCCTTGTCATTTTGGTATGGGGATTCTTCCGTATCATCGGGCAAGGGGTACCCCGTTGGCGGTTCTCTATGATACACATATGCTTACAATGACAAGAACTTACCGGTGACTAAACTTGAGTAGCATGAGGAGCGGCCCTCATATTCAAGGGACATGAGATTCTCAATTTACAACTTGTCAATGCATATCCTCTTATTTGATCACTTTAACCTTAATCACCTAAAGATGCCTATGATAGGGGCAATGAGAGCTGAAAGCTAGTAAGTACCATAATTTTTGGGAGCTCTTTATGAGACTTGCAATCCATGCTTCCCTCTGCGAAGGGCCTTTCTTTTACTTTTTAGTTGAGTCAATAAACCTACTCCCTTCTATCTCAACAAGTATATTGAGTTGTTGTGTTTCATTCATTCATATGATCATTTATTCAATCATGTTTCTTATGTTCCTTGTTTTGCACATTTCTCTTATCTTGATGTTTACTACTTTGAAAGCTATCATTGAAAACCGGTTATTTGTGAACTCCAGCAAATTATCAACTATTCTTCGACCAAGAGCTAAGTTTTCCATTACCAATTATGATTTACTTTATGTATCTTTATTGTGTTTCCTTTACTCATTGCAAGTTGAGTTATATAATAGTGAGTTGTCTTCTATTATGATCTATGCATTTGATGAATGTGATGCTTCTTATCCGTATTCTTTTATCGACTCTTCACTCCATAAACCTGAGGCCATGTTTATTGAGCTCAGTTTCGCTTGGGGACAAGCGAAGTCTAAGCTTGGGGGGAGTTAATACGTCCATTTTGCATCACTATTCTATGTCATAATTCACTGTTATTCATTGATATATTTCGTATTGAGAGGTGATACTTATGTTATTTCATATGTTTTTGCATGGCTGATGCCTTTTGGAGCATGGACCACTGCAGTCAGGATTCTGATGGAAAAGGTGCTGTTTGGAGGCAAAATTCGCGAAGATCAGAAAATACATGGAAAATCCTATTTTTCTAGAAGACAAAGGAAGCCAGAAGGAGGGCTGGAGATGGGCCACAGGGGGCCCACACCACCCCCTGGCGCGGGCCAGCCTAGGCCGCGCCACCAGGTGGTGTGGCCACCCTGGTCCACCCCTGACACTCCCCTCTGGCGTATATTATCCTCCCGAAACCCCAAGACTCAGGGGCAACCATAGAAAGATTCTGCCGCCTCTACGGGGCGGAAAACACCGAGAGAGAGAGAGAGAGAGATCTCCGACAGACAGATTTCTGCCGGGGGAATTCCTTCCCAGAGAGGGGAGATCGTCGCCATCAACACCACCATCCAGCTGGACTTCATCGAGATCATCATCATCATCACCACCATCATCATCATTAGCACCCTCAACACCATCTCCATATTGCTGTAACAATTGGGTTGAATCTTGCATAGTTCATAGGGGAAACTTTCCCGGTGTTGATTACTCTTTGTAGTTGATGCTATTGAGTGAACCATTGAATTATTGTTTATGTTCAGATTGTTATACATCATTATTCCATATCTGATCATGATCCATATGATGTCTTGTGAGTAGTTCGTTTTGTTCTTGAGGACATGGGAGAAGTCATGTTGTTAGTAGTGGAATTGTGTTGAGAAAGATTCAATAGTTTGATATTTAAGTTGTGGTGTACTTCTTCTAGTGGTGTCATGTGAATGTCGGCTACATGATACTTCACCTATATGGGCCTAGGGGAATGCATTGCGTATTTGGCTACTAATTGTAGGGGTTGCCGGAGTGACAGAAACCTGAACCCCCGTTAGGAAACCATTGTACAAGGGACGTAAGGGTCTTAGAGTTTAAAGTTGTGGTTAGGTTTCTACCTTAATTACTTTCTTGTACTTACAGATGTTTGCAAGGGGTATAATCACAAGTATGTATTAGTCCTAGGAAGGTCGGTACATTATCACAGGTTCACCAACACAACACTTAGCAAGCTAAAGAAGATTAATCAACTATATGAAGCGAAAGCACTTAACAGTCTTCCCATGTGTCCTCGAGAACGTTTGGTCATCTTAAGTAATACAACCGGCTTGTCCTTTGCTGCATAAAGGATTGGGCCACTTGCTGCATTTATTCCTACTGTCTTTTATTTACTCATACTTTGTTTACTTTCTTTATCAAAAACCCCTAAAAATCCGTTTGCTAAGTATTTGCAGAGAATTCCTGATCCATACCACTAGCCAGCACCTTCTGCTCCTCGTTGGGTTCGACATTCTTACTTATCGAAAATACTGCGATACACCCCCTATACTTGTGGGTCATCAAGCCTTCGAGCCATCAACTTCTTTGAAGGTGCAGGAGGCAGCTAGGGCTTCATCCATGCCTCCGGCTTCAACCTCTCCATTGGCTGCGACTCCTCCGACATTGAGCCTAGATGATATCATCAAGCAGATCGACTAAGAATGCTCGGACCTTTCATGATTCCTACGCTCATCTGGCCAACAATCTCAGGATCATTGCCATCGTAAGTTTTTTGAACTTCACTTGCTTTACTTTCTGTAGTATATCCCAGTATAGCCCCCGAGCTCTTAGGCGGATAAATCAATAGTTATTGGCATGAGTACTCCAGATAACTAAGCGTAGAACTTGTCTGTGTAGCCCCCGAGCGTTTAGTTGAAACTACAAAGTTTCGACTAGATGCTCCAGAGAAACTAGTTTACTTTAAAATCATGTACGGTAGCCCCCGAGTGTTTAGTTGAAACTTGAATAGTTCCGACTAGATGCTCTAGAGAAACTAAGCATGCTTATATCATGTGCAGAATGAGAATAAATGGAGGATAACCGCCAATGAGAGGTTTGCTGATCTTCAGAAGGAGATGGACCTTGAACAGGGAAATACCAAATTCCTGAAGGAATAGATCAAAAATAGCCAGAGTCTGTTTCCTATGACAACTCCTTGCTTTCCCATTGAGTCATTTCTTCCGTCTTCTGATAGCACTTTCTGATTTCCGTCTTACAGAAGCCATTGCTAAGGACAAGAGCATCGTCGAGCAATCCAAGCATATCTAGGAGCTCGATGATGAAAACAAGATTCTGAAGAAGGACCTGGCCGAGGCCGTCAAGGGCCATGAGGCAACGATGAAGGCTATGCAAGAGTCTGCGGACGTCGAGATGCAGCGCCTGAAGGATGAGATTGCACAGCTCAAATACCAAAACCAAGCTGCCGAAGAGCAAAATGCTAGGAGTCTTGAGATGTTCAAGTTAGTCCAGAAGGAACACGATGTCTTGTCGGAGACATGCATGCAAGAGGAAACGAGCATCTTTGATAACCTTTCTCCGTCTTGGTCTTTTCTGTAAGTTGGACAACCATTTTACTTGTTTGTACTCATGGTCCTTGTGTTTTCGGCAAACCACAGCTCCCATTGGCTTAGCCAATTTGGGTGAGGGTGCTCCAAGTTCCAAGGAACACATGATTCTTGCCGGCAACTTCGTCAGCACCGCCATCGCCCAAGCCAAGGAGATAGCTCAACCTCTGGGTATAAATATCAAGGCAGTAGACTCAGCAGCCAAGTTCACGGAAATCCTACGTCGAGCCCCCGAGAAAGTCAAGGACTGGAAAGCCTCTTGCGTCCGGGCTGGTGCAAGGATGACCCTGTCCTTGGTCAAGGCGCACTATGACAACACCGACATCGACCTGTTGACTTCCGGCTTTCCCAAGATAGACGAGGAAGGTCGAGAGATTGATAGCGATGCTACTTGGAATTCTCTCGCTGGCTTCGACACGAAAGTTGCAAAGATGGTTAAGGCGGATGTCTTCGTGCCTGCCAAGCTCCTGGATGATGACGTGACTTCGTCCGAGTCTAGCCCCTCTCCTTCCGAGTTTGACGAGCTCTCTCGGCCTGGCTCTCTTGATGATGCCACCATGAAGTCCCTTGCAGCAGAGCCATAAAAACAATATTTGTATTAAATGTGTCTCTGCAGAATGTATGCAGAAAAAACTTATGTTTGTCTAAGGCGGAAAACTTGTATTCAAGCTTCCTGCAACTTATCTGTTTCCAGCATGTGTATATATTTTTTAAGCAAGTGCTGGCTTATTCATTATGGTGGTTTGTATGCTTGACCTTTCGTGAGACGGAAGACTCGTAGCACAGAACTATGCTCTTAGGTGATGATGCTTAATAGCACCGTCCAGAACCTAAGAACAAAATCGCCGGCTTTGAGTGCCGAAAAGTCACTACTCTGGAATCCACATAAAAACTTAAGAAAACGTGTAGACCTGAAAACTTACGCTAACGCCCGTAGGCAGAATTTTCACATGGGCAAATGCAACCTTGCGCATAAAGGGTTTATATGATCCAAAACTGAACAACTAAAGGAGGTAAAATACTCAAAAAATATAAGTGAACAAATGTTTTGTTTCATTGATCATATAAGAAACTTATTACAGAATATAAATGTGCTAAGTGTAAAAGGGACGTAGCTGTGCTATGTTCCATGGCCGATCTGTCTCCGGGTAATCATCATCGGAGTCACGTTTCTTGCACTTGCGAGTTTTTGGCCTATCTTTAACCTTGCGAATATCGACGAGGTAATAGGAACCATTGAGCAATGCTTTGCTTATGACGAATGGTCCTTCCCAAGGCGGGGATAATTTGTGTGATTTCTCCTGCTTGAGTCTAAGCACCAGACCCCCCCTCTTTAAACGAGCGATGCTTTACACGGAAACTATGGTAGCCGTGTACCTTCTGCTGGTAGACGGCAGATCTCTGGCATGCCAGCACGTGCTCTTCTTCAAGTAGGTCCACATATAGTCGTCTGGATTCTTCAGCGCCATCCACCTTGTAGGCGGAAACTCTTGGTGCATCATGGAGGATGTCGGATGGGAGAACTGCTTCTGCTCCATAAACCATGAAAAAAGGAGTCAAGCCGGTATATCTGTTAGGTGTTTTTCGTAAACTCGACAAAACAGATGGTAGTTCCTCCGCCCAGGCTCCTGCTGCTCTACGCAGTGGTGCCTCTAAGCGTGGCTTGATTCCGTGCAGAATTAGTTCATTGGCCCTTTCAACTTGTCCATTTGACTGTGGATGTGCCACAGATGCTAGGTCAAGGCGGATGCCTTTCTCATGACAGTACTCCTCAACTTCTCCGAGAGATAAATTTCTGCCATTGTCGGTGATGATGCTATGTGGGAGACCAAATATCACCACTATATCCCGGACAAACTTGAGGGTTGTTACCCCATCGAGCTTTCTAATGGGTTTAGCTTCAATCCATTTTGTGAATTTGTCCACTGCTACTAGCAAGTGTGTGAATCCACAGGGTGCTGTCTACAAAGATCCCACCATGTCCAGTCCCCAGACTGCGAACGGCCAAGTTATTGGTATTGTTAGAAATTCTTCAGCTCGAACATTTGGTTGTCTTGCATAAAACTGACACCCAAGGCATGTTTGTACCAACTTGTCGGTGTCCGCCTTCGCAATTATCTAGTAGAATCCTTGTCGGAAGGCCTTGGCCACCAACGATCGGGGAGCGGCATGATGCCCACAATCTCTGAGATGTATTTCTCTAAGTATTTCAATACCTTGCTGCTGGGAGATGCATCATTGGAAAACTCTTGTGGTACTTCCCTTGTATAGCTGGCCGTCAATGATGACGTAACCTTTTGCTCTGCATACTATTTGCGCTTTCGACTTTGTCGACGGGCAAAGTTCCATCTTGTAGATAATCCATGAACGGCTTCGTCCAAGATGCAGAGGTCACTGTTACTATGTTAACAAATGAATCCACTCTATCCAGGTTGTCAGGGTCCGCTCCCTTCACGGATGGAGTTGATACGTCCATTTTGCATCACTATTCTATGTCATAATTCACTGTTATTCATTGATATATTTCGTATTGAGAGGTGATACTTATGATATTTCATCTGTTTTTGCATGGTTGATGACTTTTGGAGCATGGACCGTTGCAGTCAGGATTCTGATGGAAGAGGTGCTGTTTGGAGGGAAAATTCGCGAAGTTCAGAAAATCCGGGAAACTATACGAAAAATCCTATTTTTCTAGAAGACGAAGGAAGCCAGAAGGGGGGCTGGAGATGGGCCACAGGGGGCCCACACCACCCCTTGGCGCGGGCAGCCCTAGGCCATGTCATCAGGTGGTGTGGCCGCCCTGGCCCACTCCAGGCACTCCCTCTGGTGTATATTATCCTCCCGAAACCCTAAGACTCGGGGAACGATCACAGAAAGATTCCGCCGCCTCTGCGGGGCGGAAAACACCGAGAGAGAAAGATCTCTCCGGCAGATAGATTTCTGCCAGGGGAATTCCTTCCCGGAGAGGGGAGATCGTCTCCATTAACACCACCATCAAGCTGGACTTCATCGGGATCATCATCATCATCACCACCATCATCACCATCAGCACCCTCATCACCATCTCCATATTGCTGTAACAATTGCGTTGAATCTTGCATAGTTCATAGGGGAAACTTTCCCGGTGTTGATTACTCTTTGTAGTTGATGCTATTGAGTGAACCATTGGATTATTGTTTATGTTCAGATTGTTATACATCATTATTCCATCTCTGATCATGATCCATATGATGTCTTGTGAGTAGTTCGTTTTGTTCTTGAGGACATGGGAGAAGTCATGTTGTTAGTAGTGGAGTTGTGTTGAGAAAGATTCAATAGTTTGATATTTAAGTTGTGGTGTACTTCTTCTAGTGGTGTCATGTGAACATCGACTACATGACACTTCACCTATATGGGCCTAGGGGAATGCATTGTGTATTTGGCTACTAATCGTAGGGGTTGCGGAGTGAAAACCTGAACCCCCGTTAGGAAACCATTGCACAAGGGACGTAAGGGTCTTAGAGTTTAAAGTTGTGGTTAGGTTTCTACCTTAATTACTTTCTTGTACTGACGGATGTTTGCAAGGGGTATAATCACAAGTATGTATTAGTCCTAGGAAGGTCGGTACATTAGCACAGGTTCACCCACACAACACTTAGCAAGCTAGAGAAGATTAATCAATTATATGAAGCGAAAGCACTTGGCAGTCTTCCCATGTGTCCTCGAGAATGTTTGGCCATCTTAAGTAATACAACCGGCTTGACCTTTGCTGCATAAAGGATTGGGCCACTTGCTGCATTTATTCCTACTGTCTTTTATTTACTCGTACTTTGTTTACTTGCTTTATCAAAAATCCCTAAAAATCCGTTTGCTAAGTATTTGCAGAGAATTCCTGATCCATACCACTAGCCAAATACGCTCCTCGTTGGGTTCGACACTCTTACTTATCGAAAATACTGTGATACACCCCCTATACTTGTGGGTCATCAAGACTATTTTCTGGCACCGTTGTCGGGGAGTGAAGCGCTATTGGAGAGTGGAATTGGTAAAGGAAACTTCTACTGTGAGTATTATTTACTTCTGTTAGTTGCTTTATTTTCGTTATGGATAATTCGCTGAGTTTCTTATTTGGTAATGCTACTACCACTGCTAAGGTAGTAGACAAGCCACCACCTGCTGAGAATGATGTTTTCAAAATACCTACAAGAATTATTGATCGTGTTATGGATAATTACTATGTTGGGGATGGAACCGTCCATCCCGGTGATCATTTACTCTTTATACACGAATTATGCGGGTTGTTCAAGTGTGCAGGTTTTTCTATAGATCAAGTTAAGAAGAAGTTATTCTCATTATCACTGAAAGGAAGAGCTGGGGAATGGTATAAGCTGCTGAAGAATGGTCGAGCTCTGGAATGGGAGGAAATAGTGCCTCTCTTTTATTCAAAGTTTTATCCTCCTAATGAGATTCATAAAGATCGGAATCAAATATACAACTTTTGGCCTCTTGATGGAGAGAGTACAACCCAAGCTTGGGGGAGACTGAAGTTACTAATGCTCAAATGTCCCATTCATGAGCTCCCCAACAATATTATTATCAATAACGTTTATGCAAGACTCCCTCTACATGACAAGGATTTATTGGATGCTTCTTGTGTTGGATCATTCACTCGCATGGAAGAAGAAGCTAAATGGGATCTTCTGGACCGTATTCAAGACAATGTTGAAGCTTGGGAGAATGACAAAGGTAGAAAGTCAGGTATAAATTATGATTATGAATGCATTGAATCTTTTATGAGAACTGATGACTTTCAAAATATTAAAAATGCTTATGGTCTAGACTCTCAAGCTATTGCTTCTTATTTTAAGGCTTTTGCTTCCTACATTGAAGTGCCTAAAAAGAAGTGGAATAAGTATCATGAACTTTATAAAGATGTTACTAAGAGTGTTCCTGCAAGAAATACTGAAGTTTATACTGCTAATCATGTCTTACCTGAACCTTATATTGAGAAAATGCCTTTCCCAGTTAAGATAAAGGAACACTCTATGATAGCTAGTATGGTTAATGAAAGTGCAAATAAAGCTATTGAACCTGATAAACAAATGGTTGATGAACCTATAATAGCAAATGTGAAAGAGTTTGTTACTAAATATGAGAAAGAGGGACACCCTATCCTTTGTAAGGATACCTCTAATATTGTTTCACAAAGTAGTGTTATGAGAGCTAGTATTCCTGTGTTTTCTGTTAGAATAAGTGATCATTGATATGATGGTTATTGTGATAGCTATATCGTTAAGTTTATGCATGATACTGAAAGTTACTATGAGAGAGGGAAAAGTATTCTTATGCATCTCAATAATATCAAGTTTCCTCGTTTTATGCTGAAAGTTTTTATGTTGCACTTCTTTTGCCTTCTTATGCAAGTAGCCTCTGGTTTCAACAATTTGTTTGTTTACAAAATTCCCTTGCATAGGAAGTGGGTTAGACTTAAATGTGTGTATTTTTGATTCTTAATGCTCTCTTTCACTTCAATTCATATTCTTATGTGAGCATCTTCGAAATTATCATGCCCATCTTAATGGCTATAAAGAAAGAGCTTTTTGGGAGACAACCCAATTTGTTTTTGCTTTCAGTTTGTTTTTGTTTCTTTGAGTCTTGGAAGTTATTACTTCGGTAATAACTGCTCCTTATCCTTTTTGTTTGGTTTTTGTGTCAAGGTCAACCTCTAACACGAGAGAAGTAAGATTTGGGGAGGTTGCTGTCCCGAAACAGATTTTTGTGCTTCACCGTAAAAATTCGTGAGAGATCTCTGTATGTCGGATTGAGCTGTAATTTTTTGTGCTTCTGACCCAGGTTGTTATTTAACTTTCGTTAGTTTTGAACTTTTTGATTTGAGCAACAGAAGATTTTCTAAAAAATTTATCTTTACCTACTGGTCTGTTTTATCAGATTTTGCCACTCTTGCATTTGCTTCTTTATTCGATTTCCTTTTTGAATTCTTTTTGGGTTTTCGGAAGGAGTTGCTACAGTAGCTTATGTTTTGACGGTTTTCATTTGAAGTTGAACTCAAAAGGTTTTATCATTTCACTTATACTAATGTTGCTAATGAGAACTGTATGGAGTTTTGTGTGAAAGAAATTTCCAGTAAGTGGAGATGATGGTGTAATAAGGAAGAGAAGGGTTTTATGACTCAAGTAATGAGTGTATGAATATGAAGATATTGATGCTGTCCAAGTGATGACTCCGGAAAAATCTACTAGATACCAAATTCAGAGACCTGCAGAGTCCGTTTTCAAATAGGTAACAGTTCTGGTAAGAAAAGTTCCGCGAAAATACTATCCAACTATATTTTTGCAGTTTTCAGTCAATAAGGGAAGCTACGAAGCGAAAAAGGGACGGAAACAGAGCCAGGGTGGCTCACACCACCCTGTTACGCGGGTTCTCCCTGGCCGCGCCACCAGGTGGTGAGTCCACCCCGGACTCTGCCTCCGACTCGTTTTCTCCCAATACCTTCCTTTTGATATGAAACTTCGTAATATGTAACCCCCGGATCTTCTGAGGTTCGTATATCGTGTTTTTGTCATGTTTTTGTTTCGATCTGTTTCTGCCAGGAACTATTCTTGAAGTTTAGAAGCACAATGGTGTCCGCCAAGGATAAAGGGAAGGAGCCTATGGAGGAAGACCTCCAAGACCCCGAGAAGGAGAAGGAGATCAAAAGTGAAGATGAAGAGGAGCAAGGCCAACATCCGCACACCGGCACTACCATTGCAAGCATTGGAGTGGTGACAAAACCTGCCAGGGTTAGAAGGAGTGCACGGATGCAGACTGGGGGGAAAGCTCCTCATCACTACTTGGCTACACGGTCACCTTCTCCAAGTACCAAGAGTCCCTTCCATACCTTTATCCATAACCATGCAGGAAAAGAAGACCGCAATGAAGGAGAGCGGAAAAAGAATCACAAGAGCTGGAATTCTCAACCCGACATGATCATGAGCCGCATTGAGCAAAACTCACAGCTAATTCGTAATCTCACCTTCGAGATTGAGGACTTGGGGAAACTGATCAGAGAGCTCATCGAGAGGATACCACCACCACCAAAGGAGTAATTCGTCATCAGGTTTCGCATCCCCTTGGCTTGTTCCAAGCTTGGGGGAGTGCCGCGGTATCACATCACTATCTTCTATATTTTTACCTTTTTAGTAGAGTCATATCATGCATAGAGGAGTTATTATGTAGTATGGTTTGCATTATGGAAGTGTCCCCTCTCTCGTTAGATATGTATCCCTTGGTGTGAGTTGCCGTTATGGATTATTAATGAGAAGTTCTATCATTCACTCTTTTGCATAGCTTATATTAGTTTTCAATTCGTGGTTATATGATTAATCTTGTTGTTAGTATTGGTATCACTTTGGGATCATTGAGTTAATTTAGTTGGTTTTGGCAAACCTGGCTCGGTCAGTAGCAACACTTTTTGAGAGTTGAATGAAAAAGATAAAAGTACTCTAAAGAAAAATAATTTCATCATCTTTCTTTCTTGATTTGCTCATAAGTTTAGTATTCTCTAGTTAAGATCTTTTGTGCTTCCAAGGAAGATTGCATGTTTGTCTTTATCACTTGTATGTTTGTTTGTTTCCTTCAACTCTTGTACTTGCTACCCGGCCTTGCTAGCCAAAAACCTGTACTGAGAGGGAATTCTTCTCGTGCATCCACTCCTTTAAACCAAAACCTTTGTCATTTGTGTCCACCATACCTACCTAGTAGCATTATTGCTATTCCAAGTAAATTCTTGTTTTATCTATCTCCCAAATTAAACTTGTTATGTGAAAATTAGTGATTAAAGCTCTCATGAACTTGATGGCATACTTTACTTTCTTGCACTTAATAAACTTGAACCATTGTGCTCGTTTATGCTGCGTATATGCTTGCGCTTTGTGAGTTGTGAATTAGCAGAACCATGCTGTCATGGGGAATGCTTTCAACATTGCACTGGTACTTTGTACCTAGTTGATATCATGTTCTTTTGTCTATGGATGTCGTCGGTGTGAAATGAAAGGGGAGCTTGTAAGTCCATGGAGTTATGCATGTGTGTTAGAGAAACGTCTCGGCCGCTAGTCTAATCCATGTTGACATGGTGGAAACCTGCAGCATAACCATAACGAGCATCTATGAAGCATTCTTCTTATAAAAAAAGAGTCCGATATTGAGAAAAAAGAGAAAAAGAAAAAAGAGATTATGAAAAGAGGAAAGAGAGAAAAAAACACCATATTCCCATGGTAAATAAGAAGATTGCTGAGATGTTTGTTGTCTGCTTGCCTTGTCATTTTGATATGGGGATTCTTCCGTATCATCGGGCAAGGGTACCTCACATGGTTCTCTATGATACACATATGCTTACGATGACAAGAACTTACCGGCGACTAAACTTGAGTAGCATGAGCAGCGGCCCTCGTATTCAAGGGACATGAGATTCTCAACTTCCAACTTGTCAATGCATATCCTCATATTTGATCACTTTAACCTTAATCACCTAAATATGCCTATGATAGGGGCAATGAGAGTTGAAAGCTAGTAAGTATCATAATTTTTGGGAGCTCTTTATGAGACTTCCAATCCCTGCTTCCCTCTGTGAAGGGCCTTTCTTTTACTCTTTAAGTTGAGTTAGTAAACCTATTCCCTTCTATCTCAGCAAGTATTTTGAGTTGATGTGTTTCATTCATTCATATGATGATTTATTCAATCATGTTTCTTATGTTCCTTGTTTTGCACATTGCTCTTATGTTGATGTTTGCTACTTTGAAAGCTATCTTTGAAAACCAGTTATTTGTGAACTCCAGCAAATTATCAACTATTCTTCGACCAAGAGATAAGTTTGCCATTACCAATTATGATTTACTTTATGTATCTTTATTGTGTTTCCTTTACTCATTGCAAGTTAAGTTATATAATAGTGAGTTGTCTTCTATTATGATCTATGTATTGATGAATGTGATGCTTCTTGTCCGTATTCTTTTATCGACTCTTCACTCCATAAACCTAAGGCCATGTTTATTGAGCTCAGTTTCCCTTAGGGACAAGCGAAGTCTAAGCTTGGGGGGAGTTGATACGTCCATTTTGCATCACTATTCTATGTCATAATTCACTATTATTCATTGATATATTTCGTATTGAGAGGTGATACTTATGATATTTCATCTGTTTTTGCATGGTTGATGACTTTTGGAGCATGGAACGCTGCAGTCAGGATTCTGATGGAAAAGGTGTTGTTTGGAGGCAAAATTCGCGAAGTTCAGAAAATCCGGGAAAATATACGGAAAATCCTATTTTTCCAGAAGACGAAGGAAGCCAGAAGGCGGGCTAGAGATGGGCCACAGGGGGCCCACACCACCCCCTGGCACGGGCACAGCCCTAGGTCAAGGCCACAGTGGTGTGGCCGCCTGCCCACTCCAAACACTCGGGCGATATTATCCTCCCGAAACCCTAAGACTCGGGGAGCGACCATAGAAAGATTCCGCCGCCTCTGCCGGGCGGAAAACACCGAGAGAGAAAGATCTCTCCGGTAGATAGATTTCTGATGGGGGAATTCCTTCCCGGAGAGGGGAGATCATCGCCATTAACACCACCATCAAGCTAGACTTCATCGGGATCATCATCATCATCACCACCATCATCACCATCAACACCCTCATCACCATCTCCATATTGCTGTAACAATTGCGTTGAATCTTGCATAGTTCATAGGGGAAACTTTCCCGGTGTTGATTACTCTTTGTAATTGATGCTATTGAGTGAACAATTGGATTATTGTTTATGTTCAGATTGTTATACATCATTATTCCATCTCTGATCATGATCCATATGATGTCTTGTGAGTAGTTCATTTTGTCCTTGAGGACATGGGAGAAGTCATGTTGTTAGTAGTGTAGTTGTGTTGAGAAAGATTCAATAGTTCGATATTTAAGTTGTGGTGTACTTCTTCTAGTGGTGTCATGTGAATGTCGACTACATGACACTTCACCTATATGGGCCTAGGGGAATGCATTGTGTATTTGGCTACTAATCGTAGGGGTTGCGAGGATGTAAAACCTAAACCCCCGTTAGGAAACCATTGCACAAGGGACATAAGGGTCTTAGAGTTTAAAGTTGTGGTTAGGTTTCTACCTTAATTACTTTCTTGTACTTACGGATGTTTGAAAGGGGTATAATCACAAGTATGTATTAGTCCTAGGAAGGTCGGTACATTAGCACAGGTTCACCCACACAACACTTAGCAAGCTAAAGAAGATTAATCAATTATATGAAGCGAAAGCACTTGACAGTCTTCCCATGTGTCCTCGAGAATGTTTGGTCATCTTAAGTAATACAACCGGCTTGTCCTTTGCTGCATAAAGGATTGGGCCACTTGCTGCATTTATTCCTACTGTCTTTTATTTACTCGTACTTTGTTTACTTGCTTTATCAAAAACCCCTAAAAATCCGTTTGTTAAGTATTTGCAGAGAATTCCTAATCCATACCACTAGCCAGCACCTTCTGCTCCTCCTTGGGTTCGACACTCTTACTTATCGAAAATACTGCGATACACCCCCTATACTTGTGGGTCATCAGGAATCCGTAAACGCTCCAGGAAAACGCCTGGCAGAATTGGTCGACAAGCTGATCCAAGCTTTGACAACAGATCTTCCACCTCATTATCCTTCCTTTTAACGTACTTGACTTTGTAGCCGTCGAAGTACTTGGCTATTTCGTCTACTTCGTCTCGATATGCCGCCATCATAGGGTTCCGCACGTTCTAGGTGCCAGCTACTTGCTGGGCAACCAAGTCGGAATCTCCACAGCAAACTATGCGCTTGATGCCAATATCCTTGGCTACGCGAAGTCCATGAATGAGGGCCTTGTACTCTGCCATGTTCTTTGTAGCATTGAAGTGGATCTGCAGGACGTATTGCAACTTCTCTCCTATTGGTGATTGCAATAATACACCAGCTCCCGAGCCATTGAGTAACTTGGATCCGTCAAAATGCATGACCCAATACTCTAGCTCTGGCACATGAGTGTCTTCTGGCAGTTCTGTCCAATCTGCAAGAAAATCTGCCAATGCTTGTGATTTGATAGCGTCGCATCGCTTGTAGGTGATGTCGAAGGCGGCGAGTTCAATGCCCCACTTTGCTACTCTCCCTGTAGCATCGCTGTTGTTGATGATGTCGGACAGTGGAGCTTTGCTCACTACTCTGATGGGGTGCTCCTGAAAATAATGCCTTAGATTACATGAAGCAAGGAAACCTCCATAAGCTATCTTATGGTTGTGCGGGTAACGCTGCTTAGATTCCATCAAGACCTCGCTTACATAGTAAACGGGTCGCTGAACTCCATATTCGTGCGTTGGTTCCTTGCGCTCCACCACGATGACGATGCTGATTACTATGTTGGTCGCCACCATGTATACCAACATAGGCTCCCTTGGCATCAGTTTTGCAAGTATAAGTGGGGAGGAGAGTATTCTCTTCAACTCTTGAAGTGCTGCGTCGGCCTCGTCCGTCCATGTGAATTTGTCCGTCTTCTTGAGCAACTTGTAGAGCGGCATAGCCTTTTCACCAAGTCGGCTAATGAACCGGCTTACTGCTGCAATACAGCCTATGAGCCTTTGTATGTCCTTCAGGCATGTCGGGCATTTGATGTCAAGGATGGCCTTGATTTTCCCTGGGTTCACCTCAATTCCATGATGCGAAATGATGAAGCCCAACAGTTTGCTAGATGGTACCCCGAAGACACACTTCTTTGGGTTCAGCATCATGTTGTATTTTCGGAGATTGTCGAAGGTTTCCTGCAAGTCAGCGATAAGATCACTTGATTTCTTTGACATTACCGCGATGTCGTCCACGTAAGCGTGTACGTTGCGACCTATTTGATCGTGCAGGCAACGTTGCATCATCCGCTGGTACATAGCACCAGCATTTTTCAACCCAAAGGGCATCGTGACGTAGCAATACGTGCCGTAGGGTGTGGTGAACGAAGTGGACAATTGGTCCAACTTTCGCATCTGGATCTGGTGGTATCCTGAATAGGCATCAAGAAAACACAGAAGTTCCGAGCCAACCGTTGAGGCAATGACTTGGTCAATGCGAGGCAAAGCAAACGGATCCTTCGGACACGCTTTGTTCAAGCCAGTGTAATCAATGCACATTCTTAATTCTTTGGTTCCCTTTTTGGGGACAAGTACAGGATTTGCCACCCATCGGGTGTGAATAACTTCTCGGATAAAGCCAGCCTTAAGTAACCTAGCTATTTCTTTGCCTATAGCCCTCCGTCTTTCATCACCAAAGCGCCGTACAGGTTGTTTCACCGGTTTGGCATTAGGATCAATATTCAAGCTGTGCTCGGCAAGTTCCCTAGGTACACCTTTCATGCAGCAGGTTGCCAGGCAAAGATGTCCCTATTCTCATGGAGGAACTCGACGAGCACGGTTTCCTATTTGGGATCTAGGTCCATGCCAATGGCGGTGGTCTTGGAGGAATCACCTTCGACAAGCTCCACCTGCTTGGTCTTGATGGCGGCCTTGAAGGCGGGTTCGGCAGTAGTGATCTGCTTCTTCAAAGCCGGCATCTCTGAGGCATTGACCTGGTTCTGGATCTCCTTGAACTCCTCGCCGTAGAGGACTGCTTCGGTGAAGGCGGCTTCGCTGAGCTCTCACTCCTGTGCCTTGGTGAAGCTTCCGTCAACGGCGATGACGCCATTTGGTCCGGGAATCTTGAGTTTGTTATAGACAAAGCATGGCCTTATGAGGAAGGAGTGGAAAATGTCGCGTCCGAAGACGACGTGCTACATGGTCTTGAAAGGCACCACTTCAAAGGTCATGCGGTCTTGGAGGTAATTGTTTACATCACCAAAAGCGACCGGAAGGGTGATGCAGCCCAGGGAATTTGCTTGTCGGCCAGGGACAACCCCATGGAATACGGTGTTACTCTTCCTTAGCTGGGTCTCCATCAAGTTCATCTTCTGCAGTGTATCTAGGTACATGATGTTGATACTGCTTCCACTGTCCACGAGGCACTTGGTGAACTCCGTGCCGTCAATCAAAGGGTTGATGACCATGGCATACTGGTTCTCTGTTGGGATAAGTTCTGGGTGATCCTTCCTATCCCAAGTAATTGGAACTTCCGACCACCTGACGTACTAGGGAACCGGAAGGAGGGTAGCCATCAGTATCCTCAGCGAGGTTTTCTGGGCCCGGACGGTTAGGGTGCCAAGGAAGGTGTGGTAACATGGAGCCTTCTTTTCAAAGGGATTTTTCCCTTTATCCTCTCCCTTGTCAAAAGATTTTGGGTCCACGTCCTCGTCCATATCACTTGATTCCTTGGGTTCTTCCTCCTTCTTTCCTTTTCCCTTTCCGCGGGGTCTGTTCTTCCGACTTTGCTTGTAGCCGGACTCAGGGTCCTCCTTGAGATCATTGACAAACTTGCACTGGCGATTAGTGTGGGTGGATTTGTCATTGGCGTCAAGATGGAAGAAACACGACATATCACGGTACTCTTCGTACGTTTGGGAAACGCGGGGTGCTGAGGGTGTAGTGTCACTCCTCTGCTAGCCACTGCTAGTTCCCCGACCACGTCCACGCTGTCCGCCATTGCCTCTGCCAGTGAACATTGCGGCGACCATGTCGGCTACTTGCTTCTCTTTTGGCGTTCCGCTTGTTATTGTTGTTCTTCTTGGCCTGGGTAGGGATTGCTATCGCCGGCAACAATCCACCCGCGTCGTCATCAGCAACGGCGAACTCGCTAGCCATGGCGATCATTGCGTTGAGTTTGAGGTCATTGTTGTCTTGCCTGTGCTTCAACGTATGCCAGAGCAAAGTATCCTTCTCCAGTCCATCAATGAAGGCGGCCATAGCGGTCTGTTCGTGCACCGCTGCGCAGGAATTTTTCATATCTAGCCAGCAAGAGAGGTAGGCACGGGAGGTTTCATCCTTTTCTTGCACACACCGATGTAGGTCTCCGACAGTGCAGGGACGTTTGTACGTACCCTCAAAGTTCTTGGTGAACGCTTCATGCATGTCCAACCAATTGCATATTGATTTCTCTGGTAAGTCGTCGATCCATTGTCGGGCGGTGCCGGCCAACATGAGTGGGAGGTACTTGACAACGACATTGGGATTCCCCCTGCGATATGGATCGCTTCGTTTTAGTCTTGCAACCACGTTGCTGGCCTGGTGATGCCGTTATATGGCTTGATAGTCTTGTCTATCCGGAGGCCCTTGGGGCCCATATGACTGGTCCAAAACACCGTGGCCCAAGGTATGGGAGCTCCCGAGCTTCTTGGATCTTGTCCAGCCGCGATCATGCATCATATGGCTCTGGCAGCTTCCCTTTTCCGTCATGGGGAGGGGAGTTGCGGCGTGATTTATGAGATCCACCATGCCCTCTGCCATGATGGCTGCTAGGTGGCGATGGCGGCAGTGGAGGCGGTGGGGTACCTCTCTTGCTATGCCCCTCCTACGACTCCTCACGCCTATCGCGGTTGCTTGTCGGACGTGGCGGTTCCTTATGGGACCTGCTCCTGTGTCCGTCATGGCCGCTGTGCTCTCCGGCATGCCAAGGTTGTTCGCCCTGATCGCGTATAACGATATCGGGCTAAGACTGCCTTGGAGGTGGCATGCTTGTGCGGTGGCGCGGCGCTGGTTCCTTGTGACGTCGAGATGGTGGTGGAGGTGGCGAGCGGTGGGGACGAGCCTTTTCTCCGTGGTCGGAGGATATGGGGATAGCGTCAGTCCTATTGTGTGCCTCCCTCCGTCTTCGCTCTGTACAGCCTATGCGTGATCCTTCGTCACGGGGAGATTTTGGCCTTCTACGACTGTTTAGGGTTGACTAGCACAGCTCCGGGTTGGACTCAAGCCTCTGCGAGGCGGCCTTTTCCTCTTGCTTACATGCCTTAGCGACGAGGTCGTACACCTAAGCAACTGCTTCTGGTGACCTGTCATGCTCCAGGAGGGTCTTGGCGAAGGTGATGTTGAGAGCGGGAGTTGGCATGACCTGCCTCCCCTCTGAATCTATGTAAGGGGTGGCATTTGTCGGTTTAGACCCATCAAATCCCAAGCCTCACCGAATGCCGGGATCTTGGACGACGTGAGCTAGTACCTTCTTTGCCTTATGCTTCAACAACAACTGCTTATATTCGGCCTCCAAAGCTCTTGCCGCCTTGATGGATTGCTACGCCTTAGCCATGTCTTCGTCCAGCTTAGCGCCTTGCTCCGTGATGCACTTGGCCTCCACCAAGATTTCCGCACGCTTCTAATCAAGCTCCGTAATGCTCCGGATATGGGTGACGGTGATTGGTTCGACAATAAGTGCTCCGTAGATTTCTTTGTCGGCGGACGTTAGTGGGTTGCCAGTGGGTTGCCAGCTACAGACGTTGACGGTGGCACTGGCAGTTGATTCGATTGTCGGGCCGTATTGGGGGCCGTGCTAAGTTCCTGCGCTGGTGGCTGGCGGGTAACCAGAGAAGGTGCAGCCTTGGCCAGAGCCGGAGGCTCGGCGGCCTTTTTAGCTGCTGCTGCTCTGGTGACCGCTGGCGTGGGCGGAGCTCTCTCACGTTCCCATTCATGTCCGTCGTCTTCCATCACGCTCCCAATGGTGACTAGCACCTGGTGGGAAGTGTTGGTCTTCTCGGCGCGCTCCTCCTTCTCGATCTCTTGCTCGATCTCCCTCATAACAGCATTGTATTCCTCCGAGTTAACATCCGAGCCACCGGCATCCATATTGATGTCGGCGTATAGCGCATCGAGGAGGGAATCAGAGTTGGCGATGGCGTATTGATACATTGCAAATGTATCTATAATTTTTGATGTTCCATGCTTGGTTTTATCTGCTTTCTTATGTTTTGTCCACACTTTGGAGTACTTTTCATATGATTTCTTGGACTAACCTATTAACAAGAGCCACAGTGCTAGCTGCCTATTTTCTGCTGTTTTTGGTTCCAGGAAAGTCAAAAAATGAATATTCTCGGAATTGGACGGGACAAAAGCCAAAGACATTATTTTACCGAGGGACACCTGGAGCTAGAATACGAGACGGAGAGGGGATGGGGCCCGGCCACACCACCTGGCCGTGCGACCAGGCCTGGCCCGCGCCAGGGGGTGGTCTGGCCGCCCCAGGAACCCCCTCGGCCTCTCCTTTCGCCTATATATTGCCTCTGATACGGAAACCCTAAGTACCCGATGAAAAATCCACGAAAGAGTCTATAGCCATCATCATCTCCATCCCTAGACCGGGAGGGATCTGAAGCTCTTCCCGGCACCCTGCCGGAGAGGGGAATTCACCCTGGAGGCCTTCTTCATCATCATGCAAGCCTCCGGTGTGATGCGTGAGTAGTTCATCTCTGGACTACGGGTCCATGTAGTAGCTAGATGGCTGGTTCTCCTCCTTTGTGCTATCATGTTTAGATCTTGTGAGCTCCATTCATGATCAAGATCATCTATTTGTAATTCTGCATGTTGTGTTTGTGGGGATCCGATGGATATTGAGATGCTATTTCAGATTGATTATTGATTATATCATGTCTTTCTTATTTGTGATCTTGCATGCTTTCCGTTGTTAGTAGCTGTCTTGGCCAAGTAGATGCTAGCAACTCCAAGAGTTAGTATTTATGCTCAATAGTGGGTTCATGCCTCCGTAACTGGGAAGTGACAGAAATCTCTAAGGTACTAGATGTGTTGTTGCTACTAGGAGAAAACAACAATCCTTTGTTCATAGAACAATCGTATTGTTTACTTTACACGCAATTGTAATGCAATTATCCGTTGCTTGCAACTTAATACCGAGGAGGGTTCGATGATAACCTGAAGGTGGATTATTAGTCATAGATGCAGTTGGATGGCGGTCTATGTATAATGTTGTAATGCCCAATCGAATCTCAAAGGAGTCAAGATGATTAGTATATGCTTGTATGCTTTCTCGATGTTTGTCAATTGCCCCGCTGTAATTTGTTCATCCAGCATGTTATCTATCTTAAGGAGAGCCACCTCTAGTGAACTATGGACCCCGGTCCTTTCTTTTACTTTTAATCTACAATCAACTGTTTACTGCTTTGTGTTTACTTTCTGCAAACTATTACTTTCTTCCACTCGATACGTTTAATCCTTTGTTTTCAGCAAAACCGGTGAGATTGAGAACCTCATCGCAAGTTCGGGACAGAGTCCTGTGGTTGTGTTGTGCAGGTCTCCACGTTGCTGCTGGCACCGGTAGTGCACCCTACCAACGTTCAGCTAGCAACACCTTTGGGGTGTTTCCTTGCTCCTACTAGTTCGATTAAACCTTGGTTTCATACTGAGGGAAAACTTGTTGCTGTGCTCATCATACCTTCCTCTTGGGGTTCCCCAATGAGCTCGATATAGTTTGGGCCATCACGTATGTGGAGGGTGATGGAGGCGGGCCGTTGTTGTTGTTGTTGTTGTTTCCTTCTCCGGCTACGACGGGTATTGCCGCCATGGCCTCTTCATTGGCATCCGCATATTCATTAACGATGGCAACCATCTCACCAAGGGTGAGAGGGCCTGCGGCCTGCCGCCTTCGGAGGGTATGATGGAGGAGTGTTCCAGGTGTGAGCCCTTCCATGAAGTGGTATCCGAGCTTGTCGGTGCGGTCGCCTTCTAGGGTTTCCCTCACCCTCATCCATCTGGCAAGGTATTCGTGGGGAGATTCTCCATCCCTTTGAACGCATCTGGCTAGATTGAATATGGTGACGACGCTGACAAAGTGTGACCTGCGCATCTCTAACACTCGGGGAAGCCAAGCGGATTTGCGGGGTCCTTCCACCTTTATATCCTGCACAGGGGCGGTTTGGGTGGCCCTTGAAATTTCCTGATCCGAGCCACCATACTCCAAAGAGAGGTATGGCCCAGATCCTTCCGCGAACGTGTCCTGCTCATAGGCGGTCCGTGCGGGGCTTGACGAGTTTCTGACTTCCTGGGAGCTAGGACCCGAGTCAGTTTTGCCGATGAAGATGTGGATGTCTCCGAAGGGGATGACGGAGCAGCGCGTGGGGTTCGTCTTCGCCAGCACCCAGAATTCATCTGGAGGGACGATCGAGACGTTGCCGGAGAAGAGAATGCGACTAATGGCTACGGTGTCGCCGATTCCCGCGAAGAGATTGGACCTCTCCCGGTGTAGAGCTCGAAGCACCTCTTGCCCCACGGTGGGCGCCAACTGTCGTGGTATTGCCGACAAGTACGCCATGGAGGGGTCCTCACAGTGCATGTTTAGATACATGGGGTAAGGCGGAGAGTTGGCGGGTACGAGGTAACACAACTTACCCAGGTTCAAGTCCCACAACGGTGACGAAACTCTACTCCTGCTATAAATCACTATAATGGCAATACGCCGAGTTACAGAGATAGGTTCGCTGTGCGAGGTGTTGCGCGTTGTACGCTGCAATCAGAGAAGTTGTGCCCTAAAGGCTCCCACTGGCCGGCTTATAAAGGCGCCAAGACCTAGGGTTTACAGGGAAAGGTCCTTGCCGGACAAGGTAAAGTGTCCTACACCTACATGAACTAGTCTTCCGTGTCTTGTACTCCAAGGCTCCGAGTATGTCGGTGACTCCTGCGTAGCCTTCCTTTATCCGGCATGGGCCTCCCTTCAGGATCCGTCTAACTGGGTCGCCTAGCAGTCCATAGGCCTTGCTACCAACTATGGGACACCCGGGTTAGGCGGATTGGTGGCATGCTATGAGGATACCCATATAGCATATCCCCAACACACGAGGACTTCAATGTTGAGGTTTGATCGAGGTCGAGGTCGAAGTCAAGGTCGCCATCCGTATCTTCTTTGTGTCGTCACGGTCGAGAAAGTGCCCGCGTGATGTGACGCGCAGGTGAGACGAGGGAGAGTGAGACGAGGGAGCGGGGGTGAGGGGATTTTATGGCGCATGTTCCAAACTCACTAGTTGTCTTGTGTTCCTTCTCCACGCATGTAGGGGAAGGCTGCCTCTGCGCTCCACATGGCCGATTTGTGCGTTGCCGCTAGGCCTAGACCTGGAGTGCTTTGACGCAAACACTGGCCATGACACGGATGGAGCATGAGCAACCAATTGGCCTATTTTTGCATTCAATGGGCCTATTTTCAGGACGTGCAGACTACCAATCACGCTCATAGCGTAGCTCCCTTGCTGAGGACACTACCCTCTGAAACATAGAAGTGTAATTTTAGATCTAAAAATCCAACTAACATGATTCTTTTTCCTCTAGATCGCAAATTATATTTCCAGTGCCACTAGTCAGATCATGGTTGGACAAGTAGAGAGTATTTCTTGAATTATTTTCTTATGTTGGTTTACTTTTGGACGATTTTGCAAACGAGATTGGATTTTGTAAACGAGATTGTGCCCGGTGGTGGTTGTATTGTTTCGACTTGTTTGCCACAAGCCATCGTTATTTTTGTCGTTTTTTCAGCAAATGCTGATATTCTAACATGCTTGCAATTTCATTAGTGAAACCAGGTCATTGCAATAACATAACAACAAAACCGCTAATACGTCCCTCTCAAGGACGAAGATCAAGTGAGGTGACATGGCATCCCTACAACGTTTGCACAGCGGTGGAAGCTTACACAACTAAAAAGGAGATAACCAAAATGCTATAAATAGTACCATAATATCAACGGGCATCGCATCTCCACCCGCTAAAAGCAACAGAAACAAGTACCGATGCATTTCGCATCTAGGAGGGATCTGACTCTTCTACATTAGCTTCAGTCCTCAAGGGAAGAGCCATGTCACAAACTCCATGGTCATTGGAAGAGGGGAGGACGACACACCATCTTTCATGTTCTAGGCACTACAAGAACTTAAATTTCCGTCGCCATAAGTAATCAGTGCCATGGTTGTCCAAGAAGATGTGATCTCCAAACAACTTGTACAAGATACACATATAAATCTAGAGCAACATAGCCTAAAAAACAATGCATGATTGTCCCCAATAGTTCTCACCTCACCGTATTGTGATTGCTTGAAATCATCATTGAACACCTCGAACTTCTTCTCTCAACCACAATCGGCTTGCCTTTCCATCCCGGAGAAGAAAATCCTGCTAAGGAGGACCGCCTGAACTTGCTAGCTCCTAAGCTTGTTGCACTCTGCCACAACATGTTCACTAAATTACTTCAAGCTTATCCAAACTTCAAGGTTGGCTACCCTCTTGCACAACTGGTGGGCACAATCTCGTTTACGAATTCGTCTAAACATTTAAAAATAAACCAACATAAGCAAACAGTTTATGAAATATTAGGTACTTGTCCAACCATCGTGAGATTAGTGTCATTGGAAAGATAATCTAATTTGTGATCCACGGAAAAAGTAAAGTCAGCTGGATTTGTAGATAAAAAGTTATAGAAATTTGAAGTTCAATGTTTCAGAGGATAGCGTCTATGACTTAAAAAAGTTCGATGAACCGCTGGACCCGAATGTGCCACGCTGGTAGGATGGTAGCGTCCGTTAGAGGGGTGCTACCATGTTGAAGGTAGCGCCGTGAAGAAAGGCACAATTTAAAAGGTTTAGCTTTATGAAATTCTTTTCGTGCCATGATTATTGTTTAAATTTCTTTCGTAGGAGGTTATTTTAATCTTTTGCCCATGTAAGCCGACTTTGCGCGATATGGGCAAGTTCCTGACAGGGCGTTGATGAGATACGTGAGTATCTTACTATCTCGAAAAGTGAACACATGGTACCGTTCCACGTAATATCTATTGGAAAGTCGATCGAAAAGGGACAAACGGTCCTGGAATTAGGGTCACGTCGCTCCACCGCCAAGTTTGTCGGCACTATGCCCGAGGATGATTAGCTAGTTGTAGAACGTGGACATGACGATAATGACAATAGGCAGCGACGGTGGATGGATGATATAGTTTGAAGCGGGAGTAAATGGATCAACCTATAAAGGTGTTCGTGGTGTAGCACCATGCATGCTTTTGTTTTAATCCCAAGCAGCAACAAAAGTTGTCAGCAATATCTCAGCCAAATCCCAAGTTACAACACGTCAAATTGGTCAATAGCTATAGATACAGTGTCTGCTAGAGCATGAGCTTGAAACATGGCAGCTAGCTAGCACAGCAATCGAATTAAATTGCCACCGAGCCGAATGTGAGCCAGCTTGGTGCTCCTTGATCAAGGGGGGATTTCTCTTTCACGAAGCTGCGTCGTGACAAGTGAAGGGAAAGCAGAAAGTGAAAGCAGCCAGGCAACGCGGCCGCACCCAATAGCAGCCAAGGCCGGCGCGGAAAACCTGACTCGGTCGGAGTCAGAGCATCTGTCAGGCATCCACCGGCCGTGTGCACCGCATCCTGTGCTCTGCAGTCGGGACAAGTTGGGTGCGACGCAACCCACTCCGCTGACATTGCACACTGCACGTCCAGCATGTCGGCGAACAGACGTTGCCTCGGCAATCCAACGACACTTGGTTTCGCGGGGTGTAGAGCGGTTTTTCATTAAAATAAATTATTCGCGAACTGCGATCACCGGTCGGTCGCTGTGAGCCCGCGACTATCTCGCGTGCTCAGTGACGAAGGACGAAAAAAAATTAAGATTAAGCGAATTTTAAAGTATAAAAAAATTGATGCAAAAATCAATATTGTCAAAACACATTAATACAGAGTACTTTCCGTGATATACTAAATATGAAATCTCTTAAATCTTCAACTCTTCTTGTACGAGTAATGAATAGCTCAAAGGTGTCTTAGCATGTTTTAGAGGCTACTACCACTATTACAAAATATCAAATAGGATATTCACAAATTCAAGTATATAATACACAACTATTCTACCCAAATACAGATATATTCAGATTAAAATGTACCTTTCCTCCCTTTGCTGCCTCCTTTCCCTTCGTGTCCATCTTCTAGCTTCTAACAATCTTCCAATCTAGATCAATTGACTAAGCCCAGTCGGAGAAGTCCTGCACGTCCCACCGATCGCCGAGCTCCCTCTGTTCAGCAGCGCCCTTGCTACCGCGGAGTTGCCCAGGATCAGCAAAGCCCTATGCCCTGGCTGGCCGCTCGAGTAGTGCCATGCCTAGCCACCAGGTCCCGGCCGGGCGGTGCCGTTCTCCAAGCCGCCGCCACCACGGTCTTGTGACTCGTCCTCGTTTCTGAACAATTCTCGAGTACCAGTTATCTCAGCGAGTTGACTCAGGCCTACGAGACCGAGAGTACACGGCCCAACAAGCATTCTTTCTTGTATTTTTTATTTCCAAACGATCTGAAACGAACGGCGGTACGATATGTAAAAAATCGCCTAGAATCGAGGTAGGCGAAGCGCCACCGCCTCTACCGAGAGCTTCAGGCTGCTGCTTTTCTTTGCCTCTCGCGTCTTGGATTCCCGCGACCGCGAGCACGCACGGGGGCAAGGCCGGCGGAAATGAGCGCCGCGAGGCAACTCGGACTCGGTGCCGCGGTGGGGTGGGTTGGCGAGGCAGCCGGCTGGCCCGTGGACGCGGGCCGACAGTCTAGCTGCAGGTCTGAGGCTCTTGGAACGGGCTCGCGTTCGCCTAGGTGGTGTTTGTCGCGCTGCTGGACTGAGAATGGGGAATGATGACACGGTGCAGTGCAGGGCCGGCAACTGTTATATGCCGCCCATTGCGGCGAGCGCCGCACTGCATTGAGCCGACCCATTTAGCATCTTTTTTTCTGTTTCTTTTCCTTTCTCTGTTTGTGATTTTTAAAAACGTTCATGTTTTTATCAACAAAAGCACTAGTTCTCTCGCGTAAGGTATGTAACCGAGCCAGTATAGAAACATAGCTACGGGCCTACAACCAGAAACACGAATCAGACGAACCACACGCAAATTATCAAAGCAAACAAGCAGTCCGAGTAACTTGGGTAGTGCCCATTCCGCACATGGATGTGGCAGTGTGGCACGTCCTTCTTCTTGGGGCCTGCTAAAGGCGGTGTATAGCACGATCCTGGAGGGGCGACAACAAACCTATTTGCTGTCTGTATCGGCGTGGGCACCCTTCGTCAGTCACTCTGTCTACTACTCCCTCCGTCTCACGTCTCAGGGCTTTAGGCGTTAAAAAAACTCGATTTTTTCCGGGGATAAGGCGTTGGGTCCTTGGCTATCGATAACTTCCGGTTTTGCCCCTGATTTCCCGTCGCCCACCTTTCTCCTCGACTCCTAGGACGGCTCGCATAGCCGCCGCCTCGCACGACTTGACTCCTTCGCACAACCGCTACCTCCAATCGGCTCCATCTACTCTATTGTTGGCCTCTATAACATCCCCCGAGATCAGGGTTAAACAAATTCAGACCTTAGCCTGACATAAGCTTAACTTAGACCTCGAGGATATCCAGTGAGAGATCGGTAACACAACAGTAACCCTGTGACACAAAAATTATTACAGCAAGCTCATAACTGAGCGAAGAACCAAAATATTATAAGCAGAGGTCACTGACCACAAACATCAAACAACGAAAGGTAAATTATGCTATTAAGTATAGCAAACTTAACAAATTTCCTAAGAGGCCTGAAGCATAATAATGACGTCCTAACCCATAGATTCCAGGCTGCCGGCCGGGAACCCCAAGCTACTCATCGGTGTCGATGTCGTACAGAACTCATCTTCAGGAAACACTTATTCTGAAAGTATCAACAAAGCAAGGGTGAGTACAGGGTGTACTCCGCAAGACTTATGGCTGGTGGAGTTATTTTGCATAAAGTTATCTTTGTTTTATAAAACAAGAGGAAGAATAAGCTCGTCTAATTAGAATATTTTAAAAGGGGATAAGAGAGCGATATCTCCGAAGAATTGATCATCAATGTTTGATATCCACCAAAGTAATCCTCATCTTACAACTAGGATCACCCCCTCATACCCAAGAGGAAGCATCCTTAAGCACACGTTGATCTGTCAAGTTTTACAATTATGTTATAGTTCTCTATGATCTTAGGATTCGATCACCAAGCGTTCCTAACTGTGAACACGGATTTTCGAAAAGATTTACCCTGCAGGGGTGTACAACTTTACCCACACGTACCAACCGACTCTTAATGCCAAGCTATTTGCCCTCTTCCTTGGAAGGCCGGCAGAGGGTGGTTGGACACGACCTTTACCTTGCTTTCGCCGAGACCATGAGTCACGTCCTAAGGAGGGTTTCGCCGTAACGGGTCAAATCCTGAAGCCGGTCCATAGAGATGTGTGTCGAGGTTGGTTACCAGGGCTCCATCGATCCCAAGCAACCCCGGCCACGCTTACCTACCTGTATGAATGCACCTCCTTCACCGCTTTCGAGAACAACCAGAATGCATATGTTGAATGGAACGCCTGAACTATGTTACTCATGGAATCTACTAGGCAAATTAGTTACTCGTGAGGTTTTCCAGGCCCCGTGTGGCTGTACGCTCGTCTCGGTTTCAAAGGCAAGAACTCAGTTCTTAGTGGTGGCGAGCATGGGACTAAGAAAACCACATCCCACCATGGCCTCCCATACAAGCCTTAGCATGTTTAACCTTTACCACTGATCTTACCTCATCAGTATACACCATTCTCCTATGATACTAGATTCTTTGCATTTGGTACATCATCTGGATTAACCAGAACTGACAGCTAAACATGGCTAGGCAAGACACAAATAATATCTCTAGCAGTGCACACAAGCCAAACCTAGTTATACTAGGAGCAGTGGATCAGGTAATATAAGTTCAAGGGAGTAATGCAATAGATAAGATACTCTATCTATCGATAAAAGACCACAGTAGAATCGTATGCATCATGACAAGAATGAAATACTTTCGAAACCATGGGATTATATAATGGTGGGGCTATGCTTGCCTTGTTTGTTGATACCCAGATATAGATCTTTGGGAGCCTTGTGCTTGACTTGATTATAGTTGATCAAGTATTGTTCTTCAAGCTTCGATGGTGTTGATCTCGGTCTTCAATTTCAGAGTCGGTATCGTATTCTACCGAGAAGAAGCAAACACCGGAAAGAAAGGGAGAACAACAATCAACACATGGCATCGATGTAATTCTTAAGCAAGGATAATGATATGACAAGTTACATACATCTTAAATGAAACCCTAGGGCATGCTTGATCATTTTAAACAGGGTCCGAAGGGTACAAACCCTAGGACAGGGGAACCCCGGAACACCTGTGAGGGTTTGATTTAGTTCTCTAACTAAACTTGTCATTTAAGTTGCTTAACAATGCATGATTATAGTTTAAACAGATAGACCTCATTTTTCTGAATATTTTGATATATTAAACACATTTTTCTGAGTTATAAATAATTACTTATTGAATTGATAAGATTTAAACCAATTTCTGAAATTATTAAAACAATTTATTAAACATTTATTGTGTAAGGCTGACATCAGCGAGGGCGTTAATCCTTTTTACACTGAGGCAGAGGCTACCCTCTATGATCGACTGAGGGCCAGGGCCACGCGGGGACGGCTGACGCAAAGCGCCACCTCGATCCACGCAGCGCCACCCACTCGACGCCACGCGCGATCGGCAAATCGCACGGTGGCCACCGGCGACGCTAGGGTGTGAGCAGGGACGCGCGAGCACGTGCGTTTGAACCAGGGCGACGCGGGCTACCTAAAACCGGCGGCGCCGCTGCGAGAAGGTCACCGGAGATGGCGGCATGACGACGGACAACAGCGGCAGACGGTGACGCTCGACGGTAAAGTAAACCAGAGGGAGAGGGGAAGCGCGAGGTGGTGTTGGAGCACCGCATGCTCACCTTGAGCGCGACGATGGCGGTGGTGAGGCTAGAGGAGGTCTGTAGCGGCGGCGATGGCGATGCCGGAGCTCATCGGGGTCGAGGAAGACTCGCTCGATGCGGGCTTCTGGGAGCGTCCCGGTCCAATTCCTTCCATGGAGATGAAGCTGGAAACGGGGCGGAGCTCCAGGGACCAACGGTTGGGCTTGGGGCGGACGGACACGACGGCGCGACGCGGCGGCGTCGGCTAGGATTTCGGGCACCTCTGCGCACGGACGCCACAGAGTGAGAGAGAGAGAGGGAAATGGGGACGGGGAGATAGAGGACGTCTCCACGGTTCTTATCCTCAGCTCCAGATGCAGCGGCGGGCATCACAACGCAGCGGGAGATCGACGGACGGCGGCGGGACACCGAGCTGCTTCGCTCGTCTTTCTGGCGGAGGAAGAAGAAAGAAGAAAGGGAGCGAAGGGGTACTGGGTCGGTTGGTGGGCTGGCTAGGTCGACTGCGGGCGTGCAAGGGCGGCAGAAAGAGAGAAGAGGAAGGTGGGCCGGCCTAGGCTGCAGCTGCTACTATTTTTTGTTTCCTGAAAACATTTTCCAATTCTGTTTTCTTATTTCTATTTGTATTTAAATTTTAAACCTGTTTTGGTTATTTCAAAAATACCAGAGTGTGTACAAATAGTTTTGTAACACATAGGGACCTTTTATACTATTTGGGCTCCAAATTTTTTGGGTCTTTTGAAAATATTAAAACCCTTTTGAATGTTTTCAAAGGGAGGAGGAAATTAGGGTTTTTGGGTGCTTACTTTATTTCTCTTTGCATGCAATTTTAAGGAATGATGCTCATGAATGCACAAACATATCTTAATTAGGATTAGCTAAAACGGGGTGTTACAGCCTCCATCTTGATCTCCACCGTGGGATTTCAGAGAGATTCGTGGGAAGAAATCGTTCCCCAATGGATGATTGGCTCGTTCCAGTCCGATTGGGCATGACGATTTGCCAAGGATCGGGAGTAAAGGCACGAGCGTTGGGGAGAGAAGAACAAGAGGGATGACACAACCAATGATAGTGGGTGCGAAAAAAGAGGAGGTGATCGTGTGTGAGTAAATTAGGGGATTCGGAAGCTACATGCAGGGGCAAGAAGGGAAGCCACCGATTTTTCCTCACCTCCGTTCAGTGCCTAAATAATCACGCCGGGAGATTAACGCATAAAGCCCTGGGACAGCGGGAGTACTAGTTAGTATGCACGTGCAATGCACGAATTTATCTATGAAAACATGTACTCCTTCCGTCCTAAAATAAGTGATTTCAATTTGTCTAGATTCATATTTTTTTCGAAATGGGGGAATACCCGGCCTCTGCATCCAGAGGATGCACACATCCCTTTATTAAAAATTCAAAGTTCCAAACCAAAGGTTTTACAAAAAAAGCATCAGATAAGGTTGATACAAACACCAACCATCTAAAACGAGCAAGATTTCTCACAGGAGAAACCAAACAGCAGCTAGACATCTGTCAATCTACTAGAATGACGCCACGAAGTCTGGCTGAAAAAATCCGAAGTAACCGTCACAAGACGGGTACACCCAGAAATCATGGGTTGCCGCTGATGCTCTAGTAGAAAGAAAGCCCATAGCTGAATCAATGCGCCGCTAAAAAGATAACCTGCAAAAAGGAAAAACTCTCGTTTTGTTAAAAATAAAGTTATTTCGACATTTCCACATTGACCAACAGATGGCCGAAATGTCAATACGAATTCTATTTTTATTAGACTTATCCACTCTATTCAGCCAGTTCCCAAACATATTGATATTGGTAGGAGGTGGTAAATTATAAGTGGAATAAATTATAAGACATGTAATAAATAAATGCTCAATTGTTTCGTCCTCGTGACAATAACAACATTTTTTACAGCCATTCCAATTTCTCTTAGCAAGATTATCTTTAGTTAATAACACTCTATTATTTAGAAACCACATGAAAATTTTGAATTTTGTAGAGATTTTAATCTTCCAAAGATATCTTGTAGGGAAGCGTGGATACTCATTCATAAGGTCTTCATACATAGACTTAACCGTGAATACCTTATTCTCAGTTAGACTCCACAAGAAACGATCATGCTCATGATTCAGAGTTATTGTCATCAGTCGCTCACAAAGGTGCAACCATGTATCCCAAGAATTTTCAGATAAATTTCTCTTAAAACTGATGTCAATAGGATTGTGAGACAAAACTGAATGAACAGAAACATGTTTCTTATGGACCAGGTTATATAACAAGGGATATTGTTGATTAAGCGGGTCCTCCCCTAACCAAGCGTCCTCCCGAAATCGAGTACCTTTCCCATCACCTAATTTAAAAGTACCTCTGAAAAAGAACTCATCTTTTACTCCCATTAGTCCTTTTCAAAAAGGTGAATCAGTTGGTTTGGCCTCCACCTGCGCCAAAGTTTTATTTGACAAATACTTATTATGAAGTAACTCTTGCCAAACCCTTCCTCCGACAGTAATTTATATTACCATTTGCTTAAGAGACATTTGTTCTTCAGTTCAAGCACCTCGATACCTAAACCACCCTGCTCCTTGGATCGACAAATAATATTCCACCGACTAAGTCTATATTTCCTCTTATGTTCATCACTTTGTCAAAAGAATCGTGAACGATAGAAGTCTAACATTTTCCTTACACCCTTAGGTATTTCAAGAAAAGATAACATAAACACAGGAAAATTCGATAGGATGGAATTAATTAATACAAGTCTATCCCCATAAGATAATAATTTCCCTTGCCAACATCCCAACTTACTCTCAAATCTATTTTCAACCGGATTTTATTCGGGATTTCTAAGTCTCCTATGATGTATAGGTACCCCAAGGTACCTAAACGGTAAAGACCCAGACTCACACCCAAAAATTTCCTTGTAGATGAGCTCATGCTCCACCGCATTACCAAAGCAGTAGAGTTCACTCTTGTGAAAGTTTATTTTTAAGCTAGACAATTATTCAAAAATACATAGAATGAGTTTCATATTCACTGCCTTCTGAAATTCATGTTTCATGAACAAAATTGTATCATCAGCATATTGTAGAATGGATACTCCCCCCTCGACTAGATGGGGTATCGGTCTAGCTATCTGGCCATTCTCTTTGGCGTGCTCAAGAAGAATAGCAAGCATATCCGCAATAATATTGAAAAGCATAGCGGAAAGAGGATCACCTTGCTGTAACCCTTTTTAGTCTGAAAATAATATCCTATGTCATCATTGACATGAATGGCAACACTTCCATCCCTGAAAAAATTATCAATCCACTTGAACCATACTAGATCAAACCCTTTCATGCGAAGAACTTGTTGTAAGAAAGGCCACTTAACCTTATCATAAGCTTTCTTAAAATCAATTTTAAATAATACCCCATCCATTTTCTTCCTATGGATCTCATGAATGGTCTCATGCAAAATGACTACTCCTTCAAGTATGTGCCGTCCAGGCATAAAAGCCGTCTGAGTAGGTCTGATTATCTTGTGAGCAATCACGGAGATACGATTAGTTGCAACCTTAGTAAAAAATTAAAACTCGCGTTGAGTAGACAAATTGGTCTATACTGTTGGATTTGGATGGCATTCTCCTTTTTAGGCAGTAAAGTAGCAACTCCAAAGTTGAGTTTAAATAAAGGCAGATCATCTGTTTGCAACTCTGCAAAGAGGGCCATTAGATCAAATTTAATTACTGCCCAAAAGGTTTGATAGAATTCTACAGGGAATCATCGGGACCAGGAGCTTTGTTATGCTCCATCGAGGAAATTGCATCAAAAACTTCTTGTTTGGTGAAACTAGAAGTTAAGATATCATTTTCATCATACGCCACCTGGGGAATATCACTATTCCAACCCTCCGACAAAGTAAAACTATTGGGAGTCGGCTCCCCCAAACAGTTTTTTGTAATAATCAGATACGTACACTCTCAAATTCTCCTCCCCTATAATGGTTCCTTCATCTTCTTCTAGTTGAATTTTTTTTCTTTTTTCTATGTGCCATTTGCAATCAAATGAAAATACTTAGTATTATTTCCTCCTTCTTGAATGTGCTTAACCTTAGCCCTTTGCGCCCATTTGAATTCCTCATCACGTCTCAACTTAGCCACTTGATCATTGGCACTTCTCAAATCCATTCTTTCTTTCTCGGAAAGAGGAGAACTCTCAGCTTTTATATCCAGTTCATCAATGATTGATAAAAGCCTCTCCTTCTCTTTTTTATATTTTCCACTCAGGTTTTTTGCCCACCCGCGCAAAAAATGTCGTAGGTGCCTAAACTTGTTTTGCCAAATTTGCAGAGGTGTATCCCCATGTGTTACCGAACCCCATTCGGTAGCTACCATGTCAAAAAAAAACATCTTGCTTTAACCACGAGAGTTCGAGCGAGAATCTCGGGTTATTGCCCTTGTGTTCCTGGGTCCCTGAATCTATCAGAAGAGGTGTATGATCTGACCCAGAGAGTGTAAGGGCCTGCACCGATACAAGTGGAAATTTTTGTTCCCAATCACTAGTAGAAAGGACACGGTCAAGCTTCTCATAAGTTGGTGTTTCGTGACGGTTGGCCCAAGTGAATTGTCTGCCCGAAAGAACAATGTCTCGTAGGTTATGGCTTTCAATTATTGCGTTGAAGATAAATGGCCAACGAGAATTAAAATTGTTGTTCTTCTTATCTTCTCTTTTCCTTAAAATGTTTAAATCACCCCCAACTAGTAAAGGTAGTGTCTCGTTTTCACAAACTCGCACTAACTCGGCCAGAAACTCATTCTTCAAGTTATCCCGAGCAGCACCATATACGGGAATAAGGATCCATTGAAAACCATCATTGCGGCATTTAAAAAATATTTTAATAAAGAAATCACCCGAATCAACCTTGTTGACTTGTAGTGTTTCTGTGTTAACACCGACCAGAATTCCACCTGAGCGTCCATGAGGAGGTAAGCAGAACCATGCAAAATCCATCCCTGATGTCAGGTGTTTAAGAAAAGGAATCATGAAATTAAACCGCCATGTTTCTAACAAGGCGACAAAGTCTAATTTCCTTTCCCTAACGGTCTCAGAAATAAAAAGGTGCTTAGCAGTATCACGAAAACCCCCACAATTCCATATCATTCATCGTAAGCCATGCATATTAGAAGGTTTTCTTTATCCTAACTCTAGTACCTCTTCTAACCGTAGAAGGGTCATATTGTTTTTTGTTTCGTCCACGCACCCGCGTGTTTGGAACAGATAAGATGTCATCAGTATCATCCATCCCAACAATTTCCTCCTAAACTAAATCATCACAAAGAGTAGACACCTTGGACACAACTAGGCTTTCCTCTTCAAGAAAATCCGTGTCTTTCTTTGAAGCATTATGTTCAAGTAAGGTTAATGTTCTTTTAAGTTCATTATCTTTAATCAAATTAGTCGATACCTCCTTTTGTTTTGAAGATTCCCCTAAAGATACCCCAATTGATTTAGCTCGTTCAATGATATCAATGTTTGAAAAAGACATAATTGAAAAAGATGAGTTTTTACCTTCATCTCGGCGTTGAACTAAATCTTGTGCACGCTCCAGCTGTGTAGCGTCCGCATTGGGTTGGCTTCTAACCCAGTCACTTGACCGAAAAGTAGAATCCATCTTCGGTATACCTCCAAAGGCAATGATTTCAGCCAAAAAAGGTTTCTTTCTAGCAAATAAGACACCAGTTGATACAACAATAGGCCTCTCCATTTCAGCATCAGACGCCTTCTTTGAAATTGGAGTATAAGGAGTTCCCAACTTCATACCAGACTCCATCATCACACCAGTCCCTTCCTTCGCAGCCTGGCTACCAGCCCCTGCCGTGGCAGAGATGTTGTCCATGGCAGCCTGCCCAGGCGCAGCGGCAGTCTGTCGGGGCTCGACGGCATCCCCAAAGTGTGTCGTGGCAGACCCATCTGCAGCAGCCTCTGCTGCGGCAGGAGAAGAGACCGCGGCAGCCTGCCTTGCCTCCTCAACAACCCTAAAACATGTCGCGGCAGCCACCTCGGCAGGAGGAACCCTCGCGCCCAACACCAATGGCACATCATCAGAACGAGGAACATCCGAACAACGACTTTTGACACACCCATCCATGTACTGCGTCAAAACAAAAGGAGTCTGATTTAAAATACCTAGACGCATTTTAGTGTATAATACATATGAATCTAGACAAACTCAAGTCAGTTATTTTGGGACAGAGGGAGTAGATCATTTGAACAATTAGCAAGTAAATAGGCGGCATAGTCATACTACCCATATATATCACATACAAATTATGCAAAGGCTTTCTCACAAAAAAAGTTCTGAAACAAAGTAACAAACAATCAAATGAAATTTATAGCTATTTTTTACTTGAAAATTTATAGCTATTTGATATCAAACCATCCATAAAGTGCTATTTAGTGTATCAGAATTGAAAAAATCGTTCAGTCCATATATAACAATAAAGTGGTCCACCAATCCCTCTAGCATCTACTTCTTCACTTCTAGGACCAAATTAATAACTAAATCTATCACTCAACCCGCATGGGGGTGATATGTGAGAACTGGCATAACTTGAAACCTAACACGAAACAATTGAGAACATTCATGTCAACTAACAACTTGGTCTTTCACTCAACCTGCATTAACATGTAACAAATTATTTGGCACATTCTCAATAAATAAAACACAAGGTATTCATAGCAGGTTAAATTATCTTGCAATGCAAAGTAACAATATAGTTCTCCATACCTCCATCTCAGTCATTTGCTAGAGCACGCGAAGAAAAAGGACACACAATATTAGAAGTTATGGGCAATATATCTCATACATGGGATCCCTGGTTGGTATTGATGATTACAAAAACTGAACACAATATGACAGCCTATACACATTTCGTAGGAGCAGCATAAAACATAAACTACGTCATGGAGGAGCAACAAAATTCTCCTATTTTATCTTGTGGATATGACTAAAATATACATGATGATATTGATGAGGTAAGAAAGGGGTTAAATAATAGCTTATCAATCATCTAAGATTAGGTTTATATTGTCATACCTTGCTTAAAACCTATGCATACACTTTGTCAATGAAGTATCCTAGGAATGTTGGATCTGCAACGCAGATATGTACCAGACTAATTGATTAAGGAGGATAGTAAGTTAAATAACACAGTTTTCAAATAAAATATGTACTCTCCAATACAGTATCAACTCATAACAATCAATATATTCACATCTTTCACAACCATATTAAAATAAGGAAAAATACGGGCAAATACCAAAATATCGACAACTTTTAAAGAACCTGTGGGTAGCTTCATCAGTAAAGTGTCTATCCAGTATGTACCAGTGGATTTGAGTGTTGCATGTGCGACGAACATAGAACAATTTGAGAATGAGAATGTTAAGCAAAGAACAAAACAAATAATTAAGAGGTATTCTGGACCAAATTGCCATCATTGAATCGAGCAGCCATCTTTCGGACACAAAAAAATAATTGACTTCAAGAGACATGCAGCTAGCTCCAGGCTCAAAGAGAAAAAAAACTAACCATGATTTTCATTCATTCCGAATTGGCAGATCTGCAGTTTTGTTTTTGTCATGACATAACGCCATGAAAATCCCAAGTTTCTTATCCAGTTCCTATGCATGAGAGTATGACTAAACAATACATCCATTCCTAAATCGCATACATTGGTTGTTAAATATTAGTTCATGAAAGTTCATGAACACTAACATTGATTGATAGAGATGATCTGGATGCATTAGATTTAGAGGGACTTGAAGTGGTAGGATCCTGATCTTATTTTGTGCCTGAAAGTTGACTTATATTTACAATTTCAGTACTGTTCAGATATTGATCAAGCATTCTCATATATAGCATCTTCACCATATTGTTTTAGTGGTTTGTCTATACTAGAACATGTACTACTTCATTGGGATGTTATGTAATGAAAATGCATTTTCTTTTGCAGTTATGTAGCCATCCAAAGATTGTGGAATGTTCTCAGTGGAAGTAGTTCATAATGGGTTTTTCTATGGATTGAGGCATAATTTGGAATATGTTGTGGCAACCACTTTCCATTTTGATAATTTGACTATCGACACTTGGTCACTCACATGGATTAATCAAATTCTGAGAATATTGGGCTATGAGAGAGATGAGAGGACCTCAGTCAATTGGTTGTTGCCCGGCAAGGATCTATGTTGATGGATTGGTGCCTGTTGAGCAACAGTCACACATCAGGGATATGATAAATACCAGGAAGTATCATAAGACACTTGTCTTGTTTGTTGGTCACAGCAATTTCACCAAGGGACTTAGGCCAGAGGTAATTATGGGCCAAAGAGCTGCTCCAAGGCCAGCCCTAGAACCACCTGCTCCTAGACTAGCATCAGAACCAGGACAAGCTGCTCCAAGGCCAGCAACAACTCCTTCTATTAACATGCCAACAATTCCTGCTCCTCTTGCTACAGTGTAGATTTCAATGCTAGAACATGTGATTGCAAGAGATGGCAATTAACTGGAATACAATGTCACCATGTCATAGCATGTTGTAGAAAAGACAGGATTAATCCTAAAAACCTAGTTCACAGCTGCTACCATGGTCTACATGATGCAACAAGAGGTATGCGCTATGTATTTCCATAAATTTAGAAAATGTAGTGCTCATCTTATTTTTTGTTTACTTACATACCTATTTTTGTAGGAGAGGGATCATGTGCCAATCAGCAGGTTTCTTGCCCACTGCCAGAGAATGCTTTCATAGCAGATGCTAGGGAGAGCATTCCACCTTCAAGAGAAAGTTAACTACTGCATCAACTAGAGGAAGCTTGAGAGGAGGAAGAGGCAGAGGAAGGAATGGCACAAAAAGGACACCAACAAAGAAAGAAGCATCAAAAGGAGGAGAAGGAAGCAACACCAAAGGGAGAGGAAAGGGGAAGAAAAGGCAGAGAGGAGGTACTGACCTACCTGACTTAAATCTTGGCATCTCAGAAGATGTTGGCGCACATGAAGTTCCTCTCACTCAGAGTGCACCACCACCTGAAGACATTTAACTTTTTTAGTTCATTGATGTTGCAAACTCATTTTTATTCTATGGATTGTTATATGAAATGGTGTTCAGTGGTGTTCATTGATTTTGGATGTTATATGAAATGGTGTCATTTTTGTTCCTGTCATATTGCTTATAGATTATGTCATATTCCTATCAATTTTTCAAGATAGTTAGTAATTAAATTTGGTACTACTGATACAACACACACAAATTTTGTATAATGCACACTGAAGTATATAGATTGGCATTTCGTTGAAACACACAACCAACTTGGCATTTCATTGAAAATAAGATCATTTCATTGCCAGACATATTGACACTACATTGACAAAACACACAAACAGACACAGACCTAGATTGGCACTGCAATTTCCTTGACATATAGAGGCACTGGAATTTTCTTCAGAGTACAAACAGACAGAGCCATGCACACACAAACTGAATAATACTAAATCGCAATACCAAATCTTCTCTTCCATGAACTTGTTCACACACACACACACCCTCTTCACTAATGCTCGTTCATTCCCTCTTCTACATCTTATCTTCCATGTCTTTGTTCTACATTGCACCTCACACACACGCACACGCACACGCACACACGCACACGCACACGCACACTTCACTAATGCTCGTTCATTCCCTCTTCTACATCTTATCTTCCATGTCTTTGTTCTACATTGCACCTCTTGTCTACAGTTGACACAACAGTTTCAGACATATATTCAGATAACAATAGCTCCATGGATGCGAGCTCCATGTCCTCCTCCATGTCTCTTGGTACAGGGGGTGTTGATGCTGCCGTGTCGCTAGCCTGGCCGCATCCTCCTCCTCTAGGACGAACGATTCCAGCTGCTGCATTCCGAACAGTGAACAAGGGACTGCCCCATCGCGAGCTGAAGCAGGGGACAAGGGACTGCCCCTCCACGAGATGGAGCAGCTGCAGGGGATCATCCCGTGCTCTCCGTCGAGCCCTCCTGCTCTGCCATCCCGCTGTCTCCGCCGGAATCAGTCGCCGCCTCCGCCGCAATTAGTGGTCGTCGAGCCAGGGGAATGTCGCGATGGAGGCATCTGCACGTAGAAGTGTACTCAACGCGTGGAAGGGCCCAAGTTCACGGCAGATTTTTTTCCCTGGACCATTTTGTAAAAACACTGACCGGGATAGCTGAAGCACGTTTGTTTTCGTTGGGGTTCAGTTGAATTCGATGAAATTTCGTCAAAATGGACTAGATTTCACCCAGGGTGCAAGTCGTGGGACTAGAATAGTCCACTTTGCAAGAAGTGGAACTAATTTGCATCCCGGGTACAAATTATGGGACTAAAAATGTAATTAGCTCGAGCAGATTACGCTTCGGCGGAACACGTAATTGGCAGAAGAATTCTTGGTGAAATACGTCCCCCGGTAGTTATTGCTAACTACACGCTTGAAGTTGGATTAGATTAGTCTATGCGGTTAGATCTGGTTAGGTGAGATAATTAGACGGTAGTACTGAGTCTGGGTGCATTAAGCCGGGTGTCTTTAGAAAAGAACAAGTTTGCTTGTTTAATATAGTATAGATGCACTCTTAACGTGGATTAGATTAGTCTATGCGGTTAGATCTGGTTATGTGGCATAATCAGACGGTAGTACTGAGTCTGGGTGCATTAAGCGGGGTGTTCCTAGGAAAAAACAAGTTTGCTTGTTTAATAATATAAAATAGTAGTATAGAAATATAGATATGGGCCGGACCATTTTCGTTTCACTGCCGCGCGCCTGATTGATTTTCAGCTTCTTTCCTTCACGCCAATTTTGCCATGTATGGTTTTTTTCAGGTCGCACGGTTTTGTCCGGTCTGTCCCTCTTGTATCAGTTTTTTTTTTCTGTTGGGTTTTGTATTTGGTTTATATTTCAGTTTCTCTCTTAGGTTTTAACTTTTAACACGCAGTGTGGACACTGCTACCGATAGGGCAGCGTGGCATGCAAAAGTCGCACAAAAATAAGAGGTTGCCAGCACTCAAACGTCACATCGATCAACCAAGTGAACAGAGCGACTCGAAAAAAAAACGGACAAGCGTAGCAAAGAAGACCAAACCTACACAAAAAAACATACACAATGAAAATATAAGACACAATCCTTATTGCTCGATTGATTTTAATCGATATTTTTTCGTGTCTCCCGGTTTACAATATGCTCGCGAATATAAGAAAAGACTACAAGTGTCGTGGAAATGACCACGGTAGTCGCTACCAGGGATAGTGATTGGAAGGTTTTGGGGCAAGAGCGGGCAACCATCTGCGAAGCGAGATGAGGGCAAAGACACAGAGATTTATCTAGGTTCGGCCCTCCGTAGGGTAAAGACCTACTCCTGCTAGATAGTATTATCGGCGAGTGAGTTACAAGGGTGGCGAGCTCGGTGGCTAGGCAGCGAGTAGCTTGGATGGGTGTATGATGGAACGTGAGTATAGAGAGTATCCTAGGGAGGCTTATATAGGAGATGCCTTGCTAGGGTTTACAGATATACAACCGAATCAGTTAGGGACTTGGAGGATTTGACCTAATCCGACTGGGCCTAGCTACGCTTCCAGTCGCCAGGTTTCCTTTCCAATCGCATTCCAGTCGCCATCCTACATGCCTACTCGCAAAGGCCCTGGTCTAGTCGAAACGTCCTGCTGGACATACCCCCTTCGACATATCCCCATCAATAGTCCCCGAGGCTAGTGTCGGTTCGACGCAGGTGTTCATTTGGCAGTCGGAGTAGGCGAGTCCAATTTGGATGCCCAGTCGAATCAGCAATGGACTCCCTCAATGAAGGAAGAAGTCTCTCCAGCGTGTCTTCAGTCGCAACATCGGCGAGTGGAATTATGCTCGAGTCGCTGCACCCAGTCGAGTGGACAAGGCGCATGAGCAAGCGAGTCGAGTGAGTGAAGTTGGACCGCTAGCTTGGTCAAACTAGCCGTTGGGTAACCCAACGGTAACTTCGACAAAATTACCGCGGGGTAACGGCTTCCTCGAGATTGGCGGGTAGCACCCCTTTATAAGGAGAATGGCGGGAGGAGTTGCGAACCTTCTCCGCATTTCTCCACCCCCGCACACCTTCAGTTTCCCCATCTTCTCCTGATCCCAAATCTTTGGACCGAGCAAGCTTGTTCTTCTCCGATGGCACCTCCAAAGGATCTGTGGGGCAAATCGAAGTGCACCACCGCCTCCCTAAAGTCCTTCCAGGACGCGGGCATCCTTTGCAAGGGGCGTTGGCGAATTCCTGCGTCCGGCGAGATGGAACCCAAGCTCGTCCCGAGGAGTTCATTTGTTTCTAGAGACATCTGGAGAGGGGGCTGGGGTTCCCCTCCTCAATTTTCTTCCGGAGGTTCTACGTGTATTACGCGATCAAGCCGTCAGATCTGAGACCGCATAGCGTGGAGCAGCTCGCGATCTTCGTAGCCTTCTGCGAATGTTATCTTGGATGCCGCCCCTACTTCCCCTTATGGCTGGACCTTTTCCACGGTCACCTCAGCCGCGAGGGGGTTGGCGGCCCGGTCCTGGCGGCATGCGGAGTCACCTTGTAGCTGAAGCCCAAGGCCAAGTTCTTGAAGCTACCGTTGCCGAAGAAGGCCGCAAGCGAGTGGAAAAATTTCTGGTTGTATGTGACAGAATCCACCCCTGGCGACGAGGTGGCGCTCCCGATGTACACCGCCGAGAGGAGTGAGCCGTGTCGGCTGTCCGCAACCAACCTCCTCGATGACCAGAGGATGGCCGTGGACGAGATGCTAACTCGGATCCAGGAGCTGAAGATGGAGGGTTGGAGACCCTCAACTTGTACAATTGCTGGCTCGAGCGGCGACTGGTTCCATTAGCCACCTAAGCCCATTGGATGTACTAGTACACCGACAAGGACGACGTCACAAAGGTGAGCAAGGCGGAGTGGGACACCAAGGACTACATCGCCGCGCTGAAGAAAATCACACACGCGGAGTACACCGACCCAAAGGCCGGGCTCGCCCCGTATATCGCCAGGAAGCGTTAGGCCCCTACGGTGAGTCTCTTTGTCTTGTAATTTCATTTATACAGCCGATTGACCATTATTCCTTCTGTATTTGCCAGTTGTTCCAAGTCCTCGAGAATTGGCTCCCTCCGCTCGACGAAGAGGTTCCCAAGGAGCTTGAGGAGGAGGAAAAAGGGTCCTTCGATAGTGAGGAGGAAGTAATGCAGGTTGCTACGCCCGTGTCCGCGGGTCGAAAGACCTGTGATGTCTACGCACTTCTATTCTTGTAGACAGTTGTTGGGCATCCAAGTACAGAGGTTTGTAGAACAACAGCAAGTTTCCCTTAAGTGGATCACCCAAGGTTTATCGAACTCAGGGAGGAAGTGGTCAAAGGTATCCCCTCTCAAGCAACCCTGCAATCAAGATACAAGAAGTCTCTTGTGTCCCTAACACAACTAATACACTTGTCAGGTGTATAGGTGCACTAGTTCGGCGAAGAGATAGTAAAATACAAGTGGTATGGATATAAGACAACAGTGTCAGAAAATATCTTGATGGCGTGGAAGAGACTAAAGGAAAATTGAAATAAAGATGTAAGCAAGCAAACATGTAACATATCTAATTGCAAAAGGTGTTTCAATGCTTAGAAACAAGGCCTAGGGATCATACTTTCACTAGTGAACACTCTCATATAAATATCTTCTCTTTATGATACTACTCTTAACTACTCTCTGGTTGGACACTCTAATCCACGGTAGGGCTATAACAACACTCCTCAAAGTCCACTTTTCCCATCTAGATAACCCCACACTGTCACCTTGAGCTCTAGATGGTTCCAACAAACACCACAATTTCATAGAGACATCCAACTCCAAATTATACTCATGAAAAGTATTTGTAATCTCTAGCCTAAGTGCCACCATGGTGTGCACGCTGTCACTTCCACACACATGGGGAGAGCAGAGATCTATTAAAGCACCTGAGTAGAAAAGTAGATCTATATTACAAAGCTCATGATCTCAATAAGATCACGCATAGAGAGAGATGAACACATAGTTACCGGTAGAACCCTTAGCCTCGAGGAAGAACTACTCCCTCCTCATCATGGGAATCAGCAACGGTGATGGAGATGATGGTGGAGATCGATAGAGATGGCGGTGAAGAGACGGCGGCGGCACAGAGGACTCCTTCCCCGCCGCCGGTATCACAGGGGAGCACCGCCCCTTAGCTCCCTTCCTTCATGGCTTCTTGGGAGCCCTTCCCCATGGAGATGGGATCCATGGGGGAGGCAAAAATGTGGCTTTGGTGGCTGCAAATTCGTGGGTGGAGGTGTCTCCCACGAATTAGGTTTCCTCTCTTTATATATCTTCTCGGATTCCCGTCACCCCATCTTGGGCTGCAGTAAATCGGGCTTAGCGGGCCCATCCAAACTCGGAATCAGCTAAATTTTATGTCCAGGACGTTTGTCACGAAATTTTCAACAACTTTGTAGTTTAAGAGTTTTCCGTTTAACGCTGTCTTCGACCCGAAACGTGACTATCTTCAAAAAAAGTTCTGAGACAGATTTCTGAAAAATCCCAATTTAACTCCAACAAGGTTTCCACTTGTATTCTTGGTAATTCCTACACATCAAAATATAAAACATGAACTGACATAGGTATGCCCTACAAGCACCTACTATTGGCCTACCTGGTGCGGCTCAATGGAAGGCCCACTCGACGACTTTTGCCAAGATCCATGACGCCTATGACGGTTCGAGTGGTATGAAGCTCATATGGACACGGACTCCCAAACGCACAAGACAAGGAAACCTCAAGAATAGAGTTTGAATACAACTTGTAACCAACTCGTATTGGTACCTGAGATCTAGCCTCCCCATATATAAAGGCTAGGAGGATCCAACGAGAAGGCAATATCTCTCAATCGCGACTTCCACAATAGACAATAGATCTAGACGCTGCAATAGACAATAGATAGATCTACGATCTCTCATACGCCAGATCCAATCTGTGCGACACTGCTATCAGTGACATTATAATCCTTCGGATCATCATCAATCAAGAGCAGACAAGCAGGAGTAGGGTCCTCTACGAGGCCTGAACTTGGCTAAACCTTGCGTCCCTGTGTGCTTGTTTGCTAGCCGATCGAGACTTCCAGTGCATCCCTCCTTCTCCAAAACCCAAGTCCATAACAATGGGCATTGATAAGTTAAACCCTCGTCAATTGGCGCCGTCTGTGGGAACTGGGAGCATTGATGTTGCAATCTCGACGGTCTTCTCACCAGCGATCTATGATTCATCGTCCATTGGAGGCCAGATCTAATTCGACTGTCTCATCATCAAACAGTGATCGGATCACGTTCGGTCGATTCGTATGCGTCGGCGCACTCAGGATCGTCATCAACAAGTCCTCCACGGCACATATCGCCTTCACCGCGAGCACGTAGCTGAGTCACCAACAGTCATGTTCTAAAATCAACAAAGGCCAGTCTGTTCACGGAAAGGACAACAAGAGCGACTGCACCTCATGCAAGGAAACAAGAACAAAGCAAAAAAGGGCGTCGATCAGATCAGTTTCCGCCGGAAAGAACAATCAAAGAAGATAAAGGAAGGACGAAAAAAATCCAACGTCAGGACATCTTTCCGCTCGAGCTGAAACCGTACAGAGGCAAACATTGTCTAATTTTTCTAATTTGAACTAGGTACCAAGGGAAAAAAGATCAGGATAGCTGGATCAGGATAGCTGCACATGGAAAGTCTTGGAAATCACAACTCCATACGTTTTCTTGGAAAGAAGTAGAAGATGAAAAAAGGGACTTGTTACGTCAATGATTCAAAAAGGACAATTAACCAAATCATGTAAGGCAAGTACGCAGCAATCTGAGTGTAACTCCATGACCTCACATGGACATGCTAAAAAAGAATATTTATTGGATCAGTGCGATCGTACATGCATGGTTTTACGGCCGGCAATCGTCCATCTGCTGTGTCGACTCCCTTTCGCTGATGACTCGCTGCTACTTCGACTCCGTCCTCCGCGTGACTATGCGCCCGGGTGCTATACCAATCCGCAGATGCGTCAACTTTGTACCGCCACCGGATCTGACGACCTACCACGGTCTTCGAATATGGCGACCCGCCACGGTCTTCGAATGCGGCGACCCAATGCGGTCTTCGACTGCGGGGATCCACTGCCGCCATTGGCTCCGGCGACTCGGGGGCTCCCTCGGCTGTGGCGACCCGGTGCGGTCTTCGACTCCGGAGACCCGCTGTGATCTTCAGCTCCAATGACTCGGGGGCTCCCCCCTCTACGGCAGTCTGCCGCGTCCTTCGACCCCGACGACCTTCTGCCTTCTTCGGATGAGGCGATCCTATGCGGCCTTCGACTGATGTGGCCCGTTACAGTCTTCGGATGCGGCAATTCTTCATCACCACGCGACACCCTGCTGCCGCATCGGCTTTGTCCACGACCCGTTCATCTCGTCAACTGCCAATAAATCTATGTTCTCTACTTAGAGTTGATTTCTTTCTTACTTTAATCGCACTCGATACACTCGGGATCTGCGCCCTCTTCGAGTAACCTAATGTGCCATTGATTCCACGCACTCGAGCACCTCATACGCGACATCCTGAGTAACTAATTCTGCCTGAGCATCGAATCCTTGAACTCCGAGCACCTCGGCAAGGTACCGAGACTAAGGGTAACCAGGCTAATGAAAAGGCCTAGCATACAGTGTAAAAGTGTCGACTCGATTGGCACTACAATCTTACTTTGCAAACCAACATGCAAATATTCTTTACAAGATACAAGTACTTCACAATTCTTAATGTTTTATGCAGCTTACAAGGATGTCGACTGCGTCGAGCTATTCTATCGGGTCCTCCAATAGGAGTCGACAAAACAACTGGCTATGAGATACACTCAAGACCCGAGTCGAGTCCCTCCTCGGATGGTTGCATCGCTTGATTCTACACACATGCAACGTTGGCCGCGCACCCGACAGAAGTGTCTGCGTCGACTCCATCCGCATCATCGACTCACCTGGATAAACGCCGCATTACTCTGCTACATAGAGCCCGACTTCATCATCAATTCGAGCTTCTTATGCGTCAGACGCTGACCCGATGCACTTTCGGGTCAGTGGTTTCTCCTCTCATGATTTTCGACTGCATCTACAAGATACAAGACTCGAGTCTCTGCCTGAGTCTACGACTCCGCCAAACACTCGGGGGCTACTCCAAACTGGAGCGCTGGATGCGCATATACAAGATCCTCGAGTGACACGCTCTGAATTCTCACTCGAATCCACGATTCGACTAAGGACTCAGGGGCTACTCCCATAGGAAGCGCTGGCCATGCACCCGAAGAAATTTTTGAAGATATCCAAGCATTATGAAAACCCTTCACTCGAATCTACGATTCGATTGTGAATTACGGATTACTCCCATAGGGAGCGCCGGAAGCAAATTTTCGACTGAAACAAGCAACAAAAGACAACAGCAGTCGCAAAAGTTCTTTAGTCCCTGCCTGAGTCTTCGACTCAACCAGGCACTCGGGGGCTACTCCCATAGGGAGCACTGGTCGCGCACCCTATGATTATTTTTCCTTGTACATCGTACTGTGTGTCGATAACATCCACACTCGAATGCTATGGTGACTCCGCCTCATATTTTCCCTACAAAGAGATTACGTCTCCTGGGCCACCCGAATCATCTCCGCGATGACAAAAAAATCGGATGTCGCGCTTACAGCGTGAAGATAAGACCTGAATAAGGCCTAGCAACGCATCTGCTGCGGTCTACTAGAAATAATCCGTGCCTACAAGTACGATGAATAAGCCTTGACGGACACGTCGAGTGCTCACACTTATACACTGGAATTCGACTCATGTAAGACCTCCGCGGCCTGAGTCGAATTACGCCAGCAATTTCTGGATTCGAGTCCGGGGACTCGAGTTTATGTAGGTAGCGTTGTTTTTGCCCTAGAGCAATTAACTGGTCCCGATCCGTCGAGCGCACCAGGCACATTTATCATCATCCCTATGAACTACTATGAATTTCGACTGATCCGATGAACTTCCAGGTGAGTGCTTCACACTCGACACAATTGTCGACTCCGACATCCTAATGCAAGACTCAAGACTTCTAAGTCTCCATCCGAATCTATGATTCGCATGGACACTCGGGGGCTACTGACATAGGTATGCTCTACAAGCACCTACTATTGGCCTACCTAGTGCGGCTCGATGGAAGGCCCACTCGACGACTTGCCAAGGTCCATGACGCCTATGACGGTTCGAGTGGTATGAAGCCCATATGGACACGGACTTCCAAACGCACAAGACAAGGAAACCTCAAGACTAGAGTTTGAATACAACTTGTAACCAACTCGTATTGGTACCCTGAGACCTAGCCTCCCCATATATAAAGGCTAGGAGGGTCCAACGAGAAGGCAATATCTCTCAATCGCGACTCCCACAATAGACAATAGATCCAGACGCTGCAATAGACAATAGATAGATCTACGATCTCTCATACGCCAGATCCAATCTGCACGACACCGCCATCGGCGACATTGTAATCCTTCGGATCATCATCAATCAAGAGCAACCAAGAAGGAGTAGGGTCCTCTACGAGGCCTGAACCTGGGTAAACCTTGTGTCCCTGTGTGCTTGTTTGCTAGCCGATCGAGACTTCTAGTGCATCCCTCCTTCTCCAAAACCCAAGTCCATAACAATGGGCATTGATGAGTTAAACCCTCGTTAAGAACATTGTGCACTTTTGCAACTATTAGTAGGTTAGTCCAAACAAATCATAAACTTTATATAAAAAGGAGCATCAAAAGCATATTATTAGTATAAAACCATCAAAAATTATAGATACGTTATGGATGAATCAACATCCCCAAGCTTAGTTCATGCTCATCCTCGAGTAGGTAAACGATATAATTTTTGAGGTGACATGCAGCCAACACAATCTTGATCATCATTATTGTAAAAGCATTGATAGCTGGGATCAAGGTACTCTAACAAGAACATGAAAGATAGAGTTTGAACAATAAGACATAACAACTATGTTGCAACATGAAAAGGTACAAACAAAAGATTTAATGAATAACAATACTTTGAAAGACGTTTGTTTGTTTCACATAAAGAAAACATAATGAGAATGGTATTCAGCTTGTCCCTCATAGTGTAGATGGTATTCAGCTTGTCCCTCATAGTGTAGCAAAACATAAATGCATAGGACACCTTCAAAGTTCATAAGGGTGACTAGATACAAATAGTTTAAGAACAAGCAATATCAAAGTTATGCATCAATCAACAAGTCTTGGGACAATGCACAATAAACTAAGAATGGCCACTATGCTCTCTTAATAGTTGCATAAAGATAGAAGATGGAGACTCAACATAAAAGTAAAAGAAAGGCCTTCATAGAAGGAAGTAGGGATTCAAGTTTCATAAAGAGCTTCCAAAAATTATGATACTTATTAGCTTTCAGCTCTCATTGCCCCTATCATAAGCATCTTGAAGTGATTAAGGTTAAAGTGAACTAACTATGGAGTATATGCTTGATAAAGTATAAGTTGGAAATCTCATGTCTCTTGAATACGAGAGCCGCTCCTCATGCTACTCAAGTTTAGTTACCGGTAAGTTTTTGTCATAGTAATTACATGTGTATCATAGAGAACATAACGGGTACCCTTGCCCGATGATACGGAAGAATCCCCATATCAAAATGACAAGGTAAGCAGACAACGAGCATCTCAACAATCTTCTTATTTACCATGGGAAAATGGTGCTTTTTTCTCTCTTTCCTCTTTTCTCATCTTTTTTTTCTTTTTCTCAATCTCTATGTCTTTTTTTATAAGAAGAATGCTTCATAGATTGCTCATCATGGTTACGCTGCAGGTTTCCACCATGATTAGGCATGGATTAGACCGGCGGCCCAGGCGTTTCTCTAACACAGATACATAACTCCATGGATTTACAAGCTCCCCTTTCATTTCACACCGACGACATCCATAGACAAAAGAGCATGATATCAACTAGGTACAATGTACAAGTGCAATGTTGAAAGCGTTCCCCATGACAACATGGTTCTGCTAATCCCCAACATATAAGTGCAAGCATATACAACATAGATGACACAATGGTTCAAGTTTATTAGGGGCAAGAAAAGTAAAGTGTGCCATCAAGTTCGTGAGACCTTTAATCACTAGTTTTCTCAAAACAAGTTTAATTCGGAAGGTAGATAAAAACATGAATATACTTGGAATAGCAAATGCTAATAGGTAGGTATGGTGGACTCTTTGGAATAACTTGGTTTTATTTGGATTTGGATGCATGAGTGGAACTCATACTTGGTATGGAGGCTAGCAAAAGACTGGGAGCGGCCAACTAAGAGAGCAATAATGGCCATAATCATGCAAAGCGACAAAACATTATTAATTAAAGCATAAAGTGATATTACAAGTCGAAAACTAAATGATCATAGAGGCTATGGTGACTTGGTATAGTCTTAACATGGTGTGAGCATGCGCCAAGTCAACTCAAATAAAGCATTTAAAGGAGAATACCACAATATTATGCTTTTAATATGCTAAAACATCGCATGATTCTTTCAAGGAACATTAAGCAATCTCAATTGTTTATAAGATCTCATGCTACAGCAAAATCACTAAGCATAAAGCCAAAACAATATCAAGCATGACATGATAAAGTCTAAGTCACAGTAAAAAAAGCTCCCTTCTGTACCACTAAAGCATGAACTTTCCTACTCTTTTCCAATCCAAATCAACCTATTTGAAAGAACTCACAAAGATAATAATAAATAAAGATCAGTGAGCTTGTCTCACAAATCCAAAAAGAAGAACTAAAAAGTTCTAAGCTGAAAGCATAAGAAAACTAAGGCTAAACACAGTGCTAGCAAAAGAGAACACTCACAAGACAATAAGAATGAAAACTAGAGTGTTCTAGGCAATGAAAACAGAGTGTGAATCTCTCCAAAATAAGTGCTAGGATCCAACCAACTTATTGCAGCAAACCAAGCAAAAGAAAACTAAAAACTAAGACGCTCCAAGAACAACACAACAGTGCATGAAACAATAAAAACAAAGTGTCTAGAAAGACCTGAGATTTTTATTGATGAAGAAGGGGATGCCTTGGGCATCCCCAAGCTTTAACGCTTGTACTTCTTGAATATTTCTTGGGTGACACGGGTGGCATCCCCAATCTTGAGCTTTTGTCGATTCTTCATCTCATTCCATTACTCTTCCCTTACACCTGAAATTTTTTCTTCATACAAAACTTCACACAATCTTCATTAGCAACATTAGTGTACTCAAGATAATAAGTCTTTGGGTTCAGTTCCAACACAAGTAAAACTTCCATTAAAACACAAGATACTGTAGCACTTCCCTCAAAAAGCTCAATTCCCCAAAGAACCCAAAAAGGAATCAACAAGAAGCAAATGCAAATAATGGCAGAGATCTGTCAAAACAGAACAACAGGTAAAAACCAATTTTTTTCGAAGACCTTCTGTTGCTCAAATCGAAAAGTGTCGAACTAACGAAAGTTAGATAACAACCTGGGGCAGAAGCACAAAAATTTACAGCTCAATCCGACGTACAAAAATTTTTCACGAATTTTTAAAGCAAAGCACAAAAATATGTTTCGGGATAGCAACTTTCCCAAGCATTACTTCTCTCTCATTAAAGGTTACTCTTGGCACAAAAAGCAAATAAAAAGGATAAGGAGAGGTTATTACTAAAGCAATAACTTCAAGACTCATCTAAAACTTTTGGGTTATCTCCCAATAAGTACTTTTCTTTAACGCCTTTAAGTTAGGCATGATAGTTTGAGAAGATGCTCACATAAGAAATATGAATTGAAGTAAAAGAGAGCATCAAGAAGCAAATTCAAAGCACATTTAAGTCTAACCCACTTCCTATGCATAGGAATCTTGTAAAGAAACAAATCATGAAAGCACGAAGCAACAAGCATAGGAAAGCAAAACAAGTGCAACTTCAAAATTTTCAACATAAAGAGGGGAAACTTAATATTGTTGAGACACATAAAACCATGTTTCCCTCTCTCATAATAGCTTTCAGTAGCATCATGAATAAAATTAATAATATAACTATCACATGAAACATTCTTATCATGAGCCACATGCATAAAAGAATTCATACTCTCCACATGAACATAGTCATTCTTATTAATCATAGTGGGAGAAAATTCAACAAAATAGCTATCATTATTATTCTCATCACCATAATCATCAAATATAGGAGGCATATCGTAATCATAATTAATTTTGTCCTTAATAGTAGGTGGAATGAAAATATCATATTCATCATTGTAATCATCATATATTGGAGGCATAGTATCATCAAAGTAAATTTTCTCCTCCGTGCTTGGGGACTAAAAATATCATGCTCATCAAAACCAGCTTCCCCAAGCTTAGAATTTTCCATAGCATTAGCCATAATGGTGTTCAAAGAATTCATACTAATAACATTGCTATTAGCACGCAAATAAAGTTCCACAGGTTTTTAATTTTCTCTTCAAACACTTCATGTCCTAAATCATGATAAATACTATAAAGCTCTCTAATTTTGTTGTTGTTTTCCATTAAGCCTAACTAGTGAAAATGAAAACAAGAAACAAAAAGATATAATTGCAGAATCTAAAGGAAATAACCTTTTACCTGATGGGTTCGTAGCATGGAAAACAAAAAAATTCTACCGCAAGAACAAACAAAACCTAGATCTAATCTAGATAAAAGCCAAGATCTAATCTATTAGACATGAGCAACAAGATAGATCTTGTACTAACCCTCGTAGAACTGAAAGCGTTACGAGATTAGACCTCGGGGTTGATGTAGTCGATCACTTGCCGATCTCAAGATCGTGTGGACGATCCTTCGGCGCGCTGCGTTCAGCGCTTGCATGATCGGTCACACGTGCGGAGTCGAAGCAGACCTTCCTCTCCCCGTTCCAGCGAGCAGCGGAGGTAGTAGATGTTCTCCACGAAATCCCAGCAGCACGACGGTGTGGTGGTGGTGGAGGAGAGAATTCTGCAGGGCTTCGCCTAAGTCGGAGCAGAGCAAAGGTAGAGGAGAGAGGCGGCGGCTAGAGCTTGTTATTAGAGAGGGCTAGGAGGGGGCGCCCCCTCCCTTCTATTTAAAGGAGGGAGGCGCGCCTGGGGAGGGGGAGTCCTAGTAGGACTCCCCTCCTATGGCCGGCGGGTTGGGAAGGGGGGAGGAGTCCTCCTCCCCCACGAATCCGTGTCTCGCCCCACAAGGTTTCCTTTGACCCTTTCTTGGTTTTCAAGCAAACACCAAGAACTCTTCTAGAACCTTCCGAAACCTTCTAGAATCTCCATACAAACACTCCGGGACATTTCCTAACTTAGAAAATGATCCCCAATATATGAATCTTATTCTCCGGACCATTCCGGATCTCCTCGTGATATCCCAGATTCAATCCAAGACTCCGAACAACATTCGGTTTCCAACGCACATTCCATATCTACTTAAAACAACTTCGAACCTTAAGTGTGTCACCATGCGGTTCGTGAACATGTAGACATGATGGAGACACATATCCGATCAATAACCATCAGCGGGATCTGGAGATCCATAACGGCTCCCACATACTCAACGATGACTTCGTGATCGATAGAACCATTAACATACGAAACCAATTCCCTTTGTCACACGATATTCTACTTATCCGAGGTTTGATCATTGGTATCTCTATACCTAGTTCTTCCTCATTACTGATAAGTACTCTTTACTCGTTCCATGTTATGTCATCCCTTGTGACCTAGTCACATGCTTGCAAGCTAACTAGATGACATTCCACCGAGAGGGCCCAGAGCATATCTATCCGTCATATGGATGGACAAATCCCAATCTTGGTTCATGCGCTTCAACACATACTTTCAGAATACCCAATGACACCTTTATAACCACCCGCCATTTAAGCGGTGTTTGATGTCATCAAAGTACCCATCCGGTGATGGTGATTAACATAACCTCATGGTCGAAGGATTATGTTACTATGCATTTGAAAGCTTACAGCAATACGAACTTAATGACTTGATCTTATGCTAAGCTTACTATGGGTGTGTGTCCATCACATCATTCTCCTAATGATATAACCTTGTTAGTAATGACATCCAATGTCCATGATCAGGAAACCATGATCATCATTTAATCAACAAGCTAGTTCCACAAGAGGCTTACTAGGGACTCTTTTATGTTTACAAAACACACATGTATTAGTGTTTCCTTATAATACAATTATAGCATGGAATGTAAACATTCATCATAAACACAAAGATATAATAATAACCACTTTTATCATTGCCTCTTGGGCATATCTCCAATAGTCTCCCACTTGCACTAGAGTCAATAATCTAGATTACATGGTAATATACCTAACACCCATATGCTCGGTGGTCATGCTTTGCTCTAGGGAGAGGTTTAGTCAATGGATCTGCCACATTCAGATCAGTGTGTACTTTGCAAATCTTTATGTCACCATCTCGGACATACTCGCGAATAGCATGGAAACGTAGCTTGATGTGCTTCAGCTATGTGACCTTGGCTCCTGTGCATTAGCTATGGCACTGTGTTGTCACATGAGATGGCCATCGGGTCCAACGACGGAACCACGCCAAGTTCAGTAATGAACTCCTTCATCCATATGTCTTCTTGTGCAGCCTCCGGCAGCTATGTATTCCGATTCGCTTGAAGATTTCGCCACAACGCTTTGCTTGGCACTCCTCCAGCTCACCGCAACACCATTCAAAATAAATACGATCTGCACTATGACTTCGAGTCATCTGGATCGGTGTTCCAACTAGCATCAGTGTAACCGTTTACAACAAGTTGTTCATCACCTCCATAAGAAAGAACCATATCCTTAGTCCTATTCAGGTACTTTAGGATATTCTTGACCGCTGTCCAGTGTTCCATTCCAGGATCACTTTGATATCTGCTAGTCAAACTAACAACATGTGCTATATCCGGTCTTGTACACAGCATGGCATACATGATAGAACCTATGGCCGAGGCATAGGGAATATTATTCATCTTTTCTCTATCTTCTGTCGTAGTCGGACTTTGAGTCTTACTCAAGGTCTTACCTGACAACATGGGCACGAACCCTTTCTTGCTCTCTTCCATTCTAAACTTCTTTAGAACTTTGTCTAAGTATGTACTTTGTGAAAGCGCTATTAGGCGTCTTGATCTATCTCTATAAATCTTGATGCCTAGAATATATGCCGCTTCGCCAAGATCCTTTATTGAAAAACTATTATTCAAATAGGTTTTGACGCTATTAAGAAGTTCTATATCATTCCCAATCAACAATATGTCATCTACATATAGTACTAGGAATGCTACAGAGCTCCCACTCACTTTCTTGTAAATACAAGCTTCTCCATAAGTTTGTATAAATCCAAAGTTTGATATTACTTTATCAAAACGTTGATTCCAACTCCGGGATGCTTGCTTCAGTCCATAAATGGAGCACTGAAGTTTGCATACCTTGTCAGCATCACTAGGATCGACAAAACCCTTGGGTTGTACCATACACAACTCTTCCTCAATGTCACCATTAAGGAACGCCATTTTGACATCCATCTGCCAAATTTCATAATCGAAATATGCAGCGATTGCTAACAAAATCCTCACAGACTTTAGCTTCGCTACTGGTGAGAAAGTCTCATCGTAGTCAACTCCTTGAATTTGTCGGAACCCTTTCACGACAAGTCGAGATTTATAGACGGTAACATTACCATCAACATCTGTTTTTCTTTTGAAAATCCATTTGTTCTCGACAGCCTTACGGCCATCCGGTAAGTCCACCAAAGTCCATACTTGGTTTTTGTACATGGATCCCATCTCGGATTTCATGGCTTCTATCCATTTGTCGGAATCTGGGCTCACCATAGCTTCTTCATACGTCGCAGGGTCATCAGTGTTGTCCACCAACATGACGTTCAACGCAGAGTCATACCACTCAGGAGTGGTACGAACCCTCGTTAACCTGCGAGGTTCAGCAGTAACTTCGTTCGAAGTTTCATGACCAGCATCATTAGCTTCCTCTCCAGTTGGTGCGAAGCACAAAACATCTTCCGGTGCGCTACTCTCAACTCCGAGAGAAGGTTCAATAACCTCGTCGAGTTCTACTTTCCTTCCAAATCACCTCTTCGAGAGAAATTCCTTCTCAAGAAAGGATCCATTCTTGGCAACGAAAACTTTGCCTTCGGATCTATGATAGAAGGTATACCCAATTGTTTCTTTCGGGTATCCTATGAAGACGCATTTCTCCGCTTTGGGTTCAAGCTTATCAGGTTGTAACTTCTTTACATACACTTCGCAACCCCAAACTTTAAGGAACGACAACTTAGGTTTCTTACCAAACCACAATTAAATGCGGTGTCGTTTCAACGGATTTAGATGGTGCCCTATTTAAAGTGAATGCGGCTGTATCTAATGCATAGCCCCAAAATGATAGCGGTAAATCTGTAAGAGACATCATAGACCGAACCATATCTAAGAGAGTTCGATTACGACGTTCGGACACACCATTACGCCGAGGTGTTCCCGGCGGTGTCAACTGCGAAAGTATTCCACATTTCTTTAAATGCATGCCAAACTCATAACTCAAATATTCACCTCCGCGGTCAGAACGCAGAAACTTAATCTTCTTGTTACGATGATTTTCCACTTCACTTTGAAATTCCTTAAACTTCTCGAAAGTTTCGGACTTATGTTTCATTAAGTAGATATACCCATATCTACTCAAGTCATCTGTGAAAGTGAGAACATAACAATATCCACCACGCGATGCTACACTCATTGGACCGCACACATCGGTATGTATTATTTCCAATAAGTCTGTAGCTCGCTCCATTATTCTAGAGAATGGAGTCTTAGTCATTTTTCCCATTAGACATGCTTCACATCTTTCAAGTGATTCAAAATCAAGTGATTCAAGAAGTCCATCAGAATGGAGTTTCCTCATACGCTTCACTCCAATGTGACCAAGACGACAATGCCACATATATGTAGAATTATCATTCAATTTTATTCGTTTAGCATCTATGTTGTGAACATGTGTATCACTACTATCGAGATTCAATAAGAATAAACCATTTATCTCAGGTGCATTACCATAAAAGATATTACTCATATAAATCGAACAACCTTTATTCTCAGACTTAAAAGAGTAACCGTCTCGCAATAAACAAGATCCAGATATAATGTTCATGCTTAACGCAGGCACCAAATAACAATTATTTAAATTTAAAACTAATCCCGAAGGTAGATGTAGAGGGAGCGTGCCGACGACGATCACATCAACCTTGGAGCCATTTCCAACGCGCATCGTCACCTCGTCTCTTTCTAGTCTTCGTTTATTCCGCAGCTCCTGTTTCGAGTTACATATATGAGCAACGAACCGAAGATCAAATACCCGGCACTACTCGACTACTAGTAAGATACACATCAATAACATGTATATCGAATATACCTTTCTTCTTGATGTTGCCGTTCAGATCTGCCAGTACTTGGGGCGATTACGCCCAAATGACCAGCACCCTTTGCAGTAGAGAAACACTCAGTTTCAGGCTTAGGACCAGCCTTGGGCTTCTTAGCAGTCGGAGCTTTCTTGCCGTCCTTCTTGAAGTTGCCCTTTTTCTTAGGCTTGCCCTGTTTCTTGAAATTGGTGGTCTTATTGACCATCAACACTTGGTGCTCCTTCTTGATCTCCACTTCAGCAGTTTTCAGCATGGACGATAGTTCAGGCAACGTCTTGTTCATGCAGTGCATATTGTAGTTCATCACAAAGTTCTTATAACTCGGTGGCAGTGATTGGAGGACACGGTGAATCCCTAACTCATTAGGAATCATTATCCCCAACTCTTGGAGTTTGTTTGCGTGCCTAGACATGGTGAGCACGTGCTCACTAACGGAGCTTCCCTCTTCCATCTTGCAGGTAAAGAACTTCTCGGAGGCCTCATAGCTCTCCACGGCCGCGTGAGTCTCAAAAATGAGCTTGAGCTCCTTAATGATCTCGAACAGGTCGTGGTGCTCAAAGCGCTCGAGCTCCGTTTCTAAACCGAGCAGGATGGCACTGAATCGTGGAGTAATGATTTTTCCGAGTGGCGTAAACATTCTTTACATCATCGGTGGCATCATCTGCAGGTGGGTCACCTAGCGGTGCTTCGAGCACATAGGTCATCTGACCAGCCCTGAGGACAATCTTCAGACCACGGAGCCAGTCCGTGAAGTTGCTTCCATTGTTCTTAAGCTTTTCTTTCTCTAAGAACGCATTGAAATTGATGGAGAGATTCACCATAATCTACAAAATATTTGCAAGTAGTTTAGACTAAGTTTATGATAAATTGAGTTCTACTTTAATTCTTAAATTAACTAGGTGAACTCCCACTCAAAACAACATCCCTCACATTGTCTTAGTGATTACACGAACCAAGTCCACTACACCAAGTCCGATCTTCACGAGAGAAGATGTAGTTTCATCGGCGAACAATCTTCATGTTTATCATATCACTTATATGACTCGTGCTCTACCTTTCGGTATTCCGTGTTCCGAGACCATGTCTGTACATGCTAGGCTCGTCAAGATTAACCTTAGTTTCCGCATGTGCAAATCTGGCTTGCACCCGTTGTATGCACACGTAGAATCTATCACATCCGATCATCACGAGATGCTTCGAGACGACGAGTCTTAGCAACGGTGCCAACTAAGGACGAACACTTTATTACTTGAAATTTAGTGAGAGGGATCATCTTATAATGCTACCGTCGCGATCTAAGCAATACAAGATGCATAAAGGATTAACATCACAGGCAATTCATAATTAGTGTGATATGATATGGCCCTTTCTTCTTATGCCTTTGATCTCCATCTCCAAAGCACGGACATGATCTCCATCATCACCAGCATTGCGTCAAGGTCAGTGGCGCCGCTTCATGGTTGTCCATCATCACCAGCAACTATTACAACTACTTGGAATAAAGCTATTACAAGATGAATAGACACACAAGTCTTAACAGAATTAAAGACAACCATTAGGCTCCTGCCGGTTGCCATATTACAACAAGGATCATTGCATACATCAAATATAATCACAATCACATGATGGCCATATCACATCACAAAACCCCTGCAAAAACAAGTTAGGCGCCTCTAATTTCTTTGCAAGTTTTACGTGGTTTGGGGCTTTCGAATAAGAACGGATCTTACCTCTGGCCCGAACCACAACGTTGATACAAGTGCTATCAAGTGCAAAGTGTAGATTGGATCTATACTATGATGGGAGAGACAGACACCCGCAAAGCCACTTGTGCAAAGCAAGTTACACGTCAAGCATGGAGAAAGTCTCATGTGCGATGACATGTAAGGTTAGCCCGAGCCGCTTCATCCCACCATACCGCAAGATGCAAAGTACACAAAACAAAAGGTGGCACGAGCACCAACGCCCACAACATCATTGTGTTCTACTCGTGCAACAGATCTACACATAGACAAGGCTCTGATACCACTGATGGGTTTGTAGCATGGAAAACAAAAAATTTCTACCGCAAGAATGAACAAAACCTAGATCTAATCTAGATAAAAGCCAAGATCTAATCTATTAGACATGAGCAACGAGATAGATCTTGTACTAACCCTCATAGAACCGAAAGCGTTACGAGATTAGATCTCGGGGTTGATGTAGTCGATCACTTGCCGATCTCAAGATCGTGTGGACGATCCTTCCGGCGCCGTGTTCCGGCAGCGCTTCATGATCGGTCGCGTCTTGGTCGAAGCAGACCTTCCTCTCCCCGTTCCAGCGAGCAGCGGAGGTAGTAGATCTTCTCCACGAAATCCCAGCAGCACGACGGTGTGGTGGTGGTGGTGGAGGAGAGAATTCTGCAGGGCTTCGCCTAAGCCGGAGCAGAGCGAAGGTAGAGGAGAGAGGCGGCGGCTAGAGCTTGTTATTAGAGAGGGTTGGAGGGGGTGTCCCCTCCCTTCTATTTAAAGTAGGGAGGCGCGCCTGGGGAGGGGGAGTCCTAGGAGGACTCCCCTCCTATGGCCGGCGGGTTGGGAAGGGGGGGAGGAGTCCTCCTCCCCACGAATCCGTGTCTCGCCCCACAAGGTTTCCTTTGACCCTTTCTTGGTTTTCAAGCAAACACCAAGAAATCTTCTAGAACCTTCCAGAACATTCCGAAACCTTCTAGAATCTCCATACAAACACTCCGGAACATTTCCTAACTTAGAAAATGATCCCCAATATATGAATCTTATTCTCCGGACCATTCCGGATCTCCTCATGATGTCCCGGATTCAATCCGAGACTCCGAACAACATTCGGTTTCCAACGCACATTCCATATCTACTTAAACAACTTCGAACCTTAAGTGTGTCACCCTACGGTTCGTGAACATGTAGACATGATGGAGACACATCTCTGATCAATAACCATCAGCGGGATCTGGAGATCCATAACGGCTCCCACATACTCAACGATGACTTCGTGATCGATAGAACCATTAACATATGAAACCAATTCCCTTTGTCACACGATATTCTACTTATCCGAGGTTTGATCATCGGTATCTCTATACCTAGTTCTTCCTTGTTACTGATAAGTACTCTTTACTCGTTCGATGTTATGTCATCCCTTGTGACCTAGTCACATGCTTGCAAGCTAACTAGATGACATTCCACCGAGAGGGCCCAGAGCATATCTATCTGTCATATGGATGGACAAATCCCAATCTTGGTTCATGCGCTTCAACACATACTTTCAGAATACCCAATGACACCTTTATAACCACCCGATTCTGAGCGGTGTTTGATGTCATCAAAGTACCCATCCGGTGATGGTGATTAACATAACCTCATGGTCGAAGGATTAGGTTACTATGCATTTGAAAGCTTACAGCAATACGGACTTAATGACTTGATCTTATGCTACACTTACTATGGGTGTGTGTCCATCACATCATTCTCCTAATGATATAACCTTGTTATTAATGACATCCAATGTCCATGATCAGGAAACCATGATCATCATTTAATCAACAAGCTAGTTCCACAAGAGGCTTACTAGGGACTCTTTTATGTTTACAAAACACACATGTATTAGTGTTTCCTTATAATACAATTATAGCATGGAATGTAAACATTCATCATAAACACAAAGATATAATAATAACCACTTTTATCATAGCCTCTTGGGCATATCTCCAACATTATCTTACCTCCCCGGCAATGGCGCCAGAAAATAGCTTGATGTCTACGCACTTCTATTCTTGTAGATAGTTGTTGGGCCTCCAAGCGCAGAGGTTTTTAGAACAGCAGTAAGTCTCCCTTAAGTGGATCACCCAAGGTTTATCAAACTCAGGGAGGAAGTGGTCAAAGGTATCCCCTCTCAAGGAACCCTGCAATCAAGATATAAGAAGTCTCTTGTGTCCCCAACACACCCAATACACTTGTCAGGTGTATAGGTGCACTAGTTCGGCGAAGAGATAGTAAAATACAAGTGGTATGGATATAAGACAACGGTGTCAGAAAATAGCTTGATGGCGTGGAAGTGACTAAAGGCAAACTTAAATAAAGATGTAAGCAAGCAAACATGTAACAGATCTAATTGCAAATGGTGTTTCAATGCTTAGAAACAAGGCCTAGGGATCATACTTTCACTAGTGAACACTCTCATATAAATATCTTCTCTTTATGATACTACTCTTAACTACTCTCTGGTTGGACACTCTAATCCACGGTAGGGCTATAACAACACTCCTCAAAGTCCGCTTTCCCCATCTAGATAACCCCACACTGTCACCTTGAGATCTAGATGGTTCCAACAAACACCACAATTTCATAGAGACATCCAACTCCAAATTATACTCATGACAAGTATTTGTAATCTCTAGCCTAAGTGTCACCATGGTGTGCACGCTATCACTTTCACACACATGGGGAGAGCAGAGATCTATTAAAGCACTTGAGTAGCAAAGTAAATCTATATTACAAAGCTCATGATCTCAATAAGATCTCACATAGAGAGAGAGATGAACACATAGCTACCGGTAGAACCCTTAGCCTCGAGGAAGAATTACTCCCTCCTCATCATGGGAATCAGCAACGGCGATGGAGATGGTGGTGGAGATCGATGGAGATGGCGGTGAAGATGGTGAAGAGGCGGCGGGGGCGCGGAGGACTCCTTCCCCGCCGCTGGTATCACAGAGGAGCACCGCACCTTAGCGCCCTTCCTTCATGGCTTCTTGGGAGCCCTTCCCCATGGAGATGGGATCCATGGGTGAGGAAAAAACATGGCTTTGGTGGCTGCAAATTCGTGGGTGGAGGTTTCTCACACGAATTAGGTTTCCTCTCTTTATATAGCTTCTCGGATTCCCGTCACCCCATCTTGGGCTGCAGTAAATCTGGCCTAGCGGGCCCATCCAGACTCGGAATCAGCTAAATTTTATGTCCAGGACATTTGTCGCGAAATTTTCAACAACTTTGTAGTTTAAGAGTTTTCCGTTTGACATCGTCTTTGACCTGACACGTGACTATCTTCAAAAAGAGTTCTTAGACAGATTTCTGAAAAATCCCAATTTGACTCCAACAAGGTTTCCACTTGTATTCTTGGTAATTCCTACACATCAAAGTGTAAAACAAGAACATTGTGCACTTTTGCAACTATTAGGAGGTTAGTCCAAATAAATCATAAAATTTATATAAAAAGGAGTATCAAAAGCATATTATTAGCATAAAACCATCAAAAAATATAGATACGTTATCGACATATCAACCTGCGGGCAAAAACAGCATGAAATCGAGGCAAGCCGTAGCCTCGAGGAGCGCAACAGTGATGACGAACTTGTGCAAGAGCACAACTCTCGGCGCATGGCTATGCCGGTGAAGCCTGCGCCAAATCCGAAGTGCCTGTGAAGAAGCTGGTGATGAAGTAGTCATCACCACCCAGGTCAGTGGCAGCATTTGAGTCGGACGAGGAGACCGATGAGGAGGAGTCCGAGGTTACAACCAAGATTCCGGAGGATCCAAATCCAATTATGGAAACGGTGGCCATGGATGCAGTCGTGGAATCAACAATTCCACTCGCCACGATCGTGCTGACAGTCTCGGTGACCCCTGAGCCAGGGACTGCTGCAACCACAGGGTTGGAAACCCCGCCGCTAAAGGAGGTGCCTGTATCTTCCGGGCCGGAGATTCCTGTAGCCGCAACATCGACGTTGAAGAAGCATGTGGTGTTGTGGGCCGCGAGTGTGTATGAGAAAGGGCTCACGCGTCGGTTGGGCCCAGAGATGGAGAAGCCTGCCTACATCAGCTCCGACCTGCATGTCCTGCCTATCGCCAAGTAAGTTCGTGGCGCTTTGTTTCTTGTTCTTGGCATGTTCTTATATCATCGGGTCGCTGATCGTGTTGATCTCATAGGTCTGGCGTCAAGAAGATCAGCCGCCCTTTAGTGGCCAAGGTTCCACCAGTAGACACTGAGGAGGAGGAGGTCGACCCTTCCAAGAAGAGGAAGGTCATCACAGTCGAGGCACCGGGTGAGGGCGCGAAGAAAAGGAAGGAGGGCGACTCCGCTACCGTGGCGAATGAGGATGTAGGGAAGGGTGTTCCACCATTCCTACTGAAGATAAAGTGGTCGCCAACTCAGAGCCGAGTAAACCGACCATGCCAACATAGGCGCCCGTGCCTGCAGCCAGCGCCCCAGCAGCGGTGGCTACAACGTTCCCTCACTTCATGGCGAGAGCCTTTGCCACGACTACTGGAACGCAATCGCCACAGGTTCCTGAGGTTGTTAATGGCGACGTCGGGGAGCGAGGCGGGCGTACATCGTTCATGGTTCCTTCAGCGGATGCCAGCAAGCTTCACAACATGTTAGGTGCTGCTATCCAGGTATGTCCAGTCCCCGAGGATCTAGTCGCTGAATTTCAGCGGCTAGATGCTTAGAACTTTAGTCGTCCAGTCCCCGAGGGTCTAGTCACTAAATTTCAGCGGCTGGACACTCAGAACTTTCATCGTCCAGTCCCCGAGGGTCTAGTTGCTGAATTTCAGCGGCTAGACAGTCCAAACTTTGTCCAGTACCCGAGGGTCTAGTCGCTGAATTTCAGCAGCTAGACACTCAGAACTTTCATCGTCCAGTCTCTTATTATTTTACTGTCTTAAGGGCCTGCAGAGGGAATCGTCCGATCGACAGGTCGTGAAGGAACGCCTGGAACACGACTTGCAGATCGCGCAGGAGGCCAACCGGCGACTCCAAGTGACTGCTGGTGAGTTGTTTTTCTCTTGATAAATTTGGACTTTTGATATTGTGCAAAGATTGAACTGAGGTCCTATTTTCCTTTAGATGATCTCCCCGCTACGAGTGCCAAGGCCCGTGAGGGCTATGTTCCGGTCGCCGAGCTAGAGACTGCGAAGGCAACGTTGGCCACGGCGGAGGAACGAGTCGTCTTGTTGATGAAGGAGCTGGAGGCGACAAAAGCTTTGATGATCTCTTCTGAAGACAGGGCCAAGGCCGTGGTCACTGTAGTGGAGGAGGAGCGAAAGGCCTTTGACTCGATCATCCGTGGGTTGCAGGATAAGCTGGCAGCACTTGAGAAGTACGTGACAGAGAACTTCCACAAACTCCTTGGTGAGTATCGCTTTCTTCTGCTCCTTCTTTTGTTGTGTGTGGCGAGTCCCCGAGCGGACGAGTCCCCGAGCGACTGTGCTGTCATTATTCCTCTTTCTCGTGATCTTGATTTTCTAACATTGCATCTGTAATAGATCAGAGCGACCCAGTGGTGCAGACATTTGACGCCACGCGGTGCGTGGCTGCGGTAGTGAACGCGGCTACCGCCTCGACGTTGTGCGTCTAGGCTGTTCTTCAAGGAATCTTTCGCACCGAGGTTATTCTTGGGGGGCTGACAAAGGTTTGGCGCTACCTTGAGGGGGCGCTTGTAGTCGTCGAGTGGATGGCGCAGTCGACCTTTCGTCGTGGGGCGACTATGGCGCTGAGTCTTGGGGTCGCGCACTTTCCCAAGGACTTTGACCTTGACGATGTCACCAGCGGGTATCCCTCGGTGACTGGATCGTTGGAGATCGTGGAAGTGCTCAGGTTGACCGCCAAGGCCGCTCCGTTTGCGGAGCGAGTATTAGCAATGGGTGATCTGCTGCCATACCAGGAGACAGTGGTGGCGCCAAGCGACTCCAAACCAGAGTACCGTGACTTGAAGTCGGAGCATCCCTTCCCGTCGTCATTGGAGAAGTAGTTGATGACATACCCGTTGAATCCTTGGGAGCCATATGTCCAGGTCAAGGGTGATGGCGGTGCCTTCTCGTCGGAGCCTGCAAAATAAGCGATTGCCCTGAGACATTTTGTAAGTTATGGTGACTACACGCTTTTGTAATGTATCGTAATGGTGAACAAGATATTTGTCACTGAAGTAGAAAAGTAAATCAACTCGTAGTGCTTTGTGATTTTTGTTTGTTTGTATTTTTGGTTGAGCGAGTCCCCGAGCACGTCCACCCGTTAGTAGGGTTGACCTCGCGTGTATGTATGTTGGTTTGTATTAGGCTGTTAGGTTAACCGGAGTCGACTTGCCAGGCATCGTGGAACCAGTCACTTGGCGACCCCAAGGGGTGCTCTGTACTTGGCCGTTTTCTCGGACGTGGCCTTGCTTGGTTAAGCGAGTCCCCGAGCGTGGTACTTAGCAGTTCTAGTCGCATGCCCAAGGTAGGTGAGGATGTTTGTATATTGTTTGTAACGTGTCGCCCCCTGCCTTGGAAAGGCAGTCGCGTGGCAAGTCCAAGCCAGGCTCTCATACTTGGTGCGTTCCCGAGCCGCGTGAGGGTCGTTTTTGGTGAGTCCCCGAGCGTGGTACTTGACCTTTCGAGTCGCCATGTGTGGGGATGGGGAGGACGGATTTTTTGTGAGAAGCGTGTTCAGTTGTCTTGGTGGTAGGCCAGTCGAGCGAGGTGGCTCCGATGGTGGCTCCAGGGTGGCATTTTCGTGGACGGTGCAAGACCTGGATATTTTTGGTGCCCTTGTGTTGCACTACTTAGCCGTGCTGGTCGCTCGACCAAGGGTTGACTTCCGTGTGTAGCATATTGCTAAGTGTACAAGTGCGATTGGCACAAGAAGATGGCGAGTAGACACAATTTGTGCGATCTGATTTTATTTCATCATATAGCAGCTGAGTACAAGTTTTAGTTCTATGTATAGAACTTGCGGAGGAGATTTACATTCCATGGCCGCCCAACATCGAGCTGGCCATCACCTCGTATATCTATGAGGTAATAGGCGTCATTGCCAAGGACGCGCCCTATGGCGAATGACCCCTCCCATGGGGGAGAAAGCTTGTGCATGCCCTTCTTGTTCTGGATCAGTTACAGGACCAGGTCACCTTCCTAGAGGGTGCGAGTCTGGACTCAGCGGCTGTAGTAGCGACAAAGTCCCTGCTGATAGATTGCGGTGCGAGAGCAAGCTAAGTCGCGAGCTTCGTCGAGCTGGTCGATCCCGTCTTGGCGGGCAATATCATTGTCTTCCTCCGCGTAGTTGACGACCCGGGGCGAGTCATGCTCTAGATCGGTTGGCATGACGGCCTCGGCACCGTACACCATGAAGAAGGGTGTAAACCCTGTTGAGCGGTTGACGGAAGTGCGAATGCCCCATATCACAAAGGGGATCTCTTCGACCCAGCATCTAGTGGTTCGCTCGAGGGGGACCTATAGTCGCGGCTTGAGTCCGTGGAGGAATCTTTGGTTGGCGCGCTCTGCTTGGCCATTCGACTCCGGGTGGGCGACTGAGGCAAGGTCGAGTCGTATGCCGTGTTCCTCACAAAAATCAGCCATGGCACCCTTGGCGAAGTTGGTGCCATTGTCCGTGATGATGTTGTGCGGGTAGCCGTACCGGTAGATGAGCTTGCGGAGGAACTTGGTGGCGGTCTTGTTGTCGCAATTCTTGATTGGCTTGGCCTCTACCCATTTGGTGAACTTGTCGACTGCAACCAGGAGGTGGGTGTAGCCAGATGGGGCTTTTTTGAACAACCCACCATGTCGATGCCCCATACGGCGAATGGCCAGGTGACGGGGATGGTCTTGAGGGCCGAACGAGGGATATGGGTCTGGTTGGCGTACTTCTGGCACCCAACACATTGTTGGGCGATGTCAATGGTGTCGGCATGCGCGGTGAGCTAGTAGAAGCCGTGTTGCATGGCTTTGGCGACTAGCGGCCGGGCACCGACGTGATGGCCGCAGTCGCCAGCGTGGATGTCTTGGAGGATCTTGCATCTTCCTATGGTTGAATGCAACGCTAGAACACGCCGGTCATGCTGCGCTGGTGGAGCTTGCCGTTGATGACGACGAAGGATTTGCAGCATTGCACTATCATTCGTGCCTCCGTTTCATCCGAAGGTAGGATCTTGTGCTCGAGGTAGGCGAGGTATGGTGCGGTCCAGTCGCTAGGCTCCGAAATCATGGCGACCAGGGCCGGCTCGGGTTGCAAAGGTATCTCGATGTTGATCTCCTTTGGTGGGGAGACCGAAGGCTTGTGGATGATGTCGAGGAAGACGCCCGCAGGTGGTGTTTGGCGAGCCAATCCGATGCGGGAGAGCATGTCAGCCTCCTTGTTCTTGCGCCTATCGATCCACTCGACGGAGTAGCCGGCGAAGTGGCCCCCAGCTGGTCCACCACTTGGCGGTATGCTATCATGGTGGGGGAGACAGCGTCGCATGTATCGGTGACTTGTGCGGCGACGAGGTTGGAGTCGCCGTAGCACCGTAGGTGATTGACGTTCATCTCCTTGGTAGCCCGCATGCCGTGAAGGAGGGCCTCATATTCGGCCATATTGTTGGTGTAGGGCGTGAAGTCGAGGTGTAGCACGTATCGGAGCTTGTCGCCTTTGGGGGAGGTGAGTACGATCCTAGCCCCCGTGCCATCCGCGTTCTTGGACCCATCGAAGTGGAGTGACCATTAGTGGAGATAGGGCAGTTTCTCCAGCTGTTGTGCTTCTTCCCAGTCAGCGAGGGAAATTAGCCAAGGCATGCGACTTGATTGCTTTGCGTGGCTCGTACTTGATGTTGTGGACGCCAATTTCAACGGCCCACTTGGCGACTCGCCTAGTCGCCTCGCGATTGCGGATGATGTCTTGCAATGGCGTGGAGGAGACAACCGTGATGGGGTGCTCCTGGAAGTAGTGTGGCAGTCGTCACTGGGCTCTAAAGACCGCATACACCAGTTTCTGGTACTGCGGGTAGCGCTGCCTTGAGTCCGTTAAGACCTCGCTGATGTAGTAGACCGGGCGCTGTACGGGATCTCCTTGCCCTCTTCTGGTCGCTCGACAACCATCACGGTGTTGACGACTCGAGTAGAGGCCACGACGTAAACGAGCATTGGCTCTTTGTCGACTGGGGCGGCGAGCAGTGGTGTTGCGAGCAGTACTTCCTTGAGCGCTTTGAGCGCGTTGTCCGCTTCTTAATCCCATTGGAAAGTGGGGTTCTTGCGCATCAGGCAGTAGAGGGGCATTGCTTTCTCACCGAGCCGGGGGATGAAGCGATTGAGAGCCGCGACTCGCCCAGCCAGCTTCTGGATGTCGCGCAGGCACTCGGGTTTTCTGAGTCGCACTATGGTGTCGATCTTGGTGGGCTTTGCTTCAATGCCTCCCTTGGAGAATACGTACCCCAGGAGTTGTCCAGTGGGTACGCCGAAGGTGCACTTCCCCGGGTTGAGCTTGATCTTGTACTTCCACAGATTTGCGAAAGTTTTGGCCAAGTCAGCGAGCAGGTCGCTCTGGCGAGTTGACTTCACCACCATGTCGTCGATGTAGACGTGGATGTTGCGGCCAATTTGGTTCACAAGACACTCCTGCATGCATCGTTGGTAGGTCACGCCGGCATTCTTAAGGCCGAATGTCGTAGCAGTGTAGCAGAAGGCGCCGAATGGCGTGATGAACGTTGTTTTCTCCTCGTCCTCGACCACCATATTGATCTAGTTGTAACCAGAGTACGCGTCGAGGAAACACAACAACTCCGACCCCGTGGTCGAGTCGATGATCTGGTTGATGCGGGGGAGGACAAATTCCTCCTTCGGGCAGGCATTGTTCAAGTTGTTGTAGTCGATGCATATTCTCCAAGTGTTGTTCTTCTTCAAAACCAGGACTGGGTTTGCCAGCCACTTGGAGTACTTGATTGGCCGAATGAAACATACAGCGAGTAGACGCTGCACTTCTTCGGCGATTTCTCGGCAGCGCTCTTCATTGAAGGGTTGCAACAACTTCTTCACTGGTCGCGCTTTGGGGTTGGCATTGAGTTTGTGCTTAGCGAGCTCCCTCGGGACACCAGGAATGTTAGATGGCTTCCATGCGAAGATGTCACGATTCTCACGTAGGAACTCAATGAGCACACTTTCCTATGTGAGGCTCATGTTGGTCCCGATGGTGACCTTCTGGCTGAGTCGCCCGGGACAAGCTCGATGATGCGGGTGTGCATGGAGGCCTTGAATACCGCTCCCCCGGAGTTCCCCGAGGTGGGCTTCTTCAGGATGATGGGGTTGTCCTTATCAACGTTGCTCACGTATTTCGCGAGCTCGTCCGTGTGGTTGGTTTCTATAGCGATGACAGTGTCGGTGAGCTCGGCGCCTTTGTCCTCGCACTCCACAACCATGTCGGGGTCGCCGTGAACCATGATGACGCCTCTTGGCCCGGGGAGCTTCATCATGTTGTAGGCATAGTGTGGGGTCGCCATGAATTTGGCGAATGCCTGGCGCCCCAAGACGCAGTGGTAGGGGCTGTGGAAGTTCACCAACTCGAAGACGATCCGCTCTGTGCGGAAGTTCGCTGGTGTGCCAAAGGTAACTGGCAGCATCACCTTGCCGATTGGAAACGCCTTTTGACTGGGGACGATGTCATGGAAGGTGGTGATAGTCGACTCGATCATCAACTCAGGGAGGTGTAGCCTCTTGAATGTGTCCAAGTACAGGATGTTGATGGAGCTTCTGCCATCCATCAGCGTCTTGGGTAGCCAGTAGTCGGCCACTTTGGGCCTGACCACCAAGGCGACTCGCCTTAGATATTCCATCCTGGGCGCGTGATCTTGGCGACTCCAGGTGATGCTTTTCTCGGACTAGTTGAGGAAGCAGGGAATGTCGACCTGGGTCACCGCATTGAAGGCGACAGCACGAGCGAGCATCTTCTTCTCGCGTCTGGTGCCGAGCCTAGTGAACGTGTGCAGCAAGCCGACGATGTTGCCGAACCTGTCAGTATTGATGTTGTCCCTTGGTGGGTCTTTGTTGGGGTCCTCTCTTGCTTGCCTTGCCTTCTCGATCTCCTTCAGAGAGTGAAAGTCGGCGGTGGTGTGAGTGACAGGCTTCCCCTCTCTGCTATGCTAGACACAGGGCTAGTTGAGTAGGGCGACAGGGTCGAATTTTGGCCTTGCCGTGTTGTTTGCGTGGTAGTTCCCGCTGTCACGGTAATTCCCTCCATTACGGCAGAAGTTCTTCAGGTCGCGTTATCCGTAGCCAGCGTTGGCGACAAAGTTGACTCGCCCAACACTGTGGCACTTGCTAGTGACGCGAGTGTTGCTGTAGCGCATGTCACACTGCCGCTCGTTGTCGTTGCCACCGGTGCGGCGTCTTCCCCCCGACTCGTCGTCAGAGTCTTGGTTGGGGTCTTCCTCCGTGTAGGACTTGGCGATCTCGAGGAGGTCGGGGATGTTGTCAAGCATCTGATAGACCCTCTTGATCTTGTCGACCAGTTACCGGCACGCATTCTTGAAGCAGTGGATCACCGTGTCCGGGTGGATGCCAGAGGCATTGATCCATAGGTCTTGTCACCGCTGGACCCAATGGCGAGTCAACTCGCATTGTCCCTAGAAGAAATGCTCCAAGTCCTTGATGGTGGTGGCGCAGGTGTAGGAACCCTCAAAGTGCCTGACGAAGGCCTCTCGCATGTCCTCCCACGAGTCGATCCTGTCCACGAGGAGGGTGTTGATCCATTGTCGGGTCGCTCACTCCATCATCCGGGGAAGGTAGCGAGCGGCGAGCATGTCGATATGGCCGGTGATCCCCATCGCCATGAGGTATGTGTCGAGCCATACCGCTAGGTCATATGTTGGGTCGTACTTCTCGATCTCGTTTGGCGCCTTGAAGTTCGATTGGTACTTTTCGCCTCGGGTCATTGGTCCAAAGCACTGCAGGCCGATTCGGCTGAGTGAGCCCCTTGGCTCCAGCTCACCATGGTTGGTGAGGGTGTGCCTCATATCGTGTGGCTAGCCATCTCGCCAAGCCTGGTTGTTGACGATGTGGGTCCGTGCGCCGATCGGTTGGCCATTAGCGGCGACCGTGTTGTTCGCGGGTCGCGGCTCGTTGGTGGAGAGCGCTGGATTCGTGGCCCGTGGTTGGAGTTGCAGGGGCTCGGGCGGTGGGCAGCTCAGAGTGTTGGCGACCATTGGGCGGCTGCTTGAGGCCGCCCTGCTCCCTGATGAACGGGAGTACATCCGTCCCCGCGGGTCGACTCCCGCGGCTTGCTGCTCGACGGCCCTGGCGAGTAGGGCCTGGGCATACTGGATCTGTAGCACTCCCTCTCCCTGGATGTTGAGGTTGGAGTACAACGGGAGCCCGTTGGCGTCGCGGGCTGATGGCGAGATGATGATCCGCGGTTGATCCGGAGGAGGTGTGCGTCCTAGGGGTGGCGGTGGAGCTCCAGTCGCAGGTGCCCTAGGTGGTGGGCAGTTGCTGCCGCCAGGCAGCGCGTTCTTGTAGAACTCGCGCTCGGCCGCGCCAGCAGGGTCGTTCTCATCGTTGAAGTTCAGGACACGGCCCTGGATGCTGGAATTCAAGCGGGTCCTAATGCGGCGTTGGTGGTAGACCGACAGCTCCTGTGCCGTCTCCCGCTCGAGGCGGAACTTCTCGCGCTTGGCCTGCTCCTTCCGTGTCACCTCCTCCAGTCACAAGCGGGCTTCTTCGACCTCCGTCGCCATCGTGGTTGGCGGGATCATCGTGGAGAAGGGATCTGGCGTGGTATTCGCTCTGCCCGCCATGTAGATCATGTTGAAGCGATTGGATCTGGCATGGAAATCCTCGGGGGACTCCGACCCGGAGTCGAAATTAAAGATCCCGAGGATGGAGGGGTCCTCGAAATCCTTAGGGTTCGAGACTCGTGTGATGGAGTCTTCACACGATGCGTCGGTGATGGATCCGGCGACCGAGACAGGGTTCGCCGAATCGGTGTCGTCGTGGAGGGCCGCGTTGTCAGTTCTGGCCGTGTTGCTGGCGGCCAAGTCGTACTCGGAGGCGAGGTGGCTGATGGAGCGGATCTATCCCTCTGAGAGTAGATCGTGGCATGGCGGCGACCCGCCGATGATCACCGTCCCCGCCGGGTCGACGGTGTCCGTGAAGCCGACGAACAGATTGATGGTGCCGACCGACATCTCTGCATTGTGCGTGATCGGGCGCGACACCGGGATGTAGCTGCTAGGAAGGATCTGAAGGATCCCACCGCTGGCAATCATGCGGCCAGTGGCGATCGGCCGATCGATTGGCGAGTAGGGTCTCACCGCAGAACTCAGGCCAGACCGACCATTCCCCACGGTGGGCGCCACTATCGTGGGAATGACCACGACAGTCGCTACCAAGGGTAGCGATTGTAAGGTTTTGGGACAAGAACGGGCAACTATCTGCGGAGTGAGATGAGGGCAAAGACACAGGGATTTACCCAGGTTCGGCCCCGGTAGGGTAAAGATCTATTCCTGTTAGATTGTATTATCGGTGAGTGAGTTACAAGGGTGGCGAGCTCGGAGGCTAGGCAGCGAGTCGCTTGGATGGGGTGTATGATGGAACGTGAGTACAGAGAGTACCCTAGGGAGGCTTATATAGGGGGTGGCTCTCTAGGGTTTACAAATATACAACCGAATTAGTTAGCGACTCGGAGGATTTGACCTAATCCAACTGGGCCTAGCAACGCTTCTGGGCCTCTAGCTTCCAGTCGCCAGGCTTCCTTTCCAATCGCATTCCAGTTGCCGTCCTGCAGGCCCACTCGCAAAGGCCCTAGTCCAGTCGAAACATCCTGCTGGCCATACCCCCTTCGGCATATCCCCATCAACAAGTAAGCAACCTAATCCTAGAGTCTTCAACATGGCAACCCCGGCTAGGTCTTCAAAGCCACGTTCCTCGTCCTCCGCATGCCGTGATGGAAAGCACGGTTCCACCATAACAGTAGAGCAAGAAGTGTGGCATTTGACAGAAGAAGGCACAACGGGACGCGAGTGGCTTCACGTGCTGAGACTTATGCGCATGTCGTCACGAAGCAGCGGCGCGGTGCACGGTGATGCTGCCAAGGACCGCAATGTCTTCATCCACGTCGAACATCAGATGTAGACGTCTGTCGGCAGAAGTTTTTTCTCCTCCTCTAAGCATGTACCAACGGGTTCGACGTACATACCTGTTCGAGAAAAGTGCATAATAAACACAAGCAAGAAATCGTAAGAAAGAGTGAAGGACAATAAAGAAATACAATAAGAACAGAAAAAGGCAAATAGAAAAATCGTACGTTGCGTATGTTTCTAAATATCAAGTTCTAAATATCGAGAAGACGATGAACGTGCGGACCAGTGATTGATGAAGATACTCCGCGGCTGCAATAAAGCGTAGCATGGCATATTAAAAAGTAAGAAATAGCATAAAAGGCGGTAGCGCTTACTCATCGATAATGGCACACAAACTAGACTGGAGTAAAGTTCAACCCAACGTTGGCTAAAGAACAACCATCGTTGGGTCGATCGAGGCTCCCGCCTAGCAATAGGCCATGCAAGAACAGCAGGGAGAGATAAGAAAAGAAGAAATTTACTACATTATATTAGCGAGTGGACCAGGAAGCAGTACTTATAGAGAGGCGGATCCGTAGTTGAGTCGCAGAGTTTGCATGCGCGTGAAGGCTATCATCCATGGAAGCTTATATCCGGCACTTACCAGACCCACATATCGTTTTTGCTGCTAGTGCATGATCTCACTGCGACAACCCACTGCCATCTATAGGATATGCTGCCAGGCTAGAGATAACAATGCCAGGTAGGGTACGAACAGGTCACACAACATGGTATCGCCGCGAGAACTCGTGTCACCTAAAGTCTACGCTGACAGATGCCACAACCACTACAAGAACGTCAGTTCTCGATGGTCCCATGTCCACGAGAAACCGTGGCCAGTGTGGCCTTAAGACGCCACATCGTCTATGCACAACCCTACATCTACGAGAAACCGCAATTGGCAGGGCTTACAGCGCCAAGTCGACTCCTTATGGGACCCATTGCCGCGATAAGGTGCGTCCGTCCATACTGTCTACATCCACATCGGCTCTGCCTGGACCCCATGTCCGCGAGAAAACATCATCACCTAGGTTCTATGGCACCACGTCGGCTCTCGGCGGGCCCATGCCCGCGATTATCTGTGGCCGGCATGGGCTCACGCTACCACGTCAGCTCTCAGCGGGCCCCGTGAAAGAACATTTCATGATCTCCATTATTTTGAGTGTTAGATAACAATGCCAAGGATTATTTAACTGGGTGTCTAGTGCTGTTGGGGGGATACCACCAGGTAGAGAGAATATCATTTTGCGGCCCGAAAGTTGGGGTGGCCAGACAATGCGGTACCCAAGTTGATTTTTATCACCGCGATTCGAAAAGTTGGGACGCCAATTGTTGAGAGGGGTCTTTCGAGTGAATGATGGCCAAACCCAATATTTTCAAATCGCGCCCGTTAAGTCAGGATATTCCGTTACACTAGTTCCTGCTGTGCCCCACCTTTGCCGGTCACTCTTCTTAGCCACCCTGCACGTGTCGTAGGGGCAAATCTATTACTGTACTTTCCTAACTCTCGACATTGAATCTTGCTGCGGCGGCGGCGGTCCCTTTTCTTCCCTTCCCCGACCCTAAATTTGCCGGCGGCAAAGGACCTTTTTTCTCCCTCCCTCGACACTGAATCCGGCGACGGCGTCCCAACATGTCTTGCAAGGCGAAGGTTGTAGCTACGTCGCCGACTGAAAAGGGTCCGTCGAGGCCCAAGTCTGGGGCTCAACGCATAGCAGCGGCGAGGTCTTCAGCCCCGGTTAGCGAGGAGGCCAACAAGGATTCTGCTCCCAAGGTACCTACGAGCAGCGGGTTGAAGAGAAAAGCAAGGCCGGCGGCGGATTGTTCGGGTCCGGTGGGCGGATGCAGCACTTAGATCTCGAAGAAAAAACCCCGGAGAAGAGTGAGAGGTGAATTTTTCTTATATGTGCCTTATCTTGCAAGTAGATTAGTTACGGCATAATAGAATCGAATGAACTGAAATGTTCCCCTTTTAATCAAATTAGGCACAACTTTGATACAAGGGACCTATATGAGTTCATAGTTCATGTTCGGCAGTACACTTCAAAGCTTGATTTTGGTTGCGAGAGGGTTGTGTTCGGGCAAGATGTGCATCTGCTTGTGAATTGCAAAGAGGTTATGTTTGTTTCCCAGCTGGTAGATATGCTTGCCGCTAGAATTCCCTGGGGTTCTAGATAGAGGACAAAATTGGTGTGGCGCAACATGAATGATACCTATCAGCAAATTGAGCACTCCCATGAGCTTAGAATGGTTTGGGAGTGTTGTGCAGCTGACCTAAGGTGAAATTCGAAGCGATGATTGATGATATGTATGCATATGCTGGAGATCTTGCCGCCAGAGCTTCTACTCCTAAAGAATACGGACCAATAGATGCTGATCTAGATAAGTTCAGTATACGCATAGAGGTGGATTCATACATGGCAAAACTTGATGAGGGAGTTAATAAGCCAGTTTCGTCATGTACTATGGAGATCACTGTCGATTCCAAAAACATAACTCTTGATGAAATGAGAGAGATGATCGGTAAGGAAATCAGTATTGGCCCTAAGCAGATGGCAAAAATCCGGTGGTGGCATCATAAGAAGCAGCAATTCATAGATGTTTTGGATACTGAAGATCTTATCCAGATTATGCGGCGAAAGAAGCGAACCAGGAAGGTGTTCTTCCTTGGTACCATTTCTGATGTTGTTGAACAGGTTATAGTGGATGTAGATGCCCTTGTAGTGGCTGAACATAATGAGGTGGTCGACGTTGATGAGATCTGATGAGAGCTGCTACCCTGGGCTTGTCATATGGACCGCGGGGTTCCCCTACCTATATTTTTAATATTGACTACTATTGCATTTAGAGTGTGCTTCTGTGATTATGTTTGTTGAGAGATTGCGATATAATGCTGTACGAGCTGTTGAGATTTTCGGACATGTCACTCACTGAAACCATCGTTGTTGTAATAAGACATAAGTACATTGTAGTTGACATGATTATGTTTCTTAAAATGACGACTGCATTTGTTTACATTATTATGTTTGTTGGGACATTGTAATGTAATGTTTTGTGAAACCATGACTGGACTAGTGATGCATAAATACATTGTAGTTGACATGATTATGTTTCTTGAGATGATGTACTGTACTTGTTTCTGTTATTTTGTTTGTTGAGAGACTGTAATGTAATGTTTTGCGAAACCATGACAGAACAAGTGATGTGAAAGTACCTTGTAGTCGACATGATTTTGTTTCTTGAGTTGATGTAATATACTTGTTTCTGTGATTACGTTTGTTGAGAGATTGTAATGTGATGTTTTGTGAAACCATGTTGTGGTTATGTTTGTTGGGAGATTATAATGTAATGTTTTGTGAAACCATGACTAAAGAAGTGTTGCATAAGTACCCTGTAGTTGACATGATTTTGTTTCTTTGGATGATGTAATATACTGGTATGTTTTCATTAGGCAATGAAATTGGGATGGAGGGAGTGCAGGTTTAATATTTGAAATGAGAATGTGCGAAGAGAATCCATATCAGGCAGGAGACAGTAATCCAGGGAAAGGGCATGGTATCCGTTAAACTATTGTAACATGCCAATTTAGTCATTGTTGCAGCGGTAGAAGGGCTGCTCTATCTCTCTCTCTCGCCGACACCGACGCCGTCGCCGTCGCCTGCGACGACGCATTCACCATGCTGTCCTTGAACGGCGAGGAAAACCAGTCGAGTAGCGACAACCTTCTCTCCGACATCGAGTATTCCTTCCATGATGTGAGTTCCTCTGTTTTCTCGGGCTAGGGTTAGGCAATGGTCGATCTGAGCTCCATATGTGCATGCAATCGTGTTCAATTTCAGCTTTGTGTTTACCTATAGGTACCAAGGAAGATCTACGACTCCGAATGGGAGGGCCTAGATATCGATGGAGAAGTGCCATGTGACCGGCTAAAACTGAGGAGATATGTTGCATTCAAAGGCAGTAACACTGGGAGAAGGTTTTTGGGCTGTACAAATCAGGTTTGTTTACATTATGTGCAACTGTGACATGAAGTAAAATGTATCGTGCATGTTCATAACACTATAGTGTGTGTGTTTTTAGGTTGGCCTGGTGTGTAAAGCAGTAGAGTGGGTGGATCTTGAGTGGCCAGATGCACTTAAGAAATGTTTGGCACATTTATGGGAGATGTATGAGTTGGAAAGGTCGGGGAGATTTACTGATGTAAGTGATGCAGCTGAAAAAAATTACAAGCTATCGGTTCAAAATAAGGAGCTGGAACAAGAAATCGAGAATTTGCAGTCAGGGCTAACTAATGGAATCGATGGGAGCTTGGTTGTTGGAACTGCAAAGAAGCTTCAGGATAGTCACATGTTGCTGATTCATAATGCAGAAAAGGAGAGGGATCAGGTCAGGGAAGACAAGAAGAAGCTAGAGTACTGCATTGCGGATCTATTGAAGGAACTGAAGAAGGCGCGCGAGGGTGAACAAGGACAGACTATAGAGGATAAAGGAAATTCGAGATGAATAATTTATGTTGTACCAATGCCTGAAACTAGTTAATTGTAAGACTTGTAGTTGCGCTTTCCGAACTAAGCCAAAACCAATCCTCGAGCAAACTAATTTCAGACGAACACACATATCGTGCATAGAGTTAAGTTCACGCTTACAAAATCACCACTGCAGAGGATAAACCAGGCAGTTCAGTACTAAATAGACATATGTTGTGTTCAAGCGAGCCTGGCCCAGAGCTGTTGCTTTCCTCCCTAAGATTGGCCAGCTCCTTCAAGATTATGTCGTGCTTCAATTTGTAGGTTCCAGCCTCCACGGATTGGAGAATTTTGTCCAGAGACATACGATTTTCCTTCAAGATCCCTTTCATGATCTCCGCTCGCTTCCTAGCCGAGGAGCGACCTTCACTGTAGAAGCCGCCCCGCCGCTTAACTCCTTCAGTTTTGGCACTTGTCGAAAAGGACCACGACTTGACGCAGCTTGGTCAAAGGCCGCTTTGGGAATTCGCTTCTCCTTTGGATTGCTATATTGTCATTTAGCCAGGTCGCCAGGTCCTAGTCGATCTTTTGCCTCTTTCCCTGCAACAAAAATACATAGTATGGTTTGTTCAGTTCACTAGGACAAGCTGGTTAGTTTCCATAATTAACTGAATCGACTAGTGGCACTGTCATAATTTCAAGGAAGAAGCAATCTAGGACTAATCAACATTTTATGAATCGTCTAGTGGCACTATCATAATTTCAATTTCGAAGACAAATAAGATTTATCAACAGTTTAGTGTGCTATGGGTTTTTCCCAATATCACCAAATAGTAGTGGGAGAGTGGCAAACTCATAATGCAGAAACCCATGTCCAGATACATAATGGAAAGAGAACATGGTGTCCATTCATGAATATGAACACCAACACATGTCCAGATAGATAAGGAGTTACCCTAGGATTCTTATTGCACCCTATAATGGGAAGCAGACATGGGAATTGCTCCCTGAACCCTAAACATTACAAAAGGAGAGGAGGACGAACTGGTATTCGTGTCCCCGCTAATGGGAATCAGACTTGGGCATTGCTCCGATATGCCTCCAGACATGCCCTTAGCTCCTCGTTCTCTTTCCGAACACCCTCGAGTACGGTGATCCCTCTGCTCATGTCCGCCTTCATCTCCTTGATCGCATCCAGTAACGGTTCCTGTCATGGTAGGCTCGGATGGTAGCCTTGGTTTCCTCGACGCGTCCTTTGAGTGCCTCGCTGACTTCGTCCTGCAGGAGAATGCACCTTTCCACGAGATTCTTCTTCTCCCCCGTGAGCTCGTTGATTATCTAGATGGCCTGTTCTTGCCTGATCAAGTTACGGTCGAGCACTTTCTGCAGCCTAACGACATCACGTGCAAAATCTAGCGAGATCTCCTTCGCATGTATAATTGCTTATGAGGCTCTTATTAGCTTGGGTGAGGGAGCGTGCAAGCTCATGTTGGTTGGCAATCTTGGAACTGATTGCGACCACCTTCTCACGGTACTTGGCCTTCGATCGCTGCATCATTCATGTTAATTAAAATAGGAATTCTACAATTACACTCCAGGTCCCATGTGAATACTAATACAGATCAAAAAAATCCCCATTGAATCTATTGGCCGCAGTGTTAAAAAATGGACCTGGAGATCTATTCATGACCATGATAAACTAATCCTAATCACAAAAAATCCATAGTGAATCTATGAACAGCGGTATTAAGGAAAGACCAAGAGATCCAGTCATATTCATGAAAACTAATACAACTCGCAAAAGAAGAATAAAACCAATGCAGGGCGGACAACATCTAAGAAATCCACATCATAACTCGCAGAAATAACATCGTGGAGATTTGCTACCTCGCTGAGACATGGAACAGGGACGAACGGGTCCTGCAACGCCTCCGTCATGGTGGATTCGGGCTCCACGGCCGACCTATAATACGTAGAAGAGGAACAGCCAGAAGAAGAAGAAAAACAAGAAGAAGCAGATTAAGATCATGATGGAGAGGGAGATGGAGAAGAAGTAGAATAAGGAGACCGTACCGAGAGGATCCCTTGCCTGCTAGAACATTCGGCCCCATTGTTGGGGGAGATTGGGCCTCGATGAGAGGGTGGGCTTGAGCGGCTGGTAGAGCAAGAAGTGCCTCGTGGCGATTTCTCTCCCTTTTCTCCGCGAGGATCGTCGACCGGCCTCTCCCCCTCCTTAGTGGAGCCATGGCTTGTAGGGTGAGTGTGGCGGCGATAGGAGGAAGGAGATAGTGATTATTAGTGTAGGCGAAGAGTAAGAGTACTTGTCGTAGTCCAGTAGTACTAGTACTATTATACAAGACCACCGTGTACGGTCTACCTTCTCAAAGAAGCCAGGGAGGCAGGGGTAGGGAATTGATGGGACTTGTCTTTATTGTGATGGACACTTCAATGGTCTTCGGTGCCGCCCTAAAATCCAGTATATAATAAGGGGAGTGCGAGCCGGGTGGTCGTAACGGGAATCGGCGTGCACATCCCGCGTGCGTGTGTCACGTGTTGATGGGGCAATGACGCGCGCAAGTGCTGCACGATCACGTGGGCACGTCCAACTCCGTCGAACTCCACATGACAGGCATGCATAGGATATTTACGAGTCTAGAATACGATGTGCCACTTTTGTTGTGATCAAATTATGTTCAATACGTGAGATATTACTTTTTTTTTGATAATCGACAAATGCATGCGTGGACACGATGCACGAAACCGCTGCTCGTCCTTGATCAGATCGGCACCCCACTCTGTGTACCCGCCATTGACCATTCGGAGCAACTACCTCGAGCACGATGCCCCCTCACCGTGGCAATGGCAGGTCCAAGCCGTCCACTGACCGTCCTGCGTCCCCAGCTCTTCGCTGCATCGTCCACGCTCGCGAGTCTCCTGCTGAGGCAGCACATCATGTCCGACCGCGCCAAGATCCATCGACATCGGCACTCGAGGACACCGCAACGTCGAAGCTCGTACCCGCCGCGCAGGAGGAGCGTGGGGTACCTGCAGCGTCGGACGAGCACAATGTAGCAGCCAGGACAGGGGCGCGTGTTGCACCGGCGAGTACGGACAAGAAGAGGAACAAGAAGAAGACCAGGAAGAAGAGAGGAGATAGCTATTTGGACGAGTCCGACTCGGCCAACGAGGAGGCGTTCATCGATCAGTTGGAGGCAGAAGCGGAGGAGAGTGACGTGGACCCGTGGGACTACGAAGAGTAGGAGGAGGAGGACTCTGACGAGGAGATAGCGCGCTTATTCGAGGAAGGGGGCAGCGTCGAGTCCTCAGAGGAGGGCACCGGCGGCCGCGATGGCAGGGACCATGGCATTGACGAAGACGAGGACGAACCAGAAGACGAACATGATGGATTCTTCGAAATATGATCATTTATTTTATTTATTTTAGTTAGATAGATGGATTTTCACTTGTTTATGGGGGCAAAGTATCGGTGGCACGCATAGAGAGGTGGCATGGATTGACCATGCATAAAAAAAGTGGAGAAGGGAGGGGTTATCCTGCCCGTTGGATCACATGGGATCAACGGTTGGTGGAGACGATCCGCGTGACATCTGTGTCAGCCAATCAGGGCATAGCACCCCCCAGAGTGAGCACATGTTTGGGATCTCCACACGTTTGGGCTTTTGTGAGATTTGTGACAGAGAGAGAGGGAAAATCTCTTTTCACAATCCGCCTATGGATCCACCAGTACCATTCAAATGTCATTGCATGTGTGCTCTTTTCACAATCCACCTATGGATCCACCAGTGTCATTGCATGTGTGTTCTTTTTACTAACAACAACCAGAGTCATTGCATGTGTGTTCTTTTCACATACCACATATGGATCCACCAGTGGCATTGCATGTGTTCTCTTTTCACAATCCACCTATGGATCCACCAGTGTCATTGCAGGTGTGTTCTTTTCACTAACAACAACTGGAGTCATTGCATGTGTGCTCTTTTCACAATCCACCTATGGATCCACCAGTGCCATTGCATGTGTGTTCTTTTTACGAACAACAACCAGAGTCATTGAAATGTGTGTTCTTTTCACATACCACCTATGGATCCACCAGTGTCATTGCATGTGTGTTCTTTTCACTAACAACAACCAGAGTCATTGCATGTGTGTTCTTTTCACATACCACATATGGATCCACCAGAGTCATTGAAATGTGTGTTCTCTTCAGAGACCACACATGGATCCACCAGTGTCATTGCATGTATGTTCTTTTCACTAACAACATCTGGAGTCATTACATGTGTGTTCTTTTCACATACCACATATGGATCCACCAGTGTTATTGCATGTGCGCTCTTTTCACAATCCACCCATGGATCCACCAGTGTCATTGCATGTGTGTTCTTTTTAGTAACAACAACCAGAGTCATTGAAATGTGTGTTCTTATCACATACCACCGATGGATCCACCAGTGTCATTGCATGTGTGTTCATTTCACTAACAACAACCAGAGTCATTGCATGTGTGTTCTTTTCACATACCACATATGGATCCACCAGTGTCATTGAAATGTGGGTTCTCTACAGAGACCACACATGGATCCACCAGTGTCATTGCATGTATGTTCTTTTCACTAATAACAACTGGAGCCATTGCATGTGTGCTCTTTTCACAATCCACATATGGATCCACCAGTGTCATTGCATGTCTGTTCTTTTTACTAACAACAACCAGAGTCATTTCATGGTTGTTCTTCTCACATACCACCTATGGATCCACCAGTGTCATTGCATGTGTGTTCTCTTCACAATCCACACATGGATCCACCAATGTCATTGGATGTGTGTTCTTTTTAGTAACAACAACCAGTGTCATTGCATGTGTGTTCTCTTTAGAGACCACACATGGATCCACTAGTGTCATTGCATGTGTTATCTTTTTACTAACAACAACCAGAGTCATCGAAATGTGTGCTCTCTTCAGAGACCACACATGTATCCACCGGTGTCATTGCATGTATGTTCTTTTCACTAACAACAACTGGAGTCATTGCATGTGTGTTCTTGTCACATACCACATATGGATCCACCAGTGTCATTGCATGTGTGCTCTTTTCACAATCCACCCATGGATCCACCAGGGTCATTGCATGTGTGTTATTTTTAGTAACAACAACCAGAGTCATTGAAATGTGTGTTCTTCTCACATACCACCTATGGATCCACCAGTGTCATTGCATGTGTGTTCTTTTCACTAACAACAACCAGAGTCATTGCATGTGTGTTCTTTACACATACCACATATGGATCCACCAGTGTCATTGAAATGTTGTTCTCTATAGAGACCACACACAGATCCACCATTGTTATTGCATGTGTGTTCTTTTTACTATCAACAACCAGAGTCACTGAAATGTGTGCTCTTTTCACAATCCACATATGGATCCACTAGTGTCATTGCATGTGTGTTCTTTTTAGTAACAACCAGAGTCATTGCATGTGTGTTCTTTTCACTAACAACAACTGGAGTCATTGCATGTGTGCTCTTTTCACAATCCACCCATGGATCCACCAGTGTCATTGCATGTGTGTTCTTTTTAGTAACAACAACCAGAGTCATTGAAATGTATGTTCTTCTCACATACCACGTATGGATCCACCAGTGTCATTGCATGTGTGCTCTTTTCATAATCCACCTATGATCCACCAATGTCATTGCATGTGTGTTCTTTTTAGTAACGACAACCGGTGTCATTGCATGTGTGTTCTCTTCAGAGACCACACATGGATCCACCAGTGTCATTGCATGTGTGTTCTTTTTACTAACAACAACCAGAGTCATTGAAATGTGTGTTCTTCTCACATACCACCTATGGATCCACCAGTGTCATTGCATGTGTGTTCATTTCACTAACAACAACCAGAGTCATTTCATGGCTGTTCTTCTCACATACCACCTATGGATCCACCAGTGTCATTGCATGTGTGTTCTCTTCACAATCCACACATGGATCCACCAGTGTCATTGCATGTGTGTTCTTTTTAGTAACAACAACTAGTGTCATTGCATGTGTGTTCTCTTTAGAGACCGCACATGGATCCACCGGTGTCATTGCATGTATGTTCTTTTCACTAACAACAACTAGAGTCATTTCATGTGTGTTCTTTTGACATACCACATATGGATCCACCAGTGTCATTGCATGTGTGCTCTTTTCACAATCCACCCATGGATCCACAAGTGTCACTTCATGTGTGTTCTTTTTTGTAACAACAACCAGAGTCATTGAAATGTGTGTTCTTCTCACATACCACCTATGGATCCACCAGTGTCATTGCATGTGTGTTCATTTCACTAACAACAACCAGAGTCTTTGAATGTGTGTTCTTTTCACATACCACATATGGATCCACCAGTGTCATTGAAATATGTGTTATCTACAGAGACCACACATGGATCCACCAGTTTCATTGCATGTATGTTCTTTTCACTAACAACAACTGGAGTCATTGCATGTGTGCTCTTTTCACAATCCGCATATGGATCCACCAGTGTCATTGTATGTGTGTTCTTTTTAGTAACAACATCCAATGTCATTGCAGGTGTGTTCGTTTCACTAACAACAACTGGAGACATTGCATGTGTGCTCTTTTCACAATCCACCTATAGATCCACCAGTGTCATTGCATGTGTGTTGTTTTTACTAACAACAACCAGAGTCATTTCATTGCTGTTCTTCTCACATACCACCTATGGATCCACCAGTGTCATTGCATGTGTATTCTCTTCACAATCCACACATGGATCCACCAGTGTCATTGCATGTGCGTTCTTTTTAGTAACAACAACCAGTGTCATTGCATGTGTGTTCTCTTCAGAGACCACACATGGATCCACTAATGTCATTGCATGTGTGTTCTTTTTACTAACAACAACCAGAGTCACTGAAATGTGTGCTCTCTTCAGAGACCACACATGGATCCACCAGTATCATTGCATGTATGTTCTTTTCACTAACAACAACTAGAGTCATTGCATATGTGTTCTTTTCACATACCACACATTGATCCACCGGTGTCATTGCATGTGTGTTCTTTTTACTAACAACAACCAGAGTCATTGAAATGGCTGTTCTTCTCACATACCACCTATCTATCAACCAGTGTCATTGCATGTGTTGTCTTTTCACAATCCACCTATGGATCCACTAGTGTCATTGCATGTGTTTTCTTTTTAGTAACAGCAAGCAGTGTCATTGCATGTGTGTTCTCTTCAGAGACCACACATGGATCCACCAGTGTCATTGCATGTGTGTTCTTTTTACTAACAACAACAGAGTCATTGAAATGTGTGCTCTCTTCAGAGACCACACATGGATCCACCGGTGTCATTGCATGTATGTTCTTTTCACTAACAACAACTGGAGTCATTGCATGTGTGTTCTTTTCACATACCACATATGGATCCACCCGTGTCATTACATGTGTGCTCTTTCACAATCCACCTATGGATCCACCAGTGTCATTGCAGGTGTGTTCTTTTCACTAACGACAACTAGAGTCATTTCATGTGTGCTCTTTTCACAATCCACCTATGGATCCACTAGTGTCATTGCATGTGTGTTCTTTTTACTAACAACAACCATAGTCATTGCATGTGTGTTCTTTTCACATACCACATATGGATCCACCAGAGTCATTGAAATGTGTGTTCTCTTCAGAGACCACACATGGATCCACCAGTGTCATTGCATGTATGTTCTTTTCACTAACAACAACTGGAGTCATTACATGTGTGTTCTTTTCACATACCACATATGGATCCACCAGTGTCATTGCATGTGTGCTCTTTTTAGTAACAACAACCAGTGTCATTGCAGGTGTGTTCTTTTCACTAACAACAACTGGAGTCATTGCATGTGTGCTCTTTTCACAATCCACCTATGGATCCACCAGTGTCATTGCATGTGTGTTCTTTTTACTACTAACAACCATAGTCATTTCATGGCTGTTCTTCTCACATACCACCTATGGATCCAGTAGTGTCATTGCATGAGTGTTCTCTTCACAATCCACACATGGATCCACCAGTGTCATTGCATGTGTGTTCTTTTTATGAACAACAACCAGTGTCATTGCATGTGTGTTCTCTTCAGAGACTACACATGGATCCACCAGTGTCATTGCATGTGTGTTCTTTTTACTAACAACAACCAGAGTCATTGAAATATGTGCTCTCTACAGAGACCACACATGGATCCACCGGTGTCATTGCATGTATGTTCTTTTCACTAACAACAACTGGAGTCATTGCATGTGTGTTCTTTTCACATACCACATATGGCTCCACCAGTGTCATTGCATGTGTGCTCTTTTCACAATCCACCCATGGATCCACCAGTGTCATTGCATGTGTGTTCTTTTTAGTAACAACAACCAGAGTCATTGAAATGTGTGTTCTGCTCACATACCACCTATGGATCCACCAGTGTCTTCGCATGTGTGTTCTTTTCACGAACAACAACCAGAGTCATTGCATGTGTGTTCTTTTCACATACCACATATGGATCCACTAGTGTCGTTGAAATGTGTGTTCTCTACAGAGACCACACATGGATCCACCAGTGTCATTGCATGTGTGTTCTTTTTAGTAACAACAATCAGAGTCATTGAAATGTGTGTTCTTTTCACATACCACCTATGGATCCACCAGTGTCATTGCATGTGTGTTCTTTTCACAATCCACACATGGATCCACCAGAGTTATTGCATGTGTGTTCTTTTTAGTAACAACAACCAGAGTCATTGAAATGTGTGTTCTTTTCACATACCACCTATGGATCCACCAGTGTCATTGCATGTGTGTTCTTTTCACTAACAACAACCAGAGTGATTGTATGTGTGTTCTTTTCACATACCATATATGGATCCACCCGTGTCATTGAAATGTATGTTCTCTACAGAGACCACACATGGATGCACCAGCGTCATTGCATGTATGTTCTATTCACTAACAACAACTGGAGTCATTGCATGTGTGCTCTTTTCACAATCCACATACGGATCCACTAGTGTCATTGCATGTGTGTTCTTTTTAGTAACAACAACCAGTGTCATTGCATGTGTGTTCTTTTCACTAATAACAACTGGAGTTATTGCATGTGTGATCTTTTCACAATCCACCTATGTACCCAACAGTGTCATTGCATGTGTGTTCGTACTACTAATAACAACCAGAGTCATTTCATGGTTGTTCTTCTCACATACCACCTATGGATCCACCAGTGTCATTGCATGTATGTTCTTCTCACAATCCACACATGGATCCACCAGTGTCATTGCATGTGTGTTATTTTTAGTAACAACAACAAGTGTCATTGCATGTGTGTTCTCTTCACAATCCACACATGGATCCACCAGTGTCATTGCATGTGTGTTCTTTTTAGTAACAACAACCAGTGTCATTGCATGTGTGTTCTCTTCAGAGACCACACATGGATCCACCAGTGTCATTGCATGTGTGTTCTTTTCACTAACAACAACTAGAGTCATTGCATGTGTGTTCTTTTCACTAACAACAACTGGAGTCATTGCATGTGTGTTCTTTTTACTAACAACAACCAGAGTCATTTCCTGGCTATTGTTCCCACATACCACCTATGGATCCACCAGTTTCATTGCATGTGTGTTCTCTTCACAATCCACACATGGATCCACCAGTGCCATTGCATGTGTGCTCTTTTTAGTAACAACAACCAGAGTCATTGCATGTGTGTACTCTTCAGAGACCATACATGGATCCACCAGTGTCATTGCATGTGTGTTCTTTTTACTAACAAAAGCCAGAGTCATTGAAATGTGTGCTCTCTTTAGAGACCACACATGGATCCACAGGTGTCATTGCATGTGTGCTCTTTTCATAATCCACAACCGGAGTCATTGCATGTGTGTTCTTTTCACATACCACATATGGATCCACCAGTTTCATTGCATGTGTGCTCTTTTCACAATCCACAACTGGAGTCATTGCACGTGTGTTCTTTTCACATACCACATATGGATCCACAAGTGTCATTGCATGTGTGCTCTTTTCACAATCCACCCATGGATCCACCAGTGTCACTGTATGTGTGTTCTTTTTAGTAACAACAACCAGTGTCATTGCATGTGTGTTCTTCTCACATACCACCTATGGATCCACCAGTGTCATTGCATGTGTGTTCATTTCACTATCAACAACCAGAGTCATTGCATGTGTGTTATTTTCACATACCACATATGGATCCACCAGTGTCATTGAAATGTGTGTTCTCTACAGAGACCACACATGGATCCACCAGTGTCAATGCATGTGTGTTATTTTCGCTAACAACAACTGGAGTCATTGCATGTGTGCTCTTTTCACAATCCACACATGGATCCACCAGTGTCATTGCATGTGTGTTCTTTTTAGTAACAACAACCAGTGTCATTGCAGGTGTGTTCTTTTCACTAACAACAACTAGAGTCATTGCATGTGTGCTCTTTTCACAATCCACCTATGGATCCACCAGTGTCATTGCATGTGTGTTCTTTTTACTAACAACAACCAGAGTCATTTCATGGCTGTTCTTCTCACATACCACCTCTAGATCCACCAGTGTCATTGCATGTGTGTTCGCTTCACAATCCACACATGGATCCACCAGTGTCATTGCATGTGTGTTCTTTTTAGTAACAACAACTAGTGTCATTGCATGTGTGATCTCTTCAGAGACCACACATGGATCCACCAGTGTCATTGCATGTGTGTTCTTTTTACTAACAACAACCAGAGTCATTGAAATGTGTGCTCTCTTCAGAGACCACACACGGATCCACCGGTGTCATTGCATGTGTGCTCTTTTTACTAACAACAACCAGAGTCATTGGATGTGTATTCACTTTAGAGACCACACATGGATCCACCAGTGTCATTGAAATGTGTATTATTTTCAACTACCGCCGTTGGCCACAAACAATCGGGACGCAGAACTAACCAGCAACCGCTCTGGGCTTCTAGAAGACCCGATCCCCGATTGTTAGGTGCCATTGGATCGGGGTGCGTGGACGATAGTGATGTCCTTCGCAAGGGCGATCCGCGAGAAGTCTGTTCTGCGAACTGATTTGCCGTGGCAACTACGCTGGGCCTACGTCCTTGCCCTTATCCCCTTAACCTCGGGGCCGAAAATCAGATCGTGTCATTGAAATGTGTGTTCTCTACAGAGAGCACACATGGATCCACCAGTGTCATTGCATGTATGTTCTTTTCATTAACAACAACTGGAGTCATTGCATGTGTGCTCTTTTCACAATCCACATGTGCATCCACCAGTGTCATTGCATGTGTGTTCTTTTTAGTAACAACAACCAGTGTCATTGCAGGTGTGTTCTTTTCACTAACAACAACTGGAGTCATTGCATGTGTGCTCTTTTCACAATCCACCTATGGGTCCACTAGTGTCATTGCATGTGTGTTCTTTTCACTAACAACAACCAGAGTCATTTCATGGCTGTTCTTCTCACATACCACCTATGGATCCACCAGTGTCATTGAAATGTGTGTTCTCTATAGAGACCACACACGGATCCACCATTGTCATTGCATGTGTGTTCTTTTTACTATCAACAACCAGAGTCATTGAAATGTGTGCTCTTTTCACAATCCACATATGGATCCACCGATGTCATTGCATGTGTGTTCTTTTTAGTAACAACCAGAGTCATTGCATGTGTGTTCTTTTCACTAACAACAACTGGAGTCATTGCATGTGTGCTCTTTTCAAAATCCACCTATGGATCCACCAGTGTCATTGCATGTGTGTTCTTTTTACTAACAACAACCAAAGTCATTTCATGTCTGTTCTTCTCACATACCACCTATGGACCCACTAGTGTCATTGCATGTGTGCTCTTTTCATAATCCACCTATGATCCACCAATGTCATTGCATGTGTGTTCTTTTTAGTAACAACAACCAGTGTCATTGCATGTGTGTTCTCTTCAGAGACCACACATGGATCCACCAGTGTCATTGCATGTGTGTTCTTTTTACTAACAACAACCAGAGTCATTGAAATGTGTGCTCTCTTTAGAGACCACACATGGATCCACCTGTGTTATTGCATGTATGTTCTTTTCATTAACAACAACTGGAGTCATTGCATGTGTGTTCTTTTCACATACCACATATGGATCCACCAGTGTCATTGCATGTGTGCTCTTTTCACAATCCACCCATGGATCCACCGGTGTCACTTCATGTGTGTTCTTTTTAGTAACAACAACCAGAGTCATTGAAATGTGTGTTCTTCTCACATACCACCTATAGATCCACCAGTGTCATTGCATGTGTGTTCATTTCACTAACAACAACCAGAGTCATTTCATGGCTGTTCTTCTCACATAGCACCTATGGATCCACCAGTGTCATTGCATGTGTGTTCTCTTCACAATCCACACATGGATCCACCAGTGTCATTGCATGTGTGTTCTTTTTAGTAACAACAACTAGTGTCATTGCATGTGTGTTCTCTTTAGAGACCGCACATGGATCCACCAGTGTCATTGCATGTGTGTTCTTTTTACTAACAACAACCAGAGTCATTGAAATGTGTGCTCTCTTCAGAGACCACACATGGATCCACCGGTGTCAATTGCATGTATGTTCTTTTCACTAACAACAACTAGAGTCATTGCATGTGTGTTCTTTTCACATACCACATATGGATCCACCAGTGTCATTGCATTTGTGCTCTTTTCACAATCCACCCATGGATCCACCAGTGTCACTTCATGTGTGTTCTTTTTTGTAACAACAACCAGAGTCATTGAAATGTGTGTTCTTCTCACATACCACCTATGGATCCACCGGTGTCATTGCATGTGTGTTCATTTCACTAACAACAACCAAAGTCTTTGAATGTGTGTTCTTTTCACATACCACTTATAGGTCCACTAGTGTCATTGAAATATGTGTTATCTACAGAGACCACACATGGATCCACCAGTGTCATTGCATGTATGTTCTTTTCACTAACAACAACTGGAGTCATTGCATGTGTGCTCTTTTCACAATCCACATATGGATCCACCGGTGTCATTGTATGTGTGTTCTTTTTAGTAACAACGTCCTGTGTCATTGCAGGTGTGTTCTTTTCACTAACAACAACTGGAGTCATTGCATGTGTGCTCTTTTCACAATCCACCTATAGATCCACCAGTGTCATTGCATGTGTGTTCTTTTTACTAACAACAACCAGAGTCATTTCATGGCTGTTCTTCTCACATACCACCTATGGATCCACCAGTGTCATTGCATGTGTGTTCTTTTTACTAACAACAACCAGAGTCATTTCATGGCTGTTCTTCTCACATACCACCTATGGATCCACCAGTGTCATTGCATGTGTGTTCTCTTCACAATCCACACATGGATCCACCAGTGTTATTGCATGTGTGTTCTTTTTAGTAACAACAACCAGTGTCATTGCATGTGTGTTCTCTTCAGAGACCACACATGGATCCACTAATGTCATTGCATGTGTGTTCTTTTTACTAACAACAACCAGAGTCATTGAAATGTGTGCTCTCTTTAGAGACCACACATGGATCCACCGGTATCATTGCATGTATGTTCTTTTGACTAACAACAACTAGAGTCATTGCATGTGTGTTGTTTTCACATACCACACATTGATCTACCGGTGTCATTGCATGTGTGTTCTTTTTACTAACAACCAGAGTCATTGAAATGGCTGTTCTTCTCACATACCACCTATGGATCAACCAGTGTCATTGCATGTGTTGTCTTTTCACAATCCACCTATGGATCCACCAGTGTCATTGCATGTGTTTTCTTTTTGGTAACAGCAAGCAGTTTCATTGCATGTGTGTTCTCTTCAGAGACCACACATGGATCCACCAGTGTCATTGCATGTGTGTTCTTTTTACTAACAACAACAGAGTCATTGAAATGTGTGCTCTCTTCAGAGACCACACATGGATCCACCGGTGTCATTGCATGTATGTTCTTTTCACTAACAACAACTGGAGTCATTGCATGTGTGTTCTTTTCACATACCACATATGGATCCACCCGTGTCATTACATGTGTGCTCTTTTCACAATCCACCTATGGATCCACCAGTGTCATTGCAGGTGTGTTCTTTTCACTAACGACAACTAGAGTCATTTCATGTGTGCTCTTTTCACAATCCACCTATGGATCCACTAGTGTCATTGCATGTGTGTTCTTTTTACTAACAACAACCATAGTCATTGCATGTGTGTTCTTTTCATATACCACATATGGATCCACCAGAGTCATTGAAATGTGTGTTCTCTTCAGAGACCACACATGGATCCACCAGTGTCATTGCATGTATGTTCTTTTCACTAACAACAACTGGAGTCATTACATGTGTGTTCTTTTCACATACCACATATGGATCCACCAGTGTCATTGCATGTGTGCTCTTTTTAGTAACAACAACCAGTGTCATTGCAGGTGTGTTATTTTCACTAACACCAACTAGAGTCATTGCATGTGTTCTCTTTTCACAATCCACCTATGGATCCACCAGTGTCATTGCATGTGTGTTCGTTTTACTACTAACAACCAGAGTCATTTCATGGCTGTTCTTCTCACATACCACCTATGGATCCACTAGTGTCATTGCATGTGTGTTCTCTTCACAATCCACACATGGATCCACCAGTGTCATTGCATGTGTGTTCTTTTTAGGAACAACAACCAGTGTCATTGGATGTATGTTCTCTTTAGAGACTACACATGGATCCACCAGTGTCATTGCATGTGTGTTCTTTTTACTAACAACAACCAGAGTCATTGAAATGTGTGCTCTCTTCAGAGACCACACATGGATCCACCGGTGTCATTGCATGTATGTTCTTTTCACTAACAACTGGAGTCATTGCATGTGTGTTCTTTTCACATACCACATATGGATCCACCATTGTCATTGCATGTGTGCTCTTTTCACAATCCACCCATGGATCCACCAGTGTCACTGCATGTGTGTTCTTTCTAGCAACAACAACCAGAGTCATTGAAATGTGTGTTCTTCTCACATACCACCTATGGATCCACCAGTGTCATTGCATGTGTGTTCTTTTCATGAACAACAACCAGAGTCATTGCATGTGTGTTCTATTCACTAACAACAACTGGAGTCATTGCATGTGTGCTCTTTTCACAATCCACAAACGGATCCACTAGTGTCATTGCATGTGTGTTCTTTTTAGTAACAACAACCAGTGTCATTGCATGTGTGTTCTTTTCACTAACAACAACTGGAGTCATTGCATGTGTGCTCTTTTCACAATCCACCTATGGACCCACCAGTGTCATTGCATGTGTGTTCTTACTACTAATAACAACCAGAGTCATTTCATGGCCGTTCTTCTCACATACCACCTATGGATCCACCAGTGTCATTGCATGTATGTTCTTCTCACAATCCACACATGGATCCACCAGTGTCATTGCATGTGTGTTCTTTTTAGTAACAACAAACCAGTGTCATTGCATGTGTGTTCTCTTCACAATCCACATATGGATCCACCAGTGTCATTGCATGTGTGTTCTTTTTAGTAACAACAACTAGTGTCATTGCATGTGTGTTCTCTTTAGAGACCACACATGGATCCATCAGTGTCATTGCATGTGTGTTCTTTTCACTAACAACAACTAGAGTCATTGCATGTGTGTTCTTTTTACTAACAACAACGAGAGTCATTTCATGGCTGTTCTTCTCAAATACCACCTATGGATCCACCAGTTTCATTGCATGTGTGTTCTCTTCACAATCCACACATGGATCCACCAGTGCCATTGCATGTGTGCTCTTTTTAGTAACAACAACCAGAGTCATTGCATGTGTGTACTCTTCAGAGACCATACATGGATCCACCAGTGTCATTGCATGTGTGTTCTTTTTACTAACAACAGCCAGAGTCATTGAAATGTGTGCTCTCTTTAGAGACCACACATGGATCCACCGGTGTCATTGCATGTGTGCTCTTTTCATAATCCACAACTGGAGTCATTGCATGTGTGTTCTTTTCACATACCACATATGGATCCACCAGTGTCATTGCATGTGTGCTCTTTTCACAATCCACAACTGGAGTCATTGCACGTGTGTTCTTTTCACATACCACATATGGATGCACCAGTGTCATTGCATGTGTGCTCTTTTCACAATCCACCCATGGATCCACCAGTGTCACTGCATGTGTGTTCTTTTGAGTAACAACAACCAGTGTCATTGCATGTGTGTTCTTCTCACATACCACCTATGGATCCACCAGTGTCATTGCATGTGTGTTCATTTCACTAACAACAAGCAGAGTCATTGCATGTGTGTTCTTTTCACATACCACATATGGATCCACCAGTGTCATTGAAATGTGTGTTCTCTACAGAGACCACACATGGATCCACCAGTGTCAATGCATGTGTGTTCTTTTCGCTAACAACAACTGGAGTCATAGCATGTGTGCTCTTTTCACAATCCACACATGGATCCACCAGTGTCATTGCATGTGTGTTCTTTTTAGTAACAACAACCAGTGTCATTGCAGGTGTGTTCTTTTCACTAACAACAAATGGAGTCATTGCATGTGTGCTCTTTTCACAATCCTATGGATCCAACAGTGTCATTGCATGTGTGTTCTTTTTACTAACAACAACCAGAGTCATTTCATGGCTGTTTTTCTCACATACCACCTCTAGATCCACCAGTGTCATTGCATGTGTGTTCTCTTCACAATCCACACATGGATCCACCAGTGTCATTGCATGTGTGTTCTTTTTAGTAACACCAACCAATGTCATTGCATGTGTGTTCTCTTCAGAGACCACACATGGATCCACCAGTGTCATTGCATGTGTGTTCTTTTTACTAACAACAACTAGAGTCATTGAAATGTGTGCTCTCTTGAGAGACCACACACGGATCCACCGGTGTCATTGCATGTGTGCACTCTTTACTAACAACAACTAGAGTCATTGGATGTGTATTCACTTTAGAGACCACACATGGATCCACCAGTGTCATTGAAATGTGTATTATTTTCAACTACCGCCGTTGGCCACAAACAATCGGGACGCAGAACTAACCAAAGAACCGCCTGGGCTTCTAGAAGACCCGATCCCCGATTGTTAGGTGCCATTGGATCGGTGCGTGGACGATAGTGATGTCCTTCGCAAGGCGATCCATGAAGTCTGCGAACTGATTTGCAACGGTAACGCTGGGCCTACGTCCTTGCCCTTATCCCCTTAACCTCGGGGCCAAAAATCAGATCGTGTCATTGAAATGTGTGTTCTCTACAGAGAGCACACATGGATCTACCAGTGTCATTGCATGTATGTTCTTTTCATTAACAACAATTGGAGTCATTGCATGTGTGCTCTTTTCACAATCCACATGTGCATCCACCAGTGTCATTGCATGTGTGTTCTTTTTAGTAACAACAACCAGTGTCATTGCAGGTGTATTCTTTTCACTAACAACAACTGGAGTCATTGCATGTGTGCTCTTTTCACAATCCACCTATGGATCCACCAGTGTCATTGCATGTGTGTTCTTTTTACTAACAACAACCAGAGTCATTTCATGGCTGTTCTTCTCACATACCACCTATGGATCCACTAGTGTCATTGCATGTGTGTTCTCTTCACAATCTACACATGGATCCACCAGTGTCATTGCATGTGTGTTGTTTTTAGTAACAACAACCAGTGTCATTGCATGTGTGTTCTCTTCAGAGACCACACATGGATCCACCAGTGTCATTGCATGTGTGTTCTTTTTACTAACAACAACCAGAGTCATTGAAATGTGTGCTCTCTTTAGAGACCACACATGGATCCACCTGTGTTATTGCATGTATGTTCTTTTCACTAACAACAACTGGAGTCATTGCATGTGTGTTCTTTTCACATACCACATATGGATCCACCAGTGTCATTGCATGTGTGCTCTTTTCACAATCCACCCATGGATCCACCGGTGTCACTTCATGTGTGTTCTTTTTAGTAACAACAACCAGAGTCATTGAAATGTGTGTTCTTTTCACATACCACCAATAGATCCACCAGTGTCATTGCATGTGTGTTCATTTCACTAACAACAACCAGAGTCATTTCATGGCTGTTCTTCTCACATAGCACCTATGGATCCACCAGTGTCATTGCATGTGTGTTCTCTTCACAATCCACACATGGATCCACCAGTGTCATTGCATGTGTGTTCTTTTTAGTAACAACAACTAGTGTCATTGCATGTGTACTCTCTTTAGAGACCGCACATGGATCCACCAGTGTCATTGCATGTGTGTTCTTTTTACTAACAACAACCAGAGTCATTGAAATGTGTGCTCTCTTCAGAGACCACACATGGATCCACCGGTGTCATTGCATGTATGTTCTTTTCACTAACAACAACTAGAGTCATTGCATGTGTGTTCTTTTCACATACCACATATGGATCCACCAGTGTCATTGCATGTGTTCTCTTTTCACAATCCACCCATGGATCCACCAGTGTCACTTCATGTGTGTTCTTTTTTGTAACAACAACCAGAGTCATTGAAATGTGTGTTCTTCTCACATACCACCTATGGATCCACCGGTGTCATTGCATGTGTGTTCATTTCACTAACAACAACCAGAGTCTTTGAATGTGTGTTCTTTTCACATACCACTTATGGATCCACTAGTGTCATTGAAATATGTGTTATCTACAGAGACCACACATGGATCCACCAGTGTCATTGCATGTATGTTCTTTTCACTAACAACAACTGGAGTCATTGCATGTGTGCTCTTTTCACAATCCACATATGGATCCACCGGTGTCGTTGTATGTGTGTTCTTTTTAGTAACAACATCCAGTGTCATTGCAGGTGTGTTCTTTTCACTAACAACAACTGGAGTCATTGCATGTGTGCTCTTTTCACAATCCACCTATAGATCCACCAGTGTCATTGCATGTGTGTTCTTTTTACTAACAACAACCAGAGTCATTTCATGGCTGTTCATCTCACATACCACCTATGGATCCACCAGTGTCATTGCATGTGTGTTCTCTTCACAATCCACACATGGATCCACCAGTGTTATTGCATGTGTGTTCTTTTTAGTAACAACAAGCAGTGTCATTGCATGTGTGTTCTCTTCAGAGACCACACATGGATCCACTAATGTCATTGCATGTGTGTTCTTTTTACTAACAACAACCAGAGTCATTGAAATGTGTGCTCTCTTTAGAGACCACACATGGATCCACCGGTATCATTGCATGTATGTTCTTTTCACTAACAACAACTAGAGTCATTGCATGTGTGTTGTTTTCACATACCACACATTGATCTACCGGTGTCATTGCATGTGTGTTCTTTTTACTAACAACAGAGTCATTGAAATGGCTGTTCTTCTCACATACCACCTATGGATCAACCAGTGTCATTGCATGTGTTGTCTTTTCACAATCCACCTATGGTTCCACCAGTGTCATTGCATGTGTTTTCTTTTTAGTAACAGCAAGCAGTTTCATTGCATGTGTGTTCTCTTCAGAGACCACACACATGGATCCTGAGATCAAGGTCATTGCATGTGTGTTCTTTTTACTAACAACAACAGAGTCATTGAAATGTGTGCTCTCTTTAGAGACCACACATGGATCCACCGGTGTCATTGCATGTATGTTCTTTTCACTAACAACAACTGGAGTCATTGCATGTGTGTTCTTTTCACATACCACATATGGATCCACCCGTGTCATTACATGTGTGCTCTTTTCACAATGCACCTATGGATCCACCAGTGTCATTGCAGGTGTGTTCTTTTCACTAACGACAACTAGAGTCATTTCATGTGTGCTCTTTTCACAATCCACCTATGGATCCACTAGTGTCATTGCATGTGTGTTCTTTTTACTAACAACAACCATAGTCATTGCATGTGTGTTCTTTTCACATACCACATATGGATCCACCAGAGTCATTGAAATGTGTGTTCTCTTCAGAGACCACACATGGATCCACTAGTGTCATTGCATGTATGTTATTTTCATTAACAACAACTGGAGTCATTACATGTGTGTTCTTTTCACATACCACATATGGATCCACCAGTGTCATTGCATGTGTGCTCTTTTTAGTAACAACAACCAGTGTCATTGCAGGTGTGTTCTTTTCACTAACACCAACTGGAGTCATTGCATGTGTTCTCTTTTCACAATCCACCTATGGATCCACCAGTGTCATTGCATGTGTGTTCTTTTTACTACTAACAACCAGAGTCATTTCATGGCTGTTCTTCTCACATACAACCTATGGATCCACTAGTGTCATTGCATGTGTGTTCTCTTCACAATCCACACATGGATCCACCAGTGTCATTGCATGTGTGTTCTTTTTAGGAACAACAACCAGTGTCATTGGATGTGTGTTTTAGAGACTACACATGGATCCACCAGTGTCATTGCATGTGTGTTCTTTTTACTAACAACAACCAGAGTCATTGAAATGTGTGCTCTCTTCAGAGACCACACATGGATCCACCGGTGTCATTGCATGTATGTTCTTTTCACTAACAACAACTGGAGTCATTGCATGTGTGTTCTTTTCACATACCACATATGGATCCACCAGTGTCATTGCATGTGTGCTCTTTTCACAATCCACCCATGGATCCACCAGTGTCACTGCATGTGTGTTCTTTTTAGTAACAACAACCAGAGTCATTGAAATGTGTGTTCTTCTCACATACCACCTATGGATCCACCAGTGTCATTGCATGTGTGTTCTTTTCACGAACAACAACCAGAGTCATTGCATGTGTGTTCTATTCACTAACAACAACTAGAGTCATTGCATGTGTGCTCTTTTCACAATCCACATACGGATCCACTAGTGTCATTGCATGTGTGTTCTTTTTAGTAACAACAACCAGTGTCATTGCATGTGTGTTCTTTTCACTAACAACAACTGGAGTCATTGCATGTGTGCTCTTTTCACAATCCACCTATGGACCCACCAGTGTCATTGCATGTGTGTTCTTACTACTAATAACAACCAGAGTCATTTCATGGCCGTTCTTCTCACATACCACCTATGGATCCACCAGTGTCATTGCATGTATGTTCTTCTCACAATCCACACATGGATCCACCAGTGTCATTGCATGTGTGTTCTTTTTAGTAACAACAACCAGTGTCATTGCATGTGTGTTCTCTTCACAATCCACATATGGATCCACCAGTGTCATTGCATGTGTGTTCTTTTTAGTAACAACAACTAGTGTCATTGCATGTGTGTTCTCTTTAGAGACCACACATGGATCCATCAGTGTCATTGCATGTGTGTTCTTTTCACTAACAACAACTAGAGTCATTGCATGTGTGTTCTTTTCACTAACAACAACTGGAGTCATTGCATGTGTGTTCTTTTTACTAACAACAACGAGAGTCATTTCATGGCTGTTCTTCTCAAATAGCACCTATGGATCCACCAGTTTCATTGCATGTGTGTTCTCTTCACAATCCACACATGGATCCACCAGTGCCATTGCATGTGTGCTCTTTTTAGTAACAACAACCAGAGTCATTGCATGTGTGTACTCTTCAGAGACCATACATGGATCCACCAGTGTCATTGCATGTGTGTTCTTTTTACTAACAACAGCCAGAGTCATTGAAATGTGTGCTCTCTTTAGAGACCACACATGGATCCTTCGGTGTCATTGCATGTGTGCTCTTTTCATAATCCACAACTGGAGTCATTGCATGTGTGTTCTTTTCACATACCACATATGGATCCACCAGTGTCATTGCATGTGTGCTCTTTTCACAATCCACAACTGGAGTCATTACACGTGTGTTCTTTTCACATACCACATATGGATCCACCAGTGTCATTGCATGTGTGCTCTTTTCACAATCCACCCATGGATCCACCAGTGTCACTGCATGTGTGTTCTTTTGAGTAACAACAACCAGTGTCATTGCATGTGTGTTCTTCTCACATACCACCTATGGATCCACCAGTGTCATTGCATGTGTGTTCATTTCACTAACAACAACCAGAGTCATTGCATGTGTGTTCTTTTCACATACCACATATGGATCCACCAGTGTCATTGAAATGTGTGGTCTCTACAGAGACCACACATGGATCCACCAGTGTCAATGCATGTGTGTTCTTTTCGCTAACAACAACTGGAGTCATAGCATGTGTGCTCTTTTCACAATCCACACATGGATCCACGAGTGTCATTGCATGTGTGTTCTTTTTAGTAACAACAACCAGTGTCATTGCAGGTCTGTTCTTTTCAATAACAACAAATGGAGTCATTGCATGTGTGCTCTTTTCACAATCCTATGGATCCACCAGTGTCATTGCATGTGTGTTCTTTTTACTAACAACAACCAGAGTCATTTCATGGCTGTTCTTCTCACATACCACCTCTAGATCCACCAGTGTCATTGCATGTGTGTTCTCTTCACAATCCACACATGGATCCACCAGTGTCATTGCATGTGTGTTCTTTTTAGTAACAACAACCATTGTCATTGCATGTGTGTTCTCTTCAGAGACCACACATGGATCCACCAGTGTCATTGCATGTGTGTTCTTTTTACTAACAACAACCAGAGTCATTGAAATGTGTTCTCTCTTCAGAGACCACACACGGATCCACCGGTGTCATTGCATGTGTGCTCTTTTTACTAACAACAACCAGAGTCATTGGATGTGTATTCACTTCAGAGACCACACATGGATCCACCAGTGTCATTGATATGTGTATTATTTTCAACTCACGCATTACAAACAATCGGACGCAGAACTAACCAAGAACCGCCTGGGCTTCTAGAAGACCCGATCTCCGATTGTTAGGTGCCATTGATCGGGTGCGTGGACGATAGTGATGTCCTTCAAAGGGCGATCCGCGAGAAGTTTCTTTAACTGATTTGCCGTGTAACCTACGCGGGCCTACGCCCTGCCATTATCCCCTTAACCTCAAAAAAATCAGTTCGTGTCTTTGAAATGTGTGTTCTCTACAGAGAGCACACATGGATCCACCAGTGTCATTGCATGTATGTTCTTTTCATTAACAACAACTGGAGTCATTTCATGTGTGCTCTTTTCACAATCCACATGTGCATCCACCAGTGTCATTGCATGTGTGTTCTTTTAAGTAACAACAACCAGTGTCATTGCAGGTGTGTTCCTTTCACTAACAACAACTGGAGTCATTGCATGTGTGCTCTTTTCACAATCCACCTATGGATCCACCAGTGTCATTGCATGTGTGTTCTTTTTACTAACAACAACTAGAGTCATTTCATGGCTGTTCTTCTCACATACCACCTATGGATCCACCAGTGTCATTGCATGTGTGTTCTCTTCACAATCTACACATGGATCCACCAGTGTCATTGCATGTGTGTTGTTTTTAGTAACAACAACCAGTGTCATTACATGTGTGTTCTCTTCAGAGACCACACATGGATCCACCAGTGTCATTGCATGTGTGTTCTTTTTACTAACAACCAGAGTCATTGAAATGTGTGCTCTCTTCAGAGACCACACATAGATCCACTGGTGTCATTGCATGTATGTTCTTTTCACTAACAACAATTGGAGTCATTGCATGTGTGTTCTTTTCACATACCACATATGGATCCACCAGTATCATTGCATGTGCGCTCTTTTCACAATCCACCCATGGATCCACCAGTGTCATTGCATGTGTGTTCTTTTTAGTAACAACAACCAGAGTCATTGAAATGTGTGTTCTCTACAGAGACCACACATGGATCCACCAGTGTCATTGCATGTGTGTTCTTTTTACTAACAACAACCAGAGTCATTAAAATGTGTGCTCTTTTCACAATCCACATATGGATCCACCAGTGTCATTGCATGTGTGTTCTTTTTACTAACAACAACCAGTGTCATTGCAGGTGTGTTCTTTTCACTAACAACAACTGGAGTCATTGCATGTGTGCTCTTTTCATAATCCACCTATGGATCCACCAGTGTCATTGCATGTGTGTTCTTTTTACTAACAACAACCAGAGTCATTTCATGGCTGTTCTTCTCACATACCACCTATGGATCCACCAGTGTCATTGCATGTGTGCTCTTTTCACAATCCACCTATGGATCCACCAATGTCATTGCATGTGTGTTATTTTTAATAACAACAACCAGTGTCATTGCATGTGTGTTCTCTTCAGAGACCACACATGGATCCACCAATGTCATTGCATGTGTGTTCTTTTTACTAACAACAACCAGAGTCATTGAAATGTGTGCTCTCTTCGGAGACCACACATGGATCCACCGGTGTCATTGCATGTATGTCCTTTTCACTAACAACAACTGGAGTCATTGCATGTGTGTTCTTTTCACATACCACATATGGATCCACCAGTGTCATTGCATGTGTGCTCTTTTCACAATCCACCCATGGATCCACCAGTGTCACTTCATGTGTGCTCTTTTCACAATCCACAACTGGAGTCATTGCATGTGTGTTCTTTTCACATACCACATATGGATCCACTAGTGTCATTGCATGTGTGCTCTTTTCACAATCCACCCATGGATCCACCAGTGTCACTACATGTGTGTTCTTTTTAGTAACAACAACCAGTGTCATTGCATGTGTGTTCTTCTCACATACCACCTATGGATCTACCAGTGACATTGCATGTGTGTTCATTTCACTAACAACAACCAGAGTCATTGCATGTGTGTTCTTTTCACATACCACATATGGATCCATCAGTGTCATTGAAATGTGTGTTCTCTACAGAGACCACACATGGATCCACCAGTGTCATTGCATGTGTGTTCTTTTCACTAACAACAACTGGAGTCATTGCATGTGTGCTCTTTTCACAATCCACACATGGATCCACCAGTGTCATTGCATGTGTGTTCTTTTTAGTAACAACAACCAGTGTCATTGCAGGTGTGTTCTTTTCACTAACAACAACTGGAGTCAATGCATGTGTGCTCTTTTCACAATCCACCTATGGATCCACCAGTGTCATTGCATGTTTGTTCTTTTTACTAACAACAACCAGAGTCATTTCATGGCTATTCTTCTCACATACCACCTATGGATCCACCAGTGTCATTGCATGTGTGTTCTCTTCACAATCTACACATGGATCCACTAGTGTCATTGCATGTGTGTTCTTTTTAGTAACAACGACCAGTGTCATTGCATGTTTGTTCTCTTCAGAGACCACACATGGATCCACCAGTGTCATTGCATGTGAGTTCTTTTTACTAACAACAACCAGAGTCATTGAAATGTGTGCTCTCTTCAAAGACCACACATGGATCCACCGGTGTCATTGCATGTGTGCTACTTTTACTAACAACAACCAGAGTCATTGGATTTGTGTTCTCTTTAGAGACCACACGTGGATCCACCAGTGTCATTGAAATGTGTATTATTTTCAACTACCGCCGTTGGCCACAAACAATCGGGACGCAGAACTAACCAGCAACCGCTCTGGGCTTCTAGAAGACCCGATCCCCGATTGATAGGCGCCGTTGGATCGGGGTGCGTGGACGATAGTGATGTCCTTCGCGAGGGCGATCCGCGAGAAGTCTGTTCTGCGAACTGATTGGCCGTGGCAACTACGCTGGGCCTACGTCCTTGCCCTTATCCCCTTAACCTCGGGGCCGAAAATCAGATCGTGTCATTGAAATGTGTGTTCTCTACAGAGAGCACACATGGATCCACCAGTGTCTCTGCATGTATGTTCTTTTCACTAACAACAACTGGAGTCATTGCATGTGTGCTCTTTTCACAATCCACCTATGGATCCACCAGTGTCATTGCATGTGTGTTCTTTTTACTAAGAACAACCAGAGTCATTTCATGGCTGTTCTTCTCACATATCACCTATGGATCCACCAGTGTCATTGCATGTGTGTTCTCTTCACAATCCACACATGGATCCACCAGTGTCATTGCATGTGTGTTATTTTTAGTAACAACAACCAGTGTCATTGCATGTGCGTTCTCTTCAGAGACCACACATGGATCCACCAGTGTCATTGCATGTGTGTTCTTTTTACTAACAACAACCAGAGTCATTGAAATGTGTGCTCTCTTCAGAGACCACACACGGATCCACCGGTGTCATTGCATGTGTGCTCTTTTTACTAACAACAACCAGAGTCATTGGATGTGTATTCACTTTAGAGACCACACATGGATCCACCAGTGTCATTGAAATATGTATTATTTTCAACTACCTCTGTTGGCCACAAACAATCGGGACGCAGAACTAACCAGCAACCGCTCTGGGCTTCTAGAAGACCCGATCCCCGATTGTTAGGTGCCATTGGATCGGGGTGCATGGACGATGCCCTTATCCCCCTTAACCTCGGGGCCGAAAATCAGATCGAGTCATTGAAATCTGTGTTCACTATATAGAGTACACATGGATCCACCAGTGACATAGCATCTATGTTCTTTTAATTAACAACAACTGGAGTCATTGCATGTGTGCTCTTTTCACAATCCACATGTGCATCCACCAGTGTCATTGCATGTGTGTTCTTTTTAGTAACAACAACCAGTGTCATTGCAGGTGTGTTCATTTCACTAACAACAACTGGAGTCATTGCATGTGTGCTCTTTTCACAATCCACCTATGGATCCACCAGTGTCATTACATGTGTGTTCTTTTTACTAACAACAACCAGAGTCATTTCATGGCTGTTCTTCTCACATACCACCTATGGATCCACCAGTGTCATTGCATGTGTGTTCTCTTCACAATCTACACATGGATCCACCAGTGTCATTGTATGTGTGTTCTTTTTAGTAACAACAACCAGTGTCATTGCATGTGTGTTCTCTTCAGAGACCACACATGGATCCACCAGTGTCATTGCATGTGTGTTCTTTTTACTAACAACAACCAGATTCATTGAAATGTGTGCTCTCTTCAGAGACCACACATAGATCCACTGGTGTCATTGCATGTAAGTTCTTTTCACTAACAACAACTAGAGTCATTGCATGTGTGTTCTTTTCACATACCACATATGGATCCACCAGTATCATTGCATGTGTGCTCCTTTCACAATCCACCCATGGATCCACCAGTGTCATTGCATGTGTGTTCTTTTTAGTAACAACAACCAGAGTCATTGAAATGTATGTTCTTCTCACATACCACGTATGGATCCAGCAGTGTCATTGCATGGGTGTTCTTTTCACTATCAACAACCAGAGTCATTGCATGTGTGCTCCTTTCATATACCACATATGGATCCACCAGTGTCATTAAAATGTGTGTTCTCTACAGAGACCACACATGGATCCACCAGTGTCATTGCATGTGTGTTCTTTTTACTAACAACAACTAGAGTCATTAAAATGTGTGCTCTTTTCACAATCCACATATGCATCCACCAGTGTCATTGCATGTGCGTTCTTTTTACTAACAACAACCAGTATCATTGCAGGTGTGTTATTTTCACTAACAACAACTGGAGTCATTGCATGTGTGCTCTTTTCACAATCCACCTATGGATCCACCAGTGTCATTGCATGTGTGTTCTTTTTACTAACAACAACCAGAGTCATTTCATGGCTGTTCTTCTCACATACCACCTATGGATCCACCAGTGTCATTGCATGTGTGCTCTTTTCACAATCCACCTATTGATCCACCAATGTCATTGCATGTGTGTTCTTTTTAATAACAACAACCAGTGTCATCGCATGTGTGTTCTCTTCAGAGACCACACATGGATCCACCAATGTCATTGCATGTGTGTTCTTTTTACTAACAACAACCAGAGTCACTGAAATGTGTGCTCTCTTCAGAGACCACACATGGATCCATCGGTGTCATTGCATGTATGTTCTTTTCACTAACAACAACTGGAGTCATTGCATGTGTGCTCCTTTCATATACCACATATGGATCCACCAGTGTCATTGAAATGTGTGTTCTCTACAGAGACCACACATGGATCCACCAGTGTCATTGCATGTGTGTTCTTTTTACTAACAACAACCAGAGTCATTAAAATGTGTGCTCTTTTCACAATCCACATATGGATCCACCAGTGTCATTGCATGTGCGTTCTTTTTACTAACAACAATTAGTGTCATTGCAGGTGTGTTCTTTTCACTAACAACAACTGGAGTCAATGCATGTGTGCTCTTTTCACAATCCACCTATGGATCCACCAGTGTCATTGCATGTGTGTTCTTTTTACTAACAACAACCAGAGTCATTTCATGGCTATTCTTCTCACATATCACCTATGGATCCACCAATGTCATTGCATGTGTGTTCTCTTCACAATCCACACATGGATCCACTAGTGTCATTGCATGTGTGTTCTTTTTAGTAACAACGACCAGTGTCATTGCATGTGTGTTCTCTTCAGAGACCACACATGGATCCACCAGTGTCATTGCATGTGTGTTCTTTTTACTAACAATAACCAGAGTCATTGAAATGTGTGCTCTCTTCAAAGACCACACATTGATCCATCGGTGTCATTGCATGTGTGCTATTTTTACTAACAACAACCAGAGTCTTTGGATCTGTGTTCTCTTTAGAGACCACACATGGATCCACCACCATCATTGAAATGTGTATTATTTTCAACTACCGCCGTTGGCCACAAACAATCGGGTCGCAGAACTAACCAGCAACCGCTCTGGGCTTCTAGAAGACCCGATCCCCGATTGTTAGGCGCTGTTGGATCGGGGTGCGTGGACGATAGTGATGTCCTTCGCGAGGGCGATCCACGAGAAGTCTGTTCTGCGAACTGATTGGCCATGGCGACTACGCTGGGCCTACGTCCTTGCACTTATCCCCTTAACCTCGGGGCCGAAAATGTGTGTTCTCTACAGAGAGCACACATGGATCCACAAGTGTCTCTGCATGTATGTTCTTTTCACTAACAACAACTGGACTCATTGCGTGTGTGCTCTTTTCACAATCCACATATGGATCCACCAGGGTCATTGCATGTGTGTTCTTTTTAGTAACAACAACCAGTGTCATTGTAGGTGTGTTCTTTTCACTAACAACAACTTGAGTCATTGCATGTGTGCTCTTTTCACAATCCACCTATGGATCCACTAGTGTCATTGCATGTGTGTTCTTTTTACTAACAACAACTAGAGTAATTTCATGGCTGTTCTTCTGACATACCACCTATGGATCCACCAGTGTCATTGCATGTGTGTTCTCTTCATAATGCACACATGGATCCACCAGTGTTATTGCATGTGTGTTCTTTTTATTAACAATAACCAGTGTCATTGCATGTGTGTTCTCTTCAGAGACCACACATGGATCCACCAGTGTCATTGCATGTGTGTTCTTTTTACTAACAACAACTAGAGTAATTGAAATATGTGCTCTCTTCAGAGACCACACATAGATCCACCGGTGTCATTGCATGTATGTTCTTTTCACTAACAACAACTGGAGTCATTGCATGTGTGTTCTTTTCACATACCACATATGGATCCACCAGTGTCATTGCATGTGTGCCCTTTTGACAATCCACCCATGGATCCACCAGTGTCATTGCATGTGTGTTCTTTTTACTAACAACAACCAGAGTCATTGAAATGTGTGTTCTTCTCACATACCACCTATGGATCCACCAGTGTCATTGCATGTGTGTTGTTTTCACTAACAACAACCAGAGTCATTGCATGTGTGTTGTTTTCTAATACCACATATGGATCCACCAGTGTCATTGAAATGTGTGTTCTCTACAGATACCACACATGGATCCACCAGTGTCATTGCATGTGTGTTCTTTTTACTAACAACAACCAGAGTCATTGAAATGTGTGCTCTTTTCACAATCCACATATGGATCCACCAGTTTCATTTCATGTGCATTCTTTTTATTAACAACAACCAGTGTCATTGTAGGTGTGTTCTTTTCACTAACAACAACTGGAGTCATTACATGTGTGCTCTTTTCACAATCCACCTATGGATCCACCAGTTTCATTGCATGTGTGTTCTTTTTACTAACAACAACCAGAGTCATTTCATGGTTGTTCTTCTCACATACCACCTATGGATCCACGAGTGTCATTGCATGTGTGTTCTCTTCACAATCCACACATGGATCCACCAGTGTGATTGCATGTGTGTTCTTTTCAGTAACAACAACTAGTGTCATTGCATGTGTGTTCTCTAATCCTAACGATGTGTCTTTCTTCTACATGATACATTATTCCTTCTAATTCCTTCAACAAGGGTTTCTATTCTTTTATTTTGTTTCTCGAAAAACCGAAGCTATGTTCAGCCTATCCTTCTTGTCTCATGACAATCCTTCAACTCTTCTAACCCGTTGTTTCTCAAGCAAAACGCAAGACTCGCAACAAGTCTAGCAAGTTTTGCAAGGTGTAGTGGTCGCACCATTCCGTGGTTCATCAACTTGGGAACATGAGGGTCACCTTCGTTCCGAACACCCGCCTCTCCTTGTGTTGTTTTCTTTTTCCTAGGAATCTCGGGGCGAGATTCTTGTTTAGTGGGGGAGAGTTGTAGCATCCCAATTGTCTAACAATTGCAATGCTACTAGCCTAGTCTATATATATGCTACTTCCTACATATAATTGTTGCATCATAATTATATCATGCTCATGTCATCATGCCACCTTGCATTTGAGCATCATATAAAACCCTTTTCATTTGGTTCTTATCCCATATGCATTATTAATTGTATTTGCCTCTTGATATATTGTATTTGGTTCTTGATAAATGCTTGATGCCCAAGTTGAGTTGGGGGCATATCTTTTATTCAACTCCACCACCTTTCTTGTCACCACATTATAATTCCACCATCCAACTAAATATGAGCTTTGCATCTTATTTGGGTTTACCTCTAGCTCATGTGGGTTGGGATGGATCCCTTTTACCACTCCACATGCTTCCATGCAAGTATCATGTTGTTTTCACATTTTTGATATGTGGAGCCACCTTTGCATACCTGTGAGTGGCATCCCTCTTTCTAGCTTCCATATGGATTGTATTGGAATATTTGCTCATGTTGGAATATTATTGGGGATATTATGCACCTAGTGGAACACACACACTAGCATGTCCCAAATTATATTCAAATTTGAGCATCTCCATCTACTCCACTTGGAACATCTTTCTAATTCTTTTAGCTTGGTCTTACTCCATATTTTGGGAATGTATGTGTATAAATGCCGTGATTATTATTTTGTTTTCACAAGATTAGACATGGCATTTAATTCCCATGCATGGGACATGCAAATGACACTATCTTTCTCCTTTGGTTTTTATTTGCTTTTGGGAGTAGAGCATGGACCTTTGGGAATCATGTCAAGTGATTCTTTTTCTTTTGTTGAGCTCCACCCTTTTATCTCTCAAACCCTCATCTTCTTGTTTGTTCTCTCCTTGCCATGTGCACCTAAAATCCTAAACACCTCATCTCTCTTTAATCTCTCTCTCTTGTACCACCACCTTGTGCTCAACCAAAAACCCTCATCTCACGATCTTCGTACACCTTTGCTTGATCTTGGTGGATCATCCCCAAACCCTAAAACCCCTTACTTGGTCTTGTTTTGGCCATGATTAAACCCTAAACCCTAGCCTCTCCCTCTAATCTCTCTCTCTAAAACCCTAGCCTAATCCACCCCATGCCAAGCTAACCTAACCCTCCTAGCTTCGGCTACACCCCACCCTCTCACCATGCCGAGGCACCCCTCCCTCTCTAACCCTAACCACCCCTAGACCGAGCCAAGCTAACCCTCCAACCCTAGCTACCCGAGCCTCTCCCTCCTCTCTCTTTTTCTCTCACAAAGAGCCCCACCCAGCTAGGCCTCCTTTTCCTCTCCTCGCCCAGCCTCCCCTCACTCTGGCCAGGTGCCTAGCACGTGAGGAGGAGGGTAGGGAAAAGGTGGCCGAGCCACCTTTTTCTCTCCATCGATCCCCCACGGCACCTCTCCCCTCTCCCTCTCTGCTATCTACTCCCTCCCGTCTCTCTCTCGTGCCCAGATCCACCCCCTAGCCGCTGCGCCGTTCCCTTCCTCTCCCCTGCAACTCTTCTCCAACTTCGGCCACCACCTCGGCATCCACCACCATCCTCTAGATCAGGCGGCGAGCATGGCGAGTTGGCGTCGAGGAAGACCGCAAGAGCCCTGGCGTCGTCCCTGTGCACGCAGCCGAGGAGGAGCCGCCTGCCGCACTTTGACACCAACGCCGCTTGAACCGAAACCCTAATCCGCTTGCCTCTGATCACCGTCGCTGCCCTGCTGCTCGACCCGATCCACCACCGGCCACCTCGCGGTGAGCCAACCTCCTCCTAGACATCCTCTCACGCCACCGCTTTCTGGACACGCCGGTCGTTGTCGAGCACGCCTCTGGCCGGCAGCCTGGCTTTCTCGCCGCGTCAAGTCTCTAACTAGCCGCCCGGCCTCCTCCTATCAACATCCCCTCACCCACCGCACTGGTTCCACCTCTCAGCGCGGGCGCCGTAGGTCGCGGGTTCGATCCCTCGTGCCACGCTGTTCTCTTTCACGCACCGATCTGTCCGTTAGGAAACCTGGAAGAGAAACAGTGGGTTAGTTGGTAGCTTTACAGAAAACCCCACCCTTTTTGCCGGCTAAACCCGCAGTCCCCCTGAGCCCCACCTGTCAGCGGCTGTGTTTGTTTTACAAAAAGACACCTGGGTATTCGTAATCCTCAACCCGCGATCCCCAGCTGGGCCACGTGGTTGTGCACGGTTCACCACGGCAAATGGGCCCGCCTGATCCCACCTGCTGCCTCCGGGCTAGAAAATTCTTCAGCGCAGTGTCGCCAGCTCAGCGTGGTCCCACATTTGCATTTCATGCCCGTGTCGTGGCTAAGGCGATGTTGAGTATAAAAAGTCTCTGTGTAATTCTGTTTTTATAAAAACAATTTCAGAAAATATTTTAATATGAATTTAAGTCTGTTTTTAATAACTTTTAATTTGTAATTCCAAATAATACAAATAATATATGTTTTGGAATTAGAAAAATGTGATGATTTCAAATATGCCATTCAAAATATCTTTTGGGCAAATTAAATTTTCGAAATTGTTTAAATGCAATAAAAATGCCTTTTCTTAAATAATTAATAACTTTAATCCTACAACTCCAAATTCGACAAATAATATGTCTAAATCGATCAGCGCGACGAGCCTGTTCTAACCATGCATACCATGTTATGAATTGCAGCATGCATCATATAAATATTAAGTGGATAACAAGTGTTATGGGAGCAAAACATGACTAAAACTTAATAAAATGTTTGATTCTTGTACCCCACACCTCACCCATGCCATGCTACTTTATTGACATGTAAATTGTGCATCATTCATCATGGCATGCTTGTTTGCTTGTCACATTTATTCATATGCTAGTGCACTTTATTTATGTTGGCCCTTGTTTGTTTGGTTCTTCTTCGAATAGATGCCGAGCAAGGGATATATCAGGAATCTCAGGAGCACTACCCAGATCCGTCTCTCGCTTCAACTGAGCTGCCAGGCAAGCACTACCACATGCTTGCATACATATAGTACCTATTGCCTCTATCTTATTCTTGCATCATTGAGTCGCGATTGCATTAAATTGAATCCCAAGTACTGCATAGCCTTTACTTTTAAACCCCACCGAAGCTTGTTCCTCCATCCCATGAGCCATTACTACAGGAGTTGTTTGAGCCATGCGAGTCGTAGAACAACATGTGTAGGGTCTGTGAGTGTCTGATGGATAACGAGGTACCTAAACAACTTAACCTGAGTGGTAATGGGATAACTAATGAAAGAGGCACCGGTGGGCAATATCTGCTATTTGGTTTTTCATGCTCACTTGTGTCCCGTAGGACCCCGAGTACTTGATTCTTGTTCCTTTACTATTCGCACTATCCACATCCGGGAGGCCTTATGGACCCCCCTGAGCTAGAGCTTGATTCATTTCTATTTCTTGGGGCCACAAAGTAGTTTGGGGCTTTGTTACTCTCCTGTACTTATGCCATGCTTTACGGTTTTATTTAAGATTGTGCGTGGAGCACCGGTACTGTTTTGGATGCGGAGTGTTTTCGCGGTATCGACAAGCCCAGTCACACTTTCGGGTTCCCAGTCATTTACAGCCATTGGCGCAAACCTTGGGTCCATCTCGGAGCCGGCCAACTTCGTTGCGGGTAGCTTAATGGGGTGGCCCCCTGAAATATTTCTGAATCCTATGATCGCTTTGTCGTGAATGCCTCGTTGGGTTTTGAGTTGGTTTTTCCGAGGTTGATCGAGTGTGTGTTGCTATTTGTGCACCCCTGCAGGGTAAATCTTTCTGAAAGTCGTGTCCGTGGTTATGGATGACTTGGAGCACAGTTTCTCGATCATAGACAAGTATAACTAAAGTACCACTTTTAATTTGACTAAGTACTTGACTAGTAAATAGTGCAATACTCATGGAATGGTTAATAAAACTGCCAACGGATGGGTTGTTCGTCCGCTTTCTCGTTGGTAAGCGAGAAGGAGGATGGATCTGTTAATTATACTGTTATAACTGTTGTTACTAATTAACGGACATCCGTCTATCATTGGTTAGGCGGATGGTTAGCAAGTATCTATAGACTTGTTAGTTATTATCTTTTGCTGCAATTTCGTCACCCCAGGTATATGTCCCCTTTAGAGGCATAAGGACTTGCTGAGTACCCCTAGGGTCTCACACGATAAATTGTTTGATTCAGATGAACAGGTGTATTCGCAAGATGGATACTGGGTGGAGGAGACAGATGATGTTGGCAACAATCACTCCGTGTAGAGATTCCGGGGATGGGGATCCGCAAGATCTGTGGGCGGGATGTGTTCATTTATGTGGCATCTTATGCCGATTTGCTTCTTATCCGTACTCGGATCTTGTTTTCCGCTTCCGCCTGATACTCTGATGTTTGATGTATGAGGAGCTATCCTAAACTATTATCTCTATCTAGGATATTTGGATCTTGCCGTATGGCGTTGCAATATTTCTATTTCTTTTAGATGGAATGGCTCTGAAAACTGTTGTATGGTGGCTTGCATACATACTCACTTGTGTATGTAGTTGATCCCTTCGCCTGCCGACTACGCCGCTCGTTCTTGTCCCGATGTTCTGGAAGTGGTTAGGACGGCCGACGGGTCTACCTGTGAGTGGCCCCTGGGCCCCATCGTACTATTTTAACCAGTTTCACTCATCCAGGCATGCAACTTAGAGCGTAGTTCACCGAGGTAGTTACAATTGGTATCAGAGCCATCCCGCCCTTCAGGGTCTCAGCCAAATGGTCGTTGTCAGTCTAGCAAATATTTTGGTAGTTATGTATACTAGGGAAAAACAAAACGCGAGAGTAGGACTGCTTCCATTTTTCTTCTTACCCACCCACCCACCCTTTTCTGGTAAGGAAGTGTAACGTTTTCAATCCTCTTCTAAAAATTCAAACTAGGATTCACGTGTTCGGGGTTCCGTAGTACCATAGAAAGTGTGTGTGTGTGTGTGTGTAATTCCTTGTCTACCTGTTGCATCCAACCTTGTTGTCACAATCTGCTTTTGGTTATCAACTGTTGGTACATTCTATACCGATAGGCTTTTGTAAACCGACGTGATCTATCCGACTCCTTGGTAACCGGCGCAATCTTGTTAAGGGTGTTCTTCCTTCTAGCATACTTTCACAAAATGTGGAGTCGCTAATCTCTATCTGATAAGTGGTTTTGCACATCTATTGGTAATTTAATGCCAAAAAATGCGGAAATTTTTTCTTTGATACATCTGTGTTTCCACACTCCTCTTCAGTCGTGTGTGAAACATTATCTATCTTCCTTTTATCGGCATGTCCATGCTAACTCATCCTTTTGTCAACGACGCTTAATCTTGGAGTTTTACTTCATCATCAATTCTTCTGGGCTAAATACATAACATGTGTCGATCCGATGCTTGTGATCGTAATTTGGTTCTCTGCAAAGCTATATGACACTTATCAGGAGTGGAGTATGGTCAATGCTATCGACACAATCCTCCAAATGGTGGCGGTTATCTCCTGTGATTTGAGTTACACCGTGATCATATCTATGCATATTCAAGTATCTTTGGCAATCCGAAGTTTTCTCAAGGCACTACGGTGGTCTATCATCCGTTTATCATGCTTCACAACTTTTTGGAACTCCATATCTGCAAAATTCTCGTTGATACGAGGGAATTGCATCTTCTCGCCTCTGATAGCTTTTCTTTAGGTATGAGCTATCATCGTTCCTTTATCCAAGATCTCTTTATCTTTGTAACCAGCGATTCGATCGACAATGTGAACCAGGTGGCATTTCTTATTCTCTTCTGAAGGATCAGATAATCTATTCTGCTAGTGCATCTTCTTCAACATGAACCCGTGCTCTTAATATTGATCTTTCAAAGAGCGTTGAGCTCAGGAAGTGTTTCGAGCATTTGTTCGTTTCTCTCGCCTCTTGAACTTGGTATTCTAGGAATATCTTGTTAATCCGTGGTGGTATATCTTCATGATATGCTTTCTTATTCTATATCAATGGAAGAACATGGAAGATCATCTGTGTCTTTTTCTCTCAAGCTTCGTGAACACTGCCTGTGTGCAAAGTTCTCAAAGTGTAAATTCTGGCTTCTTGAAGTCACCTATCTCGACCACGTCTTTCTGCTATATACATCGCTTCAATTCTAGAATCAGCAAGTCCATTGTTAATTCCATCCTCCACCTTCAATCAAACCCGGAGTTTTTCCTTGTTGGCGAGTTATCATCGTCGTTCCGCTGAAGACTTCCTCAAGACTGCTAAATTTCTCTCAATCATTTCAAGAAGAACATGGAGTTCTTTTCACCTCTGTCTCGTTAAGTAATCTTTGGAACCATCTCGTTCGATTGTCTATGCTCAATCCATCGGAGGCCATGAAGACTTTTCAGATCTTTTGTATTCCTTCTGTTCAGGTTGGTGCTATCTTTTCTGTATCTGTTGAATCTTGCAGTTGTTCTCCGTAATCTTCCTTCATATCTTTCCGGTGGCTTGGTACTTCCGACATGACGACAACATCATCATCTTTATCTATCTTTGAATCTGGCGAATCGTTTGCATCTATCCTTGTTTTCTAACAGAGTTCCATGAGTTATTGTCAATACCTTCAGTCTGTTTAGTAGTTGGGTTGCATGATTTTCTTATTCATGTACGGAGTAATGCTTTGGGTGCGGGATGGAGTAGCTACCATACCACTACTCTTATCATTCGCTCTTGTACATTGGATTGGCGGATTAATGCAGTTTCACTCATTCCACGGAAGTTAGAAGTGGCCTTTATCCCTCGATACTTTACTTCCGCCCTTGTCTTTCTGGAGTGCTCTCTCGAAGAACATAATCAATAATCTCGTGTTGGTGGTCTTGTCTATTCTAGATGGAGAAAAATCTTCAATTATCTGGTGGAAACCAATGCAAAATCTTCTCTGTCTTCTTCTTTATACCGGTGCAACAAGAACCTAATCTGACAATGTCTAACTCAATCTTTCCGTTGATATCAAGGAACTCTATTGTTTGAAGGCATTATTGCTTCCGAACTTCTTTCTCAAATCCGAGAGAAGATACAATGCTATTTTTCATAGTGGTTGATATCCCCTCCAAAGTAGCTCTTTTCTTTCGGCGAGACAAAGATTCATCTTCGCTTGCATTTGTTGATCTCTAATCCTAACGATGTGTCTTTCTTCTACATGATACATCGTTCCTTCTAATTCCTTCAACAAGGGTTTCTATTCTTTTATCTTGTTTCTCGAAAAACCGAAGCTAGGTCCAGCCTATCCTTCTTGTCTCATGACAATCCTTCAACTCTTCTAACCCGTTGTTTCTCAAGCAAAACGCAAGACTCACAACAAGTCTAGCAAGTTTTGCAAGGTGTAGTGGTCGCACCATTCTGTGGTTCATCAACTTGGGAACATGAGGGTCACCTTCGTTCCGAACACCCGCCTCTCCTTGTGTTGTTTTCTTTTTCCTAGGAATCTCGGGGCGAGATTCTTGTTTAGTGGGGAGAGTTGTAGCATCCCAATTGTCTAACAATTGCAATGCTACTAGCCTAGTCTATATATATGCTACTTCCTACATATAATTGTTGCATCATAATTATATCATGCTCATGTCATCATGCCACCTTGCATTTGAGCATCATATAAAACCCTTTTCATTTGGTTCTTATCCCATATGCATTATTAATTGTATTTGCCTCTTGATATATTGTATTTGGTTCTTGATAAATGCTTGATGCCCAAGTTGATTTGGGGGCATATCTTTTATTCAACTCCACCACCTTTCTTGTCACCACATTATAATTCCACCATCCAACTAAATATGAGCTTTGCATCTTATTTGGGTTTACCTCTAGCTCATGTGGGTTGGGATGGATCCCTTTTACCACTCCACATGCTTCCATGCAAGCATCATGTTGTTTTCACATTTTTGATATGTGGATCCACCTTTGCATACTTGTGAGTGGCATCCCTCTTTCTAGCTTCCATATGGATTGTATTGGAATATATGCTCATGTTGGAATATTATTGGGGATATTATGCACCTAGTGGAACACACACACTAGCATGTCCCAAATTATATTCAAATTTGAGCATCTCCATCTACTCCACTTGGAACATCTTTCTAATTCTTTTAGCTTGGCCTTACTCCATATTTGGGAATGTATGTGTATAAATGCCGTGATTAATATTTTGTTTTCACAAGATTAGACATGGCATTTAATTCCCATGCATGGGCCATGCAAATGACACTATCTTTCTCCTTTGGTTTTTATTTGCTTTTGGGAGTGGAGCATGGACCTTTGGGAATCATGTCAAGTGATTCTTTTTCTTTTGTTGAGCTCCACCCTTTTCTCTCTCAAACCCTCATCTTCTTGTTTGTTCTCTCCTTGCCATGTGCACCTAAAATCCTAAACACCTCATCTCTCTTTAATCTCTCTCTCCTGTACCACCACCTTGTGCTCAACCAAAAACCCTCATCTCACCATCTTCCTACACCTTTGCTTGATCTTGGTGGATCACCCCCAAACCCTAAAACCCCTTACTTGGTCTTGTTTTGGCCATGATCAAACCCTAAACCCTAGCCTATCCCTCTAATCTCTCTCTCTAAAACCCTAGCCTAATCCACCCCATGCCAAGCTAACCTAACCCTCCTAGCTCCGGCTACACCCCACCCTCTCACCATGCCGAGGCACCCCTCCCTCTCTAACCCTAACCACCCCTAGACTGAGCCAAGCTAACCCTCCAACCCTAGCTACCTGAGCCTCTCCCTCCTCTCTCTTTTTCTCTCTGCCAGCAAAGCCCCCACCCGAGCCAGCCACTCCCTTTCCTCTCCCTGGCCTAGCTTCAGCCCCTCGCTCTGCCGCGCCGTGCCTAGCACGCGAGGAGGAGGGTAGGGAAAAGGTGGCCGAGCCACCTTTTTCTCTCCACCGACCCCCCACGGCACCTCTCCCCTCTCCCTCTCTGCTATCTACTCCCTCCCGTCTCTCTCTCGTGCCCAGATCCACCCCCTGGCCGCTGCGCCGTTCCCTTCCTCTCCCCTGCAACTCTTCTCCAACTCCGGCCACCACCTCGGCATCCACCACCATCCTCTGAATCAGGCGGTGTGCGTGGCGAGTTGGCGTCGACGAAGACCGCAAGAGCCCTGGCGTTGTCCCTGTGCACGCAGCCGAGGAGGAGCCCCCCGTACCTGCTGCACACCAACGTCGACGCCGAACCAAAACCCTAATCCGCTCGGCCTCTACATCGCCGTCGTCCTGCTGCTCGCCGACCTGATCCACCACCGCCGACCACCTCGCGGAGAGCCAACCTTCCTCCTAGACATCCTCACGGCCACCATCGTTTCCCGGACATGCCGGTCGTTGTGTCGAGCACGCTCTGTGCCTTGGCGTGCACGGCTTCGCCGCGGCCGCCAGAAGCCCTAACTAGCCGCCTGCCTCCTCATCAACATCCCTCACCCACCGTGATGGTTCCACCTCAGCATGGGCGCCAGAGGTCGCGGGTTCGATCCTCATACTGCCGCCGCTTCTCACATCGGCGATCTGTCAGAAAACCTGGAATACAAAAAGTGGGTTAGTTGGTAGCTTTACAGAAAACCCCACCCTTTTTGCCAGCTAAACCCGCAGTCCCCCTGAGCCCCACCTGTCAGCGGCTATGTTCGTTTTACAAAAAGACACCCGGGTATTCAGAATCTCACCATGATCTGGCCACACTGGCTGCACGGTTCACCTCATGATGCACTGGGCCCGCTGGCAGTTCCTCCTGGCCCACCAGCAGGTCTCCTGCTAGCTTCACTGGTGGGAAAACTCTCACGCCAAGAAGGTCACCAGCTCAGCGCGGTCCCACCTGTCTGCGTCTGTGGCTAGGCGATGCTGAGTATAAAAAGTCTCTGTGTAATTCTGTTTTTATAAAAACAATTTCAGAAAATGTTTTAATACGAATTTAAGTCTGTTTTTAATAACTTTTAATTTGTAATTCCAAATAATACAAATAATATATGTTTTGGAATCAGAAAAATGTGAGGATTTCAAATATGCCATTCAAAATATCTTTTGGGCAAATTAAATTTTCGAAATTGTTTAAATGCAATAAAAATGCCTTTTCTTAAATAATTAATAACTTTAATCCTACAACTCCAAATTTGACAAATAATATGTCTAAATCGATCATCCCGACGAGCCCGTTCTAACCATGCATACCATGTTATGAATTGCAGCATGCATCATATAAATATTAAGTGGATAGCAAGTTTTATGGGAGCAAAACATGACTAAAACTTAATAAAATGTTTTATTCTTGTACCCCACACCTCACCCATGCCATGCTACTTTATTGCCATGTAAATTGTGCATCATTCATCATGGCATGCTTGTTTGCTTGTCGCATTTATTCATATGCTTGTGCACTTTATTTATGTTGGCCCTTGTTTGTTTGGTTCTTCTTTGAATAGACGCCGAGCAAGGGATATATCAGGAATCCCAGGAGCACTACCCAGATCCGTCTCTCGCTCAATCGAGCTGCCAGCAAGCACTACCACATGCTTGCATACATATAGTACCTATTGCCTCTATCTTATTCTTGCATCATTGAGTCATGATTGCATTAAATTGAATCCTGGCACTGCATAGCCTTTACTTTTAAACCCCACCGAAGCTTGTTCCTCCATCCCATGAGCCATTACTACAGGAGTTGTTTGAGCCATGCGAGTCGTAGAACAACATGTGTAGGGTATGTGAGTGTCTGATGGATAACGAGGTACCTAAACAACTTAACCTGAGTAGTAATGGGATAACTAATGAAAGAGGCACCGGTGGGCAATATCTGCTATTTGGTTTTTCATGCTCACTTGTGTCCCGTAGGACCCCGAGTACTTGATTCCTGTTCCTTGAATATTCGCACTATCCACATCCGGGAGGCCTTATGGACCCCCCTGAGCCAGAGCTTGATTCATTTCTATTTCTTAGGGCCACAAAGTAGTTTGGGGCTTTGTTACTCTCCTGTACTTATGCCATGCTTTACGGTTTTATTTAAGATTGTGCGTGGAGCACCGGTACTGTTTTGGATGCGGAGTGTTTTCGCGGTATCGACAAGCCCAGTCACACTTTCGGGTTCCCAGTCATTTACAGCCATTGACGCAAACCTTGGGTCTGTCCCGGAGCCGGACAACTTTGTTGCGGGTAGCTTAATGGGGTGGCCCCCTGAAATGCGGGTAGCTTAATGAGACAGATGATGTTGGCAACGATCACTCGGTGTAGAGATTCCGAGGATGGGGATCCGCGAGATCTGTGGGCGGGATGTGTTCATTTATGTGGCATCTTATGCCGATTTGCTTCTTATCCGTACTCGGATCTTGTTTTCCGCTTCCGTCTGATACTATGATGTTTGATGTATGAGGAGCTATCCTAAACTATTATCTCTATATAGGATATTTGGATCTTGCCGTATGGTGTTGCAATATTTCTATTTCTTTTAGATGGAATGGCTCTGAAAACTGTTGTATGGTGGCTTGCATACATACTCACTTGTGTATGTAGTTGATCCCTTCGCCTGCCGACTACGCCGCTCGTTCTTGTCCTGATGTTCTGGAAGTGGTTAGGACGGCCGACGGGTCTACCTGTGAGTGGCCCCTGGGCCCCACCGTACTGTTTTAACCACTTTCACTCATCCAGGCATGCAACTTAGAGCATAGTTCACCAAGGTAGTTACATGTTCTCTTCAGAGACCACACATGGATCCACCAGTGTCATTGCATGTGTGTTCTTTTTACTAACAACAACCAGCGTCATTAAAATGTGTGTTGTCTTCAAAGACCACACATGGATCCACCGGTGTCATTGCATGTATGTTCTTTTCACTAACAACAACTGGAGTCATTGCATGTGTGTTCTTTTCACATACCACATATGGATCCATCAGTGTCATTGCATGTGTGCTCTTTTCATAATCCACCCATGGATCCACCAGTGTCATTGAAATGTGTGTTCTTCTCACATACCACCTATGGATCCACCAGTGTCATTGCATGTGTGTTCTTTTCACTAACAACAACCAGAGTCATTGCATGTGTGTTCTTTTCACATACCACATATGGATCCACCAGTGTCATTGAAATGTGTGTTCTCTATAGAGACCACACATGGATCCACCAGTGTCATTGCATGTGTGTTCTTTTTACTAACAACAACCAGAGTCATTGAAATGTGTGCTCTTTTCACAATCCACATATGGATCCAGTAGTGTCATTGCATGTGTGTTCTTTTTAGTAAAAACAACCAGTGTCATTGCATGTGTGTTCTCTTCACAATCCACACATGGATCCACTAGTGTCATTGCATGTGTATTCTTTTTACTAACAACAACCAGTGTCATTGCATGTGTGTTCTCTTCAGAGACCACACATGGATCCACCAGTGTCATTGCATGTGTGTTATTTTCACTAAAAAACAACTGGAGTCATTGCATGTGTGTTATTTTCACTAAAAAACAACTGGAGTCATTGCATGTGTGTTCTTTTCACTAACAACAACTAGAGTCATTTCATGTGTGTTCTTTTTACTAACAACAACTAGAGTCATTTCATGGCTGTTCTTCTCACATACCACCTATGGATCCACCAGTGTCATTGCATGTGTGCTCTTTTTAGTAACAACAACCAGTGTCATTACATGTGTGTTCTCTTCAGAGACCACACATGGATCCACCAGTGTCATTGCATGTGTGTTCTTTTTACTAACAACAAGGGTCATTGAAATGTGTGCTCTCTTCAGAGACCACACATGGATCCACCGGTGTGATTGCATGTGTGCTCTTTTTACTAATAACAACCAGAGTCATTGGATATGTGTTCTCTTCAGAGACCACACATGGATCCACCAGTGTCATTGAAATGTGTATTATTTTCAACTACCGCCGTTGCCCACCAACAATTGGGATGCAGAAGTAACCAGCAACCGCTCTGGCCTTCTAGAAGACCCGATCCCCTATTGTTAGGCGCCATTGGATCGGGGTGCGTGGACAATAGTGATGTCCTTCGCGAGGGCGATCCGAGAGAAGTCTGTTCTGTGAACTGATTGGTCGTGGCAACTACGCCGGGCCTACGTCCTTGCCCTTATCCCCTTAACCTCGGGGCCGAAAATCAGATCGTGTCATTGAAATGTGTGTTCTCTACAGAGAGCACAAATGGCTCCACTAGTGTCATTGCATGTATGTTCTTTTCACTAACAACAACTGGAGTCATTGCATGTGTGCTCTTTTCACAATCCACATATGGATCCACCAGGGTCATTGCATGTGTGTTCGTTTTAGTAACAACAACCAGTGTCATTGCAGGTGTGTTCTTTTCACTAACAACAACTGGAGTCATTGCATGTGTGATCTTTTCACAATCCACCTATGGATCCACCAGTGTCATTGCATGTGTGTTCTTTTTACTAACAAAAACCAGAGTCATTTCGTGGCTATTCTTCTCACATACCACCTATGGATCCACCAGTGTCATTGCATATTTGTTCTCTTCACAATCCACACATGGATCCACCAGTGTCATTGCATGTGTGTCCTTTTTAGTAACAACAACTAGTGTCATTGCATGTGAGACCACACATGGATCCACCTGTGTCATTGCATGTGTGTTCTTTTTACTAACAACAACCAGAGTCATTGAAATGTGTGCTCTCTTCAGAGACCACAAATGGATCCACCGGTGTCATTGCATGTATGTTCTTTTCACTAACAACAACTGGAGTCATTGCATGTGTGTTCTTTTCACATACCACATATGGATCGACCAGTGTCATTGCATGTGTGCTCTTTTCACAATCCACCCATGGATCCACCAGTGTCATTGCATGTGTGTTCTTTTTACTAACAACAACCAGAGTCATTGAAATGTGTGTTCTTTTGACATACCACCTATGGATCCACCAGTGTCATTGCATGTGTGTTATTTTCACTAACGACAACCAGATTCATTGCATGTGTGTTCTTTTCACATACCACATATGGATCCACCGATGTCATTGAAATGTGTGTTGTCTACGAAGACCACACACGGATCCACTAGTGTCATTGCATGTGTGTTCTTTTTAGTAACAACAACCAGACTCATTGAAATGTGTGCTCTTTTCACAATCCACATATGGATCCACTAGTGTCATTGCATGTGTGTTCTTTTTAGTAACAACAACCAGTGTCATTGCAGGTGTGTTATTTTCACTAACAACAACTGGAGTCATTGCATGTGTGCTCGTTTCACAATCCACCAATGGATCCACCAGTGTCATTGCATGTGTGTTCTTTTTTACTAACAACAACCAGAGTCATTTCATGGCTGTTCTTCTCACATACCACCTATGGATCCACCAGTGTCATTGCATGTGTGCTCTTTTCACAATCCACCTATGGATCCACCAATGTCATTGCATTGTGTTCTTTTTAGTAACAACAACCAGTGTCATTGCATGTGTGTTCTCTTCAGAGACCACACATGGATCCACCAGTGTCATTGCATGTATGTTCTTTTTACTAACAACAACCAGAGTCATTGAAATGTGTTCTCTCTTCAGAGACCACACATGGATCCACCGGTGTCATTGCATGTATGTTCTTTTCACTAACAACAACTGGAGTCATTGCATGTGTGTTCTTTTCACATACCACATATGGATCCACCAGTGTCATTGCATGTGTGCTCTTTTCACAATCCACCCATGGATCCACCAGTGTCATTGCATGTGTGTTCTTTTTAGTAACAACAACCAGAGTCATCCAAATGTGTGTTCTTCTCACATACTACCTTTGGATCCACCAGTGTCATTGCATGTGTGTTCATTTCACTAACAACAACCAGAGTCATTGCATGTGTGTTCTTTTCACATACCACATATGGATCCACCAGTGTCATTGAAATGTGTGTTCTCTACAGAGACCACACATGGATCCACTAGTGTCATTGCATGTATGTTATTTTCACTAATAACAACTGGAGTCATTGCATGTGTGCTCTTTTCACAATCCACATATGGATCCACCAGTGTCATTGCATGTGTGTTCTTTTTAGTGACAACAACCAGTGTCATTGCAGGTGTGTTCTTTTCACTAACAATAACTGGAGTCATTGCATGTGTGCTCTTTTCACAATCCACCTATGGATCCACCAGTGCCATTGCATGTGTGTTCTTTTTACTAACAAGAACCAGAGTCATTTCATGGCTGTTCTTCTCACATACCACCTATGGATCCACCAGTGTCATTGCATGTGTGTATTCTTCACAATCCACACATGGATCCACCTGTGTCATTGCATGTGTGTTCTTTTTAGTAACAACAACCAATGTCATTGCATATGTGTTCTCTTCAGAGACCACACATGGATCCACCAGTGTCATTACATGTGTGTTCTTTTTACTAACAACAACCAGAGTCATTGAAATGTGTGTTCTCTACAGAGACCACACATGGATCCACCAGTGTCATTGCATGTGTGTTCTTTTTCGTAATAACAACCAGAGTCATTGAAATGTGTGTTCTTTTAACATACCACCTATGGATCCACCCGTGTCATTGCATGTGTGTTCCTTTTAGTAACAACAACCAGAGTCTTTGAAATGTGTGTTCTTTTCACATACCACCTATGGATCCACCAGTGTCATTGCATGTATGTTCTTTTCACTAAGAACAACTAGAGTCATTGCATGCGTGTTCTTTTCACATACCACATATGGATCCACCAGTGTCATTGAAATGTGTGTTCTCTACAGAGACCACACATGGATACACCAGTGTCATTGCATGTATGTTCTTATCACTAACAACAACTGGAGTCATTGCATGTGTGCTCTTTTCACAATCCACATATGGATCCACCAGTGTCATTGCATGTGTGTTCTTTTTAGTAACAACAACTAGAGTTATTGAAATGTGTGTTCTTCTGACATACCACCTATGGATCCACTAGTGTCATTGCATGTGTGTTGTTTTCACTAACAACAACCAGAGTCATCGCATGTGTGTTGTTTTCACATACCACATATGGATCCACCAGTGTTATTGAAATGTGTGTTCTCTACAGAGACCATACATGGATCCACCAGTGTCATTGCATGTGTGTTCGTTTTAGTAATAACAACCAGAGTCATTGAAATGTGTGTTCTTTTCATATACCACCTATGGATCCACCAGTGTCATTGCATGTGTGTTCTTTTCACAATCCACCCATGGATCCACCAGTGTCATTGCATGTGTGTTCCTTTTAGTAACAACAACCAGAGTCTTTGAAATGTGTGTTCTTTTCACATACCACCTATGGATCCACCAGTGTCATTACATGTATTTTCCTTTCACTAACAACAACTAGAGTCATTGCATGTGTGTTCTTTTCACATACCACATATGGATCCACCAGTGTCATTGAAATGTGTGTTTTCTACAGAGACCACACATGGGTCCACCAGTGTCATTGCATGTATGTTCTTTTCACTAACAACAACTGGAGTCATTGCATGTGTGCTCTTTTCACATACCACATATGGATCCACCAGTGTCATTGCATGTGTGCTCTTTTCACAATCCACCCATGGATCCACCAGTGTCACTGCATGTGTGTTCTTTTTAGTAACAACAGCCAGTGTCATTGCATGTGTGTTCTTCCCACATACCACCTATGGATCCACCAGTGTCATTGCATGTGTGTTCATTTCACTAACAACAACCAGAGTCATTGCATGTGTGTTCTTTTCACATACCACATATGGATCCACTAGTGTCATTGAAATGTGTGTTCTCTACAGAGACCACACATGGATCCACCAGTGTCATTGCATGTATGTTCTCTTCACTATTAACAACTGGAGTCATTGCATGTGTGCTCTTTTCAGAATCCACACATGGATCCACCAATGTCCACTACTAGGAAACAACCTATCTATGGCGCATGAAAAGGGGACTTTTGTGGCGCATATCTTTGTCACCACTGTTACCTCGCCACTGATAACTACTTCCTGTGGCGCATATGGATATGCGCCACAGAAGTTCCAGACTTCTTTGGCGCATTCCTTCATATGCGCCACTGGAATAACTTTTGTGGCGCATTTACGTGTATGCGCCACAGATATGCCATGTGCCACTAACTATATAATTATATGTGCCACTGATTGTGTAACATGTATTCGAAGTAAAATACTTTCCTGGTGTATAATCAGGTATTTATACAGTATTTATCCAGATGAGTATAAAATACATTGCACAAGTAGTAGATGCATGAAAACCGACATATATATAATTCAAACACTTAGAGCCCGATCGAGAAACATATATAGTGTCAAGTGCCAAATTTTTACACAAGCGCCGAATACAAAGTTCATATCATCTCACATTACAAATATGAAGTGGCCACCGCCGCTTACACTAGGATCAAATAGAATACAACTGTGATAATGGTGAGCAAGAGCATTAGCCCGATCAATATCTTCATCCGGTTCTTCTTCCACAAGTGGTTCCTCCACTTGGCTATCGCCTCCCATCTAGTCGCGTATCCTTTGTAGATGTTGCCGCTGAACTTGTTCACTTGTTTGTGGCAATCCTCCCACTCCTCGTAGACTCCTGGAACCCTACCCATGTACACCACATACCACCTCATCACCATCTCTATAGAGGACAAGGCATATTAGTAAAAATACAACGAAAAGAATGAATAATGGGTTCACATCCATATATATATGTTCATAGAATATAAAACAAAGGATCCATAAACCTAAAAGTTAGATCATCATAGAAGCAATAAGTTCAACGACATCACGACCACAAGGTAGTTTAAGTCTAACACACACACTAATACAGCAGGCGTCCATCAAGAATATACACACACTGGATCATGCTAGAGGCACACATCGATCATGATGAAGACTTCCTCTTCTGGCATGGCTTCGGGAACGGTAGATATCCCTCTTTCGTCATCCACGTCCTTGTGTCACCCTGCTTACGGAGGCGTTCTTCGATCTCCCTCTTACTCAACCCTCTGGCTTGTTGTAGGGCACCGCCCCTTGTGTTGACATCTTCAATGATGATTTGCGACAACTTCATCTGAATGTGATGGAAGTCTTCTCTAAGATCAGCATTGTCAATTTTCGCCAAAGTTTTGGCCCATCCTCGAAGACTAGATGGCAGCGTTAGGTTATGGCAATCCCGAACATAGCCTTTAAGGTGATGGAGGACGTAGAAGGCCTCCTTGGCACCAGCAGTCGATTGCTTGACGCAGGGGAAGTCGAGCACGTGCTTGAACACGTGTTTGCCATCCTTGATACATTCCCCCTATCTAAGAAGGTGCATCCCTTCTTGGTGTAGCCCTCGAGAGCCTCATTGAGAACACCCCTTATTCTGGTGTAGTCTTTCTTCTTTGTCAAACTCCTCGAGTCAAAATACGTGGCTATCGAATACCTCGGGGCAAGGATGATGAGTGTGCAGTATTTGTCTCTACGCAACACAATTGGAACGGAATGTTGGAAAAAGAGCAAAGGAAAGAAATCTATAAGAAATGCATAAGTAACGTTTACAATGAGCGAGTGTGTGTACTTACTCGGGAAAGAAAGGCAAAAGAAGTGTGCCCTTCCTCTTGTTGTCCACCATGAACTTCTCAAGGTACGTCGTCGCCTTGGTCCGTGTCTCTGATCCTTCGACCAACTGGCTGTCCCGCATGTAGTAGGGATCCACTATCGCGATTTCCGGGGTACTTTCTCTCTTGATCGTGAGCACCAGATTGAGCGCATGTAGGCGGACCAAGTTATAGTCCAGCCGTTTCGTGAGAAACAGCTTGAATATGTCCTTGAACGCTATGAAGAATATATCCGCGGGGGGTTCATCGACGAAGCCCACGTCCAATGGCACCTTGGCCGTGAAAACCGGGTAATTTGGATCGTCCTCTTTAAGAAGGAGGGCCTCTAGTGTCTTGACACCCTCATGCAAAGTTAACATGGCTCCAACCGCAATGTGGATCATATCCGGAGTCAATATCGGATCACCAGCTACATGCACTCGGGGCAAGCCAAATTGTGTGGATGGTACGATTTACGGCGTCCGTCCCGGATCCTCTTCAGAAGAGGCTGGATCGCACCCTTCTTATTATTATTATTACCTCTCTTCATGTAGTGCTTCTTCTTCACAATGTCGCCCATCGCCATCTGCTCATCAGTCGCCTTTCGGAGTGTGTTGGGGCTGAAAACCAATCCCGGTTTCTCTTGTGGTGGATCGGCGGCCGGAGGCGTCTCTTGAGAAAGACCATGGAAGATCAGGCGTTGTGTGCATGTATTGGGCTGACCAGCTTGATGGTCGTCGTGAGCTGCGAAGGGTTCTTCATCCACAGAAGGCATATACAATCCTTTGGTGGCACCAGTGTTGATGAAGTCGTCAATGTTGACCAATTCATCATCATCTTCATGGGTGCCATCATGTGGTGGTGGTAGCGGGGGCGACGGCGGTTGCGGCACAACGTCTTTGCCATGTGGCGGTGCACACGCTGCCAAGAGTTGATGGTGACGGCTGGTGGTGGCGACAACAGCGGCTACTGGCTTCCGAGGTGGTGGCCGGGCGATGATCGGTCGAGAGGTGGCGCAGGTGCTCCCCCCTGCAAGACGAATATGGGTCTTCGGCCATGTCAAGGGCCAGTTGTAGCATTCCCCAAGGGTCTTGTGTTCGTCAGCTCCCTGAGGTTGAAAGGGGGGGTCCATGTCGTCGCACCCTGGCAACACCCGAGCCAACCTGACCCTCATCACGTCATCATCCATTGGATTGTTGTGCATCATGTGGCTCGCCGGTTGTATAAGAGTTCCCTTGGCAACATCCTTCAACTCACCGCCGACATCTTTAAGCAGGAGTACGCAAGAAGTGTCCTGAGGCAAAAACATGTTGTTGGGCGTCATGAGACGGCAACAGTCATGCATCAAAGGCATAAAGGAGATGACGTGCACTAACTAATTAGTTACCTTGGTGATGGCGTGGATCTCGGCTAATGTAGAGACACGGCCGATGCCGGCGGCCAGCCTATCATCATCTGCAATCTCCCGCTCGGGTGCCTCATGAAGCACCACCGCCGTCGGCTGCGCCTTATTGGTATCTTTGGCGGGAGGGGGCATCGGTGTGACCAAAACGAGGGGCTGCGTCCCGACGTCCGGCTGGCAGGATCATGTGCTTAGAAGGGCCAGACTCCTTGTTGCCCGACATGTTTGCACTACTCTATTTAAAAGAGGCAAAAAGTTAGCACAAATCTCGGCCGAAAAATTTGGCATGACCTTTGCTAATTTTTTTGACCTAGGAGTGCCCATTTCTCAACCGAAACGGAAGTGAATCGACACTTCGGGAGAAATGGGCAACTCAAATGAAATCCCTGCAAGACAAAACACCCCATCCCCATATTGACAGCCCCATCCCCATATAACAGCAACACCATATAGCATATAACAACACCATATGTAACATGAGCACCATATGACAACACCATATAGCATACAACAGCAGCACCATGCATGTAACAACACCAACACAAAGAAGCAAGCAAGATAGCACACCAAGAAGACCAAAGAAGCTTAGCAAGCGATTAAGAACCAATAGATACATGTATAAGAACTTAAAAAACTTTAAAATTTACATCATTATACACTTAAAACATTGAGCACTTTAAACCTCCAGCTAACCCAACAACTAATCCTTGTACCGAAACTCAAAGGAATTGACAGGGGCCTGCACAAGCGGTGGAGCATGTGGTTTAATTCGATACAACGCGCAAAACCTTACCAGCCCGAGTTCGTGAGTCAAAGGCGTGGCAAGAGAGCGAGTTCGACTCGCGAACGATCCGCAAGTGAAGGACCGATCCTTTAACGCCTTGATGTTGAGGACTGGTACTTGGCGGCTCACGAGCAACATATAGACTAAGGTTGCCCATCACTCCCTCGCTCCTTTTTGAAGGCTCACCGCTCCCCCTTTCTTTAAGTATCTATCCCGGCTTACATACACCATGCACTAATCCTTGACTATATACACTTGTACACTTTAGCTAGTTAAATAGTACTATACAATGTGATTTTTTTAGAGAACCTAGAAAATTCCTAACACATTTTAACTTCAGATGTATTATAGAGACCATTTGGTGAATAAATCAAGCAGCAAGAAGGCAGTATTAAGAGTACTCTAAATTTAGCACTACTCTGAATTTAGCACTACTCTGAACATCCATGCATGTACTCTGAATTCAAACCAGCATGGATAATTGAGCAGAGAGATGCATGCAGGCATTTGAATTGTGAATAGTACATGTAAAGCAGTAATCTGAATCAGGGCCTGGTTGATGCTCCATGGGAAATATATTACGTAGGAAATTAGAGCATCATGCAGAAGCAAGAGTAGTGATGGTGCATGTCGACAAAACATTTGCACAGAAGTAGCTATCACCCGTAGAAAGCTGAAACAGGCTCACATTTAGGTGTGCAAGACTCCAGAAATGCAAGTAGGAGGCAGCATGACATGAGCACTGGAAGGAAAATATGGGCATCAAAGGAGACATAGAATTGATGTAATCTATCTTTTCTTTTATTTTTTGTAGGGGAAATTGATGTAATATACAAAGCATCACTAAATTGATATAAATTGGCCATACAAAGCATCACTAGAAATTTAGGTTTGTACACTTCCAAATCTCTGTATGCTTGTTTGCATACAACAGAGGAAGTAGTACCGTACCATAATGCTTGTTTGCTTATATAATATAGGAGTGTTGGTAGGAGCTAAACTAAACCATACAATCAGGTTCATGAAACTGTAAATGGTACTAGCCATGCTCTGTCTTGAGGATATATTGTTGAGGATGAAGAAATTGAAATATTTCTTGAACAACTTCCTTCTTTAAGAAACCAATGATATAGAGAGTACATTCATGTCTAGGGAGCTCACTTTAGAACTGGATATGTCTAGGGAGCTCATATTGGTTCTGCATATTTTGGTTCTTTTACACACAAATAGGATTATGATCTATTTGAGAAACAGATTCAGAAAGCAGTCTGTTGTTACTGAATTTTCTTGGAGCATATTGAAATGGATCGGTGAGCTTGCCAATTTTCTTTAAGGTTTAGAGTATTTTCTTCAAAGCATGAAGGTTGCTAAGATTTTTCTGTGAGAATTTTCATCTGCAGCATAGTGAGAACTAGGGTTTAGAGGGAGGGTGGGGGTGGGGTGACGAACCGTGCGTGCTGCTGCTGCGGTGGTCGACGACTACGAGGGTGGCAGGCTACGGTGCGGCGGCTCCTCCTCCACTGGTTCGCCGGGCGGGCGCGACGGCTCCTCCTCCACTAGTTCGTTGGGTGGCTCCTCCTCCACTAGTTCGCCGGGCGGGCGCGGTGGCTCCTCCTCCACTAGTTCGTCAGGCGGCTCCTCCTCCACTGGTTCACCGGGCGGCGCAGCGGTGCCTAGGGCGGTGGCGGCTCCGGCAGCAGCGGTGTGCAGTGGCGTCGATCTAGGGCTAGCACGCGGCGCTGTGACTGAGAATAGGGAGAAGGGGTGAAGCAGACCGAACCGTTTATTTCGCCAAGTCCTGAGGTTCTATGGCGCATTTCGACAATATGCGCCACATAAGTTGGAACTTCTGTGGCGATATCGTCAAATGCGCCATGTAACCTGTGGACTTAGTACAAAACGCGACGCGCGTGGTAGTATGACAAGATCACACACTTGCCTTAGTGGTCTCTGTTGCTTGCTTGTGCCATTCTAAACCTGAGGCAGCCAGGTTCGAATCCTGCCTGTCTCACACTTTTTTATTTTTTTAAAATATATTTTTAATTATAGATCTGTTTAAAATAAAGCAAGAACATATACAAACATTCATATTTATTCAAAAAACTCTCTCCCTAAACACATACAATCATGTAATGTGTTTTTAATTATATATATGTCTAAAATGAAGCAAGAACATATACAAACATTCATATTTATTCAAAAAACTCTCTCTCCGAACATATACAATCATGTGATGTGTCGAGCTAGTGTCTCTTCACAATCTTCTTGCCCTTTTTTGTCGCGGTTGAATATTTTAGTCCGTGCACTTTGATATTTCTTCTTGTGAATGGACAACCTTTAGTAGGCAGTGTGGTCTTCCTTCTTACTTTAGTAGTAGTAGGCATGTCAAAGTACTTGTCGAATTCCTCTTCGATCTTCGGGTCACCGTTTTTGTCGAATTTTTGCTCGTTGGCGGCTCCTTCCATTCCGATGATGCTCCTCTTGCCCCTCCTAACTACAACACGGTTGGGCTTTGTGGTCGATAATAAAAACATTGATCAACTTGGCTAGAAGTACCCAAGGCTCATTTTTATGGAGGCGTTCTTTGTTGATTTGGCATCTGGTATAACCATTGTGGTGAAATAGCGGCCTTCTTTTTCCATGTTCTTGGCCCATCTAACACGGAACATCGGTACGATCTCTCCACAGTAGTCGAGCTCCCATATCTCCTCGATCCTTCCGTAGAATCTTTCCATCATAGTAGTCTCGTCATCAGCAAAGGATAACATAGTTACTCCTGAGTTTTGATATTCACTATTCTTGTCCTTTTCCTCGGTGTAGAATCTGTAACCATTTATGTCGTATGACTGATAGGTCCTTAGGTTTTGCCCTAGGCCCTGCGACAAGGAGAATATGAGTTTTTGATCTTCCGTAGAAGGCGTCTGTGGGGGATTGTCCAGTTGCCTTTTCTTGAACCAACCCATGAAGCTGGAGTTGTGCTCTCTGGTTACGTCTCCCTTCTTCCTCGGCCGGCCCGTCGACGTACTCGCTTCGATTAAGCTTCACGTTTCTTCACCCAAGGGCCGACCACTTCAATGTGTTGTAGAGCGACTCGTGCCCTTTCAAAATCAGTGCATCGACCATCAATGCCGACATGTAGTGAGCGGCAGCTCAGTGACCATATCCACCGAGCCTGCCGAGGTGCTTCTTGTGGGTATTCCAACATCCTCGTTCTCGTGGTTAGATAATTTGGCGAAGGAGATGCACTCAGAGATCGAAAGCCCTTGGCTATGCTTCCATCTGACGAGACCAGGCGATAACGAATCCTTTGATGACACCGTTTAGCCTTTCAAACGGCATCATGTTGTGCAGGAATGTCGGCCCGAGCTGGATGATGTCGTCCACGACATGTACAAGCAGATGCACCATGATGTCGAAGAATGCGGGCGGGAAGTAAATCTCAAGCTCGCATAGTATCATCACGATCTCTTCCTGTAGCTTGTCGAGCTGCTTCACACTGATCGACTTCCTAGATATGACGTCGAAAAAGTTACAGAGGCCAAACAACGTCTCACAGACATGCTCATCCATTATCCCACGGATCGCAACGGGGAGTATCTACGTCATCAAGACGCGATACCGTGAGACTTCATACCGTGAACCTCTTCTTCGCCATGTCCAGATATCCGCTTATCTTCCCGAGTAACCGTGAGGAACTTTCACCCTAAGAGGCACCAAAAACTGCTCGAGCTCCTCCGGACTCAGAGTGAAGCGGTGCGAAGCACCACCTCATTCTTCTTAACTCTTTTGCGGCGACCTTGAGTCCCTTCCTGATGATGATGATGATCATCATCATCATCACTATCAGGGTACTGAAAATCTTTCTTTATGCCAAGCAATTTAAGGTCCTTTCTTGCTTTCGGCCCATCCTTGGTCCTCTCCGGCATGTTTAGTAGAGTGCCAAGCAGACTCTCGGTAACGTTCTTTGTGATGTGCATTACATCGAGGCTATGGGGAGTGTGAAGGACCTTCCAATACGGCAGGTCCCAGAAAACAGACCTTGCTTTCCATACACCCAGCAGCGGCTTTGTCCTCGGTCGTTTTTTTCCAGGCGCAGGGAAATCTACCCAATTATTCAAAAGCTCCTCGATTTCTTTGCCACTCCTCGAACGCGGGGCTCTTTCGAGCTCGTCCTTACCATTGAATAGGTCACCACGTTTTCTCCATGGGTGATCCATGCGGAGCCACTTTCGAGTACCTTGGAACATGGTTTTCGAAGACCCGGGATCCCTTGGTAGCTGGAGATGCGGTGTCTCATCCATGCACTTGACGCATGCATTGTGTCCGTGGTTCACCTGGGCCGATACATATGCGTAACCAGGATAGTCCTGCACGGTCGTGAGCAACGCGGCTCTCAGATGGAAATATTCTTTAGTGTAGGCGTCCCACGTACGGGCCGACGTCTCCCACAAGCTGGCTAACTCCTCTCTCAATAGCCCGAGATACAGATGCATATCGATACCTGGTTGTTTCGGCCCCTGAATAAGAATCCTCATGTGTACATACCTTTGCTTCGTGCATAGCCACGGGGGGAGGTTGTATGGCCATACAGGTGCTATGCGTGCTACTCTAGCTTCCAAAAGGATTGAGTCCATCGGTGCTCATACCCAGCCTAACGTTCCTTGCATCGCCCCCGAACTCTTCGAACTCGATGTCTAATGCGTTCCACTGGCTAGCGTCTGAAGGGTGTGTCAGGATCTTGCCCTTCTCTGGATCATCTTCGGGTTTCTCTCTTTCCGCGTGCCATTGCATGAGCTTTGCTTCCTTAGGATCTACGAAATATCGCTGCAGCATTTAGGGGTGATAGGAAAGTACCATACCACTTTTCGAGGAACTTTCTTGTTCCCTCTCTTGTACCGTCCTTGGCCACACACCGGACAAGTGGTTCTATCCGCGTACTCGTTCCGATAAAGTGCGCAATCATTGATGCATGCATGGTATTTAATGTGTGGTAGGTCGAGAGGGCACACGATTTTCTTGGCCTCCTCGATACTTGTTGGCAATGTGTTCCCCTTAGGAAGTCGGTCGTGCCAGTATTCCATGTTCGCGTTGAAGCTCACATCGGTCCATTTGTGTTCGGCCTTCATCTCTAGAGCCTTGAGCGTTACACTCAAACGTGTATCCTCGGGGCGACACCCAGGATACAATGGAGTCATCCCGTCTACCTCCATTTGGGCCAGCTTGGCTTTCTCTCTGGCTGCAGCTTTGTGATTGCTCGTCTCCTTGAGGAGCAGTTCTTGAACATGAGGGTCCTGCAAGATCGAAGTTAGCAGCGTCTGTGTGTTCGCGTCTTCTCCTTCTTCATGATCATGCCCGTCATCATCTCCTTCTCCATGCTGATCATGCCCGCTGGCATCTCCTTCGTCATGATGATCATGCATGCTGGCATCTCCTTCGTCATGATGATCATGCCCGGTAGACTCTTCGTCTTCTCGCCCGCCCATGTCTTCGTGACCACCACCATGTCCTGCCGGCGCCTCATTGAGGTCGCGCATGAAACCGCGCCTAAGAAGGTGACCCTCCAATTGTCCAGATTCAGGGTCGATCCAGCGCTGCAGTTTGCATGTTCGACATGGACATTTTATCATGGTCTTGTTGTTCAGAATCATGTCCTCCTTCGCACCTTTCTTGTACCTAGCAATTTGACCTTCGCTCACCGTGAGGACCATGGTTCCCTGAGCGGTCAAAACAGAGAGTATAGGTGAGAACCACACCATATGAACACACACATGCATGAATGATAGCCGGAAAAAATTCGGCATGACCTTTCCTAAAATTAGGACATATGGGTAGTGCAAAAATTTGCCGAAATGGAAATGAATCAACATTTCGGCAAACATCCATGCAACCACACCGGCCGGGCCCGACAACAACAAGCAAACAACAAAAAACTTCCTCCCATTGCAAACATTCATGCACCACACACAAGCATCGTCTCGCCATGGATCGCATACACACACCGCCCGCGTGACAAGCTTCACCTACATGTTCATGATGGCCAAGTACTCACCTATAGTAGACACAATAATAGCGAGACGAGACCACGCGATGAGAGAGTGTGGACAAATAGATCTACAATGCAAGTTGGTGGAGAGGAAATTAGTAAACAAATAGAGAGATGTGAGAGAGAAAAGTAAGGAACTTTTAGATCTAGAAGTTGGAGCGAAGCTTCCACTTACCAATCTATGGATTAAAGTAGGTTTAGATATAAGAAAATGGAGAAACTATGGGCAAGATGGGGTGTGAGGGAGGAGGAAGACGAGTTGGGAGGAGGTAGAGATGTGAAATGGGTGGTGGTGGATAGATAGATAAGAAAGCTAGCTCTTGTCACCTTTTTTAACATGGATCTGGACGCCCTCATCTATGGCGCATATGGAGGAAATGCGCCACAGATGCTGAAACTTCTGTGGCGCATAAGTCCATATGCGCCACAGAAGTGGGTGAATAAGATTCCCTGTGTGGGGCCCACCTCCAAGTTCTGTGGCGCATGCTGGACTTATGCGCCACAGAAGTGAAACACATCTGTTGTGGGGCCCTCCTCCATGTTCTGTGGCACATGAGGAAATATGCGCCACAGAAGTTGCCTCTTCTATGGCGCATATTTCAGAATGCGCGCCACGTAACTTGATCATCCCCAGCTGGTCCCAAGCAATCTTACATGCGCATGTTCTGGACAATGCGCCACAAAACTTCCAATCTTCTATGGCGCATGCGTTCTGGTGCACCACTGATGTTTTCCTGTGGCGCATAGTTTGGCATATGCGCCACTGAACATCTTGTCTATCTATAGGCTGTTTCCTAGTAGTGGTCATTGCATGTGTGTTCTTTTTAGTAACAACAACCAGTGTCATTGCAGGTGTGTTCTTTTCACTAACAACAACTGGAGCATGTGTGCTCTTTTCACAATCCACCTATGGATCCACCAGTGTCATTGCATGTGTGTTCTTTTTACTAAGAACAACCAGAGTCATTTCATGGCTGTTCTTCTCACATATCACCTATGGATCCACCAGTGTCATTGCATGTGTGTTCTCTTCACAATCCACACATGGATCCACCAGTGTCATTGCATGTGTGTTCTTTTTAGTAACAACAACTAGTGTCATTGCATGTGTGTTCTCTTCAGAGACCACACATGGATCCACCAATGTCATTGCATGTGTGTTCTTTTTACTAACAACAACCAGAGTCATTGAAATGTGTGTTGTCTTCAAAGACCACACATGGATCCACCGGTGTCATTGCATGTGTGCTCTTTTTACTAACAATAACCAGAGTCATTGGATGTGTGTTCTATTTAGAGACCACACATGGATCCACCAGTGTCACTGAAATGTGTATTATTTTCAACTACCGTCGTTGGCCACAAACAATCGGGACGCAGAACTAACCAACAACCGCTCTAGGCTTCTAGAAGACCCAATCCCCGATTGTTAGGCGCCGTTGGATCGGGGTCCGTAGACGATAGTGATGTCCTTCGCGAGGGCGATCCGCGAGAAGTCTGTTCTGCGAACTGATTGGCCATGACAACTACGCTGGGCCTACGTCTTTGCCCTTATCCGTTTAACCTCGGGGCCAAAAATCAGATCGTGTCATTGAAATGTGTGTTCTCTACAGAGACCACACATGGATCCACCAGTGTCATTACATGTATGTTCTTTTCACTAACAACAACTGGATCCATTGCATGTGTGCTCTTTTCACAATCCACATATGGATCCACCAGTGTCATTGCATGGGTGTTCTTTTTAGTAACAACAGCCAGTGTCATTGCAGGTGTGTTCTTTTCACTAACAACAACTAGAGTCATTGCATGTTTGATCTTTTCACAATCCACATATGGATCCGCCAGTGTCATTGCATGTGTGTTCTCTTCACAATCCACACATGGATCCACCAGTGTCATTGCATGTGTGTTCTTTTTAGTAACAACAACTAGTGTCATTGCATGTGTGTTCTATTCAAAGACCACACATGGATGCACCTGTGTCATTGCATGTGTGTTCTTTTTAATAACAACAACCAGAGTCATTGAAATGTGTGCTCTCTTTAGAGACCACACATGGATCCACCGGTGTCATTGCATGTATGTTCTTTTCACTAAAAACAACTGGAGTCATTGCATGTGTGTTCTTTTCACATACCACATATGGATCCTCCAGTGTCATTGCATGTGTGCTCTTTTCACAATCCACCCATGGATCCACCAGTGTCATTGCATGTGTGTTGTTTTTACTAACAACAACCAGAGTAATTGAAATGTGTGTTCTTCTCACATACCACTTATGGATCCACCAGTGTTATTTCATGTGTGTTCTTTTCACTAACAACAACCAGAGTCATTGCATGTGCGTTCTTTTCACATACCACATATGGATCCACCAGTGTCATTGAAATGTGTGTTCTCTACAGAGACCACACATGGATCCACCAGTGTCATTGCATGTATGTTCTTTTCACTAACAACAACTGGAGTCATTGCATGTGTGCTCTTTTCACAATCCATATATGGATCCACCAGTGTCATTACATGTGTGTTCTTTTTAGTAACAACAACCAGTGTCATTGCAGGTGTGTTTTTTTTCACTAACAACAACTGGAGTCATTGCATGTGTGCTCTTTTCACAATCAACCTATGGATCCACCAGTGTCATTGCATGTGTGTTCTTTTTATTAACAACAACCAGAGTCATTTCATGGCTGTTCTTCTCACATACCACCTATGGATTCACCAGTGTCATTGCATGCGTGTTTTCTTCACAATCCACACATGGATCCCCCAGTGTCATTGGAAGTGTGTTCTTTTTAGTAACAACAACTAGTGTCATTGCATGTGTGTTCTCTTCAGAGACCACACATGGATCCACCAGTGTCATTGCATGTGTGTTGTTTTTACTAACAACAACCAGAGTCATTGAAATGTGTGCTCTCTTCAGAGACCACACATGGATCCACCGATGTCATTGCATGTATGTTCTTTTCACTAACAACAACTGGAGTCATTGCATGTGTGTTCTTTTCACATACCACATATGGATCCACTAGTGTCATTGCATGTGTGCTATTTTCACAATCCACCCATGGATCCACCAGTGTCATTGCATGTGTGTTCTTTTTAGTGACAACAACCAGAGTCATTGAAATGTGCGTTCTTCACACATACCACCTATGGATCCACCAGTGTCATTGCATGTGTGTTCTTTTCACTAACAACCAGAGTCATTGCATGTGTGTTCTTTTCACATACCACATATGGATCCACCAGTGTCATTTAAATGTGTATTCTCTACAGAAACCACACATGGATCCACCAGTGTCATTGCATGTGTGTTCTTTTTACTAACAACAACCAGAGTCATGGAAATGTGTGCTCTTTTCACAATCCACATATGGATCCACCAGTGTCATTGCATGTGTGTTCTTTTTAGTAAAAACAACAAGTGTCATTGCAGGTGTGTTCTCTTCACAATCCACACATGGATCCACCATTGTCATTGCATGTGTGTTCATTTTACTAACAACCAGTGTCATTGCATGTGTGTTCTCTTCAGAGACCACACATGGATCCACTAGTGTCATTGCATGTGTGTTCTTTTCACTAACAACAACTGGAGTCATTGCATATGTGTTCTTTTCACTAACAACAACTGGAGTCATTGCATGTGTGTTCTTTTTACTAACAACAACCACAGTCATTTCATGGCTGTTCTTCTCACATAGCACCTATGGATCCACCAGTGTCATTGCATGTGTGCTCTTTTTAGTAACAACAACTAGAGTCATTGCATGTGTCTACTCTTCCGAGTCCACACATGGATCCACCAGTGTCATTGCATGTGTGTTCTTTTTACTAACAACAACCAGAGTGATTGAAATGTGTGCTCTCTTTAGAGACCACACATGGATCCACCGGTGTCATTGCATGTGTGCTCTTTTCATAATCCACAACTGGAGTCATTACATGTGTGTTCTTTCCACATACCACATATGGATCCACCAGTGTCATTGCATGTGTGCTCTTTTCACAATCCACCCATGGATCCACCAGTGTCACTGCATGTGTGTTCTTTTTGGTAACAACAACCAGTGTCATTGCATGTGTGTTCTTCTCACATACCACCTATGGATCCACCAGTGTCATTGCATATGTGTTCATTTCACTAACAACAACCATAGTCATTGCATGTGTGTTCTTTTCACATACCACATATGTATCCACCAGTGTCATTGAAATGTGCGTTCTCTACAGAGACCACACATGGATCCACCAGTGTCATTGCATGTATGTTCTTTCACTAACAACAACTGGAGTCATTGCATGTGTGCTCTTTTCACAATCCACACATGGATCCACCCGTGTCATTGCATGTGTGTTCTTTTTAGTAACAACAACCAGTGTCATTGCAGGTGTGTTGTTTTCACTAACAACAACTGGAGTCATTGCATGTGTGCTCTTTTCACAATCCACCTATGGATCCACCAGTGTCATTGCATGTGTGTTCTTTTTACTAACAACAACTAGAGTCATTTCATGGCTGTTCTTCTCACATACCACCTATGGATCCATCAGTGTATTGCATGTGTGTTCTCTTCACAATCCACACATGGATCCACCAGTGTCATTGCATGTGTGTTCTTTTTAGTAACAACAACCAGTGTCATTGCATGTGTGTTCTCTTCAGAGACCAATCATGGATCCACCAGTGTCATTGCATGTGTGTTCTTTTTACTAACAACAACCAGAGTCATTGAAATGTGTGCTCTCTTCAGAGACCACACATGGATCCACTGGTGTCATTGCATGTGTGCGCTTTTTACTAACAACAACCAGAGTCATTGGATGTGTGTTCTCTTTAGAGACCACACATGGATCCACCAGTGTCATTGAAATGTGTATTATTTTCAACTACCGCCGTTGGCCACAAACAATCAGGACGCAAAACTAACCAGCAACCGCCTGGCTAGGGACCCGATCCCGATTGTTAGGCGCCGTGGATCAAGTGCGTGGGCGATAGTGATGTCCTTCGCGAGCGATCCATGAGAAGTCTGCTCGCGAATCGATTGGCCATGGCTACATCGGGCCTACGCCTACGTCCTTGCCCTTATCCCCTTAACCTCGGGGCCAAAAATCAGATCATGTTCCTTCATCGCCATGGAGAGGGAGAGGCCCAAACTCAGCTTGCACGAGGCTCAGATGTTCGCCCACTGCGACATACTCACACCGCCGTTAGCGAGGCTACCTGTCGCTCTGCTCTTGCGCGACAACGCGTTGGCGAGGCAGATCGAGGAGCGCCACCGCCAGCTGTCGGAGCGGAAGAGGGCAATGGCGCGGTACCACGTCTGCGCCAGTCTTGGCGAAAGCTGTTCAAGAAGGAGCGGGCTGTGTTGATTGAGCTACGCGGAACCCATCGACGGGAGATCCACCCGGATCTGCGCAACCCCAAAGGGAGGCAGCGCTTCTGGGCAGTGCCTAGGCGTAAGACCTCCACCATTATCGATGCAACGCGCCGTGAAGAATCCATGACGAGGAGGAACGCTGCTGGGAACGTCGGCATCGATTCCGACGCGGAGGAGGCTGGCGGCGACGCGGACAACGTCGTCAATGATGGACACTGCAGGAGTGTCATAGTCGATTAGGGCCACTTAAGCATAAATTAAATCTATGTATGGTATCTTAATGCGCTCTTTGGATCTGGGTCACCTGAGTCATGTTTGATTATCGTCATAATCTATATATGTTGGCCATGTTTTAGTTGTCTTTGTCTTTGAAACTAGTCGATCGAAACTCGTCCGATCCTGAAAATAAAGTTCACGCGTTCCCTGGCATATCTGATGGGACAATACGCTGACTCTGCTGCCAGCACTTGATGGCACAGCCATAATTTGGAGTGCGCCTGAGGAGAAGGGATCGAGCGTGTTGTAATAGTGTACTACTCCTGTCCAGATATAACTGACTTTGTTATTTTAGATATTTAATAAATGTGTCTATACCCAAAACATGTCTAGATACATGTTTTAGGTTTCTCTGTCTTTCAAACTAATCAAAAGTCGTCAAATTCTGAACAAACAAAGTCATTGCGTTCACACCTGATGGGATAATACGCTGACTCTGCTACTTGATGACATAGCCATAATTCTGGAGTGCGCCAGAGGAGATGGGAATGCAAGGGAGATGGGAACTAGTAGCTGTCAACACCCGGATTTTTAATCCCAAATGCCTATTATGTCATTCCTCGCAATCCCAGGATTACCATTTTTGCGAGACATAACAGATTGGATATCACAGTACATCATCCATTACAAACCATACATAAGGTCTTACACAAATAAGGATCTCATGATCCAGTCTTAATACAACAAGCAGCGGAAATAAAAAAATAAGCGTAGTGGTGGGGTCCATCTTCAGGGGCACATGCAATGCTGACGAAGGCAGATAGTCCTAGTTATCATAGCCGTCCTGCTGGCCATCATCTTGGTAGTCTCCTTCATAGTGTGGCCATGAGAATAGCCAGGGACAAAAGCCATGAGTACTCTTTAAGTACTCGCAAACTACCACTAACAAGTAGTATAGTTCTAAGTTAAAGTGCTAAGTCTATGTTTAACTATAAAGTTAAGTTTGAAACCTAAGCTGAGTTCTGAAACAAAGAAAGATAAAATAAAGTTCTAGAATCACTTAAGTTGGGAAGCTAGGGTCATAAACACAACCCTGTTGTGGTCAAGTCAAGATTCATCATTCATTTCATAAGTCATTTTGAAAACATCTGACAACAAAACAGTATGGCCATTCCAACTGTCCATAACCGCGGACGCGGCTATTCGAATAGTTTGACACTCTACAGAGGTGGTACACTTTCACCACAAGATTCGATACATCTGTCAGGGATAACCCTGAATCATCATACTTAGTATGCAGATAATCAAACATAACCTTTCCTTTACACACCCTAGTATAAGCACCTCTCCTATGAGCATGGCCTCCCAACCATGACCATCTGTCACCTTGGGCACTGCATAGGTGGACAACATTGAGAGATAGCCTCAGCTCAAACCTCTCCTGCGAGGGAACTAATACTAATGCATATAAACTTCTGGCTAAGCCTTACCTAATTCAGGTATTGTGGTTGTATAGTAAATTTGGAATGGTATCGCATCCGAATCCAACCATTAGTTTTATAAAAGGGTTAAGGCTCATGCCTCAACATTTTCACCATCATAAACCATTTGTGTTTCTCAACACATGTCAAAACATCTCAATATAATGACTCATCATTCCAAGGTTTTCATAATTCATTTTCACCAAGTATTCCCATCTAAAGTGACTCAAGTTTTTATCTACTCTAAACTACTAAGTTAAGGGTGTTCACTAAGGTGAAAAGATGGGATCAATCTCATGCCATAGAATGACATCTAAAGTTATCTAAATAGGTCAAGTTTTATACTCTTTATGCTACCTTCAAAACAAGTAAAGAACTTTGGGTAAAGTAAAGGAAGTAAAGCTTGAAAAAAAGACTTGGGGTAAATACTAGTCAAAGTGGTATAATCAAAGCATGCCTAAAGCATCTTTGCTAAACCATCTAGATTGCAAGGGTTAGCTTGCATTGCTAATGGTGGATTGCAAGTACAACTTGCAAGGGTTAACTTGGATAGTGCTAGCTTGCCTTGGTTGTTGCAGTGGTTGAAGTTTTCTTCTTCTTCTTCTTGGTAGAACTCCTCCTCCTCGAAAGCTTGGTCAGTATTATCGTCTATAAATACATACGGAGTACAAAATCACCAAACAATACTTAACTATTCTAATTAGCCCTCTAAGGAACACATTTGATGATCTATTATCATCACAAGCATCACAAGTTTTATTAACTAGTTTCATTCTTTTTATTTTAGAAAAGTAATTTCTACTCATTGAAATTAACTAAGATTTAATATTCACCACTTAAAATATGGGATCATGTGGACACATGTCATCACCACATATTCTAACATGTGGGGAAGTGATTTAAGGGTTGGATCATAATTACTTTGGTTTAAGTTCATTATTTAATGATTTAAAGTGACTGGAAATGCATATATACCATTATTTTGGTACTAGTCCAAAGTCACTGCATGTAAACTCTAATATTATTACATATTCAGATAGGTATGGTGAAATGTGATTTTTGAGAGTTGTAATCAACTCAAAAGCTATCTTGGTTGATTTTATAAAAAGGTTGCAAGGTGCAAAAGCTTCTGTCTTATTATTTTACTAGGAGAGATCTCTAACTCTAATTGAATTAAATCCAATGGGATTGGGTATATCTTTTCAGTAGCTTTCTAACAAAATTGGAATCACTCCATTTGGATTTGTAAATCTCTCTAAAATGAATTTCAAACTAGAGGACAGAACTAGGTTTAAACTAAAATAGAAAAATCCTAATTCAAACTAAATGGGTCATGCGGGAAAGCTAACGGGTCGGCCCAGTGACACTACACGGCGCGGGGCACAGTTGACAGGGGGTCCACCGGTTAGTGGCTCATAACGTGCGAAGCGGTACGGGGCAATGTGGGCCGTTAGATTAGAACGGATCAGCACGGTGGGCGCTCGTCAGCCTTGAACAGGTCGCCGGCGAGGTCAAACCCTAGCGGCTTGGTGGGGGTGCTTAGGGGGCATACCAGGGCTCCAGCAACGACGGCGAGGCGGGCAAACGGACTGGTAGACGACGGCGAGCTCAGGAGTGGTCGAGGCAGCTCCGGGGGTGGACGAAATCGACGTCGCCCTCTCCTCCTCTGCTACGGGCTACTCCGGCCAAATTCTAGTGAACAAGTGCTCGCGCTGCTCCGGCTAGAGGTGGGGAAGGGTCAGTGGCAAGAGGGGAGGTGAGTGGTGTGCAGAAACTAGCTGGGGGTGGCCTCTATTTATAGCCCGACGATGCGACTGAAAGGCATGGGCGGATGGCTCCAGCGAGGGCTGCACAGCGTGCTAGCGGCGTGGCTCGAGGTAGGGGACGGTGGCTGGTTTCCTTGTGGTGCTCTAGGGCTTAAATGCGGGCGTAGGGACGATGGCAATTGGTCGGGTGGTGCACGCGCTCTAAGCGGCAGAGGTGGCGGTCTCAACGGCGAGCGGTGGCTGTGGTGCATTGGGCGGCGAACGGGCATGTCCGGCGTGTTCCTAGGGTCGTGGCGGAGCGGTAGACGCAGGCTGCGGTCGAGGGGCGGTGCGTGCACGCGTGTCGGGTGCGGCGTTCTGGCGCGTGCTCGACATGGTGCAGACGCACTGGGCGCGCGCGTTGGCGGTGGTCCACACTTTGGCTTGGCTCGGGGAGGGGATAGGGACTGGCGGTGAGGTTAGGGCTAGCTCATAGACATGGTGAGAGGGAGAGAGGTGGTCTGCTGTGGTGGTGGCATGATCGGCCGACTAGCATGGTGCTCGACATGGCTTGGCATTGCCACTAGGGGGTAGGGGATGGGGTGCTAAGGGCCTGGTTTGATCAAAGGGAGACAAAGGGATTAAATGGAGATCAAATGGGGGCAAAACCCTGTTCAAAACAGTGAGCTAGGATTAGAGTTAGATTCTTGCCTGCCATGTGTTTGTGGAAATGGCCGCAAGAGATTTTCTTTTGAATTTTGAAAAGATTTTTGGTGGGTGTTTTAGTATTAAGCTTGAGACTCTGTGGGTGCTTGGGTTTTGAAATTTGAGCTCATTTGGGTGGTTTTTGAAATAGTGGGATCTTCCTATATGAAATAGATTCAATTTTCAATTGCCAATTAAAATTAGTATTTGAATGTTTTTGGCAGATCACAAAGTGGGCCTTGGTACATCATTATGTGGACTAGCAAGGGGTGCAAGGATCCACATTTGTTTCTGTTAGGTTTTGAGTTCTAGGAATAGCCAAAGTAGGCATGGTAGTTAATTTGGCATAAATGACCATTCACTTCTTTTATTCACTTTGATTTGTTTTTTTTTGGGATTTGTTTGGGAATGATCTAGATGATGTTTATTTCACCCAAGAATCATTTTACAAGCAATGGATCACTTAATCATGGCAATTCAAATCAACTCCTATTTTAAACGCACACACATATGAATGCCTTAATAATTTTAATTGGAAAAGTTTTGTTAACCCTAATTTTGGTGATTTGGATGTTAATAACCTTGGATTAAAGTTTTTGGATGTTACAGTAGCCGCGTCCAAACACAGGTAAAAAACTAATGTAATAATATTTAAAAAAATGTAATCTGGTCCACATGACCCCATCACAGACACGTTGCACACGCCAGATATAAATAAATACGACACAGCTAGTTTAGTTTCAATGATATAATTCAACATACGACGTTAATGTGCCCACATCTTTCTGCTCCTCTTATTGTTCTGCTAGCCCACGCTGCATTAAGCATCAGTTGATGAGGATAAAAAAATGATAAAATGGCAAATAAAACAATTTTTAAGCTTACCCTTCATCTGGAGAATCGTACAAAGATGAAATTGGCAGGGATTTATTATTTCTCTTGCAGTTAGCCGAAAGATCCTCAAGAACATCCTCAATCACCCCTGCAACTTCTTCATATTCTAATACACCTCCATTATTTGCCCTTTCCTCCCCGTTCCGCTTACCCTTTTGTTTCTTTTCACACCCTTTTCTCGCCGGCACCTCCACTTCTTCATAAATTGGCTGCTTGACGCTTTTCCTCCGAGTGCTCATCACCGTCTTCGCTTTGCTCAGCTTCGGCCGAGAAGCCTCATTTTCTGCCATCGGGGTGTGAACAGGGACAATAGCATGTGTAACTGGGTTTTTGCACAACCTCTTGATATGGCCGAATCCACCACAACGTCCGCATTTCCTTTTCCTAGCTCACAGCCTTGGACCTTTATCAGTGGAGGCTTCGATCCTTAGCTTTCTAGGCCTCCCAGGTGGCCTCCTAAGAACTGGTGGTTGAAGTTTGAACCCTGGATCGACAATCTCCTAATCATTTTCATCGGCCATAGGTGGTACGTTTTCTGCATAAGTTGCAGCAAACTTGTCCACGGAGAAATAGTTTTCGACATAGTTCTCTATTTCAGCTATGTTACCTCTAAGCTTTAAGATGAAGTAAATTACATGGTGACATGGCAGACCAGTAATCTGCCGCTGCCTGCATGAACAAGTCTTGTTTCCAATGTCTACAGTGTACCTCCGTTCACTTCCACGTTTGTATTCTCCATAAACCTCAGCCAATATTCTGGAACTTCTGACCACCCTCATCTTTATCGTTCTCATTGCCCTGGTGCTTGCATTCAGTAACATAACCACCTTTGGAACTATTTTATGGCCTAAAAATTTTTCTTGCACAAATTCTTTGCCTTAAATCTATCTTCACCATTATGCACTGTCTTATTGAATCCAACAAAATAACAATTCCAAGTGTCTTCATGCCTAAAATCCTATCATTGAAACTCTCTGCCAAATTATTGCATACAAAATCCACCTTGCTTAACTCACCAAACTTGCTTCTGGCCCATAGCTTGGTGTGATGTTCCTCAAGGTATTTTTTCACCTTTGGCACTACATACATGTTCTGCAAGTAAGTAGCATGCGTGCTTGGGATGTATGTGTATGTTGATCGCCACAAGTCCTCTTCAAAGATCTTTCCTTTGAACTTCTTCGTGAAGTTAGTAGCGAGGTGCCGCATGCATTCCCTATGCTCAACCCCAGGAAACACAGCATCAACAACATTCTCAAGACCCTCGGATGCACTGGTGTGTATCACCAAGCCTTCAGGGTGACTAATTACTTCCCGTAGTCTCTACATGAACCATGTCCAGCTTTCATTTTATTCACCCTCAAGAACAGCATAAGCTACGGGTAGAAGCCAATTATGCGCGTCCAAAGCACAAGCAGAAGCAACATGTCCCCTGAACTTCCCTGTTAAAGAAGTTGCGCCAATTGCCAAGTATGGCATGCAGCCGTCTAGGAACCCCTTCCAGCATGCCTTCAGGCAGACAAAACATCTCCTGAAGCATATCTTATCTACCTACTTATACCTGACTCCCCACGAGACCTTTTCTCTCCCTTTCACAACCTCGTAATCGATGTCAACAACACTACCAGGTGATGTTTTCTCTACCTGAGCTTTGAAACTATACAACATCTGAAAACTGTCATTCCACTTCCCTTGAATGAAGTCTATAGCCATCTCCTTCCCATCAAAGACTCTGTGATAAGGAATCAGAACGTTAAACTTTTTGCTAATCTTTGCTCTGAGTTCAGCAAGTCCAATGTTATGATCCTGCCTCACCCAAATAAGCAAGAGAAGCAATCCACTTGGTAGTCGCCGGTCTAATTTTACCACTTAAAGAAGTATTAGGGTAGTTGTGTTTCTTCGTGTTTACTTTGATCTGCATTTGATAAGAATCCAAATAATTCAGAGCTAGTTATCAGCATAATAAATATGAGAAAGACTGAAACTAAATGTAGCTATTGCAACCTAAAATGGGTGTCCACCCCGGATTGGAGATGCATGTAATCTCCATTTACACACATTACTTTCCCTACAGTGCACCCTAAATCTCTTTTGGTCGCTCTTTTCAATGATAAATTCGAACCCAACTCTAATTGCATAGGTTGCAACTGCATATCTGCAGTCCTCCACATTATCAAAGATAGTCCCCTCATCAATTGTAGGATTGTCCCTGTCAAAGTGTATCACTGTCCTGTCCACGTCTTCGTCGTCGTATCTACATCCCATTTCCACATCTTCGCATTCCTCTTCCTCATCAGTCCCATAGTCAGGCTCAAAGTTCGAATCAACCAAATATTCCCTACTCTCCATCCTATCAGGGTCAGCAACCACATATGGATATGCTTTCTCATCATCATCCGCACCGCCACACGTTTCAGTGCCTTCATGGTCGCTTGACAAAGCATTGTCATCAGATTGATGACAAGTACGCCATGAGGGGGTCCTCGAGGCGTGCGGAAGAGAGGGGTGTGAGACGTACGGTGTTCCGGGACGGTGAGCACACAAGTTTACCCAGGTTCGAATCCGGCGGCTTTGGACGGATCCTACTCCTGCTAGCAATCCAGTAATACAGCAGAGCCGGAATATGGGTTATAAGGGTTCGCCTGTGTGAGTTGAGATTGTAGACTATTGAGGGTCTAAAGGTGTTGCCCTAAAGGCTCTCCCTTGGACGGCTTATATAGATATCCGGCCTAGGGTTTACAGGAGAGATCTATCCGGCTACGACTAAGAGTCAGTTACAGAGTACATCTTGAACTACAAGTAACACTATGGGCCTAAGTCGGTAAGTCTTCTGGGCCTTCCCATAGCCGGATTGGACTCCGTCTTTCTCCCTGACTGGGCCGCCCGTGAAGCAAAGCTCTAACCCGAAGTGGGCCACCCTGGTCAGTGAGGAACAGTGAGGATACCCGGAAAGTATATCCCCAACAGTAGCCCCCGGAGGCCTCCAAGATCCAAAGTCGGATTCATCATCGTCTAGCTTGATCTTCCGCTTGCAGAATCTTGAAGGGTTCCTGAAACTTCACAACAAAAAATACGATCCGGGTCTTAAAAATAAGTCGGACCTATCAACAGGTTACTCGGATTTTCTAGCTTGATTTTAAACTAAGCCGGAACTTGGTCTCTAACGCCACCTGACACAAGTCATGGTCAAGTCACGTCATCTGACAGTCATTCCATCAGCACGACCGTTGGTGGGTCCGCGGTTCGTGGAACCGAGGCGCCGTTTCAATGTGTCCGCAGAGATCGAGGCGACGTAATCATCGGGTGGGTCCTTCCTAGTTCCTTCCACGACGCGTGGCGGTTACACTGTAGCATTTGCACGAATCTTGGCACAGTTAGGTGGATATAAGGGGTTAGGATTTTCTCCTTCTCTCTTCACCTGTCATTTGCCTTTTCGTCTCCTCCCAATCTCTTTGCGTGCACAGAGCTCCTCCGTTCCTCCCCCAAAAAACTCCTAGCGCCGCCCATCTTAGGTCATCTTCCCGCCAAAGAAATGGCTTCTTCTTCCTCTTCCGGCTTGGCTGCAACGGCGGCGACGGAAGCAGCGGTGGAGAAGGAAAGCTTCCGCGGGATCTGGATCCCCTACGTGCTTGACGACGAGAAGCTCCAGAACATGGAGAATGATGGGCTCCTCCGTGCCGGTGACTGGCGGAGTGGCTTCGAGGAAACCATCCCGAACCCGCGCGCCGGCGAGCGGGTCCACTTCGGCACCCACCTCGACAAAGGTTTGTCGTTTCCTCCCTCGGAGTTCTTCTCCGAGGTGATTGACCATTATGGAGTTCAACTCCATCATCTTCCTCCCAACTCTCTCTTAGAGATGAGCGCTTACGCTTCTTTGTGTGAGGGCTTTCTCGACATTAGGCTGAGTTTGACCTTATTCTGGTACTATTTTCATGTCCGGAGAAACTCTGTCACTGCCGGTGTTCCTTACATCACCGGTACTATTAGCTTTTCGCTTAGACGCGAGCGCGCATATCCCAAAATCTTAGCCAGTGACTCGGTCAAACAATGGCCAGCCACATTCTTTTATCATAGGGATACTCCGGCTCCCAGCAAAGCCACTGCTTTGCCGGCTTTCATCGACGGATCTGCCATAGCCCAACCATCTTGGGACGAGGCTCCTCCGGCTCTCACTGATGATCTGATCCTCGCTAAGAGGCGGATCGAATATTTGATCAAACACAAGGGACTGAAGGGATCCGACTTGGTCCAATGCTGGGTCTCACGCCGGATCCAGCCCCTTCAGTACCATGAAACTCGACTGATGCACTCCATCGCATCGTCCAAGAAAGACTCCCTCCGCATCAGCCCCAAAGCCTACACCACACAGGGTTATATAAGCCAGATCAAGTGGCTGATCAGGGAGCGGATCGAGAGGAGGATCCCGGAGGTTTCTCTGGATATGCATATGTCGGAAAACCCCATAGTGCCGGTAAGATTCTAACAATACACCTTTTTATGTGTTTCAATCTTCAAATTACATTGCAATACTGATATGTCTTCTTCTTTTCATCTTGCTGACCTCCCCGAGTCGGAATTTGCTCCACTCGAAGGATATCCTCCGGAGTTTTCTCAGGAGACAGAGGTGGTCCCATTGACGGACCTTGCGCTCAAGAAGCGCAAAGCTCCAACGGTGGATCTTGGCACAAAGGAGGTGCCCGTCGTGAAGAGGTATCTTTCAATCACAACTTCCGCCTTTGTACCTTACTCGAATTTTCTTCTGAGACGTAATGTTTCCGGCTTTATTACATTCTCAGAGCTAAACAGCTCATCAAGGGTAAGGGGAAGGGAACTTCTTCGAAGCCCCTGCGGCAGACGAAGCTTACCATAGCTTCTCCTGCCGTGGCTCCTCCGACTCCTGCCCCTCAACCTTCCGCAACGCCGGTGATTTCTCTGGCTGCCGCAAAAGATCCGGCTCCTTCAACGGAGCCTACGATCCTTGAATCGCAAAATGATGTCACCATGGGTGAGTCAGATTTAGATAAGGGTGGACCCTCTTTGGGTAATGATCCCTCGGCAGAAACTTTCACCGAAAACCTTATCAGCAATCCGGGACTTGCCAAGTTTGGCCTGTCCCGGAAATCTGCTGAAGAGATCCAGCGGCTAGCCAGGCAATGCCTGGAGAAAAGAAACTTACCTGCGGAAGAAGAAGCACAAGAAGCAGAGGACATCAAGTTCTCCGACCTTCTTGCCTAGGTGCGCCTTCGCGACGAGAGGATAAGGACCAGTGAGCTTCCAACAACACCAGTGATTCCTCTGACTCTCGCCGAGAAGGTTGCTGTTGAAGTGAACACGAGTTTGGATAGACTCACTCGCGAACAATATGTAAGTCGGAATTCCAACTCCTGTTTTTTCTTTATTTCATATCATATCCTCTAGCCCCCAAGCATGAAGTAGGATATACAATCCGAGTTTATGCTTCATTAGGATGCCAAAGAATGAACTAGTGTAGCCCCCAAGGCTCGTGCTGATATTAGCAAAAATATTAGCCCGAGTCTTTAGTAGCTTTCTGACTTTGGGTATTCTGACTTATAGAAAGTATGTTCCTATAACCAGGATTTGTTTGAAAAATGTCTGTGATAAGCAGAGAGAGATCAAAGCTCTTCGACCTAAAAATGCTGAACTTAAAGTTGCCAAGGATGAGGCCGAAGGTAAACATTCCGAGACTCAAACTTTGTCTTTGCGTTTTCATAGTCGAATTTTTTGCTGAACTGTTGTTCTTTTTGACTTATAGCACTGGTGAAACAATCCTGTGCCATGATTGAACAGGCCGAGAACCTCAAGTCTTTGGTGTTGGAGAACAAGGATCTGCGCCAAGAGCTGGATAAGCTCAAGGCGGATCATGAAAAGAGCATTGCTCAAATCCTTGAGTCCTCCATGGCTACTGACGAGCGTGATCGCAAGATCGCTGCTCAAGATCAAAAAATCTCGGACCTCAATAATGAGCTTAGCAGAGAGAAGGACCTTTCCGAAGCGCTCCGGGCTGAACTCTAGAGTCTTTGGGAAGAGAAGACCAAAATCGACGACGTCATTTTCGGTATGTTCCATCTGTCTGACTTTTCCTATTTTTTCGACTTCTATGAATGTCGAATTTTTCTTAACTTGTTTTGTATATAGGTCCTTTGAACTTGACGGACTCTTCTTCCATCGAGCCCCGCACCCACCGGCTTATCCAAGTCGGTGACCTGCTTCATGACTTCCGCCAATCCCTTGAGGACATCGGCGAAGCTCTCAAGATTCCGGACATGCACAACATGTCGGATTTTCAGGTGCGGGACAAGGCAAAGGAGATGCCGCAACTTGTTCAGGATTGGAACATGTCCTATGCGTGGACTGCGGCGTAGAACGCTCTCACCATGGTCATGAGCCACCATGGAAACATGGAAATATGGCAAGTGACCAGAGGGTACTGCAAAGTAGATGAAGACGGCCAAGAGCAGGACCTTCAAGCCATCATGCACTCCTGTGCCAGATATGGGTGTCGCGTGGCTGATTTGACCAGCTACGAGACCCCTTTCTTCACCCGCGTGGACACTCCGCCTCCTCCTCCAGAAGAATCAACAGAAGTTTCCGACGATGAACGCACCACCTCGGATGTGGACATCTCGGAACGATACCAAGGCGGTGTATCCAGCAAGCCGGCAGCTCCTTCCTCTCCTGCATCATAGATTAACAGAAATATTTGTGTTATTCTGAAAAACATGATAGGCCTGTAAATATGCAGTACTATAATTTTGCTAGTGCTAAGCTTTTGATCTATTCAGCACTTTTGGCTTTAAACTGTTTGTGTGCCTGAAATGTTTACATAAGCACTTGTATTTTTTTGTCCATACTTATCGTTTATTTGGCTTTCCGCCTCGTCCCTTTTGTGAGCCGGCTAAACCTTCTACCGGAAACTTTGCCGACCAACGGAGCTCAATTGCTAAACCAGTTTAAACTCGGAAACAAAGCCGGCTTCCAGTACCAGCAATTCACTACTCGGAAAATGCCCGCATCCAGCAATCAGACAAATAACCAAAGTATAGACTAGAAACTTTAGAGTTATACCCAAAGGTATCAGTTTTAGAATCGGAAATCTAAACCAGAACAAACATGAGCATAAAGTACTTTCAAGCATTCTGGGATTTTCAACTATGACATGATCATTCTGAAATAAGATGGTAAAAACTTCTCAGAAAAAATTGTGGCAACCAAAACTTTTATTTCTCATAGAACATGTACATATATATGTTTACAAAGAAAGATAAACTAAGAATAAAAGGGACGTAGCTGAGCAATATTCCATGGTTTGTCTAACTCATCCGGATTTGTACTGCCTCCAGCTCTCTTTCTCTTCTTAGTAGCAGGTCTTTCTTTGACTGGCCTCATGTCAGTTAAGTAGTACGATCCATTGTGCAATACTCGACTAACTAAAAAGGGCCCTTCCCATAATGGGGAAAGTTTGTGCTTTCTTTGTTGCACAAGCTGGAGAACCAAATCACTTTTATTGAAAGATCTATTCCGGACTCTCTGCTATGATACTTGCGTAACTTCTGCTGATAGGCTGTAGATCTCATTTCAGCAATGACGCGAACTTCTTTGACTAAGTAGAGATTGTTTTGTCAAGAAATCTCGGCATCCTCTTCAATATACGTGGCCACTCTAGGAGAGGTGTGAATCAAATCACTAGGAAGAACTGCTTCTGCACCATAGACCAAGAAGAAAGGTGTGTATTTGGTTGACCTGCTTGGAGTCATTCGTAAACTCCATATTACAGAGGGTAATTCCTCTACCCAAGCCCCCGCAGCACGTCGTAGTGGTGCTTCGAGTCTCGGTTTTAGGCCTTGTAGGATTAAACCATTTGCTCTTTCGACTTGTCTGTTAGCCTGTGGATGTGCGACTGACGCAATGTCAAGCCAAATATTTTGCTTGTTGCGGAATTCGGCCAATTCTCCCATAGAGAAGTTACTCCCATTGTCCATGATAATGCTATGCGGATAACCATACCGGATTATAACATCCTCGACAAATCTTTTGGCTGTTGCTCCATCACAACTAGTGACAGGTTTAGCCTCAATCCATTTGGTGAATTTATCCACCATCACTAAGAGATGAGTAAATCCACTTGGAGCTCGTTTAAATGGTCCTACCATATCAAGCCCCTAGACCGCAAAGGGCCATGTTATAGGTATTGTTCGCAACTGATCAGCCGGAACATGAGCTTGTTTGGCGTACTTTTGGCAGCCTTTGCATGTCTTGACTAATCGTTCGGCATCTGCCTAAGCTGTTAGCCAGAAAAATCCGTGTCTAAAAGCTTTTGCCACTAAAGATTTGGCTGCAGCGTGGTGACCACACTCGCCTTCGTGGATTTCCCTTAAGATTTCCACTCCTTCTTCCGGAGATACACAGCGCTGAAAACCCCCAGAAATACTCCGCTTATAGAGCTCACCTTTAACTATAGTATAGGCTTTTGCTCGTCGGATGATCTGCCGGCTCAGCACCTCGTCTTCGGGTAATTTGCCACCTACCAAATAATCGAGGTAGGGTTGAGTCCAGCTGGGAATTACAGCCATAACTGCTATCAAAGGTGAGTCGGATTTGGTCGGATATTCCTCATCTACTCCCTTTATTGAGGGAACTTTGAGGTGCTCTAAAAAAGCGGCATCCGGGACCTCTTTCTGCGCAGAACCTATCGAAGATAGTGCGTCTACTTCCTGATTTTCTGCTCGAGGGATGTGTTGAACTTCAAACCCTTCGAACGATTTAGATAGATCATCCACGACAGCTTTATATGCTGCCATGTGCTTATTTGCATTACAAATATCCGACACTTGTTGAGCAACAAGATCCGAATCTCCGTAACACATCAAACGTCGGATGCCAATATCCTTAGCAATCCGGATTCCATGCAGAAGTGCTTCATACTCGGCAATATTGTTTGTCGCTGTGAAGTGGATCTGCATCACGTATAAAAGTTTATCTCCTTGGGGTGATTTGAGCACCACGCCAGCCCCCGAGCCTCCTCGAGCCTTAGACCCATCGAAAAAGAGGGTCCAATATTCCGACTCAGGGAGGATCATGTTCTCCTTCGTGTCTATCCAATCAGCGACAAAGTCGGCAAGGATCTGGGATTTGATTATTGTCCGAGGTTTATACTCAATATCAAAAACTGAAAGCTCTATGCCCCATTTGGTGACGCGTCCTGTGGCATCACTGTTGTTGATTATGTCTCTCATGGGATCTGTGCTCACCACGGTAATTGGATGCTCCTGAAAATAGTGTCGTAACTTACGAGATGCTAGAAAAACATCGTAAGCGAACTTTTGATAATGCGGATACCGCTGTTTTGAATCTATTAGGACTTCACTGACAAAGTAAGTCGGATGCTGCACCAGGTGCTCCTGATTTTCCTCCGGTCTCTCCACCACCATGACGATAGTAACGACCTTATTTGTCACAGCAAGATAAAGCAACATCGGTTCCTGAGGTTCCTGCGCTGCAAGGATAGGAGCAGATGAGAGTAATTTCTTCAGTTCTTGTAGTGCAGCTTCAGCTTCATCAGTCCAAACAAAATTCTTGGTCTTTTTCAGGAGTTTGTATAATGGTGCGGCTCTTTCACCAAGCCGGCTTACAAATCGACTGACCGCAGCGATGCAAACAGTTAATCTTTGTACGTCCTTCAGGCGAGTTGGCCTGGAAATATTGAGTATAGCCTTGATTTTGTCCCGGTTCACTTCTATGCCTCTTTGAGACACGATGAAACCTAACAATTTTCCGGCTGGTATTCCAAAGAAGCATTTCTTCGAGTTAAGCATGATGTTGTATTTTCGTAGATCGGCAAATGTTTCCTCCAAGTCGGAAATCAGCGTTTCCTTCTTTTTGGACATTACTGCGATATCATCCACGTATGCATGTACATTGCGTCCGAGTTGGTCATGGAGGCAACGCTGCATCGTGCGCTAGTACGTAGCTCCTGCGTTCTTCAGCCCAAAGGGCATCGTAACAAAACAAAAGGTTCTGAAGGGGGTTATGAATGAAGTTTTGACTTTGTCAGATTCCTTCATCCGGATTTGGGGATAATCGGAATATGCGTCAAGAAAACAGAGGAGTTCCGAGCCTGCCGTAGAATCGATAACTTGATCAATTCTAGGTAGAGCGAACAGATCTTCTGGACAAGCCTTGTTTAAGGCAGTATAATCAACACACATCCTTAAATCAGTGGTGTCCTTTTTAGGGACCATTACAGGATTGACCGACAACTCAGTGTGGATGACCTCTTCTATGAATCCGGCTAACTCGAGCCGTGCTAGTTCCTTAGCTATTGCCTTACGCTTTTCATCGCCAAATCGTCGTAGGGACTGTTTGACGGGTTTAGCGTTCGGGTTTACATTTAGAGAGTTCTCGGCAAGTTCCCTAGGTACTCCGGTCATGTCAGATGGCTGCCATGCGAAGATATCTTGATTTGCTTGGAGGAACTTGACGAGCATGCTTTCCTATGCGCTACCTAGGCCTACGCCTATCTAGGTCACCTTGGAGGGGTCATCATCCTTCAACGGCGTCTTCTTTGTCTCTTCTGATGCCTTGAACTCCGGATTTGGCTTTGTCACCTCCTTCTTCGTTGCGGGCATCTCGGACGGATCTATGCTCTTCTTGATCTCCTGGTACTCTTGGGCGTGCAGCACGGCTTCGGCAAAGGCGGCATTTCCATCCTCGCACTCTCGCGCTTTCTTCGGGTCTCCCCTGATGGTGATCATGCCGTTGGGACCTGGAATTTTCATCATATTGTAAATGTAACACGGACGAGCCATAAAAGCCCAATAAGCCGAACGTCCGAATATAGCGTGGTACGCGCTCTTGAACGGGACCCCTTCGAAGGAAAGTGCTTCCGTCCGATAGTTCTTTGGAGTACCAAAGGTAACATCCAAAGTAATCTCTCCTAGGGAATTAGCTTGTCTTCCTGGGACAACTTCGTGAAAGATCACAGAGCTATGGTTCAGCTGGGTTTCCGAGATCCTCATCCGGCGTAGTGTTTCGACATAGAGAATATTGATACTACTACCACCGTCCATGAGGGTCTTGGAGAAACCATAACCGTCAATAAGTGGATTGACGATTAAGGCGTATTTTCCTCGCCTGTGCAACTTAGGCGGATGATCAGCGCGGTCAAATGTGATTGCCACTTCCGACCAGTCAAGATATTGGGGGACAACCGGAACTGTTGCATTGAGCTCGTGTAGAACTACTTTCTTGACCTTTGCTGGTTGAGAACCGAGGAAAGTGACATACGTGTCCTTCTTGGTGGGAAAAGTTTTCCTCCCTTCCGGCTTGGGGTTTGAAGCATCAGCTTCCTCCATGTCGGAATCTTCCTTGGTCTCTTTTTCTTTTTCGGGATTCTTCTTTCCCTTCTTCCGCTTAGCTTTGTAGCCCGCGGTGTCATCTCTTTTGATGTTGTCATTGAAACGACATTCGGCGTTGGTGTGGGACGAGCCCCCATTGGCGTCTAGGTGATGCACACATGGGTTATTGGCAATGTCGGCCCAAGAGTAGGTTTTGCCTGGTTGCTGGTCTCCTCTCCCTTGGACCCTTGAAGTCCCACGGCCACGCCTGCGGCCTCCGCCACATTCTCCTCATCCTCCAGACCCGAAAGTAGCAGTGACCACTGTTGTTTCCTTGTTGGGTTTCTCTTTCGAGGTATTTTTGCGCCTCTGAGCTTGTTGCTTTGGTTGTTTTGCCGACTGAGGCACATCTAGGGCATTGAGTAATCCCTCTGCATCATCGTCGGCATCTGCATAATTGCTCGCTGTTTCTATCATCTCTCCCAAGTCAGTGACCTTGTCACACTTCAAGCGGTGACGTAGTAGACCAATTGGGAGTCCTGCGATGAAAGCTTCAATCGCGGTTTGATCATTTACTCCTTCACAGGAGTTATTGGTGTCGATCCATCGTCCGAGGTAATCTCGGCAAGTTTCTCCGGCCTTCTGGGTGCAACGCTGTAGGTCTCGGACCGTACAGGGCCTCCGATATGTGCCTTCGAAATTCCGAAAGAACGCACTTTGCATGTCATACCAGTTATGGATGGTGTTCTCCGGAAGTTCATTGAGCCATGATCGTGCCGTCTTCCGCAACATAAGTGGGAGATATCGGGTTGCGACGAGGCTGTTTCCGCCTTTGGCGATGCAACAAGCTTAGAAGAAATCATGTAGCCAGGTATCTGGCCGAGCAATGTCGTCGTAGGCTTGGATATGCCTTGAAATAGCAAATCCTTTCGGGAATCTTGTAGCTCTGATGCATGGTCCGAAGCACTTTGGGCCCACGTAGATATCATCGTTTTTGTAGCGCCGTGCCTCTATGTTGGAATTGATCATGTGCCTTGCGTCGTTCGGGGAAAGTGATCGTCCCGAATGTCGGCTATGGTTGTGGTGCCTTGGAGCCGGACTTCGGCTTCTGCCACCACCTCGTCCACCACGTCGTCCTCCTTGTCCCCCTTGGGAGCCGTTGTGATGACTGCTTGGTGGAGAAGGTGGGGCAGCTGGATAGTTTCTGGCTGATCGCCGGCCTCTGTCCGAAGCGTCATTATTCCAGTTCCGGGGAGGGTCTTGGCTATGATGAGCCCCCTGCCGGCTTGTCCCAGCATGGTTTCCGTCGTTCCTTCGTCTGTCGTTCCCACTACGGTGAGGCTCAGTCGGACGGCTTGCATGTCTAGAAGGTGGCATTTTTTGACGATCCTCCTCCCGACGTTTCTCTTTATCTTCTCCCCTTCGATTGTTAGACTCTCGTCGTGGAGGATTCCTCGGATTCAGAGCAGTGATGGCCTCTTTCTCGGCCGCTGGGGCGACGTTGCTCCAGTCACGCGTAGTCCTGTGATGCTGTCCTGACGATCCGATTCTCAAATAATTGTCCTCCCGACGTTCGAGGTGATGATACTGCTCCGTGACGCGCTGGGGTCTTACGTTCGCCCATGCCAGATCTGTGCGGCATTGGTCAGAATCTGAGACCAGTTTTTGACTTCCGGACATGGCGACCTTTTGCTGCTCCAGTGCCTTGTTGAGTAGTTTCATTCCCAACTGGATTTCTTCCGGTCCTGGATTAGCCGATAGAATTTCTCGGACCGCCACGGTATTCTATACCGGGGTTGGATATACTCAATCTCCTTTGCTATCTTTCCGTGGCTTCCCCATCTCATATCTGAAAAGGACGGCATGGATATGTGGGAATTGGTCATCATTGGTGTGACGCTTCCATGTCTTTTGATGCAACCATGACATGTAATCTTTAGTTGCCATGCGTTTCTTCTCCTCCTCGATGTTTTTGGCTTCATCCAGGAGTTGTTGACGACGTGCTTCTAGGGCTTGGGCCCTTTCGTCCAGCTCTTCCGCGATAAGTTCTGCAGCTGTAGGGATAGGTGTGGTTAATGCTGCATCGATGAGTTTACCCGCACCTTCGGTGATCACGTGTCCATCCACCGATTCTTCTTTTTTCGGCTCTTCTGGGATAAGTGCTCCATCCGAGCCTTCTTCGTATTCCTCGGCAATCACCTCTTCTGCCAGAGGGTCTTTTGCTGGGATCTTGTTCTTCTTGTTCTTCTTCTTTGCCTTCTTGGCAGCGCCGGTAGCAAAGACGGCTTTGGGTCCGTTTCCGGTAGTCAAGCTCTGATCGGCACTTTCGGACATCTGGACTTCGGGATTATCTCCGACGTCCATGTCATCCTTCGCTTTGGGAGAGTGTTCCCCGGATCCTTCATCCATGGCTTCTCCTTCTTCTGCAGCTTTGGAGTTATACTCCTCTTCATATTCCACGGAGAACTTTCGAAAATCCGTTGACGTCATCGATTTATCCGAGGATGCGGGTACGTCGGCGTTTGTTCCAATCGCCTCCAGCACAGAGTCAGTGTTTTCTCCAGCATCAGTAGAGCCGTATTCGGATCCCACATATCCGACGAAGTGCGACGCGTGCTTCTTGAGGTACCTGCGGCTCTCGCGGTCAGCCATGTCGAAACTTTTGATGGTCTCGAGAATTGCATCTACGCTTGCATCTTGCATTATCATACGTCGCAGCGTGTACCTTAGGAAAGGTCTCTCTGTCCCAGCATCCTCAGAGCCGGAATCAATGTCGTTGATGAGCTCCTCCTGGTTTTCGACTTCCGCGGGCGGGTCGATCTAGGATCCGGTCTCTCCTAGGAGATCCACTCTAGATTCGATTTCGACCGCTAGGTCTTCCTTAGGCTTGGATTTCTCCACTCTCTCCGTAGCTGGTGCGGGCTGGGTGGGATTAGGATTTTCTGAGATCCGGAACTCTGCCGCCTCCGCGGACAAAGGGGACCCAGAAGATTCTTCTGCCTCTATCATCACCGCTGGGGTGGGTGGGGCAGGTTCAGGGAAACCGATGTAAACATCGATATCGCCAAAAGACAGGATTGTGTAGGCAGTCACAGCCTCCCTAGCCGGAATCCAGGTCTCGTCGAGAACGATGAGAGGGGCGTCGCTAGCGTAGAGGATGCGACCGACGGTGATAGTCTCGCCGATTCCGATTCTTGCAGCTTCCGTTCGGAACGCAGATCCGAAGCTCACATGCCCCACGGTGGGCACCAATTATCGTCGGATTGATGACAAGTACGCCATGAGGGGGTCCTCGAGGCGTGCGGAAGAGAGGGGTGTGAGACGTACGGTGTTCCGGGATGGCGAGCACACAAGTTTACCCAGGTTCGAATCCGCCGGCTTTGAACGGATCCTACTCCTGCTAGCAATCCAGTAATACGGCAGAGCCGGAATATGGGTTACAAGGGTTCGCCTATGTGAGTTGATATTGTAGACTATTTAGGGTCTAAATATGTTGCCCTAAAGGCTCTCCCTAGGACGGCTTATATAGATATCTGGCCTAGGGTTTACAGGAGAGATCTATCCGGCTACGACTAAGAGTCGGTTACAGAGTACATCTTGAATTACAAGTAACACTATGGGCCTAAGTCGGTAAGTCTTCTGGGCATTCCCGTAGCCGGATTGGACTTCGTATTTCTCCCTGACTGGGCCGCCCATGAAGCAAAGCTCTAACCCAAAGTGGGCCACCCTGGTCAGTGAGGAACTGTGAAGATACCCAGAAAGTATATCCCCAACAAGCATCATGCTCAAGGACAAGGTGTATAGATGTCCTGCGGTTACCAACACATATCCTTGCCATCACCACGGGACTAGAAACGCTAATTGGGGTATGCAGATAAGGAATCACAGTTCTTACCCTTCAATGTGGACGCACGGCACCTTCTCCGGGCTCCATACCTCCAAAGCTCTGCACCCCGCTTCCTCTCCCCCCGTTTTGTTGTCCTCTGTACTCTCTAGACTTGAAGGAGATTCCGTGCTCTCTAGCCACGCAGGACCCATATCCGTGCTCTCAAGCCTCGTAGGATCCATCTCCAAGAGGGATCCGGATCACCAGCGTTGTTGGGCCCCTAACCCAACGGCCGACTCTCGGTTTTCGTTTCCAGACGCGCCTGGGCGGTGGGCGGCGGCAAGGAGACAGGGCAGGGAGGGGAGGGGAGGGGACGTGAGGGGATGGCAGGGAGGGGAGGGCGGGAGGACGACGGCCCAAGGGTACGACGAGAGCGGTGCACGACTGAGCGGAGTGGCGGCGGAAGGAGCAGAGGAGAGGAGCGGAGCGGAGCTGGTTGCGACAAAGCATGGAAAATTGCACAATAATGTGTTGGTGGGCGGTACCAGCCCTCGAACCTGGGACGCGCGCCGTCGTAGGTGGAGGAGGCGGGCCCGCCTGTCAGAAAACATGCCACCTGTCAGCGCACTATGCACGGGGAGAACTTCACGGAATTTTTTAGCAGGTCCCACATGTCAGTCTGTTTGATCAAAACTTGCATCCAGTGCATGGCTGGTTCACGCGCTAGTTCCAAAAAAAGCCCGTTGATCCAAACTTGAATTGGCAGTTCCGCTTCTTCTCCCCCGTCTCATCGTCTCCTCGCAGTGGCAGTTCCACTTCGTCTCCCTCGTCTGTTATCCTCTTCTTCTTCTCTTCGCAGTGTTAGTTCTTCTTTTTCCTCGATCAAAACATTCCCGCACGTAAGCCATGACCAGTAGCCGGATGAAGAGGAACTAGGCCGATCTCCCGGCTGACCCACTTCGCAAGATCGCCGACTATTTGCTAGAGAAAGAGGAGTACGTCGACACCTATGTTGCTTGTCGGGAAGTCTGCACCGATTGGCGCCGCACTTTAAAGGTGCCCGAATTCCATCTCAACAACTGGATCATGATAGATCACACACTTCCAGACGTTGGCGACTTCACCTTCCTCAACCTCGCCACTGGTCGTTGCTTCAGGACAAATCTAATGGACGTCCATCGCAGGTTCACATTCACATCTGATATTTATTGGTATTTTCCATTGTAAACATCTTAGTTCTAACTGATGCCCTCTTCTTCCAAAAGATTCTACTTCGTCGGTGTTTCTCGTGGCGTCATCGTGCTTGCTCAGAGGGTGGAGCCGTACCAGATTCGGCTTCTGAACCCAATCACCCATAAGTCTAACACTGAGTTTCAAGCACACATACCATCTGATCCTCTGCAATCTGTCGTCGTGACGAAGTCCTCGACGATGGTGTTCTTGCACCAATTATCCAGATCGTATTGCATGGGCCGATGACAGCACCTCAACGGGGCAAATCAATGAATCATTTGGAGAAGGATTGTATTCGCCACCTCCTGCTATGCTTCTGGACTGCATGACGACATTCCGAGGAGAAGTATATGCATTACTTGAGAATGGAGAGATCTTGTCGACCAACATCAAGTTAGAGCAGCGCACGAGCACTGTCACGATGGCCAAAATAATTTCGGCCCCAGTCTTTGAACAGGTACGTGGAACTTACAAATTTTACCTTGTGGAGTCAGATGGTGATCTGCTTCTTGTGTTGAACGGGCATTTCGCCAAAGGGCAAGTGGTGTTGTACCGGGTGGACATGGAGAACCGCTCTCTAGAGGCCATCGGTGACATTGGAAGTCCTGCCCTCTTTGTTGATTACAGTCGGTCTATCTCCATTGACACCAGGTTACACCCCACAGTCAAACCTGGTTGCATATACTACAGAAATTATATTAGACTGTACGATCATGAGGTTCAAGCCTAGGAAGAGGAACCAACAATGACGTATGGCTTAAGTCTAGAACATACACCGAGGCCTTACCCTCTGGACGAGATACTAGCAGCACATTGCAGACGGAGAGAGTTCTCTGAATGTGTGTTGCAAAGACACGGAGCCGATTTATTTAAATATATAGGGGAGAATGAATCCTATATTCATCCTAGGTTATTTGCTAGCATTTTCAGGTCTATTTTTCGAAGTAGAAATTTGTACTGTATTTATATTATTTCGATGAGCGGTATGCGTATTAACTTTTAGACAAAATTGTAATGTATTTAAATTTAGTACTTCCAGAATTCAAAGTATTTATTTTTAGTAGCTTCTTTCAGAATTCTCTGTGTTCGACATGGGCATCAGCTCAGCGCCTGAATTCGGGTCCCACATGGAAAATTGCACAATAATGTGTTGGTGGGCGGCACCACCCCTCGAACCTAGGATGCGCGCTGTCGAAGGTGGAGGGGGCGGGCCTGCCAGTCAGAAAACATGCCACGTCGGCATCCCCTATTTCTGATGCCCTTTAAAAAAATAAAACACGCCACATCGTTATCCCCTGTTTCTGATGGTGTTGCTACACTCGACGGTACATGGTGGCATATAAATAATATCGTATAAGCATAAGGGCACAGTCGTCAACATTTCTAAAATGAAACCCGGTCCCGTATCCTACCTGTCCCTGTACATTGCCCGATGAGGTGGATAGCCACGACCGATCTTTTTAATGCGTTCGCACTCTTATCCTGAGAAGGGAAATAAAGATTGAGCTGTTAATGCAACGAATGTCGAATTATTACCCTCTAAGGAAATGGGAAATGGTTATTTTCACGCGTGCCCGTAGTACAAACCTACTGACAGTCTTTCACTCCCCTTCTCCGACTAACCATATTTCACCTTGCGCAGCTCCTCCGTGCCGCACCAACTAAGGTAACATGGCCCCGCCTAAGCCGCCGCCGCGACAGCCGCCGAAACTAGGGTATTTAGCCCCTCTAAGGCAGGCCATGAAGCTCTACTTCAAGGCCGGTCTCCCATTGCCCTGCCAGGCGGATGATTTCTCCGAATGTGCCGAATCGGCCGCGGCGGCGACTGCACCATCGTCGGCGCCAGATGCGGCAAGCAGGGCCAAGAGAGCGATTTGGAGAAATCACACGGCGGCATTACGGCATGCTCTAGGCAGTGGGAACTAGGTACGTATCAAATCGTTCATGAGAGCATGCCGCCGCCAAGGGTACACACCCTCGAACAGGACAGTGCCAAGGTCTAGGAACTCTCGCGTCCATGCTTCGGCGTGGACTACCTTACCTCAGTGCGGTAGGCTGGGAGCACGCCGTCTGCGGCAAAGACGCTCCATCCTACGCACCGTCAAAGGCCGTACCGTGGCGGCGACCAAGCGTCTACACTCAGCATGCTGGATTGTTCGACAGCTGGAGCCGGCGGCGGGCATCAGCTCAGCCCTGGAATTCAGGTTCGAGTTCACACGAACCTATGATCCCGAGAAGGAGATGTCGAATTTCAGTTTTGAAGAAATCGTCACGGCGGCGCGGATGGTCCAACTGAACCGGGACTGGCGCACACAAACCGCTCTTGCATGAATGATGCAGATTTCTTGTAGTTTGGCGGGAAGGCAATAGATCAGTTTGGGTTAAATGATCAAAGAACTTATGTCCTCTCAAGGAAATTGACCAGCCAACTTTTCTGGTGGAGATCTGTAGTTTCTTCAAAGGCAGAATAGTTAAGTTCGCATCAAGAATGGATTTTGTAGATGAAATGCTGACGAATTGTTCTATAAACTAGTAGGAAGTTTAGCCCACTTTTGTGTAGGTATAAGACCCTTTTGTATGGAAGTACTACTGTTGTAAGCAAATACTATCAAGTAACTATTTCCTTCAATTACTAGTCGTGGTTCAATCCAGTTAACTGGCATCTTTTATCCTGCATCACAGATTTTGCGTCTGCTTTCTGTGCTGTAAACCATTTTTTCCTTTGTCTTGTGTTGCCTGCAAAATGGTCCTGCAGTTCAACGTGTTACAAATATAGCTACCTTGTACTTGAAGAGGAGATGGACTACATTTTCCTGTTATCCACAGTATTGACATTGCTCATTGCCAGACCACCCTCTTTTCATGAGGTTGTCCTTGGTTATTCACAGAAATTATAAAGCATGGTGTTCAACTACATCGATTCAAACTATTACACACACACACTACATCAAATTCATTACCCACACATACTACATCGATTCAAACTATTACACACACATACTACTTCAAACTATTACACACACGTACTACATCGATTCAAACTATTACACATTTTTAGTCGATACTAACTTCCTGCTATGCTCTCCATACTACAAATTCATTAGCCACACATACCACGGCAATTCACTAGAGCTCTGTCTTCATTCGAGGGAAATCAGAACCACCAGCTCGTCTAAGCCCGGTCACGAAACGGTGGCGGTCCTGTGCCATCGATCCTTCCAGGCCAACACTGCAGGAGACGAGGGCACTTTCTGGCAGCCTCTTCGGGGCCCTAAATGCCATGTACCGATTCCAGAACCTCCTCCAGGTGGATGATGACCAGGTGCTTCCAGCAAAGCTGTCGCCCTGCCCTGCTTGGAATCTGCTCCTCGTACATCTTAGGAATGCCGTCAGGATCTTTCAGCCACGCCTTTACCTCGATGACCCATCTATCGCTCGGTGGCACGATTTCCACCAGCTCGCTGCCAAGGCTACTGACGACCTGCTTGAGGGCCTCCAGCTCCCAAGCATCCAGTGGGAGGCCGTCAAAGCCGGGTTTGGAGAAGAAATGAAGCTGCCCCAAGTGATCGTCCCACCCACAGGCGCAATGCCGATGCATGAAGCTCATTTTCTCCCCGCAGCACTCGAAAGAATGGGAAGAATAACGAGCAGCGAATTATGCGAGCTGTGCTCGAACCGGATGAAAAAATCGAATGGCGGCACGCATACCTCAATGTTGACCTCATTTCGTCTAATCCGAAAAAGAGACCTAAAAGCCGACAGCAACTCTGCCAGCGACACGGTGGGACGGACGCCCAACACGGTGGCCATGAGAGCGTGGTCGTCGAACTGCTGTGCCAGGGCTACCATGCCTGGGGTGCGCGGCAGCACGCAACTTCCCGAGGCCAGTCGCCGGCCTGGATCGCCCGACAGGACGCGCTCCGCCGTGCGAGAAGGACTAGCCAGAGGCGAGATATTAGCCCGGGGACGCGAAGCTCCGATACGGCGGATGATGCAACAGCGACGGCTGCGAGCTTCGATTAGAGGCGTGGGAGGTTGACCGGACATGGCGGGGATGCAAATTAGAGCAAGTGCGAGCTCCGATCTGAGACGAGCAGCCGGAGCTGAGCAAATGTTATGCGGAGGGGAGCAGGGGAGAAGACCAGAGCAGAGCAAAGAAATAGATCTGGTCCACTTAGGGATCTGGTCCACGCAGGGGTAAGCTAGTCCACGACCGCAAAAGATAACGGGGAATACTGACATGGCGAGCCAAGAAGAGTTGACCTAATGGCGGTATTTGAGTTCAACTGTTTTTCGTCTGGTTCAAACGACCGTTTGGCCGTTAGATTTGTATTCACCCCCATTTGGCCCTTCTGGACAATTGGCGAATCTACTATGGCCCCTCCGCGCGATTGATGGCAACTCGGGTACCGCGGTGCGCTCACCCACCAAGTTTGGTACCACAAACGAACATTCCCTCGGGTAGGGCCACGCTAGGGTATAAAGGCCGAGTTAGCCGAGGTACAACACGGTTAAAGCGAATGCTAACCGAGTCACCTCAAGGTAGGCTGACTTACGGGGTAACCCGGCCTGGTAGGTGTTAACCTAGCCAGCATAAAACATATGTCAGCTACGTTGATCTACCTTGTTTGTAGGTGCCATCATAGCCGAGTTAGCCAGACGCTAGTCGGGTTACCTCTTGGCTTTCAAGGGAAGGAAGGAATCTGTCGCTGGTCAAAAGGTGGCCTCTGTCCTCTGTAGCATGAGCGAAGCAGGCGGAGGGAAGGACCAGTGAGGCGTGGCTGACAAATGTGACGTAGCCAGCATCGGCTGATGCTATTAGTGTCGGATGACGCTAAAAGTAAAGGAACTCAGAGAGGATTACGTCCAAGGTCCGAACTAGCCGTTTAAAGTGTAAAAAGAGGCATCTTAGTTTAACCAAAGGGCATATTCGGGGAATATGCTTCCACGTGTGCCCTAGATTTGTAACCTAGGCTCCCCTATATAAGAAGCACCAGGGCCTCCATAGAAAAGGATCGATCATTTTGTCTAAGGAAGAACCATAGAGCTTTGTAGTGGGGGGGGTAAGAGAACTAGTCTCCTTCTCATGAACAACTCGAGGAGCCCTTGTAATCCACCATTGATAGAGAGAAAATACAAACACTCGTGTGTGGAATCACCACACTATCCCTCCCTGGATTCCTCTAGTGCACCCTGGCCCTATCTTTAGCCTATACATGGCATCTGCCGTGCCACCACCATGACAGTTGGCGCCCACCGTGGGGCTAGCGGCGCTAGCAGGAGTAAAAATCCGGACGGGAAACATCTTCGGCACCGGCGAGCGCATCGTCTCCAGGCTAGTTCAGCGCTTTGGTGTGCTAGACTATGTCAGCGACAACGTTGGGAGCTTCGGCAAGCGTCCTCCTCCGTGCAACAGCATCTTCATCAAGCTTGCCGCCCACAAGATCTACGTCGGCATCGATGAGTCCTGTGTACATCTATGGCACGTCATCGAGGGAGGGGAGCCACCTCTCAGTGCGGCTCATGGCACGCGCGTCACTCGCCCCGCAAACTGCGTTGAGGTCATGATGACAGTGCCAGACGCGAGAGCAAGCAAGGATCCAGTGCCAGACCCGAAGGCCACATCGAAGCAAGCAAGATCTAGATTCCCTCCACTAGAGAGGCCAGAGAATATACTGCAGTAGGCGATAGATAGCTTAGCAACACCCATAGCTCCAGTAGTGGATCCGGCTCAGGTGCAGGCTGAGTTAGAGGGAACTAGGCAGAAAATGCTAGTCGGTGCAAAAAAGTAGCTAAGTTGCAGCAGTCACTAAACATCCCTCTGCGGGAGTATGCCAAGGCAAACCACATAGATGGTGTAAAAATCTGAGATAGGAACCTGATTACAGAGATTGATAGGGAATAGTACCTAGGCCGGGTCAGACAGCTACTATAGTAACTGTGGGGCTAGAGAGGTACAGTACCCTGGCTAAGAACCTCAGAGCTGCCAATGCAGCTGCGTCCGAGTTAGAAGGCTTAACCGAAGAGGCCTGGGAGAGGCAAAAGGAGAGAGTTAACCACTTGCTGAGGGTAGCATGCCAGCAGAATGAGGAAATGAACAAAGCAAACCCGGTGCAACCTGGAGCATCGCATGTAGTTTACTCGGCAAGGAATAACCCGACGAAGTCTACTGGAGCTGTGTCATCAGCTCATGATGGCCCCAGAAGAGAAGAAGTGGTAACCTCGGGGAGAAAAGACAAGCAAATGGTTCCGTATGACCTAGTGAGGGCAGGAAAAGGGAAAGCAATGCAAGTTGATGAGGATCGCCATAGTGCCAGCCAGGGTGAAGCTGGCCGAGGTAACCGCGACCAAGGCAAGGCCGGCTAGAGGAACGTTGTCAATGGCAATGCTGGATAGTGTAATCCGGTAGGAACAGAGCAAAACACACCTTGGCAACATCAGCAGTAGTACGCACCTCAGCAGGAGAGAAGTGCAGGCCCGGCAATGCAGCAGCAAAATGCTCATCTGGGTCAGGATAGGTATAATGATGGCTATTCAGCAATGGCTAATGCTGGATTTCCAAGAGCAGAGCACCATGTGGTTGGATCAAGACTGGGAAACATGAACTTGCAGCCGGATGACGCGAGGCTAAAGATGGACCTCATCTACAGGTTGGAGATGATTGAGGTGCAGGGTCCTCCAAGTCCAGCGTGCTTTGGACCGCGTATCATGAGGGAACCGCCAGTACCGAACTTTGAGCTAGCCATAGGAACAAAGAAATATGACGGTAGCACTAAGCCGGATGACTGGCTCATCGACTATGCTACAGCAGTTAACATAGCCGGAGGAAATTTGAGATGGGTGGTAAGGTATGTGCCGCAAATGTTGGAAGGACCAGCAAGGGTTTGGTTGAACAACTTGCCACCAGGAAGTATCAACTGCTAGATAGATTTCGAGGAGATGTTCGTAAGTAATTTCTTGAGTACCTACAAGAGGCCGAATAGGCCACAGACTTTGGCATTATGCAGGCAAAGATCGAATGAGCCAGACCGAGAGTTTTTGACTCGGTGGTGTAATGTGCGCAATTCCTGTGAACGGGTAATTGAATCACAAGCAATTGCGTGGTTCGCCCAAGGATGTAGGTATGGAAGTATGTTGTGGCAGAGGTTGCAGCAAGATATGCCAACTACCCTAGCTGAGACGATCCGGATCGTGGATTCATATGCTTTGGGAGATCCGACCCAACCTCGACTTATGTCAAGCGAGTCAAATGAGTACTACAGCAAGGATGGTTCCATATCAAGGAATGACTTTCGAGGTAAAAGAAGAGATGATCGTCCGGATTACAGGTACATCTCGTAGCAAGTGGCGGCTATAGATCGGGATCAACCCAATGCCAGCGCCAGCCAGCGTCAGAAAACTAGAGGGCAACATTGGCAGCAAAAGGGTGAAGGCAAGAAGCCTTGGACCCCAGAGCAGAAGAAACAGTGGCAGGAAAGAAAGGATCATCCGAGATACACGTTCGAGTCTATGTTGGATCAGCCGTGCAAGTTCCATACGCCAAGTCCAAACAGCCCGACAAATCATACAACCCGGCAATGTGAATGGATGAGGAAGCTAGAGCAGAGTAGCTCGGGGAATGCACAGGCACCTCATCACGATGCACCTCGGCATGATGGACCTCGGCACGAAGTGCCTCGGAATGAAGCACCTCGGCAACAACTGCTCACTAGGGGAATGGACAGCAACTGATGTTGCCTCCACCTCCACCGAGATATGAAAATCAAGAAAGAAGGGGTGCAGTGCATCAAGTGAATAACCAGCATCAACAAGATCAAGGATATCATGGTAATGAAGGGAGGAATGAGTAGAGGGAACATCATCAAAGCTACTGTGTGTTCACCATAGAGGAAACTGACACGAAGAGCTTGCAGCGCCGACATATGGAGGTGAATGTGGTAATGCCAACTGTGACGAGGTATATGCCTTGGTCAGATCAGGAAATTACTTGGAGTATCAAGGATCACCCCTGGCTCATGCCGAGTCCTGGATCGTATGCACTGGTGTTGGATCCGACATTCATCGGTCAGAATATCAATGTGAGGTTTTCCAAGGTACTGATAGACAATGGTAGTAGCATTAACATCATGTACAAGGATACCATGCACAAGTTGGGAATATCAGAGAACATGCTCCAGGCAACAAGGACCACTTTCCATGGCATTGTGCCAGGTATTTCCTATGAGCCCATTGGTAAGGTCCAGGTTGATGTGTTATTCGGCACGAGGGATAACTGCCGGACTGAAAATTTGGAGTTTGAAGTGGTGAACTTGGAAAGCGTTTATCACGCATTACTCGGCAAGCCTTCTCTAAACAAGTTCATGGCGTGCACTCACATCAGTTATCTGAAGATGAAATTGCCAGGACCAAGGGGTGATTACTGTAGCTAGGGACTTCAGGCGTTCCATTGAGTGCGCTTCCACCGGATCTAACCTGGCCGAGTCACTCGTGATTGCTCAATAGAAAAGGAGAATTAAGGAGGTGGTGGCATTGGCCTAGTCCGTGTAGCAACATATGACGGCTCTGACCAACCCGCATGGAAGTGTCGTTTCAAGCGATAAAAGATACAAAGAAGGTGCCCATTGATGATCAGTTCCTAGAGCGCACTGTGACCATTGGTGTCGGGTTAGGTGACAAATAGGAAAGCGAGCTTGTCAACTTCCTCCGTGAGAATCGGGATATCTTTGCTTGGTCCACACAGGATCTGCAAGGTGTGCCGAGGGAGTTGGCTGAGCACTCTTTGAATGTAAGACCCGGGGCTAAGCCGGTGAAGCAACCTCTCCACCGCTTCGCCGAAGATAGGAGAAAAGTCATTGGAGATGAGATAGCTAGGCTCCTTGCAGCCGGATTTATCATGGAAGTGCTTTACCCGGATTGGCTCTCTAATCCGGTGCTCGTGGAAAAGAAGAAGGATGATCCGAATGTGGTTGTGGTGTGTCGTATGTGTATCGATTACAGGAACCTAAATAAGGCGTGTACGAAAGACCCATTTCCGCTGCCAAGGATAGGCTAGGTCATAGACTCAACTTACGGATGTGAACTGTTGTCATTCATAGATGCATATTCTGGTTTCCATCAGATACCTCTGAATATGGATGATCAAATAAAGACTGCATTTATCACCCCGTATAGGGATTATTGCTATCGCACTATGTCGTTTGGGTTACATAATTCCGGAGCAACGTACCAACGATGCATGCAAAAATGTTTACATGACCAAATAGGTCGAAATGTGCAAGTCTATGTGGATGATGTTGTGATAAAAACTAAGGAAAGCAAAACGCTCCTTGATGATATCCGGCAGACATTCGCGAATCTAAGGAGGTTCCGAATGAAGCTTAATCCGGAGAAATGTACCTTTGGGGTGCCGGCTGGGAAGTTACTCGGTTTTCTCATGTCCAGCCAAGGTATCGAAGCTAACCCCACGAAAATCCGAGCCATAGAAAGAATGGAGTTACCACAATGTCTTAAAGATGTGTAGAAGTTCACTGGTTGCCTGGCATCGTTAAGTCGGTTTGTAAGTCGGCTAGGAGAGAAGGCATTACCCCTCTACCAATTAGTGAAAAAGGCAGACAAATTTACATGGACACCGCAAGCTGATAGCGCGTTCCGAGATTTAAAAAAGATGTTGTCTTCTACACCAATATTAGCCTCTCCACTATCTAAAGAGCCAATGTTGCTCTATATAGCCACAACCAACCGAGTCATAAGTGCAGTAATAGTAGTGGAGCATGATGAGGAAGGAAAGTGAGTGCAAAGGCCAGTGTATTACCTAAGCGAGGTGCTATTAACTTCAAAATAGAATTACCCTCACTACCAGAAGATGGAATATGGTGTGTACATGGCGACCAAGAAACTCAAACATTATTTTGGGGAACACCCCATCAAGGTGGTATGTGAGGCACCCATATCCGAGATTATGAGTAACAAAGACGCCAGTGGCTGGATTGCAAAATGGGTAATTGAGTGAGCCCCATACGCACCGCGGTTTGATAGAAGAGATGCGATCAAGTCACAGGTAGCAGATTTCTTTGTGGACTGGGCTGAGATGCAATATGAATCACCTTTGTCGGATTCGACTTATTGGCGGATACACTTTAATGGATCAAAGCTGAAAGAAGGACTGGGGGGCGGGGTAGTGCTTACTTCACCCAAGAAATATCAGTTGAAATATGTCCTCCAAATACATTTCAGTGCGTCAAACAATGTTGCCGAGTATGAAGCGCTCGTGCATGGGCTTAAGGTAGCAAAGGAAGTGGGCATACGTCGGATACAATGCTTTGGAGACTCAGATTTGGTGGTGCAGCAAGTGTCTAGCAATTGGGATGCTCTGGATGCGAACATGGCTCTTTATAGGTTCCATGTATAAAAGATAAGTGGGTTCTTTGAAGGATGTGAATTTCATCACGTACCTCGAAGTGAGAATGAGGTAGCCGACATATTATCTAAGTTGGGGTCATCTCAGCAGTCGATCCTACCAAATGTTGCATTGGAGCACTTGAGAAAGCCATCTATCACACCGTCACCAGAATCCGACTCAATCTATGTCCTGGCACTCTCCGAATCAGAAGCTGCCCTATGGATATAGACTGGGGAAGCATCTCAGCAAACCCGGGGACTGCCGCGCGAAACCCGGGGACTATTCAGCTTGATCCTGCTAGAGTTATGTCGATAGATGCAATAGAAATTGATGAACAACTCTTCCCTATTCGACCTATACCTGCATGGGAAAAGCCAATATTTGAATTCCTAAAAGAAGGAACATTGCCGAATAATGAGATACTCTCAAGGAAAATTCAAAGAAGAGCAAAGGCATACACAATTATCGACGCTGAATTATACAAAAGGAGTGTCACAAGTATGCTGCAGCGATGTGTAGACCCAGAAGAAGGGGTTGACATCCTCCGAGATATCCATCAAGGAGAATGTGGTCATCATGCATCCTCTAGAGCATTAGTGGCAAAAGCTTTTTGACATGGATTTTATTGGCCAAGTGCCTTGGAGAAAGCAGAGGATCTTGTGAGAAAATGCAATGGCTGCTAGAGGTACGCCAAAAACATGCATATGCCAATGTCGGAACTGAAAACTATACCTAGCACTTGGCCATTTACGGTATGGTGCTTGGATATGGTTGACCCATTTAAGCCGGCAAAGGGAAACATGACTCATATCTTGGTTATGGTGGACAAATTTACCAAATGGATTGAGGTAAAGAAAATCAGAAAATGTGATGAGGCAACAACAATGACATTACTTAAAGATATAATCTATATGGCTATCCCCACAGTATCATAACTGATAATGGCACAAATTTTGCTGAAGGAGCATTGGCGAGGTTCTGCCGAGAAAAGAAGATCCGACTGGATGTCACCTCTGTAGCCCACCCTGCATCGAACGAACAAGTGGAAAGATCCAACAGACTAGTATTGTCCAGGATAAAACCCCGGCTCATTGAGCCGCTGCAAAGATCAGCGGGGTGCTAGATAGAAGAACTACCAGTGGTACTGTGGAGTCTGAGAACAACTCTGAATCGATCAACAGGCTATACGCCATTCTTTCTGGTATATGGGGCAAAAGCTGTACTACCAGCCGACATAGAGCATGATTTTCCAAGGGTCACCCAATACACAGAAGCCGAAGTGTGAGAAGCCCGGCAAAATGATGTTGATCTGATGGAAGAAGCGAGAGAACTGGCCTTGTTTAGATCCGCCATATATCAACAAAATCTCCGATGCTACCATAGCCGGAAAGTAAACCCCTAGGTCTTTCGAGAAGGTGATCTCGTACTTCGGCTGGTGCAGTGCACTACTGGCATGCATAAGTTATCCCCTCCATGGAAAGGGAATTTCATTGTAAGCAAAGCTTTGCACAATGATTCCTACTATCTTATCGATGCACAACCACAGGAGAAGAACAAGGCGGACAAGTCCGGCGAGGAATCTAAGCATCCATGGAATGTACCTCTACTTTGTTCATTTTACACCTAGTAAAGATGTGAATCTATTCGAGTCACTCATATGTCGGTATGTATGTCGGCAATGAGCATATCAATGAAAATTCGGCACCCCTAGCAGAAACTCGGGGACTGCCTTAATAATTGTCTTTCTTGTATTTACTTTTTATATGTCGGCTGACTTAAATTACTTGCACCTTAGCTAGATTAGTAATGTGTAAGCACCAAAAACCTAACTCTTTGACTTTGCTGCTGTCCAACAAGAATTGGCTTCATGGCAAGCAAGAGAACAAGTTTGGAATTGCAAAGCACATGAAAGTCGAATAAGGAAAGGAACATAATTGAGCCGACGTTTGTTATTCCAACTAACCCTGTATTTACTTTATTTATGTTACATTGGATTAATTTGAGCTAATCCCAAGGTTTCAAGTATTATTAAGTCAATTTTTTGAAACTCAGACTCGTAAGTCAAAAACTGAATCAAGGTAGATGCGAGCCAAATCATAAAATTGGAGGAACAAGAGAAGGAAACTCGAGGACTTCGCACAAGTTAATCCGACATTAATAACTTAGTAGCAAAACACGGGCAATTGTAGCAAAATGAACCATTGTGCTTAAGTACATTTGCACCCGACATACCGGGGATCTGATGAATATCAAAGTGTTTTTAGCTCATGGAGCAGCAGGAGGGGCCGAATCATCGGACGAAGGAGCCAGGTCAACGGTCGAAGGAGGGGGTAATTCGACGTCCGTAGTCGGAGCACTAGTCCCCGCCTCATCCTCTGGGTTAGCACCCTCGTCCTCCGGGTCTTCCGCATCCTCGCCGAGCTCGGAGGCCTCTTCTTCCTCTTCAACGTCTCCGCCATCAGAAACATATTTGTTGTCAACAGCATCAAGGAAGCTTGGACCCTCACTCTAGCTATGGCAGAAGGCGTACTGAATGAGATTGTTGGCACAGGCCTTGCGCTGAGCGATGCACTCTGGACCAGTGGTCCATTTTGACCCGGTGCGCATGCGATCAAGCAACTTGAGGTGCAGCATCTCATACCAGGAGAGAATGAAGCTCAACGACGTATCAGCCCCTCCACGTGCGGCAGATTCCCGCCATAAGTTCAGCTGAGTCTCACACTCCATCAACTTGGATCTGAAAGTTGTACTGCCTTTGGGAGTGGGATTAGTGGGCCAGAGAGCATTGAACATCCGGACTGCTGTCGGCATAATGTCTGTGCTATAATTTTTCATGACTTCTACGTGCGCAGCGAGGATCACCAGCATGTCCTTCGTTTCATAAGGAATAAACTCGGAGGCAGGACCTGCCGGGACACCCCGCTGCAGGTGGAACTTGGCGACAGCAGCAGAGGCTAAGGGCTCACTCTCTGGGAACTTACCTGCGAACAAAACGAGCAATATCAATAAATAAGGGCATATGACCTGGAGGAACAAATGTCAGAAGGAGGAAGAAAACTCACGAGCAATGTGGCTGAGGATCCGAGTTAGCTCCTTTTTCCCATCAGCATTCCTTGTCCTAAGCTTCTCATATTCAGTGGTCACCGACTCAAGTTTGATGTCGGCTTCCTTCAGCAAGTCATTGTCCTTGTCGAGATGAGTTTTCATGTGCTCTTTCTCCTCAAAGAATTCCTTGTCGGCCTTGTCCAACTCCACATTATGGAGGTCCTTGAGCCTCTGAATTTCGGCATTCAGATGAGTTATCTCGGTGTCCTTAAGGCAAAGCTTGGCAATCTCATCATCTTTCTTTTTGAGCTCGGCCTGATGCTTTCTGATACATTGCAAATGTATCTATAATTTTTGATGTTCCATGCTTGGTTTTATCTACTTTCTTGTGTTTTGTCCACACTTTGGAGTACTTTTCATATGATTTCTTGGACTAACCTATTAACAAGAGCCAGAGTGCTGGCTGCCTGTTTTCTGCTGTTTTTGGTTCCAGGAAGTCAAAAAATGAATATTCTCGGAATTTGGAGGGACAAAAGCCAAAGTTGCTATTTTACCGGAAGACATCTGGAGCCAGAATATGAGAAGGAGAAGGGATGGGGCCCAGCCACACCGGTCAAGACCTGGACAGCCGCCCACGCCAGGTGGTGGTCCGCCGACCCAAGACCCTCTCGGCCTCCTTAGCCTATATATTGCCTCCAATACCAAAACCCTAAGTACCGATCAAAATCCACGAAGAGTCGGTAGCTACCGTCATCTCCATCCCTAGATCGGGAGGGATCCAAGCTCTTCCCAAGACCTCACCGGAGAGGGGAATTCACCCTGGAGACCTTCTTCATCATCATGCAAGCCTCCGGTGTGATGCATGAGTAGTTCATCTCTAGACTACGGGTCCGTGTAGTAGCTAGATGGCTGGTTCTCCTCCTTTGTGCTATCATGTTTAGATCTTGTGAGCTCCGTTCATGATCAAGATCATCTATTTGTAATCCATACATGTTGTGTTTGCAGGGATCCGATGGATATTGAGATGCTATTTCAGATTGATTATTTATTCTATCATGTCTTTGTTATTTGTGATCTTGCATGCTTTCCGTTGTTAGTAGCTATCTTGGCCAAGAAGATGCTAGCAACTCCAAGAGTTAGTATTTATGCTCGATAGTGGGTTCATGCCTCCGTAATCTGGGAAGTGATGAAATCTCTAAGGTACTAGATGTGCTGTTGCTACTAGGGAGAAAACAACAATCCTTTGTTCATAGAACAATCATATTGTTTACTTTACACGCAATTCGTAAAGCAATAATCTGTTGCTTGCAACTTAATACTAGAGGGGGTTCGGATGATAACCTGAAGGTGGATTATTAGTCATAGATGCAGTTGGATGATGGTCTATGTATAATGTTATAATTCCCAATCAAGTCTCAAAGGAGTCAAGATGATTAGTATATGCTTGTATGCTTTCTCGATGTTTGTCAATTGCCCCGCTATAATTTGTTCACCCAGCATGTTATCTATCTTAAGGAGAGCCACCTCTAGTGAACTATGGACCCTGGTCCTTTCTTTTACATACAATCTACAAACTGTTTACTGCTTTGTGTTTACTTTCTACAAACTATTACTTCCTTCCATTCGATACGTTTAATCCTTTGTTTTCAGCAAAATCGGTGAGATTGACAACCTCATCGCAAGTTGGGGACAGAGTTTTGTGGTTGTGTTGTGGAGGTCTCCATGTTGCTGCTGGCACTGGTAGTGCACCCTGCCAACGTTCAGCTAGCTACACCTTTGGGGTGTTTCCTTGCTCCTACTAGATTGATAACCTTGGTTTCATAACTGAGGGAAACTTACTGATGTGCTCATCATACCTTCCTCTTGGGGTTCCCCAACGAGCTCGACATCAACCACGAGCCAGCAAGTATTTTTCTGGCACCATTGCCGGGGAGTCAAGGACATATTCACAAGGGGAGTCCCTCATAATCAATCTCTTTACATTGTTATTTTTGTTTTTCTTAGTTTACTTTTGTTTTGTTTGCTTGTTTCTTTATCAAAAAACACACAAAAAATAGTTTTACTAGTTTGCTTTCTTATTTAAAAAAAACACAAAAAAATTTAAGTCTTTCTATAGTTGTTACCCCTTCTTTAGCACACCATGTTGATCCTTAAATTCACCCTGAAAGACCTTTCAATAGGGAGTGGTTCTATAATTGGAAAAGATAATATTGAAGAATTTTTTAATCATGTTAGTAAACATGAGGATATTGAGGATAGATCCCTTGCAGAACTTGCTCCAAACTATGAGATTCCTGCAGCTTCTTTAGTAAACATGTTGGAAGCTAGGTTTGTTAACCTCAAAACCTTAATGCAAGTAATGTTTCTTAAACTTAAAGAAATTGAGGACCCTGAAAAGAGGGATTTTATTCTAGAAACTTTGCTTAAGGAATTCTATGATGTTGCCAAGGAAGCTAGAAAAGTCTTTGAATGTTTTAAAACGCTAGGCTCATGCGTAGATGTTATTGGTACACGAGAAAAGATGGACAAAACCGAACCTAATGGGGAGGAACCTAAGATACCGATACCTTTTAAACTCGTAGCAATGCATGAAGCCATAGAAAAGAATCTTGATTGGATTGTTCCTGAAAACCCTTTTGATGAAAATAGTGAACCCAAGAGCATTGAGAGAGGATCCTCTAGAACTTATTTGGATGATATACCTTGCCTTGTTGAAGATATTTCTGGTATTGCTCTTAATGCTTCTTCATTTGAGAACACTTGATTCTTTTTCTTGCTTCTTATGCCTAACTTAAAGGCATTAAAGAAAAGTACTTATTGGGAGATAACCCAAAAGTTTTAGATGAGTCTTGGAAGTTATTACTTCAGTAATAACCGCTCCTTATCCTTTTTATTTGCTTTTTGTGAAGGAAATATGCCCTAAGAGGCAATAATAAAGTTGTTATTATATATTCCTTATATATGATAGATGTTTATTTTACATGCTAGAACTGTATTGATCAGGAAACATCAATACATGTGTGTTTAATAAACAAAAAGGGTTCCTAGTTATGCCTCTCTTATAGACTAGCTTGTTGATTAACAAGATGATCAAGGTTTCCTGATCATGGACATTGGATGTTGTTAATAACAAGGTCACACCATTGGTGGAATGATGTGATGAACATTCATCCGAAGTATAGCATTATGATCAAGTCATTATGTTTATATTGCTATAACATCATACGAAGTAATCTTTATCCTTAGACCATGAGATCATGTTAATTGCTAACACCGGAAGAGTATCTTGATAACATCAAACATCACACCATAACAGGGTGACTATAAAGATGGGTTCAGTACTACGAAGGTGTTATGTTGAGGCTCATGGATCAAGAGTGGAATTTTTCAATCCCAATGACGGATAGATATACTCTGGGCCCTCTCGGTGATATCACATTAAGATAGCTTGCAAGCAAGTGATGTGATCACTAGAATGTTATATCACGGGAACGAGAAAAGAGTGCATGTCGGTAACGAGATCAAACTAGGTATGGAGATACCGATGATCGAATCTCGGACATGTAATATATCGAGAGACAAAGGGATTTAGTTACAAGCGTTAAAGGTTCTCACGATCACAGAAGTCATCGTTGAATGTGTAGGAGTCAGTACGGATCTCTGGTCCCGCATCGATTATTGATCGGAGAAGGGTCTCGATCATGTCTGCATTATTCGCGAACCGTAGGGTGGCACACTTAAGAGTTACCGGACACCATTTTGGAGCACATATGTTTCAGACGAAAGAATTGCAAAGCGCATGAATTGTTTCAATAGAAACTGGAAATTGTTTCGGGTGAAATTGCAGAAAGTGGTTCTTCATGTGATATTGAAATATTGCAAGGGGCTATATGTGAATGTTTGTTAATTAAAGTAATTAACAAAATTCTGAATACATTTAATAAAAGAGTTTTATTAAATGAGAGAGCATTAAATTTGGAGAAATTTAATGCATTTAAAGTGGAGACTTTAAAAGGGAATGTGAAGAGGCATTTTAATGTGGAGGGGTTACCACCACATGAATGGGGGAGGTGAGGGGTCACCCCCCATGCTCCGGCCATGGAGAGAGGGGGCACCCCCTCCTCCTATAAAAGGCCACCCATTCCCTCCTTCATCCTCACACCTCCTTGTGAAGGATCTCTCTCCCCCTCTAGAATTATTCCCCCATGGTCTCGGATTAGCGAGATACATGTTCCCGGTGGCATTTCGTTTGGAAGGAGTTGCTGCTTCCGCTGGATCGCTGGAGTGAGGAGGTGGAGGTTGTCCGGTGGCTTGTACGTGTGTGCGAGGACGGATGCGCTGTTGAGTTGCGGCGCTCAGACTTCCTCACGATCTTGAGATCGGCAAGTGTACGACTACATCAACCACGAGTTCCTACTCGTTAACAAAACTCGTTTTCTTCGAGGGTAAGTTCTTGTTGGATGTATGTCCACCCGTTGCTTTGTACCTAGTAGATAGATGTTGGCGTGTAGTTCACACCGTAGGAATTTTTTTGTTTTCTATGCTGCGGACCCAACAGTGGTATCAGAGCCTGATCTATGCGTAGGTGCTTTGTACGGGTAGTACACATATGTTTATATGTGGGCGATGATGATCATGTTATTGCATCTTCTATGTATTTTGGATATTGGTGGCATAGTGGGATGAAGCGGCCCGGACCAACCTTACATGTCATTGTACATGAGACCGGTTCCACGACTGACATGCAACTTATTTTGCATAAGTGGCTGGCGGCTGTCTGTCTCTCCTACTATAGTCAATATCTGATTTACAACGAGTTGCTAATAACTTAGTTATCCTCGTTGTGGTTCATGTTCGTAGGTGAGAACGGTTCTATCTCCGAAAGCCCTAAGCCACGTAAAACTTGCAATTGATAAATTAGAGGCGTCTAGTTTAGATCGTTGCTGGGCTAGTTTATTGATATGGTATTGTTGTAAGTAGATGTATGATGGATATTCTTACAACACACTCAACGTGTAAGTTCCATAGACCTTGGCGTTACACACAAAGGAATGATAGAGATCATACCACGATGCAAGTGATAGAGATCAAATGAATGGACCATATCATCTCACTTTACACATTAGATGTTTGCATCTTATACTGCTAGTTTGGCGCTTTTGGTAGCATTATAAGATGATCCCTCATTTAGATATCAAGATAAAAATGTGTTCTTCCTTAAGTATGCACCATTCTGTGGATCGTGTTTCGAGACATCATGTGATGATCGGGTGTACTCGAATCTACGCTTTCATATGAACGGGTGTAAGACAGTTTTACACACACGAATACTAAGGTTCTTACTTGGCGAGCCTAGCATGTACATACATGGCCTCGGAACACGGACCGAGAGGTTAAGCATGAGTCATATAGTTGATATGATGCCCATATAGATGCTCGCCTTTGAAGCTACATCAACTCACGTGATGATCGGACTTGGTGTAGTGGATTTGGTTCATGTAATCACCAAAAGGACACGAGGGATGTCGTTTTTGAGTGGGAGTTCATTAGTAATTTGGATTAGTTGAACTCAATCTATCATAAACTTAGTCTAAATAAACTTTACAAATTCTGTTGTAGATGGCACCACCTGCTTTTAATTTCAATGTGTTCATGGAGAAAGAGAAACTTGCTGTGAATGGTAGCAACTTCACCAACTGGGCTATGAATTTGAGGATTCTCCTCATCACGCACAAAAGCAATATGTGCTAGATGCACCGCTAGGCCCCCCACCAGCTCCTGATGCCCCTGACGAGGAAAAGAATGTCTATGTGACTCATCAGGAGGACCACAACTTAGTTCATTGCGGCATACTGTATGGGCTAGAGCCAGAACTTCGAAAGAGTTTCGAAAATGGCAATGCCTTTGATACCATGGGAGAATTGAAAATGATTTTCGATACCATGCTGCTGTAGAGAGTTATAATGCTACAGAAAAGTTCTTTAGCTGCATGATGGAGGAAAACATCTCCGTTAGTGAGCACGTACTCAAAATGTTTGGGTACGCCGATAAGCTTGTGTCCTTGGGAATAACAATTCCCATTGACTTAGGCATACATCATGTTCTCCAATCTCTGCCATCTAGCTACAAGAGCTTCGTGATGAACTATAATATGCAGGGCATGAAGAAGTCTCTTCCCGAGCTTCTATCAATGCTTAAGACTGCAGAAGTGGAGATTAGGAAAGAACATCAAGTGTTGATAATCAATAGGACCACCGGTTTCAAGAAAGACAAGAAAGGCAAGCACAAGGGAAAGAAGGGTGGCAAGTCTGTTGCCACGCCTGAAAACAAACCCCGAGCTGGCCCTAAGTCTGACAATCGAAAGTGCTACTATTGTAAGGGATCGCCATTGAAGCTTAAATTGCCCCAAGTATTTGGTGGACAAGAAGTCCGGCAAGGCAAACAAAGGTATATGTGATATACATGTTATTGATGTGTACTTGACTAGTACTCGCAGTAGCACCTGGGTATTTGATACGTGATCGATTGCTAATATATGTAACTCGGTTCAAGGGCTACGGAACAAGCGACAACTAGCAAGGGATGAGGTCAGGATGCGGGTCGGCAATGGATCAAAAGTTGATGTGATCGCCGTCGGGACGCTACCTCTCCATTTGCCATCGGGATTAGTTATAAACCTAAATAATTGTTATTTAGTGCCTGCACTGAGCATGAACATTGTATCTGGATCGTGTTTGATGCAAAGTGGTCATTCCTTTAAATCTGAAAACAATGGTTGTTCGATTTATAAGAATGATATCTTTTATGGTCATGCACCTATGTTGAATGGTTTATTTCTGATAGATCTCGATATTAATATTACACACATTCATAATGTTAATGCTAAAAAGATTAAACTTGATGATGATATGTCTACATATATGTGGCACTGCCGTCTAGGTCATATTGGCGTTAAACGCATGAAGAAACTCCATTCTGATGGACTTTTGGAATCACTTGATTTTGAATCATTTGATACATGTGAGCCATGCCTTATGGGCAAGATGACTAGAACGCCGTTTTCCGGTTCAATGGAACGGGCGACAGATCTATTGGAAATCATACATACTGAATTGTGTGGACCAATGAGTGTGTCGGCGCGAGGTGGATATCGTTATTTTGTTACTTTCACGGATGATTTGAGTAGATACGGGTATATCTATTTGATGAAACACAAGTCTGAAACTTTTGAAAAGTTCAAGGAATTTCAGAATGAAGTGGAAAATAATCGTAATAGAAAGATCAAATTTCTACGGTCTGACCGTGGAGGAGAGTATCTAAGTTACAACTTTAGCACACACATGAAAGAGTGTGGAATAGTTTCACAACTCATGCCTGCCAGAACACCACAACGTAATGGTGTGTCGGAACGTCATAATCATACCTTATTGGATATGGTTCGATCTATGATGTCTTTGACCAACTTGCCACTGTCATTTTGGGGTTATGCACTGGAAACAGCTGCATTCACTTTAAATCGGGCACCATCTAAATCCGTTGAAATGACACCGTATGAATTATGGTTTGGAAACAAACCTAAGCTGTCATTTCTTAAAGTTTGGGGATGCGATGTTTATGTGAAGAAACTTCAACTAGATAAACTCGAACCCAAAGCGGAAAAATGCGTCTTCATAGGATACCCTAAGGAAACAATTGGGTATACCTTCTATCACAGATCCAAGGGCAAGGTTTTTGTTGCCAAGAATGGATCCTTTCTTGAGAAGGAGTTTCTCGCGAAAGGTGTGAGTAGTCGGAAGGTAGAACTCGAAGAGGTTATTGAACCTTCTCTTCATGGAATTGCGAGTGGGGCAGCACCGGAAGTTGTTTCGGAGTTGACTTCACCTGATGAAGAGAGAGCTAATGATAATGATCATGGAACTCCGAAAGAGGACACTACCGAACCTCGCAGGTCAAGCAGGACACGCAACTCTGAATCAGACGGCAATCCTGTTGTGAATTTCATGGTTGATGAAATGGATGACCCTGCGACGTATGAAGAAGCGATGATGAGCCCGGATTCCAACAAATGGCTGGAAGCCATGAAATCCGAGATGGAATCCATGTACGAGAACTAAGTTTGGAACTTGGTGGACTTTCCTCACGATCGAAAGGCCATTGAGAATAAATGGATTTTCACAAGAAAAACTGATGCTGATGGTAATATGACCATCTATAAGGCTCGACTTGTCGCAAAGGGGTTTCGACAAATTCAAGGAGTTGACTACGATGAGACATTCTCTCCTGTAGCGATGCTTAAGTCGGTTAGGATTATGTTAGCAATTGCTGCATATTTCGATTATGAAATATGGCAGATGGATGTCAAAACTGCGTTCCTCAATGGCAATATTGAAGAAGAGTTGTATATGATACAACCTAAGGGTTTTTTCGATCCTAAGGATGCTAATAAGGTATGCAAACTTCAGCGATTCATCGGACTGAAGCAAGCATCCCGGAGTTGGAATCTCCGCTTTGATGAGGTGATCAAAGAGTTTGGATTTGTGCAAACTTATGGAGAGGCTTGTATTTACAAGAAAGTGAGTGGGAGCAATGTGGCATTTCTTATATTATATGTGGATGACATATTATTGATTGGAAATGATATAGATCTTTTAAACAGTGTTAAAAGTTATCTAAATAGCAAATTTTTGATGAAAGACCTTAGTGAAGCGTCATATATATTAGGCATTAAAATCTATAGAGATAGATCAAGGCGCCTAATTGGGCTATCGCAGAGTACATACCTTGATAAGATATTAAAGAAGTTTAATATGGACGAAAGTAAGAAGGGGTTCTTACCTATGTTGCAAGGCAAGACATTGAGTAAGACTCAAAGTCCGGCTACGGCGGAAGAAAGAGAGATGATGGATAAGATCCCCTATGCCTCGACCATAGGCTCTATTATGTATGCCATGCTATGTACAAGACCGGATGTGGCACATGCTATTAGTTTGACTAGTAGGTACTAATCTGATCCAGGTTCGGAACACTGGATAGCGGTAAAGAACATCCTCAAGTACTTGAGAAGAACTAAGGATATGTTTCTTATATACGGAGGTGAAGAAGAGCTAGTCGCTAAGTGTTATGTCAATGCTAGCTTTGACACCGATCCGGATGACTCTAAGTCTCAATCCGGATACGTATTTCTCTTGAACAGAGCAGCAGTTAGTTGGAGGAGTTCCAAACAACCTATGGTGGCTGGATCAATGACGGAGGCAGAATATGTTGCTGCTTCAGAAGCGGCGCAGGAGGCAGTTTGGATGAAAGAGTTCATTAAGGAACTAGGTGTGGTTCCTAGTGCGTTGGACCCAATGGTGATCTATTGTGACAACAATGGAGCCATAGCCGACGCAAAGGAACCGAGGTATCACAAGAATTCCAGGCATATTAAGCGCCGGTTTTACTCCATCTGCGAGCATGTCAAGGATGGAGATATAAAGATTTGTAAAGTACACACGGACCTAAATGTAGCAGATCCGTTGACTAAAGTTCTCCCTAGGGAAAAACATGATCAACACCAGAACTCCATGGGTGTTATATTTATCACTATGTGAACTAGATTATTGTCTCTAGTGCAAGTGGGAGACTGAAGGAAATATGCCCTGAGAGGCAATAATAAAGTTGTTATTATATATTCATTATATATGATAGATGTTTATTTTACATGCTAGAATTTTATTGATCAGGAAACATCAATACATGTGTGTTTAATAAACAAAAAGGGTTCCTAGTTATGCCTCTCTTATAGACTAGCTTGTTGATTAACAAGATGATCAAGGTTTCCTGATCATGGACATTGGATGTTGTTAATAACAAGGTCACACCATTGGTGGAATGATGTGATGAACATTCATCCGAAGTATAGCATTACAATCAAGTCATTATGTTTATATCGCTATAACATCATACGAAGTAATCTTTATCCTTAGACCATGAGATCATGTTAATTGCTAACACCGGAAGAGTATCTTGATAACATCAAACGTCACACCGTAACAGGGTGACTATAAAGATGGGTTCAGTACTATGAAGGTGTTATGTTGAGGCTCATGGATCAAGAGTGGAATTTGTCAATCCCGATGACGGATAGATATACTCTGGGCCCTCTCAGTGATATCACATTAAGATAGCTTGCAAGTAGGTGATGTGATCACTAGAATGTTATATCACGGGAACGAGAAAAGAGTGCATGTCGGTAACGAGATTAAACTAGGTATGGAGATACCGATGATCGAATTTCGGACATGTAATATATCGAGAGACAAATGGATTTAGTTACAAGCGTTAATGGTTCTCACGATCATAGAAGTCATCGTTGAATGTGTAGGAGTCAGTACGGATCTCCAGGTCCCGCTGCTGATTATTGATCGGAGAAGGGTCTCGATCATGTCTGCATTATTCACGAACCGTAGGGTGGTACACTTAAGAGTTATCGGACACCATTTTGGAGCACTATGTTTCAGACGAAAGAATTGCAAAGTGCAGGAATTGTTTCAATAGAAATCGGAAATTGATTTGGGTGAAATTGCAGAAAGTGGTTCTGCATGTGATATTGAAATATTGCAAGGGGCTATATGTGAATGTTTGTTAATTAAAGTAATTAACAAAATTCTGAATAAATTTAATAAAAGAGTTTTATTAAATGAGAGAGCATTAAATTTGGAGAAATTTAATGCATTTAAAGTGGAGACTTTAAAAGGGAATGTGAAGAGGCATTTTAATGTGGAGGGGTTACCACCACATGAATGGGGGAGGTGAGGGGTCACCCCCTCATGCGCCGGCCATGGAGAGAGGGGGCACCCTCCCCTCCTCCTATAAAAGGCCACCCATTCCCTCCTTCATCCTGAAACCTCTTTGTGAAGGATCTTTCTCCCCCTCTAGAATTATTCCCCCATGGTCTCGGATTAGCGAGATACGTGTTCCCGATGGCATTTCGTCTGGAAGGAGTTGCTGCTTCCGCTGGATCGCTGGAGCGATGAGGTGGAGGTTGTCCGGTGGCTTGAACATGTGTGCGAGTATGGATGCTCTACTGAGTTGCTGCGCTCGGACTTCCTCACGATCTTGAGATCGGGAAGTGTACGACTACATTAACCACGAGTTCCTACTCGTTAACAAAACTCGTTGTCTTCGAGGGTAAGTTATCGTTGGATGTATGTCCATCCATTGCTTTGTACCTAGTAGATAGATCTTGGCGTGTAGTTTATACCATAGGAATTTTTTTGTTTTCTATGCTGCGGACCCAACATTTTGTGCCAAGAGTAACCTCTAATGAAAGAGAAGTAATGATTGGGAAAGTTGCTGTCCCGAAACAGATTTCTATCCTTCACCGTAAAAATTCGTGTAAAACATCTGAATGTCCTTTTGAGGTGTAAATTTTTGTTCTTCTGACCCAGGTTGTTATATAACTTTCGTTAGTTCAACACTTTTTGATTTGAGCAACAGAAGGTCTTTGAAAAAATTCGTCTTTACCTATTGGTCTGTTTTGACAGATTTCTATCATTTTCTGCATTTGCTTCTTGTTGGTTCCTTTTTGAGTTCTTTTGTGGATTTGAGATTTTTGAGGGAATTGCTACAGTATCTAGTGTTTTAATGGAAGTTTTATTGGTGTTAGAACTGAACCTAAGGACTTATTATCTTGAGTGCACTAATGTTGCTATTACAGATTGTTTGAAGTTCCGTATGAAGGAAAACTTTCAGGTGTATGGAAGGAAGGAGTAATGAGATGAAGGATGGACTAAAGCTTAAGCTTGGGGATGCCACGCATGTCACCCCAAGAGATATCCAGGAAGTACAAGCGTTAAAGCTTGGGGATGCCCAAGGCATCCCCTTCTTCATCAATAAAAATCCCAGCTTTCTTCCAAACACTTCGTTTTTATAATTTCATGCACAGTTGTATTGTTCTTGGAGCGTCTTCTTTTTTCGTTTTCATTTTGGTTTTTCATTTTATTTGTTTTCTTAGTTTGCTGAATAAATTGGTTGGACCCCCTCTTTCATACATTGGTTTTCAAATAGTTTGGTTTGGTTTGGAAAAGAGTAGGAAAGCTCATGCTTAAGTGGTAAAGAGAGCTTGTTTTTGACTGTGGCCTATGCTTTGTCATGCAATGCTTGATATTGTTTTGGCTTTATGCTTAGTATTCTTTGTTGTAGCATGAATTGTTATAAACAATTGAGTTTGCTTAATGTGCCTTGGATGAATCATGCGTTGTTTTAGCATATTAAAGCATAGTATTGTGGTATTCTCCTTTGATGCTTTATTTGGGTTGACTTGGCGCATGCTCACACCATGTTATGACTATCCAAAGTCACCATAGCCTTTATGATCCTTTAGTTTTCAACTTGTAGGATCACTTTATGCTTTGATCAATGATGTTTTGTCGCTCTGCATGATTATGGCCATTATTGCTCTCTTAGTCTGTCACTCCCAGTCTTTTAATATCTTCCGCAACCAAGTATGAGTTCCACTCATGCATCCAACTGCCTAAACGAGGTTATTCCAAAGAGTCCACCATACCTACCTACTAGCTTATTCTATTCCAAGTATATTCATGTTTTTGTTTACCTTCCAAATTAAACTCGTTATGAGAAAACTAGTGATTAAAGCTCTCACGAACTTGATGGCACACTTTACTTTTCTTGCCCTTAATGAACTTGAACCATTGTGTAAATGCATGTTGTATATGCTTGCACTTATTTGTTGGGGATTAGCAGAACCATGCTGTCATGGGGAACGCTTTCAACATTGCATGGGTACTTTGTACCTAGTTGATATCATGCTCTTTTGTCTATGGATGTCGTCGGTGTGAAATAAAAGGGGATCTTGAAAGTCCATGGAGTTATGTATATGTGCTAGAGAAACGCCTGGGCCGCTGGTCTAATCCATGCTGACATGGTGGAAACCTGCAGCATAACCATAATGAGCTGTCTATGAAGCATTCTTCTTATAAAAAAAGAGTCCTATGTTGAGAAAAAAGAGAAAAAGGAAAAGAGATTATGAAAAGAGGAAAGAGAGAAAAAAGCACCATATTCCCATGGTAAATAAGAAGATTGCTGAGATGCTCGTTGTCTGCTTGCCTTGTCATTTTGATATGGGGATTCTTCCGTATCATCGGGCAAGGGGTACCCCGTTGGCGGTTCTCTATGATACACATATACTTACGATGACAAGAACTTACCGGTGACTAAACTTGAGTAGCATGAGGAGCGGCCCTCGTATTCAAGGGACATGAGATTTCTAACTTATACTTCGTCAAGCATATACACCATGGTTTGTTCACTTTAACCTTAATCACTTCAAGATGCTTATTTTAGGGGCAATGAGAGCTGAAAGCTATTAAGTACCATAATTTTTGGAAGCTCTTTATGAAACTTGAATCTCTACTTCCTTCTATGAAGGCCTTTCTTCCACCATTATATTGAGTCTCCACCTTCTATCTTTATGCACCTACTTTGAGAGCATAGTGGCCATTCTTAGTTCTATGTGCATTGTCCCAAGACTAGTTGATTAATGCATACGTTGATATTGCTTGTTTTAAACTATTTGTATCTAGTCACTCTTATGAACTTTGAAGGTGTCCTATGCAGTTATATTTGCTACTCTATGAGGGACAAGCTGAATACTACCATGCTATGTTTTCTTTTTGTGAAACAAACAAACATCTTGCAAAGCATTGTTATTCATGAATATTTTGTTTGTGCCTTTTCATGTTGCAACATAGTTTCTTTGTCTTATTGCTAGAACCTTGTCTTTCCTGTTATGATTGAAGTACTATGATCCCAGCTTTGAATGTTTTACAAATACTTTGATTGAGTTTATGATCGTGCATATCACCTCAAAAATTATTCTTTCTTTTTATCACTTACCTACTCGAGGACGAGTAGGAGTTAAGATTGGGGATGTTGATACATTGCAAATGTATCTATAATTTTTGGTTTTATCTACTTTCTTGTGTTTTGTCCACACTTTGGAGTACTTTTCATATGATTTCTTGGACTAACCTATTAACGAGAGCCATAGTGCCAGCTGCCTGTTTTCTGCTGTTTTTGGTTCTAGGAAGTCAGAAAATGAATATTCTCGGAATTGGACGGGACAAAAGCCAAAGTTGCTATTTTACCGGAAGACATCTGGAGCCAGAATACGAGATGGAGAAGGGCTAGGGCCCGACCACACCACCTGGCCATGCGGCCAGGCCTGGCCCGCGCCAGGCGGTGGTCTGGCCGACCCCAGCACCCCCTCGGCCTCTCCTTCCGCCTATATATTACCACCGATACCAAAACCCTAAGTACCCGATCAAGAATCCACGAAAGAGTCAGTAGCCGCCGTCATCTGCATCCCTAGATCGGGAGGGATCTGAAGCTCTTCCCGGCACCCTGTCGGAGAGGGGAATTCACCCTGGAGGCCTTCTTCATCATCATGCAAGCCTCCGGTGTGATGCGTGAGTAGTTCATCTCTAGACTACGGGTCCATGTAGTAGCTAGATGGCTGGTTCTCCTCCTTTGTGCTATCATGTTTAGATCTTGTGAGCTCCGCTCATGATCAAGATCATCTATTTGTAATCCATACATGTTGTGTTTGCGGCGATCCGATGGATATTGAGATGCTACTTCAGATTGATTATTGATTCTATCATGTCTTTGTTATTTGTGATCTTGCATGCTTTCCGTTGTTAGTAGCTATCTTGGCCAAGTAGATGCTAGCAACTCCAAGAGTTAGTATTTATGCTCGATAGTGGGTTCATGCCTCTGGTAATCTAGGGAAGTGACAGAAATCTCTAAGGTACTAGATGTGCTGTTGCTACTAGGGAGAAAACAACAATCCTTTGTTCATAGAACAATCGTATTGTTTACTTTACACGCAATTCGTAAAGCAATAATCTGTTGCTTGCAACTTAATACTAGAGGGGGTTCGGATGATAACCTGAAGGTGGATTATTAGTCATAGATGCAGTTGGATGACGGTCTATGTATAATGTTGTAATGCCCAATCAAGTCTCAAAGGAGTCAAGATGATTAGTATATGCTTGTATGCTTTCTTGATGTTTGTCAATTGCCCCGCTGTAATTTGTTCACCCAGCATGTTATCTATCTTAAGGAGAGCCACCTCTAGTGAACTATGGACCCCGGTCCTTTCTTTTACATACAATCTACAAACTGTTTACTGCTTTGTGTTTACTTTCTGCAAACTATTACTTCCTTCCATTTGATACGTTTAATCCTTTGTTTTCAGCAAAACCGGTGAGATTGACAACCTTATTGCAAGTTGGGGACAGAGTTCTGTGGTTGTGTTGTGCAGGTCTCCATGTTCTTTGTTGCTTGCCTAGTCGCCAACGCTCGCTAGCTACACCTTTGGGTTGTTTCCTTGCTCCTACTGGATTGATAACCTTGGTTCCATAACTGAGGGAAACTTACTGTTGTGCTCATCATACCTTCCTCTTGGGGTTCCCCAATGAGCTCGACATCAACCACGAGCCAGCACTTTCCTGCTTGTTCGAGAAAATGAAGCATCATGTTAGGCATAGGCATGCTATCTTGGAGTGTATTTGCAGTGGTTGGTTGACCCGACAAAACCGAGGTATAAATATTTGCCAGGTCAGGATAAAAGTAAGCAAAGACTAAGTGACCAAGATGAGTTACCCGTGACCTCGGCCAAATTCTTGCGCATGAGGATTGTCAGCCTCAACCTCGGCTGAACAATCCGGATGATAAGTTAACAGGGATAGCGAATAACATAGCGAAGCGAGACTAAAAATTTCTAAGTAAAATAACTTACACTTTTTCTTCAGCTCGCCAAGCATCTTGACATGCTTGGCACGAAGGTCCTTATATGTGTCCAGCAGGTGTTGGAACTCTGCAGTTCGGCGGTTGGTTGTGATCTGGAAAAGAAGCAGGTGTTAGTTCAGAAATAAGAAGGGATATTTGAAGTCTACAAGATCCAGGCCAAGTGGAACTTAACCTCGCTCTAGGTGTGTGGATATTTGAAGTCTACAAGATCTGGACCAAGTGGAACTTAACCCGGCTCTAGGTGTGTGGATATTGGAAGTCTACAAGATCCGGGCCAAGTGGAACTTAACTCGGCTCTAGGTGTGTGGATATTCGAAATCTACAAGATCCAGGCCAAGTGGAACGTAACCCGTCTCTAGGTATGTGGATATTCGAAGTCTACAAGATCCAAGCCAAGTGGAACTTAACCTGGCTCTAGGTGTGTGGATATTCGAAGTCTACAAGATCCGGGCCAAGTGGAACTTAACCTAGCTCTAGGTGTGTGGGTATTTAAAAGTACTAAGAGCTTGAGCTAGTTTTCTAAGAGCATCCGGCCGAGTAATAGATTACTCCCCCGGAGGCTCGGGGACTAGTGGGTATGTCACTAAGTGTTTGCGCATATAAAAGGCATAACGGGGAAAGGGTTTACCTCCATCATCTGGCCAGCAAGGGAGATGGCCTTGGTGGCAGTATTCATCCGAGCACTAAATTATGCCAGACCAAACTTCTCTAGGAGATCGTCCTGGGGGTTTATGAACTCGGCATCATTCTAGTTGTTTACATATTCAATGAGCGTCGGGCTATAATTCTCCCTGCTAAGCGCCTAACTTGTCACCAGACCCTTAGCATGAGCTTCCCGCCTCGTGACCTGTGCAGCAGCTATGCAAAGTGAGTTGCTTACTACCCTCTGACCCAACGACAGAAGACCCGGAGGCTCTACTTACCTCGGCCACCTTCTTGCTCTTGTTGGTGGACTTTGGCTGTTGTAGAGGAGCCGAGGTTGCTTCTCTAGATTGAGCCTGCGAAACCGGTTGGAATATATCCTTAGTGGAGACAGTTGATACAGATGCAACCACCAGAGGTTTTTTCTTGGGAGCTGATGTTGGTGTTGCTGATGCCGCTGGTTTTGGTGCTGCTGCTACTGGTGCTGGTGCTACTACTGTTGGAACTGGCGAAGATGCTGGTGTTGGTGCTGCTGCTGGTATTGGTGTTGTTGCTTGTACCCGAGCTGGTGGTGGTACTTGTACATGTGCTAGTGTTGATGCTGCTGATGAAATTGGAACTAGAGAAGAAGAAGAAGTCTGGGGTGGTGCCAATGAAGAGGGCACCTCTGTAGGAGAAGGTTGCGGCTGAATCAAAGTGCTGGGAGCATCCGTTATAGCCGTATCCTCGGTAGACCCACTACCCCCTGCACCGACATTACCCTCCTCACGGCGAGGTGGGCTAAGATCCGGCGCGGCTGCTGAGCTTTCTTGGATAGGGATCAGCAGATGAATGGCGTCATCGCATGGGGGGGAGGGTGCACTCCGGATAGGGGAGGATATGTTGGGACCGCTCTAGGGGATTACTGATGGACTGAGTTCCTGCACCAAAACAGGGTTATTGTAGTACTTGCAGCAGCAAATATTTAAGAGTTTGTCCCGATGGGAGCTCGGCGAACATGACCCTTGCAGCCGCGTTGTCAATGCGACCACGTATGCACCCAAACCATGGTTTGAAAACAACCTATTCTATAAGTTGCTAGGATAAATAAATTTAAGATGTTTTGAAATAACTACTACTAGAACTGGAAGAAAACTAGAACAAAAGTAAAACTGAAAATAGGTGAATGCAATGAGATGAAATATTAATGCTATGATTCCTCAAGTAATGTTGTTTATACCGGTGTGCATGATAAGTGCTTATGGAATAACTGTTAACTATAATTGTGGCGGTCCCTCATATATCATTGTCTCCCACTGTTGGTAAGTGGCAACTAGACAACTCAATTGTCCACACCCTCTCCGAACATGGGTCATCCGTAATAGAATAGTGTATTAAGGTAACAAGACCAATAAAGGTCAACCAGAGCAAAGACATGAAGTTCTATGTACAACCGTACTCCTAAGCAAGTGTGCTAGTCACAAGATATCCCATATGTCACTTGGGGTCAAGCAATTCACAACACTATACCTATCTATATCATGACTGATCTTGAGGAAATTAAATATTAATGGGCGGTGCATCCTAAGTTGTTATTGCCTCCGCAAATCACTTATAGGAAATAGCCTATTAGTTCTACCCACGGACTTGTCAGGCCCATGGAACGAGTAGAGACTAATAATATGTTTTGTGACACTCCGTGAATACCTAGTAAACTCCTCAACAATGGATTGGACATCTCCAATCACTAGAATAATATCATGAATAGAACAATGTAAAGAGAAAGAATAAACATATTAATTAACAAGAACACACCACACTTCAATTACTCAAATCATCATAACATTAATAAAAGGAGGTTCAAGCCATGTTAAAACCCATCACAGAGATCTTGATGGGGAAGGGTGAAGGAGTAGCGGCGATGGAGATGGTCATGACGACGTGGTGATGGTGGCGTCGGCATGGTGATGACGGCGTCCTCCTTCTCCTCCTCTTCTTGCTTGGATGACTTGATGGTGTTGATGGAGATCTAGATCTTAGTGGAGCTGTAGAGACTATGGAGGCGGCACGGCGACAGGACGCCGCTGTGGAGGCGGTAGATGGGATCTAGATCTTGTATATAGTGTATTGTGTATATATGGTGGCTTCCTTGGGTCCTCCCTCCTTTATATAGGCATGGGGGGTACCCTAGGGTTCCCCCAATACCGTCATATGACTTAGGGAAGGTTCTGGAGATTTTCTAGGGCGAAATCATGTCGTTTCCAGCCTTTTTGGCAACTATACGGGCGCAACTATACGGTCGGCAATATTGCTCCGCTCGTATAGTTGCTCGTTAAATTGTCTGTCCTCTTTAATATTTTGGTCGCCATTTCTTCACACGAACTCCGTTTTGGATGTTCTTGGGCTCATCGAGTTCGTATCGTCGAGGGCTACAACCATGTGGTCTTGGATCTTTATTTTGAGAAGTTGGAAAAATTCACTTTTCCAACCTCTCAAATGGATAGTCTAGTCCCTGTAGCTCCTCCATACTATGCTCTCTTTGTTCCTTTTGCCTTTGTTTTATCCATTATCATCATCAACACCTACACACATGTCAAAGACAAGGAAGAGGGATAAAATTCTTGAAGGGAATATGCCCGAGAGGCAATAATAAAGTGGTTATTATCTTATTCCATTTTATGATAAATGTTTATTTTGCATGCTATAATTGTATTAATTGGAAATGTTAATACATGTGTGTTTAATAAACAAAATACAAAGTTCATAGTAATGCCTCTCATATAAACTAGCTCGTTGATTAACAAGATGATCAAGGTTTCCTGATCATGGACATTGGATGTTGTTAATAACAAGGTCACAACATTGGTGGAATGATGTGATGAACAGTCATCCGAAGTATAGCATTACGATTAGAGTCATTATGTTTATATTGCTATAACATCATATGAAGTAATCTTAGTCCTTAGACCATGAGATCATGTTAATTACTAACACCGGAAGAGTATCTTGATAACAACAAACGTCACACCGTAACAGGGTGACTATAAAGGTGGGTTCAATGCTACGAAGGTGTTATGTTGAGGCTCATGGATCAAGAGTGGGATTTGTCCATCCCGATGATGGATAGATATACTCTGGGCCCTCTCGGTGATATCACATTGAAATAGCTTGCAAGCAAGTGATGTGATCACTAGAATGTTATATCACGGGAACGAGAAAAGAGTGCATGTCGGTAACAAGATCAAACTAGGTATTTGGATGCCGATGATCGAATCTCGGACATGTAATATATTGTGAGACAAAGGGATTTAGTTACGACGTTAAAGGTTCACACGATCACAAGGGTCATCGTTGAATATGTGGGAGTCAGTATGGATCTCCAGGTCCCGCTGCTGATTATTGATCGGAGAGGGGTCTCGATCATGTCTGCATTATTCATGAACCGTAGGGTGACACACTTAAGGGATACCGACACCATTTAGGATCAAATATGTTTCAAATAAAGATTAAGAAAGCGCAGGAATCATTTCGATGGAAACCGGAATTGGTTCTGCATGTGATATTGAAATTGTTGCAGGGGGTTTTATGTGAATATTTGTTAATTAATATAATTAACAAAATTCTTAATAAAATAAATAAAATAGTTTTATTTAATGAGAGCTTGCATTAAATTTGGTGGAAATTTAATGCATGTGTGAGTGGAATTTTGAGTGGAGGCTTTTTATGAGAGTGGGAGCTCCACCCACATGAATGTGGAAGAGGTGGGGGCACCACCATGGCTGCCACGCCATGGCCCTTGGGTGCCCCCCTCTTCCCTATAAAAGGCCCCCTCTCCTCCTTACAACACAGAACTCCTCATGAAGGATCTCTCTCCCCCTCTAGTTATTCCCCATGGTGCCGGATTAGCGAGATACATGTTCCCAGTGGCTTTATCTGGATAGGAGTTGCTGCTTCCGCTGCTTTGCTAGAGCGAGGGACGGAGGTTGTCGGGGTACTGGACGTGTGTGCGATCACGGATGCACCGCTGCTTTGCGGTGCTAGACTTGGTGGTGGTGGACTTGCTGGAGCTAGATCTGATGGACGTGCTGGAGTCGGACCTGCTGGACTTCATCACGATCTTGAGATCGGCAAGTGTACGACTACATCATCCACGAGTTCCATCTCATTAACAAAGCTTTGTTGTCTTCGAGGTAAGTTCTCTATGGATGTATATCCACCCGTTGCTTGTATCTAGTTGATAGATCTTGGCGTATAGTTCCCATCGTAGGAAATTTTTTGTTTTCTATGTTGCAAACCCAACAGTAGTATCCGAGCCTGATCTATGCGTAGGTGCTTTTCACGGGTAGTACACATATGTTTATATGTGGGCGATGATGATCATGTTATTGCATCTTCTATGTATTTTGGATATTGGTGGCATAGTGGGATGAAGTGACCCAGACCAACCTTACATGTCATCGCACATGAGACCGGTTCCACGACTAAGATGCAACTAGTTTTGCATAAGTGGCTGCCGGGTGTCTGTCTCTCCTACTATAGTCAATATCTGATTTACAACGAGTTGCTAATAACTTGGTTATCCTCGTTGTGGTTCCATGTTCGTAGGTAAGACCGGTTCTATCTCCGAAAGCCCTAAGCCACGTAAAACTTGCAATGGATAAATTAGAGGCGTTTAGTTTAGATCGTTGCTGGGCTAGTGTCATGATATGGTAATGTTGTAAGTAGATTTATGATAGATAATCTTACAACACACCTAACGTGTAAGTTCCATAGACCTTGGCCTTACACACAAAGGAATGATAGAGATCATACCATGATGCATATGATAGAGATCAAATGCATGGACCATATCATCCCACTTTACACATTAGATGTTTGCATCTTATATTGCTAGTTTGGCACTTTTAGTAGCATTGTAAGATGATCTCTCATTTAAATATCAAGATAAAATGTGTTCTTCCTTAAGTATGCACTGTTCTATGGATCGTGCTTCGAGACATCACATGATGATCGGGTGTACTCGACTCTACGCTTTCATACAACGGGTGTAAGACAGTTTTACACACACGAATACTAAGGTTCTTACTTGGCGAGCCTAGCATGTATAGACATGGCCTCGGAACACAGACCGAAAGGTTAAGCATGAGTCATATAGTTGATGTGATGCCCATATTGATGCTCGCCTTTGAAGCTACACTGAGTCACGTGATGATCGGACTTGGTGTAGTGGATTTGGTTCATGTAATCACCAAAAAGGCACGAGGGATGTCGTTTTTGAGTGGGAGTTCATTTCTAATTTGGATTAGTCGAACTCAATTTGTCATAAACTAAATCGAAGTGAATTTGCATAATTTTTTGTAGTCATTGGCATCTGTTCACTACCTTATGCTTACTTTTAATTCAGATAATAGAACTATAGAATTCTAGATATTTACTTTACGAACTGGTATCGTATTGTTTTGAATGTCAATTTAAAGTTTATAAGTCCTATTGCAAACTTTCAGCAAAGTCTATTTACTCCATGAAGTTTAATAAGTAGTATTAAATCAAGAGTAAGAATTCTAATGTTAGTATCTAAAGTATCATGTTTGCCTCCATGATTATTGATATTCAAAAGTTGTTTTAATATCAAGATTATCTAGGAGCTGAAAATTCTTTCAGAAACCATCATGTGTGAAAGATATTGTGATATCTGAAACAATGAGTATAATTTAGCAAAATACATGTTCTCATATTGTATGTGAATTTGTGAAGGATGGAGATGCTAGGCATCCGGATCACCCAAAAAGGTTTTGGGAACTAACATTATACTCGCGATTCTTCCTTATAGGCTATAGTAGCTTGATCATGAAAGTTTTCATGATAAGGATGATGTTGGGAATATGCCCTAGAGGCAATCATGTATGATGTTATTTCCAATGTATTCATAAAGTTATTGTCCATGTATGAACTACTGATATATATATATATATATCATTGAATATGTGATTCGATTGTGGAACTATATATATTCATGTTGTTTATACTAATTGTCCTTGGTCGTTGAGGTTGTGTTGGACACACAACTTAGACCAATGTGAAAGTTGGCAGATGACTCGGTTCCACTTGTCATGGGCATGGAGATGCTATTCCGACTTACACGGATTCGACTAAAGATTTTAGCGAGTCGGACTGACCCATATTGAGATGCAACGAACAAGTCGTCATTTGAATGTCTCAATCAATGTAATACTTAGACTTGAGGTTATTGCATAGTCCGAGTTAAGGATCACCGACTTAGGTTCTATCAAACGTTGTTCCGTCACTAGGCAGTTATAAAGGTGGAGTTCGGGTCGACTGAGAATCAAGCTACGTGATGTGAATAACCAAGACGGGATTTTGCCCCTCCATCTGGAGAGATATTCTTTGGGCCCTCTCGGAAGATATGATTTGGAAAACATGGCCATGTGTGACTCGGTTAAGTGTTAACCGAGGCGACTGACTAAGAGTTAGTCGGATGAATCAGTTATCTCGGATCGAGAAAGAGAGTCGGACTATTTAAGGGATGACGATCATTCGCCTATAGTTCGACAAGGTATATCGTGAGGCAAAAGGGACTCAGACGAAAGTCGCATTGGAAAGTATGTCGTCATGACTCTTTGGTACTTGGGAGTTGGCACGTTCTGCTAGGAGCCGCTACCAACTGATCGGTCACGAGTGAGACTCGGGTCGTGTCCGGGTCACCATGAGCCTGTCGGGTCACACACTTAAGAGCAAGAGCATATTTGGGTTGGACCCAAAAAGGAAATGAACAGAGTCAGTGAGTTGGACTCGCAGTGACTAATATAGGCCTTTTAGTGAATGGGCCACAAGTGAGTGGAGCCCACTTTCACTCCCTATATAAGCTGGGGCGCATGTGCTTAGAGCATACGGTTAGGTCACTCCATGTGTTGGAAACCCTAGCTCCAGTCTAGTCATGTCCTGTCGCCGCCGTACCGGACCTAGCAGTCCATCACCGGCGCTCCTCCTCGTACGTGTGGATACTAGCGGAGGTGTTGTACGTTCAGCACTTCGACGATCGTGAATCGGAATAGATCGTGAGGACTGCACTGCATCAAGCGACGTGCTTCATCGATTCCACAACCGCGCGTCTAGTGGTAATTCTCGTGGCCCACTACCTCAGCTAGATCTTGGGATCACCGCGTAGGAAAAGTTTTGTTTTCTCTGTGTGGCCCAACAGATGAATAGAAAATGTAAGTAAAATGTTTACTACACTAATAGATTACTAAAGAATGGATTTTTGAAAGAACACCAAACATTTGATGATGGTGATCCACTTCAAAGTGCAAGTCCAATGGTATTAGTATTTGACTATATATACTTTGTACTATGTGTCATGTGAATGACACCACCATTGATGTTGATAGATTCTTTTAAAAGAAAAGGAATTGTTGAAAGAGAATCTATAAAATATTTGGCAGAAAAGAAAGGGTTGGAGATGTCCAACTTAGGTATATAGAAGATATACATGTTATGGTTGTATTCCTTGCTTGTTAAACAATGTGGTTCCGAGGTATTGGATACCAAATTGGTTGGTGTGAAGTATCATACAGAACAACACAATTCATGAACTACAACAACCTAAGTAACTGGCAAAAGAATAAGTGATGATGTTCATCGAAAACAAATAAAGTGTTATTGTGTTTTCGTTGTCATAAAACCTAGCCTTCAAGATTTGTTTTAATAATTGTTATTTTGTTCCGGTATTACGAGAACAATGGTTGTTCAAATAATTACCATATTCCATAATGGATGGATGAACTTTTACAAGTCTAGTTGGAGAAATCACATCCATAAACATTATTGCTAAAATGTCGTAAGACAAATGATTGGAAGATCACTTATGAAGTGACATCGTTGTTTGAATTATATTGGAAAGTAAACATGAAGAAACTCCATGTTGGTGAATTTTTGGAGTCTTTTGATTTTGATCAATTGACGCTGGTGAAACTTTCCTCGGGATAATTGAAACTCTGTCCATAGGCCAAATAGGAACGGATGACTAACTTATTGCATATTATGCATGTTGATGTATATCGTGTATAATGTGTAGCCATATGCGATGGATCTTTTTGCTTCATATGCTTTCTCCAGAAATTTGAGTGAATATATCTATATATATTTACTTAATAAGGAAGAAGTATGAAACATTTGAAAATTCTTCAAAGACTTTCAAGATGAAGTGAAAAATCATTGTAACAAGAAAATAAAATAGTTTATGATTTGATCATAAAGGAAGATATTTGAGTTACAGGTTTAGCAAAACACCTAAGATTTCAGGAATTGTTCCATGAATTTGCATTTCCCGATAAACCACAGGAGTATGGTATGTTCGAGAGATCAAATCAAACCTTGTTTAACATGGTAAGATCAAAGGTGTCATTTATAAAACTGCCATTATGTTTTAAGGATTAAAGCTTTAGAGACTACCGCTTTTACACTAAAAAGAGCACCATCGTGATCTATTGAAATGACACCATATGAGTTATGGTTTGGGATAAAACCTGAATTGTCTTTTTTAAATTTTGGTATGCTATGCATAAGTAAAATGTTTACAACCAAAGTCGGATAAGCACGTCTTTGTAGGTTATCCCAAAGATTTTGTTGGGAATTCCTCCATAACACCGAGAACAAAAGAGTTTGTCGCTTGGAACGTCAAGTTTCTTGAGAAGGAATTTTTCGTGAAAAGTTAAGTGGGAGGACAATAAAACTTTGATAAGGTTGTTGAACCTTAGCTATATGTGCTAAGTAGCGCAGTGCCGGAAAGTGTCCCGGTGGCGGCCACAATGCTCATCGCTCCCGTGATTACAATGGGTGTGATCTTGGAGATTAGAGTTCCTATTGAAACATGTGGGTCAGTAAGAATCAAATAGTAAGATTTGAAACAGAAGTCGTTATTGTTTTGACAATGATGAACCGACTGCATATAAATAAGCGATGATGGGCCCCGACTCCATAAAATGACTAGAAGTCATAGAATCCGTGATAGTATCCATACACGAGAAATCAAGTTTCTGAACTTGGAAGACCCCCCGAAAAGGCGTGAAGCCTATCGGTCGTGTTTGGATCTATAAATAAATAGACATGGATGTTTAACATCTATGAAATAGTCAACATGTCGGAAAGAAGTTTACGGCAATGTTCAAGGAGTTGACTATGACAAGATTTGATCTTTCATAGCGATATTTAGTCTTGACGGATTAATGTAGCAACCATTACATATAATTTGGTGTATGGTAGTTGAACAAACAAAAAAATGTTCTTCTAATAGAATGGTTACCTAGGACGTGTACAAGACACGATCTGAAGGGTTTTGTTAATTCAAAGGGTGCTAAAAGGTCATGCAAACTTCAATAGTTGAAGTGAGCATAGCGAAGTTGGAATCTTCACCATGATGAAAATGTTAAAGGAGTTTAATTTCACCGGAGACGATGAAGATGCTTGCATTTGCAAGAAATTAAGTGGGAGCGCTGAGACAAATTTCCAATACATTATGCAGAGTACATATTGTTGATTGAAAATGATGTATATTTTATTGACACAAGTTAAGAATTTCATTAAAATAGGATTTCGATAAAAGACTTGGGCAAAACCGGAATATTTGGCATCAATGTCTATATGGATAGATTGAGGTGCTAATATGGTTATGCCAGACATACATATATGAGATATTGAAAGGGTTCAATATGGAAACAACAAGAAAGGTTATTGCTGCATGGAAAGGATTGTATCAAGATTCAAGTGCTTCAACACTTGGTGAGTAAAATCACATGAATATTTTGATTGATTATACCATGATATGTATATATCCAGATATCCTATGCTCTAAATGTTATGAAAACATACCAGAATGATTCATAAGATTATCATTGGACGATAGTAAAGATATTCTTATGAGCTTTGGAAGAACTAAGAATATATCATGTATAAGTGACAAATAGTTAAAGGTAGTTCATTGTAAAGTGTTACATTGATACTAGTTTTGTCACAAGATACAAATTAAATTAATCCCAATTTAGACTATGGGTGGCACAATGTAATGGAATGGATGTTCCATGATGGATTTGGATGCGTTCCAAAGTTGAGGCATTGTGACAGATACTACAAAAGGCTAAGTATATGACTGCTATAGTAGCAACAAAGGAGGGCATTTGTGTTAAGTAGTTTGTTATCAAACTAGGTGTGGTTCAAAGTGGGATAATACTATGAAGATATATTGTATGACAATAATATCAATATATTTTAACCCGAACGAACTAAAGGTCTCACCAAAGGACCAAATTTATACAATGCCATCTCATTTGAGAATGAGTGATGCTTAGAGATGCAAAGACATGCAAATACACATGGACCTGAAACTATCAGATCCGGAGATTAGGTTAACCACTAGCAATCGTGTATATGCAACACCAGAAAGCCATAGGTGTTCAATACGCAAAGTTTTTCAAACTAGATTATTGACTCTAGTGCAAGTGGGAGACTGAAGGGAATATGCCTGAGAGGCAATAATAAACTGGTTATTAACTTATTCCATGTTTATGATAAATTTTTATTTTGCATGCTATAATTGTATTAATTGGAAACGTTAATACATGTGTGTTTAATAAACAAAATACAAAGTTCCTAGTAATGCCTCTCATATAAACTAGCTCGTTGATTAACAAGATGATCAAGGTTTCCTGATCATGGACATTGGATGTTGTTAATAACGAGGTCACAACATTGGTGGAATGATGTGATGAACAGTCATCCGAAGTATAGCATTACGATTAGGGTCATTATGTTTATATTGCTATAACATCATACGAAGTAATCTTAGTCCTTAGACCATGAGATCATGTTAATTGCTAACACCGGAAGAGTATCTTCATAACATCAAACGTCACACTGTAACAGGGTGCCTATAAAGGTGGGTTCGGTGCTACGAAGGTGTTATGTTGAGGCTCATGGATAAGAGTGGGATTTGTCCATCCCGATGACGGATAGATATACTCTGGGACCTCACGGTGATATCGCATCGAAATAGCTTGCAAGCAAGTGATGTGATCACTAGAATGTTATATCACGGGAACGAGAAAAGAGTGCATGTCGGTAACAAGATCAAACTAGGTATTTGTATGCCGATGATCGAATCTCGGACATGTAATATATCACGAGACAAAGGGATTTAGTTACGATGTTAAAGGTTCACACGATCACAAGGGTCATCGTTGAATATGTGGGAGTCAGTACGGATCTCCAGGTCCCGATGCTGATTATTGATCAGAGAGGGGTCTCGATCATGTCTGCATTATTCGTTAACCATAGGGTGACACACTTATGGGATACCGACACCATTTAGGAGCAAATATGTTTCAGATAAAGATTAAGAAAGCACTGGAATCATTATGATGGAAACCGGAATTGTTTCGGGTGAAATTGCTGAAATTGGTTCTGCATGTGATATTGAAATGTTGCACGGGTTTTTATGTGAATGTTTGTTAATTAATGTAATTAAAAAAATTCTGAATAAAATAAATAAAATAGTTTTATTTAATGAGAGCTTGCATTAAATTTGGTGGAAATTTAATGCATGTGTTAGTGGAATTTTGAGTGGAGGCTTTTTATGGGAGTGGGAGCTCCACCCACATGAATGTGGAAGAGGTGGGGGCACCACCATGGCTGCCACGCCATGGCCCTTGGGTGCCCCCCTCTTCCCTATAAAATGCCCCCTCTCCACCTTACAACACACACCTCCTCGTGAAGGATATATCTCCCCCTCTAGTTATTCCACATGGTCTCGGATTAGCGAGATACATGTTCCCGGTGGCTTTATCTGGAAAGGAGTTGCTGCTTCCGCTGCTTTGCTGGAGCGAGGGATGGAGGTTGTCAGGGTACCGGACGTGTGTGCGATCACGGATGCACCGCTTCTTTGCAGTGCTAGACTTGGTGGTGCTGGACTTGCTGGAGCTGGATCTGATGGACGTGCTAGAGCCGGACCTGCTGGACTTCATCACGATCTTGAGATCGACAAGTCTACGACTACATCATCCACTAGTTCCATCTTGTTAACAAAGCTTTGTTGTCTTCGAGGGTAAGTTCTCTATGGATGTATATCCACCCGTTGCTTGTATCTAGTAGATAGATCTTGGCGTATAGTTCCCATCGTAGGAAATTTTTTGTTTTCTATGCTGCGAATCCAACAATTCTACCTAAACTACTAAATGTGCAAGGCTCATATTGAATTTAACAAAAACAAGTAATCATGCATATCAGACATAACAATAGTTAGATTCAATATTTCTAAAAAGTGTTGTATTATCACAACCATCAACTTCCCCAAGCTAGATCTTGCTCGTCCTTGAGCAAAAGGGATCGATAACTAAATGGATGTGATCTTGCTTATCATTGGAAATCAATGACCGTATCCTTGTTTTTCCTGCAAGCTCAAAGTAAGAGAGCACATAATCATACAAGGAAATATAAGCTCAGTTATGTTATTCCAAACCACTAGAGATTAGTCAAAAACTTCTATGCCACATGTCAAAGTTAAATCTATCTTGAAGTAAACTTGTGATCCTTCTATACACACTTTATTGTATTTTTGTATTTTTATTTGTATAAGGCAAAGCTGAACACGGTTAGTTGTCAATCATAAATAGAAATAGAGTTTTCCAATGCTGCCCACTCATGCCACCTATTAAAGTCCCTCAAGTGCAAACTTTGATTGTTGAGCTCATAAAAAATATATTTCTTAGTAACGAGACCATGCCAAAAGAGTGGTATATGTTCAATCGAGACTGTGCAGGCTAGGAAGGACACTCGTGACCATTACCAAGGTTTCCCTTTTCGGTATAATGATTTCCCATAACGGTTAGATGAGTATTCTAACTTTTGCTTTTAACGCAGGCCCATGATAATAGCAATGCATACCCAAATATAGCAGTTTTGCTACATATGTTGGGCAACTCATAGCCAAACTCCAAGAGTTTCCTATTTTTGGATTGTCCAAAGGCCAGCGGAGTTGTTAGCATCACATGTTGTCCGACAGTGGCGCAAGACACACATAAAGCAATATCTCACTTTGATTTCCAAGACAAAATTTTGGCATATGTAATCTCGAAACTTTGAAACATCACTTCTTATTTGACAACTCACTCAGTAAGCATCTATTAAGACCATCATTTCCAACACTATGGGGCCGTGATACTCCATAACCATTCACTTAAGACAATTCTGAACAGTGACAACTAGCAAGTTTCGAAGAAGTTCTTTATTATATTTTTTTATTTTCAAAATGTAGAGAACATGGCAATGTATATTTAGAGGATCACAATATTATTCACAAACTAGATAAAAGTTGAACAAGGTGCATCAAAGCTATGGCTTGTCTCCTATGGGGCCTAACATGAGCAAGTATATCCCTTATATAAATATGAACAAAATCTAACCTAAGCAAGTATTCAAAAACAGAGAGATACACAATAGCATGAAAACTTTTTAAGATAAAGAACTTTGCACAAGACTCTACGCATGCAAAATAACTTCCCCAAGCTAAACTTGAGAAGATTATGAAAACAAAAGAGAAATGCAGTTATCAAAAGAGAGTATAAGAAGTGGTTACCTCCCCAAGCTTAAGTTAAAGTAAGGGTGAAACACTTTACCATTGAGGTGCTTTTAACCTCTACTTTGATGGACAAAGAACCTTTGCTTCAATGAATGCTTCACGATCCGGTGTATGCCTTCCTTAAGAACCTGGTAGGAACAAGACTAGAAAGAAAACAAAATATTTTTGTGTTTTTGAAGACACGGGTTTAGCTCACAAATGATAAAAATACAAGTCCCACTGAGTCGGTTTATCAAACTAAGCACCACAACTAAGTCAATAAAATAGTTCTAGAAGTGGACTCTCCTAGATTGTAATGACGTTCAAGTGAAACAGGATACGAGACACGAGTGTGCAACCCCTATGTGCTTATTTAAAAGAGGTTCGAGTTGGAAGGTTTTACCAGACACTAATTGTTGAAACATTGAATTGAAGCAACCAGGTGCCTCATGCGAGTGTTTGCACGGTTGGTACTATCGTACACGTCGTTGCACCAGGTTAAAGTCCCTACAAAAATAACACACAAAATAAAAGATAATGGTTTGGTGTACGAACGAAGTTAGTTCACCCAACTAATGAAAGAAAATGAAAAGAAAACATGAACTACTAAAGAGAATTAAAACTTAGGGAATTTCTGACATAGAACTTTATTGTTTACATACGCTCGGCTTCTATAAAATAGGTTTTTAGAAGAAGAAGTAAGAAGAAAGAATGAAATTTTGAGCAATGGTTACCTTCCAGTTGGCGTTTGAGGTGTTTTCCTAACTATACGGGCGCAGCTATATGGCCGAAACAATATGTTCCCGCCGTATAGTTGGCCTTCTGTCAAAATTTTAGGGTTTCCTCGTAGCGGCGCAGCTATACGAGCGCAACTATACGGCCGGAACAAAATGTTTCTGCCATATAGTTGGTCGTCAAACTGTCTGTCCCTAGGAAAGAAGATATACAAAGGCATAGATAACTATACGACCGGAACTATATGGCCGGAATTTTTATTCCCGCCGAATAGTTGATCGTTAAACTCTCAATACATTAGAAAATAATTTATATAGAGGCACCGATATCTATACGACCGGAACTATACAGCCGGAATTTTTATTCCCGCCGTATAGTTGGTCATTAAACTCTCAGTACATATGAAAGAAAAAATTCGATGGCAAAGATATCTATACGACCGGAACTATATGGCCGGAAGTTTTATTCCCGCCGTACAGTTGGTCGTTAAACCTTCAGTATACATCAGAAAATTTATATTTGTTTGTGAATTCTTTCTTATCCTGTAACTTAGTGAAATACCGTGTTTTACGGTAAAATAACAACTTTAATTTTCGACCAACAAATACATATAATTGAAGGATTCACCTAAAACTGATTTTCTCTTCCTTTTTGCAACACATAATATAGTGACAATAAATTCTACCTTTTAAAAACTTCAACAAGATTACTCCAATGCAACATGAATGCAACTAGACTCAAGACACAAAACTAAGAAAGACATCTAATGACTTCCGGGTTGCCTCCTGGGAAGTGCTCTCTTTAAAGCCATAAAGCCAGGCTAGGATGCTCCATACATTACCCACCTAGATCCCAAGGGATATCGACTCGATGTGAGGTTGTACATACCAGCTTGGAGCATCTTGAAGTAGAGTTTGGTCGGAGTCGTACCCGCTTACGCTGGATCGGCATCATGTAGATGAATAAGTTCTCGCTTTCAAGCGAGTATTGATGCACCAAGCTTGGTGAACATGCCTCCATGTATAGCTGCAATGAGAGGATTTGAGATTCATATAAATTCTTAAATATTTACCTTGGTTACCATGTAGGGGAACACTTCATAATATTCTTTCTTCATAGCAAGGAGTTCAGGACCCTGCATGTCAGTATAGCAAGGTTTTATCTCTAGTTCATTATTATTAATGCTCTCCATATGAGTGTCTAGGCACAAGGCCTCCGCAAAACAATTATCAACAGTTTTAGCATCATAAAAATCACTACTAGAGTGAGAGGCATCACATACAAAAATTGTATTGTGACTCTCTTTGTCAACCTCACCTTTTTGTTCCTCCTTTTCATCGACTAGTGTTTTAATAGCAATGATAGAATCAAAAGTAGGAGTCGGAGGTGTGAGTGGGTGATCAATCCGTTCTTCCTCCTTGTTATCCTTTTCCTCTCCACTTAAATTATTTTTGCAAAAGAGGAATATGAGGTATACTAAATTAAAAACTCCATCAAGTGCTTCACTTTCAACATCAATACTTCCTAGTCTAAATACCATTTCAGATGCACCTTTTAAAAGAATGTATTCTAGTACTTCCAAACTAGCATAGGATTTATCTCTATTATAATTTGCTGGTGACGAGGGTTTAACTCATCAATGCCCATTGTTATGGACTTGGGTTTTGGAGAAGGAAGGAGCGCTGGAGACATCTATCGGCTAGCAAACAAGCACACATGGACTCAAGGATTTACCCAGGTTCAGGCCTCGTAGAGGTCCCTACTCCTGCTTGTCTCCTCGTGGAAGTATCAGAGGAATCGAAGATTACAATGGTGCGCAGATGCAATCTGGCGAGGGTTGTGGAAACTAGGGTTGTGTGTGTCCTCCTCGCCGCCCCCTCCTAGCCTTTATATAGGTAGGCTAGGTCTCAGGTAGCAGGTCGAGTCGGTTACAAGGTAGGGTTTCCCCCTTTAAACTTTCTATCTTTAGCTTCTTCTTGTTCTTCAAGCAATCGAGAGTCTGTAGGTTACTCGAGTCCTTCATTTGGGTCTTGGCGACACCGTGGGCCTTTACGTATTTAGACCGTATATACCAAGCTCGAGTACCTGTAGGGTATGCCCATGTCAGCAGCCCTCGAGTGTCCAGTGGAATCGCAGATTCAACTGGGGACTTTTTGAAGTCTTTCGAGTGCATGAATGAGTATATTTCGACTGCTTTGTTTGTGTCATAGGGATTGTTGATGTGCGTGCCTGATTTAACCGAAGTATCGGTATCAGCTAACCACCTTAGGGTGAAACATCGCAATCTACTCGAACTCGAGTCCCCGAACTCGAATCTGGAAAAGTGCTGGTGTAATTCGACTAAAGCCGCGGAGGTCTTACAGGAGTCGAATTCTAGTTATATGGGTGTGAGCACTCGACGTGTCCGTCAAGGCATATTCATCATGCCTGTAGGCACGGATATATTTCTGGTAGTGCACAGCAAATGCGTTGCCAGGCCTTATTCAGGTCTTACCTTCACGCTGTAAGCGCGGCATCCGAAATTTTATCATCGCGGAGACGATTCGGGTGACCTAGGAGACGCAGTCTATTTGTAGGGAAATGAGGCGGTGTCGCCATAAACTTCGAGTGTGGATGTTATCAACAGACAGTACTTAGTATGAATAATCATAGGATGCGCGACCAGCGCTCCCTATGGGAGTAGCCCCCGAGTGCCTGGTTGAGTCGAAGACTCAGGCAGGGACTAAAGAACTTTTGTGACTGTTGTCGTCTTTTGTTTGCTTGTTTCAGTCGAATTTGTTTCCGGCGCTCCCTATGGGAGTAACCCATGTCCATAGTCGAACCGTATTTTGAGTGGTTGGGTTTGCATGTGATTGTCCATGTGTCCTGAAAAAAGAAGAGAAAAAATCATAGGGTGCGTGACCAGCGCTCCCTATGGGAGTATCCCCCGAGTGCTTGGTGGAGTCGAAGACTCGAGCAAGGACTAAAGTAGTCGAAGTCTTCTGCTGCGTAGCTTTGATGACGTCAGTGCTGACGATTTCATGACCCCAGTTGCCCGTGTGAGCGAGTTTGACGGGACGTGACGAGCAGTGGGTCCCACTCTCTGACTTTGATTTGACTGGGCGTGCGTAATCTTTTATTTTAACTGCGCCTCCTCGATTTCCGCACGTAATGGGAGTAGTGGATGGACGGTTCGCGCGTCCACTCCTCCACGTGTCCAGCACGATGTTTGCCACACGTCCAGTAGGGTTTTTCTGAGCCGTTGGATTGCATCTTCCAGGGGTTAAGTAGCGGTGCTGCGACGGTAATTTCTCATCTGTTCTCATTCATCCTTTGCTTCCATCGCCATTGCCACTACTCCTCTGATTTCTCTGCGCTCGTCTCGTCCACGACGCTGGACCAGCTCCGCTCGTTTCCAAGCTACTTCCTTCGGTCGCATCGCCTCCACGCAATGGGGAAGAAGAAGGGAGGTGTTGCGGCCGATTCTGCGGCCACCGCTGCTGCGGCGAAGAAGAAAGGCGGCTCTGCCGCTGCAAGCACCAGCACCACCACCGGCGGGAAGAAGAAAGACATAGGCACCCGCATCACGAATGGCGCGTGGCATCCCTCCATCATCAAGTCATCGGATCTCCGTCTTCCTCGCCAAGACGGAGTGTTGTCTGACGCAGTCGCTGACGCGCGCGTCCCCGGCGGTGACACAATTCCTTCTCCTCCCGCTGGTTTTTGAGTGATGTTTTTGGCCTTCATCATTCGCGGTCTCTCCTTGCCCCTTCACCCGTTTTTAGGGGCCTCCTTTGTTTCTACGGGCTTCAGCTCCATCAGCTGTCCCCGAACTCTATCCTCCATATCTCTTGCTTCATCACCCTCTTTGAGTGCTGGCTCGGAATCGAGCCGCACTTCGGCCTCTTCAAGCGCCTTTTCCAGTTCAAGCGCTAATCTGCTTTTGGTTCCTTAGTGTACGATGTAGGTGGTTGCAGAATTCACGTCGACCCATCCGCCACCTATTTTGACATCAAGCTCACAGCGTCCGTCCAAGGGTGGAGGGACAAGTGGTTCTACATCCGTGATGAGAAGGCTAACGGGGAGCACTTTGGACTTGCGCCTTTCGATCCGGTGACGCCGTGTACGAGGAGGCGCTCTTGGAAAAATGTCTTCATGCCTGGCGAGTCTGCGGAGACAGATGTGCTGTATGAGCGTGTCTGCGACCTCGAGAATCGCATCGGCAAAGAGGAGGGAGGCTGCGCCCTCATTTGCACCTGGCTGCGCCATCGCATCTAGCCCCTGCAGGCCAGAGTCCACCCCATTTTTCAGTGGACTAGCACTGACGATGCCACTCGCGTATCTGCCGATGGCATGTCCGCGAGTGAGGTGGACAAAAGGGTTCGGCTGGTCACCAAATACAGCGTCAAGGATGTGCTCCCTAGTGAGCCAGTAGTTCCTCCATTTCATGATGTTAATCCTCCTCCCGAGATATAGTTGTGCAGTAGCTTAGTTTGTCGATTGCTTCTCTACTGTTTCCTGTCTTTGTGCTAATTTTGTTGTCTGTATGCAGGATTGGGCGGTGTCGCCTTGTATGCCCCCTCTTCCTGAGGGGATTATTCCTCGCAAAGCCTTGGAAGAGGACGAGTCGGAGTCGACCGTCCCATCTGATGTGGAGGAGGAAGCCCCCGAGTCCGGTAGTCCGGATACTCGCAAGCATTCGCGCAGCGAGGATTCTGATGCGTCGTCTTCTTCGACTCCGTAAGGTGCAGGTGTAGGTGCGGAGTCGCCGATCCCTGCCATTCCAGTGAGCGCCGTGGCACCATCCTCTCGCAAGAAGATGCGATTGCCCAAGGAGTCCTCGTCAGAGTCGGGGGAGCCCACTTTTGACTTTGACAAGTTTGATTGGTAAGTTTTCTAATTTGTTTGCTCTTCTCTGGATTTGCCCTTGTTTGGCTCGTCTCTGGGTTTTCCCTTTCTTGATGTGGATTTTGTCTTGCAGCCAAGAGGCGTCGTCATCTTCTCGCGACGTCCAATTCTTGAAAGAATCAGGATACGCGACCTCAAGGTCCAAGAAAGAGGTCGAGCACGCTCCTTCCCCTCCATTGGTGGCCCACTCCGGGCACAACTCTTCCAGCTCTCCACATGAAGGGGAGCATCGAATGGTTGCTCGGATGACGGTACAATAGACAACTTCGGAGTCATTGGAGGATCATGTAAGTGTAGATTTTCTTCTTTTCGTGTTGCAGTCGATGGTATCTATGACTTCTGCTGATCCTTTGTTGTGCGATAGCTCCTTGTGAAGGAAGCCGCGCACTTGGCGGAGCAAGTGCTTGCGATGGGCCGCCAGCATGCGATGCTGGAGACGCGTCATCGCATGGTTGAGAGTGAGTGTCCTGCACTTCTTCTTCTCCTTTGATATAGTCGACTGATAGTCAAACCTTTTTGCTGTGTAGCTGAACATAATGCCCTCCTGCGCGACGCTGCCACCATGGAGAAAACTCTTGCCGCGGCTGTGAAGGGTCGCGATGAGGCAATCGCGGCGCGTGACGAGGTGCAAAGGCGTGAAGAGGATCTTCATGCTTCCATTGCGTCCAGGGAGAAGTTGTTCGAAGAACAGCTTTTCTCGATTGCCAAAGCCCTCTCAGGTACCTTGTTTGGATATCATTGTTGTTCTCTGTTTGTTGTTTTGCCATTGGCGTTGATGTTTGATATTCATGTGTTGGTTTGTGTGCAGATGCCAGCGGTTTGAGCTTCGATCCTTAGGACCTCTGCCGTGACGATGCTTTGGCGGGTGCGCTTTCGGCAGTCGAGGACCGCAGCATGGCCGTTCAAGATACGCTCTCTAAGGCCAAGGGTTTTCTCAGTCGCCTCCGGGAGGAGCTGATGCCCAAGGCTGAGCTAATCGAGAACATGGGCGAGCTGGTGGAGTCTTTCGCCGGGGGTGTTCCCTCCAGCTTCAAGAACTCACTCCGCGCGGCTGGCGCGTCCATGTCACTTGCCATGGTGCAGGCCCACGGAGTCGCGATTGATCCTGCCGCGGTGTCGAAGGCGATGCCTGTTAGCGCGGATGGCCAGCAGGTAGTCTTTGCTCCTTTTGCGACTGCCTGTGGTAAATATGGGCCGCAGCTGATAAACACGGTCGCGAAGTATTCTGAGGAGCTGCAACGTGCCAAGAAGGCGGCAAAGGCTGCGGCATCAGGGGCTGGCGGAAAGTCAGTGGCATCTGACACTGCAACAGACTCGATGAAGCCCCCGAAGCCATCGAAGTCGAAGAAGCCAATCGCTCCTTAGTAGCTTTGTAATAGTTAACTAGTTTATGTCCTTTTGTTAAGAACATGCCTGCTAGCGAGTGTATCTAGTCTTGAATGCACTTGAATCTTTTGTCTTTGTGTTGATTTGGTCGTCTTATTTTGTTTCTATCTTGGCTTGTGGTAGGGTACATCGAGTGATCCTTTGAGGGAAACTCAGGACTCGCCGCCTCTTGATGATACTTTGGCACCGCCGCGCTCCAGGGTAGATGAGCTATCACTGCTTTCGCGACTGCGACCGCATGAAGCAACTGGAGCGTGAGTTGCCCGTGCTCCGCGGTAACGCGGATGTATGGAAGTCGAAGGCAGAGAAAGCCACTGCCCGAGAGCAGTATCTGCTTGGCGAGGTGACGCAGCTGGGCGACCAATTCAAGTGTTAGTTTGCTTGCTCTTATCTTGTCCTTGTAGTCACTCGCGATGGTGCGCTGTACTTATGCTGATGTTGCTGCTTCGTGTAGTTGTCAGCGCGCGTCATCCGCAGGATGAGAAGGATATAATTGCCATTCGTATGCATGGTCTCACCTAGGAGCAACTTCAAGAGAGTGGATACTTCTAGGTAGATCATGATCGTGCGATTGCGCTGGCGACCCTGCAGGATCGTGCGTCGTGAGTGCTGCACTTCCTGAAGAAGTCACAGTCATGCTTGAAGAACATTTGTCGGACGATGTTTCCGCTGGATGTTGCACCTTCAAGCTTGCTGGCCCTCCTTGCCAAGTTTCAAGACCTGACTGCGGTTCGCGAGTGCGTGAGGTAACAGTTGGTGGCTGGTGCCAAGGCCGCTCTATCGCTGGTGCGACTGCATAGGCCTGACATAGATATTGCGGCGATTGCGGCTGGGCCGCCTGCGCCAACAGCAGGTTTTGCTTGGAATATGGTGCCGCACTACTAGGTTGTGGATCGCCCAGCCAAAGAGATCGTCGACTTCTTTGAGGAACAAACCAACGTTCTCTTGTTGCAGTAGTAGCTCAGTTTGTATCCTGCACATAAGTGTACCCATGTTGTAAAGTTCGTATAAATGTTGTATATAAATTACTGTTGAATATGTATAAAGAGCTTTGTGAGTATGAAGTGCGTTGCACTATGTGAGTCCTTTTCGTTAGCCTGGTCATGCTCTTATCTCAGTCCCTTGTCAACCTGTCAGGTGCGTTGTAGCTGGGTTGATGTTGTGTCAAGGGTTTCGATTGATGTGCCAGCTACTCAGGATATCGCGTTTTGGTTCGTAGAATAGATGTATATAGGGTGGCGCAGCCCCCGAGTAGATAAATTGGAGAAAATAAAGGAGAACACAGAGCTTTGGGATACTTAGCTTTATTTATTCAAAGGACAGTACGAAGTACAATGTGTGGCTAAGTAGCCTTGGCTGAGTGCCTTATTTTGCGATGCAAAAGTAAAAAACGACTAAGGGTAGAAGCATCGCAACTGTGCGACGTTCCAGGGGTTGGAGTATGCGACTCCTGTCTCTAAATCTTGAAGGCGATAGGCGCCACCTGGGATTACTTCGGTAATCACGTATGGTCCTTCCCAGGGGGACTCGAGCTTGAGATGTCCCTGCTGCTTCAAGCGCAGGACCAGGTCACCTTCGACGAAGGATCTGGGGCGTAGCCTCCTACTGTGGTAGTTGTGCGGGTTCTGTTGGTAGATCGTTGATCTTTCCGCGGCGATTTCTCTTGCCTCGTCAAGGAGGTCGTGAGTCTTGAAAGTAGAGGATGACTCTTGTTCGCTATGGCGACGCCTTTGTACCATACCTCGGCGGGCAACACTGCCTTGGCTCTGTGCATCATAAAGAATGGCGTGTAGCCCGTGGCACTGTTTGGAGTTGTGCGTAGGCTCCAGAGTACGGATTGCAGTTCATCTGGCCAGCAACCCGCGGCTTGTTCGAGTGGCCGGAGGAGTCGCTTCTTCATGCCGCTGCAGACGAGCCCGTTTGCCTTTTCCACCTGACCGTTGGTCTGTGGATGCACTACCGAGGCATAGCTGATGTTGATCCCTAGGTTCTCGCAGAATTCTTGGAACTCCTTGGATGTGAAGTTCGTCCCATTGTCGGTGATGATGCTGTGCGGGACTCCGAAGCGGTAGATGATGGATTCGAAGAACTTAACTGCGCTGTGTCCTGATTGGTTGGTCACTGGCATGGCCTCAATCCACTTGGTGAATTTGTCGACTGCGACCAAGAGGTAGACGTAGCCTCCTCGTGGGGATCTTGGGAGTTTGCCAACCACGTCGAGTCCCCATTGCGCGAAGGGCCAGGCCAATGGAATTGGCCGGAGCTCTGCGCCCGGTGCGTGCGGCTTGTCCGCGAATCGTTGGCAAGCGTTGCATTTTTGGACGATGTCCTTGGCATCGCGCATGGCCGTAGGCCAATAGAATCCAGCTCGTAGAGCTTTGGCGACGAGGGCGCGACTGCCGGCGTGGTGCCCGCAGGTCCCCTCATGGATGTCGAGGAGAACAACTCTTCCATCGGCCGTGGAGACGCATCGCTGGAGTACTCCTGTGATGCTGCATTTATACAGTTCGCCGTTGATAACAGCAAATGCCTTGGATCACCGCGCGATGTGTCGTGCATCCGTTGGGTCATCCGGGAGCCTTTTTCTAAGGAGATACGTGATGTACGGTTGCGTCCAGGATTCCTCAATCATCATGACGCTCATTGATCCCTCGAGTCCTGTGTCCAACTCCAAGTTATTGAGTGCCATTGACTCATTGGGCGGTGTAGCCCCCGAGTCTGTTGCTGCGCTTGTTTTCTTCTCTGCGGCCTTTGGCTTAATGGAGCGTTCGCAGATGCGCTCGAGAAATACCTCGGGTGGTATGGGGGCGCAGGTAGAGCCTAAGTTGGCGAGTGCATCCGCCTCTTCATTGCTTTCGCGACCTATGTGCCGCAGCTCGCAACCGTCAAAGTCTCCTTCGAGTGTGTCGTAGAGGTTGCGGTACACAATCATGTTGTCATTCAGTGCGTCACACTCATGCATTGTTTGGTTGACGACCAGCTTGGAGTCGCCGTATATGATGAGCCTCTTGGCGCTGCAGGCTTTTGCCATCCTCATCCCGTGCAACAGGGCCTCGTATTCAGCCTCGTTGTTAGAGGCTGTGAACTGCATTCGCAGGATATACTTCAACTTGTCCCCTTGAGGTGATGTCAGTATGACACATGCGCCTGCTCCGTCCTTCCGCTTGGACCCATCAAAGTGCATTGTCCAGAGGTAGGACATATCTGGTTTGTCCGGGAGCTGGTTCTCCATCTAGTGCACGAGGAAGTTAGGGAGAACTTGCGACTTGATTGCGTCACGCTTTTCGTATGTGATGTCTCGTGGAGACAATTCTATTCCCCAAAGCGCGACTCGTCCCGTGGCGTCGGGGTTATTGAGGATATGTCCCAACGGGGCGTCGTTGACCATCACGATTGAGTGTGTTGGGGGGATACCCCCGGGTAGGGTCACTCCGGGGTATAAAGGCTGAGTTAGCCGAGGTTTGGTAAGGTCAAAGCGGATGCTGGCCGGGTCACCTCAAGGCAGGCCGGATCACGGAGTAACCCGGACCAGGGGGTCGCCTAACATTATCTCAGCCGACTTAAGGAGTAAGTCGGAAGTGCTTGTCTAGCTTGTATGCAGGAACAGGTATGGCCGGATCTACTATGATCCGGGTCCCGTTTAGCTTCTGGGAGAAGGAAGGAATCTCGCTGGTCAAAAAGAAGGCTCGGTACGCACTGCATGAGCGAAGCAGACAAGGGCAGGACCACCAGGTCATGGCCGACAAGGGTGACGACGCCCAGGTCGGCTGACGCGGGCGCCGCAGAGGCTCACATAGCTAAAGAATGTGTGACGCGGTGGAAAAGCACCCCGGTCGGCTTACCACTTTGAGAGGAGGCATATTCTTAGGAATATGCCTCCACGTATGCCCTAGGCAGAGACCAAGCCACCTCTATATAAGGGGGCTAGGGTTTTAGTAGAGGAGGTTGGGTTTTCTTCTATTCTGATTTGGCTAAGGTTTTAGGTGTGAACTGTGGGTGAGAGTAAGAGAGCTTCTTCTTCCTCCTCTCGCCAATACAGCTCTAGGAGCACTCGTAATCTTGAAAGGAATGCAATACAAACTTCTGTGTGGAGAATCACTTCACTATCCCTCCCTGGATTCCCCTAGCGTGTATTAGTCCCCACCTTTAGCCTATCCATGGCTTCTGCCGTGACACCACCACGACAGTTGGCGCCCACCGTGGGGCTAGCGGCGCTAGTAGGGGTCATGATCCGGACAGGAAACTTCATCGCCACCGGCGAACGCATCGTCTCTAGGCTCGTTCAGCGCTTTGGAGCGCTGGACTTCGTCAGCGACAACGCAGGCTGCTTCGACACGCGCCTACTTCCGTGCAACGGCCTCTTCGTCAAGCTCGGCGCGCACAAGGTCTAAGTTGCTGTGGACGTAACGTGCGCTCATCTGTGCCGCGTCACCGAAGCAGGAGAACCACCCCTCACTGTGGCTCGTGGGGCGCGTATCGTTTGCTCCCCGGACCAAGCAGAGGTGATGATGACCGTGCTTGGTGCGGGCGCAAACAAGGATCCGGCGCCAGATCCGGAGGTAACGCCTAAGGCACCAAGGAAAGATAGAGGTCCTCCACTAGAGAGGCCAGAAAATGTGCTGAGAGAGGCGATGGATAGCTTGGCAAACCCTGTAGTAGCAGCAGTAGATCCGACTCAGGCGCAGGATGGGCTGGAGGAAACTAGGCAAAAGATACTAGAAGGCGCAAAGAAAATAGCCGCGGCTCAGCAGTCGTTGAACATGCGCTGCGTGAGTATGCAAAAGCAAACAAAGTTGATACGGTAAAAGTAAAAGGGAGAAATCTCATGAGTGAGATGAACAGAGAAGGTGATAATGGAGCCGAGGAATCGGAAAACTGTTTGTCCTTGGGGCTGTCGAAGTATAGTACCCCGACGAAGAACCTCAGAGCAGCGGATGCGGCTGCATCCGAGTTAGAGGGTCTGACGGGTGAGGCCCGTCAAAGACAACAAGATAGGGTTAACGAGCTAGTTCGGATCGCGAACAGACAGAACGAAGAGCTACTCAGAGCTAACCCGGAGAGAGCTAGAGCTTCCAAAATCGTCCATTCGGCGATGGGTAACCCGGAGAAATCCGCTGGAGCCGCATCGTCTCCTCATGGTGGTCCAAGGAGAGAAGAGGTAGTAACCTCGGCCAGACGGAACAAACAGATCGTCCCGTATAACCCGATGCGGGCAGGAAAAGGAAAAGAAGCACAGAAAAATGATGATCGACGAAGTGTGAGCCGAGGTGAAGCTGGCCGAGGTAACCACGACCAAGGCAATGCCGGTCAAGGGAACGCTGCCAACGGCAATGCCGGACAGCGAAACTCGGCAAGAGCAGGACAACCACAGCAGCGGAATATACCAAGGCAAGAGCAAAGTGCCGACCGAGGTATGCAACAGAGAGGTGCGCCACAAGAGCAAAACCGGTACAACGACGGTGATTCGGAGATGGTGAACACGGGGTACCAAAGACCGGACTATCATGTGATAGGGTCAAGATTCGGAAGAAGGGATTTGATGCTGGATGATGCCAGGTTGAAACTGGATCGCCTGTATAGGTCGGAACAGATCGAATGTCAAGGTCCACCGGGTCCAGCGTGCTTTGGACCCCGGATCATGAAGGAGCCACCGGTACCCAACTTCCAGCTGCCCAGGGGCACGAAGACGTATGACGGCAGTACCAAGCCGGAGGATTGGCTGATAAACTATGCTACGGCTGTGAAAATTGCCACTGGCAACTTGAGATGGGTTGTACGATACGTACCCCAGATGTTGGAAGGTCCGGCAAGAGTATGGCTGAACAATTTACCACCCGGAAGCATCAACTGCTGGATAGATTTTGAGGAAATGTTTATCAGCAATTTCTCAAGTACATATCAGAGGCCAAATAGGCCGCAGACCCTAGCAATGTGCAAGCAAAGACCTAATGAGACAGACCGTGAATTTTTGACCCGGTGGTGTACCGTGAGAAACTCGTGTGAGGGTGTCATAGAGTCACAGGCCATAGCGTGGTTTGTGCAAGGGTGCAGATATGGCAGCGAGCTCTGGATGAAGTTGCAAAGGAAAATGCCAATTACGTTGGCAGAGATGATCCGGATTGGCGATTCGTATGCTTTGGGTGATCCGACTCAACCTAGGCTCGCATCAAACGAGTCGAACCAGGAATACTATCAGAGCGATGGAGCCGGGTCATCTCGGAGGAATGACTACAGAGGAAAAAGAAGAGATGATAGACCGGATCATCGCTACGGTTCATAACAAGTTGCGGCTGTGAATCAAGATCAATCCGGAGCAGGGAGCAATCAGCACCAAAAAACTGGAGGGCAATGGACTCCAAGAAACGATGGCAAGAAAACGTGAACGCCAGAGCAAAAGAGATAGTGGCAAGAAAAGAAAGACCGTCCGAGGTATACCTATGAGTCGATGTTGGACCAGCCGTGTAAGTTTCACACACCAAATCCGAGTAATCCAGCGGGTCATACGACGAGGCAATGTGAGTGGATGCGCAAGATTGAACAAGCTGGTTTGGGGAATGCTCAGGCACCCCGGAATGATCAGCCTCGGCAGGAGTTACCCCGGCAGCAACTGCTCTCTGGAGCGAACACGCAACAGCTAATGTTGCCTCCCCCTCCACCGAGGTATGATAACATTGAGCGAAGGGATGCGGTACATCAAGTGGAAAACCAACATCAGACGGATAAGAGGAACCCCGGAAATGAGGGGAGAAATGAGTACAGGGAGCATCATTAGAGCTATTGCGTGTTCACCATGAGGCCCAGCGAGAAAAAGCTGCAGCGTAGGCATATGGAGGTAAATCGGTGATGCGGCGATGTTGAGGTACATGCCTTGGTTGGACCAGGAAATCACCTGGAGCATAAAGGATCATCCCAAGCTTATGCCAAGCCCTGGTTCGTAGGCGTTAGTGCTGGACCCGACATTCATTGGGCCTAACATCAATGTGAGGTTCTCCAAGGTACTGATTGACAATGGTAGTAGCATCAACATTATGTATGCGGATACAATGCGCAAGTTGGGTATCTCGGAGAACATGCTCCAGGCTACAAGGACAACTTTCCATGGTATTGTACCAGGCATTTCTTGTGAGCCCATAGGCAAAGTCCGGGTCAACGTATTGTTCGGCACGAGAGATAATTGCCGAACTGAGAATCTGGAGTTTGAGGTGGTGAACTTGGAAAGTGCGTATCACGCATTACTCGGAAGGCCAGCATTGAACAAGTTCATGGCAAGCTGCCACATCAGTTATCTGAAGATGAAGTTGCCTGGGCCAAATGGAGTGATTACCATTGTAGGAGATTTCTGACGTTCCATTGAGTGTGCCTCGGCCGGGTCTAACTTAGCCGAGTCACTTGTGATCACGCAGGAGAAAAGGAAAATTCAAGAGGTGGCAGCTTTGGCTCAGTCCGCGCAGCAGTATATGTCGGCGCTGAGTAACCCGCATGGATCTGCCTCCTTCCAAGCCATGAAAGATACCAAGAAGGTTCTAGTTGATGACATGTTCCTGGAGCGCACCATAACAATTGGTGTCGGGTTAACTGATAAATAGGAAAGCGAGCTCGTCAGCTTCCTCCGTGAGAATCGGGACATTTTTGCTTGGTCCACACAGGACTTGCAAGGTGTTCCGAGGGAGTTGGCCGAGCACTCTTTGAACGTAAGACCCGGAGCAAGGCCGTGAAGCAACCTCTCCGCCGCTTCGTCGAGGATAGGAGAAAAGTCATTAGAAATGAGATAGCTCGGTTGCTAGCTGCAGGATTTATCATGGAAGTACTGTATCCGGATTGGCTCTCTAATCCGGTGCTGGTAGAAAAGAAGAAGGATGATCTGAACGTGGCAGTAGTTTGGCGTATGTGTATCGATTACACGAACCTGAACAAGGCGTGTCCAAAAGATCCATTTCCACTGCCGAGGATAGATCAGGTCATAGACTCAACCGCGGGATGTGAACTGTTGTCATTCATTGATGCATATTCTGGTTTCCACCAGATACCTCTGAATCCGGATGATCAAATAAAGACCGCATTTATCACCCCGTACGGGGCTTATTGCTATCGCACTATGCCGTTTGGTTTACGTAATGCAGGTGCAACGTACCAAAGATGTATGCAAAAATGTTTGCACGACCAAATAGGTCAAAATGTACAAGTATATGTGGATGATGTGGTTATCAAGACCAAGGAAAGAAAAACGCTCCTTGACGACATCAGGCAGACATTCGCGAACTTGAGAAGGTTCCGAATGAAGCTTAACCCAGAAAAATGTACCTTCGGTGTCCCGGCTGGAAAATTACTCAGATTTCTCGTCTCGAGCCGAGGTATCGAAGTTAATCCAACTAAGATCCGGGCCATTGAATGAATGGAGCTGCCTAAGTGTCTTAACGATGTCCAGAAGTTCACTTGGTGCCTAGCATCGTTGAGTCGGTTTGTATGTCGGTTGGGAGAAAAGGCATTGCCTCTCTACCAACTCATGAAAAAGTTGGATAAGTTCGTTTGGACGCCATAGGCCGATGAAGCCTTTGCCCACTTAAAATGATGTTGGCCACTACACCAGTGTTAGCCTCTCCACTATCAAAGGAGCCAATGTTGCTCTACATAGCCGCAACCAACCGAGTTGTAAGTGCAGTGATTGTAGTAGAGCGCAATGAAGAGGGTAAGTCAGTGCAGAGGCTAGTGTATTACTTGAGCGAGGTATTATCTGCCTCAAAACAGAACTACCCGCACTTTCAAAAGGTGGCATATGGTGTCTATATGGCAGCAAAGAAGTTAAAGTATTACTTTGAGGAGCACCCCATCAAAGTAATATGTGAGGCTTCCATATCCGAGATAATGGGTAACAAGGATGCGAGTGGTCGAATCGCAAAATGGGCAATTGAACTAGCTCCTTATGCGCCACAATATGACAGAAGAGAAGCAATCAAGTCTCAGGTTGTGGCGGACTTATTTGTAGATTGGGCCGAGGTACAATACGAACCACCGCCACCAGATCTGAACTACTGGAGGATGCACTTTGACGGGTCAAAAACAAAAACCAGGCTAGGCGCCGGAGTTGTGCTCACCTCGCCAAAGAAGGACCAACTAAAATACGTATTGCAGATCCATTTCACGGTATCAAACAATGTCGCAGAGTATGAAGCACTTGTGTATGGGCTCAAGGTGGCAAAAGAGATTGGCATACGTCGGATCATATGCTTTGGCGACTCGGATTTGGTGGTGCAGCAAGTGTCCGGAGTGTGGGACGCCCTGGATCCAAACATGGCACTATACAGATTTCATGTGCAGAAGATATCTGGTTACTTTGAGGGATGCGATTTTCACCATGTACCCCGGGTGGAAAACGAGGCTGCCGACATGCTATCGAAGCTCGTATCAACCCGATAGGCAATTCCACCGGGTGTAGCATTGGAACACCTCAGAAAACCATCTATCAGGCCGTCCCCAAGAACCGACTCGATTTATGTCCCGGAAGATACAGAATCCAGAGCTGAGCCCATGGACATTGAGATGGGAGGTAGTGCGCAAAACTCGGGGACTGCATCAGCAAACCCGGGGACTGCCTCAGCAAACCCGGGGACTACCTCGCTGGACCCGGGGACTGCTCAGCGTGATCTGGCTGAAGTTATGCCGGTGGATCAGATGGAAGTTGATGACGATGTGTTCCCTGCATGAGCAATACCAGCTTGGGCACTGCCTATATTTCAATTCCTGAAAGATGGAATGTTACCCACTGAGGAGGTGTTAGCCAGGCAAACTTAGAGGAGAGCAAAAGCATACACGATTATCAATTCCGAGCTGTACAAACGGAGTGTAACCAATGTCCTCCAGCAATGCGTTGACCCGGAAGAAGGGCTTGACATCCTCCGAGATATACACCAAGGAGAATGCGGGCATCATGCTTCATCCAGAGCCTTGGTGGCAAAAGCATTCCGGCATGGGTTCTACTGGCCAAGTGCCTTAGAACAAGCAGAAGATCTGGTGAGAAAATGCAATGGTTGTCAGTGGTATGCTACTAAGACACATATGCCAATGTCGGAACTCAAGACCATACCAATCACATGGCCATTTGCCGTATGGTGCTTGGAATGGTTGGTCCGTTTAAACTAGCAAGGGGAAACATGACTCACATTTTGGTCATGGTGGATAAATTTAGGAAGTGGATCGAAGTAAAGCCTATTAGGAAATGTGATGGCGCTACGGCCCTAACGTTTCTCAAAGATATAATCCTGAGGTACGGTTACCCACACAGTATCATAACTGATAATGGCACAAATTTTGCGGAAGGAGCGTTTGCGCGTTTCTGCCGGGATAAGAGGATCCGGCTGGATGTAGCCTCGGTAGCCCACCCCGCATCAAACGGACAAGTGGAAAGATCCAACGGATTAGTACTATCCGGGATAAAACCCCGGCTTATTGAGCTGCTGCAAAGATCAGCAGGATGCTGGATAGAAGAACTACCAACGGTACTGTGGAGTTTAAGAACAACTCCGAATCGATCAACAGGCTATACACCGTTTTTTCTGGTATATGGGGCAGAAGCTGTATTACCAGCCGATATAGAGCATGATTCGCCTAGGGTCACCCAATACACAGAAGCCGAAGTGCAAGAAGCCCGGCAAAATGATGTTGATCTGCTGGAAGAAGCGAGAAGCGCCTCCGGATCCGCCATATATTAGCAAAATCTCCGACGCTATCATAGCCGGAAAGTGTGCCCCCGAGTCTTTCGGGAAGGCGATCTGGTGCTCCGGTTTGTACAACGTACTACTGGCATGCATAAATTATCCCCCCATGGGAAGGGCCATTCATCGTGAGCAAAGCATTGCACAATGATTCTTATTATCTTATAGATGCAAAGCCACAGGAAAAGAACAAGGTGGACAGGTCCGGAGAGAAATCTAAGCGACCATGGAATGTAGCACTACTTCGTCCTTTCTACACTTAGCTAAGAGGGGTATGTATCTGAGTCGTCTCATATGTCGGTATGTATGTCGGCAATGAGCTTATCAATGAAATATTAGCACGTCGAGCAGTAACTCGGGGACTTCCTTAATAATTTTTGTTGTTGTCTCTTGTGCGTTAGCTGGAATAAGTTGTTCTACTTAACTCGGATTAGTAATGTATGAGCACCAAAAACCCAACTCTTCGACTTGCTGCTGTCCAACAAGAATTGGCTTCATGGCAAGCAAGAGAACAAGTTTGGAATTGCGTAGCACATGAAAAGCGACTAAGAAAAATAATTTATTCGAGGCAACGTTTGTTTTTCGGACTAACCCTGTATTTATTTTCAAGTTATTATGCAGCTTTATTTTTGAGCTAAGTCTAAAAGTTTCCTAGTATTGTTAAGACAATTTTTGAAGCTCGGATTCGTAAGTTATAAAACAGAATCAAGGTAGACACGATCCGAGCCAAAAGATTGGACGAACAAGAAAAAGAAACTCGGGGACTACGCCCAAGTTAACCCGGTATAAGAACTTAGTAGCAAAATATCACATATACACGGGATACAGTTCCGCCCGGCATACCGGGGATCTAATAAATTTTCAAGTTTCTTTTTTTTGACTTAAGGAGCAGCAGGAGGAGGAAGTTCTGCGTTGTCTTCGCTGTCTTCAATATCTGAGGCATCGCCTTCTACGTCCTCATCCAACCCGTCTTCAGCGTTCTCAGCGTTCTCGTCCCCAGTGGATTCCAGGAAGCTCGGTCATTCAGCCCATTCATGGATAGGGGAGTATTCGATGAGGCTGTGGGCACAAGCCTGGCACCGAGCTACCCACTCCGGGTCATTAGTCCATCTGGATCCGGTGCGCAGGCGTGTAAGGAGGCTGAGGTCGATCTTCTCATACCATGTGAGTATGTGATGAAGGACAGTATCAGCTGCGGCACGCCCAGCGGACTCTCTCCAGAGATCGAGCTGGGTCTCAGTCTCCATTAGCTTCTCGACGATAATCGTGGTGGTCTCCGGGGTATCTTCTCTGGGCCAGAACGTGTTGAAGATGCGAACTGCAGCGTCGAGGATATCCTTGCCATAGTTCTTGATGAGTTCCACGCGAGATGACAAGCTGACCAACAGGTCCTCCATGTCGTAGGGAACCTCCTCACCATCAGGGGCGGCAGGAGTACCCCTCGCTTGGTGGAAATCTGCAACTGCTGCGCTTGCAATAGTGGTGCCCTCAGGAAATTTGCCTGGGAACAAGACAAAGGAAGAAGGTAAAGAAAAGACATATGAAGTAACCCGGAAAAGTATGTCGGATAAGGGAAGGAATTTACGTGATATATGGCTGAGGATCCGGGTCAACTCCTTGATGCAGTCATCGCGTCTCTTGCGAAGTTGCTCAAGCTCAGCGTTTGCCGACCCAAGCTAGATGTCGGATTCTTTGAGTAGGTCCTAGTCCTTGGAGATCTAGAGTAAAGCGCGCTCTTACATGAAGTTCTGGCCAACCTTTTGGAGCTCGGTTTGGTGCTGGGCCTTCATCTTCTCCATCTCAGCCTTGAGCCTGGCAATCTCATTGTCCTTGGTCCGGAGGAGAGCGAGTTCATCATCTTTTTTCTTCAGCTCGGCTTGATGCTGCGCTGCTTGTTCGAGAAAATGCAGCATCATATCAGGCACGGGCACACTATCCTCAAGCGATGCTGAAATAGTATGTTGACCCGGCAGAGCCGAGGAATGAATGTTTGCCGAGCCAAGGAGAAAAGGAAATGGAAAACACTACAAGGTCAGACAAAAAGGACATACCCTTGATTTGCTCCAAGTTCTTCCGCATGATTTTGTTTACAGCCTCCACCCCAGATGCAGAAACCGAATGATGAGATTAGTTCGGCAGAAGAAGATGAAGAAAAACGGAAAAGCGCCAAGGGAGAAACTTACCCCTTTTCTCATGTTTCGCGATAAGTGCAACGTGCTTTGCGTGTAGCATCTTGTGGGTATCCAGCAGGCGTTGGAATTCAGCACTCCGGCGATTGGTGGTCACCTGAAAAAAGTACAGAAGCATAAATTAGCTTGATGTATATTCGAAGCGTACAAGATCCGGGCCAAGTGGAACTTAACCCGGCTCTAGGTGTGTGCATATTCAAAGTGTACAAGATCCGGGCCAAGTGGAACTTAACCCGGCTCTAGGTGTATGCATATTCGAAGTGTACAAGATCCGGGCCAAGTGGAACTTAACCTGGCTCTAGGTGTGTGCATATTTGAAATGTAAAAAATCTGGGCCAAGTGGAACTTAACCCAGCTCTAGGTGTGTGCATATTCGAAGTGTACAGAGAGCCGGTCCAAGTGAAACTTAACCCGGCTCTAGGTGTGTGCATATTCGAAGTGTACAAGATCCGGGCCAAGTGGAACTTAACCCGACTCTAGGTGTGGGCATATTCGAAGTGTACAAGATCCGGGCCAAGTGGAACTTAACCCGACTCTAGGTGTGTGCATATTTGAAATGTAAAAAATCCGGGCCAAGTGGAACTTAACCCGGCTCTAGGTGTGTGCATATTCGAAGTGTACAGAGATCCGGGCCAAGTGGAACTTAACCCGGCTCTAGGTGTGTGCATATTCGAAGTGTACAGAGATCCGGGCCAAGTGGAACTTAACCCGGCTCTAGGTGTGTGCATATTCGAAGTTCTCATGGAGCTACGTTAGTTTTCTAATGAGCATCCGGCTGAGTAACAAGTTACTCCCCCCGAGGCTCGGGGACTAATGGTTATTATCTACAGCATGTAAAGGAGAAGCAACATACCTCCATCATCCGCCCCGCGAGGTAATTGCCTTAGCGGTTGTGTTCATTTGGGCAGAAAATTCTGCGGGGCCGAACTTTTCCGGAAGATCGTCGTTGCGGACGAACTCCGCATTGTTCCAGTTCATGACGAACTCAATCAGGCTCGGAGGGTACCGCTCACCGGTGGGCATATGGGGTGCCACCAAGCCCTTCGCATGCGCTTCTTTCCTCTCAACCAAGGCAAGGGCTGAGCTAGTATGCAGAACCATTTGCTACGCATCAGTTGGCTCGGCAGGGGCATCCTTCGCTGTTGGAGCTTTCTTGGGAAGCATTGACGCTAGGGTTCGCTGCCCAGCCTCGACAAATGGTGACTTGGTAGCATCCGGAGCCTTTTTGCCCTTGGTTTGCTGGGAAGAAGTAACTACAGCGGATTTCCCCTTAGGAGCTGCTGGGGTAGTTCCTCGCCGAGGTTGAGATGACTCGGACGAGGCGGAAGAACTTGGCGCTGGAGCTCTTATAGCTAGACTTGGTGCGGTTGCTGATTTTCTTGGTGCCGGAACGGGTGCTGGTGCTGGTTCAGTCGCTGGTACTAGAGCTGTTGCTGGTGTCGAGGTAGTCTCGGTGGCTGCTGGTTGTGGCGATGCCGAAGTTGTGGACGTCGTCGCCTCGGCTGGGCCGGTCTCTCCCGCTCCGAGGTTGCACTCCTCTTGACGAGGTAGTGCGGAACCCGGAGCAGCCACGGAACCCTCTGGAATAGGGATCAGCGGACGTGACTCGTCGTCACGAGGGGGAGAAGGGCTAGATCGGAGCGGTGAAGAGATGCTAGATCCGCTCTGAGGGACCTCCACCGGAGCCCTGCAGAAGAGAATAATGTCAGAAGAGAAATTACAACGATGCAAGGAAAAGTGGGTTACGGAAGGAAAAATGACTTACGCATCCGAGGTTTGGGCCTCCTTGGGTTTACGAGCCCTTCGTGCCAGGGCTTTGCCTGCCGGCTTAGAGGCAGTTTTGTCTCTGGCCTTCTTTCGCCTTTTTGCGGGATGAGAGGGTCCGGAGGAGGAACTTGGTGCGGCTCCACGCCTCTTCTTCGGCGCCACCGAAACCGGTTCGCCCATAGCAAGCGGAGGATCCTCGTGGATATGCCCACCGGGGTTAGCTGATGCCGGAAAGGCAAAAGAAAGAGGGACAGCCTCAACAAGTTCAATCACCTCGACATCCGAGTCATCCTCATCATCGGGCTAGTCTCTAATAGAAGAGAATTTACCGGTGGGTTGTTTTGTAGCGTCGGTCATAGGGAGAAACATCTCCTAGTCCGGCTCCTCCTCATCCGGGGTTTCTCGGTCCGGCGCCCACTTAAGGGTCGGATCCGTGCCGTCCTCAAGGGTCTGCTGAAGGAATAGCTGAGAAAAAGAATGAAGAACAGAGTCAAAAGTACAACAAAAACCGACATATATTTAATCCAAAGTAAGTTTGCCCCGCGAAGCTTATCGCAGGAGGGAGCCTGTCACGACAAAAGTGCTCAATTCCCCATGTCCACTTAGCGGAGAAATCCTTGTGGGTGGTGAAGAGAGCCTTAACCCGGCGAAAAATCTCCGTGTTGCTCAGCTCGAAGGAGGAGGTCCGGTTGGGGTCGTGGCCGAAACTCACGTGCCACACCTTGTGGGTGCGCTTCTAGAGGGGAGCGATTCGGTTGCGCACGAACGTGATCATAGCATCCTCGTTGCGCAATCTGAGTTTCTTCAGTTCCGCGAACCTCTTGTTAACCTGGTTGGCCAAGGCCGTGGGCTTCTTGGAGATCTCCTCCCAAAATTCCGAGTTAGGTGGACCCGGAGTATAGGGGAGCAACCGAATCAAATCTTCAGTGCCCGCATTCCAGACATAGAAGAAGGTCCGGGCCCATCCTTTGCAGGAGTCAAGCCCGGTGACCCGAGGGAAAACGGAAGTCCTCCGGGGTGAGATGGACGCAGCTCCCAATTGGGTGAGTTGCTTGTCCTCCGACTCAACTTGGATGTTGGGGATGACGTTACGACGGAGGCCCAAAACCGGATCCACAGCTCCTTCGTGGGCCATAGTCCGGTGTAGCCTTCGATCGTAGAAGATAAAGCAGAGAGAGAAGTGATAGCGTTGGCTGGAAGGTGGTGCGGCTGTAGCTGGTAGGTGCTAAGCCAATCCCGGAAGAAGTCACTCACCGGCAAGCCGAACCCCCGTTGGAAGTGGGACAAGAACACGACGAACTCACCCGGATTGGGTGAGGGGCCCAGTTCGGTGGAGGGGAGACGAGCGACGACGCCGGCAGGGATGCGTCTGGTCCGGTAAAGCCAGTCAAGGTCATCTTGACATACCCAAGACACGTCCCACGCGCCACGGTCCACCGCAGCGGCGTCCTCCTCCATTTCTTGCTCGGCGACGACAAGCTCCTCCTCCGTCATCTCGTACTCGCTACCCTCGCTGGCGCTAGCGGCGGCGGGGGTCAGAGGCCTGGATTGGCAAGGACCCGTGGCGAGGGAGTTGCGCAGCGGTGGCCGCGACGCAGAGGCTCGGGGAAAAGTGCGGCGGCGGCGTTGCTGCTAGGAGCACTGGCGGCGGCGCGGTCGCGAGGAAGACGAAGAAGAATAGCAACGGCGGGCGGAAGAGGAAAAAATCCTAAGGGGTGCGCCCCTCCGCTATTTAACCACTCCCTAAAGGGGTGAGTGGGATCGCACCCTGCAAATGAGCCACATGGTGTGGCCGTGTATCACCTGCCTCAGCCAATCAGTGAGGAGCCACAGGGAGGGCCACAGGGCAGAGGCGATCCCATGATGTGACGCACTGATGCGGTAAACGAGGAGGCGGGCGTGACGTGACCCTCACACAGTGATAACTGACAATTACTGCGGCAGTTACTGTGCAGGCCCTTAAAATAAGACAACGTAATGATTATCCTCCACGTGGATTGGCGTATGAAAGAAGGAAACAAGGCCCAGATCGAACCATGGTAACCCAGACAGCAAGTAAAAACTTAGAATGTGCAGAGGGAAAGTAAAACCATGAGATCCGAGTCAAAGTGGTAACCCAGCCGGCAAGTGAAAACTTCGAACGTGCGAAGGGAACGTAAATCCATATAATCCGAGATAAAGAGATAACCCGGAAATAACATCCAAGGCTCGAACATAAATGAACCTGATGTGGCCTTAGCGGCCAAGGTAGCTAAAACCGCACCAGCTTCGGGGACTAATGTTGGGGGGATACCCCCGGGTAGGGTCACTCCGGGGTATAAAGGCCGAGTTAGCCGAGGTTCGGCAAGGTCAAAGCGGATGCTGGCCGGGTCACCTCAAGGCAGGCCGGATCACGGAGTAACCCGGACCAGGGGGGTCGCCTAACATTATCTCAGCCGACTTAAGGAGTAAGTCGGAAGTGCTTGTCTAACTTGTATGCAGGAACAGGTTTGGCCAGATCTACTATGATCCGGGTCCCGTTTAGCTTCTGGGAGAAGGAAGGAATATCGCTGGTCAAAAAGAAGACTCGGTACGCACAGCATGAGCGAAGCAGACAAGGACAGGACCACGGGGTCATGGCCGACAAGGGTGACGATGCCCATGCCGGTGGCCAGGCGCCTTGAGGCTCACGTAGCTAAAGCATGTGTGACGCGGTGGAAAAGCACCCCGGTTGGCTTACCACTTTGAGAGGAGGCATATTCTTAGGAATATGCCTCCACGTATGCCCTAGGCAGAGACCAAGCCACCTCTATATAAGGGGGGCTAGGGTTTCAGTAGAGGAGGTTGGGTTTTCTTCTATTCAGATTTTGCTAAGGTTTTAGGTGTGAACTGTGGGTGAGAGTAAGAGAGCTTCTTCTTCCTCCTCTCGCCAATACAGCTCTAGGAGCACTCATAATCTTGAAAGGAAAGCAATACAAACTTCTGTGTGGAGAATCACTTCACTATCCCTCCCTGGATTCCCCTAGCGTGTATTAGTCCCCACCTTTAGCCTATCCATGGCATCTGCCGTGACACCACCATGACAGGGTGTTCCTAGAAGTAATGGCGCAGTCGCCAGGCGGTCATGAAGACACCATACGCCAGCTTCTGGTAGTGCGGGTACCGCTGTTTTGTTGGCGTGAGGACCTCACTAAGGTAGTATACTGGTCGTTGTACCCTGTGGACCTTGTTTTCCTCGGCTCGCTCGACGACGAGCACTGTGCTGACCACCTAGTTGGTTGCGGAGATATATAGCAATAGTGGTTCTCTTTTCCGTGGAGTCACTAGTACTGGCGAGGTGGATTGAAGGCGCTTGAGGTCTTCGAATTCTTCCTGCGCTTTGTTGGTCCACTCGAACTTTTCAGCTTTGCGAAGGAGTTGGTAGAAGGGCAGCGCCTTTTCACCCATACGACTGATGAATCGACTGAGGGCCGCGATTCGCCCAGCCAGCTGCTGAACACCCCTTATGTTTTTCGGCTTCTCCATGGCCAGTATGGCTTTTATTTTCTTCGGGTTTGCCTCGATTCCCCTCACGGAGATGAGGTACCTGAGTAGTTGCCCAGATGGCACGCCAAAGGCGCATTTGTCCGGATTGAGCTTGATCCGATAGCGGTCGAGGTTGGTGAAGGTTTCGCGCAAATCGTCGATTAGGGAGGCTTCTTACTTGGTCTTGAGTACTATATCGTCGACATAGACTTGAATATTGCGACCCAGTTGTTCCTTGAGGCAAGCTTGCATGCACCGCTGGTAGGTGGCTCCCGCGTTCTTTAGCCCAAAGGGCATTGTGTTGTAGCAGAACACACCAAAGGGCGTTCTAAACGTTGTTTTCTCTTGGTCGTCCTCCTTCATTCGAATCTGATTGTAGCCTGAGTAGGCGTCGAGGAAGCAGAGGCGCTCGTATCCCGCAGTGGAGTCGATGATCTGGTCGATGCGCGGCAACGAGAAGTGATCCTTTGGGCAGTGCTTATTCAAAGAGGTGAAGTCCACGGACATCCGCAGGATATTCGTGTCCTTTTTTGGTACCAGCACCGTGTTGGCGAGCCAAGTGCTTTCCTTGATCTCGCGTATGAACTTGGCGTCGAGGAGTCTGTTGATCTCCATTCCAACTTCTTGCGCTCGTGGCTCAGACAATCGCCGAATTGTTTGCTTGACTGGCCTTGCGTCGGGGTTGACGTTGAGTGCGTGCTCGGCGAATTCCCTAGGAACTCCTGGCATGTCCGCAGGACACCAGGCGAAAATTTCCCAGTGCTCACGGAGGAATTCGACGAGCGCGCGTTCCTATGCGGGACTCAAGTTGTTGGCGATGAGGCTCGTCTTGGCAGGATCCGATGGGTGGACCTACACTTTCTTTGTGGATACCGATGAGTCGAAGGATAGATCGGGCGAGCTTGGCCGGCTCAGGGGGGCAGACTGTTGTCTGTCGACTCTTTCAGCCTTGCGAGTTCTTCCTGCATGCCGAAGGACTAGGAAATTCTGTTGATTTCCCTGTCGCAATTGTCGGATCTCTCGAAGCTCCCGTTGATCGTGATGACGCCATTGGGACCTGGCATTTTCATCTGCAGGTAGGCGTAGTGTGGCACTGCCATGAACCTAGCGAACACGACGCGCCCGAGGATGCAGTGGTACTGTGAGGGCCAGTCGACGACCTCAAAGTCGATGCGCTCGCGCCGGAAGTTCTTAGGCGTGCCGAAGATGACGTCGAGGTTGATTTTTCCCAGGGGGTATACGCCTTTCCCTAGCACGATGCCGTGGAATGTTGTGTCCGAGGCCTCCAGGCAAGTTAGAGGGATCCTCATTGCTCGCAAGGTACTCGCGAATATAAGGTTAATGCCGCTTCCGCCATCCATGAAGACGCGGCTCATGTCGAAGCCTCCGATTTGCGCCTCGAGTACGAGGGGACAATGGCCTAGACGAGGTACTTGAGGCAGGTGGTCGCGTTTGTCGAAGGTAATGCATGACTCGCTTCCACTGAGGTACTCAGTGGTAGATGGTGGCGAGTGTGTGGCCAAGTTGACTTGGCGAGTGATGGCCTTCTGCACCCGATTAGAGGGGCGTCCTTTTTGGATCATCAGGGTACCCATGGCCCTTGTGTAGGGTTCGCCTCCCTGGTGCTGGTCCGGTGCAGCTGCGTTTTGGGGCATTCCTGGTGGTGGTGGTGGTGGAGCGCCATGTGCCACAGCGCCTGGAGCGGCTCTGTAGCCTCTTTTGACTACATTGCGGTTCATCTGAGCTAATCCCTCATGTAGTTTGAGGAACTCGCGACAGTCTTTGAGGAGGTGGCTGGACTTCTTCTTCCCATCATGCTTGTCGATGTAGAAGTGCACCGTACATGGCCCGGACAGTTTGTCTTCAATGGATGTTGTGGGTGCTTCGTCACGATCGCGGTGTTGCCATACTTGTGTGGTCTTCCCAGAGTCGCGGTATCCACCATTACGGTATCCACTGTTGCGGTTGTCGTCGCGTCTGTCGGCGTAGCCGGCTGCGACCATGTTGACGTCATCGCTCGAGTTCTGCCTCCTCGTCGGAGTGAATGCGATTTTTCACCGAATCTTCTCCATCAGCCCACCGATTCGCGATTTCCATCAAGTGGTCAATGGTCTTGGGCTTCGAGCGGCCCAGCTCCTCCCTGAGCTCTATGCGGCGGACGCTGCCGTTGAATGCATCAATCGCGCGATCCTCCGTGATGTTTTCTGCGGAGTTCTTGATGATGGACCACCTTTAGATGTAGGAGCGCAGCGATTCACCCGATCTTTGCTGGCAGCATCTTAGCTCCTCGATTGATGCTGGCCGCTTGTACGTGCCTTTGAAGTTGCGCAAGAAGCTGTAAACCAGCTCATCCCACCTGCGAATGGATCTGTGCGGGAGGTTGTTGAGCCATGCTCGGGCGGCGCCCTACAGCTGTAGCTGCAAGCATTGCATGGCTGTGCTTCGACTGCCGCCGTGGAGTCTGACGAAGGATATGTGATCCTCCAGCCACATCTTTGGGTCCTATAGACCGTCAAACTTCGGGTTCTCCCATGGGAGTTTGAACCCCTTAGGCATTCGCTTCTACCTAATGGATCTACTGAAGCATCTGGCGCGGCAGGGCTCCACATCTTCCTCTTCCGAGTCAGTCGACCGAGCACGTCGTTCCCTTGATTTATCAATCTTGCACTGCGTGAGGTCGTCGCATGCATCATAGTCGCGATCATGTCGACGTGAGCGGCGACGTCGAGACAGATCGTGACTGTCATCGCTAGATGAGGGTGAGGAGTAGCGCTTTGCTAGCGCTTTGCCCTTTTTTGGCTCTGTGTTGGCTCCTTGTCGAGGGCGGCCTCGATTAACCCCAAGCCTGCGATCATAGATCAGTGCAGGGCGGCTCGGGGATCTCCAGCTGGTGGCTGGTTGTTAAGGAGGTACATGGTGGCTGCTATCACCGCAGCCTGCGGCGTCTTGGGGACCACATTACCCCATGTGTCGACTGTCATAGAGCTGAAGCCGAGGACTTTCGCAGCTTCTATGCGTTCTTGCTCGGTGAGATGGGCCATCCGAGATTGCCTCTTCTTGGCGAGGTACTCGTTGCCCTTTGAGGAGGATCCTCCATGGGAGGAGAGCCCAGCACGACGAAGGCTCGACTCGTCTGCTGCCTTTTTGCGCACCTCGAGTTGCACGATTGTTTATACTTGGCGCTTGAATTTTTCCTTCAGGAGCTAGTGATAGCCCATCAGCAGTTCTTGCAGGGATCCGAAGGGTAAAGGAGCGCCTCGTAGGGCCTCACGGTAGCGAGCCCATTCTTGCTCGTTGAGCCTGATCACGACGTGTTCGCCAGTTTGCTCGTTTAATATGGTTGGAGGTTCGACTGCTCCTCCATTGTCGACGGGGGTGCGATTGCCACCGTTGCGGCCGTTGCCGCCGTTAGGCGGATCGGTTCCGTTGCTGCGATTGCCACCGTTGTCGCGGTTGGCAGAGGTATCTCCTGCGTTGATGACGGCGCACATGAAGTGATTGGGGAAGCTGCTGCTTCCACAACTCTCAGATCCGGAACCGTAGGTTCCATCTTCAATGGCCAGATCGGTCAGATCGGAGTCGCGACTGCTGTCGCTGACCGTGTTCTCAACTGTTGTCGGGGCGTTGAGCTCACTGAGGGTGCCGATCGATGGAGGGAACCATGATGTTGGGGCAATCAATGGTGCCATCGGCTGATCAGGCATGCGAAGCGTGCCCATCTGACCGACTTGAAAGCGGAAGCTCCCTATCGCCAGGCTGATTCCGTCGCCCACGGACTCGAACGTCGGGCGAGTGGCTGGCGTGTGGACGGTGAAGTCGAACGTGCTGAAGAACTGGCGGATCTCTGCTGTTGCGGAGTTGTAGATCGCGGTTGATGGGGCCGAAGAAGCCGCAACATCAGCACTCCCAATTCCCACAGATGACGCCAATTGACGAGGGTTTAACTCATCAATGCCCATTGTTATGGACTTGGGTTTTGGAGAAGGAGGGAGCGCTAGAGACATCTATCGGCTAGCAAACAAGCACACATGGACTCAAGGATTTACCCAGGTTCAGGCCTTATAGAGGTCCCTACTCCTTCTTGTCTGCTCGTGGAATTATCAGAGGAATCGAAGATCACAATGGTGCGCAGATGCAACCTGGCGAGGGTTGTGGAAACTAGGGTTGTGTGTGTCCTCCTCGCCGCCCCCTCCTAGCCTTTATATAGGTAGGTAGGCTAGGTCTTAGGTAGCAGGTCGAGTCGGTTACAAGTTAGGGTTTCCCCCTTTAAACTTTCTATCTTTAGCTTCTTCTTGTTCTTCAAGCAATCATGAGTCCGTAGGTTACTCGAGTCCTTCATTTGGGTCTTGGCGACACCGTGGGCCTTTATGTATTTAGACTGTATATACCAAGATCGAGTACCTGTAGGGTATACCCATGTCAGCTAGAGTAGGATTGTTGGAACACTTACATTGAAAATTAAGGTGGTCATTGATGGCCCAAGATATCTCGAGCCCGTTGGGGAACCCCAAGAGGAAGGTATGATGAGCATAGTAGCAAGTTTTCCCTCAGTAATGAAACCAAGGTTTAATCGAACCAGTAGGAGCAAGGAAACACCTCAAAGGTGTTGCTAGCTGAACTTTGGCAGGGCGCACTACCGGTGCCAGCAGCAACGTGGAGACCTGCACAACACAACCATAGAACTTCGCCCCCAACTTACGATGAGGTTATCAATCTCACCGGTTTTGGTGAAAACAAAGGATTAAATGTATCGAGTGGAAAAAATTAATAGTTTGCAGAAAGTAAATAGAAAATAGTAAACAGTTGAAGATTGATGATAAAAGAAAGGACCAGGGTCCATAGTTCACTAGAGGTGGCTCTCCTTAAGATAGATAACATGTTGGGTGAACTAATTACAGCGGGGCAATTGACAAACCAAGAAAGCAATACATGCATATACTACTCATCTTGACTCCTTTGAGACTTGATTGGGCATTACAACATTATACATAGACCGTAATCCAACTACATCTATGACTAATAATCCACCTTCAGGTTATCATCCGAACCCCCTCCAGTATTAAGTTGCAAGCAACGGATAATTGCATTACGCATTGCGTGTAAAGTAAACAATACAATTGTTCTATGAATAAAGGATTATTGTTTTCTCCCTAGTAGCAACAACACATCTAGTACCTTAGAGATTTATGTCACTTCCCCGGATTACTAGAGGCATGAACCCACTATCGAGCATAAATACTAACTATTGGAGTTGCTAGCATCTAGTTGGCCAAGATAGCTACTAACAATGGAAAGCATGCAAGATCACAAATAACGAAGACATGATAGAATCAATAATCAATCTGAAATAGCATCTCAATATCCATCGGATCCCCGCAAACACAACATGTAGGAATTACAAATAGATGATCTTGATCATGATAGGAGCTCACAAGATCTAAACATGATAGCACAAAGGAGGAGAACCAGCCATCTAGCTACTACATGTGTTGTCGGATTGATGACAAGTATGCCACGAGGGGGTCCTCGAGGCGTGTGGAAGAGAGGGGTGTGAGACGTACGGTGTTCCAGGACGGTGAGCACACAAGTTTACCCAGGTTCGAATCTGCCGGCTTAGGACGGATCCTACTTCTTCTAGCAATCCAGTAATATAGTAGAGCCAGAATATGGGTTACAAGGGGTTCGCCTGTGCGAGTTGGGATTGTACAATATTGTGTCGCCCTAAAGGCTCTCCCTAGGACAGCTTATATAGATATCCGGCCTAGGGTTTATAGGAGAGATCTATCCGGCTACGACTAAGAGTTAGTTACAGAGTACATCTTGGACTACAAGTAACACTATGGGCCTATGTCGGTAAGTCTTCTGGGCCTTCTAGTAGCCGGATTGGACTCCTTCTCTACTCCCTGACTGGGCCGCCCATGAAGCAAAGCTCTAACCCGCAGTGGGCCACCCTGGTCAGTGAGGACTGTGAGGATACCCGGAAAGTATATCCCCAACAGCAGCCCCCGGAAGTCTCCAAGATCCAAAGTCAGATTCATCATCGTCTAGCTTGATCTTCGGCTTGCAGAATCTTGAAGGGTTCCTGAAACTTCAAAACAAAAGATACGATCCGGGTCTCAAAAATAAGTCGGACCTATCAGTACGTTATTTGGATTTCTAGCTTGATATTCAAACTAAGCCGGACCTTGGTCTCTAACATCATCTGACACTGGTCATGGTCAAGTCACGTCACTGACAGACATCTCCTGTCAGCACGACCATTGGTGGGTCCGCCATTCGCGGAACCGAGGCGCCGTTTTAATGCACGTGTGGAGATCGAGGCGGCGTAATCATCGCGTGGGGACTTCCCAGTTCTTTTCACGACGCGTGGCATGTGTACTATGTCATTTGCACGAATCTTGGCGTGGTTCGGTGGTTATAAGGAGTGAGGATTCCCTCTTCTTCACATATTCCCGTGCCGTTTCCTTCTCCTCCACTTCTCCCATGCGCACAGAGCTCCCTTGCCTCCAGAAATTCCCAACGCCGCCCATCCAAGGTCACCGGTGCACCAGGAAAATGGCTTCCACTTCAACTTTCGGCGCAGCAGCGATGGCATTGGCGGCGGAAAAGGAGAGCAATCGCGGGGTCTGGATCCCATGCGTCCTCGACGACGAGAAGCTCCATGGCGTCGAAGAAGAAGGGCTCCTTCGTGCCAGCGATTGGCGGAGCGGCTTCGGTGAAGCCATCCCTAACCCTCGCAACGGCGAGCGAGTGCAATTCGGCACCCACCTCGATAGAGGTTTCTCCTTTCCTCCCTCAGATTTCTTTTCTGAGGTGATAGATCATTACGGTTTTCAACTTCACCATCTCCCCCCGAATTCCATCTTAGAGATGAGCGCCTATGCAGCTTTGTGGGAGGGGTATATCGGCATTAGGCCGAGTCTCACTCTCTTCTGGTTCTATTTCCATGTCCGGAGAAACTCCATCACCGCCAGTAATCCTTACATTACCGGTACAATTAGTCTTTCGGTTAGGCGTGAGCGCGTCTATCCTCGGATTTTAGCTAGTGAGTCAGTCAAACAATGGCCGGCTACCTTTTTCTATCACAAGGATATTCCCGCTCCCGGCAATGCTAGTGCTTTGCCGGCTTTCGTTGATGGAGCCGCCACGCCTCAACCATCTTGGGACGAGGCCGGTCCGGCTCTCAGTGACGATCTGCTTCTCGCCAAGAGGCGGATTGAATATCTGATGAAGCACAAGGGCCTGAGAGGGTCCGACTTGGTCTAGAGCTGGGTCGCATGCTGGATCCAGCCTCTCCAGCACCACGGCGACTGACTGATGCATTCCATCATGGCGTCAAAAAAGGACTCCCTCCGCATCAGCTCCAAGGCCTTAAAGCCACAAGATTACATAAGCCAAATCAAATGGCTAATAAAGGAGCGGATCGAGAGAAAGATTTCGGATTTATCTCTGTACATGCATACAGCGGAAAACCCTGTAGTGCCGGTAAGCTTTAGCAGTAAACCCTTTTTCATGTGTTTCACCTTTAAGTTATTTTGCAACACTGAGATATTATCTTCTTTTCATCTTGCCGACCTCCCCAAGTCGGAATTGGCTCCTATCGAGGGATATCCTCCTGAATTTTCTCAGGAGGAGGAATTGGTCCCACTGCCGGACGTTGTGCCCAGGAAGCGCAAAGCTCCGATAGTGTCCATCGGCACAAAGGAAGTGCCAGTTGTGAAGAGGTAACTTTCCGCACAACTTCCGCCTTTGTACATTACTTCATGATTTCTTCCGAGATATAATGTTATTCATTATATTACTTTCTCAGAGCTAAGCAGCTCATCAAGGGCAAGGGCAAGGGGACTATCTCGAAGCCCCTGCGTCAAACGAAGCTGACTATGGCTTCTCCTGCCGTGGCTCCTCCGACCCCTGCCCCTCAACCTTCTGTAGCGCCGGTGATTACTCCATCCCCGATCGTTGCAGAAGATCCGGCTCCCTCAATAGGGCCAGCGACCCTTGAGTCACAGACTGACGTCACCATGGGTGATTCAGGTTTTGATAAGGGTGAACCCTCTTCGGGTAATGATCCCTCGACAGAAACCTTCGCCGAAAATCTCCTGAACAATCCCGGACTTGCCAAATTTGGCTTATCTCGGAAATCTATGGAGGAAATCCAGCGGCTGGCACGGCAATGCCTACAAAACTGAAATCTTTCTGCCGAAGAAGAAGCACAAGAAGCAGAGGACATCAAGTACTCTGATCTTCTCGAACAAGTCCGCCTTCGCGACGAGGGTTTAAGAGCTGGTGTGCTTCCACCACCTCCGGTTATTCCACTCACCCTTGCCGAGAAGGTTACTACTGACGTAAACATGTGCCTGAGAAAACTCACACATGAACATCATGTAAGTCGGAATTCCAACTCACGTTTTTCCTTTATTGTATTTTATATCATATCCTCTAGCCCCCAAGCATGAAGTTGGATAAACAAACCGAATGTATGCTTCCTTAGGATGCCAAAGAATGAACTAGTGTAGCCCCCAAGGCTCGTGCTGATATTACCTACAATATTAGCACGAGTCTTTAGTAGACTTCTAACTCTGGGTATTCTGACTTACAGAAAGTTAATTCATATAACCAGGAATTGTTGAAGAATATCTGCAACAAGCGGAGAGAGATCAAAGCTCTCCGACTTGAAAATGCTGAGCTAAAAGTTTCCAAGGATGAGGTCGAAGGTAAACTTTCCGAGACTCAAACCTTGTCTTGTGTTTTCATAGTTGAATATTTTTGGCTGAACTGTTGTTCTTTTTGACTTAAAACACTGATAAAGCGGTCATGTGCTATGATCGAAGAGGCCGAGAATCTGAAGAACCTGGTGGTGGAAAACAAGGATCTCTGTCGAGAGCTAGACCAGCTTAAGGCAGATCATGAGAAATGCATTGCTCAAGTTCTCGAATCCTCCTCCATGGCCACCGTGGAGCGTGATCGCAAGATTGCAATCCATGAGCAGAAAATCTCGGATCTCAACGACGAATTATTCAGAGAGAAGGACCGTTCCGAGGCACTCCGAGCTGAACTCCGGAGTCTTCGTGAGGTGAAAACCAAAGTTGATGACGTCATCTTTGGTATGTTTCTATCTTTATGACTTGTCTACATTCTTTGACTCTTTCGATGTCGGATTTATTTAACTGTTTTGCGTTATATGCATAGGTCCTCTGAACTTGACGGGCTCCACCTCTGCCGAGCCTCGCATCCACCGGCTTACCCATGTCGGTGATTTGCTTCATGACTTCCGCCAATCCATCGAGGATATTGGCGAAGCTCTCAAGGTTCTGGACATGCATAGCATGTCCGACTTTTAGGTGCGAGACAAGGCAAAGGAGATGCCACAGCTTGTCCAGGACTGGAATATGTCCTACACGCGATCTGTAGTGTAGAACGCTCTCACAATGGTCATGAGCCACCATGGAAGCATGGAAATCTAGCAAGTGACCAGAGGGTACTCTACTATGGATGAAGACGGCTAGCAGCAAGATATCAAAGCCCTCATGGACTCCTGCGCCAGATATGGGTGCCACGTAGCTGACTTGACCAGCTACGACACTCCATTCTTCAACCGCATGGACACGCCGCCTCCGCCTCCGGAATAAACAGCCGAAGTTTCTGACGATGAACAAACCATATCGGATCTGGACATCTCGGATCGTTATCAGGGCGCGGCTGATGTGTCCAGTGAGCCGACAACTCCTACCTCTCCTCCTGCATCATAAGTTATCAAGAAAAAAATAGATGTGTTATTCTGAAAACATTATGGGTCTGTAAATATGTAGTATGGTACTTTTGATAGTGCTAAGCTTTTATCTATTCAGCACTTTTGGCTTAAATTTTTTATGTGCCTGAAATGTTTACATAAGCACTTATACTTTTTTATCTACACTTATCGTTTATCTGGCTTTCCGCCTTGTCCCTTTCGTGAGCCGGCTAAACTTTCAGCACGGAAACTTTGCTGAGCAACGGAGCTCAATTGCTAAACCAGTTTAAACTCGGAAACAAAGCCATCTTCCAGTACCAACAATTCACTACTTGGAAAATACCCGCATTCGGCAATCAGACAAATAACCAAAGTATAGACTAGGAAATTTAGAGTTATACCCGAAGGTAGCATTTTTGGAATCGGAAATCTAAACCAGAACAAACATGAGCATAAAGTACTTTCAAGTATTCTGGGATTTTTGACTGTGACATGATCATTCGGAAATAAGATGGTAAAAACTTCTCGGAAAAAATTGAGGCAACCAAAACTTTTATTTCTCTCAGAACATGTATACATATATGATTACAAAGAAGGATAAACTAAGAATAAAAGGGACGTAGCTCAGCAATATTCCATGGTCTGTCTAACTCATCCGGATTTGTACTGCCTCCATCTCTCTTTCTTTTCTTAGTAGCAGGTCTTTCTTTGACTGGCCTCATATCAGTTAAGTAGTATGAACCATTGTGTAATACTCGACTAACCAAGAAGGGCCCTTCCATACTTGGGAAAGTTTGTGCTTTCTTTGTTGCACCAGCCGGAGAACCAAATCGCCCTTATTGAAAGACCGGTTCCTAACTCTCTGGCTATGATACTTGCGCAACTTCTGCTGATAAGCTGTTGATCTCATTTCAGCAACGATGCGAACTTCTTCGACTAAGTCGATATCATTTTGTCGAGAAATCTTGCCATCCTCTTCAATATACGCGGCCACTCTAGGAGAAGTGTGAATCAAATCACTAGGAAGAACTGCTTCTGCGCCATAGACCAAGAAGAAAGGTGTGTATCTGGTTGACCTGTTCGGAGTTGTTCGTAAACTCCATATTACAGAAGGTAATTCCTCTGCCCAAGCCCCCGTAGCACGTCGTAGTGGTGCTTCGAGTATCGGTTTAGTCCTTGTGGGATTAAACCATTTGCTCTTTCGACTTGTCCATTAGCCTGCGGATGTGCGACTGATGCAATGTCAAGCCGGATATTTTGTTTGTTGCAGAATTCGGCAAGTTCTCCCATAGAGAAATTACTCCTGTTGTCCATGATAATACTATGCGGATAACCATACCGGATTATAACATCCTCGACAAATCTTTTGGTTATTGCTCCATCACAACTAGTGACGGGTTTAGCCTCAATCCATTTGGTGAATTTATCCACCATCACTAAGAGGTGAGTAAATCCACTTGGAGCCCGTTTAAACGGTCCTACCATGTCAAGCCCCCAGACTGCAAAAGGCCATGTTATAGGTATTGTTCGCAGCTGATCAGCCGGAACGTGAGCTTGTTTGGCGTACTTTTGGAAGCCCTTGCACGTCTTGACCAGCTGTTCGGCATCTGCCTTGGCTGTAATCCAGAAAAAACCGTTCCAGAAAGCTTTTGCTACTAAAGATTTGGCTGCAGTGTGGTGACCACACTCGCCTTCATGGAATTCTCTTAAGATTTCCACTCCTTCTTCCGGAGATACGAAGCGCTGAAAGACCCTAGATGCACTCCGCTTATAGAGCTCACCACTAAGTACAATATAGGCTTTTGCTCGTCGGATGATCTGCCGGCTCAGAACTTCGTCTTCGGGTAATTTGCCATCTACCAAATAGTCAAGGTAGGGTTGAGTCCAGCTGGGAATTACAGCCAAAACTGCTATCAAAGGTGAGTCGGATTTGGTCGGATATTCCTCGTCCACTCCCTTTATTGAGGGAACTTTGAGGTGCTCTAAAAAAGCGCCATCCGGGACCTCTTTCCGTGCAGAGCCTATTCGAGATAATGCATCTGCTTCCTCATTTTCTGCTCGAGGGATGTGTTGAACCTCAAACCCTTCGAACGATTTAGATAGATCATCCACGACAGCTTTATATGCTGCCATGTGTTTATTTGCATTACAAATATCTGACACTTCCTAAGCAACAAGATCGGAATCTCCATAACACATCAAACGTCGGATACCGATATCCTTGGCAATCCGGATTCCATGTAGCAGGGCTTCATACTCGGCAATATTATTTGTCACTATGAAGTGGATCTGCAACACGTATAAAAGTTTATCTCCTTGAGGTGATTTGAGCACCACGCCAGCCCCCAAGCCCCCGCGAGCCCTAGACCCATCAAAATATAGGGTCCAATATTCTGACTCAGGGAGGGTCATATTCTCCTTCGTCTCTGTCCAATCAGCAACAAAGTCGGCAAGTATTTGGGATTTGATTGCTGTCCGAGGTTTGTACTCAATATCGAAAGCTGAGAGCTCTATGCCCCATTTGGCGACGCGTCCTGTGGCGTCACTATTGTTGATTATATCTCTCATGGGAGCTGTGCTCACCATGGTAATTGGATGTTCCTGAAAATAATGGCGTAGCTTACGAGATGCTAAGAACACACCATAAGCTAGCTTTTGATAGTGCGAATACCACTGTTTCGATTCTGTTAAGACCTTGCCGAGAAAGTAAGTCGGGTGCTGCACCAAGTGTTCCTGATTTTCCTTCGGTCTCTCCACTACCATGACGATACCGACGACTTTGTTTGTCGCAGCAAGATAGAGCAACATCGGTTCCTATGGTTCCGGTGCAGCAAGGATAGGAGAAGATGAGAGTACTGTTTTGAGGTCTTGTAGTGCAGCTTCAGCTTCGTCGGTCCACACAAAATCCTTGGCCTTTTTCAGGAGTTTGTATAATGGTGCGACTCTTTCACCGAGCCGGCTTACAAACCGACTGACTGCAGCAATGCAACCAGTTAGTCTTTGTACGTCCTTCAGGCGAGTTGGCCTGGAAATATTGAGTATAGCCTTGATTTTGTCTCGGTTCACCTCTATGCCTCTTTGAGACACGATGAATCCTAACAATTTTCCGGCTGGGATTCCAAAGAAGCATTTCTTCGAATTAAGCATAATGTTGTATTTTCATAGATTGGCGAATGTTTCCTCCAAGTCAGAAATCAAAGTTTCCTTCTTTTTAGACATCACCGCAATATCATCCACATATGCATGCACATTGCATCCGATTTGATCGTGGAGGCAACGCTGCATTGTGCGTTGGTACGTAGCTCGTGCATTCTTCAGCCCAAAGGGCATCATAACAAAATAGAAGGTTCCGAAGGGGGTTATGAATGAAGTTTTGACTTTGTCAGATTCCTTCATCCGGATTTGGTGATAAACGGAATATGCGTCGAGAAAACAGAGGAGTTCCGAGCCTGCCATAGAATCGATAACTTGATCAATCCTAGGCAGAGCGAATGGATCTTTGGGGCAAGCCTTGTTCAAGGCAGTATAATCAACAGACATCCTTAAATCAGTGGTGTCCTTTTTAGGGACCATTACAGGATTGGCCGACCCCTCAGTGTGGATGACCTCTTCTATGAATCCGGCTAACTCAAGCCGTGCTAGTTCCTTAGCTATTGCCTTACGCTTTTCATCGTCGAAACATCGTAAGGACTGTTTGACGGGTTTAGCGTTCGGGTTTACAGTTAAAGAGTGCTCGGCAAGTTCCATAGGTACTCCAGTCATGTCAGATGGCTGCCATGCAAAGATATATTGATTTGCTTGGAGGAACTTGACGAGCGCGCTTTCCTATGCGCTATCTAGGCCTACGCCTATCTGGGTCACCTTGGAGGGGTCAGCATCCTTCAATGGCGTCTTCTTTGTCTCTTCTGATGCCTTGAACTCCGGATTCGGCTTTGTCACCTCCTTCTTCGTTGTGGGCATCTCAGACGGATCTATTCTCTTCTTGATCTCCTGGTACTCCTGGGCGTGCAGCACGACTTCAGCAAAGGCGGCATTTCCATCCTCGCACTCTCGCGCTTTCTTTGGGTCTCCCCTGATGGTGATCACGCTGTTGGGACCTAGAATTTTCATCATATTGTTAATGTAACACGGACGATCCATAAAAGCCTAGTAAGCCGGACGTCCGAGTATAGCGTGGTACGCGCTGTTGAACGGGACCACTTCGAAGGAAAGTGCTTCCATCCGATAGTTCTTTGGAGTTCCAAAGGTAACATCCAAAGTGATTTCTCCCAGGGAATTTGCTTGTCTTCCTGGGACAACCCCGTGAAAGATCACAGAGCTGTGGTTCAGCTGGGTCTCCGAGATCTTCATCCGGTGTAGCGTTTCGACATACAGAATATGGAAGCTGCTGCCGCCGTCCATGAGAGTCTTGGAGAAACCATAACCGTCAATAAGTGGATTAACGATTAAGGTGTATTTTCCTCGCATGTGTAACTTAGGCAGATGATCAGCACGGTTAAAGGTGATTGCCACTTCCGACCAGTCCATGAATTGAGGGACAGCCGGAACATCTGCGTTGAGCTCATGTAGAACTTCTTTCTTGACCTTTGTTGGTTGAGATCCGAGAAAGGTGACATACGTGTCTTCCTTGGCCGGAAATTTTTTCTTCCCTTCCGACTTGGGATTTGAAGCGTCGGCTTCCTCCATGTCGGAATCTTCCTTTGTCTCTTTATCCTTTTCGGGATTCTTCTTCCCCTTCTTCCGCTTAGCCTTGTAGCTAGCGGTATCATCTCTCTTAATGTCGTCATTAAAACGACACTCGGCGTTTGTGTGGGACGAGCCCCCATTGGCGTCTAGGTGATGCACACATGGGTTATTGGCAATGTCGGCCCAAGAGTAGGTTTTGCCGGGTTGCTGGTTTCCTCTACCTTGAACTCTTCATGTCCCACGGCCGCATCCGCGGCCACCGCCACGTCCTCCTCGTCCTCCAGACCCAAAAGTAGCAGTGACCACTGTTGTTTCCGCGTTGGGCTTTTCTTCTGAGGTATTGTTGTGCTTCTGAGCTTGTTGCTTTGGTTGTTTTGCCGACTATGGCACAGCTAGGGCATTAAGTAATCCCTCTGCATCGTCATTAGCATCTGCATACTTGCTCGATGTTTCTATCATCTCTCCCAAATTAGTGACTTTATCACACTTCAAGCGATGACGTAGTAAACCAATTGGGAGATCTGCAATGAAAGCTTCAATTGCAGTTTGGCCATTTACTCCTTCACAAGAGTTCTTGGTGTCGATCCATCATCCGAGATAATCCCGGCAAGATTCTACGGCTTTCTAAGTGCAACACTGTAGGTCTCCTACCGTATGGGGCCTCCGGTATGTGCCTTCAAAATTTTGAAAGAACGCGCTTTGTATGTCATACCAGTTGTGGATGGTGTTCTACGGAAGTTCATTGAGCCGTGATCGTGCCGTCTTCTACAACATAAGTGGGAGATATCGGGTTGCGACCAGGCTGTTCTCGCCTTTGGCGATGCAGCAAGCTTGGAAGAAATCCTGGAGCCAGGTATCTGGCCGAGCTATGCCGTCGTAGGCTTGAATATGTCTTGAGATAGCAAATCCTTCCGGGAATTTTGTAGCTCTTATGCATGGTCCGAAGCACTTTGGGCCCACGTATATGTCATCATTTTCGTAGCGCCATGCCTCTATGTTGGAGTTGATCCTGCGCCTTGCGTCATTTGGGGATAGAGATCGTCCTGAGTGACGGGTATGGCTGCAGTGCCTTGGAGCCAGACTTCGGCTTCTGCCACCACCTCCTCCACCACGATGCCCTCCTTGGCCTCCTTGGGAGCCGTTGTGATGGCTACTTGGTGGAGAGGGTGGAGCAGCTGGGTTATTTCCAGCTGAACGCCGGCCTACGTTCGGAGCGTCATTATTCCGGTTCCATGAAGGGTCTTCATTGTGACGAGCCCCCTGCCGGTTTGTCTCGTCACGGTGTCTGTCCTTTCCTTGCCCGTCAGCCGGACGGCTTGCGTGTCTAGGAGGTGGCATTCTTTGTCGGTCCTCCTCCCGACTTCTCTCTTTATCTTCTTCCCTGCAATCTTTCGACTCTCGTCGGGGAGGATTCCTCGGATTCAGTGCGGCGATTGCCTCTTGCTCCGCAACTGGGTTAACGTTACGCCAGTCACGTGCAGCTTTGTGGTGCTGTCCTGAAGATCTGGTTCTTGAATAGTTGTCTTCCCGACGGTGGGAACGATGGTGTTGTTCCGGAACACGTTGGGGTCTTATGTCAGCCCAGGTCAGGTCCGTGCAACATTGGTCAGAATGGGAGACCAGCTTTTGGCTTCCGGACAGGGCGACCTTTTGCTGTTCCAGGCCCTTGTTGAGTAGCTTAATGCCCAATCGAATCTGTTCTGGGCTTGGATTAGCGGATAGGATTTCTCGAGCTGCAACAATGTCCTGTACTGGTGTTGGATACACCCAATCCCCGTTGCTGTCACGTCGAGGCATCCCATGTTCTCCTCCAAAGAGAACTTTGTGAATCTGCGGGAATTGGTCGTCATGAGTATGACGTTTCTTGGTCTTCTGATGTTGCCTGGAGTTGTACTTCTCCGCAGTTGCCATGCGTTTCTTTTCTTCCTCGAGATTTTTGGCTTCATCGAGGAGTACTTGGTGACACGCTTCTAGGGCCTGGGCCCTTTCGTCCATCTCTTCAGAAGTGAGTTCTGCAGCTGTAGGAATAGGTGTGGTTAATGCAGCATCGATGAGTTTACGCGCATCCATCCACCGACTCTTCTTTGGGCTCATCTGGGATAAGTGCTCCCTCTGAGTCTTCCTCGTATTCTTCGGCAATCACCTCCCCTGCCGGAGGATCTTTTGTCAGGGTCTTGTTCTTCTTGTTCTTCTTCTTTGCCTTCTTGGCAGCGCCGGTAGCAAAGACGGCTTTGGGCCTGTTTCCCGGAGTCAAACTTTGATCGGTACTTTCAGCCATTTGGTTCTCGGGATTATCTCCGAGATCCATATGGTCCTGTGCTTTGGGAGAGCTTTCTCCGGATCCTTCGTCCATGTCTTCTCCTTTTGCAGCAGCTGTGGACTTAACCTCCTCTTCATATTCTGCAGAGAACTTCCGGAAATCTACCGACGTCATCGAGTCATCCGAGGACGCCGGTAATTCGACGCTTGTTCCGATAGCCTCCAGCACGGAGGCAGTGTTATCTCCAGCATCGGCGGAGCCGGATCCAAAGCTCACATATCCGTCAAAGTGCGACGTGCCCCTCCTGAGATAACAGTGGTCTTCATAGTAGGCTTCGTCAAAACATTTGATGGTCTCAAGGATTTCGTCTATGCATGAGTTTTGCATCACCATGCGTCTTAGTGTGTATCTCAGGAAAGGCCTGTCCGTCCCGGCGTCATCAGAGCCGGAACTATTGTTGTTTCTATGCTCCCCCTGGATTTCGACTTCGGCGGGTGGGTCGATCTGGGATTCGGTCTCTCCAAGGAGATCCACTCCAGATTCAACTTGGACCGTCAGGTCTGCTTCAGGCTTGGGTTTCTCCACTATCTTCGCAATTGGTGCGGGCTAGGTGGGATTAGGGTTTTCTGAGATCCGAAACTCTGCCGCCTCCGCGGACAAAGCGGACCCAGAAATTTCTTCTGCCTTTATCATCACCGCTGGGGTGGGTGGGACAGGTTCAGCGAAAATGATGTAAACATCGATCTCACCAAAATACATGATGGTGTAGGTGGTCACGGCTTCCCTAGCCGGAATCCAAGTCTCGTCGAGAACGATGAGAGGGACATCGCTGGCATAGAGGATGCCACCGACGATGATAGTCTCGCCGATTCTGATTCTTGCAGATTCCGCTCGGAACATAGATCCGAAGCTCACTTGCCCCATGGTGGGCGCCAACTGTCGTCGGATTGATGACAAGTACGCCATGAGGGGGTCCTTGAGGCGTGTCGAAGAGAGGGGTGTGAGATGTATGGTGTTCCGGGATGGTGAGCACACAAGTTTACCTAGGTTCGAATCCGCCGGCTTTGGACGGATCCTACTCCTGCTAGCAATCCAGTAATATGGCAGAGCCAGAATATGGGTTACAAGGGGTTCGCCTGTGCGAGTTGGGATTGTAGAATATTGTGTCGCCCTAAAGGATCTCCCTAGGACGACTTATATAGATATCCGGCCTAGGCCTTACAAGCGAGATCTATCTGGCTACGACTAAGAGTCGGTTACAGAGTACATCTTGGACTACAAGTAACACTATGGGCCTATGTCGGTAAGTCTTCTGGGCCTTCCAGTAGCCGGATTGGACTCCGTCTCTTCTCCCTGACTGGGCCGCTCGTGAAGCAAATCTCTAACCCGAAGTGTGCCACCCTAGTCAGTGAGGACTGTGAGGATACCCGGAAAGTATATCCCCAACAACATGGACCCGTAGTCCAGAGATGAACTACTCACGCATCACACCGGAGGCTTGCATGGTGATGAAGAAAGCCTCCAGGGTGAATTCCCCTCTCTGGCAGGGTGCCGAGAAGAGCTTTAGATCCCTTCCAATCTAGGGATGGAGATGACAGCGGCTATAGACTCTTTCGTGGAATTTTGATCAGGTACTTAGGGTTTCTGTATCGGAGGCATCTTATAAGCGAAAGGAGAGGCCGAGGGGGTGCCAGGGCTGGCCACACCACCCCCTGGCTTGGGCCAGGCCTGGCTGTGCAGCCAGGTGGTGTGGCCGCCCTCTGGCCCCTCTCCGTCTCGTATTCTGGCTCCGGGTGTCCCTCGGTGAAAAACTAACTTTGGCTGTTGTCCCGTCCAATTCCGAGAATATTCATTTTCTGACTTTCCTAGAACCAAAAACAGCAGAAAACAAGCAGTTGGCACTGTGTCTCTTGTTAATAGGTTAGTCCAAGAAAGTGTATAGAAAGTACTCCAAAGTTGGAAAAAACACAAGAAAGTAGATAAAACCAAGCATGGAACATCAAAAATTATGGATACGTTTGCAACGTATCAACATCCCCAAGCTTAACTCCTGCTCGTCCTCGAGTAGGTAAGTGATAAAAAGAAAGAATAATTTTTTAGGTGACATGCACCATCATAAACTTGATCAAAGTATTTGTAAAACATTGATAGCTGGGATCATAGTACTTCAATCATAACATGAAAGACAAAGTTCTAACAATAAGACAAAGCAACTATGTTGCAACATGAAAAGGCACAAACAAAAGATTCATGAATAACAATGCTTTGCAAGACGTTTGTTTGTTTCACATAAAGAAAACATAGCATAGTGGCACTCAGCTTGTCCCTCATAGAGTAGCAAACATAAATGCATAGGACACCTTAAAAGTTCATAAGAGTGACTGGATACAAATAGTTTAAAACAAGCAATATCAAAGCTATGCATCAATCAACAAGTCTTGGGACAATGCACATAGAACTAAGAATGGCCACTATGCTCTCAAAGTAGGTGTATAAAGATAGAAGGTGGAGACTCAACATAAAAGTAAAAGAGAGGCCTTCATTGAAGGAAGTAGGGATTCAAGTTTCATAAAGAGCTTCCAAAAATTATGGTACTTATTAGCTTTCAGCTCTCATTGCCCCTATCATAAGCATCTTGAAGGTGATTAAGGTTAAAGTGACACAACTAAGAGGATATGCTTGACAAGTTATAAGCTAAAATCTCATGCCCCTTACTTACGAAGACCGAACCTCATGCTACTCAACTTCAGTCACAAGTAAGCTCTTGTCATTGTAAGTACATATGTATCATAGAGAACTGCCAACGGGATACCCCTTGCACATGATACAGGAGCTATCCATAATAAAAATGACAAGGCAAGCAGACAATGTGCATCATAGCGATCTTTTTATTTTCTATTTGCATAGGTTTTTATTGAGGATGCTTCATAGAGTGCTCATTATGATTATGCTGCAAGTTTCCACCATGATTAGGCATGGCTTAGGATAGCGGCCTAGGCATTTATCTAACACAAATACAAACTCCATGATCTTACAAGTTCCCCTTTTATTTCACACCAACGGGATCCATAAGCAAAAGAACATGATATCAACGGGGTACAAAGTACAAGTGCAATGTTGAAAGCGTTCCCCATGATACATGGTTCTGCTAACTTCAACTTATAAAGTACAAGCATATACGCAACAAAGATGGACGCAATGGTTCAAGTTTATTAAATGCAATAAAGTAAAGTGTGCCATCAAGTTCGTGAGAGCTTTAATCACTAATTTTCACATAACAAGTTTAATTCGGAAGGTAGATAAAAACATGAATATACTTGAAATAGCATATAGGAGTTGGATGCATGAGTGGAACTCACAGTTAATCATGCAGAGCGACAAAACATCATTAATCAAAGCATAAAGCGATACTACAAGTTGAAACCTAAAGGATCATAAAGGCTTATGGTGACTTGGGATAGTCATAATATGGTGCGAGCATGTGCCAAGTCAACCCAAATAAAACATCAAAGGAGAATACCACAATACTATGCTTTAATATGCTAAAACTACGCATGATTCTTCAAAGGCATATTAAGCAATCTCAATTGTTTATAACAAGTCATGCTACAAAAAAGAATACTAATCATAAAGCCAAAAAAATATCGAGCATGGCATGACAAAGCATAGGCCACAGTCAAAAACAAGCTCTCTTTACCACTTAAGCATGAACTTTCCTACTCTTTTCCAATCCAAACCAAACTATTTGAAAACCAATGTATGAAAGAGGGGGTACAACCAATTTATTCAGCAAACTAAGAAAACAAAGCAAACTAAAAACCAAAACGAAAATGAAAAAGAAGATGCTCCAAGAACAACACAACTGTGCATGAAACAATAAAAATGAAGTGTTTGGAAGAAACCTGGGATTTTTATCGATGAAGAATGGGATGCCTTGGGCATCCCCAAGCTTTGACGCTTGTACTTCTTGGATATTTCTTGGGGTGACACGTTTGGCATCCCCAAGCTTGAGCTTTAGTCCATCCTTCATCTCATTACTCATTCCTTCCATACACCTGAAATTTTTCCTTCATACAAAACTTCACACAACCTTTATTAGCAACATTAGTGCACTCAAGATAATAAGTGTTTAGGTTCAGTTTCAACACCAATAAAAACTTCCATTAAAACACAAGCTACTGTAGCACTTCCCTCAAAAAGCTCAATTCCCCAAAAAACTCAAAAAGGAACCAACAAGAAGCAACTTCAAATAATAGCAGAAATCTGTCAAAACAGACCAGCAGGTAAAGACGAATTTTTTGGAAGACCTTCTGTTGCTCAAATCAAAAAGTGTTGAGCTAACGTAAGTTAGATAACAACCTGGGGCAGAAGCACAAAAATTCATGCCTCAAAAGGACGTACAGAGATTTTACACGAGTTTTTACGGTGAAGCACAGAAATCTGTTTCGGGACAGCAACTTTCCCAATCATTACTTCTCTCTCATTAGAGGTTACTCTTGGCACAAAAAGCAAATAAAAATGATAAGGAGCGGTTATTACTGAAGTAATAACTTCCAAGACTCATCTAAAACTTTTGGGTTATCTCCCAATAAGTACTTTTCCTTAACGCCTTTAAGTTAGGCTTGATAGTTTGAGAAGATGCTCACATAAGAAATATGAATTGAAGTAAAAGAGAGCATCAAGAAAAAAATTCAAAACACATTTAAGTCTAACCCACTTCCTATGCATAGGAATCTTGTAAAGAAATAAGTCATGAAAGTACAAAGCAACAAGCATTGGAAAGCTAAACAAGTGCAACTTCAAGAATTTCAACATAAAGAGGGGAAACTTAATATTATTGAGATACATAAAACCATGTTTCCCTCTCTCATAATAACTTTTAGTAGCATCATGAATAAAATTAACAATATAACTATCACATGAAACATTCTTATCATGAGCCACATGCATAAAAGAATTAATACTCCCCACATAAACATAGTCATTCTTATTAATTGTAGTGGGAGCAAATTCAACAAAATAGCTATCATTATTATTCTAATCATCAAATATAGGAGGCATATTGTAGTCATAATTAATTTTCTCCTTAATAGTAGGTGGACTGAAAATATCATATTCATTATTGTAGTCATCATAAGCAATAGAATAATTATCTTCCAAAGTGTGTTCATTTGTAAACATATCATCATTGGAAGGAACATGGATAGCACTAATAGTACAACAATTATTAATATCATCATTTTCAGAATTGGTACCAACGAGATTTTCAATATCAAAAGTAGTGTGTTTTTCCCAATCATGATCACTACTATAGGTAATAGGCATAGGAACATCATCGAGTCCAGACTCATCAAAAACCAAATTTGGGGAAGCATTAAAACCAAATTTCTTGACCTTACCTCTCTTACTTTTATTCTTAACTTTGGGGAACATATGATTGCTTGGTGGAGAAGAAAAGTGCATGGTGCCCTTTTCCACATCTATTATTGCTCCAAGGAGTTTCAATAGGGATCTTCCAAGTGTGATTTGTCCTTTTCCTACACATTCAATAACAAGATAATCAGTAGAAACCATTTTCCCTAGGATCTTTGTAACACTCCTTCAGCTATTCCAATGGGTAATATGGTGGCATTATTAGCAAGAAATATTTCATCTCCTCCTTCAGAAAGCCCCCAAAGGTTCAAAGACTCATAGATATCTTTGGGCATAAGACAAAATTCAGACATGATATCACAGCGAGCATGAAAAGTTTCATTATTTATAGCAACCTTTACTGTGGGAAGCCATTTTAAGGGTTTAGAATTTATTAGAACATAGTTATGATGCTCTCTAAGTGTATTATAGCAATATTTCAATCTAGCAGTGGTGGTCTCAAGAGTATTCAATCTAGCAAATATGTTTATGAAGGAAGAATCAAATTTGCTAGGAAAGTTGTAAGTAAAGAGCAACTTCTTTATGGCATTAACAGCATCATCCTCATTGCATTGGAGGAAATCTCCTCCCACTATAGCATCCAAAGCATATCTATAGCAAAGAGCGATTCCAAGGTAAAAACTTCTAAGGGACAAGCTTTGAGTCATTTTAGGTTCTGTTTTTTCATGTAGATCAGAGATTCTAGACCAAGCTTGTTTGAAACTTTCTTCAATTCCTTGTTTGAAAGTGAAAATCATTTCCTCGGGTGATATAGTGATTGGAGAAAGGCTAGACATAATGGCAACTTAAGATAGGAACTAATTTTTTTTTGTGTTTTTAATAAAGTAAGCAAACTTGTAAAACTACTTTTTTGTGTTTTTGATAAAGAAACAAGCAAACAAAGCAAAAGTAAACTAAGCAAAACAAACATAACAAAGTAAAGAGATTGGTTATTGTCAACACCCGGATTTCTAATCCCAGATGCCCGTTATGCCATACCTCGTAATCCCAGGATTACCATTTTTGTGAGACATAACGGATTGGATATCACAGTACATCATCCATTACAAACCATACATAAGGTCTTACACAAATAAGGATCTCATGATCCAGTCTTAATATAACAAGCAGCGGAAATAAAAGATAAGCGTAGCGGTGGGGTCCATCATCAAGGGCACAGGCAATGCTGACGAAGGCAGATAGTCCTAGTTATCATAGCCGTCCTGCTGACCATCATCTTGATAATCTCCTTCATAGTCTGGCCATGCGAATAGCCAGGGACAAAAGCCATAATTACTCTTTAAGTACTCACAAACTACCACTAACAGGTATTATAATTCTAAGTTAAAGTGCTAAATCTAAGTTTAACTATAAAGTTAAGTTTGAAACCTAAGCTGAGTTCAGAAGCAAAGAAAGATAAAGTAAAGTTCTAGAATCACTTAAGTTGGTAAGCTAATGTCATAAACACAACCCTGTTGTGGTCAAGTCAAGATTCATCATTCATTTCAAGTTATTTGGAAAACATCTGACAACGAAACAGTATGGCCATTCCAACTGTCCATAACCGCGGACGCGGCTATTCCAATAGTTTGACACTCTACAGAGATGGTACACTTTCCCCACAAGATTCGATACATCTGTCAGGGATAACCCTGAATCATCATACTTAGTATGCAGATAATCAAACATAACCTTTCCTTTACACACCCTAGTATAAGCACCTCTCCTATGAGCATGGCCTCCCAACCATGACCATCAGTCATCTTGGGCACTGCAAAGGTGGACAACATTGAGAGGTAGCCTCAGATCAGACCTCTCCCGCGAGGGAACTAATACTAATGCATATAAATTTCCAGCTAAGCCTTACCCAATTCAGGTAGTGTGGTTGTACGGTAAATTTGGAATGGTATCGCATCTGAATCCAACCATCAGTTTTATAAAAGGGTTAAGGCTCATGCCTCAACATTTTCATCATCATCAACCATTTGTGTTTCTCAACACATGTCAAAACATCTCAATAGAATGTCTCATCATTCCAAGGTTTTCATAATTCATTTTCACCAAGTATTCCCATCTAACGTGACTCAGGTTTTTGATCTACTCTAAACTGCTAAGTTAAGAGTGTTCACTAAGGTGGAAGTGATGGGTTCAATCTCATGCCATAGAATGACATCTAAAGTTTTCTAAATAGGTCAAGATTTATACTCTTTATGCTACCTTCAAAACAAGTAAAGAACTTTGTGTAAACTAAGGGAGGTAAAACTTGTAAATAAGACTTGGGGTACTAATAGTCAAAGGGGTGTGATCAAAGCATGCTTAAGGCATCTTTGCTAAACCATCTAGTTTGATCCTAGCTTGTTAAGCACTAAACTTGCAAGTGTTAACTTGCACTGTTAATGGTGGCTTGCCTTGGTTGGTGCAGTGGTTGAAGTTTTCTTCGTCTTCGTCTTGATCGCACTCCTCCTCCTCCTCGTAGACTTGGTCGGTACTATCGTCTATAAATACATACGGAACACACAATCACCAAACAATACTTAACTAGTCTAATTAGCATTCTAAGACACACCTTTGATGATTTATTATCATCACAAGCATCACAAGTTAAATTACTAGTTTCATTCTTTTTAATTTAGAAAAGTAATTTCTACTCATTGAAAAAATAACTAAGATTTAATATTCACCAATTAAAATATGGGATCATGTTGACACATGTCATCACCACATATTCTAACATGTGGGAATGAGATTTAAGGGTTGGATCAATATTACTTTGGTTTAAGTTCATTATTTAATGATTTAAAGTGACTAGAAATGCCAATATAGCATTATTTTGGTACGAGTCTAAAGTCACTGCATGTAAACCTTAATATTATTACATATTTAGATAGATATGATGAAATGTGATTTTTGAGAGCTGGAATCAACTCAAAAGCTAAATTGGTTGATTTTATAAAAATGTTGCAAGTGGCAAATACTTCTGTTTTGTTATTTTTATTAGGAGAGATCTATAACTCTAATTGAATTAAATCCAACGGGCTTGGATAGATCATCTTAATATCTTTCAGACAAAATTGGTTTCATGCAATTTGGATTTGTAAAACTCTCTGAATTGAATTTTAAACTAGTGGACATAAACTAGATTTAACTTAAAAAGAAAAATCCATATTTGAACGGTTGGGCTAACGCGGGAAAGAACTTGGGCCGGCCCAGTGGTGCTCCACGGCATGGGGCTCAGCTGATAGGGGGTCCCGCTTGTCAGTGGGTCTTAACACGCGAAACGGTACGCGCGCTATGGGCCGTAGGATTAGAAAGGGGATCTACGGATGAGGGTCGTCGTCGACGACGAATAGGTCGCCGGCGAGCTCGAACCCTAGAGGCTCGGTGGGGGTCTGCTGGGGATGTACCAGGGCTCCAGCGATGATGGCGAGGCGGGCAAACGAACTGGGAGACGACGGCGAGCTCAGGGACGGTCGAGGTAGTTCTGGGGGTGGTCGCAATCAGCGGCGCCCTTCTCCTCCAGAGGCGGCGGCTCCGTCTCCAATTCCGGCGAGCTGCTACTCCCCTTGCTCCGGCTAATGGTGTGGGACGGTCAATGAGAGGTGGGGAGTGAGTGGGTGTGGAGAAATGGTGCGGGGGAGGCCGGTTTATATAGGCCCGACGGTGAGACCGAAGGGTATGGGCAGGCTACTCTGGCGACACGGCTACGGGCGGCTAGCGGCATGGCGGAGGATGGCGATCGACAGGTGGTCTCCTGGTGGTGCTCTAGGAAGTGAATGCGGGCGTAGGGGCGGTGGTATGCGGTCTGGGCGAGCTGGCGCTCTAAGCGGCAGAGGCGGCGGTGTCCATGGCGAGCCGTGGATGTGGGGTGTTGGGCGGCCAGTGGGGGTGTTTGGGGTGTTCTCCAGGTCATGGCGGAGCGGTGGGTGCGGGCTGCGGCCAAGGGGCGGTATGTGCACGCTGGGTGTGCTGCTCAGCGGCGGCGTGTCGACCAGTCGACCAGGCGTGGGCGGTTCCTGGCCGCTCTGCTCTCTGTCTCTGGCCTGGGGCTGGTTGGATGGTGGAGGTGGACCGCTGGTGACGTGCTAGACATGGTGAGAGAGGCTGGAGAGGTCTGCTGTTGTGAGTGCACGGTCGACTGGCGAGGAGTGGCTAGGCATGGCAATGCAGTGCAGCTAGGAGGTAGGGGATGTGCTGGTGTGGGTCTGCTTGGGCTTGAGGGAGACAAAGATGATCAAAGCACTTCAATTTGCTAGACAAGATCAACCCAAAACAGTAATAGTTAGGCCACTTTGATCCTGTCCACAAGGTGTTTGATAGAATGGCCAAAAGAGCAAAACTTTTGAATTTTGGTTTCAAATTTTTTGGGTGTTCTCCACTGGTGCTAGGTAGTCTCTGGTTGCAAGGGTTTTGAAAGTGGAGCTCAAAAAGATGGTTTTTGAAATAGACATGATCTATGCATATGCAATGGATTCAATTTTCAAATGCCATTTAAAATAAGTAAAAGAATGTTTTTAGCAGATCAAAAGGTGGGCCTTGGTACCTCATTATGTGTACTAGCAAGGGGTACAAAGATCATGAATTGTTTCTGTTAAGAAATGAGTGCTAGGAACACTCAAAGTAGTGTAGTGGATTAAAATGGTCAAAATGACCATTCCTCCTTTTTAATTGTTTTTATTTGATTTTCTTTAGGAAAAGTTTGGGAATGATGTAGATGATGTTTAAATCACCTAAGAAACATTTTAGAAGCAAAGGATCACACAATCATGGCAATTCAAATCAATCCCTACTTTAAATGCACATACACATGAATGCTTTCATTTTTAATTTGTTAAAGTTTTTGTTAACCCCAATTTTGATGATTTAGATCTTGATACGCTTGGATTGAAGTTTTGGGATTTTACAAACCTCCCCCCTTAAACAAAATCTCGTCCCGAGATTTACAAAGAAAGGTAGGAACTAAAGAGATCTGGGAACTCTGTCCTAATGTATTATTCTCGCTCCCAAGTGGCTTCCTCCTCGGTATGGTTGCTCCACTAAATCTTGAGAAACATGATACTCCTGGTCCTGGTGGTTCTGTATGCTTCTTCTAAGATACGGATGGGTACTTATCTATAGGTCAAGTCATTGTTGATTTCCATAGCTCTGTGATCGATGTTCTTGAAAACTTCAGTCTTCTCGGGCACTTCCAAGCATTTGCAAAGTAACGAGATATGGAACACATTGTGGATGGCTGACATCTCTTCGGGCAGTTCCAGTTGATACGATACTTCTCCTCGACGGTTCAGAATCTTGAAAGGTCCGATATATCTGGGAGCTAACTTTCCCTTCAGACTAAAGCGTTGAGTTCCCTTCAATGGTGAAACCTTGAGATATACAAAATCTCCGACATTGAAAGTCAAGTCTCTCCTCTTGTCAGCATAACTCTTCTATCTGGATTGGGCGGTCTTGAGATGCTCACGGACTTTGTGAACTTTCTCTTCCGCTTCTCGAAGAATGTCGGGTCCGAAGATCTGACTCTCTCCTACTTGCGACCAATTCAAAGGGGTACGACACTTTCTTCCGTATAGGAATTCAAATGGTGCCATCTGCAAACTAGCTTGATAACAATTGTTATATGAGAATTTTGCGAAAGGCAGGCAGTCTTCCCATTTTGATCCATATTCCAACACACAAGCTCTAAGCATATCCTCTAGGATCTGGTTGACTCTCAGTCTGTCCATCTGTTTGCAGGTGATACGCTGTGCTGAAGTTCAACTTGGTTCCTAATCCTTCTTGGACTTTCTGCCAAAATCTTGAGGTAAACTAGGTTCCTCAATCTGATACGATGGTTTTGGGGGTTCCATGCAGACTAACAATCCTGGCAATATACAGCTCTGCTAGCTTTGCACTCTGGTAAGTTGTCTTGATAGGTATAAAGTGGGCTACCTTGGACAGTCTATCAACTATGACCCAGATTGAGTCATTTCCCCTACTAGAAGTAGGTAAACCGGTGATAAAGTCCATTCCGATGGAATCCCATTTCCATTCCAGAATCTGCAATGGTTGCAACAATCCTGCAGGTCTCTAATGCTCTACTTTGACTCTTTGACAGATGTCACATTTGGCGATGTAGCTTCCGATTTCTCTCTTCATCTTGTGCCACCAAAATTGCTCTTCCAAATCATGATACATCTTTGTTTCTCCGGGGTGGATAGAAATAAAGAGTATCATGAGCTTCCTTCATGATAACTTCCTTTAGCTCCGAATTTGCTGGCACACAGATACGTCCTTTGTACCACAGTACTCCTTCTTCGTCTTCAGTGAATCCAGGTACCTTTCCTGTACCAATACGACATTTGATTCCGTCGATACTTTCATTCCCCTTCTGGGCTTCCTTGATTTGGCTAATCAACGTGGGTTGAAGTTTAATGCTAGCTAGGAATCCTTTGCTAACTAATTCAGTCCTGAACTGCTCCAACTCTTCATACAAACTGGGTTGCTTTTCCTTGATCATGGTGTTAAGCCTACACGGCAATCTGCTAAGAGCATCCGCTACCACATTGGCTTTGCCAGGGTGATAGTGAATGTCAAGGTCATAATCCTTGATTAACTCTATCCATCTCCTTTGCCTCATATTCAGCTCCTTCTGAGTGAAGATATACTTCAAGCTCTTATGATCTGAGTAAATCTCACAGCGATTACCCATCAGATAATGACGCCATGTCTTCAATGCTAGAACCACAGTTGCTAGCTCAAGATCATGGGTCAGATAGTTCTGCTCATGCTGCTTCAGTTGTCGAGATAGATACGCGATAACTTTGCCTTCTTGCATCAATACACATCCTAGACCAATCTTGGATGCGTCACAATACACATCAAACGGCTTCTTGATGTCTAGCATGACCAATATTGGGGCTGATACCAATCTCTTCTTCAGCTCTTGGAAACTGGCTTCACACTTGTCTGTCCATTCAAACTTCTTGTCCTTCTTCAACAATTGGGTCATTGGTCAGGCTATGCTCGAGAATACTTCTACGAACTTGCGGTAATATCCCGCTAATCCGAGAAATGCACGGACTTGGGTTTGAGTGGTTGGGGCTTCCCATTCTTTGACATCTTTGATCTTGGCGGGATCAACAGAGACTCCTCCAGTAGACACAATATGTCCTAGGAATCCTACTTCCTTTAGCCAAAACTCACACTTGCTAAACTTGGCATATAACTGATGCTCTCTCAGGGTTTCTAGGATAACTCTCAGATGCTGCTCATGCTCTTCTTCTGACTTGGAGTAGATAAGGATGTCGTCGATAAACACAACTCCAAACTTATCTAGGAAATTCATAAAGATCTTATTCATGAGATTCATGAAATAAGCAGGGGCATTGGTTAATCCAAAAGACATAACCGTATACTCGTATAAACCATAGCGAGTAGTAAAGGCGGTCTTCGGAATATCCGTTGCACGAATCTTAAGTTGGTGATAACCAGTCCTAAGATCAATCTTTGAGAATACCTGGGCTCCAGTCAATTGATCAAATAGATCCTCTATCTTTGGCAAGGGGTACTTGTTCTTGATGGTGACATCATTCAACTTTCTGTAATCTGTGCACAGACAGTTGCCTCCATCTTTCTTGTTGACGAATAACACTGGTGATCTCCATGGCGATGCGCTTGGTTGAATCAAGCCTTTCTCTAACATGGCATCCAACTGCTTCTTCAGTTCCACTAACTCTGAGGGGTTCATGCTATAGGGTCTCTAGGCTATAGGTCCGGTTCCGGGGATTAGTTCGATAATGAACTCCATAGCCCTATCCAGGGGCATACCTGGCAATTCATCTGGGAATACGTCGGGGTATTCACAGACTACTCTGACTTGGTCTATGGTGAGCAGGGCTACACTCTTGTTGCACTTGAATTGACGGGGTAAGGTTTCAAAGATATGCTCTACTGTGACTCCAAAACTACTGGTCATGGTGATGGCTTTATTAGCACAGTCTATCAATCCTTTATGCCTTGACATCTAGTCCATACCTAGTACTACTTCCAATCCTTTGGTTCCAAGTACAATTAGGTTGGCATAAAAATCTATTCCATGTATTCTGATAGGTACAACTTTGCAATTTTTTCTTGCTTTTGTAGTTGAACTGGGGATTTGAACTATCATGACATGCTTCAGGTTGGTTGGGTGAATCTTACTAGTGCATGCAAATTATTCGGTGACAAATGAATGCGATGCTCCAGAATCAAACAATAATCTTGCTAAAACTGAGTTGACAGAAAACATACCCAACACTACATCTGGCGCTTCCTGGGCTTCCTCTGGGTTCATATGGAAGAGACTGCCATTGCGGTTGTGAGGGTTTCCTGAGGCAAATCTCCTTCCTGGTTGAACATGATGCTGCTGCTGAGTTGGGACATTCACATTGGCATTGGCTGCAGTCTTATTGGGACACTCATTGGAGTAGTGACCCTTCACTCCACACTCGAAACAAGTGATCTAGGACTTGTCCTTGACTGCGACAGGCACAGCATTGCTGCCAGTTCTGGGGGCAGTGTTGTTATTGTTGATGCTCTTGGGAGGTGCACGGTTGAAATTGTTGGCATTACCAGAGTTGTGATTGTTTCCTCCAGACTTCACATTGCCTCCGCTACGGTTAGGTTAGCTTGGGCGAGACGTTGGGGGTCGGTTGTTTCTTGGTGCATATCCTGGTGAAGGGTTGGGATGGTACTTCTGGTGACTGTTGGATCCAGACTGCTGAATCATACGATGCTTGCGGTTGTCGTTTGCCTGGTTAATCTTCCCTTCCATTTGAATGGCAGAGTCGACTAGCTCTTCGAGATCCTGGAAACGGATGTTGACGAGGATAGTCTGCATCGCATCATGCAGTCCGTTCAAGAATCTCTCCTTCTTCTTGGCCTCCATGTTGATTTCATCAGGTGCATATCTGACAAGTGACAGGAACCTGTCATGGTACTCCACCACAGTCATTCTCCCTTGATTCAATTCACGGAACTCATCTCTCATTCTGTTGACTAGACCTTGAGGCACGTGGGTGCGGCTGAACTTGACTTTGAATGCTTCCCATGTCATCACTTGACCATGGTTCATATTGCGGATGCTATTCCACCAAGCTCTTGCATGTCCTGCCAGATAGTGGGTGGTGAAGAGAACTTTGTCATTTTCATCAACTCTTGCAACTTCTAAGTTGTTTTCCATGGTCTGTAACCAGTCATCAGCATCTAATGGGTTCTCAGATTGGTTGAAGATTGGGGGATTGGTGTTCTGAAAGTTTTTGAGTTTGGATCCCTGGTGATCCTGATTTCCATGCCCTTGGTTGTTGAGAGCCATATGGGCGATCTGTTGAAGTGTTGCTAAGTTGACTTGGCGTTCTGCCCTGCTTGCTTCACGGTCTACGATGAGATTCTGCAAGATCTGCAGCATTGGGTCTTGCGACGAGCTGCTCCCTCCTTGGTTTCCACGAGTCATCTGCAGATTGAGATGGATATAGGGGTAAGAGGGAAATTCTAAGGTTCATGGTTTTGGGTTTTCAAAGCTAAAAACTTTGAGTTAGACTCAGGTTTTTCAACTAACTTCATTTTCATTCATGCAAGCAAGCACACGATACAACACACACCCCAACAATCAAAAGGAAAACAGATGGTTTAAAGAACCATTCTGTAAGCTACGATACAATGAGATCGATACATCTCATGCTACGATAGTGCTCTAGTGCATCTACTCATCGTTGATGAAGTCGGAGTCCTCATCATCAGTGTAGAAGTCCACGACATCTTCCTCCAGAAAGTCATCATCGTTGCTGAGGTAAGAATCCATGTATCCCTGGATGTCTTCACCCTCATCTTCTTCTTCCTTGGCTGCAAGCTGAGCTTCCTGCTCCTTGATGGTCTTCTCGAGGTCGGCCACCTTCTTGCGAAGATGGGCGATGGTGCGATCCTTCTTGGCACGCTGGCGGCAAAGAGACTGGCGGTCTTGGATAAGCGGTCACGAAGAATGCACGGCCTTACGGTTGGCTAACTCCACGGCATTGTCCGATTCTCTTTGTCTGTCATGCAGCAAGAAGTCAAGGTTCTCCACTTGACGCCTCAACTCGGGGTGACTTGGCATCTCCATCAGCATTCCCATGAAATCACGTCTTGCATAGTGGGCAAAATGAGTTCCTTGGATCTTGTTGATGCTGAGGGCACATAGACGTGCGAGAGCTTCATGCATTTCCCTGGCTAATCCATCTAGCGAGTTGTTCTCTCTCACGGAGAACTGAATTCTCCCAGAAGTTGGTGCTTCGATGCTTCCTCTAAGATCTGCGGTGACGAGCCACTGTAGGTCTCCTCCTGGGGGTCCTGGAAGTTGATCTCCAAGAAACTCCGGATGTGGGCATCCCAGTAACTCCGACAGTGAATCCAGATCCCTCTCGAAGATCAGCTGACCTCCGTTTCCCAACTGGTAAAACTTGCTGAACTAAGTCTCCATCTACAAGAATTAAGGAGGAGGAAGTTAGTGAAGTGATCAAGTGTGTCAGATTTTAACTAGTAGTGTAAGAATTTTGAGGAACATGAATTTTTGAGAAAGAATCCACAAGGGTAAGAGAGGAGATAGTTTTTCATAAATACTCACTTTGGTTTGGAAAATAAGTTTTTGTTTGAACATCCATTCTAATTAGGGTCTCCTATGGTCAGGATGGCTCTAATACCAACTTGTCGACACCCGGATTTTTAATCCCAGATGCCCGTTATGCCATACCTCGCAATCCTAGGATTACCATTTTTGCGAGACATAACAGACTGGATATCACAGTACATCATACATTACAAACCATACATAAGGTCTTACACAAATAAGGATCTCATGATCCAGTCTTAATACAACAAGCAGCGGAAATAAAAGATAAGCGTAGCGGTGGGGTCCATCATCAGGGGCACGAGCAATCTTGTGGCGAGATAGTCCTAGTTATCATAGCCGTCCTGCTGACCATCATCTTGATAATCTCCTTCATAGTCTGGCCATGAGAATAGCCAGGGACAAAAGCCATGAGTACTCTTTAAGTACTCACAAACTACCACTAACAGGTATTATAATTCTAAGTTAAAGTGCTAAATATAAGTTTAACTATAAAGTTAAGTTTGAAACCTAAGCTGAGTTCAGAAGCAAAGAAAGATAAAGTAAAGTTCTAGAATCACTTAAGTTGGGAAGCTAATGCCATAAACAGAACCTTGTTGTGGTCAAGTCAAGATTCATCATTCATTTCAAGTTATTTGGAAAACATATGACAACAAAACAGTATGGCCATTCCAACTATCCATAACCGCGGACGCTGCTATTTGAACAGTTTGACACTTTGTAGAGATGGTACACTTTCCCCACAAGATTCAATACATATGTCAGGGATAACCCTGAATCATCATACTTAGTATGCAGATAATCAAACATAACCTTTCCTTTACACACCCTAGTATAAGCACCTCTCCTATGAGCATGGCCTCCCAACCATGACCATCAGTCATCTTGGGCACTGCATAGGTGGACAACATTGAGAGGTAGCCTCAGCTCAGACCTCTCCTGCGAGGGAACTAATACTAATGCATATAAATTTCCAGCTAAGCCTTACCCAATTCAGGTAGTGTGGTTGTACGGTAAATTTGGAATGGTATCGCATCCGAATCCAACCATCAGTTTTATAAAAGGGTTAAGGATCATACCTCAACATTTTCATCATCATCAACCATTTGTGTTTCTCAACACATGTCAAAACATCTCAATAGAATGACTCATCATTCCAAGGTTTTCATAATTCATTTTCACCAAGTATTCCCATCTAACATGACTCAAGTTTTTGATCTACTCCAAACTACTAAGTTAAGGGTGTTCACTAAGGAGGAAGTGATGGGTTCAATCTCATGCCATAGAATGACATCTAAAGGTTCCTAATAGGTCAAGTTTTATACTCCCTCCGATCCATATTACTTGTCGTAAAAATGGATGTATCTAGACATGTTTTAGTACTAGATACATCTATTCCAATGACAAGTAATATGGATCGGAATGAGTACTCTTTATGCTACCTTCAAAACAAGTAAAGAACTTTGTTTTAACTAAGAGAGGTAAAACTTGTAAATAAGACTTGGGGTACTAATAGTCAAAGGGGTGTGATCAAAGCATGCTTAAGGCATCTTTGCTAAACCATCTAGTTTGATCCTAGCTTGTTAAGCACTAAACTTGCAAGTGTTAACTTGCACTGTTAATGGTGGCTTGCCTTGGTTGGTGCAGTGGTTGAAGTTTTCTTCATCTTCGTCTTGATAGCACTCCTCCTCCTCGTAGACTTGGTCGGTACTATTGTCTATAAATACATACGGAACACACAATCACCAAACAATACTTAACTAGTCTAATTAGCATTCTAAGACACACCTTTGATGATTTATTATCATCACAAGTATCACAAGTTAAATTACTAGTTTCATTCTTTTTAATTTAGAAAAGTAATTTCTACTCATTGAAAAAATAACTAAGATTTAATATTCACCACTTAAAATATGGGATCATGTTGACACATGTCATCACCAAATATTCTAACATGTGGGAATGATATTTAAGGGTTGGATCAATATTACTTTGGTTTAAGTTCATTATTTAATGATTTAAAGTGACTAGAAATGCCTATATAGCATTATTTTGGTACTAGTCTAAAGTCACTACATGTAAACCTTAATATTATTACATATTAAGATAGATATGATGAAATGTGATTTTTGAGAGTTGGAATCAACTCAAAAGCTAAACTGGTTGAGTTTATAAAAATGTTGCCAGTGGCAAATACTTTTGTTTTGTTATTTTTATTAGGAGAGATCTATAACTCTAATTGAATTAAATCCAACAGACTTGGATAGATCATCTTAATATCTTTCAGACAAAATTGGTTTCATGCAATTTGGATTTGTAAAACTCTCTGAATTGAATTTTAAACTAGTGGACAGAAACTAGATTTAACTTAGAAAGAAAAATCCATATTTGAACGGTTGGCCTAGCGCGGGAAAGAACTTGGGCCGGCCCAGTGGCGCTCCGCGGCGCGGGGCTCAGCTGACAGGGGGTCCCGCTTGTCAGTGGGTCTTAACACGCGAAATGGTACGCGCGCTGTGGGCCATAGGATTAGAAAGGGGATCTACGGCTGAGGGTCGTCGTCAACGATGAACAGGTCGCCGGCGAGCTCAAACCCTAGCGGCTCGGTGGGGGTTTGCTGGGGACGTACCAGGGCTCCATCGACGATGGCGAGGCGGGCAAACGAACTGGGAGACAACAGGGAGCTCAGGGACGGTCGAGGTAGCTCCGGGGGTGGTCGCAATCAGCGGCGCCCTTCTCCTCTAGAGGCAGCCGCTCTGGCTCCAATTCCGGCGAGCTGCTGCTCCCCTTGCTCCGGCTAATGGTGTAGGACGGTCAGTGAGAGGTGGGGAGTGAGTGGGTGTGGAGAAATGGTGCGGGGGAGGCCGGTTTATATAGGCCCGACGGTGAGACCGAAGGGTATGGGCAGGCGACTCCGGCGACACGGCTACGGGCGGCTAGTGGCATGGCGGAGGATGGCGATCGATAGGTGGTCTCCTGGCGGTGCTCTAGGAAGTGAATCTGGCGAGGCGGTGGTATCTTTGCTGGCGAGCTGGCGCTCTGAGCGGCAGAGGCGGCGGTGTCCATGGCGAGCGGTGGATGTGGGGCGTTGGGGGGCCAGCGGGGGTGTCTGGGGTGTTCCCCATGTCATGGCGGAGCGGTGGGTGCGGGCTGTGGCCAAGGGGCAGTCTGTGCACGCGGGGACAGAGCGTGCTCTGCGGGCGGCATTTGGCATGGTCGACCAGCTCCGAGCGAGGCTGTTCCTGGCCGCTCTGCTCTCTGTCTCTAGCCTGGCGCTGGTTGGACGGTGGAGGTGCACCACTGGCGACGTGCTAGACAATGCGAGAGAGGCTGGAGAGGTCTGCTGCTGCGAGTGCACGGTCGGCCGGCGAGGAGTGGCTCGACATGGCAATGCAGTGCAGCTAGGAGGTAGGGGATGTGCTGGTGTGGGTCTGGTTGGGCTTGAGGGAGACAAAGATGATCAAAGCAATTCAATTTGCTAGACAAGATCAACCCAAAACAGTAATAGTTAGGCCACTTTGATCCTGTCCACAAGGTTTGATGGAATGGCCGAAAGAGCAAAACTTTTGAATTTTGGTTTCAAAAATTTTGGGTGTTCTCCACTGGTGCTAGGTAGTCTCTGGTTGCAAGGGTTTTGAAAGTGGAGCTCAAAAAGATGGTTTTTGAAATAGGGGTGATCTATGCATATGCAATGGATTCAATTTTCAAATGCCATTTAAAATAAGTAAAAGAATGTTTTTAGAAGATCAAAAGGTGGGCCTTGGTACCTCATTATGTGTACTAGCAAGGGGTACAAAGATCATGAATTGTTTATGTTAAGAAATGAGTGCTAGGAACACTCAAAGTAGTGTAGTGGATTAAAATGGTCAAAATGACCATTCCTCCTTTTTTAATTGTTTTTTATTTGATTTTCTTTAGGAAAAGTTTGGGAATGTTGTAGATGATGTTTAAATCACCTAAGAAACATTTTAGAAGCAAAGGATCACACAATCATGGCAATTCAAATCAATCCCTACTTTAAATGCACATACACATGAATGCTTTCATTTTAAATTTGTAAAAGTTTTTGTTAACCCCAATTTTGATGATTTAGATTTTGATAAGCTTGGATTGAAGTTTTGGGATGTTACAGTTATGAGGGACTCCCCTTGTGAAGATGTCCTTGACTCCCTGGCAACGGCGCCAGAAAAGAGCTTGATGGCCCAAGATATCTCGAGCCCATTGGGGAACCCCAAGAGGAAGGTATGATGAGCACAGCAACAAGATTTCCCTCAGTAATGAAACCAAGGTTTAAACGAATTAGTAGGAGTAAGGAAACACCTCAAAGGTGTTGCTAGCTGAACTTTGGCAGGGTGCACTACCGGTGCCAGCAGCAATGTGGAGACCTGCACAACACAACCACAAAACTTCGCCCCCAACTTACGATGAGGTTGTCAATCTCACCGGTTTTGCTGAAAACAAAGGATTAAACATATCGAGTGGAAGAAAGTAATAGTTTACAGAAAGTAAACAAAAAACAGTAAACAGTTGAAGATTGATGATAAAAGAAAGGACCGGGGTCCATAGTTCACTAGAGGTGGCTCTCCTTAAGATAGATAACATGTTGGGTGAACAAATTACAGCGGGGCAATTCACAAACATCGAGAAAGCAATACATGCATATACTACTCATCTTGACTCCTTTGAGACTTGATTGGGCATTACAACATTATACATAGACCGTAATCCAACTGCATCTATGACTAATAATCCACCTTCAGGTTATCATCCGAATCCCCTCCAGTATTAAGTTGCAAGCAACGGATAATTGCATTATGCATTGCGTGTAAAGTAAACAATACGATTGTTATATGAACAAAGGATTGTTGTTTTCTCCCTAGTAGCAACAGCACATCTAGTACCTTAGAGATTTCTATCACTTCCCCAGATTACTAGAGGCATGAACCCACTATCGAGCATAAATACTAACTCTTGGAGTTGCTAGCATCTACTTGGCAAAGATAGCTACTAACAATGGAAAGCATGCAAGATCACAAATAACAAAGACATGATAGAATCAATAATCAATCTGAAATAGCATCTCAATATCCATCGGATCCCCGCAAACACAACATGTAGGAATTACAAATAGATGATCTTGATCATGAACAGAGCTCACAAGATCTAAACATGATAGCACAAAGGAGGAGAACCAGCCATCTAGCTACTACATGGACCCATAGTCCAGAGATGAACTACTCATGCATCACATCGGAGGCTTGCATGGTGATGAAGAAGGCCTCCAGGGTGAATTCCCCTCTCCGGCAGGGTGCCGGGAAGAGCTTTAGATCCCTCCCGATCTAGGGATGGAGATGACGGCGGCTACAGACTCTTTCGTGGAATTTTGATTGAGTACTTAGGGTTTCTGTATCGGAGGCATCTTATAGGCGAAAGGAGAGGCCGAGGTTGTGTGGCTGCCCTCTGGCCCCTCTCCGTCTCGTATTCTGGCTCCGGGTGTCCCTCGGTGAAAAACTGACTTTGGCTTTTGTCCCATCCAATTCTGAGAATATTCATTTTATGACTTTCCTGGAACCAAAAACAGCACAAAACAGGCAGCTGGCACTATGGCTCTTGTTAATAGATTAGTCCAAGAAAGTGTATAGAAAGTACTCCAAAGTTAGAACAAAACACAAGAAAGTAGATAAAATCAAGCATGGAAAATCAAAAATTATGGATACGTTTGCAATGTATCAGTCATCTGTTACACAAATTGTGCAATAAGATCCATCATTAGCACGCAACCATTATGAATGCCTTTCCAATTGGTCCAGCAATTTCTTTATCAGCTCATGTCTAGCAACCAGGCTTGATGAACTTGAATCCTTTGTCTCCTCCAATGCTTGTATTATCTGTTGAACAAAATTTATCTTAGAAGACATGATTAGTAGCAAAAGTTTTTATAAATTTTTGGTTTTGTAATTTTTTTATTGTTTTCAATGTAAAAGAAAGCAGTAAGATAATAGCAACAAACGGAAATAAACTATGTACGAGTAGATAACCGAACGCTTTCCTCCCCGGCAATGGCGCCAATTTGATGAACTAAGTTCCTGCACAAAAACAGGGTTATTGCAGTACTTGCAGCGGCAAATACTTAAGAGTTTGTCCCAATGGGAGCTCGGTGAACACGACTCTCACAGCCGCGTTGTCAATGCGACCACGTACACACCTAAACCATGGTTTGGAAATAGCCTATTCTATAAGTTGCTAGGATAAATGAATTTAAGATGTTTTAAAATAACTACTACTAGAACTGGAAGAAAACTAGAACAAAAGTAAAATTGAAAATAGGTGAATGCAATGAGATAAAATATTAATGCTATGATTCCTCAAGTAATGTTGTGTATATCGGTGTGCATGATAAGTTCTTATGGAATAGCTGCTAACTATAATTGTGGCGGTCCCTCATATATCGTTGTCTCCCACCGTTGGTAAGTGGCAACTAAACAACTCAATTGTCGATACCCTCTTCAGACATGGGTCATTAATCGCCCGTAGGTCTGGGAGTCGACAAAGGCTTCTCCATTCTCTGTCTTATCACCTATTTTAGCGCTGACTCCCTTTCCCAATATATTTTCTACTGCGATGTACGTGTTGAAGGGCGGGAGCACACCTCTTTGGCTAGGGACAACACACTGACGCTATGATCTGAACAAGGTGATACCACATGGACACACCATCCATATCAACCAAAGCCTGGTCTAATCGTACAAGTATGTTATGCACACCAACTTGTTTGTTATCATAAGCATACGGTAATTCAGAAAATCTGAGATCCTTTACTTCACATTGCAAGCAGTCCCAAAAATCCACTGTCAGCGGCTCTGGGCGTAGACAAGCAGAAAAATGCCCATCTTGCTGTAAGGCTTCATTAAAATCCCCAACAAGCACTCACGAAAGAAAAGAGCCAAGACGCTCTTAGTAGTGATAGATGAGACCACATACGATGATGATGCTCCACCCTTGGTACTCCATAGACAAAGGTCACATGTATCAAGGGATCTTCTGGCGAAATTTGAATGTGAGCATCAATATATTGATCTGTTACTTCTTTTATATCAACATCATAGCTCTCACACCAGAATATATCTAGTCCTCCCCTCGTACCATTACAATCCTTACCGGCAGAACTTCTAAGACCCAAACGACTCCGAAGTCGTCGCACACAGTCACATTTTTGATAGAGTCTCACATAAGAACACATGATTTGACCTGGATAGGACGCATAGCTCTCAAACTGTCATGGAGTTTCCAACACTGTGATAGTTCTAGCACCCCCCAACTCATTAGACCCGATGGTCACCCTCGAGGGGCATGACTGATTCTGAATCTGCAGAAATTGATGTGTTATGCTCAGCCTTATATCTCTTCTTATCGCTCCTACCACCCGCTACTTTAACATTTGTCCTTTGTCTAGAGTTTTCATCTGAAGGGGTTCGTAGAAGAAAACAAAAAAATCCTGATTAGCGTAACACCAAACTGTCTAAGATCTATGAGTAATGTTATAACGGAGAGAGGCTTTGATAGCATATCCTTATAGACCGAACGCTTAACGTTCATGCGGAACATGGCTGATATAATCATACTCGTCCGACTGCAAGGTCACGAAGCTCCTCGCAAGTCACCCCTGGTCCTTGGACAACGATCCCGGTGCCACAAGTGGTAGCACCATGAGGTCTCGCACACGTCCGGTGTTCGACGATGACTCCTAGTTCTTTGATCCCCGCTAAGAGTGCGGAAGTAGATCTTGTGGCCAGAATCAATGCAGCACAACGGCGTGCCGTAGCGAAACAGTCTCCTGCTCGTGCAACCCTTACATGGGAACATAGTGGCAAGAGGAGAGAGAGAATTCCTAAGGAAATTTCCTTATAAATTATTGGGTGTCTTTTCCCTCCCATATAGACCTCTATATATAGGGGAAAAGAGGCACCCTAAACTAATAAAGTCCCGGGGTGGAGCTAAAGGGAGGAGGAGGTGGAGGGAGGCGGGAGCACAGGAGGAGGAGGGCCGGCCGACCGGGAACGGGGTGGGCCCCACGCACGCGGCTGGAGGCAGGTTGGCGAGCCCCACCCCGTGTGCCCTCCAAGGCGGTGGTTGCCTGATACGTCCATTTTGCATCACTATTCTATATCATAATTCACTATTATTCATTGATATATTTCATATTGAGAGATGATACTTATGTTATTTCATCTGTTTTTGCATGGTTGATGACTTTTGGAGCATGGACCGCTGCAATCATGATTCTGATGGAAAAGGTGCTGTTTGGAGGCAAAATTCACGAAGATCATAAAATCCGGGAAAATATACGGAAAATCCTATTTTTTCAGAGGACGAAGGAAGCCAGAAGGAGGAGTGGAGATGGGCCACAGGGGGCCCACACGACCCCCTGGCACGGGCCACCCTAGGCCGCGCCACTAGGTGGTGTGGCCGCCTTGGCCCACCTATGGCTCTCCCCTCTGGCGTATATAATCCTCCCGAAACCCTAATACTCAGGGAGCGACCACAGAAAGATTTCGCCGCCTCTGCGGGGTGGAAAACACCGAGAGAGAAATATCTCTTCGGCAGACAGATTTCTGCCGGGGGAATTCCTTCCCGGAGAGGGGAGATCGTCGCCATCAACACCACCATCAAGTTGTACTTCATCGGGATCATCATCATCATCATCACCACCATCATCACCATCAGCACCCTCATCACCATCTCTATATTGCTGTAACAATTGGATTGAATCTTGCATAGTTCTTAGGGGAAACTTTCCTAGTGTTGATTACTCTTTGTAGTTGATGCTATTGAGTGGAACCATTGAATTATTGTTTATGTTCAGATTGTTATACATTATTATTCCATCTCTGATCATGATCCATATGATGTCTTGTGAGTAGTTCGTTTTGTTCTTGAGGACATGGGAGAAGTCATGTTGTTAGTAGTGGAGTTGTGTTGAGAAAGATTCAATAGTTTGATATTTAAGTTGTGGTGTACTTCTTCTAGTGGTGTCATGTGAACGTCAACTACATGACACTTCACCTATATGGGACTAGGGGAATGAATTGTGTATTTGGCTACTAATCGTAGGGGTTGCCGGAGTGACAGAAACCTGAACCCCCGTTAGGAAACCATTGCACAAGGGACGTCAGGGTCTTAGAGTTTAAAGTTGTGGTTAGGTTCCTACCTTAATTACTTTCTTGTACTTAGGAATGTTTGCAAGGGGTACAATCACAAATATGTATTAGTCCTAGGAAGGTCGGTACATTAGCACAGGTTTACCCACACAACACTTAGCAAGCTAAAGAAGATTAATCAACTATATGAAGCGAAAGCACTTGATAGTCTTCCCATGTGTCCTCGAGAACGTTTGGTCATCTTAAGTAATACAACCGGCTTGTCCTTTGCTGCATAAAGGATTGGGACACTTGCTGCATTTATTCCTATTGTCTTTTATTTACTCGTACTTTATTTACTTGCTTTATCAAAAAAAACCTAAAAATCCGTTTGCTAAGTATTTGTAGAGAATTCCTGATCCATACCACTAGCCAGCACCTTCTTCTCCTCGTTGGGTTCGACACTCTTACTTATCGAAAATACTGCGATACACCCCCTATACTTGTGGGTCATCAAGACTATTTTCTGGCGCCGTTGTCGGGGAGTGAAGCGCTATTGGAGAGTGGAACTGGTAAAGTAAACTTCTACTGTGAGTATTGTTTACTTCTGTTAGTTGCTTTATTTTTGTTATGGATAATTCGCTGAGTTTCTTATTTGGTAGTGCTACTACCACTGCTAAAGGTAGTAGATGATTCACCACCTACTAAGAATGATGCTTTCAAAATACCTACAAGAATTATTGATCGTGTTATAGATAACTACTATGTTGGGGATGGAACTGTCCATCCCGGTGATCATTTGCTCTTTATACTCGAATTATGCAGGTTGTTTAAGTGTGCAGGTATTACTACAGATCAAGTTAAGAAGAAGTTATTATCAATATCGCTGAAAGGAAGAGCTGAGGAATGGTATAAGCTGACGAAGAATGGTCAAGCTCTGGAATGGGAGGAAATAGTACCTCTCTTTTATTCAATGTTTTATCCTCCTAGTGAGATTCATAAAGATTGGAATCAAATATGCAAGTTTTGGCCTCTTGATGGAGAGAGTATAGCTCAAGCTTGGGGAAGACTGAAGTTACTAATGCTCAAATGTCCCATTCATGAGCTCCCCAACAATATTATTATCAATAACTTTTATGCAAGGCTCCCTCTACATGACAAGGATTTATTGGATGCTTCTTGTGCTGGATCATTCACTCGCATGGAAGAAGAAGCTAAATGGGATCTTCTGGACCGTATTCAAGATAATGATGAAGCATGGGAGAATGACAAAGGAAGAAAGTCATGTATAAATTATGATTATGAATGCATTGAATCTTTTATGGGAACTGATGACTTTCAAAACATTAAAAATGCTTATGGTCTAGACTCTCAAGCTATTGCTTCTTATTTTAAGGCTTTTGCTTCCTACATTGAAGTGCCTAAAAAGAAGTGGAATAAGTATCATGAACCTTATAAAGATATTGCTAAGAGTGTTCCTACAAGAAATACTGAAGTTTATACTGCTAATCATGTTTTACCTGAACCTTACATTGAGAAAATTCCTTTCCCAGTTAAGATAAAGGAACATTCTATGATAGCTAGTATGGTTAATGAAAGTACACATAAAGCTGCTGAACCTGATAAACAAATGGTTGATGAACCTATAATAGCAAATGTGCAAGACTTTGTCACTAAATATGTAGAAGAGGGACACACTATCGTTGGGGAGGATACCTCTAATATTGTCTCACAAGGTAGTGTTATGAGAGCTAGTATTCCTGTGTTTTCTGTTAGAATAAGTGATCATTGGTACGATGGCCCTTGTGATAGTTATATTGTTAAGTTTATGCATGATACTGAAAGATACTATGAGAGAGGGAAAAGTGTTCTTTTGTATCTCAATAATATCAAGTTTCCTCGTTTTATGCTGAAAGTTTTTATGTTGCACTTCTTTTGCCTTCCTATGCTAGCAGTTTCTGGTTTCAACAACTTGTTTGTTTACAAAATTCCCTTGCATAGGAAGTGGGTTAGACTTAAATGTGTGTATTTTTGCTTCTTAATGCTCTCTTTCACTTCAATTCATATTCCTATGTGAGCATCTTTGAAATTATCATGCCCATCTTAATGGCGATAAAGAAAGAGCTTTTTGGGAGACAACCCAATTTGTTTTGCTTTCAGTTTGTTTTTGTTTCTTTGAATCTTGGAAGTTATTACTTCGGTAATAACCGCTCTTTATCCGTTTTGTTTGGTTTTTGTGTCAAGATCAACCTCTAATGAGAGAGAAGTAATATTTGGGGAAGTTGCTGTCCCAAAACAGATTTTTGTGCTTCACCGTAAAAATTCGTGAGAGATCTCTGTATGTCGGATTGGGCTGTAATATTTTGTGCTTCTGCCCCAGGTTGTTATTTAACTTTCTTTAGTTTTCCACTTTTTGATTTGAGCAACAGAAGATTTTCGAAAAAATTAATCTTTACCTGCTGGTCTGTTTTGACAGATTTTGCCACTCTTGCATTTGCTTCTTTATTCGATTTCCTTTTTGAATTCTTTTTGGGTTTTTGGAAGGAGTTGCTACAGTAGCTTATGTTTTGATGGTTTTCAGTTGAAGTTGAACTCAAAAGGTTTTATCACTTCACTTATACTAATGTTGCTAATGAGAACTGTGTGAAGTTTTGTGTGAAATAAATTTCTAGGTAGGTCGAGAAAATGGTGTAATGAGAAAGTGAAAGGTTTCATGACTCACAATAAGTGTATGAAGATGAATATATTGATGTAATTCAAGTGGTGACTCTGGAAGAATCACCTAAATACCAAATTCAGAGACTTGCAGAGTCCGTTTTCAAATAGGTAACAATTCTGGTAAGAAAAGTTCCGCGAAAATACTATCCAACTATATTTTTGCAGTTTTTAGCCAATAAGGAAAGCTACGAAGCGAAATAGGTACGAAAATGGAGTCAGGGTGTCTCACACCACCCTGTGGCGCGGGCCCACCCCTGGCCGCGCCACCAGGTGGTGTGGCCACTCCGGACTCCGCCTCCGACTCGTTTTGGCCCAGTACCTTCCTTTTGTTGTGAAACTTCGTAATATATAATCCCCCGGATCTCCCGAGGTTCGTATATCGTGTTTTCGTCATGTTTTCGTTTCGATCTATTTCTGATAGGTAGAGTCCCAGATTTGGAGCCACAATGTCTTCCTCTGGATCAACCAAGGAAGATTCTTTAGAGGATATCATCAACCCATACATGAGAGAGTTGAAGATTCATCCCAAGGAGTTGTTGCTTGAAGATGGGGAGGTCCGGATAAAAGAGGTTCAAGGCCCTAAAGGTGAAGGAAGTCTAGAGGACAGGATGGAAGCACTGGAGCAAGAAGTCTTTAGGTACAAGAAGATGGCAGAACGCGAAGTGGATATCATCCACAAGATTTGTTCTGAACTCATCGCCGAGCACCAAAAGGAGACTGCTGAGCTCAAGGATGAAGTCCTCTCACTCTGCCAAACAACCAACAAACTGGAAGCACAGCTCTACGACATTCAAAATCAAAACTGTGAGTATGAGGTTAGGTTTAAACGCATAAGTGCTGCTGCAAGTTTCAGGATGCTGGAGACAACGATGTCCTTTGTTGATGGGGAGCCCTTAACCTAGAAGTCGGACGATGACGAGAGGATACCACCACCATCGAAGGAGTAATTCGTCATCAGGTTTGGCATCCCCTTGGTTTGTTCCAAGCTTGGGGGAGTGTCGCGGTATCATATCACTGTCTTCTATCTTTTTACCTTTTTAGTAGAGTCATATCATGAATAGAGAAGTTATCATGTAGGATGGTTTGCAATATGGAAGTGTCTCCTCTCTCGTTAGATATGTATCCCTTGGTGTGAGTTGCCATTATGGAATATTAATGAGAAGTTCTATCATTTACTATTTTGCATAGCTTATATTAGTTTTGAATTCATGGTTATATGATTGAACTTGTTGATAGTATTGGTATCACTTTGGGATCATTGAGTTAATCTAGTTGGTTTTGGCAAACCTGGCTTGGTCAGTAGCAACACTATTTTTGAGAGTTGAAAGAAAAAGATAAAAGTACTCTAAAGAAAAATAATTTCATCATCTTTCTTTCTTGATTTGCTCATAAGTCTAGTATTCTCTAGTTAAGATCTTTTGTGCTTCCAAGGAAGATTTCATGTTTGTCTTTATCACTTGTATGTTTGTTTGTTTGTTTCCTTCAACTCTTATACTTGCTACCTAGCCTTGCTAGCCAAAAACCTGTACTGAGAGGGAGAGGGATTACTTCTCGTGCATCCACCTCCTTAAAATCAAAACCTATGCCATTTGAGTCCACCATACCTACCTATTAGCATTATTGCTATTCCAAGTAAATTCATGTTTTTATCTACCTTCCAAATTAAACTTGTTATGTGAAAATTAGTGATTAAAGCTCTCATGAACTTGATGGCACACTTTACTTTCTTGCACTTAATAAACTTGAACCATTGTGCCCATCTATGTTGCGTATATGCTTGCGCTTTGTAAGTTGTGAATTAGCAGAACCATGCTGTCATGGGGAACGCTTTCAACATTGTACTGGTACTTTTTACCTAGTTGATATCATGTTCTTTTGTCTATGGATGTCATCGGTGTGAAATGAAAGGGGAGCTTGTAAGTCCATGGAGTTATGCATGTGTGTTAGAGAAACGCCTGGGCCGCTGGTCTAATCCATGCTGACATGGTGGAAACCTGCAGCGTAACCATAACGAGCATCTATGAAGCATTCTTCTTATAAAAAAAGAGAGTTCGATATTGAGAAAAAAAGAAAAAGAAAAAAGAGATTATGAAAAGAGGAAAGAGAGAAAAAAGCACCATATTCCCATGGTAAATAAGAAGATTGCTGAGATGTTTGTTGTCTGCTTGCCTTGTCATTTTGATATGGGGATTCTTCTGTATCATCGGGCATGGGGTACCCCATTGGCGGTTCTCTATGATAAACATGTGCTTACGATGACAAGAACTTACCGGTGACTAAACTTGAGTAGCATGAGGAGCGGCCCTCGTATTCAAGGGACATGAGATTCTCAATTCACAACTTGTCAAGCATATCCTCGTATTTGATCACTTTAACCTTAACCACCTAAAGATGCCTATGATAGGGGCAATGAGAGCTGAAAGCTAGTAAGTACCATAATTTTTGGGAGCTCTTTATGAAACTTGAAATCCCTGCTTCCCTCTGCGAAGGGCCTTTCTTTTACTTTTTAGTTGAGTCAGTAAACCTATTCCCTTCTATCTCAGCAAGTATTTTGAGTTGTTGTGTTTCATTCATTCATATGATGATTTATTCAATCATGTTTCTTATGTTCCTTGTTTTGCACATTGCTCTTATCTTAGTGATTACTACTTTGAAAGCTATCATTGAAAACCAGTTATTTGTGAACTCCAGCAAATTATCAACTATTCTTCGACCAAGAGCTAAGTTTGCCATTACCAATTATGATTCACTTTATGTATCTTTATTGTGCTTCCTTTACTTATTGCAAGTTAAGTTATATAATAGTGAGTTGTCTTCTACTATGATCTATGTATTGATGAATGTGATGCTTCTTGTCCGTATTCTTTTATTGACTCTTCACTCCATAAACCTGAGGCCATGTCTATTGAGCTCAGTTTCGCTTGGGGACAAGCGAAGTCTAAGCTCAGGGGAGTTGATACGTCCATTTTGCAACACTATTCTATATCATAATTCACTATTATTCATTGATATATTTCATATTAAGAGATGATAGTTATGTTATTTCATCTGTTTTTGCATGGTTGATGACTTTTGGAGCATGGACCGCTGCAGTCAGGATTCTGATAGAAAAGGTGCTATTTGGAGGCAAAATTCGTGAAGATCAGGAAATCCGAGAAAATATACAGAAAATCCTATTTTCTAGAAGATGAAGGAAGCCAGAAGGAGGAGTGGGGATGGGCCACAGGGGGCCCACACCACCCCCTGGCACGGGCCACCCTAGGTCGCGCCACCAGGTGGTGTGGCTGCCCTGGCCCACCTCTGGCTCTCCCCTCTGGCGTATATAATCCTCCCGAAACCCTAATACTCGGGGAGCGACCACAGAAAGATTCCGCCGCCTCTGCGGGGCGGAAAACACCGAGAGAGAAAGATCTCTCCGGCAGACAGATTTCTGCCGGGGGAATTCCTTCCCGGAGAGGGGAGATCGTCGCCATCAACACAACCATCAAGCTGGACTTCATCGGCATCATCATCATCACCACTCTCAGCACCCTCATTACCATCTCCATATTGTTGTAACAATTGGGTTGAATCTTGCATAGTTCTTAGGGGAAACTTTCCCGGTGTTGATTACTCTTTGTAGTTGATGCTATTGAGTGGAACCATTGAATTTATTGTTTATGTTCAGATTGTTATACATCATTATTCCATCTCTGATCATGATCCATATGATGTCTTGTGAGTAGTTCGTTTTGTTCTTGAGGACATGGGAGAAGTCTTGTTGTTAGTAGTGGAGTTGTGTTGAGAAAGATTCAATAGTTTGATATTTAAGTTGTGGTGTACTTCTTCTAGTGGTGTCATGTGAACGTCGACTACATGACACTTCACCTATATGGGCCTAGGGGAATGCATTGTGTATTTGTCTACTAATCGTAGGGGTTGCCGGAGTGATAGAAACCTGAACCCCCGTTAGGAAACCATTGCACAAGGGACGTCAGGGTCTGAGAGTTTAAAGTTGTGGTTAGGTTCCTACCTTAATTACTTTCTTGTACTTACGAATGTTTGAAAGGGGTATAATCACAAGTATGTATTAGTCCTAGGAAGGTCGGTACATTAGCACAGGTTCACCCACACAACACTTAGCTGTAGGGGTTCGTAGCATGGAAAACAAAAATTTTCTATCGCATACAAACAAACAAGCCAAGATCTATCTACTAGATTGTAGCAACGAGTCGATGGAATAACTCACCCTCGAAGATTCCAAAGTGTTTAACGAGAGCAGATTCTCGTGGGTGATGTAGTCGTACTCTTTCCGATCTCAAGATCGCGTAGACGATCCTTCGGCTCCAAGCGTTCCAAGCGCTCCCTTGATCGGTCACACGTTCGATTGACGAAAGACCTTCCTCTCCTTGTTACAGCAGGTGGCGGAGGTTGTAGCACTCTCCTCGCGATTCGAAGACAACGGCGTGGTCTGGGAGGTAGAGGGAAATCCTGCAGGCTTCGCCAAGCGGTGCAGTATGGTGGAGCTTATGAGAGAGGCTATTAGTGGTCTAGTAATTAGACACACCAATTAGAGGGCTCTAAACCAATTAGAAGGCTCTAAACCGAATAGCTCTAAACCGGGGTCTAGATCTAGGGTTTAGTTTAGAGGATAGGAAACTTGTGTGTGTAGGAGGAGGCCCTGCCCTTGCTTTTATAGGTGGGAGGGTCGGCCAAGGGAGGAGTCCCTCCCAAGTCGGCCTTGGGAGGCGCCAAGGGGACTCTCCCCAAAGTCGGTCTCCACCTCCTCCTCTTCCCACTTCCCAAAATTGCGTTTGACTTTCAAACTAGCTTGACTTTTCAATTTAGGATTTAAATAAATCCTTTATTTGGGACAGCAAGAATACTTAGTACATGATGCAATCATTCCAATATGTAATGACACACTCATGTACCCTTCCCTTCCGGAGTGCGGACATTCCGGGACCTTCTAGAATGTTCCCGATGAAAACACGGAATCATTCCGCTACTTCAAACGGGACTTTCCTTATATGAATCTTATTCTCCGGACCATTCCGGATCTCTCGTGATATCCCGGATCCCATCCGAGACTCAACAACATTCGGTCTCTTTCTCATAATACCATAACTACTCAAACAACGTCAATCCTTAAGTGTGTCTCCCCTACGGTTCGTGAATTATGCGGACATGATCGAGACACTTCTAACAATAACCAATAGAGGAATCTGGAAATTCATATGGCTACATATTTCTACGACATTTTGCGATCGAATGAACCACTTACATACGATACCAATTTCCCTTTGTCTCACGATATGTTACTTATCCGAGGTTATGATCGGTATCTCTCGCATACCTAGTTCAACCTCCATCGATGAGTACTCTTTTCTCGTTCCCGTGATATGTGATCCCTTGTGACCCAGTCACATGCTTGCAAGCTAATTGGATGACATTTCACCGAGAGGGCCCAGAGAATATCTATCCGTCATGTGGATGGACAAATCCCACTCTTGATCCATGTGTTTCAACCAATACTTTCCGAACACTCAATGCCACCTTTATAGCCACCTGTTACGGTGTGGTGTTTGATGACATCAAAGCATCCATCCAAGAAAGGTGATATGCATGATCTCATGGTGAAGGAATTAGGTTACTATGTATCGAAAGCATATAGCAATTGAACTATTGAAATGACTTGATCTTTATGCTACGCTCTATAGGAGTATGTCCACCATATCATTCTCCTAACGATATGATCTTGTTGTTGATAACATCTCAATGTTCATGATAGAGAAACCACATCATCAATCAACCAACAAGCTAGTGAAGTATAGAGGCTATACTAGGGACTTCAAATTAAGTTTACAAATCACACAAGTATTAATGGTTTCCTTGTTAATACTATTATAGCATGAATGTAAACATTTATCATAAACACAAAGATATATAATAATAACTATATTTATTATTGCCTCTAGGGCATATCTCCAACAGTCTCCCACTTGCACTAGAGTCATCCAATCTAGATTACATGGTAATATACCAACACCCATGGCAGTTTGGTGTTGGTCATGTTTTGCCCTGGAGAGGTTTAGTCAACGGATCCGCCACATTCAGATCTGTGTGTACTTTGCAAATCTTTATATCCCCATCCTGGATATGTTCTCGAATAGCGTGGAAACGCAGCTTGATATGCTTGACTTCTTGTGTGACCTTGGTTCTGCGCATTGGCTATGGCGCCCATGTTATCACAAGAGATAGACATTGGGTCCAGCGCACTTGGAACCACACCCAGCTGTAATGAACTCTTTCATCCATATCGCTTCTTGTGAAGCCTCAAGCAGCCATGTATTCCGATTCAGTTGAAGATCTCGCCACAACGCTTTGCTTTTGCACTCCTCCAGCTAATCGCTGCACCATTCAAAATAAATACGTATCCAGATTGTGATTTAGAATCATCCGGATCGGTGTTCCAACTAGCATCGGTGTAACCATTAACAACGAGCTGTTCATCACCTCCATAAGAAAGAACCATATCCTTAGTTCTTCTCAAGTACTTAAGGATGTTTTTGATCATTCCAATGATCCACTCTGGATCACTTTGATATCTGCTAGTTAGACTAACAAAGATATGCGATGTCGGGTCTAGTACATAGCATGGCATACATTAGAGATCCTATGGCTGAGGCATAGGAGTCTTACTCATCCTTTCTCTATCTTACGCCGATGTCGGACTTTGAGTTTTACTCAAGGTCATATTAAAACATGGGCAAGAACCCTTTCTTGCTATCTTCCATTCCAAACCTCTTTAGAACTTTGTCCAAATATGTATTTTGCGACAATGATATTTGGCGTTTCGATCTATCTCTATAAATCTTTATGCCTAATATGTAAGCTGCTTCGCCAAGATCCTTCATTGAAAACTATTATTCAAATACTCTTTGACACTATTAAGAAGGTCTACATCATTCCCAATCAACAATATGTCATCCACATACAGTATTAAGAATGCTACAGCTCCCACTCACTTTCTTGTAAATACAAGCTTCTCCATAAGTTTGTATAAAACCAAAACTTTTGATTACCTTATCAAAACGTTGATTCCAACTTCGGGATGCTTGCTTCAATCCATAGATGGACCGTTGAAGCTTGCATACCTTGTTAGCATCTTTAGGATCGACAAAACCTTTGGGTTGCATCATATACAACTCTTCATCAATGTCTCCATTGAGGAATGCTGTTTTGACATCCATCTGCCATATCTCATAATCATAATATGCAGCGATTGCTAACATAATCCTCACAGACTTTAGCTTCGCTACCGGTGAGAAAGTCTCATCGTAGTCAACTCCTTGAATTTGTCGAAACCCTTTGCGACAAGTCGAGCTTTATAGATAACATTACCATCAAGATCATCGCTTTCTTCTTGAAAATCCATTTGTTCTCGACAGCCTTCCGCCACCCGGTAAGTCCACCAAAGTCCATACTTGGTTTTCGACATGGATCCAATCTCGGATTTCATGGCTTCTTGCCATTTATTGGAATCGGGCTCATCATCGCTTCCTCATATGTCTCGGGGTCATCGGTGTCCACCAACATGACATTCATAACGGAATCATACCAACTGGAGTGGTACGATTTCGTTGACCTCCGAGGCTCTGTAGTAACTTCAACCAAGTTTCATGATCACTATCATTAGCTTCCTCTCTTATTGGTGCAGCACCACAGAACTTCTTCGGTGCTGCGCTACTCGCAATTTCGAGAGAAGGTTCGACAACCTCGTCGAGTTCTACTTTCCTTCCAGTCACTTCTTTCGAGAGAAATTCTTCTAGAAAGGATCCATTCTTGGCAACGAAGATTTTTCCTTCGGATCTATGATAGAAGGTATACCCAATAGTTTCCTTCGGGTATCCTATGAAGACGCATTTTTCCGCTTTGGGTTCAAGCTTGTCCGCTGTAACTTCTTTACATAGGCTTCAGATCCCCAAACTTTAAGGAACGACAATTTAGGTTTCTTCCCAAACCATAATTCATACGGTGTCGTTTCAACGGATTTAGACGGTGCCCTATTTAAAGTGAATGCGGCTGTTTCTAATGCATAACCCCAAAATGATAGTGGTAAATCTGTAAGAGACATCATAGAACGAACCATATCTAAGAGAGTTCGATTACGCTCAGACACACCATTACGCTGTGGTGTTCCCGGCGGTGTCAATCTAAAGTATTCCACATTTCTTCAAATGCTCGCCAAACTCAGAATTTAGATATTCACCTCCACGATCAGAACGTAGAAATTTAATCTTCTTGTTACGTTGATTCTCTACCTCACTTTGAAACTCCTTAAACTTCTCGAAAGTTTCGGACTTATGTTTCATGAAATAGATATATCCATATCTACTCAAGTCATCCGTGAAGGTAAGAACATAACGATAACCATCTAGCGATGCTACACTCATTGGACCACACACATCGGTATGTATGATTTCCAAGAAGTGCGAGCTCGCTCCATCATACCGTAAAAATGGAGTCTTAGTCATTTTACCCATCAGACATGCCTCGCATCTTTCAAGTGATTCAAAATCAAGTGATTCTAGAAGTCCATCGGAATGGAGTTTCTTCATACGCTTCACTCCAATTTGACCAAGACTACAGATCCACATATAGGTCGAGTTATCGCTTGATTTCAAACGTTTAGCTTCAATGTTATTAATATGTGTATTTCTACTATCGAGATTCAATATGAATAGACCATCTATCAAAGGTGCATGTGCATGAAACATGTTACTCATATAAATCGAACAACCATTATTCTCGGATTTAAACAAGTAACCGTCTCGCAATAAACAAGATCCTGATATAATGTTCATGCTTAACGCAGGCACCAAATAACAATTATTTAAGTATAAAACTAATCACGATCGGAGATGAAGAGGGAGCGTCAATCAGCGATCACATCAACCTTTGATCCGCTTCCTACGCGCATCGTCACCTCGTTCTTCACTAGCTTCCGTTTATTCTGCAGCTCTGCTTCGAGTTACAAATATGAGCAACCAAACCAAGATCAAATACCCATGCACTACTACGAATACTAGTGAGATACACATCAATAACATGTATATCAGATATACCTTTCTTCTTGATGTTGCCGTTCTTCAAATCTGCCAAGTACCTTGGGCAATTCCGCTTCCAGTGACCTTCTCCCTTGCATTAATAGCATTCAGTTTCAGGCTTAGGTCCAGCCTTGGTCTTCTTCGTCGGCGTGGCAGCTTTCTTTCCACCCTTATTGTAGTGTCCCTTTGCTTAGACTTGCCTTTCTTGAATTTGGTGGTCTTATTGACCATCAACACTTGGTGCTCTTTCTTGATCTCCACTTCGCAGATTTTAACATAGCAAATAGTTCTCGCAACTCTTTGTTCATGTTCTCGCATGTTGTAGTTCATCACAAAGTTCTTGTAACTTGGTGGTAGTGATTGAGGATGCGGTAAACTCCCAAAGTATTAGGAATCACTATACCCAAACTTTGAAGTTTATTTTATGCGCCTGCACATCTTAAGCACATGCTCACCGAGAGCTACCCTCTTCCATCTTGCGCTTAAAGAACTTTTGAAGCTTCATAACTTTCAATTTCCGCATGAGTCTCAAAGATTAATTTGAGATCCTCGGCAATATCATATGGATCTGACTCTTCAAACCTTTTCTGAAGCTCCGATTCTAAACCATACAAGATAGCACACTGAACTATGGAGTACTGATTCTTCCGAGCGAGGTAAACATTCTTTACTTCATCGGTAGCATCACCGCAGTGGGTCACCTAGCGGTGCATCCAGCACATAGGTCAAATTACCACCTGTGAGGACAATCCTCAAATTATGGAACCAATCCAAGTTGCTTCCATTGTTTTTCAACTTTTCTTTCTCTAGGAACGCATTAAAATTGATGGTAGGGCTGCCATTGATCTACAACATATTAGCAATATATTAGACTAACTATATGACAAAATGAGTTCAAATTAATTAATGAAATTAAACTAGGTGAACTCCCACTCAAAACAACATCCCTCACATTGTTTTAGTGATCACACGAACCAAATCCACTACATCAACACCGATCATCACGAGAGTTGATATAGTTTTAATGGCGAACAATCATCATGTTCATCATATCTACTATATGATTTATGCTTTGCCTTTCGGCGATCCGTGTTCCTGAGGCCATGTCTGTACATGCTAGGCTCGCAAGATCAAACCTTAGCTACCGGATAAGCAAATCTGGCTTGCTTTCGTTGTATTCACCCGCGGAATCAAAGACACCCGATCATCACGTGGTGCTTCGAAGAAGCAATCTTTGGCAACTGTGCATACTAAGGTTGAACTCTTTAGAACTTGAAATTTATGTGTATGAGGGATCATCTTATAATGCTACCGTCCTACTAAGCAATACAAGATGCATAAAGGATTAACATCACATGCAATTCATAATATGTGATATGATATGGCCTTTCTCCTTTGTGCTTCCGATCTCCATCTTCAAGCACGAATATGATCTCCATCATCACCGGCATAGCATCAAGGTCAATGACGCTTCTTCATGGTTGTCGTCCACCATCTTCAACTATTACAACTATTTTGAATAGACACGCAGGTCTTAACAGAATTTAAAGACAACCATATGGCTCCTGCCGGTTGCCAACTTACAATAAGGAACATTGCATACATCAAATATAATCACAATCATGGCCATATCACATCATCAAGACACCCCTGCAAAACAAAGTTAGACGCCTCTACTTTCTTTGCATATTTTACGTGGTTTGGGGCTTTCAATAAGTGTCGTTCTAACTTACGAACAAGAACCACAACATTGATACTAGCATTGTTGATCACCCGTTGTAAATTGGATCTTTACTATGCTAGGAGAAACAGGCACCCGCCAAGCCACTTATGCAAAACGAGTTGCATGTCAAGCGTGGAGCAAGTCTCATGAACGATGTCATGTAAGGGTAGCCGCTTCATCCCAACATACCGCAAGATGCAAAGTACACGAAAAGCAATCTACAATAAAAGCATCAACGCCCACAATGACCATTGTGTTCTACTCGCAACAGATCTACATATAGACACGGCTCGATACCATCAGTAGGGGTTCGGAGCCTGGAAAACAAAAATTTTCTATCGCATACAAACAAACAAGCCAAGATCTATCTACTAGATTGTAGCAACGAGTCGATGGAATAACTCACCCTCGAAGATTCCAAAGTGTTTAACGAGAGCAGATTCTCGTGGGTGATGTAGTCGATTTCTTCCGATCTCAAGATCGCAGAGACGATCCTTCCGGGCAGCGTTCCTGCAGGCCCTGCAGTCGGTCACACGTTCGGTACTGACGAAGACCTTCCTCTCCCTTGTTCCAGCAGGCAGGAGGTTGTAGCACTCTCTCGCGATTCGGCAAAGACAACGGGCGTGGTACCGGAGGTAGAGGGGAAATCCGCAGGCTTCGGCTTAAGCCGGGTAGTATGGTGGAGCTTATGAGAGAGGCTATTAGTGGTCTAGTAATTAGACACACCAATTAGAGGGCTCTAAACCAATTAGAAGGCTCTAAACCTAGCTCTAAACCGGGTCTAGATCTAGGGTTTAGTTTAGAGGATAGGAAACTTGTGTGTGTAGGAGGGAGGCCCTGCCCTTGCTTTTATAGGTGGGAGGGCGGCGCCAAGGGAGGAGTCCCTCCCAAGTCGGCCTTGGGAGGCGCAGCCAAGGGGACTCCTCCCCAAAGTCGGTCTCCACCTCCTCCTCTTTTCCCACTTCCCAAAATTGTTTTGACTTTCAAACTAGCTGTTTGACTTTTCAATTTAGGATTTAAATAAATCCTTTATTTGGGACAGCAAGAATACTTAGTACATGATGCAATCATTCCAATATGTAATGACACACTCATGTACCCTTCCCTTCCGGAGTGCCGACATTCCGGGACCTTCTAGAATGTTCCGATGAAAACACGGAATCATTCCGCCACTCAAACGGGACTTTCCTTATATGAATCTTATTCTCCGGACCATTCCGGATCTCCTCGTGATATCCCGGATCCCATCCGAGACTCGAACAACATTCGGTCTCTTTCATAATACCATAACTACTCAAACAACGTCGAATCCTTAAGTGTGTCTCCCTACGGTTCGTGAATTATGCGACATGATCGAGACACTTCTCAACAATAACCAATAGAGGAATCTGGAAATTCATATGGCTCTACATATTTCTACGATTACTTTGCATCGAATGAACCACTTACATACGATACCAATTTCCCTTTGTCTCACGATATGTTACTTATCCGAGGTTATGATCGCTCGGTATCTCGCATACCTAGTTCAACCTCACATCGATGAGTACTCTTTTCTCGTTCCCGTGATATGTGATCCCTTGTGACCCAGTCACATGCTTGCAAGCTAATTGGATGACATTTCACCGAGAGGGCCCAGAGAATATCTATCCGTCATGTGGATGGACAAATCCCACTCTTGATCCATGTGTTTCAACCAATACTTTCCGAACACTCAATGCCACCTTTATAGCCACCCTGTTACGGTGTGGTGTTTGATGACATCAAAGCATCCATCCAGTAAAGGTGATATGCATGATCTCATGGTCGAAGGAATTAGGTTACTATGTATCAGAAAGCATATAGCAATTGAACTATTGAAATGACTTGATCTTTATGCTACGCTTGTCTATAGGAGTATGTCCACCATATCATTCTCCTAACAATATGATCTTGTTGTTGATAACATCTCAATGTTCATGATAGAGAAACCACATCATCAATCAACCAACAAGCTAGTGAAGTATAGAGGCTATACTAGGGACTTCAAATTAAGTTTACAAATCACACATGTATTAATGGTTTCCTTGTTAATACTATTATAGCATGAATGTAAACATTTATCATAAACACAAAGATATATAATAATAACTATATTTATTATTGCCTCTAGGGCATATCTCCAACATTAGCAAGCTAAAGAAGATTAATCAACTATATGAAGCGAAAGCACTTGACAGTCTTCCCATGTGTCCTCGAGAACGTTTGGTCATCTTAAGTAATACAACCGCCTTGTCCTTTGCTGCATAAAGGATTAGGCCACTTGCTGCATTTATTTCTATTGTCTTTTATTTACTCGTACTTTATTTACTTGCTTTATCAAAAACCCCTAAAAATCCATTTGCTCAGTATTTGCAGAGAATTCCTGATCCATACCACTAGCCAGCACCTTCTGCTCCTCGTTGGGTTCAACACTCTTACTTATCGAAAATACTGTGATACACCCATATACTTGTGGGTCATCATTGCCCCTTGTGTCCTTCCCTCTTAGGCCTTGTTCCCTCTGGCAACTTGGCCCAATAGGGAAGTTGCCTCATTAAATTTAATTTAAATATTAGTTTTTATTAATTACAATAATAAATATAAAGAGATTTCTATTTTCGTGCCCTCGGTTCGTTAGTTGTACTCAGTTTTCCCCAGCCCCTTAGTTTTTCGTAACTTTTCCCCTCCCTCTATTCTGAAACCATCATAGGCGCTCGGACGAGGGATGCTGTCAGGTCAAAGGTTTGACCATTACATGCTAACCGGTGGGACCGTGTTGGGGCGGGTTGTGCGTTGAGCGTTACGTTATATCGCCTCGACCATTACATGCTGATAGGTGGGGCCAGGATACACAGCAGACCAGCCATACATCTCTCACTGATTATGGGGGACGTGGCGTGGGACCATGTGGGTTGTGTTTGGTGGTTACGTGCGCCCTGTCGTCTAAATTATAAGTTTTCTTTTTTGTTATTTTTATGATTGGCCTTTTTAAGAGCGCCTTTTCCCCTCTCTCTCTCTCCCTAACGGTTGTGTTTTTTCCCAAAAAGGTAGTGAATCTAGAGAAGCTTCTCTCTTTATTCATTATTCCTTTTGGCCCTCGTTTTTCCCTAATCTGGTAGTAAATCTAGAGCAGCAAACCAGCACTATAAATAAATTCAGTAAACAGAGCAGATGTAGATAAAGCAGCTAATATAGGTTACATAGTATGGTACTTAATGAGGTTCGACAATTAGGCTGCTCCGTAGCAACAACGGACAAGTTCAACACAGACAAAACAAAAGAAGCTGCTTTACAGCAGCAACAGCCTAAGATCAGTGGTCCCTCATGGCCTCCGCCTCCTCCCTCTGGCGCCTCCTCCACTTCTTGCTGCCCAGTACATTGACATTGGGTGCCTTAGGCTTGATCGGGGGCATGCGACCCGCCTTGATAGCCACCTTTTGGAGGTTGCGGAGGTGAAGGCCGAGCATCTGGTGCTTGGCTCTAAAGCCGTGGACGTTCACGGACTCACCGCAGGTCCTCACGTCCTCGGCATGCTTCACGAGGGAGTTGAAGTCCGTGGCGTGGAGCCTCCTGGTGGTGCAGAAGGGGCACCTGTAGATGTCGCCGGCGAAAAAGTTGTTGTACTGGCCGGACTTTAGCCTCCTCAGCACATGATGAGTCTTGGTGTCCTTGGACTCGTCGTCGCTACAGACGTCGCTGTTATCCTCCTGTTGGAAAAAAAAGTAGAGTGCAATAAGGACATGATTGAGATAATTTGATTATCGGGATTGATTATTTGCATAAATTACCCGATTGAGATCCCCTGATTGTTCTCCAAATCTCAAACCAAATCGAATACTGATCCCAACTACGAACATGGGGTTCAAATACGAACAGGGGGATTCATCGAAATACGAGATCTAACACAAGAGGATTAGCTACTATAAAAATACGAACAATCGAACCCTAATAACATACGATCTAGCATCCAACAATGGGAACGGGAGAAGAACAAGGCAAGGGGAGAAACCCCTAGTTACCTCTGACCATGAGTCAGTGATGCTGGTGTCGTAGGGGTTCTCCGACCTTATGTAATCATCCTCCTCGTAGGGGTCCCAGCCGAGCGGGATCTTCTTGAGAAAGGCAGGGGCCTCCTCGCCGGCAGCTATGGTGGATGCGGGGACGGGGACGATGGCTGACTTTGATGCCTGGACACGTTGCAAACGTATCCATAATTTTTGATGTTCCATGCTTGGTTTTATCTACTTTCTTATGTTTTGTCCACACTTTGGAGTATTTTCTATACACTTTCTTGGACTAACCTATTAACAAGAGCCATAGTGTCAGCTGCCTGTTTTTTGCTGTTTTTGGTTCCAGGAAAGTCAGAAAATGAATATTCTCGGAATTGGACGGGACAAAAGCCAAAGTCAGTTTTTCACCGAGGGACACACGGAGCCAGAATACGAGACGGAGAGGGGTCAAAGGCCAGCCACACCACCTGGCCGTGTAGCCAGGACTGGCCCGCGCCAGGGGTGGTGTGGCCAGCCCAAGCACCCACTTGGCCTCTCCTTTCGCCTATAAGATGCCTCCGATACAGAAAACCCAAGTACCCAAGCAAAATTCCATGAAAGATTCTGTAGCCGCTGTCATCTCCATCCCTAGATCGGGAGGGATCTGAAGCTCTTCCCGGCACCCTGCCGGAGGGGAAAATTCACCCTGGAGGCCTTCTTCATCATCATGCAAGCCTCCGGTGTGATGCGTGAGTAGTTCATCTCTGGACTATGGGTCCATGTAGTAGCTAGATGGCTAGTTCTCCTCCTTTGTGCTATCATGTTTAGATCTTGTGAGCTCCGTTAATGATCAAGATCATCTATTTGTAATTTCTACATGTTCTGTTTGCGGGGATCCGATGGATATTGAAATGCTATTTCAGATTGATTATTGATTCTATCATGTCTTTGTTATTTGTGATCTTGCATGCTTTCCATTGTTAGTAGCTATCTTGGCCAAGTAGATGCTAGCAACTCCAAGAGTTAGTATTTATGCTCGATAGTGGGTTCATGCCTCTAGTAATCTGGAGAAGTGACAGAAATCTCTAAGGTACTAGATGTGTTGTTCCTACTAGGGAGAAAACAACAATCCTTTGTTCATAGAATAATCATATTGTTTACTTTACACGTAATGCGTAATGCAATTATCTATTGCTTGCAACTTAATACTGGAGGGGGTTCGGATGATAACCTGAAGGTGGATTATTAGTCATAGATGCAGTTGGATTACGGTCTATGTATAATGTTGTAATGCCCAATCGAATCTCAAAGGAGTCAAGATGAGTAGTATATGCATGATTGCTTTCTCGATGTTTGTCAATTGTCCCAATGTAATATGTTCACCCAACATGGTATCTATCTTAAGGAGAGCCACCACTAGGGAACTATGGACCCTGGTCCTTTCTTTTACCATCAATCTACAATTGTTTACTTCTTTCTGTTTACTTTCTACAAACTATTACTTTCTTCCACACAATACGTTTAATCCTTTGTTTTCAGCAAAACCTGTGAGATTGACAACCTCACTGTAAGTTGGGGGCAAAGTTCTGTGGTTGTGTTGTGCAGGTTTCCATGTTGCTGCTGGCGCCGGTAGTGCGCCCTGCCAAAGTCCAGCTAGCAACACCTTGGAGTTGTTTCCTTGCTCCTACTGGATTGATAACCTTGGTTTCAAAACTGGGGGAAACTTACTGCTGTGCTCATCTTACCTTCCTCTTGGGGTTCCCCAACGAGATCGTTAATACACGAGTCAGCAAATACTTTTCTGGCACCATTGACAGGGAGTCAAGGACATCTTCACAAGGGGAGTCCCTCATAACCAATCTCTTTACTTTGTTATTTTCGTTTTGCTTAGTTTATTTCTGCTTTGTTTGCTTGTTTCTTTATAAAAAATACACACAAAAATTAGTTGCTGTCTTAAAGTTGCCATTATGTCTATCTTTTCTCCGATCACCATGTCACCTGAGGAAATGATTTTGGCTTTTAAACAAGGAATTAAAGAGAGTTTCAAAGAATCTTGGTCTAGAATCTCTGATCTACATGAAAAAAACTAAACCTAAAATGACTCAAAGCTTGTTCCTTAGCAGTTTTTACCTTGGAATTGCTCTTTGCTATAGATATGCTTTGGATGATATAGTGGGAGGAGATTTCCTCCAACGCAATGAGGATGATGTTGTTAATGCTATAAAGAAGTTGGTCTTTACTTACAACTTTCCTAGCAAATCTGATTCTTCCTTCATAAACATATTTGCTAGATTGAATACTCTTGAGACCAGCAATGCTAGTTTGAAAGATTGCTATAATACACTTAGAGAGCATCATGACTATGTTCCAATAAATTTTGAACCCTCAAAATGGCTTCCCACAGTAAAGATTGCTATAAATAATGAAATTTTTCATGCTTGTTGTGCTATCATGTGTGAATTTTGTCTTATGCCTAAAGATATCTATGAATATTTGAATCTTTGGGGACTTTCTGAAGGAGGAGAAGAAATATTTCTTGCTAATAATGCCACAATATCACCAATTGGAATAGCGGAAGGAGTGTTTACAAAGATCCTAGGGAAAATGGTTTCTACTGATTATCTTGTTATTGAATGTGTAGGGAAATGACAAATTACACTTGGAAGATCCCTATTGAAACTACTTGGAGCAATAATAGATGTGGAAAAGGGAACCATGAACTTTGTTTCTCCACCAAACAATCATATGTTCCCCAAGGTTAAGAACAAAAGTAAGAGAGGTAAGGGCAAGAAATTTGGTCTTAATGCTTCTTCATTTGAGAACACTTGATTCTTTTTCTTGCTTCTTATGCCTAACTTAAAGGCGTTAAAGAAATGTACTTATTGGAGATAACCCAAAGTTGTAGATAAGTCTTGGAAGTTATTGCTTCAGTAATAACCGCTCCTTATCCTTTTTATTTGCTTTTTGTGCCAAGAGTAACCTCTAATGAGAGAGAAGTAATGATTGGGAAAGTTGCTGTCCCGAAACAGATTTCTTTCCTTCACCGTAAAAATTCGTGTAAAATCTCTGTATGTTGTTTAGAGGCATGAATTTTGGTGCTTCTGACCCAGGTTGTTATCTTACTTTTGTTAGTTCAACACTTTTTGATTTGAGCAACAGAAGGTCTTCGAAAAAATTGGTTTTTACCTGCTAGTCTGTTTTGACAGATTTCTGGCATTATTTGCATTTGCTTCTTGTTGGTTCCTTTTTGAGTTCTTTTGGGGAAATGAGATTTTTTAGGGAAGTGATACAGTAGTTTGTGTTTTAATGGAAGTTTTATTGGTGTTGGAACTGAACCTAAATACTTATTATCTTGAGTGCACTAATGTTGCTAATAAAGATTGTGTGAAGTTTTGTATGAAGGCAAAATTTCAGGTGTATAGAAGGAATGAGTAATGAGATGAAGGATGGACTAAAGCTCAAGCTTGCGGATGCCACACATGCCACCCCAAGAAATATCCAAGAAGTACAAGCGTCAAAGCTTGGGGATGCCCAAGGCATCCCCTTCTTCATCAATAAAAATCCCAGGTTTCTTCCAAACACTTCATTTTTATTGTTTCATGCACAGTTGTGTTGTTCTTGGAGCGTCTTCTTTTTCGTTTTCGTTTTGGTTTTTCGTTTGCTTGGTTTTCTTAGTTTGTTGAATAAATTGGTTGGACCCCCTCTTTCATACATTGGTTTTCAAATAGTTTGGTTTGGATTGGAAAAGAGTAGGAAAGTTCATGCTTAAGTGGTAAAGAGAGCTTGTTTTTGACTATGGCCTATGCTTTGTCATGCCATGCTTGATATTGTTTTGGATTTATGCTTAGTATTATTTTCTATAGCATGACATGTTATAAACAATTGAGATTTCTTAATGTGCCTTGGAAGAATCATGCATTTTTTTAGCATATCAAAGCATAGTATTATGGTATTCTCCTTTGATGCTTTATTTGGGTTGACTTGGCACATGCTCACACCATGTTATGACTATCCCAAGTCACCATAAGCCTTTATGATCCTTTAGTTTTCAACTTGTAGTATCACTTTATGCTTTGATTAATGATGTTTTGTCGCTCTGCATGATTGTGGCCATTATTGCTCTCTTAGTTGGTCGCTCCCAGTCTTTTGCTAGCCTCCATAACTAAGTATGAGTTCCACTCATGCATCCAATTCCTAAAACCAAGTTATTCCAAAGAGTCCACCATACCTACCTATTAACATATGCTATTCCAAGTATACTCATGTTTTAATCTACCTTCCGAATTAAACTTGTTGTGTGAAAATTAGTGATTAAAGCTCTCACGAACTTGATGGCACACTTTACTTTCTTGCACTTAATAAACTTGCACCATTGCGTCCATCTTTGTTGCGTATATGCTTGTGCTTTATAAGTTGAAGTTAGCAGAACCATGTATCATGGGGAACGCTTTCAGCATTGTACTTGTACTTTGTACCCCGTTGATATCATGTTCTTTTGCTTATGGATCCCGGCGGTGTGAAATAAAGGGGAACTTGTAAGATCATGGAGTTTGTATTTGTGTTAGAGAAACGCCTAGGCCGCTAGCCTAAGCCATGCCTAATCATGGTGGAAACTTGCATCATAACCATAATGAGCACTCTATGAAGCATCCTCAATAAAAACCTATGCAAATAGCAAATAAAAAGATCGTTGAGATGCTCATTGTCTGCTTGCCTTGTCATTTTGATTATGGGATAGCTCCTGTATCATGTGCAAGGGGTACCCCGTTGGCGGTTCTCTATGATACATATGTACTTACAATGACAAGAGCTTACTTGTGACTGAAGTTGAGTAGCATGAGGTTCGGTCTTCATAAGTAAGGGGAATGAGATTTCAGCTTATAACTTGTCAAACATATCCTCTTAGTTGTGTCACTTTAACCTTAATCACCTAAAGATGCTTATAATAGGGGCAATGAGAGCTGAAAGCTAATAAGTACCATAATTTTCAGAAGCTCTTTATGAAACTTGAATCCCTACTTCCTTCTATGAAGGCCTTTCTTTTACTTTTATGTTGAGTCTCCACCTTCTATCTTTATGCACCTACTTTGAGAGCATAGTGGCCATTCTTAGTTCTATGTGCATTGTCCCAAGACTTGTTGATTGATGCATAGCTTTGATATTGCTTGTTTTATACTATTTGTATCTAGTCACTCTTATGAACTTTGAAGGTGTCCTATGCATTTATATTTGCTACTCTATGAGGGACAAGCTGAATGCTTCTATGCTATGTTTTCTTTATGTGAAACAAACAAACATCTTGCAAAGCATTGTTATTCATGAATCTTTTGTTTGTGCCTTTTCATGTTGTAGCATAGTTGCTTTGTCTTATTGTTAGAACTTTGTATTTCATGTTATGATTGAAGTACTATGATCCCAGCTATCATTGTTTTACAAATACTTTGATCAAGTTTATGATGGTGCATGTCACCTCAAAAATTATCCTTTCTTTTTATCACTTACCTACTCGAGGACGAGCAGGAGTTAAGCTTGGGGATGTTGATACGTTGCAAACGTATGCATAATTTTTGATGTTCCATGCTTGGTTTTATCTACTTTCTTATGTTTTGTCCACACTTTGGAGTACTTTCTATACACTTTCTTGGACTAACCTATTAACAAGAGCCATAGTGCCAGCTGCCTATTTTCTGCTGTTTTTGGTTCCAGGAAAGTCAGAAAATGAATATTCTCGGAATTGGACGGGACAAAAGCCAAAGTCAGTTTTTCACCGAGGGACACACGGAGCCAGAATATGAGACGGAGAGGGGCCAGAGGGCGGCCACACCACCTGGCCGCGCGTCCAGGCCTGGCCTGCGCCAGGGGGTGGTGTGGCCAGCCCAGGCACCTCCTCGGCCTCTCCTTTTGCCTATAAGATACCTCCAATACAGAAAGCCTAAGTACCCGATCAAAATTCCACGAAAGAGTCTGTAGCCGCCGTCATCTCCATCCCTAGATGGGGAAGGATCTGAAGCTCTTCCCGGCACCTTGCCGGAGGGGAGAATTCACCCTAGAGACCTACTTCATCATCATGCAAGCCTCCGGTGTGATGCGTGAGTAGTTCATCTCTGGACTCTGGGTCCATGTAGTAGCTAGATGGCTGGTTCTCCTCCTTTGTGCTATCATGTTTATATCTTGTGAGCTCCATTCATGATCAAGATCATCTATTTGTAATTTCTACATGTTGTGTTTGCGGGGATCCGATGGATATTGAGATGCTATTTCATATTGATTATTGATTCTATCATGTCTTTGTTATTTGTGATCTTGCATGCTTTCCATTGTTAGTAGCTATTTTGGCCAAGTAGATGCTCGCAACTCCAAGAGTTACTATTTATGCTCGATAGTGGGTTCATGCCTCTAGTAATCTGGGGAAGTGACAGAAATCTCTAAGGTACTAGATGTGCTGTTGCTACTAGGGAGAAAACAACAATCCTTTGTTCATAGAACAATCGTATTGTTTACTTTACACGCAATGCGTAATGCAATTATCTGTTGCTTGCAACTTAATACTGGAGGGGGTTCGGTTGATAACTTGAAGGTGGATTATTAGTCATAGATGCAGTTGGATTATGGTCTATGTATAATGGTGTAATGCCCAATCGAATCTCAAAGGAGTCAAGATGAGTAGTATATGCATGATTGCTTTCTCGATGTTTGTCAATTGCCCCGCTGTAATTTGTTCACGCAACATGTTATCTATCTTAAGGAGAGCCACCACTAGTGAACTATGGACCCCGGTCCTTTCTTATATCATCAATCTACAATTGTTTACTGCTTTCTATTTTCTTTCTGCAAACTATTACTTTCTTCCATACAATACGTTTAATCCTTTGTTTTCAGCAAAACGGGTGAGATTGACAACCTCACTGTAAGTTGGGGGCAAAGTTCCGTGGTTGTGTTGTGCAGGTTTCCATGTTGCTGCTGGCGCTAGTAGTGCGCCATGCCAAAGTCCAGCTAGCAACACCTTGGAGGTGTTTCATTGCTCCTACTGGATTGATAACCTTGGTTTCATAACTGAGGTAAACTTACTGCTGTGCTCATCTTACCATCCTCTTGGGGTTCCCCAACGAGCTCGTAATACACGAGTCAACAACGGGGGCCTGTACAGGGACGGCGGTTGCCTTCGATGCCTGGACGGGGGCCTATACGGGGACGGGGGCCTCATCGCCGGTGGCATTGTAGGCGCTGATGGCCACCACGCCGTTCTTCTCCATGGCCGGTGTGTTGGGTTTCGTAGCATGGAAAACAAAAAATTTCTACCGCGTACAAACAAACAAGCCAAGATCTATCTACTAGATTGTAGCAACGAGTCGATGGAATAACTCACCCTCGAAGATTCCAAAGTGTTTAACGAGAGCAGATTCTCGTGGGTGATGTAGTCGTACTCTTTCCGATCTCAAGATCGCGTAGACGATCCTTCCGCGCTGCGTTCGGCAGCGCTCCTGATCGGTCACACGTTGATTTCGACGAAGACCTTCCTCTCCCTTGTTCCAAAGAAAATGGAGGTTGTAGCACTTTCTCGCGATTCCGCAAGACAACGGCGTGGTACCGGAAGTAGAGGGGAGATCTCGCAGGGCTTCGCCTTAAGCCGGAGCGAGTATGGTGGAGTATGAGAGAGCTTTGGTGATCTAGGGTTTAGACACACCAATTAGAAGGCTCTAAACCGGAGGCTAGGGAAATTAGAAGCTCTAACTTGACGGCTTGGGAGAAATCCCTAGGCTGTGGCTAGGGTTTAGGTTTAGAGGAGAGGGACTTGTGTGCTAGGAGGGGCAGCCCTGCCCCTCCCTTTTATAGGTGGGAGGCGCGGCCAAGGGGAGGGGAGTCCCTCCCCAACTCGGCTTGGAGGTGGGCCGGCGGTTGGAGGAGGGAATCCCTCCCCAACTAGGTTTCCCACTCCTCCTCCTCTTTCCAAAACTTGTCGTTTGACTTTCAAACTAGTCGTTTGACTTTCAAACTAGCCGTTTGACTTTTCAATTTAGGATTTAAATAAACCCTTTATTTTGGACAGCAAAGACACCTAGTACATGATGCAATCATTCCAACTTACAATGACACATTCATGTACCCTTCCCCCCCTAGAGTGCCGGACATTCCGGAACCTTCTAGAATGTTCCCGATGAAAACACCGGAACCATTCCCCAACTCCGAAACGGGACTTTCCTTATATGAATCTTATTCTCCGGACCATTCCGGATCTCCTCGTGATATCCCGAATCCCATCCGAGACTCCGAACAACATTCGGTCTCTTTCTCATCATTCCATAACTACTCAAACAACGTCGAATCCTTAAGTGTGTCTCCCTACGGTTCGTGAATTATGCGGACATGATCGAGACACTTCTCCGATCAATAACCAATAGAGGAATCTGGAAATTCATATGGCTCCTACATATTTCTATGATTACTTTGCGATCGAATGAACCACTTACATACTATATCAATTTCCCTTTGTCTCACGATAGTTTACTTATCCGAGGTTATGATCGTCGGTATCTCTGCATACCTAGTTCAACCTCGTTACCGATAAGTACTCTTTTCTCGTTCCCGTGATATGTGATCCCTTGTGAGCCAGTCACATGCTTGCAAGCTAATTGGATGACATTTCACCGAGAGGGCCCAGAGTATATCTATCCGTCATATGGATGGACAAATCCCACTCTTGATCCATGTGTTTCAACCAATACTTTACGAACACTCAATGCCACCTTTATAGCCACCCAGTTACGGTGTGGTGTTTGATGACATCAAAGCATCCATCCGGTAAAGGCGATATGCATGATCTCATGGTCGAAGGAATCAGATAACTATGTATCAGAAAGCATATAGCAATTGAACTATTAAAATGACTTGATCTTTATGCTACGCTTATCTATAGGAGTATGTCCACCATATCATTCTCCTAACGATATGATCTTGTTGTTAACAACATCTCAATGTTCATGATATGGAAACCACAATCATCTATTAACCAACAAGCTAGTATTATATAGAGGCTTTACTAGGGACTTCAAATTAAGTTTACAAATCACACAAGTATTAATGTTTCCTTGTTAATACTATTATAGCATGAATGTAAACATTTATCATAAACACAAAGATATAATAATAACTACATTTATTATTGCCTCTAGGGCATATCTCCAACAGTCTCCCACTTGCACTAGAGTCATCTATTCTAGTTTACATGGTAATATACCGAACACCCATGGCAGTTTGGTGCTGGTCATGTTTTGCCCTCGGGAGAGGTTTAGTCAATGGATCCGCCACATTCAGATATGTGTGTACTTTGCAAATCTTTATATCCCCATCTTGGATATGTTCTCGAATAGCGTGAAAACGTAGCTTGATGTGCTTTAGCTTCTTGTGTGACCTTGGTTCTTGCGCATTGGCTATGGCGCCCATGTTATCACAGTAGATAGACATTGGGGCCAGCGCACTAGGAACCACACCCAGCTCTGTAATGAACTCTTTCATCCATATTGCTTCTTGTGAAGCCTCCGAAGCAGCCATGTATTCCGATTCAGTTGAAGATCTCGCCACAACGCTTTGCTTTGCACTCCTCCAGCTAACTGCTGCACCATTCAAAATAAATATGTATCCAGATTGTGATTTAGAATCATCCGGATCAGTGTTCCAACTAGCATCGGTGTAACCATTAACAACGAGCTGTTCATCACCTCCATAAGAAAGAACCATATCCTTAGTTCTTATCAAGTACTTAAGGATGTTTTGATCATGTCCAATGATCCACTCCTGGATCACTTTGATATCTGCTAGTCAAACTAACAGCATATGCAATGTCAGGTCTAGTACATAGCATGGCATACATTAGAGATCCTATGGCTGAGGCATAGGGAGTCTTACTCATCCTTTCTCTATTTTCTGCCGATGTCGGACTTTGAGTTTTACTCAAGGTCGTATTGGGCAACATGGGCAAGAACCCTTTCTTGCTATCTTCCATTCCAAACCTCTTTAGAACTTTGTCCAAATATGTACTCTGTGACAATGATATTTGGCGTTTCGATCTATCTCTATAAATCTTTATGCCTAATATGTAAGCTGCTTCGCCAAGATCCTTCATTGAAAAACTATTATTCAAATATTCCTTGACACTATTAAGAAGGTCTACATCATTCCCAATCAACAATATGTCATCCACATATAGTATTAAGAATGCTATAGAGCTCCCACTCACTTTCTTGTAAATACAAGCTTCTCCATAAGTTTGTATAAAACCAAAACTTTTGATTACCTTATCAAAACGTTGATTCCAACTTCGGGATGCTTGCTTCAATCCATAGATGGACCGTTGAAGTTTGCATACCTTGTTAGCATCTTTAGGATCGACAAAACCTTTGGGTTGCATCATATACAACTCTTCATCAATGTCACCATTGAGGAATGCTGTTTTGACATCCATCTGCCATATCTCATAATCATAATATGCAGCGATTGCTAACATAATCCTCACAGACTTTAGCTTCGCTACTGGTGAGAAAGTCTCATCTTATTCAACTCCTTGAATTTGTCGAAACCCTTTTGCGACAAGTCGAGCTTTATAGATAGTAACATTACCATCAGCATCTGTTTTCTTCTTGAAAATCCATTTGTTCTCGACAGCCTTCTGGCCATCCGGTAAGTCCACCAAAGTCCATACTTGGGTTTCGTACATGGATCCAATCTTGGATTTCATGGCTTCTTGCCATTTGTTGGAATCTGGGCTCATCATTGCTTCCTCATATGTCTCAGGGTCATCGGTGTTGTCCACCAACATGACACTCATAACGGGATCATACCAATCTGGGGTGGTACGAGTTCTCGTTGACCTGCGAGGCTCTGTAGCAACTTCGACCGAAGTTTCATGATCATCATCATTAGCTTCCTCTCTAATTTGTGCACCACAGAACTTCTTCCGGCTGCGCTACTCGCAATTTTGAGAGAAGGTTCGACAACCTCGTCGAGTTCTACTTTCCTTCCAGTCACTTCTTTCGAGAGAAATTCCTTCTCTAGAAAGGATCCATTCTTGGCAACGAAGATTTTGCCTTCGGATCTATGATAGAAGGTATACCCAATAGTTTCCTTTGGATATCCTATGAAGACGCATTTTTCCGCTTTGGGTTCAAGCTTGTCCGGCTGTAACTTCTTTACATAGGCTTCGCATCCCCAAACTTTAAGGAACGACAATTTAGGTTTCTTCCCAAACCATAATTCATACGGTATCGTTTCAACGGATTTAGACGGTGCCCTATTTAAAGTGAATGCGGCTGTTTCTAATGCATAACCCCAAAATGATAGCGGTAAATCTGTAAGTGACATCATAGAACGAACCATATCTAAGAGAGTTCGATTACGACGTTCAGACACACCATTACGCTGTGGTGTTTCCGGCGGTGACAATTGTGAAAGTATTCCGCATTTCTTCAAATGCTCGCCAAACTCGTAACTTAGATATTCACCTCCACGATCAGAACGTAGAAATTTAATCTTCTTGTTACGTTGATTCTCTACCTCACTTTGAAATTCCTTAAACTTCTCGAAAGTTTCGGACTTATATTTCATGAAATAGATATACCCATATCTACTCAAGTCATCCGTGAAGGTAAGAACATAACGATAACCACCACGCGATGCTACACTCATTGGTCCACACACATCAGTATGTATGATTTTCAATAAGTCCGTAGCTCGCTCCATCATACCAGAAAATGGAGTCTTAATCATTTTTCCCATCAGACATGCTTCGCATCTTTCAAGTGATTCAAAATCAAGTGATTCAAGAAGTCCATCGGAATGGAGTTTCTTCATACGCTTCACTCCAATGTGACCAAGACGACAGTGCCACATATAGGTCGAGTTATCGCTCGATTTCAAACGTTTAGCCTCAATGTTATTAATATGTGTATTTCCACTATCGAGATTCAACAAGAATAGACCATCTTTCAAAGGTGCATGTGCATAAAACATATTACTCATATAAATCGAACAACCATTATTCTCGGATTTAAACAAGTAACCGTCTCGCAATAAACAAGATCCCGATATAATGTTCATGCTCAACGCAGACACCAAATAACAATTATTTAAGTATAAACCTAATCCCGATGGTAGATGAAGGGGTAGCGTGCCGACCGCGATCACATCAACCTTTGATCCGTTTCCTACGCGCATCGTCACCTCGTTCTTCACTAGCTTCCGTTTATTCTGCAGCTCTTGTTTCGAGTTACAAATAAGAGCAACCGAACCAGTATCAAATACCCAGGCACTACTACGAATACTAGTGAGATACACATCAATAACATGTATATCAGATATACCTTTCTTCTTGATGTTGCCGTTCTTCAAATCCGCCAAGTACTTTGGGCAATTCCGCTCAAATGACCTTCTCCCTTGCAGTAAAAGCACTCAGTATCAGGCTTGGGTCCAGCCTTGGTCTTCTTCGTTGGCGTGGTAACTTTCTTACCACCCTTCTTGAAGTGTCCCTTCTGCTTAGACTTGCCTTTCTTGAATTTGGTGGTCTTATTGACCAACAACACTTGGTGCTCTTTCTTGATCTCCACTTCTGCAGACTTTAACATAGCAAACAGTTAAGCAACGCTTGTTCATGTTCTGCATGTTGTAGTTCATCACAAAGTTCTTGTAACTTGGTGGTAGTGATTGGAGGACACGGTAAATCCCCAAAGCATTAGGAATCACTATACCCAAGCTTTGAAGTTTGTTTGCGTGCCTAGACATCTTAAGCACATGCTCACTGACGGAGCTGCCCTCTTCCATCTTGCAGTTAAAGAACTTTTCAGAAGCCTCATAACTCTCAATCGCCGCGTGAGTCTCAAAGATCAATTTGAGATCACGGACAATATCATGTGGGTCTGAATTCTCAAACCTTTTCTGAAGCTCCGATTCTAAACCATACAAGATAGCACACTGAACTATGGAGTACTGATTCTTCCGAGCAAGGTAAACATTCTTTACTTCATCGGTAGCATCAGCTGCAGGTGGGTCACCCAGCGGTGCATCCAGCACATAGGTCAAATTACCAGCTGTGAGGACAATCCTCAAATTGCGGAACCAATCCGCGAATTTTGCTTCCATTGTTTTTCAACTTTTCTTTCTCTAGGAACGCATTAAAATTGATGGTAGGGGCTGCCATTGATCTACAACATATTTGCAATAGTTTAGACTAAGTTTATGACAAATTGAGTTAAAATTAATAATAAAGTTTAATCTAGGTGAACTCCCACTCAAAACAACATCCCTCACATTGTTTTAGTGATCACACGAACCAAATCCACCATATCAAAACCGATCATCACGAGAGTTGATATAGTTTCAATGGCGAACAATCGACATGTTCATCATATCTACTATATGATTCATGCTTTACCTTTCGGCGATCCGTGTTCCTGAGACCATGTCTGTACATGTTAGGCTCATCAAGATCAAACCTTAGCTTCCGCATAAGCAAATCTGGCTTGCTTACGTTGTATACACTTGCGGAATCTAACACACCCGATCATCACGTGGTGCTTCGAAACAACAAGCTTTAGCAACGGTGCATACTAAGGGTGAACATTTTAGAACTTGAAATTTATGTGCATGAGGGATCATCTTATAATGCTACCGTCGTCTACTAAGCAATACAAGATGCATAAAGGATTAACATCACATGCAATTCATAATATGTGATATGATATGGCCTTTCTTCTTTGTGCTTCCGATCTCCATCTTCAAGCACGAACATGATCTCCATCATCACTAGCATAGCATCAAGGTCAATGATGCTTCTTCATGGTTGTCGTCCACCAGCTTCAACTATTACAACTACTTTGAATAGACACGCGGGTCTTAACAGAAATTAAAGACAACCATATGGCTTCGCCGTTGCCAACTTACAATAAGGAACATTGCATACATCAAATATAATCACAATCATGGCCATATCACATCACTGCACACCCCTGCAAAACAAAGTTAGACGCCTCTACTTTCTTTGCATATTTTACGTGGTTTGGGGCTGTTAATAAGTGTCGTTCTAACTTACGAACAAGAACCACAACATTGATACTAGTATTGTAAATCACCCGTTGTAAATTGGATCTCCACTATGCTGGGAGAAACAGGCACCCGCAAAGCCACTTATGCAATACAAGTTGCATGTCAAGCGTGGAGCAAGTCTCATGAACGATGTCATGTAAGGTTAGCCCGGGCCGCTTCATCCCAACATCCCGCAAGATGCAAAGTACACAAGAAGCAATCGACAATAAAAGCATCAACGCCCACAATGACCATTGTGTTCTACTCGTGCAACAGATCTACATATAGACACGGCTCTGATACCACTGTTGGGTTTCGTAGCATGGAAAACAAAAAATTCTACCGCATACAAACAAACAAGCCAAGATCTATCTACTAGATTGTAGCAACGAGTCGATGGAATAACTCACCCTCGAAGATTCCAAAGTGTTTAACGAGAGCAGATTCTCGTGGGTGATGTAGTCGTACTCTTTCCGATCTCAAGATCGCGTAGACGATCCTTCCGGCTATGCTCCGCAGCGCCCCGCAATCGGTCACACGTCGGTACTCGACGAAGACCTTCCTCTCCCTTGTTCCAGCCAGCGGAGGTTGTAGCACTCTCCGCGATTCCGCAAAGACAACGGCGTGGTACCGGAAGTAGAGGGGAGATCTCGCAGGGCTTCGCCTTAAGCCGGAGCGAGTATGGTGGAGTATGAGAGAGCTTTGGTGATCTAGGGTTTAGACACACCAATTAGAAGGCTCTAAACCGGAGGCTAGGGAAATTAGAAGCTCTAACTTGATGGCTTGGGAGAAATCCCTAGGCTGTGGCTAGGGTTTAGGTTTAGAGGAGAGGGACTTGTGTGCTAGGAGGGGCAGCCCGGCCCCTCCCTTTTCTAGGTGGGAGGCGCCAAGGAGGGGAGTCCCTCCCAACTCGGCTTGGAGGTGGGCGGTTGGAGGAGGAATCCCTCCCCAACTAGGTTTCCCACTCCTCCTCCTCTTTCCAAAACTTGCCGTTTGACTTTCAAACTAGCCGTTTGACTTTTCAATTTAGGATTTAAATAAACCCTTTATTTTGGACAGCAAAGACACCTAGTACATGATGCAATCATTCCAACTTACAATGACACATTCATGTACCCTTCCCCCCCGGAGTGCCGGACATTCCGGAACCTTCTAGAATGTTCTCGATGAAAACACCGGAACCATTCCCCAACTCAAACGGACTTTCCTTATATGAATCTTATTCTCCGGACCATTCCGGATCTCCTCGTGATATCGAATCCCATCCGAGACTCAACAACATTCGGTCTCTTTCTCATCATTCCATAACTACTCAAACAACGTCGAATCCTTAAGTGTGTCTCCCTATGGTTCGTGAATTATGCGGACATGATCGAGACACTTCTCCGATCAATAACCAATAGAGGAATCTGGAAATTCATATTCTACATATTTCTACGATTACTTGATCGAATGAACCACTTACATACGATATCAATTTCCCTTTGTCTCACGATAGTTTACTTATCCGAGGTTATGATCGTCGGTATCTCTGCATACCTAGTTCAACCTCTATCGATAAGTACTCTTTTTCGCTCCTGATATGTGATCCCTTGTGAGCCAGTCACATGCTTGCAAGCTAATTGGATGACATTTCACCGAGAGGGCCCAGAGTATATCTATCCGTCATATGGATGAACAAATCCCACTCTTGATCCATGTGTTTCAACCAATACTTTCTGAACACTCAATGCCACCTTTATAGCCACCCAGTTACGGTGTGGTGTTTGATGACATCAAAGCATCCATCCGGTAAAGGCGATATGCATGATCTCATGGTCGAAGGAATCAGATAACTATGTATCAGAAAGCATATAGCAATTGAACTATTAAAATGACTTGATCTTTATGCTACGCTTATCTATAGGAGTATGTCCACCATATCATTCTCCTAACAATATGATCTTGTTGTTAACAACATCTCAATGTTCATGATATGGAAACCACAATCATCTATTAACCAACAAGCTAGTATTATATAGAGGCTTTACTAGGGACTTCAAATTAAGTTTACAAATCACACAAGTATTAATGTTTCCTTGTTAATACTATTATAGCATGAATGTAAACATTTATCATAAACACAAAGATATAATAATAACTACATTTATTATTGCCTCTAGGGCATATCTCCAACACGGTGTGGTTGGGGTTTTCTTGGGGGTTTGCAGAAGGTGATGGGATAGTGGAGATGGTTGAGTGAACGAGTGAGTGATGAGTGAGAGTGAGGAGGCCCCTATTAAAGGAGAAGAGAAGCGACGTTTCGTTGCACCAGAGTGCACCGCGTAACCGCATACGCTACTGCACCGTGCACGACCACATGTGTTCGCTACCGCCCCATGCACCGCACACGCGTACCGTGAGTCACGTTTTTCCCTCATATCTAACTCTAGTGACTTAGTTGTGCTTAGTTTTGCCCTCGAGTGTAACACTGGCAGTTTGGTTGTACTTAGTTTTGCCCTCCAGTACTAACACTGTCGTGTGCAATATACTCAGTTTTACCCTTCAGTGGCTGGTTAATAGAGAGTCCACGAATAGGTTTTAGCTAGCTAATTGAGTCATTTTATGCACAACAAATTCAAAAAGATCAAAACATAGTGGCATCTACCCAGGGAGTCTTATTATGTGACCTGCCACCATAAGAAATGTATATAAATCAAGTTTTAACCTAAATCACCACTTCTCAAATCACCTACTATCTTTGAAGGTTCATGGCTTTCTACTCAAGCCTCTTCCCAAAACATCCCTCCCCAAAACATAGTTTGTCTAAATGAGGCAATTATTGTCAAACTAGTCATATTTGAATTGCAAATAGTTTGATGTATGCCAAGATGTATTTTATTGTATAAAGACGCATTTTCCATTTTTTAAATCGTTTTCTATTTTCTATTTGAATCCCTTTGTCAGTCTTGCCCTTGGTTTTTAAGTTCTACTCAGTTTTGTCCTTGGTTCTTAAGTTCTACTCAGTTTTCCCCTCTCTTAGTCACAATCTCTCACACATGTGCTCATCTTCGCTGCTACGCTCTGATTGGTTGAGACAGTTGTCACACGGATCGTGCCCACCAACTGTTGATCCTCTGTGATCTAGCGGACATGATAACCCCTATATCTGTCGAGGGGCACCCCTCTATCCATGCAAAATAACGAGTTTGCCACCAGTACTTTAACTCCATAAACAAATGAACTTGAATATAATTTGAAGGGAATGTGTTCAAAGGTGTATAATTTGTGCATTACATTCCACTCTATGAAAATGATAATCTCTCAAGATTTTCTTAGCACAATATTATCACTTATTAAGTGTGATTTCAAAGAGTTCAAATGTGTATAACTTTCGTATATGCAAGTTTATACATTATACTTCACTCTATGAAAATGGGGGGAGAAAATGATAATCTCTCAAAATTTTGCTACCACATCATTATCTCGTTATTAAGTGCGATTTCACAGTGTTCAAAGGTTCAAATTTTTTGTATACGCAAGTTTTATGCATTATATTTCACTCCATGGAAATGATAAATGATCAGGATTTTATATATTAGCACAACATTATCATGTCCTAAGTGCGATTTCAAAGAGTCCAAAGGTGTATAATTTTCATATATGCCAGTTCATGCATTACATTCCACTATATGAAAATGATAATCTCTCAAGATTTCATAGCACAACATTATCACGTATTAAGTGCGATTTCAAAGAGTTCAAAGGTGTATAATTTTCATATATGCAAATTTATACATTACATTCCACTCTATAAAAATAATAATCTCTCAAGATTTTCTTAGCACAACATTATCACGCATTAAGTGTGATTTCAAAGAGTTCAAAGGTGTATAAACTTCGTATATGCAAGTTTATGCATTACATTCCACTCTATGAAAATGGGGGAGAAAAAATAATCTCTCAAAATTTTGTTATCACATTATTATCACGTATTAAGTGCGATTTAAAAGTGTTCAAAGGTTTATAATTTTCACATATGCAAGTTTGTGCATTACATTCCTCTCTATGAAAATGATAATCTCTCAAGATTTTCTTAGCATGACATTATCACGTATTAAGTGTGACTTCAAAGAGTTCAAAGGTGTATAATTTTCGTATACACAAGTTTATGCATTATATTTCACTCCATGGAAATGATAAATGATTAGGATTTTATTAGCACAACATTATCATGTCCTAAGTGCAATTTAAAAGAGTTAAACGGTGTATAATTTTCGTATATGCATTACATTTCACTATATAAAAATGAATCTAGACAAAGGTCCACCATCACCGGAGAAGAAGAAGAAAGGGGAGGCAACGGCACGGGCACGGGCGCGAGGCTGGCTCGGGGTCTACGGTAACCCGGCATACCACTACATGTTGTACTATACTATGGTCGTGGACATAACACTAACGGAACACCATTCCGCAAATATTACATCCTCAGAGTGGTACAACAGCAACCAAGCGGGTCCACAAGCATACATTATTATCATTACAATCAGAAATTACATGACGACTTTGAGATTCTCCTAGGTCCATAGAGGAATCTCGATGCCTCAAAGCTATACTATAATAACTTGAGAAGAAGATAAAGAAGCAAACTACACCTTAAGATTTATACGAGATTATTAGATAGAGGATAGAGATCTAAACTACTAGGCTTAACTAACTATATCTGACACATCTACGCTTCAGACTCTTCGGCCTCCATTCCATAGTTGTTTTCGTAGTTGTTTCCTTTGATGCTTCCGGATAACTCTAGCTCCTCATAATGAAATTATGTTTGCTCTTCAGCTGAATATAGTGTTTCATCTTCTTGGTCATCAATGTCTTCAGAATCTAGCAAGGGTTAATAAGGTACGGTTGAGTACGAGCGTACTCAGCAAGTTCACAAAAAAGGAGTGTTTGATGCACTAACTACAGCCACAGACCATAGGTCATAGGCTATGCAAGTTTTTGTAAACATTTCTTCAAAGGTTGCTTTTATTCTGAAAAACTATGTCCGTCAGTCTTCACAGGTTGACCAAAACTTCATGGAGTTCCTTTCCTGCAGCGTTCGCAGCTCCGTCCCGGAACAGGGAGTAACATGTCACAGTTCTTACACTTTGTAGAGGAGCGCTACTTTACCCATAAGAGATCAAATCCTTGTTGCACAACCGGGCGATCTTTCGCGTCCACACTTCCTTTGGTGTGGGGCCCAGTTAGATGATCCAAGCTAGTACTGCCCTTCTCGGCGACCCTGTATACTCACCCTTTTGCTAGCTTGGGACAACGGCTACGCCGATTTTCACTCCTGAAGAGAGCAAAAGTCGACAACTAATATAGGGGAATTGACGGTTCCTACCCTTGCATGTGCCTAGATGTAGGATCACGGCTCCAATAAAAGTTGTCCGTCAGCATACGAAAGGGAGAAGATCCAGCTGACTTCCCTAGAGCCATTATAGATCTTATGGTTAACACGTGATATATGGCGCTAGAATCATTCTAGCGACATTGGTTGTTAAGTCCTAGATGATATATTTCTAGACAATGGTATTCCAATTGCCAGGCTTAATAGATTAACTGATCACCCTGGATGAGTAACCAATAGTTCACATTATTATCAAAAATAGTGTTTTCTGACCTTTTTGAAATGCAGATGATGATAACAACAGTTTGCAAATACTTGATAGAAAATAACCAAAGGACATGAGCAAGTGTGAACTTGCCTTGGTATAGTGAAGTATTGTAGTCGAATGTTTCGACTTGACCGTGGGACCTCGGGTTCTACAAAATACCATCATTGCCCGGTAAGGACAATGTTTAAAGAAGCAATATGCTGATATGCATAAGTAATGAGATGCATGTGTTTAAAATCCCCAAAGTAATTCCCCAATATTACAAGTGAGTTGGATTTAGATGATTTGTTTATGATTTTATTTATCTTCAAGTTTACTTCACAATAGAGTGTAGTTGCAGGGATTCTAAGATAAATATATAAGATATGAAATGTAAAGTACAATTATGATACAATCCTAAGGTTAAGTGGTGTGATGTAACGTTTATAAATTGCATGTGTTAAGTTGATATGTTTTAAAATGAATAGCATAGTGTTTCTTTTGAAGTGGCAAAAGAAATAATATTTGAAGAAAATGTTATTTATGTGAAGTTAATCAACTCTGAAGGTTAATAGGACTAAAGTTATGGTCTTTGATACGGTTCATGAACTTGGGTTATTATATTCTTAGTTTATGGTGTATTAGACCAAAGTTAACTATAAGAATATAATTGGACTTAAGATATAACATTTATGGCATTATCAACCATTAGGGTTTTTCCTAAGCATATTTAAATATGAAGCTTAGCCATAAAGACTTCAATCTAGCATGTTTAATATTCATGGATTATATTATAAGATTTGCTTATGAGAAATAGGTAAATTTATTATATAATCTATTTTGTTAATACTAAGTTTAGGAGCTATATATGGATATATATGCAAATTGAATTATCACTTCCAACATAAGTTAATGATTCGCAAAATGAACTTGCACATCTTTGCTTTATAGTTAGTTAAAGTTTCTAAAGGATTATTATATACTTATATTTATGGTTTAAGTGTAATATTTAGACTTAATCTTTATTTGGTGTTCTATTTAATTTATTAAGCAATAAACAATTTTGGAGAAAAGATTAATCTTTTTCCAAAGTAATAAATTCTAAAGAACTTGGATGAAGTTATAAGGAGATTATTTTTGGTTTATAAAAATAAAAGAAATACATTTTAAGAAAATACTTTTTATAAAATTAAACACACATTTATTTTCTATAAATCCCAAGATAACTTGCAAATCTATACTTAATATTTTTATAAGTTAATATATTTCTTTTAGGACGTAAAAATGATTTTTTTTATTTTTTTTAGGATTTTTATTGATTTACTAAATTTCATTTATGGGATTAATGGTATTATTTTTTTAACTTAAATAAAGTATTATTATATTTCCTAGTTAGACATTATTTTAGTTTGCATTTTCATGTATTATATATATTTTTAGGATTGTTTCTACATTTTTTCTAAAACTAAAATTGTGTACAAGGGTACTTTGGTCATTTCTTTATCTCCATTTTATGTAATTTCTCCATCTCTCTTTATTTTTATAACTGGGCTTGGCCCATAAGCCAGCCCAGCCCATTAGGTTGACCTAATCCCTCAGGCCGATGAGCCGGTCCGATCAAACGGAGGGAGTCGATCAGTCTCTCACCCCTCACTGCGCTCGAGTGCGACGTGAACAACACCGCCACCGTCGCCCACCGGCCTAACTCCGACGATGCTGGTCCTTGCGGCCCTCGCTGCACTCTACCAGTTCTTCTGGTCCAGCTTGATTGGATCCGCACCTCCTGCTACGCACTCCCTTCTCCTCTATGGCGCTAGGGTTTCACCGGCCGTGACTCCAGCGCTTGTTGGCTACCTCGTGGATTTGTGGTGGTGGTTTGGTACTGGTGAATCCTGAACTCTTCACCCCTTCTCCGATGCTGGCGGTACGGTAATAAGTGCAACCCCGACGACCCTGGTTCTTGGTGGTCATTGATGTGCTTTGGTGGTCCGTGAAGACGACCTCAGGTGAGCTCCGCCGTGGTATCGCGGGCCCTGCCTCGCCACGCCGCAGTGGATGCTCCCCGAGTGCCAGGTACACACCCCCTGGTCCTCTCTTGCCTCTCTCTTATCTTTGTGTCAAACTCTAATTAGAGATTCCCCTTAATTTGTTCTAGCAGTGGTTCTCTAATGATTGAGTGATGATCTTGGTTGTGCTATGATCGATTACTGCTGATCTATTGCTCGATATGGGTTTTTTGTTGTTGTTTTGGCTATGGGTTGTTGTACATCCAGTGTGGTACCTCTGCTACTAGGTGGTAGTGATATTTGTAACTTACTGAACTATAGGTTCTGTTTATAATGATTAATAGCATGGATAATGAGCCTTAGTGCTCATCTGTGGGATTTTGGTTGTGGCTAGATATGATGATGGTCTAGTGGGTTTGGAGCTAGGCCATAGTGATGACCCACAAGTATAGGGGTGTATCGCAGTATTTTCGAGGGAAGTGAAACCCAATTTATTGATTCGACACAAGGAGAACCAAAGAATATTTATAAGCCTTAACAACTGAGTTGTCAATTCAGATGCACCTGGAAACAATCTTTCTCACAACAGTTTATCAGTAGCAACAGTTTTGTAGTAGGAGTCATGAAGTAGCAGCAATAGTAACAATAGCAGTAAACAGTAGAATTCGAGTGCGGTAGGCATAGGGATGGATAGACGGGCGTTGCATGGACAAGACAATTCACATAGCAATCAGAACATAGGGCAATTGCAGATAAATAAGATAAAGCATCCAAGTACTAGATAATCCTAGGCATGTGTTCCATATATAGTCATACGTGCTCGCAATGAGAACTTGCACAACATCTTTTGGGGGCCTCAAGGGAACTACCGGCAATTAAGGTGCTCCTTTTAATAGAGCACCAGAGCAAAGCATTAACACTCCATGAACACATGTGATCCTCACATCAAAGCCATTCCTCCGGTTATCCTGATTTACATCGCCGGGGCCTTTGGTTCTGGACAACAACATGTGTATACAACTTGCAGGTAAGACCATAAACAATACTATCATAATGAATCAATAACATGTTCAGATCTGAAATCATGGCACTCGGGCCCTAGTGACAAGCATTAAGCATAACAAGTCGCAACAAAGTCATAAAGCACTAATAGTAGATACTAGGCACCATGCCCTAACAATCCGATGCCATTACATGAACGATCTCATCCAATCCCTACCATCCCCATAGCCTACAGTGGGGGATTACTCACTCATAGATGGGGAAACATGCATGGTCGATGGAGAAGTGATGGTGATGATGATGGAGATGATCTCCTCCAATTCCCCATCTCGGCAGGGTGCCAGAACGGAGTTTCTGGTTCCGAATTGCGGAATCTGGTGGTGGCGGCACAGCGGAACTGTTTCTGGAAAAATGTCAAACCCCCCTAGGTTTTTAGGTCAGGAGGCAACTCATAGGCGAGGAGGGAGGCCGAGGGGTGCCTAGGGAGGCCAGACCACCCCCTGGCGCGGCCAGGCCTGGCCCGCGCGGCCAGGTGGTGTGGCCGGGCCCCAGCCCCTCTCCGTCTCGTATTCTGGCTCCCGGTGTCCCTCGGTGAAAAACTGACTTTGGCTTTTGTCCCGTCCAATTCCGAGAATGTACATTTTCTGACTTTCCTGAAACCAAAAACAGCAGAAAACAGGCACCTGGCACAGTGGCTCTTGTTAATAGGTTAGTCCAAGAAATCATATAAAAAGTACTCCAAAGTGTGGACAAAACATAAGAAAGTAGATAAAACCAAGCATGGAACATCAAAAATTATGGATACGTTTGCAACGTATCAACATCCCCAAGCTTAACTCCTGCTCATCCTCGAGTAGGTAAGTGATAAAAAGGAAGAATAATTTTTGAGGTGACATGCACCATCATAAACTTGATCAAAGTATTTGTAAAACATTCATAGCTGGGATCATAGTACTTCAACATAACATGAAAGATAAAGTTCTAACAATAAGACAAAGCAACTATGTTGCAACATACCTCAAAAAAAACTATGTTGCAACATGAAAAGGCACAAACAAAAGATTCATGAATAACAATGCTTTGCAAGACGTTTGTTTGTTTCGCATAAAGAAAACATAGCATAGTGGCATTCAGCTTGTCCCTCATAGAGTAGCAAACATAAATGCATAGGACACCTTCAAAATTCCTAAGAGTGATTAGATACAAATAGTTTAAAACGAGCAATATCAAAGCTATGCATCAATCAACAAGTCTTGGGACAATGCACAGAGAACTAAGAATGGCCACTATGCTCTCAAAGTAGGTGCATAAAGATAGAAGGTGGAGACTCAACATAAAAGTAAAATAAAGGCCTTCAAAGAAGGAAGTAGAGACTCAAGTTTCATAAAGAGCTTCCAAAAATTATGGTACTTGTTAGCTTTCAGCTCGCATTGCCCCTATCATAAGCATCTTGAAGTGATTAAGGTTAAAGTGAACAAACTATGGTGTATATGCTTGACGAAGTATAAGTTGGAAATCTCATGTCCCTTGAATACGAGGGCCGCTCCTCGTGCTACTCAAGTTTAGTTACCGGTAAGTTCTTGTCATAGTAAGTACATGTGTATCATAGAGAACCACCAACGGGGTACCCCTTGCCCGATGATACGGAAGAATCCCCATAGCAAAATGAGAAGGCAAGCAGACAACGAGCATCTCAGCAATCTTCTTATTTACCATGGGAATATGGTGCTTTTTTCTCTCTTTCCTCTTTTCTCATATCTTTTTTTTTCTTTTTCTCTTTTTCCTCAATATCTGGCTTTTTTTATAAGAAGAATGCTTCATAGACAGCTCATTATGGTTACGCTGCAGGTTTCCACCATGACAGCATGGATTAGACCGGTGGCCCACGTGTTTCTCTAACACACATACATAACTCCATGGACTTACAAGCTCCCCTTTCATTTCACACCGACGACATCCATAGACAAAAGAGCATGATATCAACTAGGTACAAAGTACAAGTGCAATGTTGAAAGCGTTCCCCATGAAAGCATGGTTCTGCTAATCCCCAACAAATAAGTGCAAGCATATACAACATAGACGACACAATGGTTCAAGTTTATTAAGGGCAAGAAAAGTAAAGTGTTCCATCAAGTTCGTGAGAGCTTTAATCATTAGTTTTCTCATAACAAGTTTAATTCAGAAGGTAGATAAAAACATGAATATACTTGGAATAGCATATGCTAATAGGTAGGTATGGTGGACTCTTTGGAATAACTTGGTTTTAGGAATTGGATGCATGAGTGGAACTCATACTTGGTTATGGAGGCTAGCAAAAGACTGGGAGCGACCAACTAAGAGAGCAATAATGGCCATAATCATGCAGAGCGACAAAACATCATTAATCAAAGCATAAAGTGATACCACAAGTTGAAAACTAAAGGATCATAAAGGCTATAGTGACTTGGGATAGTCATAACATGGTGTGAGCATGTGCCAAGTCAACCCAAATAAAGCATCAAAGGAGAATACCACAATAATATGCTAAAACAACGCATGATTCTTCAAAGGCACATTAAGCAATCTCAATTGTTTATAACAAGTCATGCTACAACAAAGAATACTAAGCATAAAGCCAAATCAATATCAAGCATGGCATGACAAAGCATAGGCCACAGTCAAAAACAAGCTCTCTTTACCACTTAAGCATGAACTTTCCTACTCTTTTCCAACCCAAACCAAACTTATTTGAGAATCAATGCATGAAAGAGGGGGTCCCACCAATTTATTCAGCAAACTAAGAAAACCCAGCAAATGAAAACCAAAACGAAAACGAAAAAGAAGACGCTCCAAGAACAACACAACTGTGCATGAAACAATAAAAATGAAGTGTTTAGAAGAAACCTGGAATTTTTATTGATGAAGAAGGGGATGCCTTAGGCATCCCCAAGCTTTGATGCTTGTACTTCTTGGATATTTCTTGGGGTGACACGGGTGGCATCCCCAATCTTGAGCTTTAGTCCATCCTTCATCTCATTACTCATTCCTTCCATACAACTGAAATTTTTCCTTCATACAAAACTCCACACAATCTTTATTAGCAACATTAGTGCACTCAAGATAATAACTCTTTGGGTTCAGTTCCAACACCAATAAAATTTCCATTAAAACACAAGCTACTGTAGCAGTTCCCTCAAAAAGCTCAATTCCCCAAAAGAACTCAGAAAGGAACCAACAAGAAGCAAATGCAAATAATGGCAGAAATCTATCAAAACAGACCAGCAGGTAAAGACGAATTTTTTGGAAGACCTTCTGTTGCTCAAATCGAAAAGTGTTGAACTGACGAAAGTTAGATAACAACCTGGGGCAGAAGCACAAACATTTATGCCTCAAAAGGACGTAAAGAGATTTTACACGAATTTTTACGGTGAAGCACAAAAATCTGTTTCGGGACAGCAACTTTCCCAACCATTACTTCTCTCTCATTAGAGGTTACTCTTGGCACAAAAAGCAAATAAAAAGAATAAGGAGCGGTTATTACTGAAGTAGACTCATCTAAAACTTTTGGGTTATCTCCCAATAAGTACTTTTCTTTAACGCCTTTAAGTTAGGCATGATAGTTTGGGAGGATGCTCACATAAGAAATATGAATTGAAGTAAAAGAGAGCATCAAGAATAAAATTCAAAACACATTTAAGTCTAACCCACTTCCTATGCATAGGAATCTTGTATGCAAATAAATTCGCAAAGAACAAAGTGATAGGCATAGGAAGATAAAACAAGAGTAACTTCAAAACTTTCAGCACATAGAGAGGTGTTTCAATACCATGAACACTTCTACAACCATATTTTCCTCTCTCATAATAATTTTCAGTAGCCTCATGAATAAACTCAACAATATAACAATCACATAAAGCATGCTTTTCATGTTCTGCAAAAACATAATTTTTATCAAGCTCAAAAATAGTGGGATTAAAACCTTCAAACCCACTTTTAACAATTCTATAACAAGATGACTAATCATTCAATATAGGACCATCATCTAGAGCTTTATCATAAACAATTTATAAGCAAAGCTCTCTAGTACCATGCATCTCGAAGTTAGGCACAAAGAAAGGATTATCACAGATAACATGAGCATAACATTCATCCTCCTTTGGTAAGCATGGGGGACAATCAAGTAATGTAAGGGATAAAGAGTTAATCTCATTAGAAGGTAGGCATGGGTAGCTAATCCATTCTTCCTCCTTTTGTTCATCACTCTCCTCCTCTTTTTCATCTAATGAGCTTTCAGGTTCATCAATTTCTTCTTCCATAAGATCCTGCAAGGCATTAGTCTCTTCCATTTGTGTAAAGCATCTATTAATATATTCAAGAATATAGCCATTTTTTCCTTGTAATTATCAAAGAAAAATTTAAGTATATCATAAACCTCATATTTATAAGGTGATTCATCAATATTTTCAAGCAAACTAGGAAGTTCAAATGCACCCTTCCAAGCAATAAATTCCTCAATTTGTTCCACATCATAAAAGTCATAATTTTCTTTAACAAAAGAAGATATGGTAACATCATCATTATACTCACATTGAAAAGGGAGGTGTTTTTACCTCCTACAGCAACAAGATTTATCAAAGCAATAAGTAACATTATAAGTAGAGCACACGTTTATAGCAATGGTATACAATTTATCAATTTGTTCCCATAAGTGTTTCCCTTTCTGTGGCAAGCGATGTTCCTTCTAATAATATTTTTGTTCTTCCGTGAACCCACCTTGCGAATAAGATTCAGTTTCAAAGAAACCAACCATTGATAGAAAGCATGATAAAGCAAGACAATAACAGACCAACGAAAATAACAACTAGAGTAGGAACTAATTTTTTTTTGTATTTTTGATAAAGAAACAAGCAAACAAGGCGGAAATAAACTAAGCTTGAACAATAGTGATTCCAAGTGAACTTAATAAATAAAGCTATGCTCCCCGGCAATGGCGCTAGAAAATAGTCTTGATGACCCACAAGTATAGGGGGTGTATCGCAGTATTTTCGAGGGAAGTGAAACCCAATTTATTGATTCGACACAAGGGGAGCCAAAGAATATTTATAAGCCTTAACAACTGAGTTGTCAATTCAGCTGCACCTGGAAACAATCTTGCTCATGGCAGTTTATCAGTAGCAACAATTTTGTAGTAGGAGTAGTGAAGTAGCAGCAGTAGTAAAGTAAAGACAGTAGTAACAATAGCAGTAAACAGTAGGATTCGAGTGCGGTAGGCATAGGGATGGATGGACGGGCGTTGCATGGACAAGACAATTCACATGGCAATCAGAACATAGGGCAATTGCAGATAAATAAGATAAAGCATCCAAGTACTAGATAATCCTAGGCATGGTTTCCATATATAGTCATACGTGCTCGCAATGAGAACTTGCACAACATCTTTTGTCCTGCCAGCCCGTTTGCAGTGGGGCCTCAAGGGAACTACTGGCAATTAAGGTGCTCCTTTTAATAGAGCACTGGAGCAAAGCAGTAACACTCCATGAACACATGTGATCCTCACATCAAAGCCATTCCCTCTGGTTATCCCGATTTCTGTCACTTCGGGGCCTTTGGTTTTGGACAACAACGTGTGTATACAATTTGCAGGTAAGACCATAAACAATACTATCATAATGAATCAATAACATGTTCAGATCTGAAATCATGGCACTCGGGCCCTAGTGACAAGCATTAAGCATAACAAGTCGCAACAAAGTCATAAACCACTAATAGTAGATACTAGGCACCATGCCCTAACAATCCGATGCCATTACATGAACGATCTCATCCAATCCCTACCATCCCCATAGCCTACAGCAAGGGATTACTCACTCATAGATGGGGGTAACATGGATGGTCGATGGAGAAGTGATGGTGATGATGACGGCGATGATCTCCAATTCCCCGTCCCGGTAGGGTGCCAGAACGGAGTTTCTGGTTCCGAATCACGGAATCTGGTGGTGGCGGCACAGCGGAACTCTTTCTGGAAAAACGTCGAACCCACCTAGGTTTTTAGGTCAGGAGGCAACTTATAGGCGAAGAGGAAGGCCGAGGGGGTGCCTGGGGCGGCCAGACCACCCCCTAGCGCGGCCGGGTCTAGTCCACGCGGCCAGGTGGTGTGGCCAGGCCCCAGCCCCTCTCCATCTCGTATTCTAGCTCCTGGTGTCCCTCGGTGAAAAACTGACTTTGGCTTTTGTCCCGTCCAATTCCGAGAATATTCATTTTCTGACTTTCCTGGAACCAAAGACAGCAGAAAACAGGCAACTGGCACTGTGGCTCTTGTTAATAGGTTAGTCCAACAAAATCATATGAAAAGTACTCCAAAGTGTGGACAAAACATAAGAAAGTCGATAAAACCAAGCACGGAACATCAAAAATTATGGATATGTTTGCAACGTATCACATGGTTACACTAGATTTGAGTGCTGAGATGGTAGTGGACATGCCCTGGTCCATTTTGCCAGTGATAAAAGCCTGGAAATGATGTGAAGTTGTACTGGCAGTTTAACATAGCCCAAAATTGAGATGAGCTTATTTTATAACTTTATGCCTAAAGCTGAGTTGTGGTTATATATTTTCTGTCAATAAGATAGTAAGTTTTAAATGGTTCCTGGCCCTTGCAAACTAGGGAAATGATGTTGAGAATACCTCTCTTCATACTGTTATACTATGGCACTTGCATTTTTGATTCAGAAACTTCCTTTACCGGAGGTTGTGGTTGAAGAAGTAATATTTAAGTGATAATTTTAGGATATAAGTTGAATGGTGATGCTTGCAACTAAATGATTCCTAGACAATTGTCTAGGAAAATGATGTATGTAGAACCTCTGCTTACTAGCAGATGAATTAGAACGATGTTGGCGTGGTGGCCTTTGTATTACTAGAATATTATTAGTGTAAAGTTCTCTGAGTATATTCATGTGTGGCCTTATTGGGTTCAAACATTATCTTTGAATTCAGTCATTGTATTTCTTGACAAAAATTAGTCTATCCATTTGATAGAGAACCCTTACTGCAATGATTCCTCCCCCTTAGGGATTTAGGAAAATGATTTAATTTCTTTAAGGTTTTGCAAAGTTGATTCTTGGATCTGTTGGTTGTCTCTTGTGTGCAATACTTGTGTCTTCTGTAGATGACCTAGCTGCTATGGTACCCCTTTGGAGGATGCACAGTGGTCTAACTACATGATCTGCTACAAGTTTACTTGACCAAGATTTAATTTAACCCTTGCCAATGATGCAAAAGGTCGAGGTCAGCTTCTTAGAGATGTTGTGAGCATGCAGCTTGCAAGTGGGACCCTTTCCTTGTGGATCAGATCAAGTAAAAGGAAAGATATTTTCCTGATTTTTACTGTCCTTGTTTACTTGCCAAGGTGAAACTTGCCCCACTTACTGCTTTGGTGAAATTTGCCCCATTTCTATCAATGATGGTGTGCTGAGACAATTGATACACTAATAAGAATATATAATGTTTTTGGTGAAACTTGCCCCTTTAAGATTTAGCTCAGTGATGAAATAATTACAGTGCATTACACTGTTCATTCTGAGAGCAAAACTAATTAACACTAACTCTGTTTCCTTTATATTCTATTTGTTTACTTTATGCATTTACAGGAACAAGATCAGAAAATGATAAGAAGATGAAGATTAGTTTTAGGATTTTCCTTTTATCCAATTTTGTAATTTCCTTTTCTGGACATTGTAATACATTAGTTTATCTTATTATTATAACTATTTCTTATTATTCCTTCATTGTAATGTAATATATATATTCTATTAATAAAGAATTCTTCTATTTGTTTCATTATTGCAATTCATTTTCCATTTTATTTTTTCACTTATTTGTTTCATTGCAATTTTCCTTTTTTTTCTTGTAACAGAACAATGTAATGATAGACTTAAATATTATTTATACTTTTATTTATAATACTTGCATTTGTATTATTGTGCATAATTATTTATAATTCAAATTTCTCCCCTCATAATTCACTTAATCAATAGAGATCATGTCAAAATTCATCCCACTCACCTCGGATGGCACTAAACCAAACTCATCGGAATGAGAGAATTCTGATCACTCTAGTCTTTTATTTTGGCGAAAAATTTACCCGGATTTTCATATGCATGCATGCAGATGCACAAAATCCTACATCTACCCTTCGTTTAGTCCTAAATGCTAGGATGTTACAGACTCCCCCCTTAAATTAAACTTCGTCCCGAAGTTTGTGATTTCTGATCCTGAAGAGTGTCGGATAGATTCATCTGGAGTTTCCATCCTTCCTATCAGGTTCCTTTCTTCCAACGTGATGTTTTTAATGAACTCCATACTCCTTGAGTTCACTCTACTTGTTGATTCAACCGTGGATAATACCTAATACTAGGTTTAGACTCAACCTTTATGCTCCATGAGTTGGCTTTCCCCCTAGACAATATTACTAAAGAAGGGCCACTAATACTAAACATACCTATTATGGATTGCTCGGAATAATTCACGTGTTCCATCGTGTGATGTTGTGATCTTCTGAATGACCTTCCCTGCCTTCGATTGTTGTTTCTTCCAGAGTTTCTACCGCTGAATATTGGTTCTCCATCATCGAGTACTTGCTTGTGAGGGCAAAGATGTCACATGTGCCCATCTTGTCCACAAGTATAACAAATGACCTTGGACCTATTACAGTCCCTCTTGATATGTCCTGGAATTCCACAATTTCCACATATAGTTCTTTTCTTCCGTCTTTGAACACCCTGATTTGAACCATTTCCTACAGATAGAATTCTAGGTTTGAAATCCAGGTTAAGCCTTGGCTCATTTGTCTGGAACCTGTTTGGTTCAATCTTAGCTCTTTTCTTGGCTATTTTCTTCCTCTCTTCTAGTACCATCTTATAATTGTCCTCAAAAGTAATTGCCGCATCCACCAACTCTTGAAAACGTCGTGTTGCAGCCACCTGTAACTTCATCTTCATGTAAGGGTTTAGTCCCCTCAAGAACCATTTCTTGCACTTCTCCTTCGTGTTTACCTCATTAGCAGCATAACGAGATAACTGACTAAACTCCCTAATATATTTCATCACTGTTGCATTGTTTTGTTGTAAGTCCTCAAATTCTCTTCTCTTAAACTACATAATACTCTCTGGAACATGGTACTCACGAAACTTTTGCTTGAACTCTTCCCAGGTGAGTACCTCTTCTGGTGAGTGTATAGCTAATTGATTCTCCCACCAATTCGCGGCTGGTCCTGATAGAAGAAATGTTGCATAACGCAACTTCTCCTCGTCATTGCATCCAACAGTTTTCAGCTTCCTCTCTGTATCCATCAACCAATCCTCCGCATCCATAGGTTCTGATGCCGATGCAAAAGGAATTGGGTTGGCAGTTTGGAAATCAGAAAGGGTTACTCTTGTATCTTTGTTTTCTTTTCTGGATCCAACTCGTTTAAGTACCTCTGCATGAACTTATTCTGGTACTCTTGTAGTATTTGCATGTATTGCATGGAATTTTCCTCCGTCAATGGACGAGTTGATGGTGATCCAGTCATGGTTACATCCTTATTACCTTCCTTCTGCTTAGCTTCTTGCTCCAAACACTATCCTTTGGACCCAGCTTCTACTCCCGTATCCATACCCCTCTAGTCCTGTTACATAAAGCGAATACTTATACTTACATTATGCATGTTTTCTGAGCTCAACTCTATGCACAGTGCTAGTCACACAAGGAAATCAAGAACCAAATCCAAATAACAACCAAACGTATACCATGTATTATTCATGGGTTTTATAAGCTATTCCAAACAATCCTCAACACTACGGCTTGAATCTCACCTAGAACAATACCTGTATATTACAAGGCCTTACTTGCTCATATGAGCATACTCTCTTACTAAGACCTTCCTCTTAATCACTACAATGCACATTACCAAATATGTACATTATTCAAGCTCTCTATTACTACGGATTGTTTCTTCTTACTTTCCTCCCCCTTCATAGTACTTCTTAGAATTCCGTCATGATGACGTGAAGTCCGACGACTCTCTTCTGGAGCATATAAACATCCAGAGGGTGCGTACTCTTGATTAGAAGTACCTAGACTGAGGTCAGTCATTGAGAAATGACAAGAAAATGTGTGATCTCCCATGGAATTCTACCGTCCACCTTCAAACACACTTTAGAAGTAAGATGTGTTCTCCGCTTTTTACTTGATCCCATAGTAATTCATAGTGGTGTAACAACTGCCAATGCACTCTTTCGGGTAAATAGGAATTGGTACTACCCCCCATATGGACCATTGGGTTCCATGGTATTGTAATTGGTTTCTATTTCCATACCAGAATCACAGGGTATTGGATCCTCCCTGGTTCTAGCATAGAATTCTACTCCATATTTGGCTCCTATATCTTCAGATTTCTAAGGTTCGTGCTAATAATAAGCATAGGTTTTAGACTATGGATCATTAAACTCAGACTCCTCAAATGCACTCTTTGAAAAGGCTAGTTTAGGATGTCTAACTTCTTCAGCTAAGTCCCTTATGCGCCCAATGACCCTTATAGGATGAGTGAAATCCTCAGGGACAGTATCCAGTCTTGGATTAGAACTTGATAGGTTTTTATGATAGGTATTGAGTAATGACCTATAATGATTGATGTATTCGGTAGCTAAATTAGATTCAATCTGCACAAGAACAGAATGATCTAACTCGGACTCCGACTTAGGGAATCACAAGGTATAATGGTATGAGTACTACCTTCCAGCTCCTTTAATTTTGTACTTTTAGTGCACGGTTATTGCTCCCGTTAGTGTAATTTGATACGCCACCTCCATACATCATGCCTCCCCAGATGGCACTTCTCCACTTATCCCCAACTTTTTGGGGAGCATAAGCACTAATGGTGCTTGGCTAACACTTGTCTAACATAGTGACTGTAAACCTTGACGAGAAGTCGAGATTCGCAATCCAAACTATGCAGAAGTTGTCACAAATGATGCATCCATTCGCCTCCATAGTCATCTAAAGTCCTGTTCAGCACTTGAGCATTCTGGCATTTATACCAAGATGCCATACCTCACTTTGGATAAGTAATTATAACTAGTCCTACTGAGTTATAACTCATTATTATTTCCTAAAATACATCATAATAAATAATTATCGCACTAGAAACATGACAATGTAATTCTCAATTGAATCCTCCTCATATTTCTAGAGAACTCTTTACCGTTGCTAAAATACTTTCTACAGGTTCTACCCATCTAATAGGTTTCCAACCTAAGGTCAAAGATTTTGCTCTGATACCAGCTGTGGTGACCCAACATACCACTGCATGTTGTAGTATACTATAGTCATGGACGTAACACTAACAGAACACCATTCCGCAAATATTACATCCTCAGAGTGGTACAACAGAAACAAAGCGGGTCCACAAGCATACATTATTATCATTACAATCAGAAATTACATGACGACTTTGAGATTCTCCTAGGTCCATAGAGGAATCTCGATGACTCAAAGCTATACTGTAATAACTTGAGAAGAAGATAAAGAAGCAAACTACACCTTAAGGTTTATACGAGATTAGTAGATAGAGGATAGAGATCTAAACTTCTAGGCTTAACTAACTATATCTGACACATCTACGCTTCAGACTCTTCGGCCTCCATTCCATAGTTGTTTCCTTCGATGCTTCCGGATAACTCTAGCTCCTCATAATGAAATTCTATTTGTCTTCAGCTGAATATAGTGTTTCATCTTCTTGGTCATCAATGTCTTTAGAATCTAGCAAGGGTTAAGAAGGTACAGTTGAGTACGAGCATACTCAGCAAGTTCACAAAAAGGAGTCTTTGATGCACTAACTATAGCAACAGACCATAGGTCGTAGGCTATGCAAGTTTTTGTAAACATTTCTTCAAAGGTTGCTTTTATTCTGAAAAACTATGTCCGTCGGTCTTCACAGGTTGACCAGAACTTCGTGGAGTTCCTTTCCTGCAGCGTTCGCAGCTCCTTCCCGGAACAGGGAGTAACATGTCATAGTTCTTACACTTTGTAGAGGTGCGCTACTTTACCCATAAGAGATCAAATCCTTGTTGCACAACCGGGCGATCTTTCCCGTCCACACTACCTTTGGTGTGGGGCCCAGTTAGATGATCCAAGCCAGTACTGCCCTTCTCCGCGACCCCGTATACTCACCCTTTTGCTAGCTCAGGACAACGGCTATGCCGGTTTACACTCCTGAAGAGAGCAAAAGTCGACAACTAATACCAGGGAACTGACGGTTCCCACCCTTGCACGTGCCTAGATGTAGGATCATGGCTCCAATAAAAGTTGTCAGTCAGCACACGAAAGGGAGAAGATCCAGCTGACTTCCCTAGAGCCATTATAGATCTTATGGTTAACGCGTGATATACGGTGCTAGAATCATTGGCGACATTGGTTGTTAAGTCCTAGATGGTATATTCCTAGACAATGGTATTCCAATTGCCATGCTTAATAGATTAACTAATCACCCTGGATTAGTAACCAATAGTTCACATTATTATCAAAAACAGTGTTTTCTGACCTTTTTGAAATGCAGATGATGACAACAACAGTTTGGAAATACTTGATAGAAAATAACCAAAGGACATGAGCAAGTGTGAACTTGCCTTGGTATAGCGAAGTATTGTAGTCGAATGTTTCGACTTGACCCTGGACCTCGGGTTCTACAAAATACCATCATTGCCCGGTAAGGACAATGTTTAAAGTGTTGGGTCCGCAGCATAGAAAACAAAAAAATTCCTACGATGAGAACTACACGCCAAGATCTATCTACTAGGTACAGAGCAACGGGTGGACATACATCCAACGAGAACTTACCCACGAATACAACGAGTTTTATTAACGAGTAGGAACTCGTGGTTCATGTAGTCGTAAACTTGCCGATCTCAAGATCGTGAGGAAGTCTGAGCGCCGCAACTCAGCAGCGCATCCATACTCGCACACATGTTCAAGCCACCGGAAAACCTCCACCTCTTCGCTCCAGCGATCCAGTGGAACCAGCAACTCCTTCCAGCCGAAATGCCACCGAGAACATGTATCTCTCTAATCCGAGACCATGGGGGAATAACTCTAGAGGGGGAGAGAGATCCTTCACGAGGAGGTGTGAGGAAGAAGGAGGAAGAGGGGGGCCTTTTATAGGAGGAGGGGGTGCCCCTCCCCATGGCCGGCGCATGGGGGAGGTGACCCTTCACCTCCTCCATTCATCTGGTGGTAACCCCTCCACATTAAAATGCCTCTTCACATTCCCTTTTAAAGTCCCCACTTTAAATGCATTAAATTCTCTAAGTTTAATGCTCTCTCATTTAATAAAACTCTTTTATTAAATTTATTCAGAATTTTGTTAATTACTTTAATTAACAAACATTCACATATAACCCCTTGCAATATTTCAATATCACATGCAGAACCACTTTCTGCAATTTCACCCGAAACAATTTCTGGTTTCTATCGAAACAATTCCTGCGCTTTGCAATTCTATCGTCTGAAACATATGTGCTCCAAAATGGTGTCCGGTAACTCTTAAGTGTGTCACCCTACTGTTTGCGAATAATGCAGACATGATTGAGACTCCTCTCAGATCAATAATCAGAAGCGGGACCTAGAGGTCCATACTGACTCCTGCATATTCAACGATGACTTCTGTGATCGTGAGAACCGTTAACGCTTGTAATTTAATCCCTTTGTCTCTTGATATAATACATGTCCGAGATTCAATCATCGGTATCCAAATACCTAGTTTGATCTCGTTACTGACATGCACTCTTTTCTCGTTCCCGTGATATAACATTCCAGTGATCACATCACTTGCTTGCAAGCTATCTTAATGTGATATCACCGAGAGGGCCTAGAGTATATCTATCCGTCATCAGGATTGACAAATTCCACTCTTGATCCATGAGCCTCAACATAACACCTTCGTAGCACTGAACCCATCTTTATAGTCACCCTGTTACGGTGTGACGTTTGATGTTATCAAGATACTCTTCCAGTGTTAGCAATTAACATGATCTCATGGTCTAAGGATAAAGATTACTTTGTATGATGTTATAGCAATGTAAACATAATGACTTGATCGCAATGCTATACTTCGGATGAATGTTCATCACATCATTTCACAAATGCTGTGACCTTGTTATTAACAACATCCAATGTCCATGATCAGGAAACCTTGATCATCTTGTTAATCAACAAGCTAGTCTATAAGAGAGGCATAACTAGGAACCCTTTTTGTTTATTAAACACACATGTATTGATGTTTCCGATCAATACAATTCTAGCATGCAAAATAAACATCTATCATATATAAGGAATACATAATAACAACTTTATTATTGCCTCTCAGGGCATATTTCCTTCAGTCTCCCACTTGCACTAGAGACAATAATCTAGTTCACATATTGATAAATCTAACACCCATGGAGTTATGGTGTTGATCATGTTTTTCCCTAGGGAGAGCTTTAGTCAACGGATCTGCTACATTTAGGTCCGTGTGTACTTTACAAATCTTTATATCTCCATCCTTGACATGTTCGCGGATGGAGTGAAACCGGCGCTTAATATGCTTGGAATTCTTGTGAGACCCTGGTTCCTTGGTGTTGGCTATGGCTCCATTGTTGTCACAATAGATCACCATCGGGTCCAATGCACTAGGAACCACACCTAGTTCCGTAATGAAATCTTTCATCCAAACCGCTTCATGCGCCGCTTCTGAAGCAGCAACATATTCTGCCTCCATCATTGATCCAGCCACCACAGGTTGTTTGGAACTCCTCCAACTAACTGCTGCTCCATTCAAGAGAAATATGTATCCGGATTGAGACTTAGAGTCATTCGGATCGGTGTCAAAGCTAGCATCGACATAACACTTAGCGACTAGCTCTTCTTCACCTCCGTATATAAGAAACATATCCCTAGTTCTTCTCAAGTACTTGAGGATGTTCTTGACCGCTATCCAGTGTTCCGAACTTGGATCAGATTGGTACCTACTAGTCAAACTAATAGCATGTGCCACATCCGGTCTTGTACATAGCATGGCATACATTATAGAGCCTATGGCAGAGGCATAGGGGATCTTATCCATCATCTCTCTTTCTTCCGCCGTAGCCGGACTTTGAGTCTTACTCAATGTCTTGCCTTGCAACATAGGTAAGAACCCCTTCTTACTTCTGTCCATATTAAACTTCTTTAATATCTTATCAAGGTATGTACTCTGCGATAGCCCAATTAGGCGCCTTGATCTATCTCTATAGATTTTAATGCCTAATATATATGACGCTTCACCAAGGTCTTTCATCGAAAATTTGCTGTTTAGATAACTTCTAACACTATTTAAAAGATCTATATCATTTCCAATCAATAATATGTCATCCACATATAATATTAGAAATTCCACATTGCTCCTACTCACTTTCTTGTAAATACAAGCCTCTCCATAAGTTTGGACAAATCCAAACTCTTTGATCACATCATCAAAGCGGAGATTCCAACTCCGCGATGCTTGCTTCAGTCCATAGATGGATCGCTGAAGTTTGCATACCTTATTAGCATCCTTAGGATCGACAAAACCCTTATGTTGTATCATATACAACTCTTCTTCAATATTACCATTGAGGAACGCAGTTTTGACATCCATCTGCCATATTTCATAATCGAAATATGCAGCAATTGGTAACATAATCCTAACTGACTTAAGCATCGCTACGAGAGAGAATGTCTCATCGTAGTCAACTCCTTGAATTTGTCGAAACCCCTTTGCGACAAGTCGAGCCTTATAGATGGTCACATTACCATCAACATCAATTTTTCTTTTGAAAATCCATTTATTCTCAACGGCCTTTCGATCATGAGGTAAGTCCACCAAGGTCCAAACCTGGTTCTCGTACATGGATTCCATCTTGGATTTCATGGCTTCTAGCCATTTGTTGGAATCCGGGCTCATCATCGCTTCTTCATACGTCGCAGGGTCATCCATTTCATCAACCATGAAATTCACAACAGGATTGCCGTACAGTTCAGGAGCTGCACGTGTCCTGCTTGACCTACGAGGTTCGGTAGTATCCTCTTTCGGAGTTTCATGATCAATATCATTAGCTCTCCCTTCATTAGGTGAAGTCAACTCCGAAACAATTTCTGGTGCTGTGCTACTCGCCATTTCATGAAGAGAAGGTTCAATAACCTCTTCGAGTTCTACCTTCCGACTACTCACACCTTTCGCGAGAAACTCCTTCTCAAGAAAGGATCCATTCTTGGCAACAAAAACCTTGCCCTTGGATCTGTGATAGAAGGTATACCCAATCGTTTCCTTAGGGTATCCTATGAAGACGCATTTTCTGCTTTGGGTTCGAGTTTATCCGGTTGAAGTTTCTTCACATAAACATCGCATCCCCAAACTTTAAGAAATGACAACTTAGGTTTGTTTCCAAACCATAATTCATACGGTGTCATTTCAACGGATTTAGATGGTGCCCGATTTAAAGTGAATGCAGCTGTTTCCAGTGCATAACCCCAAAATGACAGTGGCAAGTCAGTCAGAGACATCATAGATCGAACCATATCTAATAAAGTACGATTACGACGTTCCGACACACCATTACGTTGTGGTGTTCCGGCAGGCGTGAGTTGTGAAACTATGCCACACTCTTTCATGTGTGTGCTAAACTCGTAACTTAGATACTCACCTCCACAGTCAGACCGCAGAAATTTGATCTTTCTATTATGATGATTTTCCACTTCATTCTGAAATTCCTTAAACTTTTCAAAGGTTTCAGACTTGTGTTTCATCAAATAGATATACCCGTATCTACTCAAATCATCCGTGAAAGTAACAAAATAACGATATCCACCTCGCGCCGACACACTCATTGGTCCACACACATCAGTATGTATGATTTCCAATAAATCTGTCGCCCGTTCCATTGAACCGGAAAACGGCGTTCTAGTCATCTTGCCCATAAGGCATGGCTCACATGTATCAAATGATTCAAAATCAAGTGATTCCAAAAGTCCATCAGAATGGAGTTTCTTCATGCGTTTAACGCCAATATGACCTAGACGGCAGTGCCACATATATGCAGATATATCATTATCAAGTTTAATCTTTTAGCATTAACATTATGAATATGCGTAATATTACTGTCGAGATCCAACAGAAATAAACCATTCAACATAGGTGCATGACCATAAAAGATATCATTCTTATAAATTGAACAACCATTGTTTTCAGATTTAAAGGAATAACCACTTTGCATCAAACACGATTTAGATACAACATTCATGCTCAGTGTAGGCACCAAATAACAATTATTTAGGTTTATAACTAATCCCGATGGCATATGGAGAGGTAGCGTCCCGACGGTGATCACATCAACTCTTGATCCATTGCTGACCCGCATCCTGACCTCATCCCTTGCTAGTTGTCGCTTGTTCCACAGCCCCTGAATCGAGTTACATATATTAACAACCGATCCTGTATCAAATACCCAGGTGCTACTGCGAGTACTAGTCAAGTACACATCAATAACATGTATATCACATATACCTTTGTTTTCCTTGTCGGACTTCTTGTCCGCCAAATACTTGGGGCAATTGCACTTCCAATGGCCAGTCCCCTTGCAATAGTAACACTCGGTGTCAGACTTAGGGCCAGCTCAGGGTTTCTTTTCAGGTGTGGCAACAGATTTGCCACCCTTCTTTCCCTTGTGCTTGCCTTTCTTGTCCTTCTTGAAACCGGTGGTCTTATTGATCATCAACACTTGATGTTCTTTCATAATCTCCACATCTGCAGTCTTAAGCATTGACAGAAGCTCGGGAAGAGACTTCTTCATTCCTTGCATATTATAGTTCATCACGAAGCTCTTGTAGCTAGGTGGCAGAGATTGGAGAATACGATGTATGCCTAAGTCAATGGGAATCGTTATTCCCAAGGACACAAGCTTATCGGCGTACCCAGACATTTTGAGTACGTGCTCACTAACGTAGTTGTTCTCCTCCATCATGCAGCTAAAGAACTTTTCTGAAGCATTATAACTCTCTACGGCAGCATGGGTATCGAAAATCATTTTCAATTCTCCCATGGTATCAAAGGCATTGCCATTTTCGAAACGCTTTCAAAGTTCTGGCACTAGCCCATACAGTATGCCGCAATGAACTAAGTTGTGGTCCTCCTGACGAGTCATATAGATATTCTTTTCTTTGTCAGGGGCATCAGGAGCTGGTGGGGGGCCTAGCGGCGCCTCTAGCACATATTGCTTTTGTGCAGAAGTGAGGAGAATCCTCAAATTCATAGCCCAGTTGGTGAAGTTGCTACCATTCGCAGCAAGTTTCTCTTTCTCCATGAACACATTGAAATTAAAAGCAGGTGGTGCCATCTACAACAGAATTTGTAAAGTTTATTTAGACTAAGTTTATGATAGAGTGAGTTCAACTAATCCAAATTACTAATGAACTCCCACTCAAAAACGACATCCCTCGTGTCCTTTTGGTGATTACATGAACCAAATCCACTACACCAAGTACGATCATCATGTGAGTTGATGTAGCTTCAAAGGCGAGCATCTATATGGGAATCACCATCAACTATATGACTCATGCTTAACCTTTCGGTCCGTGTTCCGAGGCCATGTCTGTACATGCTAGGCTCGCCAAGTAAGAACCTTAGTATTCGCGTGTGTAAAACTGTCTTACACCCGTTCATATGAAAGCGCAGATTCGAGTACACCCAATAATCACGTGATGTCTCGAAACATGGTCCACAGAACGGTCCATACTAAAGGAAGAACACATTTTTATCTTGATATCTAAATGAGGGATCATCTTACAATGCTACAGAAAGTGCCAAACTAGCAGTATAAGATACTAACATCTAATGTGTAAAAGTGAGATGATATGGTCCATGCATTTGATCTCTATCATTTGCATCGTGGTATGATCTCTATCATTCCTTTGTGTGTAAGGACAAGGTATATGGAACTTACACGTTGAATGTGTTGTAAGATTATCTATCATACATCTACTTACAACAATACCATATCAATACACTAGCCCAGCAACGATCTAAACTAGACGCCTCTAATTTATCAATTGCAAATTTTACGTGGCTTAGGGCTTTTGGAGATAGAACCATTCTTACCTACGAACATGAACCACAACGAGGATAACCAAGTTATTAGCAACTCGTTGTAAATCAGATATTGACTATAGTAGGAGAGACAGACACCTGCCAGCCACTTATGCAAAACTAGTTGCATGTCAGTCGTGGAACTGGTCTCATGTACGATGACATGTAAAGTTGGTCCGGGACACTTCATCCCACTATGCCACCAATATCCAAAATACATAGAAGATGAAATAATATGATCATCATCGCCCACATATAAACATATGTGTACTACCCGTGCAAAGCACCTATGCATAGATCAGGCTCTGATCCCACTGTTGGGTCTGCAGCATAGAAAACAAAAAAATTCCTACGATGAGAACTACACGCCAAGATCTATCTACTAGGTATAGAGCAATGGGTGGACATACATCCATAGAGAACTTACCCTCGAAAACAACGAGTTTTGTTAACGAGTAGGAACTCGTGGTTGATGTAGTCGTACACTTGCCGATCTCAAGATCGTGAGGAAGTCCGAGTGCCGCAACTCAGCAGCGCATCCATACTCGCACACACATTCAAGCCATCGGACAACCTCCACCTCCTCGCTCCAGCGATCCAGTGGAAGCAACAACTCCTTCCAGACGAAATGCCACCAGGAACATGTATCTCGCTAATCCGAGACCAGGGGGGAATAATTCTAGAGGGGGAGAGAGATCCTTCACGAGGAGGTGTGAGGAAGGAGGAAGAGGGGGGCCTTTTATAGGAGGAGGGGGGTGCCCCTCCCCATGGTCGGCGCATGGGGGAGGTTACCCTTCACCTCCTCCATTCATGTGGTGGTAACCCCTCCACATTAAAATGCCTCTTCACATTCCCTTTAAAGTCCCCACTTTAAATGCATTAAATTCTCTAAGTTTAATGCTCTCTAATTTAATAAAACTCTTTTATTAAATTTATTCAGAATTTTGTTAATTACTTTAATTAACAAACATTCACATATAACCCCTTGCAATATTTCAATATCACATGCAGAACCACTTTCTGCAATTTCACCCGAAACAATTTCCGGTTTCTATCGAAACAATTCTTGCGGTTTGCAATTCTTTCATCTGAAACATATGTGCTCCAAAATGGTGTCCGGTAACTCTTAAGTGTGTCACCCTACGGTTCGCGAATAATGCAGACATGATTGAGACTCCTCTCAGATCAATAATTAGAAGCGGGACCTGGAGGTCCATACTGAGTCCTGCATATTCAACGATGACTTATGTGATCGTGAGAACCTTTAACGCTTGTAATTTAATCCCTTTGTCTCTTGATATAATACATGTCCGAGATTCAATAACCGGTATCCAAATACTTATTTGATCTCGTTATCGACATGCACTCTTTTCTCGTTCCCGTGATATAACATTCTAGTGATCACATCACTTGCTTGCAAGCTATCTTAATGTGATATCACCGAGAGGGCCTAGAGTATATCTATCCATCATCGGGATTGAAAAATTCCACTCTTGATCCATGAGCCTCAACATAACACCTTCATAGCACTGAACCCATCTTTACAGTCACCCTGTTACGGTGTGACGTTTGATGTTATCAAGATACTCTTCCAATGTTAGCAATTAACATGATCGCATGGTCTAAGGATAAAGATTACTTTGTATGATGTTATAGCAATGTAAACATAATGACTTGATCGTAATGCTATACTTTGGATGAATGTTCATCACATCATTTTACAAATGTTGTGACCTTGTTATTAACAACATCCAATGTCCATGATCAGGAAACCATGATCATCTTGTTAATCAACAAGCTAGTCTATAAGTGAGGCATAACTAGGAACCCTTTTTGTTTATTAAACACACATGTATTGATGTTTCCAATCAATACAATTCTAGCATGCAAAATAAACATCTATCATATATAAGGAATACATAATAACAACTTTATTATTGCCTCTCGGGGCATATTTCCTTCATAAAGAAGCAATATGCTGATATGAATAAGTAATGAGATACATGTGTTTAAAATCCCCAAAGTAATTCCCCAATATTACAAGTGAGTTGGATTTAGATGATTTGTTTATGATTTTATTTATCTTCAAGTTTACTTCACAAGAGAGTGTAGTTGCAGGGATTCTAAGATAAACATATAAGATAGTAAAGTACAATTATGATACAATCCTAATGTTAAGTGGTGTCATGTAACATTTATAAATTGCATGCGTTAAGTTGTTATGTTTTAAAAGAAATAGCATAGTGTTTCTTTTGAAGTGGCAAAAGAAATAATATTTGAAGAAAATGTTATTTATGTTAAGTTAATCAACTCTGAAGGTTAATAGGACTAAAGTTATGGTCTTTGATAAGGTTCATGAACTTGGGTTATTCTTATTTTATGGTGTATTAGACCAAAGTTAACTATAAGAATATAATTGGACTTAAGATATAACATTTATGACATTATCAACCATTAGGGTTTTTCCTAAGCATATTTAAATATGAAAGCTTATAAATATGAAGCATAGCCATAAAGACTTAAATTTAGCATGTTTAATATTCATGGATTATATTATAAGATTTGTTTATGGGAAATAGGTAAATTTATTATATAAGTTTAGGAGCTATATAAAATATGGATATATATATGCAAATTGAGATTATCACTTCCAATATAAGTTAACGATTTGCAAAATGAACTTGCACATCTTTGCTTTATAGTTAGTTAAAGTTGCTAAAGGATTATTATATACTTATATTTATGGTTTAAGTGTAATATTTAGACTTAATCTATATTTGGTGTTCTATTTAATTTATTAAGCAATAAACAATTTTGGAGAAAAGATTAATCATTTTCTAAAGTAATAAATTCTAAATAACTTGGATGAAGTTATAAGGAGATTATTTTTGGTTTATAAAAATAAAAGAAATACATTTTAAGAAAATACTTTTTATAAAATTAAACACAATTTATTTTCTATAAATCCAAAGATAACTTGCAAATCTATATTTAATATTTTTATAAGTTAATATATTTCTTTTAGGACTCAAAAGTGAATTTTTAATCATTTTTAGGATTTTTATTGATTTACTAAATTTCATTTATGGGATTAATGGTATTATTATTATTTTATTTTATTTTTTTAACTTAAATAAGTATTATTATATTTTCCTAGTTAGACATTATTTTAGTGTGCATTTTGATGTATTATATATATTTTTAGGATTGTTTCTACATTTTTTTCTAAAACTAAAATTGTGTACAAGGGTACTTTGGTCATTTCCTTATCTCCATTTTATTTAATTTCTCTATCTCTCTCTTTATTTTTATAACTGGGCTTCTCCCATAAGCCAGCCCAGCCCATTATGTTGACCTAATCCCTCAGGCCGATCAACCAGTCCGGTCAAACGAACCGAGTCAGTCAGTCTCTCAACCCTCACTGCGCCCACTGCCACCGTCGCCCACTGGCCTGACTCCGGCGATGCTGGTCATTGCGGCCCTCGCCGCCGCACCTAAAGATCCACCGCACTCTACTAGTTCTTCTGGACCAGCTTGATTTGAGATCCACGCCTCCTGCTACGTACTCCCTTCTCCTCTATGGTGCTAGGGTTTCACCGCCCGTGACTCCGGCGCTTGGTGGCTACCTCATGGCTTTGTGGTGGTGGTTTCGTACTGGTGAATCCTGAACTCTTCGTCCCCTTCTTCGATGCTGGTAGGACAACAATAAGTGCAACCCCGGCGACCCTGGTTCTTGGTGGTCATTGATGTGGTTTGGTGGTCGGTGAAGACGACCTCGGGTGAGCTCCATCGTGGTGTCGCGGGCCCTCCCTCGCCATGCCGTGGTGGTTCCTCCCCGAGTGCCAGGTACACACCCCCTAGTCCTCTCTTGCCTCTCTTCTTATCTCTGTGTCAAACTCTAATTAGAGATTCCCCTTAATTTGTTCTAGCAGTGGTTCTCTAATGATTGAGTGATGATCTTGGCTGTGCTATGATCGATTACTGCTGATCTATTGCTCAATATGGGGTTTTTGTTGTTGTTTTGGCTATGGGTTGTTGTACATCCAGTGTGGTACCTGTGCTGCTAGGTGGTAGTGGTATTTGTAACTTACTGATCTATAGGTTCTATTTATAATGATTAATGGCATGGATAATGAGCCTTAGTGCTCATCTGTGGGATTTTGGTTGTGGCTAGATATGATGATGGTCTAGTGGGTTTGCAGCTAGGCCATGGTTACACTATATTTGAGTAACTGAGATGGTAGTGGACATGCCCTGGTCCATTTTTCTAGTGATAAAAGCCTGGGAATGATGTGAAGTTGTACTAGCAGTTTAAGATAACCCAAAATTGAGATGAGCTTATTTGATAACTTTATGCCTAAAGCTGAGTTGTGGTTATATATTTTCTATCAGTAAGATAGTAAGTTTTAAATGGTTCCTGGCCCTTGCAAACTAGGGAAATGACGTTGAGAATACCTCTCTTCATACTGTTATACTACTTGCATTTTTGATTCAGAAACTGCCTTTACTGGAGGTTGTGGTTGAAGGAGTAATATTTAAGTGATAATTTTAGGATATAAGTTGAATGGTGATGCTTGCAACTAAATGATTCCTAGACAATTGTGTAGGAAAATGATGTACGTAGAACCTCTACTTACTAGCAGATGAATTAGAAAGATGTTGGTGTGGTGGCCTTTGTATTACTAGAATATTATTAGTGGAAAGTTCTCTGAGTATATTCATGTGTGGCCTTATTGGATTCAAACATTATCTTTGAATTCAGCCGTTGTGTTACTTGAGAAAAATTAGTCTGCCCATTTGACACAGAACCCTTGTCGTTGTCTTGGGAACGGCAGTACCTGGGGAGGTTAGATAGAGGTGAGGGGACTAGCAGGGAAGCTATCGACGGCATCCGCAGGCGGGATTGGATACAAGCGAGCGTAGCGGGATGCAAGAAGTACCCAGGTTCGGGGCCCTCGTGATGAGGTAAAGCCCCTACTCCTGCCAGATCTGACTAAGTGGAATACACGAGCTACAAGTGCTCCTCGAGCTGTATCTGCTTGCTACTGCCTTAAATGCACTCAGACCAACCCCTTCTACCGAGGCCCTCCCCCTTCTTATATAGGAAGAGAGGCAAGGGTCTCGCTGGCTAGTCCGACTAGCGTGCCCCATAGGTGGGTCCCAGCCAACTAGTCATCTACAATGTCCAGCATGGCTTGTCTTTTCGGTGTATGAGCGGTATGGCTGTCGTAGGCATAGTGGACGATGTGCGAGCCCGTCGTCAGCACAGGCCACTGTTCCAGCGTCACCCACGCAGAGTCTTCGGCATGGGCAGGTGGTTGCCCGTCTCGTCATCGTGACAGGCATGCGTAATCGATACACACGCCGTCTCCGCCTCCCTAATTGGATCCGGCTATGTCGTCGTATCCGGCTGCCTCTTTATGATCCGGCTACTGGATGGTGGCCGGCCCATCATGTCCTGTCCGGCTGCATCTGGTCAGCCGGACGCGATCCGACTGTCCTGTTTCTTATTCGGGTGGGGTACCTGGGGATCATCCCCCTGACACTAGCCCCCGAGCGCGTGTGGATTCCGCCCTTAGGCGAAATGTGCGTGCGCTCCTTCTTGCTTTTCGAATTTTCATCCGGCTGAGCCTGGCAGTTGCACTACCCGTGACGTCAGTGCTGACGCCGGCCCCGCGCGCACGCGCCATCATTGCTCTACGGCGGGCAGCGTAACGTCCCATCGCACGTCGCCTCGGGGAACTGCTGTCCGGTGCTTTGGTTCTCGTTCCAGGATCTTCTGTGCATCTTATCCTGGCACACGGGATCTAGGCGGTGGTTGGGATGTGGATTGCCTGGATGTGCGCCACGTGGCCCTGCCGACGGTTGCCCTTCCGATCCTTTAAATGGACGCCGCGGGGGAGACCGTTCTTTTCCTTCGCTTCCCCGCTGCAATCTCCTTCTCCCTCGCGTGCTCTTGCTCCTACGCCCTTGCCCTCTGCGTCGCCCGCTCGCCGTCGTCGATGTTACGGGCCACCGTCACTCCTCCATTGCCGCTCCTCTCCCTCAGCCGGAAATGGCCGCTGACCGCGGAGCCTGGTGCGGCTCCTCCGTCACCGAGGACCAAATCGTGAAGTATCGCATGACCCGCGTCCTCCCGCCGGCGGAGGAGGTGGCGGTGCGGTTGGCACCGGTGGGGGAGGTGTTGCCGCATCCGACGGAGGGGGAACGCGTCATCTTCCTTTCGCACCTGGCACGCGGGTTCGCGCTACCGCTGCATCCCTTCTTTCTCACATTCCTGGCCTTCTTCGACCTCCGCCTCCGCCACCTCGGCGCCAACGCAATCGGAACGCTGGCGCACTTCATGGCGTTCTGCGAGAGTTACGTCGGGATCCAGCCGGATCTCGGGCTCTTTTGCCGGCTCTTCCGAGTTCGGCCGCGGTAGTGATACGGGGCCGCTAGTCGTCTGTGGCGGCGCCTCCATATACTCCCGCACCCAATCCGGCTACCCGAAATTCTTGCTCCAGGACACGGTACGGCTGTGGCAGCAGTCGTATTTTTACTTCAAGAAGGTCACCAATGTCGACCGGATAAACCTGCCAGCCTTCCAAGACGTCGAGTCCAACCGGCAGCACTAGGACCTGAAGATCTACGGCAACAAGGCAGAGACGGATGCGATGCTGGCACGCATGCGCTCCCTTGTCACCTGCCAGCTAACCGGTCGGGACATCACTCTTAGCTAGATGTCCCGGCTGATGATGCCGCACGGTAGGCGCGACAAGATGTGCTTCTACTCGGCCGCTGGACCCGACCCGGTATCGGCGCGCATGATCCCGCTACCACAACTTGAAGGAGTGGTTGTGGACGATCAGAAAGGAGCGGCTGCCGGAGAACTGGAAGTTCAGCCTGGCGCCCTACATCCGGGAGAACCGCGCGCCTCGGGTAAGCTCTCGTAGCCGGAAATTTTGCTTATTCCCTCTGTGTTATCTCCTTGTTATGTCAGATTGACCTCTTGCATTCGTCAGATCTTCGCCTGCATCCTTCACAAGGAGGGCGAGGCTCCCCTCGAGGTATTCGCGTCAGACTTGCCCGAGCCGCGCGCTCGGCGGTCTGGCGAGGAATCGGATGGGGACGGCGACGCCTTCCCCAGCCGGAACGACGAGCCAGCTGCCGACCCGCATGCGGAGGTGCACGAGGAGGAGGAGGTCGGGCCGACTGCGAAGCCGGTGACGCGCTCTACGACAGACGGCGAAGCAGGCAGGAGCAGCTCCAGCCGTTACGGCTCCTGCCAGCCTGCGGCGGAGGAGCCGGCTTTGAAGAGGGGCTGGTCCGGCGCCCTGCCGCTGAGCCGTCTTGGCCGGAAGAAAGGGCCGCCCCCGGTCGTGTCGGGGTATGTTTCCCCCCATCCTTCGGTGCCTTCTGTCTGTTTTTCCTCCCTCTTGCTTATTATTGTTGAAATTCTTGAATCTTCCTTGTGCGTTGAGATTTCCTTTTACGTATTTTGCCCGACTAACTTAGTCCGGCTACACACCTTTAGCCGGGCGACCTGCACCTCCAGTGGGGGCGCGCAAGCGCACCCACTGGGTGTAGTCCCCGAGATTCGGAGTAGCTGGCGTAGCCAGGTGCTTCAAGTCTTTCTTATTTCTGCCAAGTCTTCTAACTTTATCTCACTGGCCTCGTCCCAGTCGGCCACTTTTGTCGGCTGGACGCCTTCAGCCGGCGGAACTAACATTCTAGTGGGGGCGCGCGAGCGCACCCACTGGGTGTAGCCCCCGAGATTCGGAGTAGCTGGCGTAGCCAGGTGCTTCGAATCTTTCTTGTCTTTTCTTGCTCCCGCCCTTGCCCTCACCTGGGCTCCAAACGGCCAGCTAAACGCCCTTAGCCGGTCAGGAACTACAAGATTCCACTGGGGGCACGCAAGCGCACCCAGTGGGTGTAGCCCCCGAGATTCGGAGCGCTTGATGAAGGCAAGGACTTCAAATCTTCTTTCGTTCTCCTGAATTCTGACTCGAAGTAGTCGGACAAGAACGCACATATGCACACACATACATCTTCACAGGTTAATAGGTTAGTCTGTCAAATCGTAGCCGGAAAACGGCTTATTTTTTCGAAAACTGGCTTGCTCCTTTCTAGACACTTAGTCGCCTTCGTGGTATTCGCTGTTTGCTGCATCCTTGCGGGCAGCCGGGTTGCGGTCTCAGAGTCGAATCGAAGGGAGCTGACAGTACATCATGCACGGTACTAGCGGCTTAGCAGCTGGATTGGTTCGAGCTAGTTGCGGGGCCGGGACGCCCGATCTGTCACGCCTCTTCCCTATTTTTCGCGTGGGATGCCTCGGGCTTTTGCTCTTGCTAGCCGGACAGCCAGGTTGCGGTCTGTAGCTGAGACGAAGAGTGGGCCTCTGACATCATCACACACTACTCAGGCGGTTTGTTGGCTTAACAGGCCGGGCCAGCCGGCGAGCCCCCGGGTAGGGGTTGCCGGAGCCGGAAAATTTGAACCAAGAAAAGCACACATTTCTAGAAGGAGCCCCGAGATTCTCGTGGAGTCCACATTTTCATTCATGGGGTTTTCGGATACATAAACGCACTGGCGACTACGTGTAAACGGCGCAGCAGGGGCGCGCATAAGGACGTTCGGTCTCCTCGTCCGATTTGTCCATCTTGTTCTTGCGTGGCTGCTGTGCGTCGATGAGGTAGTAAGAGTCGTTGGGCAGTGCCCGGCTAATGATGAAGGGGCCCTCCCAGGGTGGTGATAGCTTGTGCGTGCCCTTCGTGTCTTGCACCAGCCAGAGAACCAGGTCGCTCTCGCGGAATGCGACTGGGCGAATCCGGCTTGAATGGTAGCGGCATAGTCGCTGCTGGTACAGGGCAGATCTGGACAGGGCCAGCTCGCGGGCCTCCTCCAGGAGATCCACCCCGTCCTCCCGCGCCTCCTTGTTGGCTTGCTCGTCATAGAGGAGCTTGCGAGGAGAGTCAAATTCGATGTCGGTGGAGAGGACGGCTTCTGATCCGTAGACCAGGAAGAATGGCGTGTAGCCGATTGACCTATTCGGTGTGGTGCGGAGGCTCCACAGCACAGCCGGAAGTTCTTCGATCCAACATCCGGGTGACCGCTCCAACGGCTCGATGAGACGTGGTTTGATGCTGGCTAGCACCAAGCCGTTTGCTCGTTCGACTTGCCCGTTGGACTGCGGGTGTGCAACGGAGGCGAGGTCTAGCCGGATGCCCTTGTTGCTGCAGAACCGGGCGAAGGCCCCCTTGGCGAAGTTCGTGCCGTTGTCGGTGATGATGCTATTGGGGTAGCCGAATCGGTTGATGATGTCGGTGAAGAAGGTAACAACCGTCGCTCCATCCAGCTTCCGGATAGGCTTGGCCTTGATCCACTTTGTGAACTTGTCCACCGCTACCAGCAGGTGGGTCATTCCCGCGCGGGCTCGCTTGAAGGGCCCGACCATGTCGAGGCCCCAAACTGTGAAGGGCCAGGTGATCGGTATGGTCTTGAGCACCGAGGTTGGCATGTGCCTGAGCTGCCCGAAGCGTTGACACCCATTGCACGCGCGGACCAGCTGCTCGGCATCCTCGAGGGCAGTGGGCCAATAGAAACCATGGCGAAACGCCTTGGCGACTATCGTCCTTGACGAAGCGTGGTGCCCACACTCACCCTGGTGGATGTCCTTGAGTAGCCGGTAGCCTGTGTCTACATCGACACATCTTTGGAAGATACCAGATACAATGCGCTTGTATAGCTCGCCGTTTATGATGGTGTATGTATGCGCGCGGTGTCGGATTTGCCTGGCCTCTACCTCGTCGTCCGAGAGTTCGCCGTTGGCGATGTAGTTCATGAAGGGATGTGCCCAGGATGGCACTTCCCGGATGACGAGGACGCTCCTTCCCTTCGGCTGACGGGTGTCGGGGGGTCGTCCGGGTGGAATATCCGGGACGGCAGCCACCGAGCCACTGGGCGAGCCGGCAGCCCTCGGGTCATGCGAGCCGAAGGGCACTGCCTGGCCGGAGTTGGTGCGGGTTTTCTTCTTTGGTGGTTCTGCCGGCTCCGTTTCCGCTGCTCCGGCCGCCGGAACGCTTCCCGCCCGGACGATGGAATCTGATTCCAGCGACGGGTTGATGGATGGCTCGCACAGATGCTCCAAGGAGACCCCTGGTGGGATGGCCTGCCTGGTGGATCCTATCTTGGAGAGCGCATCGGCTGCCTCGTTGTTGGTGCGGGGGACGTGATGAAATTCGCACCCGTCGAAGGAGGCGCTGAGCTTCTGGATGTGGAACCGGTAGAGGGCCATGTTTGCATCTCTGGCGTCCCATTCCCCGGACACCTGTTGCACCACCAAGTCCGAATCACCGAAGCATAGGATCCGGTTGACACCGATCTCCTTGGCCAGCCGGAGCCCGTGCGCCAGTGCCTCATATTCAGCTACGTTGTTGGAGGCCTTGAAGTGGATCTGCAACACGTACTCCAGCCGGTCTCCCTTGGGCGAGATGAGCATGATGCCGGCTCCCAAGCCCCCGAGCATCTTCGACCCGTCGAAGTGCATCCGCCAGTGGTTTGAATCCGGCACCGGTGGGAGATACTGGGTCTCGGCCCAGTCGACGAGGAAGTCCGCCAACGCCTGTGACTTGATCGTGAGCCGGGGCTCGTACTGGATGGAGTAGGCGGCGATCTCGATGGCCCACTTGGCGACTCGGCCGGTAGCGTCCTTGTTGCCGATGATTTCTGAAAGGGGTGCAGTGCACACGACCTTGATCGGGTGCTCCTGGAAGTAGTGCTTGAGCTTATTGCATGCCAGGTACACACCGTAGCACATCTTTTGGTAGTGGGGGTAGTTCTGCTTGGAGAGGGAGAGAACCTCGCTGAGGTAGTAGACGGGTCTCTGAACCTGCTGAGCCTTGCCTTCCTCGGGGCGCTCCACCACCAGGACGACGCTGACGACCCGGCTGGTGGCTGCTATATAGAGCAACATCGGCTCCTTGCTAGCCGGCGTGGCTAGAACCGGCGCTATGGATAGCATGCGCTTGAGGTCGTGAAACGCGGTGTCGGCCTGCGAAGTCCAGGAGAACTTGTCCGTCTTCTTCATCAGTTGGTACAACAGGAGTGCCTTCTCCCTCAGCCGGCTGACGAAACGACTGAGGGACGCCAGGCATCCGGTGAACTTCTGGACTCCAAGCAGGTTCTTGGGCGGCTGCATCCTCTCGATGGCCGCGATCTTCTCCGGATTCGCCTCGATGCCTCGTTGAGATACGAGGAAACCGAGTAGCTGACCGGATGGTACTCCGAAGACGCACTTCTCCGGGTTCAGCTTCATCTGGTACTGGCGGAGGTTGCCGAATGTTTCTCTCAGATCCTCGAGGAGGGTGCACTTCTCCTTGGTTTTGATGACTACGTCATCCATGTAAGCATGCACGTTTCGGCCTATCTGCGAGTGCAAGCATTTCTGCATACATCGCTGATAGGTAGCGCCTGTGTTCCTTAGGCCGAAAGGCATGGTTACGTAGCAGAAAGCCCCGTAGGGGGTGATAAATGATGTCTTAATCTGATCAGCCAGGTTTAGCCGGATCTGATTGTACCCGGAATAACAATCTAGAAAAGACAACAAATCACAGCCGGCCACGGAATCGATGACTTGATCGATACGGGGCAAGGCGAAGGGGTCTTTCGGGCACGCCTTGTTCAGGCTGGTGTAGTCGATACACATGCGCCAGGTCTTGTTCTTCTTCAACACCAAGACTAGGTTCGCCAGCCAGTCTGGGTGGTACACTTCCATGATGAACCCGGCTACAAGGAGCCGGGTGATCTCGTCACCAATTATCTTTCTCTTCTCCTCTGCGAACCGGCGTAGAGGTTGCTTGACCGGCTTGGCATCCGGACGCACATGAAGTGAGTGCTCGGCGAACTCCCTCGGCACACCCGGCATGTCTTTGGAAGACCATGCGAAGATGTCCCGATTCTCACGGAGGAAGTCGACAAGCGCGCCTTCCTATTTGCTGTCTAAGCCGGCACCAATGGTGATGAACTTAGTCGGATCGGAGGGGTCGACCAGAATCCTCTTCGTCTCCTTTGCCGGTTGGAAGGCTCCTTCTCCAGCCGGTTTGCTGCTAGCCGGGATGTCCTGCTGGGCCATGGCCAAGTTGCGCATGATCGCTCGTTTTTCTTCGGCTATGATGAGGGCCTCTGCCAGTTTGGAGCCGGCTGAGGCGCACTCCATCGATCGCCTGAAGCAGCCGGCGACGGTGATCACGCCGTGGGGTCCCGGCATCTTCGTCTTGAGGTACGCGTAGTGGGGGATGGCCATGAACTTGGCAAGGGCGGGGCGCCCGAGGAGAGCATGGTAGGATATCGTCAAATTTACCACTTTGAACCAGATTGGTTCGCGACGGAAGTTCTCCTCGGTCCCGAAGATGACGTCCAGCTGAATTTTCCCTAGAGGAGCGTAGGCTGGCCCCGGCAGTACGCCGTGGAACGTCGTGGTAGTCGGGCGCAGGTCGCTTTCGCGAATGCCCAACTTCTCCAGCGAGAACTGGTAGAGGAGGTTGAGGCTGCTGCCTCCGTCGATGAGGACGCGCGAGAATCGGCAGGTGCGCGTGTTGGAGACAATGAGGGGGTCGAGCACCATGGCGTAGACCCCGGGAGTCGGCAGATGCTCAGGCTGATCTGCCCGGCTCCAGGTGATGGGGGTTTTCGAGCAATTCAGGTACTGGGGGACCGAAGAAACGATGGCGTTGACCTCCTTGGAGCATCGCCTGTGGCTGTGCTTGTCGTCCTGCTCCATCTCGAAGATGTGGTAAGCGGCGTGCGGCTGGGGGTAGCTGTTGTTGTTGTTGTTGCCGCCGTTGCCGTCATTCCTGGCTCCCCTAGCCGGCGGCAGGGGTCCACCCGGTGGGGGAGGTGGGAGACGAGGCTGGTTGCCCTGGTCCTTTAGCTGGCGAGTCCAGCTGCAGTTCCGGGTGGTGTGGGTAGCCGGTTTGAAGGGACCGCTATGCCACTTGCACGGGTCGTCAATCATCTGGTCGAAGGTGAGTCAGGGCTTCTGCCTTCTTGCGTCGTTAGCCGGTGCGTCGGGCGCACCCTCCACAGCATTGACCTGCCGCGCGTGGTAGCGGGGCTTCTGTTTTCGGCCTGGCGGTCCCCATGGAACCGGTTGTCGTTGCCGTGGCGTCTGGAGGATCCGGCTTCGCCAGTCGGGTTGCTCGGATGGTCGCGAGCCGGCTCCATGGGAGTCGGACGGCCGTCCGTGTTTACTCGGAGGGGCTTCTTCATGGAGGCATCCGCCATGGCGTATTGGTCCACAACCGTCATGAGCTCCGCCATGGTTTTCGGCTCGTCACACAGTAGCCGGTGGCGAAGCATGGTGCCCTCTCGGCATCCTTCGATGAAGAAGCTGATGGCATGGCTCTCTAGAATGCCCTCGCAAGTGTTGCGGAGCTCTGTCCACTTGGCGAGGTACTCGCGGTCGGTCTCGCGGTCGCCCTGGACGCACAGGGAACGGTCGCGCAGGCGCCCTGGACGTTTGTACGTGCCGTTGAAGTTGCGGACGAACACCTTCTCGAAGTCAGGCCAGGCGTTGATGCTGTTGGGCGCAAGGCTATTGAGCCATGTCATTGCCGACCCGGTTAGCATGAGAGGGACGTAGCGCACAGCTGTGCGCTTATACCCATGGGCGATGCCGACTGCCGTAGCATAGTCGGTCAGCCAGTCTTCCGGCTTCATGTCGCCGCAGATTTGGGGGTGTCCTCGGCGGGAGAATTTATCCGGAAACGGCTCGTTCCGGATGCGGGGTCCGAAACAAACCGGACCGGTAGAATCTTCCTCTTCCGTGATGCGCGCTTGAGCGAGGAGCTCGATGCGGTCGCGGGCATCCGGACAATCCGGGTTGGGCGCGCCCACCTGGCCCGAGAGGTGGGAACCGGCTGGTCTAGGCGCTCCGGCTGGTGGTGGGGGAGGTGGCGGGTTGCTGTTCACCGTCTGCTCCTGGAGTTGCGACGCCTGCTGCGGGCCCTGGGCGGCTGGGGGGAGGACGCCTGCTGGGTGTCGCGTGGTGCGCCCCTGCTGTTGGTAGGTAGCTTGCCTCCTCTGGAGTAGCTAAGGTCCTCCTGCGTCTGCCGGTTGGTGTCGGCCTGCTCGTCCGCGACGCGGAGGAGCTCCTGGACGCGAGCATGCTGGCGGGCTCGCTCCTCGCCCTCCAGGCTGGGTAGTTCTTCTGCTGCGGCCAATCGATGGCATCCTCCACCGGGTTCTGATGCTGCGGGGGAGCAGAAGTTCCGACCTCGTCCACGCCTCGCTCCCGCGGCTGGCGGGGATGCGAGCTGGATCCGGCCATCATGACCTCCACGCCACGAGGCGCGGCGGAGGTGCTGCCGTCTGAGCACGGCAGCCCTACGACGGAGACGATTTCCCTAGGGAAACGCTCCGGGACGATAGCGATGTAGATGGCGAGATCGCCGAATAGCAGGACGGGGCCGTTCGCTGGGAAGGAAGCTCCGGCGAAGCAGGAGGCGTTGTCGATGACGCAGTCAAACTTGTCGAGCGTGAGCACCAGGCCGGAGGCCACGCGCTCACCGGCTGAAGTGCGGGGTCCCGTGCGGAACGTGACTCCGGTCGAAGCCATTAGCCCCACGGTGGGCACCAACTGTCGTTGTCTTGGGAACGGCAGTACCTGGAGAGGTTAGATAGAGGTGTGGGGACTAGCAGGGAAGCTATCGACAGCGTCCGCAGGCGGGATTGGATACAAGCGAGCGTAGCGGGACGCAAGAAGTACCCAGGTTCGGGGCCCTTGTGATGAGGTAAAGCCCCTACTCCTGCCGGATCTGACTAAGTGGAATACACGAGCTACAAGTGCTCCTCGAGCTGTATCTGCTAGCTACTGCCTTAAATGCACTAAGACCAACCCCTTCTACCAAGGCCCTCCCCCTCCTTATATAGGAAGAGAGGCAAGGGTCTCGCTGGCTAGTCTAACTGGCGGGCCCCACAGGCGGGTCCCAGCCGACTAGTCATCTACAGTGTCCAGCATGGCTTGTCTTTTCGGTGTATGAGCGGTATGGCTGTCGTAGGCACAGTGGACGCCGCGAGCCTGTCAACCACAGCCATCGTCTAGCGTCACCCACGCAAAGTCTTCGGCATGGGCAGGTGGTTGCCCGTCTCGTCATCGTACAGGGCGTACCATGCACTGATACGCACGTCGTCCTGTCTCCCTGATTGGATCCGGCTATGTCGTCGTATCCGGCTGCCTCTTTATGATCCGGCTACTGGGTGGTGGCCGGCCCATCCTGTCCTGTCCGGCTGCATCTGGTCAGCCGGACGCGATCCGACTGTCCTGTTTCTTATTCGGGTGGGGTACCCGGGGATCATCCCCCTGACAACCCTTACTACAATGATTCCTGCCCCTTAGGGATTTAGGAAAATGATTTAATTGCTTTAAGGTTTTGCAAAGTTGATTCTTGGATCTGTTGGTTGTCTCTTGTATGCAATACTTGTGGCTTCTATAGATGACCTAGCTATTGTGGTACCCCTTTGGAGGATGCACAGTGGTCTAACTACATGATCTTCTACAAGTTTACTTGACCAAGATTTAATTTAACCCTGCCAATGATGCAAAAGGCTGAGGCCAGCTTCTTAGAGAAATAAGAACAGATACTCACATGTGTTTCATATCCTGGGATGATCTTGTACTCCATTTGAGTACAGATCTGAGGATACAACCACTATTCCATCTAGCATGCCTATAACTGCTAAGAATGGATACTATGCATGATTTCTGGATGCCAACCTGCTATTGTAGAGCAGTCAATGAAGTTGGTGACGTTGGATTGATTAAACTGGCTTGATCTATTGTTCTTGCTCTAGCTGCCTTGTTCTAGACTTGGCCTTGTTGCTTGCTAGCCGGCTCCCCTTCAAATGATCATGATTGATACTACTTCTGCTATTCTGGTATACTATTATTGTGTATATAGTGGGATGATTGTATGATGTGTTGAATTGGTGAGAACCATGGTGTTTCTTAAGAGAGAACTGCTGATGGTTCTGTGAAGGAGAAAACATAGAGATGTACTATGCTTGTGTGGTTTTATATTGCGTGTGCCTTCTTCCCTGGTCGACAGCACAACAACTGCATGTTGTGAGCATGCAGCTTGCAAGTGAGACCCTTCCCTTGTGGATCAGATCAAGTAAAAAGAAAGATATTTTCCTGATTTTGACTGTCCTTGTTTACTTGCCAAGGTGAAACTTGCCCCACTTACTGCTTTGGTGAAATTTGCCCCATTTCTATCAATGATGTTGTGCTGAGACAATTGGTACACTGATAAGAATAGATACTGTTTTTGGTGAAACTTGCCCCTTTAAGATTTAGCTCAGTGATGAAATAAGTACAGTGCATTACATTGTTCATTCTGAGAGCAAAACTAATTAACACTAACTCTGTTTCCTTTATATTCTATTTGTTTACTTTATGCTTTTACAGGAACAAGATCATAAAATGATAAGAAGATGAAGAATAGTTTTAGGATTTTCCTTTCTTCCAATTTTGTAATTTCCTTTTCTAGACATTGTAATACATTAGTTTATCTTATTATTAGATTTTCAGATGCATGCATGCAGATACACAAAATCCTACATCTACCCTTCGTTTAGTCCTAAATGCTGGGATGTTACATGGTCCCATCTTGCAATGCTAACCTGGGTAAGCTATGGGTTCGGCGCTCACGTGGATAAGTTGTGGGTCCGGTGCTCACGTGGATAAGCTGTGGGTCCGATGCTGATCTGGATAAGTTGAGAGAGGTGTCCACTACGGGAACCGACTGAACGCGGCCCCACTTGTCATCATGTAAAGACAAGGGTACACTACGGGACCCGACAGAACGTGGCCCTACTCGTCAGCATGTAACGGCGAGGGTCCACTACGGGACCCGACTGAACGCGGCCCCACTTGTGAGCATGTAACGGCAAGGCTGACGGGCGGTGAGTTTCAGACCATGTGAGAGTTTCGTACAAAGAGATGGGCAAAAGGGAGGAAAAAGTAAGCAGCTAGGAAAAACTGAGTACAACTAACCAACCGAGGGTACGAAAATAGAAACCCCTGATATAAAATACATATTCATTAAATCTATTTTGATTCGAAACACCTCTCGATTCACTCCAATTTCCTTTGGGTCTTCTCGGAACGATTCTGGTTCTCTCACGAAACACTTCCGGTGTCTGTTTCTCTTTCTTCGTGTGATTCCATCAATTCCAAAATGATCTCTAAGTGTCATAAAACCCTTAAGTGTGTTACCCTATGATGACCCACTAGTATAGGGGGTGTATAGCAGTATTTTTGATAAGTAAGAGTGTCGAACCCAATGAGGAGCAGAAGGTGTTGGCTAGTGGTATGGATCAGGAATTCTCTGCAAATACTTAGCAACCGGATTTTTAGGGGTTTTCGATAAAGCAAGTAAACAAAGTACGAGTAAATAAAAGACAGTAGGAATAAATGCAGCAAGTGGCCCAATCCTTTATGCAGCAAAGGTCAAGCCGGTTGTATTTCTATAGATGACCAAACGTTCTCGAGGACACATGGGAAGACTGTCAAGTGCTTTCGCTTCATATAGTTGATTAATCTTCTCTAGCTTGCTAAGTGTTGTGTGGGTGAACCTGTGCTAATGTACCGCCCCATCCAAGACTAATACATACTTGTGATTAAACCCCTTGCAAACATCCATAAGTACAAGAAAGTAATTAAGGTAGAAACCTAACCATAGCTTTAAACTCTAAGACCCTTACGTCCCTTGTGTAATGGTTTCCTAACGGGGGTTCAGGTTTCTGTCACTCTGGCAACCCCTACGATTAGTAGCCAAATACACAATGCATTCCCCTAGGCCCATATAGGTGAAGTGTCATGTAGTCTACATTCACATGACACCACTAGAAGAAGTACACCACAACTTAAATAACAATCTATTGAATCTTTCTCAACACAACACCACTACTAACAACAAGACTTCTCCCATGTCCTCAAGAACAAAACGAACTACTCACAAGACATCATATGGATCATGATCAGAGATGGAATAATGATGTATAACAATCTGAACATAAACAATAATTCAATGGTTCACTCAATAGGATCAACTACAAGGAGTAATCAACACCGGGAAAGTTTCTCCTATGAACTATGCAAGATTCAACGCAATTGTTACAGCAATATGGAGATGGTGATGAGGGTGCTGATGGTGGTGATGGTGGTGATGATGATGATGATGATCCCGATGAAGTCCAGCTTGATGGTGGTGTTGATGGCGACGATCTCCCCTCTCTGGGAAGGAATTCCCCAGAACTGTCACGGAGATCTTTCTCTCTCGGTGATTTCCGCCCCATAGAGGCGGCGGAATCTTTCCGTGGTCGCTCCCCGAGTCTTAGGGTTTCGTGGGGATGATATACGCCAGAGGAGAGAGGCTAGAGTGGGCCAGGGAGGCCACACCACCTCCAGGCGCGGCCTAGGCCTGCCCGCGCCATGGGGTGGTGTGGGACCCCTGTGGCCCACCTCCACTCCATCTTCTAGCATCCTTAGTCTTCTAGAAAAATAGGATTTTCCGTATATTTTCCTGGATTTTCTGATCTTCGCGAATTTTGCCTCCAAACAGCACCTTTTCCATCAGAATCCTGACTGCAGCGGTCCATACTCCAAAAGTCATCAACTATGCAAAAATAGATGAAATAACATAAGTATCACCTCTCAATACAAAATATATCAATGAATAATAGTGAATTAAGACATAGAATAGTGATGCAAAATGGACGTATCAACTCCCCCCAAGCTTAGACTTCGCTTGTCCCTGTTTAAACTGAGCTCAATAAACATGGCCTCAGGTTTATGGAGTGAAGAGTCGATAAAAGAATACGGACAAGAAGCATCACATTCATCAAATACATAGATCATAATAGAAGACAACTCACTATTATACAACTCAACTTGCAATGAGTAAAGGAAAAACAATAAAGATACATAAAGTGAATCATAATTGGTAATGGCAAACTTAGCTCTTGGTCGAAGAATAGTTGATAATTTGCTAGAGTTCACAAATAGCTGGCTTTTCAATGATAGCTTTCAAAGTAGTAAACATCAAGATAAGAGCAATGTGCAAAACAAGGAACATAAGACATGATTGCATAAATCATCATATGAATGAATGAAACACATCAACTCAAAATACTTGCTGAGATAGAAGGGAATAGGTTTATGATGTCTACGCACTTCTATTCTTGTAGACAGTTGTTGGGCCTCCAAGTGCAGAGGTTTGTAGAACAACAGCAAGTTTTCCCTTAAGTGGATCACCCAAGGTTTATCGAACTCAGGGAGGAAGTGGTCAAAGGTATCCCCTCTCAAGCAATCCTGCAATCAAGATACAAGAAGTCTCTTGTGTCCCCAACACACCCAATACACTTGTCAGGTGTATAGGTGCACTAGTTTGGCGAAGAGATAGTGAAATACAAGTGGTATAGATAATTATAAGTGGTAACGGTGATAGAAAATAGCTTGGTGGCATGTGGTTGACGTGGGAAAAGACTAAAGGCAAACTGAAAGAAAGATGGAAGCAAGCAAACATGTAACAGATCTAATTGCAAACGGTGTATCAATGCTTATAAACAAGGCCTAGGGATCATACTTTCACTAGTGAACACTCTCATCTAAATATATTCTTCTTTATGATACTACACTGAACTACTCTCCGGTTGGACACTCTAATCGATGGTAGGGCTATATCAGCACACCTCAAAGTTCATCTTTCCCATCTAGATAACCCCACCTTGTCACCTTGAGTACTAGATCGGTCCAACAAACACCACAATTTCATAAAGACATCCAATTCCAAATATAACTCATAACAAGTATTTGTAATCTCTAGCCTAAGTGCCACCATGGTGTGTACGCTATCACTTTCACACACATTGGGAGAGCAAAGATCTATTAAAGCACTTGAGTAGCAAGGTAGATCTACTTGATTACAAAGCTCATGATCATGCATAGAGAGAGATGAACACATAGCTACCGGTAGAACCCTTAGCCTCGAGAGAGAACTACTCCCTCCTCATCATGGGAATCAGCAACGGTGATGGAGATGGTGGTGGAGATCGATGGAGATGGCTCTGGGGGCACTTCCCCGTCCCGGCGGGGTGCCGGAACAGAGACTTTCTGTCCCCCGAATCTCCCCTTCGGTGGCGGCGGCGCTGCAGAACTTTTCGTGGCTGGAGGCTTGATGTTTTAGGGTTTTGGTATCGGGAGGCTCTTATAGGCGAGAGGGGAGACCGAGGGGGTGCCAGGGGGGCCACACCATGCCCTGGCGTGGCCTGGGGTGACCCGCGCCTAGGGGGTGTGGCCAGGCCCTGGCCCTCCTCTGTCTCGTATTCTGGCTCTGTGAGTCTTCCGGTAAAATAGGAACTTTGGCTTTTGTTATTGGAGATATGCCCAAGAGGCAATAATAAAGTGGTTATTATTATTTCTTTATGTTTATGATAAATGTTTATGCCCATGCTATAATTGTATCAACCGGAAACATTAATACTTGTGTGTTTTGTAAACATAAAAGAGTCTCTAGTAAGCCTCTTGTTAAACTAGCTTGTTGATTAATGGATGATCATGGTTTCCTGATCATGGACATTGGATGTCGTTAATAACAAGATCATATCATTAGGAGAATGATGTGATGGACACACATCCATAGTAAGCATAGCATAAGATCAAGTCATTAAGTTCGTTTTGCTACAAGCTTTTTCAAATGCATAGTAACCTAATCCTTCGACCATGAGGTTATGTTAATCACCATCACCGGATGGGTACTTTGATGACATCAAACGCCGCTTCATAACTGGGTGGTTATAAAGGTGACATTGGGTATTCTGAAAGTATGTGTTGAAGCGCATGGACCAAGATTGGGATTTGTCCATCCATATGACGGATAGATATGCTCTGGGCCCTCTCGGTGGAATGTCATCTAGTTAGCTTGCAAGCATGTGACTAGGTCACAAGGGATGACATATCACGGAACGAGTAAAGAGTACTTATCAGTAACGAGGTAGAACTAGGTATGGAGATACCGACGATCAAACCTCGGATAAGTAGAATATCCCGTGACAAAGGGAATTGGTTTCGTATGTTAATGGTTCTATCGATCATGAAGTCATCGTTGAGTATGTGGGAGCCGTTATGGATCTCCAGATCCCGCTGATGGTTATTGATCGGAGAGGTGTCTTCATCATGTCTGCATATTCATGAACCGTAGGGTGACACACTTAAGGTTCGAAGTTGTTTTAAGTAGATATGGAATGTGCGTTGGAGACCGAATGTTGTTCGGAGTCTCGGATTGGATCCGGGACATCACGAGGAGATCCGGAATTGTTCGGAGAATAAGATTCATATATTGGGGATCATTTTCTAAGTTAGGAAATGTTCCGGAGTATTTGTATGGGGATTCTAGAAGGTTTCGGAATGTTCCGGAAGGTTCTAGTAGATTTCTTGGAGTTTTCTTGAAAACCAAGAAAGGATCAAGGAGTCTTTGTGGGGCAATACACGGATTCGTGGGGGAGGAGGATTCCTCCCCCCTCCCAATCCGCCGGCCAAGGAGGGAGGGGAGTCCTACTAGGACTCCCCCTCCCATGGTGCCTCCCTACTTTAAATAGAGGGGAGGGGGCGCCACCCCCTAGGGGGGCCCATAACAAACCCTAGCCGCCGCCTCTCTCCTCCTCCTTCGCTCTGCTCCGGCTTAGGTGAAGCCCTGCAGAATTCTCTACTCCACCACCACCACCACACCGTCGTGCTGCTGGGATTCCGTGGAGAAGATCTACTACCTCCGCTGCTCGCTGGAACAGGGAGAGGAAGGTATGCTTCGACTCCGCACGTGTGACCGACTGCGGAAGCGCTGCCAGAACGCGGCGCCAGAAGGATCGTCCACACGATATTGAGATCGGCAAGTGATCGACTACATCAACCCCGAGATCTAATCTCGTAACGCTTTCGGTTCTACGAGGGTTAGTACAGATCTATCTCGTTGCACATGTCTAATAGATTAGATCTTGGCTTTTATCTAGATTAGATCTGGGTTTTGTTCGTTCTTGCGGTAGAATTTTTTTTGTTTTACATGCTACGAACCCATCATTTGTCCCATCCAATTGCGAGAATATTCATTTTCTGACTTTCCTGGAACCAAAAACAGTAGAAAACAGGCAGCTGGCACTATGGCTCTTGTTAATAGGTTAGTCCAAGAAATCATATGAAAAGTACTCCAAAGTTGGAACAAAACACAAGAAAGTAGATAAAACCAAGCATGGAACATCAAAAATTATAGATACATTTGCAATGTATCAACATCCCCAAGCTTAACTCCTGCTCGTCCTCGAGTAGGTAAGTGATAAAAAGAAAGAATAATTTTTGAGGTGACATGCACCATCAAAGACTTGATCAAAGTATTTGTAAAACATTCAAAGCTGCGATCATAGTACTTCAATCATAACATGAAAGACAAAGTTCTAGCAATAAGCAAAGAAACTATGATGCAACATGAAAAGGCACAAACAAAAGATTCATGAATAACAATGCTTTGCAAGACGTTTGTTTGTTTCACATAAAGAAAACATAGCATAATAGTATTCAGCCTGTCCCTCATGGAGTAGCAAATATAAATGCATAGGACACCTTCAAAGTTCATAAGAGTGACTAGATACAATAGTTTAAAACAAGCAATATCAAAGTATGCATCAATCAACTAGTCTTGGGACAATGCACATAGAACTAAGAATGGCCACTATGCTCTCAAAGTAGGTGCATAAAGATAGAAGGTGGAGACTCAATATAATGGTGGAAGAAAGGCCTTTTGTAAAAGGAAGTAGGGATTCAAGTCTCATAAAGAGCTTCCAAAAATTATGGTACTTAATAGCTTTCAGCTCTCATTGCCCCTATCATAAGCATCTTGAAGTGATTAAGGTTAAAGTGAACAAACTATGGTGTACATGCTTGACGAAGTATAAGTCAAAAATTCCATGTCCCTTGTATACGAGGGCCGCTCCTCATGCTACTCAAGTTTAGTCACCGGTAAGTTCTTGTCATTGTAAGTACATGTGTATCATTGAGAACCGCCAATCGGGTACCCCTTGCCCGATGATACGGAAGAATCCCCATATCAAAATGACAAGGCAAGCAGACAACGAGCATCTCAGCATTCTTCTTATTTACCATGGGAATATGGTGCTTTTTTCTCTCTTTCCTCTTTTCATAGTATCTCTTTTTGTCTCTTTTTGTTCTCAATATAGGACTCTTTTTTTATAAGAAGAATGCTTCATAGACAGCTCATTATGGTTACGCTGCAGGTTTCCACCATGTTAGCATGGATTAGACCAGTGGCCTAGGCGTTTCTCTAACACATATACATAACTCCATGGACTTACAAGCTCCCCTTTCATTTCACACTGACGACATCCATATACAAAAGAGCATGATATCAACTAGGTACAAGTACCAAGTGCAATGTTGAAAGCGTTCCCCATGAAAGCATGGTTCTGCTAATTCCCAACAAATAAGTGCAAGCATATACAACATAGAAGACCCCAATGGTTCAAGTTTATTAAGGGCAAGTAAAATAAAGTGTGCCATCAAGTTCATGAGAGCTTTAATCACTAGTTTTCTCATAACAAGTTTAATTTGGAAGGTAAACAAAAGCATGAATATACTTGGAATAGCATATGCTAATAGGTAGGTATGCTGGACTCTTTGGAATAACTTGGTTTAGGGAGTTGGATGCATGAGTGGAACTCATACTTGGTTGTGGAGGCTAGCAAAAGACTGGGAGCGACAAACTAAGAGAGCAATAATGGCCATAATCATGCAGAGCGACAAAACATCATTGATCAAAGCATAAAGTGATACTACAAGTTGAAAACTAAAGGATAATAAAGGCTATGGTGACTTGAGATAGTCATAACATGGTGTGAGCATGTGCCAAGTCAACCCAAATAAAGCATCAAAGGAGAACACCACTATATTATGCTTTAATATGCTAAAACAACGCATGATTCATCCAAGGCACATTAAGCAATCTCAATTGTTTATGACAAGTCATGCTACAGCAAAGAATACTAAGCATAAAGCCAAAACAATATCAAGCATGGCATGACAAAGCATGGGCCACAGTCAAAAACAAGCTCTTTTACCACATAAACATGAACTTTCCTACTCTTTTCCTATCCAAACCAAACTATTTGAAAACCAATGTATGAAAGAGGGGGTCCAACCAATTTATTCAGAAAACTAATAAAACCAAGCAAACCAAAACCAAAACGAAAATGAAAAAGAAGACGCTCCAAGAACAACACAACTGTGCATGAAACAATAAAAATGAAACGTTTGGAAGAAACCTGAGATTTTTATTGATGAAGAAGGGGATGCCTTGGGCATCCCCAAGCTTTGACGCTTCTACTTCTTGGATATTTCTTGGGGTGACACGCGTAGTATCCCCAAGCTTGAGCTTTAGTCCATCCTTCATCTCATTACTCATTCCTTCCATACACCTGAAATTTTTTCTTCATACAAAACTTCACACAATCTTTATTAGCAACATTAGTGCACTCAAGATAATAAGTCTTTTTGGTTCAGTTCTAACACAAATAAAACTTCCATCAAACCAAAAGCTACTGTAAAACTTCCTTCAAAAAGTTCAAAAGATCAAAGAGAATTCAAAAAAGAACCAACAAGAAGGAAATGCAAATAATGGCAGAAATCTGTCAAAACAGACCAGCAGGTAAAGACGAATTTTTTCGAAGACCTTCTGTTGCTCAAATCAAAAAGTGTTGAACTAACGAAAGTTAGATAACAACCTGGGGAAGAAGCACAAAAAGTCACGCCTCAAAAAGACTTTCAGATATTTTACACGAATTTTTACGGTGAAGCACAAAAATCTGTTTCGGGACAGCAACTTTCCCAATCATTACTTCTCTCTCATTAGAGGTTACTCTTGGCACAAAACGAAAATAAAAAGGATAAGGAGCGGTTATTACTGAAGTAATAACTTCCAAGACTCATCTAAAACTCTTGGGTTATCTACCAACAAGTACTTTTGTTTAACGCCTTTAAGTTAGACATGATAGTTTGAAAAGATGCTCACATAAGAAATATGAATTGAAGTAAAAGAGAGAATCAAGAAGCAAATTCAAAGCACATTTAAGTCTAACCCACTTCCTATGCATAGGAATCTTGTAAAGAAACAAGTCATGAAAGCACAAAGCAACTATCATAATAAAGCAAAACAAGTGCAACTTCAAGACTTTCAACATAAAGAGGGGAAACTTAATATTATTGAGATACATAAAACTATGTTTCCCTCTCTCATAATAACTTTCAGTAGCATCACGAATAAAATTAATAATATAACTATCACATAAAACATTCTTATCATGAGCCACATACATAAAAGAATTAATACTCTCCACATAAAAATAGTCATTCTTATTAATTATAGTGGGAGCAAAATCAACAAAATAGCTATCATTATTATTCTCATCACCATAATCATCAAATATAGGAGGCATATTATAATCATAATTAATTTTCTCCTCAATAGTAGGTGGACTGAAAATATCATATTCATCATTGTAATCATCATATATTGGAGGTTTGGTATCATCATAAGCAATAGAATAGCTATCTTCCAAAGCTGGGGAACTAAAAAGATCATTTTCATAAAAACTAGCTTCCCCAAGCTTAGACTTTTCCATAGCATTAGCAATAATGGTGTCCAAAGAATTCATACTAACAACATTGCTATTAGCATGGAAATAAAGTTCCATAGGTTTTTTAATTTTCTCTTCAAACACTTCATGTCCTAACTCAAGATAAATACTATAAAGCTCTCTAATTTTTTTGATATTTTCCATTAAGCCTAACTAGTGAAAACAAGAAACAAAAAGACAAAATTGCAGAATCTAAAGGAAATAACTTCGAGTACTCACACCAGAAAATAGGCGTTTGCCATGGGATGTTCTTATTCTTTAATCCTCCGGTATGAATACCTTTTACCTTACCTCCCCGACAACGGCGCCAGAAAATAGCTTGATGTCTACACACTTCTATTCTTGTAGACAGTTGTTGGGCCTCCAAGTGCAGAGGTTTGTAGAACAGCAGCAAGTTTTCCCTTAAGTAGATCACCCAAGGTTTATCGAACTCAGGGAGGAAGTGGTCAAAGGTATCCCCTCTCAAGAAATCCTACAATCAAGATACAAGAAGTCTCTTGTGTCCCCAACACACCCAATACACTTGTCAGGTGTATAGGTGCACTAGTTTGGCGAAGAGATAGTGAAATACAAGTGGTATAGATAATTATAAGTGGTAACGGTGATAGAAAATAGCTTGGTGGCATGTGGTTGACGTGGGAAAAGACTAAAAGCAAACTGAAAGAAAGATGGAAGCAAGCAAACATGTAACAGACCTAATTGCAAACGGTGTATCAATGCTTAGAAACAAGGCCTGGGGATCATACTTTCACTAGTGAACACTCTCATATAAATATATTCTTCTTTATGATACTACACTGAACTACTCTCCGGTTGGACACTCTAATCGATGGTAGGGCTATATCAGCACACCTCAAAGTTCATCTTTCCCATCTAGATAACCCCACCCTGTCGAGTACTAGATCGTGTAACATCCCAAAAACTTCAATCCAAGCTTATCAAGATCAAATCATCCAAAAATAGGGTTAACAAAAACTTTTCCAAATTTAAAATGAAAGCATTCATATGTGTGTGCATTTAAAATAGGAGTTTTTTTGAATTGCCAGGATTGTGTGATCCAATGCGTGTAAAATGTTTCTTAGGTGATTTAAACATCATCTACATCATTCCCAAACTTTTCCTAAAGAAAATCAAATCAAAAAGAATTAAAAAGGAGGAATGGTCATTTTGGCCATTTTAATCCACTACACTACTTTGGCTATTCCTAGTACTCAATTCTTAACAGAAACAACTCTTGATCTTTGTACCCCTTGCTAGTACACATAATGAGGTACCAAGGCCCACCTTTGGATATGCTAAAAACATTCTTTTACTTATTTTAATTGGCATTTGAAAATTGAATCTAATGCATATGCATAGATCACCCCTATTTCAAAACCCATCCATTTGAGCTCCACTTTCAAAACCCTTGCAACCAGAGACTACCTAGCACTAGTGGAGATCACTCAAAAAGTTTGAAACCAAAATTCAAAACTAAACCTCATGCGGCCATTTCATCAAACACTAGGCATACATAATTTCCACCCTAATCCTAGCTCACTATTTTGAACAGGGTTTTGCCCCCAAATGATCTACATTTATCTCCTTTGTCCCCTCCTAGTCTAACCAGGCCCTTAACACCCCTCTTCCTTGTCCCTATCCCCCATGCCATGCCAACCCGAGGGCATGGTCGCCGGCCAAACCTTGCCCCGCCGCAGCAGACCATCTCCCCCTCTCTCTCCATGTCTAGGAGGTAGCCAGGAGCTCACCGCCACCCCATGTCCCCTGCCCGAGCCCAGCCCTGCAGTGGACCACCGAGGATACCACGCGCCCAATGCCATCGCACCATGCCGGTGCCGCCCCTAGAGCGCGCCCCTTCTGCCAGACAGCTTTCGCCTTGCTCAGCTGCCGCTTTCACGACACAGAGAACACCCAGACACCCCGCTGGCCTAACGCCTCACAGCCACCGCTGTGGACACCGCCGCCTCTGCCTCAGAGCGCCACCGCCAGGCCATGCCACCGCCCCTACGGCCGCATTCAATTCCTAGAGCACCGCCAGGGAACCGCCCATCAATCGCCACCCCCAGCCATGCCTCTACCCCGCCGTAGCCATGTCGTCACCGTCGCCTGCCCATCCCGCTCGGTCTCACCGTTGGGCCTATAAAAGGAGGCCTCCCCAGCCTCTTCTCTCCACACCATTCCACTCCCCTCACCTCTCTGAACCTCACCCACCTCTCGCCGGAGCAAAGGGAGCAGCAGCTCGCCGGAATTGGAGCCAGAGCAGCCGCCTCTGGAGGAGAAGGGCGCCGCAGATTGCGACCACCCCAAGCTCCGCCGCAGCCGCGCCTCACCTCGCCGTCGTCTTCCAGTTCGTTTGCCCGCCTCGCCGACCCTGCTGGAGCCCTGGTACGTCCCCAGCAGACCCCCATCGAGCCGCTAGGGTTCGAGCTCGCCGGCGACCTGTTCATCGTCGATGACGACCCTCGGCTGTAGATTCCCCTTCTAATCCTATGGCCCACAGCGCGCGTAATGTTTCGCGTTTTAAGTGTCGCTGACAAGCGGGACCCCCTGTCAGCTGAGCCCCGCGCCGCGGAGCGCCACTGGGTCGTCCCAAGTCTTTTCCCGCGCTAGCCCACCCCTTAAGCATGCTTTGATCACACCTCTTTCACTATTAGTACCTCAAGTCTTATTGACAAGTTTTACCTCCCTCAGTTTACACAAAGTTCTTTACTTGTTTTGAAGGTAGCATAAAAAGTATAAAACTTGACCTACTTAGAAACCTTTAGATGTCATTCTATGGCATGAGATTAAACCCATCCTTCCACCTTAGTGAACACTCTTAACTTAATACTTTAGAGTAGATCAAAAACTTGAGTCACTTTAGATGGGAACAATTGGTGAAAACTGAATTGTGAAAACCTTGGAATGATGAGTCATTCTATTGAGATGTTTTGACATGTGTTGAGAAACACAAATGGTTTACGATGATGAAAATGATGAGGCATGAGCCTTAACCCTTTTATAAAACTGATGGTTGGATTCGGATGCGATACCATTCCAAATTTACCGTACAACCACATTGCCTAAATTGGGTAAGGCTTAGCTGGAAATTTATATGCATTAGTATTAGTTCCCTCACGGGAGAGGTTTGAGCTGAGGCTACCTCTCATGATGTCCACCTATGCAATGCCCAAGATGACTGATGGTCATGGTTGGGAGGCCATGCTCATAGGAGAGGTGCTTATACTAGGGTGTGTAAAGGGAAGGTTATGTTTGATTATTTGCATACTAAGTATGATGATTCAGGGTTACCCCTGACAGATGTATCGAATCTTGTGGTGAAAGTGTACCACCTCTGCAGAGTGTCAAACTACTCGAATAGCCGCGTCCGCGGTTATGGACAGTTGGAATGGCCATACTGTTTCGTTGTCAGATGTTTTCTAAATAACTTGAAATGAATGATGAATCTTGACTTGACCACAACAGGGTTGTGTTTATGACAATAGCTTCCCAACTCAAGTAATTCTAGAACTTTACTTTATCTTTCTTTGCTTCTGAACTCAGCTTAGGTTTCAAACTTAACTTTATAGTTAAACTTAGATTTAGCACTTTAACTAAGAACTATAGTACCTGTTAATAGTAGTTTGCGAGTACTTAAAGAGTACTCATGGCTTTTGTCCCTAGCTATTCTCATGGCCAGACTATGAAGGAGACTATCAGGAGGATGGTCATCAGGACGGCTATGATAACTAGGACTATCTCGCGTCGGCATTGCTGTGCCTCAAGATGGACCCCACCGCTACGCTTATGTTTTATTTCCACTACTTGTTGTATTAAAGACTGGATCATGAGATCCTTATTTGTGTAAGACCTTATGTATGGTTTATAATGGATGATGTACTGTGATATCCAATCCGTTATGTCTCGTAAAAATGGTAATCCTGGGATTGCGAGGTATGGCATAACGGGCATTTGGGATTAAAAATCCGGGTGTTGACAAGTTGGTATCAGAGCCATCCTGACCATAGGAGACCCTAGTTAGAATGGACGTCCAAACCAAAAACTTAGCTTCAAAACCAAAGTGAGTATTTATGAAAAACCATTTCCTATCTTACCCTTGTGAACTCATTCTTTCTCAAAAATTCATGTTCCTCAAAATTCTTACATTATGACTTAAAACATGACACATTTGATCACTCCACTAACTTCCTCATCCTTAATTCTTGTAGATGGAGACTTAGTTCAGCAAGTTTTACCAGTTGGGAAACGGAGGTCAGCTGATCTTCGAGAGGGATCTGGATTTACTGTCGGAGTTACTGGGACGCCCACATCCGGAGTTTCTTGGAGCTCAACTTCCAGGACCCCCAGGAGGAGACCTACAGTGGCTAGTCACCATAGATCTTCGAGGAAGCATCGAAGCACCAACTTCTGGAAGAATTCAGTTCTCCGTGAGAGAGAACAACTGGCTAGATGGATTAGCCAGGGCAATGCATGAAGCTCTCGCACGTCTATGTGCCCTGAGCGTCAACAAGATCCAAGGAACCCGTTTTGCCCACTATGCAAGACATGACTTCATGGGAATGCCGATGGAGATGCCAAGTCACCCAGAATTGAGGCATCAAGTGGAGAACCTTGACTTCTTGCTTCATGACAGGCAGCAGGAACTGGACAATGCCAGGGAGTTAGCCAACCAGAACCATGCCATTGCCGACCAGAAGGCCCAGACTTTCGCACTGCTTGTCCAAGATCGTCTGTCTCTTTGCTGCCAGCGTGCCAAGAAGGATCGCACCATCGCCCGTCTTTGTAAGAAGGTGGCCGACCTCGAGAAGACCATCAAGGAGCAGGAAGCTCAGCTTGCCGCCAAGGAAGAAGATGATGAGGGTGAAGACATCCAGGGAGATATGGATTCTTACCTCAACAACGATGATGACTTTCTGGAGGAGGATGTTGTGGACTTCTACACTGATGATGAAGACTCCGACTTCATCGACGATGAGTAGATGCACTAGAGCACTGTCGTAGCATGAGATGTATCATCTCATTGTATCGTAGGTTACAGAATGGTTCATCAAACCATTTGTTTTCCCCTTTGATTGTTGTGGTGTGTGTTGTATCGGGTACTTGCTTGCATGAATGAAAATGAAGTTAGTTGAAAAACCTGAGTCTAACTCAAAGTTTTAGCTTTGAAAACCCAAAACCATGAACCTTAGAAATTCCCTCTTACCCCTATATCTATCTCAATCTTCAGATGACTCGTAGAAACCAAGGAGGGAGCAGCTCGTCGCAGGACCCAATGCTGCAGATCTTGCAGAATCTCACATGACCGTGGAAGCAAGGTACGAAGCCAAGCCAACTTAGCAACATTGCAGCAGATCGCCCAAATGGCTCTCAACAACCAAGGGCATGCAAATCAGGATCACCAGGGATCCAAACTTAAAAAATTTCAGAACACCAATCCCCCAATATTCAACCAATCTGAGAACCCATTAGATGCTGATGACTGGTTACAGACCATGGAAAACAACCTTGAAGTTGCAGGAGTTGATGAAAATGAGAAAGTTCTCTTCGCCACCCACTATCTGGCGGGAGATGCCAGATCTTGGTGGAATAGCATCCGCAATATGAACCATGGCCAGGTGATGACCTGGGAAGCATTCAAAGTCAAGTTCGGCCGCACCCACGTGCCGCAAGGTCTCGTCAACAGGATGAGAGATGAATTCCGTGAATTTAAGCAAGGAAGAATGACTGTGGTGGAGTACTGTGACAGATTCCTGTCAATTGCCAGATATGCGCCTGATGAGATCAACACGGAGGCCAAGAAGAAGGAGAGATTCTTGAACGGACTGCATGATGAGATGCAGACTGTCCTCATCAACATCCGTTTCCAGGATCTCGAAGAACTAGTCGACTCGGCCATTCAGATGGAAGGGAAGATTAACCAGGCAAACGACAACCGCAAGCATCGTATGATGCAGTGATCAGATCCGAGTCACCGAAGTACCGTCCCAACCCTCACCAGATATGCACCAAGGAACAACCAACCCCAAATCTCGCCAAGCTACCCCAAATCAGAAGCGGAGGCAATGTGAAGTCCGGAGGAAACAATCACAACTCCGCAATGCCAACAATTTCAACCGCGTTCTCCCAAGAGCAACAACAACAACAACACCGCACCCAATCGGCAGCAATGTTGTGCCTGTCGCAGTCAAGGACAAGTCCCAGATCACCTGTTTCGAGTGTGGAGTGAAGGGTCACTACTCCAATGAGTGTCCCAATAAGACTGCCGCTAATGCACCCGTGAATGCCCCAGCTCAGCAGCAGCGTCGTGTTCAACCAGGAAGGAGATTTGCCCTAGGGAACCCTCACAACCGCAATGGTCGTCTCTTCCACATGAACGCAGAAGAAGCCCAGGAAGCGCCAGATGTAGTGCTGGGTATGTTTTCTGTCAACTCAGTTTTAGCACGAGTATTGTTTGATTCTGGAGCATCGCATTCATTTGTCACCGAAGAATTTGTATGCACTAGTAAGATTCACCCAACCAACCTGAAGCATGTCATGATAGTTCAAATCCCCGATTCAACTACAAAAGCTAGAAAAATTTGCAAAGTTGTACCTATCAGAATACATGGGATAGATTTGTATGCCAACCTAATTGTACTTGGAACCAAAGGATTGGAAGTAGTACTAGGTATGGACTAGATGTCAAGGCATAAAGGATTGATAGACTGTGCTAAGAAAACCATCACCATCACCAGTAGTTTTGGAGTAACAGTAGACCATATCTCTGAAACCTTACCCCGCCAGTTCAAGTGCAACAAGAGTGTAGCCCTGCCCACCATAGACCAAGTCAGAGTAGTCTGTGAATACCCTGACGTATTCCCAGATGAATTGCTAGGTATGTCCCGGATAGGGATATTGAGTTCATTATCGAACTAATCCCCGGAACCGAACCTATAGCCTAGAGACCCTATAGCATGAACCCCTCAGAGTTAGTGGAACTGAAGAAGCAGTTGGATGCCATGTTAGCAACAGGCTTGATTCAACCAAGCGCATCGCCATGGAGATCACCAGTGTTATTCGTCAACAAGAAAGATGGAGGCAACTGTCTGTGCACAGATTATAGAAAGTTGAATGATGTCACCATCAAGAACAAGTACCCCTTGCCAAAGATAGAGGATCTATTTGATCAATTGACTGGAGCCCAGGTATTCTCAAAGATTGATCTTAGGACTGGTTATCACCAACTTAAGGTTCATGCAACGGATATTCCGAAGACCGCCTTTACTACTCATGGTTTATACGAGTATACGGGTATGTCTTTTGGAATAACCAATGCCCCTGCTTATTTCATGAATCTCATGAATAAGATCTTTATGAATTTCCTAGATAAGTTTGTAGTTGTGTTTATCGACGACATCCTTATCTACTCCAATTCAGAAGAAGAGCAAGAGCAACATCTGAGAATCATCCTAGAAACCCTGAGAGAGCATCAGTTATATGCCAAGTTCAGCAAGTGTGAGTTTTGGCTGAAAGAAGTAGGATTCCTAGGACATGTTGTGTCTGCCGGAGGAGTCTCTGTTGATCCCACCAAGATCAAAGATGTCGAAAAATGGGAAGCCCCAACCACTCAAACCCAAGTCCGTTCATTTCTCGGATTAGCGGGATATTACTGCAAGTTCGTAGAAGGATTCTCGACCATAGCCCGACCAATGACCCAATTGTTGAAGAAGGACAAGAAGTTTGAATGGACAGACAAGTGTGAAGCCAGTTTCCAGGAGCTGAAGAAAAGATTGATATCAGCCCCAATTTTGATCATGCCAGACATCAAGAAGCCGTTTGATGTATATTGTGATGCATCCAAGATTGGCCTAGGATGTGTGTTGATGCAAGAAGGCAAAGTCATCACAGCGTCTCGATTAACAAGCAAAGATGAGCAGAACTATCCTACCATGATCTTGAGCTAGCAGCTGTGGTTCTAGCATTAAAGACATGGCGTCATTACTTAATGGGTAATCGCTGTGAGATTTACTCGGACTATCTGCCTTCGTCAGCATTGCTTGTGCCCCTGAAGATGGACCCCACCACTACGCTTATCTTTTATTTCCGTTGCTTGTTGTATTAAAGACTGGATCATGAGATCCTTATTTGTGTAAGACCTTATGTATGGTTTGTAATGGATGATGTACTGTGATATCCAATCCGTTATGTCTCGCAAAAATGGTAATCCTGGGATTGCGAGGTATGGCATAACGAGCATCTGGGATTAAAAATTCGGGTGTTGACAGATCGGTCCAACAAACACCACAATTTCATAAAGACATCCAACTCCAAATATAACTCATAACAAGTATTTGTAATCTCTAGCCTAAGTGCCACCATGGTGTGCACGCTGTCACTTTCACACACATGGGGAGAGCAGAGATCTATTAAAGCACTTGAGTAGCAAGGTAGATCAACTTGATTACAAAGCTCATGATCACAATATGATCATGCATAGAGAGAGAGATGAACACATAGCTACCAGTAAAACCCTTAGCCTCGAGAGAGAACTACTCCCTCCTCATCATGGGAATCAGCAACGGTGATGAAGATGGTGGTGGAGATCGATGGAGATGGCTCAAGGGCACTTCCGTCCGTCAGTGCCGTACAGACTATCATCCCCAAATCTCCCCTTGATTGGCGGTGACATGGAACTTTTCGTGGCTGGAGGCTTCATGTTTTTGAAGGGAATATGCCCTAGAGGCAATAATAAAGTGGTTATTATCTTATTCCATGTTTATGGTAAATGTTTATTTTACATGCTAGAATTGTATTGATCGAAAACATCAATACATGTGTGTTTAATAAACAAAAAGGGTTCCTAGTTATGCCTCTCTTATAGACTAGCTTGTTGATTAACAAGATGATCAAGGTTTCCTGATCATGGACATTGGATGTTGTTAATAACAAGGTCACACCATTGGTGGAATGATGTGATGAACATTCATCCGAAGTATAGCATTACGATCAAAGTCATTATGTTTATATTGCTATAATATCATACGAAGTAATCTTTATCCTTAGACCATGAGATCATGTTAATTGCTAACACCGGAAGAGTATCTTGATAACATCAAACGTCACACCGTAACAGGGTGACTATAAAGGTGGGTTCAGTGCTACGAAGGTGTTATGTTGAGGCTCATGGATCAAGAGTGGGATTGTCCATCCCGATGACGGATAGATATACTCTGGGCCCTCTCGGTGATATCACATTCAAATAGCTTGCAAGCAAGTGATGTGATCACTAGAATGTTATATCACGGGAACGAGAAAAGAGTGCACGTCGGTAACGAGATCAAACTAGGTATGGAGATACCGATGATCGAATCTCGGACATGTAATATATCGCGGGACAAAGGGATTTAGTTACTAGTGTTAAAGGTTCTCACGATCACAGAAGTCATTGTTGAATGTGTAGGAGTCAGTATGGATCTCCAGGTCCCGCTGCTGATTATTGATCGGAGAGGGGTCTCGATCATGTCTGCATTATTCGTGAACCGTAGGGTGACACACTTAAGGGATACCGACACCATTTGGAGCAAATATGTTTCAGATAAAGATTTAAGAAAGCGCTGGAATTATTTCAATAGACACCGAAACTGTTTTGGGTGAAAATGCTGAAATTGGTTCTGCATGTAATATTGAAATGTTGCAGGGGGTTTTATGTGAATGTTTGTTAATTAAAGTAATTAACAAAATTATGAATAAAAATAATAAAAGAGTTTTATTAAATGAGAGAGCATTAAATTTGGAGAAATTTAATGCATTTAAAGTGGAGACTTTAAAAGAGAATGTGAAGGGGCATTTTAATGTGGAGGGGTTACCACCACATGAATGGAGGAGGTGAAGGGTCACCCCCTCCATGCGCCGGCCATGAAGGAGGGGCACCCCCCTCCTCCTATAAAAGGCCACCCCCTCCTCACTTCTCACTCGCACCTCCTTGTGAAGGATATCTCTCCCCCTCTAGTATTATTTCCCCATGGTCTCGGATTAGCGAGATACATGTTCCCGGTGGCTTTATCTAGAAAGGAGTTGCTGCTTCCGCTGCTTTGCTGGAGCGAGGGACGGAGGTTGTCGGGGTACCGGACGAGTGTGCGATCACGGATGCACCGCTGCTTTGCGGTGCTAGACTTGGTGGTGCTGGAGCTAGATCTGATGGACGTGTTGGAGCCGGACCTGCTGGACTTCATCACGATCTTGAGATCGGCAAGTGTACGACTACATCAACCACGAGTTCCTACTCGTTAACAAAGCTTGTTGTCTACGAGGGTAAGTTCTCGTTGGATGTATGTCCACCCGTTGCTTTGTACCTAGTAGATAGATCTTGGCGTGTAGTTCACACCGTAGAATTTTTTTCTTTTTCTATGCTGCGGACCCAACAGTGGTATCAGAGCCAGATCTATGCGTAGGTGCTTTGCACGTGTAGTACACATATGTTTATATGTGGGCGATGATGATCATGTTATTGCATCTTCTATATATTTTGGATATTGGTGGCATAGTGGGATGAAGCGGCCCGGACCAACCTTACATGTCATCGTACATGAGACCGGTTCCACGACTGACATGCAACTAGTTTTGCATAAGTGGCTGGCGGGTGTCTGTCTCTCCTACTATAGTCAATATCTGATTTACATTGAGTTGCTAATAATTTGGTTATCCTCGTTGTGGTTCATGTTCGTAGATAAGAACGGTTCTATCTCCGAAAGCCCTAAGCCACGTAAAACTTGCAATTGATAAATTAGAGGCGTCTAATTTAGATCGTTGCTGGGCTAGTGTCTTGATATGGTATTGTTGTAAGTAGATGTATGATAGATACTCTTACAACTCACTCAATGTGTAAGTTCCATAGACCTTGGCCTTACACACAAAGGAATGATAGAGATCATACCACGATGCAAATGATAGAGATCAAATGCATGGACCATATCATCTCACTTTACACATTAGATGTTAGCATCTTATACTGCTAGTTTGGCGCTTTCTGTAGCATTGTAAGATGATCCCTCATTTAGATATCAAGATAAAAATGTGTTCTTCCTTAAGTATGCACCGTTTTGTGGATTGTATTTCGAGACATCACGTGATGATCGGGTGTACTCGACTCTACGCTTTCATACAAACGGGTGTAAGACAGTTTTACACATGCGAGTACTAAGGTTCTTACTTGGCGAGCCTAGCATGTACAGACATGGCCTCGGAACACAGACCGAAAGGTTAAGCATGAGTCATATACTTGATATGATGCCCATATAGATGCTCGCCTTTGAAGCTGCATCAACTCACGTGATGATCGGACTTGGTGTAGTGGATTTGGTTCATGTAATCACCAAAAAGGCACGAGGGATGTCGTTTTTGAGTGGGAGTTCATTTCTAATTTGGATTAGTCGAACCAAATTTGTCATAAATTAAATCAAAGTGAATTTGCATAGTTTGTTGTAGTCATTGGCATTCGTTTTCTACCTTATGCTTAGTTTTTATTTGAGATAATAGAACTATAGAATTCTGGATATTTACTTTACGAACTGGTATCGTATTGTTTTGAATGTCAATTTAAAGTTTATAAGTCCTACTACAAACTTTCAGCAAAATCTATTTACTCCATGAAGTTCAATAAGTAGTATTAAATCAAGAGTAAGAATTCCAATGTTAGTATCTAAAGTATCATGTTTGCCTCCATGATTATTGATATTCAAAAAGTTGTTTTAATATCAAGATTATATTGGAGCTAGAAATTGTTTCAGAAACCATCATGTGTGAAAGATATTGTGATATCTGAAACAATGTTTTTGGTTGCATTATGATAGAGTATAATTTAGCAAAATACATGTCCTCATATTGTATGAGAATTTGTGAAGGATGGAGATGCTAGGCATCCGAATCTACCAAAAAGGTTTTGAGAACTGATATTATACTCGTGATTCTTCCTTATAAGCTATAGTAGCTTGATCATGAAAGTTGTCATGATAAGGATGAATAGAAGATGTAAGTAAAATGTTTACTACACTAATAGATTACTAAAGAATGGATTTTTGAAAGAATGCCAAACATTTGATGATGGTGATCCACTTCAAAGTGCAAGTCCAAAGGTATTAGTATTTGACTATATACAAGCTTTGTACCATGTGTCATGTTGATGACACCACTATTGATGTTGATAGATTTTTTTAAAAGAAAAAGGAATTGCTGAAAGAGAATCTATAAAATATTTGGCAGAAAATATAAGGTTGGAGATGTCCAACTTAGGTATATAGAAGATATACATGTTATGGCTATATTCCTTGCTTGTTAAACAATGTGGTTCTTAGGTATTGGATACCGGTATTGGATATCGAATTGGTTGGTATGAAGTGTCATACAGGACAACGCAATTCATGAACTACAATGGCCTAAGTAACCAGCAAGAGAATGAGTGATGATGTTCATCGAAAACAAATAAAGTGTTATTGTGTTTTTCATTGTCATCAAACCAAGCCTTCAAGATTTGTTTAAATAATTGTTATTTTGTTCCGGTATCATGAGAACAATGGCTGTTCAAATAATTACCGTATTCCATAAAGGATGGATGAACTTTTACAAGTCTAGTTGGAGAAATCACATCCATAAACACTATTGCTAAAATGTCGCAAGACAAATGATTGAAAGATCACTTATGAAGTGACATCGCTGTTTAAATTATATTTGAAAGAAAACATGAAGAAACTCCATGTTGATGGATTTTTGGAGTCTTTGATTTTGATCAATTGACGCATGTGAGACTTTCCTCGAGATAATTGAAACTCCGTCCATAGGCCAGAGAGGAACGAATGACTAGCTTATTGGAAATTGTGCATGCTGATGTGCATAGTCCATTATACGTAGCCATATGCGATGGATCTTTTTGCTTCATATGCTTTCTCCAAAAATTTGAGTGAATATATCTGTATATTTACTTAACAAGGAAGAAGTATGAAACATTTGAAAATTGTTCAAAGACTTTCAAGATGAAGTGGAAAATCATTGTAACAAGAAAATAAAGAGTTTATGATTCGATCATAAAGGAAGATATTTGAGTTACATGTTTAGCAAAAACACCTAAGACTTGAGGAATTGTTCCATGATTTGTGTTTCTCGATAAACCATAGGAGTATGGCATATTCGAGAGATAAAATCAACCCATGTTTAACATGGTAAGATCAAGGGTGTCATTTATAAAACTGCCATTATGTTTTAAGGATTGAAGCTTTAGAGACTACCGCTTTTACACTGAAAAGAGCACCATCGTGATCCATTGAAATGACACCATATGAGTTATGGTTTGGGATAAAACCCGAATTGTCTTTTCCTAAATTTTGGTATGCTATGCATAAGTAAAATGTTTACAACCAAAGTCGGATAAGCACGTCTTTGTAGGTTATCCCAAAGAATTTGTTGGGAATTTTTCCATAACACCAAGGACAAAAGAGTTTGTCGCTTGGAACGTCAAGTTTCTTGAGAAGGAACTTTTCATGAAAAGTTAAGTGGGAGGACAATAGAACTTTGATAAGGTTGTTGAACCTTAGCTATATGTGCTAAGTAGCGCGCGGAAAGTGTCCCGGTGGCGGCCACAATGCTCATGGCTCTCGTGATTACAAAAGGTGTGATCTCGGAGATTAGAGTTCCTATAGAACCGTGTGGGTCGGTAAGAATCAAATAGTAAGATTTGATAAGCAAGTCATTATTGTTTTGACAATGATGAACCGACTACATGCAAATAAGCGACGATGGGCCCTGACTCCATAAAATGACTCGAAGTCATAGAATCCGTGATAGTATCCATACACGAGAAATCAAGTTTCTGAACTTGGAAGACCCTCCTGAAAGGCGTGAAGCCTATCGGTCGTGTTTGGATCTATAAAGAAATAAGACATGGATGTTTAACATCTATGAAACAGTCGACATGTCAGAAAGAAGTTTACGACAATGTTCCAGGAGTTGACTATGACAAGATTTGATCTTTCATAGCGATATATAGTCTTGGCGGATTAATGTAGCAACCACTACATATAATTTGGTATATGGTAGTTGAATAAACAAAACAAGGTTCTTCTAATAGAACAGTAACCTAGGACATGTACATGACATGGTCCGAAGGGTTTTGTTGATTCAAAGGGTGCTAAAAGGGCATGTAAACTTCAATAGTTGAAGTAAGCATAGCGGAGTTGGAATCTTCACCATGATGAAACTGTTAAAAGAGTTTAAATTCATCGGAGATGATGAAGATGCTTGCATTTGCAAGAAATTAAGTGGGAGCGCTGAGACATATTTCTAATACATTATGTAGAGGACATATTGTTGATTGGAAATGATGCATCTTGTATTGACACAAGTTAAGAATTTCATTAAAATAAGATTTCGATGAAAGACTTGGGCAAACCAGGAATATTTGGCATCAATATCTATATGGATAGATTAAGGCGCAAATATGGTTGTGCCAGACATACATATATGAGATATTGAAAGAGTTCAATATGGAAACAACAAGAAAGGTTCTTGCTGCATGGAAAGAATTGTATCAAGATTCAAGTGTTTCGACACTTAGTGAGTAAAATCACATGAAGATTTTGATCGATTATACCATGATATGTATATATCCAGAATGTCCTATGCTCTAAATGTTATGAGCATATACCAGAATGATTCATAAGATGATCATTGGACAATAGTAAAGATATTCTTATGAGCTTTGGAATATATAAGTGAGAAATAGTTAAAGGTAGTTCATTGTAAAGTGTTACATTGATACTAGTTTTGTCACAAGATACAAATTAAATTTATCTCAATTTAGACTATGGGTGGCACAATATAATGGAAAGGATGTTCCATGATGGATTTGGATGAGTTCCAAAGTTGAGATATTGTGACGGATACTACAACAAAAGGCTAAGTATATAACTGCTATAGTAGTAGCAAAGGAGGGCATTTGTGTCAAGTAGTTTGTTATCAAACTAGGTGTGGTTCAAAGTGGGCTAATACTATGAAGATATATTGTGTGACAATAATATCAACATATTTTGAGCCGAACGAACTAAAGGTCTCACCAAAGGACCAAATTTATACAATGCCATCTCATTTGAGAATGAGTGATGCGTGAGGCAAAGACATGCAAATACACACGGACCTGGTCGGATCCGGAGATTATGTTAACCACTAGCAATTGCGTATATGCAACACCAGAAAGCCATAGGTGTTCAATACGCAAAGTTTTTCAAACTAGATTATTGACTCTAGTGCAAGTGGGAGACTGGAGGGAATATGCCCGAGAGGCAATAATAAAGTGGTTATTATCTTATTCCATGTTTATGATAAATGTTTATTTTAAATGCTAGAATTGTATTGATCGGAAACATCAATACATGTGTGTTTAATAAACAAAAAGGGTTCCTAGTTATGCCTCTCTTATAGACTAGCTTGTTGATTAACAAGATGATCAAGGTTTCCTGATCATGGACATTGGATGTTGTTAATAACAAGGTCACACCATTGGTGGAATGATGTGATGAACATTCATCCGAAGTATAGCATTACGATCAAAGTCATTATGTTTATATTTCTATAATATCATACGAAGTAATCTGTATCCTTAGACCATGAGATCATGTTAATTGCTAACACCGGAAGAGTATCTTGATAACATCAAACGTCACACCGTAACAGGGTGACTATAAAGGTGGGTTCAGTGCTACGAAGGTGTTGTGTTGAGGCTCATGCATCAAGAGTGGGATTTGTCCATCCCGATGACGGATAGATATACTCTGGGCCCTCTCGGTGATATCACATTGAAATAGCTTGCAAGCAAGTGATGTGATCACTAGAATGTTATATCACGGGAACAAGAAAAGAGTGCATGTCGGTAACGAGATCAAACTAGGTATGGAGATACTGATGATCGAATCTCGGGCATGTAATATATCGCGGGACAAAGGGATTTAGTTACTAGCGTTAAAGGTTCTCACGATCACAGAAGTCATCGTTGAATGTGTAGGAGTCAGTATGGATCTCCAGATCCCGCTGCTGATTATTGATCGGAGAGGGGTCTCGATCATGTCTGCAATATTCGCGAACCGTAGGGTGACACACTTAAGGGATACCAACACCATTTGGAGCAAATATGTTTTAGATAAAGATTTAAGAAAGCGCTGGAATTATTTCAATAGACAGTGAAACTGTTTCGGGTGAAAATGCTGAAATTGGTTCTGCATGTAATATTGAAATGTTGCAGGGGGTTTTATGTGAATGTTTGTTAATTAAAGTAATTAACAAAATTCTGAATAAAAATAATAAAAGAGTTTTATTAAATGAGAGAGCATTAAATTTGGAGAAATTTAATGCATTTAAAGTGGAGACTTTAAAAGAGAATGTGAAGGGGCATTTTAATGTGGAGGGGTTACCACCACATGAATGGAGGAGGTGAAGGGTCACCCCCTCCATGCGCCGGCCATGAAGGAGGGGCACCCCCCCTCCTCCTATAAAAGGCCACCCCCTCCTCACTTCTCACTCACACCTCCTTGTGAAGGATCTCTCTCCCCCTCTAGTATTATTTCCCCATGGTCTCGGATTAGCGAGATACATGTTCCTGGTGGCTTTATCTGGAAAGGAGTTGTTGTTTCCGCTGCTTTGCTGGAGCGAGGGACGGAGGTTGTCGGGATACCGGACGTGTGTGCGATCACGGATGCACCGCTGCTTTGCGGTGCTGGACTTGGTGGTGCTGGAGCTGGATCCGATGGACGTGCTGGAGCCGGACCTGCTGGACTTCATCACGATCTTGAGATCGGCAAGTGTATGACTACATCAACCACGAGTTCCTACTCGTTAACAAATCTCATTTTCTACGAGGGTAAGTTCTCGTTGGATGTATGTCCACCTATTGCTTTGTACCTAGTAGATAGATCTTGGCGTGTAGTTCACACCGTAGGAAAATTTTTGTTTTCTATGCTACAGACCCAACAGTTTTAGGGTTTTGGTATCGAGAGGCTCTTATAGGCGAGAGGGGAGACCGAGGGGGTGCCAGGGGGCCCACACAATGCCCTGGCGCGGCCTGGGGTGACCCGCGCCTGGGGGGTGTGGCCAGGCCCTAGCCCTCCTCCGTCTCGTATTCTGGCTCCATGAGTCTTCCGGTAAAATAGGAACTTTGTCTTTTGTCCCGTCCAATTCCGAGAATATTCATTTTCTGACTTTCCTAGAACAAAAAACAGCAGAAAACAGGCAGCTGGCACTGTCGCTCTTGTTAATAGGTTAGTCCAAGAAATCATATGAAAAGTACTCCAAAGTTGGAACAAAACACAAGAAAGTAGATAAAACCAAGCATGGAACATCAAAAATTATAGATACATTTGCAATGTATCAGTTTACTGACTCAACTACAAAGTAAAAGAAAGGCCCTTCAAAGAGGGAAGCAGGGATTGCAAGTCTCATAAAGAGCTCCCAAAAATTATGATACTTACTAGCTTTCAGCTCTCATTGCCCCTATCATAGGCATCTTTAGGTGATTAAGGTTAAAGTGATCAAAAATGAGGATATGCATTGACAAGTTGTAAGTTGAGAATCTCATGTCCCTTGAATACGAGGGCCGCTCCTCATGCTACTCAAGTTTAGTCACCGGTAAGTTCTTGTCATCGTAAGCATATATGTATCATAGAGAACGGCCAACGGGGTACCCCTTGCCCGATGATACGGAAGAATCCCCATATCAAAATGACAAGGCAAGCAGACAACACGTATCTCAGCAATCTTCTTATTTACCATGGGAATATGGTGCTTTTTTCTCTCTTTCCTCTTTTCATAACCTCTTTTTTCTCTTTTTTTCTCAATATCGGACTCTTTTTTTTATAAGAAGAATGCTTCATAGATACTCGTTATGGCTACGCTGTAGGTTTCCACCATGTCAGCATGGATTAGACTAGCGACCCAGGCGTTTCTCTAACCCACATGCATAACTCCATGGACTTACAAGCTCCCCTTTCATTTCACACCGACAACATCCATAGACAAAAGAACATGATATCAACTTGGTACAAAGTACCAGTGCAAGGTTGAAAGCGTTCCCCATGACAGCATGGTTCTGCTAATTCACAACTTACAAAGCGCAAGCATATACGCAACATAGGTGAGTACAATGGTTCAAGTTTATTAAATGCAAGAAAGTAAAGTGTGCCATCAAGTTCGTGAGAGCTTTAATCACTAATTTTCACATAACAAGTTTAATTTGGGAGGTAGACAAAACAAGAATTTACTTGGAATAGCAATAATGCTACTAGGTAGGTATGGTGGACACAAATGGCAAAGGTTTTGGTTTTAAGGAGGTGGATGCACGAGAAGAATTCCCTCTCAGTACAGGTTTTTGGCTAGCAAGGCTGGGTAGCAAGTAGAAGAGTTGAAGGAAACAACCAAACATACAAATGATAAAGACAAACATGCAATCTTCCTTGGAAGCACAAAAGATAACTTATGAGAAAATCAAGAAAGAAAGATGATGAAATTATTTTTCTTCTAGAGTACTTCTATCTTTTCTTTTCAACTCTCAAAAAGGTGTTGCTACTGACCGAGCCAGGTTTGCCAAAACCAACTAAATTAACTCAATGATCTAAAAAGTGAAACCAATACTAACAACAAGATCAATCATATAACCACGAATTGAAAACTAACATAAGCTATGCAAAAGAGTGAATGATAGAACTTCTCATTAATATTCCATAACAGCAACTCACACCAAGGGATACATATCTAACGAGAGAGGGGACACTTCCATAATGCAAACCATACTACATAATAACTCCTCTATTCATGATATGCCTCTACTAATAAGGTAAAAAGATAGAAGATAGTGATATGATACCGCGGCACTCCCCCAAGCTTGGAACAAACCAAGGGGATGCCAAACCTGATGACGAATTACTCCTTAGGTGGGGGTGGTATCCTCTCGATAAGCTCTCTAATCAGCTTCCCCAAGTCCTCAATCTCGAAGGTGAGATTACGAATCAGCTGTGAGTTTTGCTCAATGCGGCTCATGATCATGTCGTATTGAGAATTCTAGCTCTTTCTATTCTTTCCCCACTCTTCCTCCTTGAAGTCTTCTTTTCCTGCATGGCTAGAACGAGGCAAATCCCAATTGGAGGGTAATTTCCCCTTGGCCTTATTCTGGTATTGATGCTCATGGATAAGGGTATGGAAAGGATTCTTGGTGCGTGGAGGAAGTGACCAGGGATCTGAACGGTGATGAGGAGGCTTCCCTCCAATGGCTGGATTTTCCACCACTCCAATGCTTGCAATGGTAGTGCCGGTATGCGGATGTTGGCCTTGCTCCTCTTCACCTTCACTCTTGATCTCCTTCTACTTCCCGGGGTCTTGGAGGTCTTCCTACATGGGCTCCTTCCCTTTATCCTTGGCGGACACCATTGTGCTTCTAATCTTTCAAAGAGTATGTCCTGACAGAAACAGATCGAAACAAAAGCACGACGAAAACACGATATACGGACCTCGGGGGATCCAGGGGGTTATATATTACGAAGTTTCACATCAAAAGGAAGGTACTGGGAGAAAACGAGTCGGAGGCAGGGTCCGGGGTGGCGCGGCTAGAGGTGGGCCCGCGCCACAGGGTGGTGTGAGCCACCCTGGCTCCATTTTCGTCCCTTTTTCGCTTTGTAGCTTTCCCTATTGACTGAAAACTACAAAAATATAGTTGGATTGTATTTTCACGGAACTTTTCTTATCAGAACTGTTACCTAGTTGGAAACTGATTCTGCAGGTCTCTGAATTTGGTCTTCAATGAATTTCTCTAGAGTTATAACTTGAATAACATCAATATCTTCATCTTCATACACTTATTACTTGAGTCATAAAACCCTTCTCTTCCTTATTACACCATTATCTCCACTTCCTGGAAATTTCTTTCACACAAAACTTCACGCAATTCTCAGTAGCAACATTAGTATAAGTGAAGTGATAAAACCTTTTGAGTCCAACTTCAACTGAAAACCATCAAAACATAAGCTACTGTAGCAACTCCTTCCGAAAACCCAAAAGAAATTCAAAAAGGAAATCGAATAAAGAAGCAAATGCAAGATTGGCAAAATCTGTCAAAACAGACCAGCAGGTAAAGATCAATTTTTTCGAAAATCTTCTGTTTCTCAAATCAAAAAGTGCAAAACTAACGAAAGTTAAATAACAACCTGGGGCAGAAGCACAAACAATTACAGCTCAATCCGACAGACAGAGGTCTCTCACGAATTTTTATGGTTAAGCACAAAAATCTGTTTCCGGACAGCAACTTCCCCAAATATTACTTCTCTCTCAGTAGAGGTTGATCTTGACACAAAAACCAAACAAAATGGATAAGGAGCGGTTATTACCGAAGTAATAACTTCCAAGACTCAAAGAAACAAAAACAAACTGAAATCAAAAACAAATTGGGTTGTCACCCATAAAGCTCTTTCTTTATAGCCATTAAGATGGGCATGATAATTTTGAAGAAGCTCTCATAGGGATATGAATTGAAGTGAAAGAGAGCATTAAGAAGCAAAAACACACACACATTTAAGTCTAACCCACTTCCTATGCAAGGGGATTTTGTAAACAAACAAGTTATTGAAACCAAAGGCAACTTGCATAAGAAGGAAAAAGAAGTGCAACTTAAAAACTTTCAGCATAAAACGAGGAAACTTGATATTATTGAGATGCATAAGAACACTTTTCCCTCTCTCATAGTAGCTTTCAGTATCATGCATAAACTTAACAATATAACTATCACAAGGACCATCATAGCAATGATCACTTATTCTAACAGAAAACACAGGAATACTAGCTCTCATAACTCTATTTTGTGAAACAATATTAGAGGTATCCTTATAAAGGATAGGGTGTCCCTCTTTTTCATACTTGGTGACAAAGTCCTTCACATTTGCTATTATAGGTTCATCAACCATTTGTTTATCAGGTTCAACAGCTTTATTCATACTTTCATTAACCATACTAGCTATCATAGAATGTTCCTTTGCCTTAACTGGGAAAGGCATTTTCTCAATATAAGGTTCAGGTAGAACATGATTAGCAGTATAAACTTCAGTACTTCTTGCAGGAACACTCTTAGAAATATCTTTATAAGGTTCATGATACTTATTCCACTTCTTTTTAGGCACTTCGATATAAGAAGCAAAAGCCTTAAAATAAGAAGCAATAGCTTGAGAGTCTAGACCATACGCATTTTTAATATTTTGAAAGTCATCAGTTCCCATAAAAGATTCAATGCATTCATAATCATAATTTATACCTGAATTTCTACCTTTGTCATTCTCCCAAGCTTCAGCATTGTCTTGAATACGGTCTAGAAGGTCCCACTTAGCTTCTTCTTCCATACGAGCGAGTGATCCAGCACAAGAAGCATCCAATAAATCTTTGTCATGTAGAAGGGGCCTTGCATAAAAGTTATTGATAATAATATTGTTGCGGAGATCATGAATGGGACATTTGAGCATTAGTAACTTCAATCTCCCCCAAGCTTGAGCTGTACTCTCTCCATCAAGAGGCCAAAAGTTGTATATTTGATTCCGATCTTTATGAATCTCACTAGGAGGATAAAACTTTGAATAAAAGAGAGGCACTATTTCCTCCCATTCCAGAGCTTGAACATTCTTCAGCAGCTTATACCATTCCTTAGCTCTTCCTTTTAGTGATAATGAGAATAACTTCTTCTTAACTTGATCTATAGTAATACCTGCACACTTGAACAACCCGCATAATTCGTGTATAAAGAGTAAATGATCACCGGGATGGACAGTTCCATCCCCAACATAGTAGGTATCCATAACACGATCAATAATTCTTGTAGGTATTTTGAAAACATCATTCTCAGCAGGTGGTGGCTTATCTACTACCTTAGCAGTGGTAGTAGCATTACCAAATAAGAAACTCAGCGAATTATCCATAACGAAAATAAAGCAACTAGCGTATAAACAATACTCACGTAGAAGTTTCCTTTACCGGTTCCACTCTCCAATAGCGCTTCACTCCCGACAGCGGCGCGGAAAATAGTCTTGATGACCCACAAGTATAGGGGGTGTATCACAGTATTTTCGATAAGTAAGAGTGTCGAACCCAACGAGGAGCAGAAGGTGCTGGCTAGTGGTATGGATCAGGAATTCTCTGCAAATACTTAGCAAACGGATTTTTAGGGGTTTTCGATAAAGCAAGTAAACAAAGTACGAGTAAATAAAAGACAATAGGAATAAATGCAGCAAGTGGCCCAATCCTTTATGCAGCAAAGGACAAGCCGGTTGTATTTCTATAGATGACCGAACATTCTCGAGGACACATGGGAAGACTGTCAAGTGCTTTCGCTTAATATAGTTGATTAATCTTCTCTAGCTTGCTAAGTGTTGTGTGGGTGAACCTGTGCTAATGTACTGCCCCATCCAAGACTAATACATACTTGTGATTAAACCCCTTGCAAGCATCCGTAAGTACAAGAATATGGAGATGGTGATGAGGGTGCTGATGGTGGTGATGGTGGTGATGATGATGATGATGATCCCGATGAAGTCCATCTTGATGGTGGTGTTGATGGCGACGATCTCCCCTCTCTGGGAAGGAATTCCCCCGGCAGAAATCTGTCTGCCGGAGAGATCTTTCTCTCTCGGTGTTTTCCGCCCCACGCCACGGAATCTTTTCGTGGTCGCTTCCGAGTCTTAGGGTTTCGTGGGGATGATATCGCCCGAGGAGGTGGAGTGGGCAGGCGGCCACACCACCTCGGTAGCGACCTAGGCCTGCCCGCGCCATGGGGTGGTGTGGGCCCCCTGTGGCCCACCTCCACTCCATCTTCTGGCATCCTTAGTCTTCTGGAAAAATAGGATTTTCCGTATATTTTCCCGGATTTTCTGATCTTCGTGAATTTTGCCTCCAAACAGCACCTTTCCAATCAGAATCCTGACTGCAGCGGTCCATGCTCCAAAAGTCATCAACCGTGCAAAAATAGATGAAATAACATAAGTATCACCTCTCAATACAAAATATATCAATGAATAATAGTGAATTAAGACATAGAATAGTGATGCAAAATGGTCGTTTCACCCTACGGTTCAGGAACATCACATACATGATCGAGTTAACTCTCGGATCAATGATCAATAGCTGGACTAGGATGCCCATAATGACCCATGTGTATTCCATGATTTCAACGTTGTTTGAACCATAAACGTCGAGTCCAATTCCCTTGGTTACTTCGATACCTAACTTGACTGAGATCTGATCATTGGTACCGTGATACCTTGTTCGATCTCGTTATTGACAAGTGTTGCTTTACTCCTTCTCGTGATATCCCATCCTCGCGACCTAGTCACATGCTACACAACTTATAGATGTAATCTCACCGAGTGGATCCAGTGTATGTTCGCGTCACACGGGAGAAGAAATCCAGATCTTGATGCATACGCCTCAACATGCCCCTTTGGAATACCCAATATGCACCTTTATGATCACCCTGTTATCGTGTGATGGTTGATGCAGTCAAAGCAGCCGCGGGTGACATTGATTAAATATGATCTCATGGTCTAAGGATTAGGATAATACATTCCTAACTGTTGCAACTATGAACATTGTGACTTGATCGTGTTTCAATATTTATATGTTAATGTCCATCACATCATATTACCAATGCGTACAACTGAACTTCTTTATCAACTGGCATAAATGCTCCATGATTATGAGACCTTGATCATTAGTTTCCCAATGAACTAGTTGTATAGAGGATAATAGGGAACTTTGGTTTGTTTATATCACACCTACATCAGTGTTTCCAATTGATACAGTTATAGCATGATATAAAACTATTATGAACTAATGAGATATGATAATAAACATCTTTATTATTTCTCTAGGGAATATCTCCTTCATCATCAACCATCATATCCGAGGCAACAGGTGGTTCAGTGCCCGTAGCAAGCACACCCAAACCATCAAAGTCTAGGCTACGTTTTCTGACTCTAACATGACCTTATTTCCTTTTTTTTACTTGGGCTAGTGCCTATGTCCAGGAGATCTTTATCCCTAGCATAGTGATATGTCCATTTTGCATCACTATTCTATGTCTTAATTCACTATTATTCATTGATATATTTCATATTGAGAGGTGATACTTATGTTATTTCATCTATTTTGCATGGTTGATGACTTTTGGAGCATGGACCGCTGCAGTCAGGATTCTGATGGAAAATGTGTTGTTTGGAGGCAAAATTCGTGAAGATCAGAAAATCTGGGAAAATATACGGAAAATCCTATTTTTCCAGAAGACTAAGGATGCCAGAAGACGGAGTGGAGATGGGCCACAGGGGGCCCATACCACCCCATGGCGCGGGCAACCTAGGTCGCGCCAGGAGGTGGTGTGGCCACCCTGGCCCACTCCAGCCTCTCCCCTCTGGCGTATATCATCCTCCCAAAACCCTAAGACTTGGGGATCAACCACATAAAGATTCCACCGCCTCTACGGGGCGGAAAACACCGAGAGAGAAAGATCTCTCCGGTAGACAGATTTATGTCGGGGGAATTCCTTCCCGGAGAGGGGAGATCGTCGCCATCAACACCACCATCAAGCTGGACTTCATCGGGATCATCATCATCATCATTACCACCATCAGCACCCTCATCACCATCTCCATATTGTTGTAACAATTGCGTTGAATCTTGCATAGTTCATAGGGGAAACTTTCTCGGTGTTGATTACTCTTTGTAGTTAATGATATTGAGTGAACCATTGAATTACTGTTTATGTTCAGATTGTTATACATCATTATTCCATCTCTGATCATGATCCATATGATGTCTTGTTAGTAGTTCGTTTTGTTCTTGAGGACATGGGAGAAGTCTTGTTGTTAGTAGTGGAGTTGCGTTGAGAAAGATTCAATAGATTGTTATTTAAGTTGTGGTGTACTTCTTCTAGTGGTGTCATGTGAACGTCGACTACATGACACTTCACCTATATGGGCCTAGGGGAATGCATTGTGTATTTGGCTACTAATCGTAGGGGTTGCCGGAGTGACAGAAACCTGAACCTCCGTTAGGAAACCATTGCACAAGGTACGTAAGGGTCTTAGAGTTTAAAGTTGTGGTTAGGTTTCTATCTTAATTACTTTCTTGTACTTACGGATGTTTGCAAGGGGTATAATCACAAGTATGTATTATTCTTGGATGGGGCGGTACATTAGCACAGGTTCACCCACACAACACTTAGCAAGCTAAAGAAGATTAATCAACTATATGAAGCAAAAGCACTTGACAGTCTTCCTATGTGTCCTCGATAACGTTTGGTCATCTTAAGTAATACAACCGGCTTGTCCTTTGCTGCATAAAGGATTGGGCCACTTGCTGCATTTATTCCTACTGTCTTTTATTTACTCGTACTTTGTTTACTTGCTATATCAAAAACCCCTAAAAATCTGTTTGTTAAGTATTTGAAGAGAATTCCTGATCCATACCACTGACCAGCACCTTATGCTCCTCGTTGGGTTCGACACTCTTACTTATCGAAAATACTGCGATACACCCCCTATACTTGTGGGTCATCAAGACTATTTTCTGGCACCGTTGCCGGGGAGTGAAGCGCTATTGGAGAGTGGGCGGTAAAGGAAACTTCTCGTGAGTATTGTTTACTTCTATTAGTTGCTTTATTTTCGTTATGGATAATTCGCTGAGTTTCTTATTTGGTAATGCTACTACCACTGCTAAGGTAGTAGATAAGCCACCACCTGCTGAGAATGATGTTTTCAAAATACCTATAAGAATTATTGATCGTGTTATGGATAACTACTATGTTGGGGATGGAACTGTCCATCCCGGTGATCATTGACTCTTTATACACGAATTATGCAGGTTGTTCAAGTGTGCAGGTATTACTACAGATCAAGTTAAGAAGAAGTTATTCTCATTATCACTAAAAGGAAGAGCTGAGGAATGGTATAAGCTGCTGAAGAATGGTCAAGCTCTGGAATGGGAGGAAATAGTGCCTCTCTTTTATTCAAAGTTTTATCCTCCTAGTGAGATTCATAAAGTTCGGAATCAAATATACAACTTTTGGCCTCTTGATGGAGAGAGTACAGCTCAAGCTTGGGGGAGATTGAAGTTACTAATGCTCAAATGTCCCATTCATGAGCTCCCCAACAATATTATTATCAATAACTTTTATGCAAGGCTCCCTCTACATGATAAAGATTTATTGGATGCTTCTTGTGCTGGATCATTCACTCGCATGGAAGAAGAAGCTAAATGGGACCTTCTAGACCGTATTCAAGACAATGCTGAAGCTTGGGAGAATGACAAAGGTAGAAAGTCAGGTATAAATTATGATTATGAATACATTGAATCTTTTATGGGAACTGATGACTTTCAAAATATTAAAAATGCTTATGGTCTAGACTCTCAAGCTATTGCTTCTTATTTAAAGACTTTTGCTTCGTACATTGAAGTGCCTAAAAAGAAGTGGAATAAGTATCATGAACTTTATAAAGATGTTACTAAGAGTGTTCCTTCAAGAAATACTGAAGTTTATACTGCTAATCATGTTTTACCTGAACCTTATATTGAGAAAATGCCTTTCCCAGTTAGGATTAAGGAACATTCTATGATAGCTAGTATGGTTAATGAAAGTACAAGAAAAGCTGCTGAACCTGATAAACAAATGGTTGATGAACCTATAATAGTAAATGCGAAAGACTTTGTCACTAAATATGAAAAAGAGGGACACACTATCCTTTGTAAGGATACCTCTAATATTGTTTCACAAAGTAGTGTTATGAGAGCTAGTATTCCCGTGTTTTCTGTTAGAATAAGTGATCATTGCTATGATGGTCCTTGTGATAGCTATATTGTTAAGTTTATGCATGATACTGAAAGCTACTATGAGAGAGGGAAAAGTGTTCTTATGTATCTCAATAATATCAAGTTTCCTCGTTTTATGCTGAAAGTTTTTATGTTGCACTTCTTTTGCCTTCTTATGCAAGAAGCCTCTGGTTTCAACAACTTGTTTGTTTACAAAATCCCCTTGCATAGGAAGTGGGTTAGACTTAAATGTGTGTGTGTGTTTTCTTCTTAATGCTCTCTTTCACTTCAATCCATATCCCTATGAGAGCTTCTTCAAAATTATCATGCCCATCTTAAATGGCTATAAAGAAAGAGCTTTATGGGAGACAACCCAATTTGTTTTTGCTTTTAGTTTGTTTTTGTTTCTTTGAGTCTTGGAAGTTATTACTTCGGTAATAACCACTCTTTATCCGTTTCGTTTGGTTTTTGTGTCAAGATCAACCGCTAATGAGAGAGAAGTAATATTTGGGGAAGTTGCTGTCCCGAAACAGATTTTTGTGCTTCACCATAAAAATTCGTGAGAGATCTCTGTGTGTCGGATTGAGCTGTAATTTTTTGTGATTCTGCCCCAGGTTGTTATTTAACTTTATTTAGTTTTGCACTTTTTGATTTGAGCAACAGAAGATTTTCTAAAAAATTGATCTTTACCTGCTGGTCTGTTTGGACAGATTTTGCCAATCTTGCATTTGCTTCTTTATTCGATTTCCTTTTTGAATTATTTTTGGATTTTTGGAAGGAGTTGCTTCAGTAGCTTTTGTTTTGATGGTTTTCAGTTGAAGTTGGACTCAAAAGGTTTTATCACTTCATATATACTAAAGTTGCTAATGAGAACTGTGTGAAGTTTTGTGTGAAAGAAATTTCTAGGAAGTGGAGATAATGGTGTAATAAGGAAAACAAGGGTTTTATGACTCAAGTAATAAGTGTATGAAGATGAAGATATTGATGATTCAAGTGGTGACTCTGGAAGGATCCACTAAATACCAAATTCAGAGACCTGCAGAGTCTGTTTCCAACTAGGTAACAGTTCTGGTAAGAAAAGTTCCGCGAAAATACAATCCAACTATATTTTTGCAGTTTTCAGTCAATAAGGGAAGTTACGAAGCGGAAAAGGGACGGAACCAGAGTCGGGGTAGCCCACACCACCCTGTGGCGCGGGCCCACCCCTGGTCGCGCCACCAGGTGGTGAGTCCACCCCGGACTCTGCCTCCGACTCGTTTTCTCCCAGTAACTTCCTTTTGATATGAAACTTCGTAATATATACCCCCCCCCCCCGGATCCCCCGAGGTCCGTATATCATGTTTTCGTCGTGCTTTTGTTTCGATCTGTTTCTGTCAGGACATACTCTTTGAAAGATTAGAAGCACAATGGTGTCCGCCAAGGATAAAGGGAAGGAGCCTATGGAGGAAGACCTCCAAGACCCCGGGAAGTAGAAGGAGATCAAGAGTGAAGGTGAAGAGGAGCAAGGCCAACATCCGCATACCGGCACTACCATTGCAAGCATTGGAGTGGTGGAAAATCCAGCCATTGGAGGGAAGCCTCCTCATCACCGTTCAGATCCCTGGTCACTTCCTCCATGCACCAAGAATCCTTTCCATACCCTTATCCATGAGCATCAATACCAGAATATGCCCAAGGGGAAATTACCCTCCAATTGGGATTTGCCTCGTTCTAGCCATGCAGGAAAAGAAGACTTCAAGGAGGAAGAGTGGGGAAAGAATAGCAAGAGCTGGAATTCTCAACACGACATGATCATGAGCCGCATTGAGCAAAACTCACAGCTGATTCGTAATCTCACCTTCGAGATTGAGGACTTGGGGAAGCTGATTAGAGAGCTCATCGAGAGGATACCACCCCACCTAAGGAGTAATTCGTCATCAGGTTTGGCATCCCCTTGGTTTGTTCCAAGCTTGGGGGAGTGCCGCGGTATCATATCACTATCTTCTATCTTTTTACCTTATTAGTAGAGGCATATCATGAATAGAGGAGTTATTATGTAGTATGGTTTGCATTATGGAAGTGTCCCCTCTCTCGTTAGATATGTATCCCTTGGTGTGAGTTGCTGTTATGGAATATTAATGAGAAGTTCTATCATTCACTCTTTTGCATAGCTTATATTAGTTTTTAATTCGTGGTTATATGATTGATCTTGTTGTTAGTATTGGTATCACTTTGGGATCATTGAGTTAATTTAGTTGGTTTTGGAAAACCTGGCTCGGTCATTAGCAACACTATTTTTGAGAGTTGAATGAAAAAGATAAATGTACCTTTAAAGAAAAATTATTTCATCATCTTTCTTTCTTGATTTGCTCATAAGTCTAGTATTCTCTAGTTAAGATATTTTGTGTTTCCAAGGAAGATTGCATGTTTGTCTTTATCACTCGTATGTTTGGTTGTTTCCTTCAACTCTTATACTTGCTACCCAGCCTTGCTAGCCAAAAACCTGTACTGGGAGGGTATTCTTCTCGTGCATCCACCTCCTTTAAACCAAAACCTTTGCCATTTGTGTCCACCATACCTACCTATTAGCATTATTGCTATTCCAAGTAAATTCTTGTTTTATCTACCTCCCAAATTAAACTTGTTATGTGAAAATTAGTGATTAAAGCTCTCACGAACTTGATGGCACACTTTACTTTCTTGCATTTAATAAACTTGAACCATTGGGTCCTTCTTTGTTGCGTATATGCTTGCGCTTTATGAGTTGAAGTTAGCCGAACCATGTACCATGGGGACCGCTTTCAACACTTCATTTGGTACTTTGTACCTAGTTGATATCATGTTCTTTTGCTTATGGATCCCGGCGGTGTGAAATAAAAGTGGAACTTGTAAGATCATGGAGTTTATATGTGTGTTAGAGAAAGCCTTTGGGCTAGCCTAAGCCATGCCTAATCATGGTGGAAACTTTCAGCATAACTATAGTGAGCATTCTATGAAGCATCCTCAATAAAAACCTATGCAAATAGCAAATAAAAAGATCGCTGAGATGCTCACTGTCTGTTTGCCTTGTCATTTTGATTATGGGATAGCTCATGTGTCATGTGCAAGGGGTACCCCGTTGGTGGTTCTCAATGATACGCATGTATTTACAATGACAAGAGCTTGCTCGTGACTGAAGTTGAGTAGCATGAGGATCGGTACTCATAAGTAAGGGGCATGATATTTCAACTTATAACTTGTCAAGCATATCCTCTTAGTTGTGTCACTTTAACCTTAATCACCTAAAGATGCCTATGATAGGGGCAATGAGAGCTGAAAGCTAGTAAGTATCATAATTTTTGGGAGCTCTTTATGAGACTTGCAATCCCTGCTTCCCTCTTTGAAGGGCCTTTCTTTTACTTTGTAGTTGAGTCAGTAAACCTACTCCCTTATATCTCAGCAAGTATTTTGAGTTGTTGTGTTTCATTCATTCATATGTTGATTTATTCATTCATGTTTCTTATGTTCCTTGTTTTGCACATTGCTCTTATCCTGATGTTTACTACTTTGAAAGCTATCATTGAAAAACCAGTTATTTGTGAACTCGAAATTATCAACTATTCTTCGACCAAGAGCTAAGTTTGCCATTACCAATTATGATTCACTTTATGTATCTTTATTGTGTTTCCTTTACTTATTAAAAGTTGAGTTATATAATAGTGAGTTGTCTTCTATTATGATCTATGTATTTGATGAATGTGATGCTTCTTGTCCGTATTATTTTATCGACTCTTCACTCCATAAACCTGAGGTCATGTTTATTGAGCTCAGTTTCGCTTGGGGACAAGCGAAGTCTAAGCTTGGGGGAGTTGATACGTCCATTTTGCATCAGTATTCTATGTCTTAATTCACTATTATTCATTTATATATTTCATATTGAGAGGTGATACTTATGTTATTTCATCTATTTTACATGGTTGATGACTTTTGGAGCATGGACCGCTGTAGTCAGGATTCTGATGGAAAATGTGCTGGTTGGAGGCAAAATTCGCTAAGATCAGAAAATCCGGGAAAATATACGGAAAATCCTATTTTTCCAGAAGACTAAGGATGCCAGAAGACGGAGTGGAGATGGGCCACAAGGGGCCCACACCACCCCATGGCGCGGGCAGCCCTAGGCCACGCCAGGAGGTGGTGTGGCCACCACAGCCCTCAGCCTCTCCCCTACGTATATAATCCTCCTGAAACCCTAAGACTCGGGGAGCGACCAGAAAGATTCCGCCGCTCTGCAGGCGGAAAACACCGAGAGAGAAGATCTCTCCGAGACATGATTTCTGAGGAATTCCTTCCGGAGAGGGAGATCGCCGCCATCAACACCACCATCAAGATGGACTTCATCGGGATCATCATCATCATCACCACCATCATCACCATCAGCACCCTCATCACCATCTCCATATTGCTGTAACAATTGCGTTGAATCTTGCATAGTTCATAGGGGAAACTTTCCTGGTGTTGATTACTCTTTGTAGTTAATGCTATTGAGTGAACCATTGAATTACTGTTTATGTTCAGATTGTTATACATCATTATTCCATCTCTGATCATGATCCATATGATGTTTTGTGAGTAGTTCGTTTTGTTCTTGAGGACATGGGAGAAGTCTTGTTGTTAGTAGTGGAGTTGCGTTGAGAAAGATTCAATAGATTGTTATTTAAGTTGTGGTGTACTTCTTCTAGTGGTGTCATGTGAACATCGACTACATGACACTTCATATATATGGGCCTAGGGGAATGCATTGTGTATTTGGCTACTAATCGTAGGGGTTGCCGGAGTGATAGAAACCTGAACCCTCGTTAGGAAACCATTGCACAAGGAACGTAAGGGTCTTAGAGTTTAAAGCTGTGGTTAGGTTTCTACCTTAATTACTTTCTTGTACTTACGGATGTTTGCAAGGGGTATAATCACGAGTATGTATTAGTCTTGGATGGGGCCGTACATTAGCACAGGTTCACCCACACAACACTTAGCAAGCTAAAGAAGATTAATCAACTATATGAAGCGAAAGCACTTGATAGTCTTCCCATGTGTCCTCGATAACGTTTGGTCATCTTAAGTAATATAACCGGCTTGTCCATTGCTGCATAAAGGATTAGGCCACTTGCTGCATTTATTCCTACTATCTTTTATTTACTCGTACTTTGTTTACTTGCTATATCAAAAACACCTAAAAATCCGTTTGCTAAGTATTTACAGAGAATTCCTGATCCATACCACTAGCCAGCACCTTCTTCTCCTCGTTGGGTTCGACACTCTTACTTATCGAAAATACTGTGATACACCCCCTATACTTGTGGGTCATCACATAGCTAGATTTAGCGTTTCTCTCCGGTGTGTATACCAATCAACATATCCCCTCCCTCCTCATCCACGGTTCTCACCAAAATCGTCTCTTCCTCCCATGCCACTATCCACAACTAGAGAGGCACGACCACCACCAGAACCTCCTCTCAAACCCTGTGACTAGAAATAGTGCCTCTTCCGCATCCAACAACATATATCCAATCCCCGATTTTGAGCCTTTTCTACTCATGCAATACATATCTCACTCCTATAGCACCCCGGTAAAACCACTACTAGAAAATCATGTGTTGCTTTAATTTTGTGCACCATCATGACCGCATGCTCATATCACCGTGCCACATTTCATTTGAGCATCGTCATGTCATCATGCATATTTAAACTTAAAACTATTTTCTAAAACCTACTTTTGTTTCTAGATATCCCCTTCTTCAATTCAAATCAAAATTGTCGGTCCACCCAAATCTTTTGTTTGTCTAAAAATATTTATAAAATTTTATTCTTAAACAAAAAAAATAAAAACTATTTTGTTCGGGGGAGGATGCCACATGATAGGCCCAAAGGGCCCAGCTGGCAGCAGCCTACTACCCCGAAACCCTAAACCTAAAATCCTCAGACCCTACCTAACCCTGGACCCTAACACCACCCGCCCCCGCTAGTACCTACCACCCACCCCACACGCCACACACGCGACGCTGCCACGACTCAGTCATGCACAACACACACAGGTGACACACATACGCACGCTACGCGCGCCAAACACAACACGCACGGGAGGGAGCCCTTCCCGTTTTCCACCTATCCCCAACTGGAAACTTTCAGCCACCCCCTGCTTCTCTGTTCGAACGCGATAAATCCCATGTCTTCCTCACGAGTGGACGCCATGCCTCCTGCTCGCGTTCCTGAGCTCGACCTGATTCCCCGCTCGATCCCCACCTTCCTCCATCCCTTGGCCCTACTCGATGATGTCGCCACAACGCCGCCCTCATCCCTCCCTGTGCGCATCATCCCGAGCTCGCCACCCTGAGCACCTCTCCCTGCCACCAGGGACGCCTCTCTGTCGTCCACCCTCCTTCTCCACCTTGTCTGCCTCCCTCAGGTGCCCTGCACCCTCCCTCGATCTCCGTCGAGCCATCGCTTCCGGCCTCCTCATCGCCCGCACCACCCCATGCCTCCCACGCGAGCCCCTGCTCTGGCTCGTAAACCGCCACCACAACCACCTCCTTTCCGGCCTATGCGGCCCATTCCCTCGGCTTTCTTCATGCAGCGCCACTGGACGCTGCTTGTGCTCGACCGCACAGGCGCCTCGCCTTGCCACATGTGCTCCGCCGTCCCCGCTCGAGCTTTGCCCTAGTCTATTCTGGAGCCCGTGCCTCCTTGCAATGTTGTCATCCATTGCTCGCGTCTCTAAGCTCGTTGTCGTGCTGCCTCTTGTCATCTGGTGTTGCATATAAATTGTACATGCTTGCATACATCTTTTGTGGGTTGGAGGTACTTTGTCGATTCACCTCGTAATTAAATATGGAGACCACATGCGGGATATATTTGTCTTATCTTGACTCTATTTAAATTTATGTAGCGAACCGATGACATGTTTTGCCTTGTTAATATAACATTTAGTTTGCGGGGTATCTATATAATTTGAACCTTCTAATTATTTGTCGGGACCCCAGTTCCGCTTAATATTGTCTAGTCGCATCGTATCTTTGCCATGTCATGCATCATACATGCATCATGCCCGATCTTCTGCCGTAGTATTAAATATTGCATCCGATGTTTCTTTTAGTGTTTTGCTTCTTCACGGATTAGGCCGTTGAGTTGATGCAAGCTTCGACCCGATCTCCGATGTATCTTCGTCAATGTTTCCCAGGCAAGTATTCTCCCTCTTTCTACCTATTTTGCATTTATAGTCTTTACTTCCTCCCGTTGATCTATTGCTCTCCGTGTTGTGATGCTTTAGTTTCCGTGCACCAGTTATATTCCTTGCAGGCTCTATATTGCCTTGGACACCTCCTATTGCCTATTGTTTGGTAGACAGTCGGCCTTGCGAGTCGTAGTTGTTTGCTCAGGTGCTGCTTCGCGTCGTCGATGTTCCACCATTGTTTGAAGGTTGGCACATGCTTAATGGTGGAGATGATCATGACTTTAATTACAACTTGATAATTAAAATGTCAGCAATAGATGTAACTAATGCAGAGGCACCGGTGGACAATAGCTGATATTTGGTTTTTAACCGCTCACTTGTGTCACGTAGGCCCCGAGTACTTGATACCTATTCCTTGACTATCGCACTATCCGCATGTGGGACCATGAATCCCCTTAGCTAGAGCTTGATTCATTTCTTATTTATTGTGGCCATAAACTAGTTTGGGGCTTTATTACTATCATGTACTTATGTCATGCTTTATTGCTTTATTTATGATTGCGCGTGAAGCGCCTGTAGTGTTTAGGACTTGTGACACATTTCTGCGGTATCGACAAGCCTAGTCACACTTTCGGGTTCCCAGTCATTTACAGCCGTCAACACAAACCCTGGATACGTCTCGGAGCCAGCCAACTTAGTTGCGGGTAGCTTTGTGGGATGGCTCCCTGAAATATTTTATGAATCTTGTGATTGCTTTGTCGTGATGGCTCAGTGGGTTTTTATTTGGTTTTTCTAAGGTTGATCGTGCGTGCGTTGCTATTTATGCACCCCTGCAGGATAAATCTTTCTGAAAGCTGTGTCTGCGGTTATGAATGACTTGGAGCACAGTATCTCAATCATAAACAACCATAACTAAAGTAGTGCTATAAATTTGGCTTTTATATGTCTAGTAATCAGATTCACTACAACAGAATAAGTAAACAAAAGTGCCAACAACTACTGGATTTGGGATGTCTCATGCTAATTGTATCTGACTAGTAACTATTGCATCTACAACGGAATGGTTCACTAACACTGCCCACTGCTTATGACATCATGATGAATCATGCTATCTGTATCTGACTAGTAAGTGCTGCAACTATAATGGAATGAATAAAACTTCCAACTATGTGAGTTCCTTAGGTGACTTCCTCGTTTGGTCTCGAGGGGGAAATACCAGGATGGATATGTTTGGTGTTAGTATCAGGTTGATTTCTAATAGGTATTTCTTATCCCTCCCTGATAGCTAACAGTTTTATCGAGTCTCTATAGGTTGTTTAGTGCATGCTTCGCTGCCGCTTCAGTCCACCATACCTATGTAGGCGAGAGCCGCCAAATTCTAGACTCGCCGTGTACTGGCCTCAGTACTGACCGCTCCCTTTTTCCTTTGCCCTTTGTCGGCACCCCTTTTGTGTTAATAGGTATAAGTTCGACATCGTTAGCAGGGTTACACTTTCGGCTTGGCCTGGGCAGCATATGGACGCCATTGGTTATTCTTCAGGGCTCTTAGCCCCATTTGCATCTTGTTCGTACCCGGATGTTGTATCGTTTTCAAGGTGATTTGGATATTTATACTGTATATCTGTATTCTTGACTCGTTGAGTCATTGTTGTATATATATATATATATGTTTTGTGGGTTCCATCGTGAACTATTGTGTAATAATATTACTTCGTTTCTCACCCGCACGCAAGTGCCTGGTGGGTATCTTTGAATCATTTCTATGCGGCTTTGGCGGGAAACGCTAAAACTTGCATAGAGCCGATTCGAGGGTGTTACTACTCCTTCACATCGTGGCCAATTAAACCACATGCATAGAAAATTTGTCCCAACTTCTCATACTTGACCACGTGCATGTATCATTTACTACTCATGACAATAGATACAAAACGAGTTAATGGCTTTCTCACATCATGATTGATACGTAGTCAGATATAATAACCTCTGAAGGCATCTAATGGGTTCATCTCCAGTGACACTACCTTCCCTACCGATCGCTCAATGAGTTTAGTAATGACCTTCTTTTTGTGGTAAGCCTCCGGCAGTTTTTATACGTGGATCTACACATGCATGGTTTTGAGTTCAACAACAAACGGATCAAAGACTCCATCATAGGAGGCTAAAATCATTTTACACTCCCGAAAGAACCATGGTCCATGATCCATGGCCTTCTCCAAATCCCCCAGGGAATAACACTGAATAACAAAACAATTACCCCCCCCCCCCCCCCCACCGGTCGAATCTTGATCTCCCTAGCTGTGTTCCATGGAAATTGCATCTGTTGCATGAAAGCCTCATGACTGAAGCTCTTGCCATAGTGCACTCTTGCCACAACGAGCCACCTTGTCCTCTCCACTAGGTTAACTTCCTCTTCATCTAACACAAGATCGCCAAATTCATCCTCTCCAATCCCTGGGTTCTCGAACATGGAATCAATGTCGTCACCTCTCTATGACCCATCAGCCTCCGAGCTCTCCACATCTAGCTCGCCATCCTTTCCCGCTTCCTCTACAGCGCGAGCCCCCACGCTTGTGTTCGAAAAGGATTCTGACATGGATCTAGATCACAAAACCCTATCCCTCAACATCACGAAGCACACTAATCGTCGATGTAGCCCTTGTAGACATGATCAGTTAAACCAACTACATATTATAGTAATATTTTTTATTTTTCATAACAACACACGGTCCCTATACTATATTTCATTCAAAATCTGTATTAAGACATTGCTATTATTTCTACCAAGATGTTTCGTCCCTTGTGTCCATAATCACATTTGTTTGCAAGAAATGACAATTGTTTGTAGGTACGATTCCTTTTTTCGAAATGGGGATGACCCGGCCTCTGCATCAATAGATGCACAAAACCCTTTATTAATAAGTTAAAATTAAAAAAGTTTACAACTCAAGGATTAGCGAGGGCCGAGATAAAAAATCAACTAACGAAAAATAAGCAAAAAGCTTAGCAATCTAAACATCTTGAATCCTATTACTAGGACGCAAGTAGCCTGGTAAAAAAATCGTGAGTGACCATCAAGAGTCGGTTGCATCTAGTAACCATACATTCACGCTGATTCTCTGGTAGCATGAAGCGCCATAGCTATATCCAGCGAACAACCATATGGATAACCTGTAAAAAATTAATAGAATCTTTCATGTTAAAAACAATATTATTTCTATAATTCCATATCGACCAAACAAAAGTGGAAACCCCAACGTGAATCCTAGCTTTAGTGTCCTTGTCGATCCCATTTAATCAATTCTCAAACATGTTTGTTCTATCGGTAGATGGTGGTCTGTTATATGTAGAAAAAACAATCATCCAGATTAGCCTAGCAAAAGTGCAAGAGAGGAAAAGATGTTCAGCTGTTTCCTCTGCGTCATAAAAACAACTATTTTTACTCACGTTCCAATTTCTCTTGGCCAAGTTATCTCGGATCAATAAAACCTTTTTACTTAGGAACCACATAAATTTTTTATCTTTAGTGGATTTTCATATTTCATAAATATTTGCATAGGAACCTTGTATGACCATTAATGAGGTTGGCGTACATACTTTTAACCGTGAATTATCTAGATGCTGTTAGTTTCCAATGAAAAACATCTTGATTATTTAAAGACGTCTCCATCAATCTTTGGCACAAGTGAAACCACGAGTTTCACTTATTACCAGTTAGTAACCTCCTAAAACAAATGTTTAAGTGATTCGTAGACATAACATTTGCAACAGTAACATGTTTTCGTTACATTATATTATATAATAATGGTTATTGTTGAGCTAGCGGTGTTAAGCCTAACCACATATCTTCCGAAAATTTAGTTATGGCACCATCACCAATTTTAAAATCCCCTTGCTAAAAAAAATCTTTAACTCTCATTAATCCTTTTCAAAATATTGGATCCGTCGGTTTACTTGTAACTTGAGCTAATGTTTTTTGAGATAGATACTTGTTATGTAATAGCTCTTCCCACACACTCTCTTTATTAAACCATTTACTAAGTAGCCATTTGTTTTTAATGTCGAGAACTTCAATCTCCAATCCTCTTTAATCTTTTGGTCTACAAATCATACCCCATTTAGTTAGCCGATACTTATGTCTACCATCTTCACTTTAGCAGAAAAACCATGATCTATAAAAATCAAGACGCTTCCGTACCCCTATAGGTACTTCTAGGAAAGACATCATAAACATTGGTAAATTAGTTAACACTGAATTAATCAGCACAAGACGATCTCCATGTGCTAATATATTGCCTGCCCAACAGTCGAGTTTTATTTCAAAGCGGCTTTCTATTGCGTACCTTTTTAAGTTTTTTTTTTTGTAATGGATAGGTACACCCAGTTATAAGTAAGGATGGTGTGTATAAATTTCAAAAAAAAATTGCAAAAAGGGAAAGAAAGGCTCTAGGTTAGGTCGGTGATGGAAACTTAATTGCTAGTTAAAGATTGAAGTAGTTCAACTTTTTTTTCCGGGTAGAAATTAGAAGTAGTTCAACTTTGACACTCCACTTCACCCATGTCGGCCTACCACTTCTGGTCCGTAAACAATACACTTTTTTTTCTCATTCGCAAATGAAACAACACCTTTTCCTTTTATTTTTGGGAAGCTGTTAAACAACACATTCCAACCAATCCTTCCCCAGTACTAGTAAGAAACCAGTAGGAAGGAAGGAAGATCCAGTGCATCTGGGCCTTTCACCCGCGGGTGGATAAAGCGGAGTGCCTGATCCGGCGAAGCAATAGGAAGCCGACAGACAAGAAGGGGGCAGAGGGCGAAGAAAAGAAAGCGATCCGTTGATTCGCCTGCTGCATGGTGGTGTAGTGGATGACGCTGCCGTCTTTGGCCAGGCACGGATCACGCATTCACGAGCCACTGCGTCCGGGAGCCCCCCGTTGACGTCGCTGTCCACGCCGTACTATTACTACTGACATGGGATCTGGTCCCTTTCCACGCCCGCCTGGGCCCAACCGGTCGATCAAAACGCACGCGGTACTGCTGTCCTGACATTGATATTTAGCTACTAGTAGGGAACAGATCGATCGCCACGGTTGGATTGGATATACCAGATTAAAGATACTAGCTTTTGGCTCTAGTAGGTTTTAACCATCGGCACCGGCACATGACGCTACTAGGGACAGGGCATCGTGGGCGTGGAATAGTAGGTCTGGAGTGGAACAAACACCGCGCTCGAAAGCATGCGTAGCGTGGCTTCCACTCCCCGACTATTTTTTTTTACAATGGTGACAAAGCAACATCAAGCAATTTGGATAAGAGTGAGTAATAAAATAGTTCTTGTACGGGGAAAATTTTCTGCAGAAAGATTGGCGTAGCAGCAATTTCAGATACTTCTCTCGATACTGAAAAACAATGGTATAGTGCAGACGAAAAAGGGATGAAAAGGTCTGAACCTCGCAACGACGCGTATATTATACACGCAAAAAAATACATGAAGGGACGGACGAGAGGACCCGACAGAGACACGGAAAGCACACCGGAGCCGCACCCGGAGGCCGTGGCGCGGGCCCACCGGGCACACGCCATATCCAGCCGTGCACAGCTGCGGCAGATGGGATCACACGAACCAGCACGCCCGCCCGCCCCGCAGGCCGCAGCGCACCAAGACCAGACCCCTCTCTCTCTCCTTCCTCGCCCCAAATCCGCCACCAGCTCCTCCTCCTCCACGACCTCCTGCCCCCATCCCATCGTCGCCACCAGCTCCTCCTCCCCGGCGTATCGAACGGCTGCGGCTGCGGCGACGACCGTTCCCCGGTGGTGAGCGCTCCTCTCTGCCTCTCTGCCTGCCTGCCCAATCTCCCTTCCTCTCTCTGATCTGTATGCAAAGTTTGCATCTTCGGTTCGTCCGACTCAATGGATGTATGGATTCCTGGTGGTTGCTGGGAGAAAATCATCGGATCGTTCTTGCTCGGGTGCTGGGGCCAGTGGAGGGCGCGAGATTGGGCTTGCTCGTCTGCCTGTGCCCGCGAAGGCCTCTAGGGAGCGGCGGGAATGGCATCCTTCTCCCGCCGGGCTACAATCATTGCAAGGGGACGGACGGACACGGATTTCATCCCTTTCCTATTATTGATGCTACGCTTGTTTCTGTTTCTCGCTCGATTTCCCTGCGCCTGCGGTACGGCTAAACAATCATGGCCGATCGGACCAAGGACTGTCCTGTCTTTAATATCTCACCAGGAACCAGAATTGCTCTTCTTTCTTCTCTAAACATAAATCGTTCCTCCAATGCAAAACTTGCACCATTTTTTTCTCTCATATCCTTTCGTTTCATCTACTGTCTCTGATCACGAACAGGGTACCCAAGACCCCAAGAGACATCATGAGCGGAGGCGTCGAGCCAGAGACCCCACCGGGTAGCGCCCGCGGCGGCGCCGGCGCTAGCCCAATGGCCCGCAAGCCGCCACGGCACCAGCTCACGTCCATCCGACACTGCTCCAGCAGCGCCCGCATCGCTGCCGCCTCCACCGACTTGGTAACCACACTGACTATCCCCTCCAGCTCATTGCCCCAGCCATTTCCTCAAACTACTATGGTCTTTGTCTTTTGTTTTTCTTGCAGGAACTGGATTCGGGGACACTGAGCCTCATCTCACCCACAGACATCCGTCCCGCCTTCCTGCCGGTCTTCCGGTCCGGGAGCTGCGCCAACATCGGGCCTAAATCCTACATGGAGGACGAGCATGTTTGCATCGACAGCCTCATGGAGCACCTCGGAATGCATAGTCCTGGTATCCCTGCACCGGGTGCCTTCTACGGGGTGAGTTTGGTTGCAGTTGCCATAAAGTTTACTCCACCGCTTCTTTGCTCTTCTTGTCTCATTAACTGTTTAACCATGCATCTGCTCATTATGAACTAATGATTTAGTCCATTCAACACTTTCATGCCATAATAGTGTCGCCTGTTGTGAATTATGTGTAATATACTCGCGGATAATAGCTTCTAGGTGTGTTCATTTGCTCAACATGGAAATATACATGATTACATTGGTTGTGGACGCATGATGGTGGAAATGATTATATTAGTGTGGTTGAAATGATTGCGGTGAGGCGAATCACTTCATTATGAGCACTGGTAGATGCTTTTATTTTCCTTTTCTATTTGTTAATAGTACAATGAAAACCTCTGCAAACCAAAAGTATGTTTCTTCAGTCATGATGTTAAGAAAAGTAGAAACACTTTTTTTGTAGTTGAAATTTTATATATTGATGCTAAACTGTGCCATGTATCAAATTCAGGAAAACAGTGCCTTGTATATAAAGAGTATCTGCTTGTTCTTACTCATTTAATGGGGAGAAATTTTGCTGGAAACCTTACTTTGCCTAACACAAGAGATACTCAATAATACATTTTCTTGAGATATACAATAATACAACTCCTTGAGATGCTTGCAGGTGTTTGATGGTCATGGTGGTACAGATGCAGTTTGTTTTGTTCGGAAGAACATACTGAAGTTCATAATCGAAGATGGTCACTTTCCCAACAGTATGGAGAAAGCAATCAAAAGTGCGTTCCTGAAGGCTGATAATGCTATTGCGGATTCTCATTCTCTTGACCGCAATTCAGGGACCACAGCATTAACAGCCATTATTTCGGGCAGGTGTGTTACCAAGTTCTGGTACCAGTACCTCAAGTCTTTTATTTTACTGATCATGGGCTTTCTGAAAGCTCACTTATCAATGACATTATCTTCTATGAAATGATTCTGCAGTTTCTACTAACTTTTTCCATTATCATTGTATAATATTGCAACCCTATGGTAGTTAAAATCCAAATAAATTTGTTGGAATAGAAAGGAAATCCATGTAAAGCTGGATCTCGTGGTTATTCTTGGTTAGGCGAGTTCACTGGGTTGATGGTATGCAACTTCAATAAAAAACGGACACCAGTCCGTCCTATTTTTTGAACTGATAGAGGCGCTTTTCTTCATATCCTTTATATCTGGCTGCTACTTCACATTTATTGCTTCAACCCCCAATATCACAACCGAACACAAGGTTCTTTGCTGTACCAAGCCTGTCAACGGGTCCTCCTTGCCTTTATCAGTTGACATATTACCAAACTAGGACCTGTATTCTGTTTGCGATCTTTGGATTGGTTATGCTCATTTACATCTTACGAATATACTCTCATCCACCTCATTCAATGGTACAGGACATTGCTTGTTGCCAATGCAGGAGATTGTCGAGCAGTATTAGGAAAGCGGGGACGAGCCATTGAGCTGTCGAAAGATCACAAACCCAGCTGCAAGAGTGAAAAGCTCAGGATTGAAAACCTTGGTGGAATAGTCTTCGATGGCTATCTCAATGGTCAACTGTCTGTAGCAAGGGCAATCGGCGACTGGCACGTCAAAGGTTCCAAAGGGTCTATAAGCCCTCTCACTCCGGAACCTGAATTTCAGGAGGTTAGACTCACTGAGGAAGACGAGTTTTTGATAATAGGATGTGATGGCCTTTGGGATGTGATGACCAGCCAGTGTGCTGTATCGATGGTAAGGAAAGAGCTGATGGCCCACAACGATCCTGAAAGGTGCTCAAGGGAACTTGTTCAGGAAGCGCTCAGACGAGACACGTGTGATAACCTGACTGCAGTGGTTGTATGCTTTTCAGCAGATCCACCCCCTCAAATTGAGATCCCAAGATTCCGGGTACGAAGAAGTATTTCAATGGAAGGGTTGCATATGCTAAAGGGTGCTCTTGACAGTAATGCCTGAGCTCTCGAATTTTGTCTTCCCCCGCGATACCCTTTTGTTGTATGATCTTTATTATTTTTTGTTGGTCTCTCAAAGTTTTGCCCAGCTCTCTCCGCTATAGGTCTCGGAATAAGTTGTGTAGAGTCATGTTTTAAATTCTGTTGAGGTGTAGGCTAATCATTTTACGGAGGCAATGATTTATTTGTACCGGCTAGAATTTGATTGCTCACAATGTAATTGGGCAATGCCCGACATTCTTATTCTGGTACAAACAACAGTTATTATAGCTGATCAATTTTGCACTACTACAGAGTTACACTTGTCTAAGTCAAGATCTGCCTGTTTCAGATGATAAATCAGAACAAACAGAGAAATGAACATTTGTTCGTTGCTGTATATTACTAGCATTATCTGGTTGTGGCATACTAAGTTCCAAGTTCAACGAGGTCAGTATAGTTAAAAGTTGCCTGTACAGTTGTACACATAGCTTTTATAAATTCCTGGGAAGATAGTTCTAACCTCATTGATACTCGTGACTGAACATAGATCTGCTCAAACTTGTAACATAGTTCCATTGCCTCCTCTGCACGAGTCCAGTGAGCTCAGATCTATGTTCAGAAACCACTCCCAGACCACTCCCAGATCACACAAGTAGAGCGCAGCAACATAGCAGTTGAACTCTATAGTATATTTGTGACAAATTTGTTTTACATTTTGAAACTTTGGCTACACCTTTATTATCTCTCTTCACACCTTACTGAACGCAGCTAGCGTTGCAGTTTGTGAAAAGCTGTACGGTTGTAGTTCCAAGTTTGGTTTACTTAAATGTCACAATAAGGGATCAAATTTATCATTATTTCTTTTTCTTTTAGAATTTCATAACGCCTTTTGCTTCGTTCGAGGCATTGTCGAGGAGCTTGCCATCCCTCCACTGCCATGTCTCCTGTCATCCGAGCAAAAGCCCTAGACCCGTTTTTTGCCAGTTTTCCTCCATTAGTCAAGTTTGTGAGTTTTGGGGTTTGGTTCCTCATTAACTAGGTCAACTCAATTCTTCTTTTACAGTTACAAGAACATCATGCCCTAGGAGGGTGGTTCATTCGACAAAAGTACCCAAGTGGTAGACTTGATTGGAACATAGGCTCTGACCAAGATTCTTCATATACCATTATGGTGCCCTTCCGGCCTTCCGATACTGGACTCCAGATTGAAAACTCTAAGTTTTAATATTCGCTAGTTGTACTTAGCATGTTTGCACTTCACAATGATGATGAAAGAATTGCTTGGTGTCGAGGGGTAAATCTTGAGGCCCCACAAGCGTACAGTTTGGTAAGCTTGACTTTTTCTCCCCACGCGCAGCCGCCAGGAGAAAACTCGCCTGCCCTAGGGCACAGCCTTCCAACGCCGGCCTCCGACGGCTCCCCCAACCGGTGATCTAGGTCATCGGTACTGAGGGGAGCCGCCGGAACCACGCGTGTGGATAGTTTTAGCCAAAGTAGTCTCGTTTTTAGGTTGTTCATCGTCTTGGTTTCGGGGACGGCGATGACGGCGCTGAATAATTTTTCTTCGGATCTTTCCCCAATGGATTCGAAGATCAGTCTATTCAAGCAAGGATGGTGCGACGGTGGCAGCATCCTTGTGGTGGATGTGTGTCCTTAGGATCCACCGCTACGGCGGCGTTCGCTCCAGCGCCGACGTGGAACCTGGGAGGTAGTCAAGGAGCGGATGCAGATTGTGATCTGCATCGACGACATCTGAAATAGGGTGGATCGCGTGCTGGGTCCGTGGTTCATGGATGCCAGGTATGGTTTCCTCCTCCGACGTTCTAGTCGTGCGGAGGTGCTAGATCTGGAGTTCGATGGCGTGTCCGGGGTGTTGCCCCGGTCTGATTCGTTCAACGATAATGGTTTCACCTTGGGTGAGCCACCTTGGAGGTCCGCAAAGCTGCATATCAGCGATGGAGCCGTATCGAGCTCGGGTGATGAGGTGATCCGTCATTTTCTTCTTTCGTGGCTGCTGTTGTGGTGCCAGAGGCAGGTGACGGGCGTTGGCGTCAAGCTCAGAGGATTTTTTGGTCTAGATTGTAATTTTCTTTCTTGGCTGGTGGTTCTTTGCGCAAAGGCTTGCGTTCTGCTATTTTTTTAGTTTTGTCAGGTTGGTGTGTACGTGGCTTGTACTATGACATTTATGATTTAAATGAGACACGTATTACCATACAAAAAAAGGTCACTAGATGCTACGGGGGACGAGTTTTACCCAGATTTAAGAAGGATCAACAAGCGCGAGCTGGATGGGAAAACCAATCTCTGTAAACTAGGCGAAATGCTCTAGATCGATTCTTTTGTTGTATTTATGTCTTGACCTTACGTGGCGAGGATAAGAGGGAGCAGGAGCAGAAGAGCAAGACGGTCAAGCGGGCCGCAGCAAGTGCTGACGCGAGCTCAATGGGCCGTCAGGTCTGTGACCGAGCCCACGAAGGAGGACTGCCTCTACACGGCGTCGCCAACCACCCCACTTGATAAGAGTGGTTGAATCCACCGGGAGAGGCATCATGTTGTAACAGCTAAATGCTGAACCTCTCTTCCCCAAATCTTCTCTCCCTAAACCTTCTTCTTCTCGAGAGATCCGTCTCTGAACTCGGCGTGATGCTAAGATTGTATCTTGTGAGAACCAAAGAGAAGCCTAAGCCTTACATGTGGTATCAGAGCCAGCAATCCCTTCTGCTTGTTACTGAACTTGAACACGAGGACATCGCCATCCCACTACTTGAGCTTTTTGGTGAAGTCCTTCCAGCCTTTCACGAAGTAGACCTTGCCCTCAAACATCTGCAGCTGGACACTGTACTGGCAAAAAGGTGCAAGTCTTCGGTGGCATAGTGTAGACTTGTTTCTTTATTTATAGCCGCTTCACCACCACCGGCTTCATGGAGTCAGGGATCTGAAGTGCATACATTTTTGTGGCCTTGATCTGGAAGGAGAAGCGGCGAGGGAGGTTGTTGATGTTCTAGTGCCCAAGTAGCTACCAGTAAGCGAGCGAGGTTGGGTCGAGCATTTGCGGTAGGGATGCCTTGAAGGACATCCTCGACCCTCGATGTAGGAACAACTGTGTTCCTACACAGGGTGTCCTAGTCCTTCTTGCATACCTTGCCATTGACAACTGATCAGAACAGATCCAAGACAAGCATATGTATGACAAGCAATAACAACCAAAACAAGAAATGCAGATCAGTGACAACCAATTCTTGTAGCACTAATATACATTGGCCAGTGACAAGCAATACAAGCAATGACCCAGTGTTTGCAGCAATGATCAACATTGATCATTGATAAGCAATACAAGCAATGAAAACCAATGCTTGCAGCACTAATCAACACTGATCAGTGACAATCAATATAAGCAACAATCCAATGCTTGCAGCACTAGTCAACATTGTTCCTTGACAAGCAATGAAAACCAATGGTTGCAGCACTAATCAACATTGATCATTGGCAAGCAATGATAACCAATGCATGCCGCACTGATAGCAACTGACATACAAGTCAATTGAATGTGCATTCGAGGAGGTTTTTTCAATTTTATATTTTTCTTATTCCCTGTAAAACTAGCACTGTGCTATAATTAGGGCACGATTTTTTTGTTATCTTGAATGCTTGAGATTTGTTGCATGATACTAGGGTTCTCCTGGATCCGGATAAAATCTACATCATTCCGCGTCTACACCGTATTCGGTTTGTATCTGTTTCCGACAATATATGCTTCTGTTTTTGTTTCCGGGGTTTTTGTATTCATTTCCTCTTTCGCAAAAAAATATGAAACAAATGTGGCATCACTCAGTTCCGTCTGTTTTTGCTCCATTTTCATCCCTACATAGAAATCATATGCTCGCAAATGAAGTTCTATGAAACTAATATAGGAGGAAAAATTCCTCACCTGATGCGGAGCTATCAATGGCCTTGTCGCCCGAGCGATTGATGCAGACGCAGAAGATCCATCTGTGCCAATGGCGGCGGCAGCTGTAGTGGTCGTGGTTGCGTCGAGGGACGGAGCGGTCGTGGTTGCGTCGAGGGACGGAGCGGGCATGCCAGCGGTGACCGGTCCTAAACAGAAGGGCTCGGTCAAGGATGCGCAAATCCAACCGAGAAAAGAGGAGGAAACCCTACCGGCATGGGGTTGGAGCCCCACAAGTAAGGCATGTCTGATCATGGCACGTGCCCGAACACCGGCGATCGATCCATCTCTCTGCTCATCCCCGATGCCCCCGCGTTGATGGCCGCTGCTCGCACTGCATCCATGTTCGACACGTCAATGAATGCGGTCTGCATGGGGAAAAACCCCGATTCGATCCCCATCAAAGCCATCGTAGCATTCTGAAAGGGTAGTTTACCCTATACTGTTTTTGGTTGACAATGACACTGTAGTTAGAGCGGACTAATGCTACCTACTAGTGTCTTAAACAGGTTTTAGTCTGCCGGTATGTTGGAAGATCATCGGAGACCCCCCCATTTTGATAACGAAGAGAAGTGCCGGAGTTTTGCCTTTTATATGTATCTTGAGTCTTTAGGAACTCCGCACTATTAAGAGGGTGATTGGGTTCGTAGCATGGAGAATAAAAATTTTCTACCGCAAGAACGAACAAAACCCAGATCTAATCTAGATAAAAGCCAAGATCTAATCTATTAGACATGTGCAAAGAGATAGATTTGTACTAACCCTTGTAGAACCGAAAGCGTTACGAGATTAGATCTTGGGGTTAATGTAGTCGATCACTTGCCGATCTCAAGATCGTGTGGACGATCCTTCCGGCGCCGCGTTCCGGCAGCGCTTCCGCAGTCGGTCACACGTGCGGAGTCGAAGCAGACCTTCCTCTCCCTGTTCCAGCGAGCAGCGGAGGTAGTAGATCTTCTCCACGAAATCCCAGCAGCACGGCGTTGTGGTGGTGGTGGAGTAGAGATTTCTGCAGGGCTTCGCCTAAGCCGGAGCAGAGCGAAGGAAGAGGAGAGAGGCGGCGGCTAGGGTTTGTTATGGGAGAGTGCTAGGAGGTGGCACCCCCTCCCCTCTATTTAAAGGAGGGAGGCGCCATGGGAGGGGGAGTCCTAGCTAGTAGGACTCCCCCTCCCTCTTTGGCCGGCGGATTGGGAGGGGGGAGGAGTCCTCCTCCCCCACGAATCCGTGTCTTGCCCCACAAAGACTCCTTGATCCTTTCTTGGTTTTCAAGCAAACTCCAAGAAATCTTCTAGAACCTTCTAGAACATTCTGAAACCTTCTAGAATCTCCATACAAACACTCCGGAACATTTCCTAACTTAGAAAATGATCCCCAATATATGAATCTTATTCTCCGGACAATTCCGGATCTCCTCATGATGTCCCGGATCCAATCCGAGACTCCGAACAACATTCAGTCTCCAACGCATATTCCATATCTACTTAAAACAACTTCGAACCTTAAGTGTGTCACCCTACGGTTCGTGAATATGCAGACATGATGAAGACACCTCTCCGATCAATAACCATCAGCGGGATCTGGAGATCCATAACGGCTCCCACATACTCAACGATGACTTTGTGCTCGATAGAACCATTAACATACGAAACCAATTCCCTTTGTCACACGATATTCTACTTATCCGAGGTTTGATCGTCGGTATCTCCATACCTAGTTCTACCTCGTTACTGACAAGTACTCTTTACTCGTTCCATGTTATGTCATCCCTTGTGACCTAGTCACATGCTTGCAAGCTAACTAGATGACATTCCACCGAGAGGGCCCAGAGCATATCTATCCGTCATATGGATGGACAAATCCCAATCTTGGTCCATGCGCTTCAACACATACTTTCAGAATACCCAATGACACCTTTATAACCACCTAGTTCTGAGCGGTGTTTGATGTCATCAAAGTACCCATCCGGTGATGGTGATTAACATAACCTCATGGTCGAAGGATTAGGTTACTATGCATTTGAAAGCTTATAGCAATACGAACTTAATGACTTGATCTTATGCTACGCTTACTATGGGTGTGTGTCCATCACATCATTCTCCTAATGATATAACCTTGTTATTAATGACATCCAATGTCCATGATCAGGAAACCATGATCATCATTTAATCAACAAGCTAGTTCCACAAGAGGCTTACTAGGGACTCTTTTATGTTTACAAAACACACATGTATCAGTGTTTCCTTATAATACAATTATAGCATGGGATGTAAACATTCATCATAAACACAAAGATATAATAACCACTTTTATTATTGCCTCTTGGGCATATCTCCAACAGTCTCCCACTTGCACTAGAGTCAATAATCTAGATTACATGGTAATATACCTAACACCCATGGCGTTCTGGTGTTGGTCATGCTTTGCTCTAGGGAGAGGTTTAGTCAACGGATCTGCCACATTCAGATCAGTGTGTACTTTGCAAATCTTTATGTCACCATCTCGGACATACTCGCAAATAGCATGGAAACGTAGCTTGACGTGCTTCAGCTTGTTATGTGACCTTGGCTCCTGTGCATTAGCTATGGCACCTGTGTTGTCACAGTAGATGGCCATCGGGTCCAACGCACTGGGAACCACGCCAAGTTCAGTAATAAACTCCTTCATCCATATGGCTTCTTGTGCAGCCTCCGAAGCAGCTATGTATTCCGATTCAGTTGAAGATTTCGCCACAACGCTTTGCTTGGCACTCCTCCAGCTCACTGCAGCAGCATTCAAAATAAATACTTATCCGATCGTGACTTGAGTCATACGGATCGGTGTTCCAACTAACATCGGTGTAACCGTTTACAACAAGCTGTTCATCACCTCCATAAGAAAGAACCATATCCTTAGTCCTATTCATGTACTTTAGGATATTCTTGATCATCCGATGTTCCATTCCAGGATCACTTTGATATCTGCTAGTCAAACTAACAGGATGTGCTATATCCGGTCTTGTACATAGCATGGCATACATGATAGAACCTATGGCCGAGGCATAGGGAATATTATTCATCTTTTCTCTATCTTCTGCCGTAGCCGGACTTTGAGTCTTACTCAAGGTCTTACCTGACAACATGGGCACGAACCCTTTCTTGCTCTCTTCCATTCTAAACTTCTTTAGAACTTTGTCTAAGTATGTACTTTATGAAAGCGCTATTAGGCGTCTTGATCTATCTCTATAAATCTTGATGCCTAGAATATATGCCGCTTCGCCAAGATCCTTCATTGAAAAACTATTATTCAAATAGGTTTTGACGCTATTAAGAAGTTCTATATCATTCCCAATCAACAATATGTCATCTACATATAGTACTAGGAATGCTACAGAGCTCCCACTCACTTTCTTGTAAATACAAGCTTCTCCATAAGTTTGTATAAATCCAAAGTTTTTGATTACTTTATCAAAACGTTGATTCCAACTCCGGGATGCTTGCTTCAGTCCATAAATGGAGCGCTGAAGTTTGCATACCTTGTCAGCATCACTAGGATCGACAAAACCCTTGGGTTGTACCATATACAACCTTCCTCAATGTCACCATTAAGGAACGTTGTTTTGACATCCATCTGCCAAATTTCATAATCGAAATATGCAGTGATCGCTAACAAAATCCTCACAGACTTTAGCTTCGCTACTGGTGAGAAAGTCTCATCGTAGTCAACTCCTTGAATTTGTCGGACCCTTTCGCGACAAGTCGAGCTTTATAGACGGTAACATTACCATCAGCATCTGTTTTTCTTTTGAAAATCCATTTGTTCTCGACAGCCTTACGGCCATCCGGTAAGTCCACCAAAGTCCACACTTGGTTTTCGTACATGGATCCCATTTCAGATTTCATGGCTTCTATCCATTTGTCGGAATCTGGGCTCACCATAGCTTCTTCATACATCGCAGGGTCATCAGTGTTGTCCACCAACATGACGTTCAAGGCAGAGTCATACCACTCAGGAGTGGTACGAACCCTCGTTGACCTGCGAGGTTTTGCAGTAACTTCGTTCGAAGTTTCATGATCACCATCATTAGCTTCCTCTCCAATTGGTGCAGGCGGCACAAAAACATCTTCCGGTGCTGCGCTACTCTCAATTCCGAGAGAAGGTTCAATAACCTCATCGAGTTCTACTTTCCTTCCAGTCACTTCTTTCGAGAGGAACTCCTTCTCAAGAAAGGATCCATTCTTGGCAACAAAAACTTTGCCTTCGGATCTATGATAGAAGGTATACACAATTGTTTCTTTAGGGTATCCTATGAAGACGCATTTCTCCGCTTTGGGTTCAAGCTTATCAGGCTGTAACTTCTTTACATACGCTTCGCAACCCCAAACTTTAAGGAACGACAACTTAGGTTTCTTACCAAACCACAATTCGTACGGTGTCGTTTCAACGGATTTAGATGGTGCCCTATTTAAAGTGAATGCGTCTGTCTCTAATGCATAGCCCCAAAACTATAGTAGTAAATCTGTAAGAGACATCATAGACCGAACCATATCTAAGAGAGTTCGATTACGACATTCGGACACACCATTACGCTGTGGTGTTCCCCGTGTCAGCTCATGAAAGTATTCCACATTTCTTTAAATGCATGCCAAACTCATAACTCAGATATTCACCTCATGGTCGAGCAGAAACTTAATCTTCTTGTTACGATGATTTTCCACTTCACTTTGAAATTCCTTAAACTTCTCGAAAGTTTCGGACTTATGTTTCATAAAGTAGACATACCCATATCTACTTAAGTCATCCGTGAAAGTGAGAACATAACGATATCCACCACGCGATGCTACACTCATTGGACCGCACACATCGGTATGTATTATTTCCAATAAGTCTGTAGCTCGCTCCATTATTCTAGAGAATAGAGTCTTAGTCATTTTTCCCATCAGACATGCTTCGCATCTTTCAAGTGATTCAAAATCAAGTGATTCAAGAAGTCCATCAGAATGGAGTTTCTTCATACGCTTCACTCCAATGTGACCAAGGCAGCGATTGCCACATGTATGTAGAATTATCATTCAATTTTATTCGTTTAGCATCTATGTTGTGAACATGTGTATCACTACTATCGAGATTCAATAAGAATAAACCATTCATCTCAGGTGCATTACCATAAAAGATATTACTCATATAAATCGAACAACCTTTATTCTCAAACTTAAAAGAGTAATCGTCTCGCAATAAACAAGATCCAGATATAATGTTCATGCTTAACGCAGGCACCAAATAACAATTATTTAAATTTAAAACTAATCCTGAAGGTAGATGTAGAGGGAGCATGCCGACGGCGATCACATCAACCTTGGAGCCATTTCCAACGCGCATCGTCACCTCGTCTCTTGACAGTCTTCGTTTATTCCGCAGCTCCTGTTTCGAGTTACAAATATGAGCAACCGAACCAGTATCAAATACCCAGTCACTACTACGACTACTAGTAAGATACACATCAATAACATGTATATCGAATATACCTTTCTTCTTGATGTTGCCGTTCTTCAGATCTGCCAGGTACTTGGGGCAGTTACGCTTCGATGACCGGCACCCTTGCGAGAAGCACTCAGTTTCAGGCTTAGGACCAGCCGTGGGCTTCTTAGCAGGTGCGGCAGCTTTCTTGCCGTCCTTCTTGAAGTTGCCCTTTTTCTTAGGCTTGCCCTGTTTCTTGAAATTGGTGGTCTTATTGACCATCAACACTTGGTGCTCCTTCTTGATCTCCACTTCAGCAGTTTTCAGCATGGACGATAGTTCAGCCAACGTCTTGTTCATGCAGTGCATATTGTAGTTCATCACAAAGTTCTTATAACTCGGTGGCAGTGATTGGAGGACACGGTGAATCCCTAACTCATTAGGAATCGTTATCCCCAACTCTTGGAGCTTGTTTGCGTGCCCAGACACGGTGAGCACGTGCTCGCTAACGGAGCTTCCCTCTTCCATCTTGCAGGTAAAGAACTTTTCGGAGGCCTCATAGCTCTCCATGGCCGCGTGAGTCTCAAAAATGAGCTTGAGCTCCTTAATGATCTCGAACGGGTCGTGGTGCTCAAAACGCTCGAGCTCCGTTTCTAAACCGTCTGGGATGGCACCTGAATCGTGGAGTAATGATTTTCCGAGTGGCGTAAACATTCTTTACGTCATCGGTGGCATCATCTGCGTGGGTCACCTAGCGGTGCTTGAGCACATAGGTCATCGACCAGCCACGAGGACAATCTTGAGACCACGGAGCCAGTCCGTGAAGTTGCTTCCATTGTTCTTAAGTTTTTATTTCTCTAGGAACGCATTGAAATTGATGGAGAGATTCGCCATAATCTACAACAAATTTGCAAGTAGTTTAGACTAAGTTTATGATAAATTGAGTTCTACTTTAATTCTTAAATTAACTAGGTGAACTCCCACTCAAAACAACATCCCTCACATTGTCTTAGTGATTACAGACCAAGTCCACTACACCAAGTCCGATCTTCACGAGAGGATGTAGTTTCATCGGCGAACAATCTTCATGTTCATCATATCACTTATATGATTCATGCTCTACCTTTCGGTATTCCTTGTTCCGAGACCATGTTTGTACATGCTAGGCTCGTCAAGATTAACCTTAGTTTCGCATGTGCAAATCTGGCTTGCACCCGTTGTATGCACACGTAGAATCTATCACATCCAATCATCACGAGATGCTTCGAGACGACGAGTCTTAGCAACGGTGCCAACTAAGGACGAACACTTTAATACTTGAAATTTAGTGAGAGGGATCATCTTATAATGCTACCGTCGTGATCTAAGCAATACAAGATGCATAAAGGATTAACATCACAATTCATAATTAGTGTGATATGATATGGTCCTTTCTTCTTATGCCTTTGATCTCCATCTCCAAAGCACGGACATGATCTCCATCATCACCGACATTGCGTCAAGGTCGATGGGCGCTTCATGGTTGTCCATCATCACCAGCAACTATTACAACTACTTGGAATAAAGCTATTACAAGATGAATAGACATGAGTCTTAACAGAATTAAAGACAACCATTTGGCTCACCGTTGCCATATTACAACAAGGATCATTGCATACATCAAATATAATCAAAATCACATGATGGCCATATCACATCACAAAACCCCTGCAAAAACAAGTTAGACGCCTCTAATTTTCTTTGCAAGTTTTACGTGGTTTGGGGCTTTCGAATAAGAACGGATCTTACCTACGAAACTGAACCACAACGTTGATACAAGTGCTATCAAGTGCAAAGTGTAGATTGGATCTATACTATGATGGGAGAGAGACACCCATAAAGCCACTTGTGCAAAGCAAGTTACGTCAAGCGTGGAGCAAGTCTCATGTGCGATGACATGTAAGGTTAGCCCGAGCCGCTTCATCCCACCATACCGCAAGATGCAAAGTACACAAAGCAAAAGACGGCACGAGCACCAACGCCCACAAAACCATTGTGTTCTACTCGTGCAACAGATCTACGCATAGATACGGCTCTGATACCACTGATTGGGTTCGTAGCATGGAAAACAAAAAAAATCTACCGCAAGAACGAACAAAACCCAGATCTAATCTAGATAAAAGCCAAGATCTAATCTATTACACATGTGCAACGAGATAGATCTGTACTAACCCTCGTAGAACCGAAAGCATTACGAGATTAGATCTCGGGGTTGATGTAGTCGATCACTTGCCGATCTCAAGATCATGTGGACGATCCTTCGGCCAGCGTTAAGCGGCGCTTCACACACGCGTGGTCGAGTCGAACCTTCCTCTCCCGTTCCAAATGAGCGGAGGTAGTAGATCTTCTCCACGGAATCCCAGCAGCACGATGATGTGGTGGTGGTGGTGGAGTAGAGATTTCTGCAGGGCTTCGCCTAAGCCGGAGCAGAGCGAAGGAAGAGGAGAGAGACGGCGACTAGGGTTTGTTATGGGAGATTGCTAGGGGGTGGCGCCCCCTCCCCTCTATTTAAAGGAGGGAGGCGCCATGGGAGGGGGAGTCCTAGTAGGACTCCCCTCCCTCCTTGGCCGGTGGATTGGGAGGGGAGGTCCTCCTCCCCACGAATCCGTGTCTTGCCCCACAAAGACTCCTTGATCCTTTCTTGGTTTTCAAGCAAACTCCAAGAAATCTTCTAGAACCTTCCGAACATTCTGAAACCTTCTAGAATCTCCATCAAACACTCGAACATTTCCTAACTTAGAAAATGATCCCCAATATATGAATCTTATTCTCCGGACAATTCGGATCTCCTCGTGATGTCCGGATCCAATCCGAGACTCGAACAACATTCGGTCTCAACGCATATTCCATATCTACTTAAAACAACTTCGAACCTTAAGTGTGTCACCCTACGGTTCGTGAATATGCAGACATGATGAAGACACCTCTCCGATCAATAACCATCAGCGGGATCTGGAGATCCATAACAACTCCCACATACTCAACGATGACTTTGTGATCGATAGAACCATTAACATACGAAACCAATTCCCTTTGTCACACGATATTCTACTTATCCAAGGTTTGATCGTCGGTATCTCCATACCTAGTTCTACCTTGTTACTGACAAGAACTCTTTACTCGTTCCATGTTATGTCATCCCTTGTGACCTAGTCACATGCTTGCAAGCTAACTAGATGACATTCCACCGAGAGGGCCCAGATCATATCTATCCGTCATATGGATGAACAAATCCCAATCTTGGTCCATGCGCTTCAACACATACTTTCAGAATACCCAATGACACCTTTATAACCACCCAGTTATGAAGCGGTGTTTGATGTCATCAAAGTACCCATCCGATGATGGTGATTAACATAACCTCATGGTCGAAGGATTGGGTTATTATGCATTTGAAAGATTATAGCAATACGAACTTAATGACTTGATCTTATGCTACGCTTACTATGGGTGTGTGTCCATCACATCATTCTCCTAATGATATAACCTTGTTATTAATGACATCCAATGTCCATGATCAGGAAACCATGATCATCATTTAATCAACAAGCTAGTTCCACAAGAGGCTTACTAGGGACTCTTTTATGTTTACAAAACACACATGTATCAGTGTTTCCTTATAATACAATTATAGCATGGGATGTAAACATTCATCATAACCACAAAGATATAATAATAACCACTTTTATTATTGCCTCTTGGGCATATCTCCAACAGAGGGGTTATCTCGATGAGCTTATTGGGGATGAATTTCTAAGCCTTATACACATCCCATACACCCACTAGTTCCATCACCATAGAGAGAGGAGAGAGATCTACATTTTATAGCATCTCTGTCAAGTTCGGTTCTCAAGTCGGTTGAACCGGCTCCTAGACCGAGCGGTCCGGTACCAGCACCGGAAAACCGAACCCAAACCGAGATTCTCGGTTTATTATACCGAATCTATCCGGGCTCACGGACAGTGAGTATTCCGGTTTGGATTCCGGTCTTCTGGGCTATATACCAGATGGTCCGGTGGGTGGGCTAGTCCAACCGAACTTGAAACCGGACTTCGCAGAAAATGCTCTAAACGGCTAGATTTCTCCCTTGGGTATAAATACCTCTTCTTCCACCTTGAGGAGGTTAGGAATTCAGTTCATATTTCATTCTTGAAGCTCTCTTTCTCTCTCCCCATTGTTGAAACACAATTCCTTGAGGATCTCCCTTTCTACCCAACCAAATCCAAATCCCTTTGGTAGAAAGCAAGAGGAGGTCCCGATCTATGTTTCCACCAAGCCAAAGTTCATTCCCCATTGAGTTCATTGAGTTAGCTTGTTACTCTTGGGTTTGTGGGAAACCCTAGGCGGCTAGGGTCGCCTGGAGGCACTCGGCTTGTGATTTTCTCCGTGGAAAGTTTGTGAGAGTTTGGAGACTACCTTAAAGTCTACCACGAGTAAGTGAGTTATTCCTTCGTGGGATAGGCTCGGAGAAGAAGGTGAGCCTTCGTGGAGTTGGGGAATCCTTCGTGGAACCTCACACCTCTCCAGCGTGACATAGCCCCCTTCCCAAAGGTGGTGAACACGGGAATACATCTTCGTATCCGTGTGCTTTGTTTATTCCTTAACCACTCCCTTACTTGTGTTGTTTACTTTGTGATAGTCTTCGTTCTTGAAGTATCTTGTATCGTCGTCTAGGTTGCCTCACCTAGTTTGGAATTTAGGCACACTTATATTCTGCAAAGCTTAAAACTTGCAAAAGATTATAAATAATTTTGTAGAAACCTATTCACCCCCCTCTAGGTAAACCATCTTACACTTTCAATTGGTATCAGATCCTAGTGCTCTTCTAAGGGATTTACCGCCTAAGAGAAAAGATGGTTTTCTCCGATGATGAGGAGGGAAAGACTTATTCGATCAAGGAGATCTGTGAACTCTTTGCCAAATAGTCCCTTGAAAAGGCTAAGGATGATTCCGATCTCCTTGCTCGAATAAGTTTTCTTGAGGGACATTTTATGGGGATGGGCGAGGGGGTCATGCTTGCCGGACCTTCGGTAGTACCTCAAGGGAGGCTGATGGACACCGGTAAGGAGGCTATGAATGAGGCCTCTAGTGAGAGTGACCCGACAAAAGCCTCTATGCCTCCTAATCCATTTCCGTATATATATCCTAAACAAAAGAACATCATGCCTCATATTAATGGTTCAGGTCCCGCACCTCACTATGATGGAACTCACTTCTCTCATTGGAAAGTTTCTATGGAATCTCATCTTCGCAGCTGCAGTGTGGAGCTTTGGGAGATTGTGGGTAAGGGCTTCTATCCACAATATCCCAACAATATCACTCTAGGAGAATACTATGACCGTCAACTAAATGCAACGGCTTGTGACAAGATAAGGAGTGCCATTCACCGCACTCTCTATGATCAAGTTAGCAACATCCCCACCGCAAAGGAGCTTTGGGAGAGGATTGTCATTCTCCAAGAGGGAACTTCCCTTATCCAAAAATCCAAGTATTAAGCTGCCAAGTCAGAGATGAGCATGTTCATGAACAACGATGGTGAGTCCATCGCAGAAGCATACAAGAGACTTGTTGCCCTCCGTGTAAAGATTGATGGTCTTGGTTGTGACAAGTATGATGATGGCTTCAACTTGAATGATGAGCTCATCAAGTCCAAGGTTCTCTCCATGATTGCCGCCTCCGACAAGAAGCTTGCCTTGAACTTGTAACTTCTAGATTCAGTTCGCCACTTCTCGCCTGATGATCTAGTGTCTTATCTTGTTGCCACGGATAATATGGCGGATGAAGAACAAAAGATAAAGGAGATCAACCATGCCATTGGGCCTTCTCAATCCCTAGCATTGAAGGCCAAGTATGTGCAAGAGAGTGGTCCAAATGATGAAGAGAGTGATAGTGAGGGCATTGATGACATGCTAGCTCAAGTTGCTCTCTTCACCAAGAACTTGAAGTTCCAAAGAAGAAGAAGCTCAACCGGACCAAGCGAGAATAAGAGAAATTGCTACAATTGTGATGAGTCGGACCACTTTGCTGACAAATGCCCATATGAGAAGAGACTTGACAAGCCCAAGTATGAAGAGGGCGCCAAGCCAAGATTAAAGGCAAACCCCATCAACGAGAGATACAAGAGGAACAAGAAGTGTGATGGCAAAGGCTTTCTTGGCCAAGAGTACCTATCCAATGCAGAGAGTGAAGATGAAGACATGGTTGTGGGAGTGGCCGGTTTGGCTTTTTCTGAACCCGGGTCACTCTTCACATATGACTACACCAAATACTATGCCGATGACTCCATCACTCCCAAGGTTGCCGGTACTTGCCTCATGGCAAGGAGTACCAAGGTAATATCTTCCCCTCCATCTCTCTCTAGCATCTTGTATGATCATGTTAGTACCAATGATAGTGGTGATGATGAATTTGATAAAACTATGTACATGAAACGTGTAAAATCATGAAGTCCCTTCCTAGCAATGATCGTGCTAGATTCAAACAATTAATGAGCCTTGTCAATTCACGTGACAAGACCATTGATAGTTTGGAGTCTCATATTGATGATGAGAAACTAAGATTCAATCTTCTTGGGCAAGAGCTAAGCAAGGAAAGGGACATTACTTCCCTTCTTAAAGAACGAATTGAAATCTATGAACTATATAAGGCAAAAGATATGGATACCATAGATAGAGCTATCACCTTGTCCCAAGAGCTTGATACTTCAAAGAAAGAACTTGAGGTTGCTCATGCTTCTCTCACCAATGACCTTGATAACCTTGAGAAAGCTAATTTTCTTGTCAAGCGTGAGCTCATAAAACTTGGGGAGAATCATGATCAACTTTGAGTGTCATATGAGAAGGCTCTTGGTACATTGAAGGATCCTATTATTGTTGAGGATATTACTTGTGCTTCTAACCCTTCCTTGGATCAAGCTAGTCTCCTTAAGGAGAATAAGAAGTTGAAGGAACAACTTGAGGTGGAGCGTCTCCAACCTACCACCAAGGGCAAGATTCTTGATGAGATTCTTGCTCGACAAACGATGAGAGCTCCAAGGCAAGGTATGGGGTATGACCCCAAGAACGACAAGAATGGTGCCAACTCACCTAAAATGATCAACTTTGTGCGTGAGGGGCATAAGGTGGTTGACCAAGTAAAGAAGAATGTTGTGAATGGGGGAGCCACAAGGGGAAACCGCAACCACAAGTTTGCAGGAAAATCTAATCCCTCCTATGTGCTATGTAAGGGCACCCAAGGAGATGTATATGCCAAATATGTTGGCCCTCGCAATGGTTATGCTTATAGGTGGTACTCAATTTGGGTACCAAAATATATTGTTGCTAATGCTAGAGGATCCATTACTCAATGGGTTCCTAAACCAAAGAATTGATTTTGTAGGGGTATGCCTCCGGTGGAACAAAATGGGTGTTTGTAGTGGATGCATCGGAGGTAGAAGTGCGCTTGACCAATTTATTCATGATGTCAATTCAACGTCAAGCATCACTTTTGGAGACAAATCTAAAGGAAAGGTACTTGGTTTTGGCAAGTTGGTGATCTCCAAGGCCTTGACCCTAGAGACCGTCATACTTGTTGAAAACCTTGGCTACAACTTACTTTCAATAAAACATCTTACGGATGCCGGTTATGATTCCTATTTCTCTAGAACTTGTGTGAAAGTCTTTAGGAGTGATAATCTCAAGTTGGTCCTTGTTGGATATGTGGAAGACGACCTCTATGTAGTCGACCTCTCGCAAGAGAGTCAATCTCTTCCTACATGTCTAATGGCCAAAGTTGACGAGGGATGGCTTTAGCATCGCCGCCTTGGCCATGTCAACATGATAAATCTTAAACAACTCCTAAAGGCTAAACATATTGTTGGACTGACCGGTGTGTCTTTTGAGAAAGATCGTGTGTGTAGTGCTTGCATTTCAGGAAAGCAAGATGGGAAGAGTCATCCATCAATATCCAAGGTGGCCACGTCAAGTCCTTTGGAGCTTCTCCATTTGGATCTCTTCGGGCCATCAACATATGATACTCTTGGTGGAAGGAAGTATGGTCTTGTCATCGTTGATGATTACTCAAGATACACTTGTGTATTCCTTCTCAAGTCAAAGGATGAGACCTGCAAGTACTTCATGACCTTCGCCAAGCAAGCCCAACGCACCCATGAAGTGGAGATCAAGACCATTAGGACCGACAACGGCACCAAATTCAAGAATTATACCATGCAAGAGTTTGTTCAAGATGAGGGGATCAAGCATGAATTCTCGTCTCCATATACTCCTCAACAAAATGGTGTTGTTGAAACGAAGAACCATACTATCATTGAGATGGCAAGAACTATGTTGAGTGACTTCAAGTCACCCCACAACTTTTGGGGAGAAGCCATCGCCACCGCGGTTCACTATTCGAACCGGATCTTCCTCCGAGCTCCCTTTGACATGACTCCGTGCGAGATTCTCACAAAGAACAAGCCCAATGTCAACTACTTCCGAGTCTTTGGGTGCAAGTGCCTCGTCAAGAATAAGAAAGAAAAACTTGGTAAATTCGAATCTAGAACTATCGAGGGTATTTTTGTTGGTTATGCGGAAAACTCTCACGCCTATAGATACTACAACAAAGCCAATGGTTGTGTTGAAGTATCTTGTGACGTGGAGTTTTTGGAAGATAATGGTCCCCAAGGGGGGCAAGTTGTTCCACATGTTGTAGGCGATGGAGATTCCTCTCAAGTCATCAAGTTGATGGGAATTGGGCATATCTTGCCCATCGAACATCACACTCATGATCAAGATGTTGATGGGGGAGGATCAAGCCAAACTCAAGAAGAGCCTAGCTCTACTCAAGTTGAACCATCAAGTGCACCTCATGACGAACAACTCTCGCAAACCGAAGAACAAGAACCAAGCCCTCAACCCGTTGAGCAAGACCAAGAAGAAATACTAGTTGCCCAAAATCAAGGTCAAGCTCAAGATGTGGTCAATGATCAAGGACCAACGAAGGATGAATTCGTTGATCATGAAGGAACTATCTGGAAGATCAAGTCTGCCTCTATTGCAAGTGGAATCCAAGTCAATAATATACTTGGAAGCATATCAAGAGGAATCAAGACTCGCAACAAGAAGAAGCAACTCACTACCTTTTGTGGCCATCATGCATTTGTGTCCAACTTCGAGCCACTCAAGGTCCATGAAGCTCTAGAAGATCCGGATTGGGTCATTGTCATGCAATAAGAACTCGAGTGCTTCACCCGCAATGAAGTTTGGTCTCTTGTGGAGAGACCTAAAGATCATCGCATCAATGTCATTGGGACCAAGTGGGTATTCAAGAACAAGCAAGATGAGAATGGAACCGTCACAAGGAACAAAGCAAGGTTAGTGGCGGAATGGTATGCTCAAATAGAAGGTATTGACTATGAGGACACCTTTGCACCCGCTGCTCGCCTTGAAGCTATTCGTCTCTTGCTTGCATATGCATCTTTTCATAACTTTAAGCTTTATCAAATGGATGTGAAGAGTGCATTTCTTAATGGTCCCTTGAAAGAGGTTGCATATGTAGCTCAACCCCTGGGTTTCAAAAACACACGCTTTCCCAACCATGTGTATCTACTCCATAAGGCGCTCTATGGACTAAAGCAAGCTTCTCGTGCTTGGTATGAGCACCTTAGGGATTTCTTACTCATGGACGGGTTTAACGTGGGTAACGTCGATTCCACCCTTTTCACCAAACGGGTTAAAGGATGTGGCTTATTTATTGTTCAAATTTATGTTGATGATATTATTTTTGGTGGAGCTAACGAATCACATAACAAAGCATTTGCTGAGTTGATGACCTAGAAATTTAGGATGTCCATGATGGGGGAGTTGAAGTATTTCTTAGGCTTCATTATGAAGCAACTTGCACAAGACACCTTCATCTCCCAAGAGAAGTATGTGAAGGACATTCTTGCGAAATTTGAGATGACCAATGCCAACCCCATGAAGACACCCATGCCACTCAATGGGCAACTTGGCCTTGGAGAAGGTGAGAAGGTTGTGGACCAAAATGTATATCGCTCCATGATTGGCTCATTACTCTACATTTGTGCTTCTAGGCCAGATATCATGTTGAGTGTTGGAATGTGTGCTCATTTTCAATCCGCTCCCAAGGAGTTCCACTTGATGGCGGTCAAACGGATTTTAGGTACCTTGTTATCACTCCTACTCTCGGGCTTTGGTATCCAAAGGGGTCAACCTTTGAGCTTGTTGGCTATTCGGATTCCGATTGGGCCGGTGATAAGGTTGACCGGAAGTCGGCCTCCGGGGCTTGCCAATTTTTTGATTGGTCGTTGGTGAGTTGGTCATCCAATAAACAAAACTCCACCGCCCTATCCATCACTAAAGCTGGATACATTTTTGCGGCATCTTGTTGCGCTCAATTGTTATGGATGAGGCAAACCTTGAAAGACTATGGTGTGTCTCTTGGTACGATGCCTCTTCTATGTGACAATGAAAGTGCAATAAAGATCGCCAATAACCCTGTCCAACATTGTTGCACCAAACATATTGACATCCGCCACCATTTCCTACGTGACCATGTCGCAAATGGTGACATCAATCACTCATGTGGGAACGATGTTCCAATTGGCAGATATTTTCATGAAGCCTTTGGATGAAGCCCGTTTTTTCATGTTGAGGCGAGAACTTGGTATTATAGATCCTAAAAACTTGCATTGATTCACTTCTTGCATTATATTCCTGCTCTTAACTTGCTATGTAGCCTATTCGCATAGCACACATAGAGATAGTCATCTTACCATCTCTTGGTTTGATGCATACCTATGCGTGCGACATTAATTGATCTTGTGTCATGATACGGGTCCAAGCATCTATATTTGAGGCGCCATGACATGTGTGCTTAAACATAGGGGGAGAGATCCCCCGCCAACTTTGGTCTCTTGTGGATCTTGTTATTTTCGAATCATGCCTATTGTTGATATTGAGTGTGTTGATTTGGTTCTTCTCCAATAGGCATGCCTAGATCACCTGCCTCCTCTACCCTTTTAGAGTCTACTATCTTCTTCTACATGCACATGCCATTCTTGAAAAAATCGGTTTTCACAATTTTTTCCCGAAGTTTTTTGGATGTTCGGTTTCTGGCCCGGTCCAACCGGCCCCAGAACCAGACCGTCTGATTTCCAGCCCGGTTTCAACCGAGTCTATCCGAACCTACGGACAGAAGTTTACTGAACGAAGTTTGGTTGCCAGTCCGGTCTCCAACCGGGTACTCCGGTTGTGGAGCTGGTTGACCGGACTGCCAACCGAATCTTCCTCGCAACAAAATATCTACAGATTCAGTTTTAAGTTCGGTTGACCGGCCTAGAAACCGAGCGGCTCGGTTTGCATCTCGGTTGGACCGAACCTCAACCGGGATATGAATTTTTTTCCCCTTCTTCTTCCCTGGCCGCCCCCACCCCTCCACAAGTTACCTTTTCACTTCCCTCGACCCGTTTTCTCTCCATTGTCGCCCTCCCACCTCCCCCCTCTCCTAGGGTGTTTCCACCCCTAGGATTCATAGATCAGGCCACCAAATCATGGAGAAGGACCTTTGGAGGCTCTCCACAAAAGGAATCTCTCCATCTCGTGGTGGTTTGGGAGCATTTTGTGATCTTCTTTCTCAAGGGCTTTTGGTGCTTTCCTCCACAGGAAGCCATGTCCTCGGGTAATCCCTTGCTCCTTTGACTTTTCTTTGTCAAATCCCCATGTTTTTGCTACACATCTTGATGGATTTGCCAAGTTAGGGTTTCCACCTTTGTCTTTGTATGCCAACCACGTCAAACCATGGCCTACACCTCTTGAGAAGTTTGTATTTGTGCAAGTATTGAGTCATGGGTAAAACTTTTACATTGCAAAGGTCAGTTTTGGGTCCTCCCCGACTGGTTCGGTTCTAGGCCCGGTTGAACCAGCTCTGATATCGGGTCGTCCGGTTTGAGTCCGGACCATCGGTGCTGCCACCGGGTCGTCCGGTTTGAGTCCGGTTATCCGGTGCTGACACCGGACCGTCCGGTTCTAGAGCTGGTCTGATTGGCCCTGGCACCGAATCCCTCTGCAATGTCTGTTTTTTACCATGCACTTGCCCAAATCCAAGTTTTTCCTCTGTTTTTTCCTTATGGCATGTGTACTTATCCTTGTGCTCCCCAACCTATCTCTCTTTTTCACAGGTGCGGATGATGATGATGACTATGTGGACGATGAGTATGTGACTGAGGAAACTGGCAGGGGTAAGAGGGCTCGTCGAGCCAGTCAGTCTATGCAGCGTGAGGAAGAGGGCAACGCCCGTTCTGGTCGCATCAAGAGCAAGGCCATCAGGGGTAAGAAACCTGATGTGCAGGATGACGAAGAAGATGTTCCTACTCAAAACCTGAAGAATATGGAGATTGCTATGTATCGGACCCTTCGCAAGCAGAATCCCTATCGCTTCAAGTCTCGCACTTACTCTGGCACTGACAAGAAGTTTTGGACTCAAGCTTTGATGTGGGATCACATTTACACTCAGTTCAAGGTCACCTCCTGCGGTATCATTCTTGCTTTCAATGTGGACTGGTTCAACATGTATGCTGCCTCAGATTATCGTTTTGTTGATGATGCCTTGAAGAAAATGGATCTGTTTGACCTTGTGTGTCTCTATGTCTCAAGGAGGACTACTATCCTGAGTATATCTGTTAGTTCTTCTAAACAGTCTATTTTCATGATGATGCTGACCGCATTATGTCTTGGATGACTGGCACACGGCGCTTTCGTGCCACCTATGCAGATCTGGTTGAGGTCATGGGCTATTCTGACAAGTCAGGTGGTTTTTGCATTCATAGTGAGAAGATCAAGCCTGCTGACTCTCTTGCTTTCTGCTCTCCCAAGGATTCTGAGTATGCTCCTCCATGCATCTCTGGCATGTACTTCTACTATCACACTTTGGCCAGCATCTTCCGTCAGTCGCTTGTGCCCCTAGTTGGAGATACTACAAATTGTCGTGGGTACTTTGCCAATCTCCTGTATTATTGTCACCCTGACAGGTTGAGGAAGATTGATGGCTGTGACTTTATGTACTTTGAGCTGCGACGGGCTGCTTTGGACAGGATGACCCCCACTTTCTACGTGTATGTACAAAAGCTGCTCAACAAGGTTGTGCCTTCTGGTGTGATGGTTGGTGAGCGTGTGGAACAAGAGAAGCTTACCCTTTCTCTTTGTGGTATGTCTCTCGAGGTCCCTTCGATGAAGCCTCCCGAGCAGCGCACCAAGGCTGCTCATAATCCTCAGCTTCACTTTGCTACTCGGTCTGGTTCTTGTCGTCCTGTTGGAGAGTCCTCCTCCTCACATCCCAAGCACAAGGGTGGTGCTGCCACTTTCTTCAAGCGGCTGTTTTAGATGTGCCGCTCGTCCTATGATGTGAGCCACAAGGCTCTTGAGATGAGCCAAGAGACTTGGCGTAGGCACAATGAGTTTCTCGTGATCCAGCATGTCACTCCTCCACCGGATGGTCCTGAGATGACTCCAGTTCCTTATGTCAACTATGAGTTGCCGCCACTTAATGATGATATGCTCTTCGGCTACTTCCCCAGTCAGTTTCCTCCCGGTGGCCCCAGTGGTTCCTCTGCTGCTCGTCCTGGTTCTGATGATTATGAGGATGATGAAGAAGAGGAGATCCATGAAGATGAAGATGCCCCCGTTCCCCCTCCTCCGCCTCCTACATTCTTCTAATTGGGTTCCGTTAGCATCACTCCATTCCTCTTCCTTTTTGGTGTTTCGATGCCAATGGGGGAGAAGAGTAGAGTTCAGTTAGGTATCTACGGGTTCCTTGCCGGGGTTTTCCGGGGTTCGCGATTTGCACAATGCCCTTTGCTTTATCTTTGCTTCTTATGGCATTGTGCTTACCATTTGCTTTCGTGTTGGAACTATTTGCTTTACTTCCGTATGTTGGACAAGCGTGTTCTATGTGTGTGAACCATGGATATGTCTATTGTGCTATGACTATGTGTACTTCTATTATTTGTCTAGCTTTGCGTAGATATCCATGCTCTATATCTTGTCATATTATGCTTGCTTCCATAAAGACAGGTGGGAAGCTCTCCATACATTATTTAGGTGCACCTTGCATTCAAACGCAAATTCAACCAAGTGCATACTTTATGGGGGAGCTCACATATGTCTCTATGGAATTCCTTGGTTTATAGCTCTCTAATATATCCTTGTGAACTCTAGCTCGGTTTGTCATCGCCAACCAAAAAGGGGGAGATTGAAAGGATAGTTTACCCTATGCTGTTTTTGGTTGACAATGACACCATAGTTAGAGCGGACTAATGCTACCTACTAGTGTCTTAAACAGGTTTTAGTCTGCTGGTATGTTGGAAGATCATCAGAGACCCCCCATTTTGATAACGAAGAGAAGTGCCGGAGTTTTGCCTTTTATATGTATCTTGGGTCTTTAGGAACTCCGCACTATTAAGAGGGGTTATCTCGATGAGCTTGTTGGGGATGAATTTCTAAGCCTTATACACATCCCATACACCCACTAGTTCTATCACCATAGAGAGAGGAGAGAGATCTACATTTTATAGCATCTCTGTCAAGTTCGGTTCTCTAGCCGATTGAACCGGCTCCTAGACCGGGCGGTCCGGTACCAGCACCAGACAACCGAACCCAAACAGGGATTCTCGGTTTATTATACCAAATCTATCCGGGCTCACGGACAGTGAGTATTCCAGTTTGGATTCCGGTCTTCCGGGCTGTATATCGGACGGTCCGGTGTGTGGGACGGTCCAACCGAATTAGAAACCGGACTTCGTAGAAAATGCTCTAAACGGCTAGATTTCTCCCTTGGGTATAAATACCTCTTCTTCCACCTTGAGGAGGTTAGGCATTCAGTTCATATTTCATTCTTGAAGCTCTCTTTCTCTCTCCCCATTACTGAAACACAATTCCTTGAGGATCTCCCTTTCTACCCAACCAAATCCAAATCCCTTTGGTAAAAGCAAAAGGAGGTCCCGATCTATGTTTACACCAAGCCAAAGTTCATTCCCCATTGAGTTCATCGAGTTAGCTTGTTACTCTTGGGTTTGTGGAAAACCCTAGACGGCTAGGGTCACCCGGAGGCATTCGGCTTGTGATTTGCTCCGTGGAAAGTTTGCGAGGGTTTGGAGACTACCTTAAAGTCTACCACGAGTAAGTGAGATATTCCTTCGTGGGATAGGCTCAGAGAAGAAGGTGAGCCTTAGTGGCTTTGGAGAAATCCTTCGTGGAACCTCACACCTCTCCAACGTGATGTAGCCCCCTTCCCAAAGATGGTGAACACGGGAATACATCTTCATTTCCGCGTGCTCCGGTTATTCCTTAACCACTCCCTTACTTGTGTTGTTTACTTTGTGATAGCCTTCGTGCTTGAAGTATCTTGTATCATCATCTAGGTTGCCTCACATAGTTTTGCATTTAGGCACACTTATATTCCGCAAAGCCTAAAACTTGCAAAAGATTATAAAGAATTTTGTAGAAACCTATTCACCCCCCTCTAGGTAAACCATCTTACACTTTCACATTCCCTGCTACCCTTGTCGACGCCTCACGCGGGAGATGGGAGATCAGCAACGACCACCTGAGTGAGGGAATGAATTCTAGGTTGACCTGCGCGGCCACACTCCTCATCCCCCCGCCTCGTAGTCGGTGACAGCACGGGCGACCGAGCGGCCAACTGTGTGGGGATCCAGTTTATGGGGGGTAGATCAGATGCGGGGTTGCACCTTGCCAGCGGGAGGCTAGCCAGGACGTAGATAGAGAGAGGACGATATAGTGTAGGGCGATGACAGAAGAGTGACAGAGTGGCAGAGAGTTATTGATGCGTCTCCCACGCTTCACCAAGCGTGCAACAATTGGGAGGTGGAAGCCTATTTTGCGCTCAGCCGGGCTGGCTCGGCAGAGACGGCTGATTCAGTCGTTCCCTCTGGGCCTACTTCTAGGCTGCTTTACGAACTGTGTTGGGCACAACACAGATGGCCTGCAGGGAATCAAACAACATGTTTTCGCGGCCAGTGAGCCTGCCCGGACCTCCTGCAGGCTACCAAACGCTCCCCTCAACTCCTAGGCCACCATCTCTTCCTCGATTTTTGAGTATGGGATCAAGTTGGGCGAGCAGTTGTTGACGTTAGTTCGGAGCCCGGATCAAGTTGGCCGACCAGTGGTTGAGGTTGGTTCGGAGCCCGGATCAAGTTGGCCAAGCATTTGTTCTACTCTCTCTTGTCCATAATAAGTGTCTTGAGTTTAGTTCAAATCTGCACTAAATTGAACTAAACTCCCGACACTTGTTATGGGCAGGAGGTACTGTAGTAACTTAACTCTGAGTTGAACTTAATCCTCATTCAAGAGAGAATTACGAAAACATAAGAGGAGAAACTTTGCCCTCAGCAGTCCTGGAACTCGCGAGACAAGAAAAGGAAAAAAAAACTCGTGGAACTCGCGCTCCACCTCGTGCGTGCCAGCATTGCCTGCCGACCGCGCGGTGATGGAGCCCACGGGAGCAGAGCAGTGAGCACGCGCTGCGTTGCCACTCGTGCCGGTGCGCGGCGCGCACGCGCGCGGTGACCGCGACGCCGAGTTGATGCGCGCCCGTGACAGAATTTCGCATCGGAGGAAGTCCCCAAAACTTCCAAACGCACACGTATTATACGCCACACCAGGATCGATACACAGATACACCATCTCTCTGAACCATATCGTCCGATGGATCCCTCTCGCTGGCCGGTGTCAGTTGTACAACGAAAGGGACAGGTCCAGGCTAACTCCGGCGCGCCGCTGCCCCGAGCAGCAGCCGCTGCGGCTCGTCGTCGTCGACGACGACGACACGAAGCTGCCCTGCCCGCTGACGTCGGTGCAGCACTGCCCCACGCTGCTCCGGCACCCCGAGTCGAGCGTCAACGACAGAGACAGCTCGCCGCGCTCCACCGCGGCCGGCCTCGCCTTCCCGCAGCTCGCTGGCAAGACACCGTGGCCGTGGACGAGCTCGCCGCCGTGCTCCTGCAAAACGCAACACTTGTTGTCAGTGCACGCATGCAGATGCTTGCTTGCATCCTGCCGCCTACCGAGAGAGATATGGATCTAGCTGGTAGCACAAGGACGACATGTATGTATGCACGCATGGGGGCGACCTCGCTCGATGGCCACAAAGATCCACGCGCCGCGCGCGCATGCGGCCAGCTTGTCCCAAACGCTTTTGCAGCAGGATGTGGGGGTCAGTGAGACGAGACGGGGTAGATGCATGATGCACGGCTATACCTCGCAGGGGTCACCAGTGCCACGCCTAGGCGCCACGAGGCCCAGCGGCGCGAGCGTGCAGCTGGGGCGAGCAGCTTGTTCGCCACCACCGCCTGCTGCAGGTGTGCGATGCCATGTCCGGGAGCGCGGCAGCAGGTGGTGGCCCTGCTCGCCCGCCGTGTCCTCCGTCGACTGCACGCACTGGTAGTCGTAGTAGTAGTAGCAGCAGCCGGCTAGCGCGGCTTGGCCCGGAGCGGCGAGGCCGTACGTGCCCGAGGTCACGTCCCTCTCGCATATTCCTTGGCTCCTGAGCAAGCTTTCCTGGGGGTTTGCGGCTGCCTCTTGTGTGGTCTCCGTCTCAGATGGCCTGCATGGCATAAGTACTTCCTTCTTCAGGTTGATATTTTTAGGATGGGTATCATTTTATGATATAGTAATTCATAGTGCACCAAATAAGAAAGGTTAATAATAACAAATACAGATCGCCGTATCCACATCTTTGTACTGAGATTCTACAAATGAATAAACTGAGTCTACGACGCTATCAATGTGAATGTCGTAACTAAATTAGTATCATGCACCGTGGTATTAGATCCTGATATACCATGCAGTGTAAGAGGCCTAAATTGTCCAGTTTAAAAAGACCATAGGCTATGTTGTCCAGTACATCCATGGTGATGTACTGAAATTGTTTTTGGGTCATAGCGGAGGGAGCAATGTATTACTCTCTAATTCTTAAAAAAAAAGTATTATTCTCTATGAATAATAATGTACTACTTTCTTTTATTAGTGAAGAGCTAGTCATGATGTGACCATAGTACGCTGGTCAATAACTCTTCACAGTGGATTCTCATACCAGAGTGTAGCGTATACAGTCTCTGAAAGCTACATCACTTTCTACTTGTAGGCACGCATACAAAACGCCATGTAGCCAAACATACAACCTACTAGCATGTATCTCTAGGAATCCTAGGTAGGAATATCTGATGGAGCCCTCATGCAGCATGCAAAACGAATGGCAAGTTTCTGCAGTGTCAACACAGGTGTTGCTGTTCTCTCTGTCATCATGCATTCATCCATCCATTCATGTGAGAGAGGTGAAAGAATCAAGGAATGGTTCCTGATGTGACTGATGAGCAAGGGATATTGGCAAAACATGGATCAGAAGAGAGAGAGAGAGAGAGAGAGAGAGAGAGAGAGAGAGAGAGAGAGAGAGAGAGAGAGAGAGAGAGAGAGAGAGAGGGGAAAGGCAATGACCTTTTCAGTTGGGGGTGGTGGAGCAGTGACCCCTTTGCTGTATGCTTTGGAGAGTGGCACCTGCAATAGGGTCCATCACAGTACTCATGACCACGGTGAAGCTGCTGCATATCTGTCCAAACTTCCATGCCTCCTGCAAATGTGTGCTCCTGATCCATTTGCTGAATGCCTGGCCATCGCAAGACATTGCAAGAACTGCTTAAGCTTTTGGCTCATAGGTGCATGCATGCATGCATGGAGAATGAAGTACCACTTTAGTTAGTAGTAGCATTTTTTTACCATTTAATTGCAAGCTTTATCTTTAGCGCACAAAAGACTATGCAGATGCCTGTTTAGAACTAGTGTGCCAGACTTTCACATGTGTCTATGACATGAGAATGAGCCTAATGCATGATGTACTACTTCCATGTAGCAATTTACTGTGCATGGTCCTGATCATTTGCGTTTTCAGCAGAAGGCAAAGATATGTTGGTTTTCTTTGGGATCGGTTAGCTAGTTTGGCTATCATTAGCTAGAGCTTAGTGTATATTATCTTGTGCAGTACAATGTCATTGAACAGACAGATTCATAATGACTATAACTGAAAATATGATTAACTTTCTTATTACATCAGAGCATATATACCTTGCATCATGTGAAAATCGTTGCCCCTCATGTTTCTGTACATCTGTTTTCAACATGTACACACACATAACATATTAACTAATAACACAACAGAATATGAGAAAAATCTTTCGAAGATCAAAAAAATGTGCATTCAAACCTGCAGATGGCTCTTGACATGAGATATGGTGAGTCCCCCCACTCCCATCAGCTGCAAAACTCTCTTAGGTGTAGCTCCTGAATCATCCACACACATTGCAAAAACAAACTACCAGCAGTTAAGCACAGCAGAAACTGCAGTAAGATTTCGTAAGATGGTGTGGAAGTCCAAACCTATTCGAAACCACACCCTTCAAGATTCAACGTAACAAAAAAAGAGAGAGAAAATAACAGAAATGAAGCAAAGAGACGAAGAGAGTCTAGACGGCGGTACATACTGTGTTGGCCTCCCAGATTGCGTATGGCATGGACGAAGCAGCGGTGGAGATCAGGCGTCCATCTCAGGCGAGGCACCTTGGATCTGTTGTACTGCCTCACCCCTTGAACCCTATGCTCTCTCCCGTCCGCCATTGTCATCTCTCAAGATCGCCAAAGCAAGTCTTCGGAGCTAAGCTAGCTGCACACTATCACCGACCCTTGCACTTGCACACCTGGGAGATATATAGGACCAAACGTATCTATGACGATAGGAACTCAAACACTTGACAAAGCAAGGAGGTTCTCCATAAATAACCTGTGCAGTTTGTTCCTTGCATGAAAGAGAAAGATGTGTGTGTGGGAGAGATAGATGTAGTCAGGCAGCAGGAAGAGACAAAAGGTTAGAGACAAAACAGCAGCTCAGGCGTCTGCAGATGTGATCATGCCATTTGCCGCAGAGGGGGGATAATTATGAGATTGGAGCAGAGGTGTTGACCCCAAGCAGGAAGAGGACGCGAGGAAAGCGAAGCATGCTGCATGCCCAAGTACCTCCCTGCTGACACCCACCTGCATGCCCCCTGCCTCGCTAGCTCCCTTTGGTCGATCTCAACTCACTGCAGAATGTCTTCTTACTTACTCCAGGGATTAAAATGCCATCAAATGAATAATCATTAAAAAACAATTTTAGGATGCAAAATTGCCACTGCAGCGCAATGAGATTCAGAACTTGATGCTTCAATGTAACTGAAGTACTGAACTAGTGAACAGTTAACAGCAAAGAGAGCATGCATATTCATCTGTCAAAAAAGAACAAAAAGCGTCCTGCTAAAACAAGAATTGAAGAGGTGCTCATCTTGTCACCCCATCCTATGCGGGCAGGAAAATGTAGGTCTCATGGACGGCAAACAGTGGGGGTTTGTTGGATGCTTGCGAAAATTCCTTTTGCATGCCTGACTCCCCGCAGAATTCTACAGTGCGCGGCTCTGCAGATCTTGAAACGATTGGTCGTTTGCAACTTGGGTTATCAGAGAAGTTACTGTGGGTTTTTTACATAGCGATCTGTGGCTGTGGTCGAGCAACAACATAGTACTGCACACATACCGGCGAACACTGCGTTTGATTGCAGTCTGTTGCGCTCATAGCATTCAATATCGATTGTTTTCCAGTCTGAAAAGTTGTTGGTGCAGCAAATATCACCGAGCACAGATCGAGTTAACACGTTCGAGTCGAGGTAACTAATCAGTCGTGCCAGCTCCTGCTCATGATAGTGGAAGTAATGTTTGCTTCAGTTCAACCTTGGCTTTCGTCCTAGGACCTTGTATGTCTTGTGAAACAAAATCAATGCCTTATAATTATCCTACTATAAAACGAAGGGGTTGCACATAGAGCATACAAATTAGCCCAAAGTCTAGTTTTGGTCTTCCAATTATTATTGCCAGCAAGGTCCAAGTTTGATGCCTCGACTTCAAACCGAATACATTCGGTTTCGCAAGATTCAGCATTGTCTAGATTTAGTCGCTTGGCGCACCGAAAGATGTTTTGATGATGATTTGGTGGGGTTTTGTGCATGTGGTAGCTCAGTAACACAAAAAAGATAGAATAGAGGAAATGGTGCAAATAAAAATATAAGGAAATCAAAATATTTGGAAAGTGTTCTTAAACGTATTAATAAAAAGACAGGGAAAGGTGATTAAGATATTTATTAAAAAATAAAGTATATATTTATAAAATATATTTAAAAGTAAATAAACTTATTTTGGAAAGAAACTTATTACGCGATCTCGATCAAAATAATTAAGAACAAAGTCTGTCTTTGCCCCCTAAACTTTTCACTTGGCTTAGATTTTCTCCCTAAACTTTTACTTGGCTCAATGCCCTCCTAGACACAAATATTCCCCATTAAATTTGGCTCACATTAGTCATGGTCATGTGTTGGTATGAGACTTGCAAAGATACGGTCCGAAGGCCACTTTTTGGCTGAGTAATATCCTGGATTGAGGCGGTAACATGGACCATTAGTGATAGTTTAGGGAGGTTTAGTGAGCCAAGAAAAGTTAAGGGGGCAAACATGAACCATGTGCAAAATTTAGGGACGGGTAAGCGGACTTTGCTCAATAATTAAAATACTTACTTTTTCAAAAGAAATAGATAATCGAATTATGGGATTTCGATCAAAATCCATGGTTTCTATATTTTGAAGGATATGTATTTCCAAATTCCTAGATTCAGCACTATGTTTTCTTGAATTTCATTGGTCATTTTTCCATTTTTTTGGTTTTATGGTTTTATTTTTTAGTGTTCTTAATTTTCCTAAATATGGTTATTCCACTCCAAGGACAAATGATGTGTGTTATAAGTAGACAAAATAAACTTAGACTTTGGTAATAGGCTAATATTACGGGATAAAAAATGACGATTCATCTGCCTGCAAATTAAAGACCTAATTGAGATGAAGGACATTTTTACAGAACTTTTAAAGTATATTTTAGGGTGTATACATATAGAAATTGTTTCCAAGGTCCCTATGAATAAAACGAACAAATTATATACATTCCTTGTTTGTGAATAAATCGAACGAATTATATACATTCCTTGTTTCTGAATAAATCGAACGAATTATATACATTCCTTGTTTGTGAAATATTTTAATATTTCAATTTTTGACACCCAAACTTCCGTAGATTTTGCATGCGAAGATAAAGAAGGCTCTAGTTGCCTGCACGAGCTTTGACCAAGCCCACCAGTTGTTTTAACGGATAAGAGCATCTCCACTCGGGGTCTTCAAAGGCCCCCCAAAGGCCTATAAGGGTCACCGGCGCCAAAAAACGCGCCCAGCCGTGGCCCTCATTCTAGAATTTTCGCCTGCGCGGCCAAATTATTAACCCGGCGGCCTCAGGCGAAACCCTATCTACAGGGAGGCAAGCGGGGGCGCCGGAGGGGAATAAAATATTGCCCTGCCAAGCCACGCGCCCTTCAGCGGCCACGTGTCGACCGGAAGTGGCTGCCACCGCGTTCCCACCAGTTCCTTCCCGCAAGTTCCCCCGCTTCCCGCTAGTTCCTTCCCGCCAGATCCACCGCTTCCCGCCTCAACTTCCCGCTATTTTCGGCTACATAGGCCACAGCCGCCATTGCCATAGCTCAGATCTACACGCAATGTCATCCTCCACCCCTCCCCCCACACTAACATACGCCGAGGCGGAGGCGCTGTGCGCCTCCCACTATCCCTGCCCGCTAGGGTACGGGTGCCCTCCGGGCTGGAGGTTGAGCGCCGGTGGCGTGCCGGTCCCACCCCTCCCTCAAGGCGCTGCCCGCCAGATGGCCATCACCAACCACTACTACGGTGAGCTCACGCCGGAGCAGCGGATGGACACCAACTAGGACCCCGACAACGCCGCCGCCTAGAACGCCTTCTTCGCGAACCATCGCGAGCGGCAGCTCGCCATGTACGATGGGGACGGTCCGCCGCCCGTCAACAACAACGAGGAGGGTCGCAGGCTGTGGTGGGGCGCCCGGACTCTTGTCGGCGTGATGGACCACATAATGGCGGGCGACTATCCCCGCCTCCGGTACCCGCACTTCCAGCGGAAAAAGGGCAGAGGTCGCGTGCTGTTCTGGGATCCTCTTGCCCCGCGCGTGATGCTACGCCTCGACCGGATGTTGGAGGCTGACCGGAGCCTCAGCCGGAGCCGCAGCTGGAGCCTCAACCGGAGTGGGTGGCCCCTCCGGAATACGTCGTGGCGGCGCGCCAGCAGAGGCGTCCCGGCGACCCGGAAGAATTTCTGGGCCAGCGTGCGGCCATTCGCGCGTCGCTCGAACCGACGTCGTCGGGGGACACCTGGTGGTGGAAGGAGGAAGCCTACCGTGCGCGCGGCAGAGGCGACGACGAAGGCTGCAGCCATTGCGGACACCGGTCCCCAAAGCGACGATCGCTCTTCGGCGATCGTTCGATGTGGTGCGATCGTGGCCGGCCAACGCCGCCGAGGCCGGAGCACGAGCCGACCGACGACGAAGACGACGGCTCCTATGACGACCACGAGGACGAGTACTACAGGGCTAGGCACGATTATGAGTAGTTTTCTATTTTTATTATGTAATAAAATTAGGTTTTCCCTATTTAAATATTATTTTATTAAAATGTGTGTTTATTTTGGGGGGGCGCGGCTGGGAAGGCGGCGCCCCCCATTTCCGATTTCGCGCTGACGGTCCCCCATACGGGCCAAAAACGAGCCGCACTGGAGCCCGTATGGGGGTTACAAGTGGAGATGCTCTAAGGCCCCGAAGGGCCAGGAGTTTTTCATTCAAGCGGTGGGTGCACAATTACAAGGAGGCACATAAAGAAAATTGAAATTACAGCAAGGCCCCTCACTTCGACACACAACACCCTAAAAGAGATTGCCAAAACGCAATCGAATCCTTGCAGTCCACCGGCGACGAGTAGCTCCGAGGCGGCGCCACCCCTGCCCCAACTGGGAACAAAACCACTTGGTTGCGCGGGGGGCTTCAGTGCCGCTGCGAGGTTGCGGAAGATCCTCTCGCAGAGGAAGAAACTGCTCGAGAAGATGTTGATACGTCCATAACGTATTTATAATTTTTTATGGTTTTATGCTAATAATATTCTTTTAATACTCCTTTTTATATAAAGTTTATGATTTATTTGGACTAACCTACTAATAGTTGCAAAAGTGCACAATGTTCTTGCTTTACACTTTGATGTGTAGGAATTACCAATAATACAAGTGGAAATCTTGTTGGAATCAAATTGGTATTTTCCAAAAATCTGTCTCAGAATTCTTTTTGAAGATAATCACGTTTCGGGTCGAATACAGTGTCAAACGGAAAACTCTTCAACTACAAAGTTGTTGGAAATTTCGTGATAAACGTTCTAAACATAAAATTTAGCTGATTCCGAGTCCGAACGGGCCCGATAGGCCCGATTTACTGCAGCCTAAGATGGGTGACGCGAATCCGAGAAGCTATATAAAGGGAGGAAACCTAATTCGTGGAAGACACCCCCACCCACGAATTTGTAGCCACCAAAGCCACGTTTTTGCCTCTCCCATAGATCCCATCTCCATGGGAGAGGGCTCCCAATAAGTCATGAAGGAAGGGGGCTAAGGGGCGGTGCTCCCCTGTGATACCGGCGGCAGGGAAGGAGTCCTCTGCGCCGCCATCGCCGCCGCCTCTTCACCATCTTCACCGCCATCTCCATCGATCTCCACCACCATCTCCATCGCCGTTGCTGATTCCCATGATGATGAGGGAGTAGTTCTCTCTCGAGGCTAAGGGTTCTACTGGTAGCTATGTGTTCATCTCTCTCTCTATGCATGATCATATTGTGATCATGAGCTTTGTAATCAAGTAGATCTACTTTGTTACTCAAGTGCTTTAATAGATCTCTTCTCTCCCCATGTGTGTGAAAGTGACAGCATGCACACCATGGTGGCACTTAGGCTAGAGATTATAAATACTTGTTATGAGTTATATTTGGAGTTGGATGTTTCTATGAAATTGTGGTGTTTGTTGGAACCATCTAGAGCTCAAGGTGATAGTGTGGGGTTATCTAGATGGAGAATACAAACTTTGAGGAGTGTTATTATAGCCCTACCATGGATTAGAATGTCCAACCGGAGAGTAGTTCAGCATAGTATTATAAACAAGAATATATTTATATGAGAGTGTTCACTAGTGAAAGTATAATCTCTAGGCCTTGTTTCTTAGCATTGAAACACCGTTTGCATCTAGATCTGTTACATGTTTGTTTGTTTCCATCTTTATTTCAGTTTGCCTTTAGTCGCTTCCACGCCATCAAGCTATTTTCTAGCACCATTGTCTTATATCCATACCACTTGTATTTTACTATCTCTTCGCCGAACTAGTGCACCTATACACCTAACAAGTATATTGGGTGTGTTGGGACACAAGAGACTTATTGTATCTTGATTGGAGGGTTGCTTAAGAGGGGATACCTTTGACCACTTCCTCCCTGAGTTCGATAAACCTTGGGTGATCCACTTAAGGGAAACTTGCTGCTATTCTATAAACCTCTGCACTTGGAGGCCCAACAACTATCTACAAGAATAGAAGTGCATAGACACCAAGCTATTTTCTGGCGCCGTTGCCGGGGAGGTAAGGTAAAAGGTACTCACATCCTCTAGCTACTAAGCTATCTTCTAGTATAGTTGCTAGTGTGTGTGAGTGCTCGAAGTTATTTCCTTTAGATTCTACAATTTTGTCTTTTTGTTTCTTATTTTCACTAGTTAGGCTTAATGGAAAACAACAATAAAATGAGAGAGCTATATAATATTTATCTTGAGTTAGGACATGAAGTGTTTAAAGAGAAAATTAAAAAACCTATGGAACTTTATTTGCATGCTAATAGCAATGTTGTTAGTATGAATTCTTTGGGCACCATTATTGCTAATGCTATTGAAAATTCTAAGCTTGGGGAAGCTAGTTTTTATGAAAATGATCTTTTTAGTTCCCCAGCTTTGGAAGATAGCTATTCTATTGCTTATGATAATACCAAACCTTCAATATATGATGATTACAATGATGGATATGATATTTTCAGTCCACCTACTATTGAGGAGAAAATTAATTATGATTACAATATGCCTCCTATATTTGATGATTATGGTGATGAGAATAATAATGATAGCTATTTTGTTGAATTTGCTCCCACTACAATTAATAAGAATGACTATGTTTATGTGGGGAGTATTAATTCTTTTATGCATGTGGCTCATGATAAGAATGTTTCATGTGATAGTTATATTGTTAATTTTATTCATGATGCTACTGAAAAGTTATTATGAGAGAGAGAAACATGGTTTTATGCATCTCAAAAATATTAAGTTTCCCCTCTTTATGTTGAAAGTCTTAAAGTTGCACTTGTTTTGCTTTCCTATGCCTTTTGCTTTGTGCTTTCATGACTTGTTTTTTACAAGATTCCTATGCATAGGAAGTGGGTTAGACTTAAATGTGCTTTGAATTTGCTTTTTGATGCTCTCTTTTACTTCAATTCATATTTCTTATGTGAGCATCTTCTCAAACTATCATGCCTAACTTAAAGGCGTTAAAGAAAAGTACTTATTAGGAGATAACCCAAAAGTTTTAGATGAGTCTTGGAAGTTATTACCTCTCTAATAACCGCTCCTTATCCTTTTTATTTGCCTTTTGTGCCAAGAGTAACATCTAATGAGAGAGAAGTAATGGTTGGAAAAGTTGCTATCCCGAAACAGATTTCTGTGCTTCACCATAAAAATTCATGTAAAATCTCTGTACGTCTTTTTGAGGCGTGAATTTTTGTACTTCTGCCCTAGGTTGTTATCTAACTTTAATTAGTTCAACACTTTTTGATTTGAGCAACAGAAGGTCTTCGAAAAAATTCGACTTTACCTGCTGGTCTGTTTTGATAGATTTCTGCTTTTATTTGCATTTGCTTCTTGTTGGTTCCTTTTTGAGTTCTTTTGGGAAATTGAGCTTTTTGAGGGAAGTGCTACAGTAGCTTGTGTTTTAATGGAAGTTTTATTGGAGTTGGAACTGAACCCAAAGACTTATTATCTTGAGTGCATTAATGTTGCTAATAAAGATTGTGTGAAGTTTTATATGAAGGAAAAATTTTAGGTGTATGGAAGGAGAGAGTAATGAGATGAAGGATGGACTAAAGCCCAAGGCATCCCCCTCTTCATCAATAAAAATCCCAGGTTTCTTCCAAACACTTCATTTTTATTGTTTCATGCACAGTTATGTTGTTCTTGGAGCGTCTTCTTTTTCGTTTTTGTTTTGGTTTTTTGTTTGCTTGGTTTGCTTAGTTTGCTGAATAAATTGGTTGGACCCTCCCTCTCTTTCATACATTGGTTTTCAAATAGTTTGGTTTAGATTGGAAAATAGTAGGAAAAGTTTATGCTTAAGTGGTAAAGAGAGCTTGTTTTTGACTGTGGCCTATGCTTTGTTATGCCATGCTTGATATTGTTTTGACTTTATGCTTAGTATTCTTTGTTGTAGCATGACTTGTTGTAAACAATTGATATTGCTTAATGTGCCTTTGAAGAATCATGTGTTGTTTTAGCATATTAAAGCATAGTATTGTGGTATTCTCTTTTGATGCTTTATTTGGGTTGACTTAGCACATGCTCACACCATGTTATGACTATCCCAAGTCACCATAGCCTTTATGATCCTTTAGTTTTCAACTTGTAGTATCACTTTATGCTTCGATCAATGATGTTTTGTCGCTCTGCATGATTATGGCCATTATTGCTCTCTTAGTTGGTTGCTCCCAGTCTTTTGCTAGCCTCCATAATCAAGTATGAGTTCCACTCATGCATCCAACTCCTAAAACCAAGTTATTCTAAAGAGTTCATACCTACCTATTAGCATATGCTATTCCAAGTATATTCATGTTTTTATCTACCTTCCGAATTAAACTTGTTATGAGAAAACTAGTGATTAAAGCTCTCACGAACTTGATGGCACACTTTACTTTTCTTGCCCTTAATAAACTTAAACCATTGTGTCATCTATGTTGTATATGCTTGCACCTTATATGTTGGGGATTAGCAGAACCATGCTCTCATGGGGAACGATTTCAACATTGCACTTGTACTTTGTACCTAGTTGATATCATGCTCTTTTGTCTATGGATGTCGTTAGTGTGAAATGAAAGGGGAGCTTGTAAGTCCATGGAGTTATGTATGTGTGTTAGAGAAACGCCTGAGCCGCTGGTCTAATCCATGTTGTCATAGTGGAAACCTGCAGCGTAACCATAATGAGCTGTCTATGAAGCATTCTTCTTAGAAAAAAGAGTCAGATATTGAGAAAAAAGAGAAAAATAAAAAAAAGATATGAGAAAAGAGGAAAGAGATAAAAAAGCACCATATTCCCATGGTAAATAAGAAGATTACTGAGATGCTCGTTGTCTGCTTGCCTTGTCATTTTGATATGGGGATTCTTCCGTATCATCGGGCAAGGGGTACCCCGTTAGCGGTTCTCTATGATACACATGTACTTATGATGACAAGAACTTACCGGTGACTAAACTTGAGTAGGATGAGGAGCGGCCCTCGTATTCAAGGGACATGAGATTTCTAACTTATACTTCGTCAAGCATATACACCATAGTTTGTTCACTTTAACCTTAATCACTTCAAGATGCTTACGATAGGGGCAATGAGAGCTCAAAGCTAACAAGTACCATAATTTTTGGAAGCTCTTTATAAGACTTGAATCCCTGCTTCCTTCTATGAAGGTCTTTCTTTTACTTTTATATTGAGTCTCCATCTTCTATCTTTATGCACCTACTTTGAGAGTATAGTGGCAATTCTTAGTTCTATGTGCATTGTCCCAAGACTTGTTGATTGACGCATAACTTCGATATTGCTTGTTTTAAACTATTTGTATCTAGTCACTCTTATAAACTTTGAAGATGTCCTATGCATTTATGTTTGCTACTCTATGAGGGACAAGCTGAATGCCACTATGCTATTTTTACTTTATGTGAAACAAACAAACGTCTTGCAAAGCATTGTTTTTCATGAATCTTTTGTTTGTGTCTTTTCATGCTATAACATAGTTGCTATGTCTTATTGTTAGAACTCTATCTTTCATGTTCATGTTTAGAGTACCTTGATCCCAGCTATCAATGCTTTTACAATAATGATGATCAAGATTGTGTTGGATGCGTGTCACCTCAAAAATTATATTGTTTTTATCGTTTACCTACTCGAGGACGAGCAGGAACTAAGCTTGGAGATGTTGATATGTCCATAACGTATCTATAATTTTTGATAGTTTTATGCTAATAATATTCTTTTGATACTCTTTTTTATATAAAGTTTATGATTTATTTGGACTAACCTACTAATAGTTGCAAAAATGCACAATGTTCTTGTTTTACACTTTGATGTGTAGGAATTACCAATAATATAAGTGGAAACCTTGTTGTAGTCAAATTGGGATTTTCCAGAAATCTGTCTCAGAACTGTTTTTAAAGATGATCATGTTTCGGGTCGAATACAGCGTCAAACGGAAAACTCTTCAAGTACAAAGTTGTTGGAAATTTCGCGACAAACGTTCTAGACATAAAGTTTAGCTGATTCTGAGTCTGGACGGGCCCGATAGGCCTAATTTACTGCAACCCAAGATGGGGTGACGGAAATCCGAGAAGCTATATAAAGGGAGGAAACCTAATTCGTGGGAGACACCTCCACCCACGAATTTGCAGCCACCAAAGCCACGTTTTTGCTTCTCCCATAGATCCCATCTCCATGGGAGAGGGCTCCCAATAAGTCATGAAGGAAGGGGGCTAAGGGGCGGTGCTCCCTGTGATACCGGCGGCGGGGAAGGAGTCCTTCGCGCCGTCGCCGGCGCCGCTGCCGCCTCTTCACCATCTTCACCGCCATCTCTATCGATCTCCACCACCATCTCCATCACCGTTGCTGATTCCCATGATGATGAGGGAGTAGTTCTCTCTTGAGGCTAAGGGTTCTACCGGTAGCTATGTGTTCATCTCTCTCTCTATGCATGATCATATTGTGATCATGAGCTTTGTAATCAAGTAGATCTACTTTGCTACTCAAGTGCTTTAATAGATATCTTCTCTCCCCATGTGTGTGAAAGTGACAGCATGTACACCATGGTGGCACTTAGGCTAGAGATTATAAATACTTGTTATGAGTTATATTTGGAGTTGGATGTTTCTATGAAATTGTGGTGTTTTTTGGAACCATCTAAAGCTCAAGGTGACAGTGTGAGGTTATCTAGATGGGGAATACAAACTTTGAGGAGTGTTTTCATAGCCCTACCATTGATTAGAGTGTCCAATCGGAGAGTAGTTCAGCGTAGTATCATAAAGAAGAATATATTTATATGAGAGTGTTCACTAGTGAAAGTATAATCTCTAGGCCTTGTTTCTTAGCATTGAAACACCGTTTGCATCTAGATCTGTTAATGTTTGTTTGTTTCCATCTTTATTTCAGTTTGCCTTTAGTCGCTTCCACGCCATCAAGCTATTTTCTAGCACCATTGTCTTATATCCATACCACTTGTATTTTACTATCTCTTCGCCGAACTAGTGCACCTATACACCTGACAAATGTATTGGGTGTATTGGAGACACAAGAGACTTCTTGTATCTTGATTGTAGAGTTGCTTGAGAGGGGATACCTTTGACCACTTCCTCCCTGAGTTCGATAAACCTTGGGTGATCCACTTAAGGGAAACTTGCTGCTGTTCTACAAACCTCTGCACTTGGAGGCCCAGCAACTGTCTACAAGAATAGAAGTGCGTAGACATCATATGTCGATGCCGAGCGTGGTGTGGCCATTTTCCTGGCCAAAGATAGCGGCGGCGACAAGAGGCTATCACTTGGAAGACACCGTAGGGAGCCAAAACTCTGGAAGCTCCCAGAGGCCCAGACGAAGCATCCAAGACCATCCGCAAACTTCAACACCCCTCAAGCTCGAACCGCCCTCCCCCACGCCACCATGGCCAGCCGGGAGGACAGGACTCGCACGAGAGGCATCAATATCCGGATGGACGCGCTCGAATAGAGGGGAGCAAGCCGCTCGCCACCACATCGACCTCCTTCTCCCCTCGCCACCACGGCCGTCCGGAAGAAGAACAGTAGATGGGGCAGATGAAACCGGCCACCGCTTGGTGCCGCGCCCACGCGCCAGAGCAGAGACACTCCCACCTCAACCAGATCCGCACAGCCCCAGACACATCATCTCCAGACCCCCGCCACCACGGCCGGCCAGAGGGAGACGATGCAGAACTGGGACAGACAAGAAGGGGAGGCAACACACGACCTTGATGTTATTCAGTGGCATGGTGTCCAATGGCGCCACATCCATCTCCAGTCAGAGGAGCCTAGACGCAGCAAGGTTGAACCCTAGAGCCCAGATCCAGCCGGTAGAATCCGAAGCTCCACACCGCTCCACACCCGGGCAAGCAGCCCACTACCGGCAAGCAGGCCGAAAGCAGAAACCTAACTACTCTACAACTACCTACTCTACCGCCGCCGGCACCGCCCCTCCACCTTTTCTCACCGGCAACGCCGGTGAGAGAGGCTTCGGTTTGGCCCAGGGCAACACACTCTTTCTCTTGGGACTGTAGCAGGGAGAGGAGGGGGAAGGTCCCAGGTGCGACCGATGCGTTTTTGGGAGGCCCACCAGGTTGTTAAATGTCACTTTTCCTGGTGTCGATACCACCCCGACCCTATGGCCATAGGTTGATCAACTTATCCCTTGTCTTTGTGAATAGAATATATCTAGAGGTCTTTTAGGTATAGTTTCACTACGAATCTATACACAAAAGTCGTCCAGATACATTTCTTTTACAAATCTAAAACGTTTTATATTTCTAAACGGAGGGAGTAGATTAGTAGGGAGATGGGGTGGCGCGTCTGTAATCCACAATCTAATCACTAATCTCGCATACATATAAGTGCCTCGCTCTCACCTCCTTACTCCGCAATGAATGATCCATATCTTCATAATCGCTCATCTCTAACCACATAGATAAATTCACATGTACCTATACATTCAAACGCGTATCTACATAAATCTGTACAAATTATTCGGGGCCGATGGAGTATGTCTTGCCACTTAATTCTGTGTTTTTGAGACCTCTATATACCAGACAAGCTCTGATTTGGGTGTTAACAGGGAGCAGCTAGCACTGGTCAGTATTGGTCCATCTACCCCAAATTTCCGCATGCTTGTTTATCCTTGAAGCCCCCGGTTCCTGACAGGGATAGAGAGCCAGCAGTAGCGCAGCACAACATCGGTCTTACCATCATGGCGTGCAGGAGCAGGGCAAACCAAGCAGATCATACGGTGCATCATGACCTGCACACTTACCCTATGCCCTTTTGGCACAGGCCGGTCTACGTACGTCCATGCGTACGTGCAGTTTGTCTTTTTTATTTTAGTCATTATTAAGTGTGAGTTTATGTAACCGCACAATCTTTTTTATTCTCGACACTCCTCCTCATTGCACTGAATCATAAGTCTTAATTGAAAGGGTTACACGCTATATTATATTTTTGAAACCCTCGTTAACATCTAGCCTATTTTAGTTATTATTGTGAATCATGTAGTCCACATGATCTTGTTTTAATACTGTGTGGGCAAAGTCTTAATCTTCGGACCTCTTGGCTCTGATACCATATTAAACTTATGCACTGACAACCAAAATTCTAAACTGGTGTAAAGGGCTATGCGATATATTATATTCTTGACACCAACAACACACGCACACTATGCTGTATGTCACATTTAACATGAGTGGAACGGACTACGCGTCTCCTCCCTCTCTTTTCTTTCTCCTCCCTCTCGTTGGGAGTCTCTAGCGTTTCGTCGGCTCATATGCCCTTCTTCTCCGTCGGCTTCGCCTATCATAGGGGATGAGGATGAGGAGGTCAGGCTCCTCTTGTAGATAGGTGTGATAGATCTGGTCCCATAGTGGTGTCTGGGAGTAGGAGGTTAGGAGGCCAGATCCATCTCATCTTGGCCCTGGTGTTCTTGGCTACTCTGCTTTGGTGGCAAGCGGAGGAGTTGGAGCCCTGCATCTCCGACAATAAGGTCATATGGAGCTTTCTCGGCCTGGTGTTCTGGCGTGGTGCTGTGAGGTGGGTGATTGCCTTCTCTAGCAGTCTTCCAAGGAGGAAGACATGCTCGTGGCTCAGCCTAAGCTCGGTCAATAAGCGCAGCTACCTATAGGTCTATATCTTCTATTCTCTGATTGCTCTCTCGACTGACGTGGCGGTGAGGGAGAGGGCATGGTCAAGGAGGAGGACGCAACCGTTGGAGGGTGGCGGCGAGTTCTACTGCGGGCGACTTGTGCAGATGCGTTCGTGATTCCCAAGCTGCAACATCAGTGACCTGCAGCTATCTGCAGCCATGTGAGTGGCCTCACCGAGCTTGACAAAGGAGACTCGAGCTTTTTCTTCCTCCCGGAGGATCTTCTCTTGTGTTCGGCAATCCACGACCCTGTTGCTTCAAGTGATCACGTCCCCGGCAACGACAGGGCTGACTGCATCAGCATGCTATGCTTCATCGGCAGATTCAAAGGACTCATTGCTTTTTTGCAATCTTTTTTAGGGTGTGCAGTGTAAAAGTGAAGGACCTAGTTATAATTTCTGTTATATTTTAGGTCCCTCTCCGCCTAGTCAATGCAGAATCTAGGCTCTTTTGGGCCTTCCCGGTTAAAAAAAAACATGAGTGGAAGTGGAAAAAATGCACAAGAAAACCGAAATAAAAAGTCAAAAGAATAGCTCGTGTTGTGCTTACCGTGAGAAAGATTAATAAAAATAACATGCGGTGGGAAAACCTGTGTTCAGCTTAAGAGAAACCAAAGAAAAAACCCCGAAAATCAAGTAATAAGAAAACGAAAGATAAACAACAAAGTGAAACCAAAGGCCCCAAACCGTTGATCTTCCCAGCAATTACTCGACCATGTATGTAGCCATGTGAGACGACTGCAGTCTGCAGGGGTGCAGCTGGCTGGCTGACCCCGAGCCCAAACACAAGGCTGACAGGTCGATCAGATCAGAAGCATGATTGCACGCGAGAAGGGGAACAACGGCCAGAACAGGGGATCATTCAACACTCCAGTGCGCTTCTCTGCCCGGCTGATCGATGAACGCCTGCCCTGTCTCCCCCACATCTATCCCCTGCCGGCTGCCGGCACGGTAGATGGTATAGTAAAGCCAGAGCCGCCCGGACCTCAGAACGGAGGAGGTCAGGAGGACGCTGTCCCCATCCCATTTACACTTGATGGTTGCAACGTGAAGGCCGATGGTACTGTAAGATGGTTGCAGATTTGCAGAAGTAGTAGGTACTATAATAATACAGTACTACATCAATGGTACTATCCAAACCAATTTATTCAGGCGATGAAATGCATTTCGGTTTCGAATGTTCGCATCGCCATCAAACACTATCCCCTGATATTGCAATATAATCTGAGAACTGCGATCTGCAAGTTCTACAAGTTGGGTTTTACAGCGAAACCACAGGCCAACTAGATCAGAACACAACCACGAGCCATGAAATCAAACATGCCTATCTTTTCATGAATGCAGATACTTATTCAGAAGAAAACGTGCTAGTCCTGACGCGTGTTTTCTAGAACGGCTTGGAGGGGAGGTTCTGGTTTGCCAGGAAGTGCCTGAAGAGCTCCAGCGCCTGCTTGGGCGTCGAGGTTGGCACCATGTGCCCGGCTCCTCTCACCGTGACAAATGTCAGGCCCTCATACACCACAGTCCACCCTCCAACCTGCAACCAACAAACAACACCAAGACAAGGGTGCATCAGAACAAGATCGACCATGTAATCTCTCAGACAGTGACGTCGACTTGTTCAGTTATCCATCAGGATGGTACTTACCTGCGTGTGGCTGAACCATGGCGACCAGTCCTCTTTGATCGGCAGGCCGAGCTTCTTCAGCGTGTACCTCGTCGAGGTGGTAGGGATCCTCGCATCCGTGTCGCCGCTGCTCAACCCAAAAAGTTATGATAAATACGGATGGCTATAATCAAGAACTAACAGCTTCTGGAACATCTTCCTGTCGGATACTTCACCTGAAAATCCATATGCGAATCTCTTCCTGTGCGAGCTTCTTGACAATCGGTACGACCGTCATGTCGGAATCTTTCCATACATTGTTGATGGTATTACTGAAAGAAAAAGCATGGAAACAAAACAATATTCAGCTAGTATCAGAAAGGGCAGAAAAACATATAAGTTCAGAGTCCAAGCAAACTTATGCCAGGAGAAATTACCGGCAAAGAGCGTAGGGATACGGCACGCCCGTGGTGTTAGCATGCAGAGCCCTCTGCACATCCTCACGGTTGAAATACTCGGTGGCGTAGGTTTGCGTGCACGGATCAAAGCCCATCGGTATCTTCAGAAGATCAGACTGTTTTGTATTTTGCACGAGATATCAGTCACACACACCGTTGGATGAGAACACAAGTGCAGACCGAGGGGGGGAATGACTGAACAAAGAAAGGTGCTTTGCTTACACGGCCGTTGGTCCGTCCGAGCTGTGCCGAGGACGATGACGCGTTCAAAGCCGGGTACCCCAGATCGCAATACGGCGTGTACAGACTGTAGATATCTATGAGGTAGTAGAGATCGTTGAACTCACCCAGGGCTGCGTCGCACTCCTGGGACAGGATCTCCATGCTGAAGTTGTACGACTTGAGGAAGTTGCTGTAGAGCGTGTCCGAGATGATGGCGTGGTGCCACGCGGAATCCACGATACCCTGCAAGTCTGTGTCCCCGTCCATGTACGCGTTCCCGATCTGGAACCACAAAACACATATATGGTCATTTTCCTCTAAATAACAACTTGGTCAACACTATCTTTATTTCACATACAAAATGGATAGCTCATAGCTGCATATGTACCAGGATGCCTTTGAAGTTTATGTAGTTTTCTTTGGAGGCTTTCTTGTTCTCCTCCACGATGACATTAGCTAGCTGGGGAATGTAGTGTCCTAGCGAGTGGCAATAAAATTAGAAAGAGATACACATGAGCAAAAGCCATATGTATGAATAAGATGGCAGACTCTGGGAGGAGTTTTTGGCCTAGGCCATGTAATCGAATTAATACTACTACTATTCTCTTTCTCTCTTATAATTAATGAAAAAGGCAAGCCTTTTTCCTCGTTCAGAAAGAAAAAAGATTGCAGACCTGCATAGCTCTCTCCGGCTATATAGAACTCTTTCAGTTTGTGCTGGGGGAACCTCTGGAACCACCCGACGAGGAAAGCATATGAACCGTGTGCTGCAAAGGAGGAATGCCATGCTATCTTGTTAGGAAACCCGGGGGGTCACTGTCTGAAACTAAAAAAGAAGCATACCAGTGTCACACTTACCAGTGGAATTGTCGCCAGGCGGATCAGCTTCGAAAGACGTGTTGGTGTATGAAAATCCAACGCCGGCTGGAGAGTCCAGGAACAGCAAGTTGGCAGCTGAACGGTCATCAGAGAGTGAGTTAATTAAACTCTCCATTACTATCTGATATACTACTATGTGAGATGGTAGAGTTGGTTTGCACTTGCCTTGGTTCCAGCTGTAATGATTCAGCTCAAGCTCAGGAACATCTTTCTTCACACGAAATGGCCCAAGCTCCTGAGCCTGCCCAAACCCAACAGAAGAACAGCCAGGTCCTACAACATTTGCAAAAAACACACGATATATCATATAGTCAGATCATAGACGTCATTTAACCTCAAGAGTTTCTAAGGTTCCAAGAGACAATATACTAGTTAGCTAACAACCTCCATTTAACCATAAGACCAACGGTTTCTCGTCAGGCTTGTCCATAGCCTCAAAGAACCAATAGAACAGTGCCTTGCCCAGGTGCTCGTCAGTTGTGATGTAACCGGAATACTGCTTGAATGCATATGAGTAGCTCGGTGCCCCCGGCAGCGACATGATGCGGTCTAGCTCTTGCGCGGCCATTGTGGCCATGTCAAGGCTTGCTGTGTCACTACCAGGTCGTGCTGCAGCTAGGCAAGAGATTGCCAGTGCAACAGACCCAAGTAGTAACCAAGGTAGTGTGAACACCTTCATGGTTCAGGGTTTATGTTTTGCTTGGGGTTGCAGGGAAGTTAGGTATGGGGATGAAGTATTTATAGTGCAGATCTTGTGTGTGGAGAGTAGAGAGAACAGACAACTAAGATTTAGATCAAATTTACTTGGCCGGCTTTAGCTTTTCCTATTGGCATGGTCCTCACTTCTTCAGAACCGCATCATTATTGAATATGCCTTAATCACCATTTTTAAGGATTGATTTGGCAATGCTGTTACGTATGCGGAAGACCATCAGAAAAAATGATTGATTTGGCATCTTCTTGCTCTGTTAATAGAGCATTCCAGTTTCTCCTAAATGTTCAACAGGGAAGAAATGCTTGCCACATAGCTAATGTATCAAAAATAGAGATGCAAGTGGGTCACCATTAGGTACCTTCTATCCTCTAGCTTAAAAATATGGACTATTTCAAGATATCATCATTTTGGAAAAGTTAGTTCTTTTTTTTTTGAACCATAAGAGGGTAGAGGCCTAGAGGGTATCCTAATGATGGTCCGCTCGCATCTGTAATAAAAACGAGAATAATACAACTGAATTGAAGATATTTGAAATAGCATTGAGAGTGACACACGATCTCAATGATTGTACTGCCTATTCCCAAAGTACACAAACAACCAAGTAATAATTAAATTAAGAGAAACGCCAAAAATGGCATTTTCCTTGATCTCAAGGAATCAGTCATGCGAGAAAGGCCCGACAACGAAAACAACACTATATAATATATGAATCAAAACATAATAAGTGAAATGATGATGCAACGGATAAGATATTAGTGGGACGGCACAACCGAATGAGTCAACTCACTAGAAGTGTTGATCTCAAAGTAATGAAGATACAGTAATGCTAACCATCTCATATTCAGTTTCTTGTATGACTAGACTCCAAAGTAACAACCGAATTTGGTTAAAGATATATTTAGGCAATGAACTTGCAGAAATGACATGACAAACATTGTAAGAGATGTATATGGTTTAAATAAAGACTAAATTCCACTTTTATCCCCAGTGTTCACCTCCAGTCAATCTTTGTGTCACATTTTAACCCGTACATACACAATGTGTTAAATTTTACCACATTTAATCATTTTTCCTGGTTCGATTCAGCCTTACCAACATGTTAGGTTGATGTGAACGTTCGATTAGACACCAAGTTGGGCACGTGATGCAGTTTTGCGTTTTCTCTCAACCCGCTCGACCCGGTATGCTAGCACGCCTTACTTGCACCCTCAACATGTATCTAGATGATCCTCACTTAGCCGGATCGGTACCAAGTCCCCCAATTTCCCATTCCTTTCTAGTCTTCCGCTTCGTCAGACCTAAGATTCGAGTTTTAGCAGCAACCATGATGGGAAGCAGAGACGACTAGGTCTGCGAGACATAGGGATGTGGTGCGACTCGGTCAAAGAGACCTAGTTAAGCGGGTTCTAGGTGTACGTCCGGTGGGAACTGGTCATGTAGAAAATGATGTTATCAAATATGTTTCTGACTCTGACTCAGCATCCACGTTAGCATGACATGTGGGGCTAGACTTTAAGAATGGAGGAAATAGTTAAACGGGGTGATTAAAACTTGACAAACAGTTATAAGTTCGGAGTAAAATGCGACAAACAAAATTAAATGGTGTAAACATTGTCTCAAAAGCATAAATATGGGGTAAAAAGTGGATTTTACACTTAAATAGATTAGCTTCTTAATATCCCATTATATAATAGATCTATAGCATATTATTTCACATGTACATCTATAATATTGGCATGTGGCCTCATAAACATACATGTTGCATATCTCCTAACGTTCTATGAGAGGTTAGGGCATATTTCTTCAACATGCTTCCTTGCCGGCACCCCACATGATTTCTCTGTGTCCCACGGTCAATCCTACAAGAAGCCAGCTAGGCTGAGATGATTGACGTGGCGCCCCGCAAAATCACTACTAGAAAATCGCATTGTTTTTGTATATTGCATCATCATGACCGCATGCTCATGTCATCATGCCACGTTGCATTTGAGCATCGTCATGTCATCTTGTATTTGTTTGAATAAAACTATTTTCGAAAAGCCTAGTTTTGTTTTCTGAATATCCCCGTCTTCGTTTCAAATTTTAAAACCGGGCTGCTCCGGATTATTTTGTTTTATCTAAAAACAATTTACAAAAGCCTTTTAGAAAATAAATAAAAAACTTAAATTATTTTTGGGAGGCAGCCAGCCAGGCCTGAAAGCCTAGCCGGCCACCTCCAGATAAAAATCCTATCTAACTCAGATCCCCCAAACCCTTTTCTACCTAAACCTAGCCTACCCACCCTTCCTCCACCTCACCCCATCCAATCCCCTTCCTCCACCTCACACGGCCACCTCACCCCTCCACTCCCTGTGCGCCACATCACCCCCCAGCCACGTCTCGCCACCTACCCCCTCCTTTCCCGCCTTGCACGCCGCCCCAGCGCGCGCCTGCCACGCCCCATCCCCTGGCCCCAGCCAAACTCCCGCCCACCTCCTGCCGATCGACCACCCCCTGGACACCGATCCCCGCGCCTCGGCCCACCACTCCGCGTCCCACCCCCCACCTGGTTGCCCCCGGTCCCACTCCAACCCCACCTACCGCTCGTCCCGCTCCTCTCTCCCGCATGAAGCCCGCCCATCGCCGCTTTATCCTCCGCCTCATGCCGCGCCCAGCCCATGCGAGTCCTCCACCCCGTCTGTGGCCGCCCTGGTCCTGCACCCGCGCGGCTCCTCACCGGCCGCCGACAGGGCCCTCTGCGTCGAGCGTCACCGACTCCGCCCCCCTCCCCCCTGCTGCAGCGCTCTCCGGCCAGATCCCGTCGCCGGGCCTCCTATCGCGCCGGCCTCGCCTCCCCTGCAGTCACGCCGCCACCGGAGCCGGTCGCATCCCCGCCTCGGCCGCCTTCCGTGCGAGCATCCGCGGCCATAGAGCTCCTCTACCACGACCCCGCGTTGCTCAAGCCCGAGCACGCCGGCCTGCAAGCACGCGCCGTCGCCGGCCGATCTCCTCCGCCGCCCTGACCCTCACCGTCGCGGCCCTCTCTTTCTCTGGCTCCGAGCGAAGCCCTCGCCATGAGCACGCGCGACGCCTCCCCGAGTCCCCGTCGGCCCGCCTCGTCGCCCCGGCAGCGAGCACCGCCTCGAGCTCCGCCCTCCACCGCGTCGGGCCACCCCCTGCCTCGCCTCGTCGGCCTTGTACCCCCTCTGTTGACGGGAGCCCCACGCCGGCCTCCTCCCCCGCCGCTTAACACTGCCTAATTGCACCGCATCTGCATCATATCATAATCATGCCAGATCTTCTATCGTAGTATTAAATATTGTATCCGGTGTTTCTGCTAGTGTCTGCTTCTTCGCGAATTAGACCGATGAGTGGATGCGAGTATCGACAAGTTCTCCGGATATGATCCTTCGGCCGTGTTTCCCAGGAGAGCATCTCTTCCCCTTCTACCTATTTTGCTTTTATAGTCTTTATTCCCTCTTGTTGATCTATTGCTATCCGTGTCGCGATGCTTTAGTTTCGGTGTACCAGTTATATCCCGTGCAACCTCTATATTGCCTTGGACACCTCCTATTACCTGTGTCTTGTAGATAGTTGGCATTGCGAGTTGTAGTTGCTTGCTCAGGTGCGATCTCGTGTTGACGAGTACCACAGTTGTTGGAATGCTGGAAGATGTTAATGGTGGAGATGCTTATTGGTGGAGATGATCATGACTTTAAATACAACTATTAAAATGCTAGATATAACTAATGTAGAGGCATCGGTGGGCAATAGATGTTATTTGCTTCTTCCACGCTCACTTGTGTCTCGTAGGACCCCGAGTACTTGATACCTGTTCCTTGATTTTTCGCACTATCCACATCCGGGAGGCCTTATGGACCCCCCTGAGCCAGAGCTTGATTCATTTCTATTTCTTGGGCCCACAAACTAGTTTGGGGTTTTATTACTATCCTGTACTTATGCCATGTTACTGCTTTATTTATGATTGTGCGTGGAGCACCTGTATTGTTTAGGATCGTGACACGTTTTCGCTGTATCGACAAGCCCAGTCACACTTTTGGGTTCCCAGTCGTTTACAGCCGTTCACACAAACCCTGGGTCTGTTCCGAAGCCGGCCAACTTTGTTGTGGGTAGCTTAGTGGGGTGGCCCCCTGAAATATTTTATGAATCCTGTGATCGCTTTGTCGTGAATGCCTCGTTGGGTTTTGAGTTGGTTTTTCCGAGGTTGATCGAGTGTGTGTTGCTATTTGTGCACCTAGGTAAAACTTTCTGAAAGCCATGTCCGCGGTTAAGGACGACTTGGAGCACAGTATCTCGATCATAGACAAGCATAACTAAAGTAGTGCTATAAACTTGACTTAATATATGACTAGTAATTAGATTCAACCATAACGGAATGGATATTAAAAATGCCAACAACTGTTGGATTTGGGTTGTTTTGTTATATATGCCTAGTAAGTATTGCAACTCCAATGGATTGTGATAAAAGTGCCAACAACTGCTGGGTTTTGGGATTCCTCAGGACAATTATATCTGACTAGTAAATGTTCCAACTACAACAGAATAGTAATTAAAACTGCCCACTACTTATGCTTCAGGATGACTCATGCTATCTATATCTGATTAGTAAGTGCTACAACTATAACGGAATGAGTAAAATTTGCCAACTGTGTGAGTTCCTCGGTTTGACTTCCTCGTTTGGTCTCGAGGGGGAATACCAGGATGGGTTTGTTTGGTGTTAGCTTCAGGTTGGATCCGAATAGGTCTTTCTTATCCCTCTCTGATAACCGCCAGTTGTATCGAGTCTCTATAGGATGTTTAGTGCCGCTGCGCTGCCGCTTCAGCCCACCATACCTATGTAGGTGAGAGCCGCCGAATTCTAGCCCCGCCATGTACTGGCCTCAGTACTGACGCTCCTCTTTTTCCTTTGCCCTTTGTCGGCACCCCTTTTGTTTTAGCAGGTTTGAGATCGTCGTCGTTAGCAGGGTTACCCTTCCGGCTTGGCCTGGGCAGGGTTATGGACGCCATTGGTTATTCTTCAGGGCTCTTAGCCCCATTTGCATCTTGTTCGTAGTCGGACGCCCTATCGATTTCAAGGTGATTTGGATCTTTGTATTGTATATTTGTATTCTTGACTCGTTGAGTCGTTGTTGTATATATATCTGTTCTGTGGGTCCCATCGAGGACTGTTGTGTAATGTTATTACTTCGTTTCCACCCGCATGAAAGTGCCTGTTGGGCGTCCTTGAATAGTTTCTATGCGGGTTTGGCGGAAAGGGCTAAAACTTGCATAGGGCCGATTCGAGGGTGTTACAGAGTGGTATCAGATCTCAGCAGTTGCGATACCCCACAAGTCCAGCCTGTAGGATAACCTAGCTAACGGCCGAAGTAGAGTGTCAAAACTATTTTGCAAACTCGGTTGGATAGATCTGATTAAGTCTGCTTTTACTCCTTACCCCTCTGCTATTCTCCTCTTACCCCAGCGTGTTTGGAATATGCTCTCTTATCTTTTCTTCGAGTCCAGGATTTCTCGTGGTTGGGTTTTCCGTCATACCTTCAGGGTTTCGCTTCCTCCTTTGGCAACGGTGTTTCTACCTCCGGACTTCATTTTATCTGAGTGATCCTTTATCTGTGGTACCATTCTTTGTTCCTTGTTTGTGCCTTCTGAAGTTTTCCGACACGACGACATCATCTACGCCAGATCTGATGCAGAGTCTGCATCGCTCCTTTGTTTTGAACCTCGTTTGTCGAGATCTGCAGTCTGTTTTCGAGAGTTGATTGCATAATTCAACTATTCGTGTACAAAGTAATGTTTTGAGTGCGGGATGGAGTCATGACCATACCACTACTCTTATCATTCGCTTTGTACATTGAATTGGAGGATCAATGCAATTTTCACTCCTTCCACGGAAGTTAAAGGTGGCCTTATCCTTTGAGACCTTTATCTTCGTCTTTGTTCTCCGGAGTGTTCTCTCAACGAACGCGAGCAATGACCCCTTGTTGGTGGTGTCGCCGATTCAAGACGAAGAAGGAACCTTTGTTAGTGGTGTCGCGAGGATCGACACGAAGCGAGAAGATTCAGATCGCCGACCTTCTTCCCAGTACCATGAGGTGGATCTTGAGGGCGAGATCCATTGTTAGTGGTATCGAATTGTGGCGCCCCGCAAAACCACTACTAGAAAATCGCATTGTTTTTGTGCATTGCATCATCATGACCGCATGCTCATGTCATCATGCCACCTTGCATTTGAGCATTGTCATGTCATCTTGCATTTGTTTGCATAAAACTATTTTCGAAAACCCTAGTTTTGTTTTTTGAATATCCCCGTCTTCGTTTCAAATTTTAAAACCGGGCTTCTCCGTTTTGTCTAAAAACGATTTACAAAAGCCTTTTAGAAAATAAATAAAAAACTTAAATTATTTTTGGGAGGCAGCCAGCCAGGCCCGAAAGCCCAGCCGGCCACCTCCAGATAAAAATCCTATCTAACCCAGATCCCCAAAACCCTTTTCTACCTAAACCTAGCCTACCCACCCTTCCTCCACCTCACCCCATCCAATCCCCTTCCTCCACCTCACACATCCACCTCACCCCTCCACTCCCTGTGCGCCACATCACCCCCCCAGCCACGTCTCGCCACCTACCCCCTCCTTTGTTGGAGATATGCCCAAGAGGCAATAATAATAAGTGGTTATTATTATATCTTTGTGTTTATGATGAATGTTTACATCCCATGCTATACTTGTATTATAAGGAAATGCTAATACATATGTGTTTTGTAAACATAAAAGAGTCCCTAGTAAAGCCTCTTGTGGAACTAGCTTGTTGATTAAATGATGATCATGGTTTCCTGATCATGGACATTGGATGTCATTAATAACAAGGTTATATCATTAGGAGAATGATGTGATGGACACACACCCATAGTAAGCGTAGCATAAGATCAAGTCATTAAGTTCGTATTGCTGTAAGCTTTCAAATGCATAGTAACCTAATCCTTCGACCATGAGGTTAATCACCATCACCGGATGGGTACTTTGATGACATCAAACACCGCTTCGTAACTGGGTGGTTATAAAGGTGTCATTGGGTATTCTGAAAGTATGTGTTGAAGCGCATGAACCAAGATTGGGATTTGTCCATCCATATGACGGATAGATATGCTCTGGGCCCTCTCGGTGGAATGTCATCTAGATAGCTTGCAAGCATGTGACTGGGTCACAAGGGATGACATAACATGGAACGATTAAAGAGTACTTATTGGTAACGAGGTAGAACTAGGTATGAAGATACCGACGATCAAACCTCGGATAAGTAGAATATCGTGTGACAAAGGGAATTGGTTTCGTATGTAAATGGTTTTATCGATCACGAAGTCATCGTTGTGTATGTGGGAGCCGTTATGGATCTCTAGATCCCGTTGATGGTTATTGATCGGAGAGGTGTCTTCATCATGTCTGCATATTCACGAACCGTAGGGTGACACACTTAAGGTTCAAAGTTGTTTTAAGTAGATATGGAATATGCGTTGGAAACCGAATGTTGTTCGGAGTCTCGGATTGGAACCGAGACATCATGAGGAGATCCGGAATGGTCCGGAGAATAAGATTCATATATTGGGGATCATTTTCTAAGTTAGGAAATGTTTCGGAGTGTTTGTATGGAGATTCTAGAAGGTTTAGGAATGTTCTGGAAGGTTCTAGAAGAGTTCTTGGTGTTTGCTTGAAAACCAAGAAAGGGTCAAAGGAAACCTTGTGGGGCGAGACACGGATTCGTGGGGGAGGAGGACTCCTCCCCCCTTCCCAACTCCTTGCCATAGGAGGAGTCCTACTAGGACTCCCCCCCCAGCGCCTCCTCCTTTAAATAGAAGGGAGGCGCCTCCAAGCCCTCTCTCATAACAAGCTCTAGCCGCCTCTCTCCTCTACCTTCGCTCTTGCTCCGGCTTAGGCGAAGCTCAGAATTCTCTCCTCCACCACCACCACACCGTCGTGCTCTTGGGATTCCGTGGATAGATCTACTACCTCAGCTGCTCGCTGGAACAGGAGAGGAAGGTCTGCCGATTCCGTGCAGACGTGACCGACACGAGCTAAGCGCGGAAGGATCGTCCACACGATCTTGAGATCGGCAAGTGATCGACTACATCAACCCGAGATCTAATCTAACGCTTTCGGTTCTCTGAGGTTAGTACAGATCTATCTCGTTTCTCATGTCTAATAGATTAGTTCTTGGCTTTTCTTTATATTAGATCTTGTTTTTGTTCGTTCTTGCGGTAGAATTTTTTTTGTTTTCCATGCTACGAACCCATCAGTGGTATCAGAGCCTTGTCTATGCGTAGATCTGTTGCACGAGTAGAACACAATGATGTTGTGGGCGTTGGTGCTCGTGCCGTCTTTTGCTATGTGTGTACTTTGCATCTTGCGGTATGGTGGGATGAAGCGGCTCGGGCTAACATTACATGTCATCGTACATGAGACTTGCTCCACGCTTGACGTGTAACTTGCTTTGCACAAGTGGATTTGCGGGTGTCTGTCTCTCACATCATAGTATAGATCCAATCTACACTTTGCACTTGATAGCACTTGTATCAACGTTGTGGTTCATTTTCGTAGGTAAGATCCGTTCTTATTCGAAAGCCCCAAACCACGTAAAACTTGCAAAGAAAATTAGAGGCGTCTAACTTGTTTTTGCAGGGTTTTTTGTGATGTGATATGGCCATCATGTGTTTTGATTATATTTGATGTATGCAATGATCCTTGTTGTAATATGGCAACCGGCAGGAGCCTAATGGTTGTCTTTAATTCTGTTAAGACCTGCGTGTCTGTTCATCTTGTAATAGCTTTATTCCAAGTAGTTGTAATAGTTGCTGGTGATGATGGACAACCATGAAGCGGTGCCACTGACCTTGACGCAATGCTGGTGATGATGGAGATCATGTCCGTGCTTTGGAGATGGAGATCAAAGGCATAAGAAGAAAGGACCATATCATATCACACTAATTATGAATTGCCTGTGATGTTAATCCTTTATGCATCTTGTATTGCTTAGATCGCGACGGTAGCATTATAAGATGATCCCTCTCACTAAATTTCAAGTAATAAAGTGTTCGTCCTTAGTTGGCACCGTTGTTAAGACTCGTCGTCTCGAAGCATCTCGTGATGATCGGATGTGATAGATTCTACGTGTGCATACAATGGGTGCAAGCCAGATTTGCACATGCGGAAACTAAGGTTAATCTTGACGAGCCTAGCATGTACAGACATGGTCTCGGAACACGGAATACCGAAAGGTAGAGCATGAATCATATAAGTGATATGATGAACATGAAGATTGTTCGCCGATGAAACTACATCTTCTCTCGTGAAGATCGGACTTGGTGTAGTGGACTTGGTTCGTGTAATCACTAAGACAATGTGAGGGATGTTGTTTTGAGTGGGAGTTCACCTAGTTAATTTAAGAATTAAAGTAGGACTCAATTTATCATAAACTTAGTCTAAACTACTTGCAAATATTGTTGTAGATTATGGCGAATCTCTCCACCAATTTCAATGCATTCCTAGAGAAAGAAAAACTTAAGAACAATGGAAGCAACTTCACGGACTGGCTCGGTGCCAAGATTGTCCTCGTGGCTGGTCAGATGACCTATGTGCTCGAAGCACCGCTAGGTGACCCACCTGCAGATGATGCCACCGATGACGTAAAGAATGTTTACGCCACTCGAAAAAATCATTACTCCACAGTTCAGTGTGCCATCCTGTACGGTTTAAAAACGGAGCTCCAGAAGCGTTTTGAGAACCACGACCCGTTCGAGATCATTAAGGAGCTCAAGCTCATTTTTGAGACTCACGCGGCCGTGGAGAGCTATGAGGCATCCGAGAAGTTCTTTATCTGCAAGATGGAAGAGGGAAGCTCCGTTAGCGAGCACGTGCTCACCATGTCTGGGCACGCAAACAAGCTCCAAGAGTTGGGGATAACGATTCCTAATGAGTTAGGGATTCACCGTGTCCTCCAATCACTGCCACCGAGTTATAAGAACTTTGATGAACTACAATATGCACTGCATGAACAAGACGTTGCCTGAACTATCGTCCATGCTGAAAACTACTGAAGTGGAGATCAAGAAGGAGCACCAAGTGTTGATGGTCAATAAGACCACCAATTTCAAGAAACAGGGCAAGCCTAAGAAAAAGGGCAACTTCAAGAAGGACGGCAAGAAAGCTGCCGCACCTGCTAAGAAGCCCAAGGCTGGTCCTAAATCTGAAACTGAATGCTTCTATTGCAAGGGTGCTGGTCACTGGAAGCGTAACTACCGCAAGTACCTGGCAGATTTGAAGAATGGCAACATCAAGAAGAAAGGTATATTCGATATACATGTTATTGATGTGTATCTTACTAGTAGTCGTAGTAGTGCCTGGGTATTTGATACTGGTTCGGTTGCTCATATATGTAACTCGAAATAGGAGCTGCGAAATAAACGAAGACTGGCAAGAGACGAGGTGATGATGCGCGTTGGAAATGGCTCCAAGGTTGATGTGATCGCCGTCGGCACGCTCCCTCTACATCTATCTTCGGGATTAGTTTTAAATTTAAATAATTGTTATTTGGTGCCTGCGTTAAGCATGAACATTATATCTGGATCTTGTTTATTGCGAGACGGTTACTCTTTTAAGTCTGAGAATAAAGTTTGTTCGATTTATATGAGTAATATCTTTTATGGTAATGCACCTGAGATAAATGGTTTATTCTTATTGAATCTCGATAGTAGTGATACACATGTTCACAACATAGATGCTAAACGAATAAAATTGAATGATAATTCTACATACATGTGGCAATCGCTGCCTTGGTCACATTGGAGTGAAGCGTATGAAGAAACTCCATTCTGATGGACTTCTTGAATCACTTGATTTTGAATCACTTGAAAGATGCGAAGCATGTCTAATGGGAAAAATGACTAAGACTCCATTCTCTGGAATAATGGAGCGAGCTACAAACTTATTGGAAATAATACATACCGATGTGTGCGGTCCAATGAGTGTAGCGTCGCGTGGTGGATATCGTTATGTTCTCACTTTCATAGATGACTTAAGAAAATATGGGTATGTCTACTTTATGAAACATAAGTCCGAAACTTTCGAGAAGTTTAAGGAATTTCAAAGTGAAGTGGAAAATCATCGTAACAAGAAGATTAAGTTTCTGCTACGACCGCTGAGGTGAATATCTAAGTTATGAGTTTGGCATGCATTTAAAGAAATGTGTAATACTTTCGCAGTTGACACCGCCGGGAACACCACAGCGTAATGGTGTGTCTGAACGTCGTAATCGAACTCTCTTAGATATGGTTCGGTCTATGATGTCTCTTACAGATTTACCGCTATCATTTTGGGGCTATGCATTAGAGACAGCCGCATTCACTTTAAATAGGGCACCATCTAAATCCGTTGAAACGACACCGCATTTAATTGTGGTTTGGTAAGAAACCTAAGTTGTCGTTCCTTAAAGTTTGGGGTTGCGAAGCGTATGTAAAGAAGTTACAGCCTGATAAGTTTGAACCCAAAGCGGAGAAATGCGTCTTCATAGGATACCCGAAAGAAACAATTGGGTATACCTTCTATCATAGATCCGAAGGCAAAGTTTTCGTTGCCAAGAATGGATCCTTTCTTGAGAAGGAATTTCTCTCGAAAGAAGTGACTGGAAGGAAAGTAGAACTCGACAAGGTTATTGAACCTTCTCTCGGAGTTGAGAGTAGCGCAGCACCGAAAGATGTTTTTGTGCCGCCTACACCAACTGGAGAGGAAGCTAATGATACTGATCATGAAACTTCGAACGAAGTTACTGCTGAACCTCGCAGGTTAATGAGGGTTCGTACCACTCCTGAGTGGTATGACTCTACGTTGAACGTCATGTTGGTGGACAACACTGATGACCCTGCGACGTATGAAGAAGCTATGGTGAGCCCAGATTCTGACAAATGGCTAGAAGCCATGAAATCCAAAATGGGATCCATGTATGAAAACCAAGTATGGACTTTGGTGGACTTACCGGATGGTCGTAAGGCTGTCGAGAACAAATGGATTTTCAAAAGAAAAACAGATGTTGATGGTAATGTTACCGTCTATAAAGCTCGACTTGTCGCGAAAGGGTTCCGACAAAAATTCAAGGAGTTGACTATGATGAGACTTTCTTACCAGTAGCGAAGCTAAAGTCTGTGAGGATTTTGTTAGCGATCGCTGCATATTTCGATTATGAAATTTGGCAGATGGATGTCAAAACGGCGTTCCTTAATGGTGACATTGAGGAAGAGTTGTATATGGTACAACCCAAGGGTTTTGTCGATCCTAGTGATGCTGACAAGTATGCAAACTTCAGCGCTCCATTTATGGACTGAAGCAAGCATCCCGGAGTTGGAATCAACGTTTTGATAAAGTAATCAAAAACTTTGGATTTATACAAACTTATGGAGAAGCTTGTATTTACAAGAAAGTGAGTGGGAGCTCTGTAGCATTCCTAGTACTATATGTAGATGACATATTGTTGATTGGGAATGATATAGAACTTCTTAATAGCGTCAAAACCTATTTGAATAATAGTTTTTCAATGAAGGATCTTGGCGAAGCGGCATATATTCTAGGCATCAAGATTTATAGAGATAGATCAAGACGCCTAATAGCGCTTTCACAAAGTACATACTTAGACAAAGTTCTAAAGAAGTTTAGAATGGAAGAGAGCAAGAAAGGGTTCGCCCATGTTGTCGTAAGACCTTGAGTAAGACTCAAAGTCCGCCACGGCAGAAGATAGAGAAAAGATGAATAATATTCCCTATGCCTCGCCATATGTTCTATCATGTATGCCATGCTGTGTACAAGACCGGATATAGCACATCCCGTTAGTTTGACTAGCGATATCAAAGTGATCCCGAATGGAACATTTGGACAGCGTCAAGAATATCCTAAAGTACCGAATAGGACTAAGGATATGGTTCTTTCTTATGGAGGTGATGAACAGCTTGTTGTAAACGGTTACACCGATGTTAGTTGGAACACCGATCCGATGACTCAAGTCACGGTCTGGATAATGATTTATTTTGAATGGTGCTGCAGTGAGCTGGAGGAGTGCCAAGCAAAGCGTTGTGGCGAAATCTTCAACTGGATCGGAATACATAGCTGCTTCGGAGGCTGCACAAGAAGCCATATGGATGAAGGAGTTTATTACTGAACTTGGCGTGGTTCCCAGTGCGTTGGACCCGATGGCCATCTACTGTGACAACACAGGTGCCATAGCTAATGCACAGGAGCCAAGGTCACATAGCAAGCTTAAGCACATCAAGCTACATTTCCATGCTATTCGCGAGTATGTCCGAGATGGTGACATAAAGATTTGCAAAGTACACACTGATCTGAATGTGGCAGATCCGTTGACTAAACCTCTCCCTAGAGCAAAGCATGACCAACACCAGAACACCATGGGTGTTAGGTATATTACCATGTAATCTAGATTATTGACTCTAGTGCAAGTGGGAGACTGTTGGAGATATGCCCAAGAGGCAATAATAAGAGTGGTTATTATTATATCTTTGTGTTTATGATGAATGTTTACATCCCATGCTATAATTGTATTATAAGGAAACGCTAATACATGTGTGTTTTGTAAACATAAAAGAGTCCCTAGTAAAGCCTCTTGCGGAACTAGCTTGTTGATTAAATGATGATCATGGTTTCCTGATCATGGACATTGGATGTCATTAATAACAAGGTTATATCATTAGGAGAATGATGTGATGGACACACACCCATAGTAAGCGTAGCATAAGATCAAGTCATTAAGTTCGTATTGCTGTAAGCTTTCAAATGCATAGTAACATAATCCTTCGACCATGAGGTTAATCACCATCACCGGATGGGTACTTTGATGACATCAAACACCGCTTCGTAACTGGGTGGTTATAAAGGTGTCATTGGGTATTCTGAAAGTATGTGTTGAAGCGCATGAACCAAGATTGGGATTTGTCCATCCATATGACGGATAGATATGCTCTGGGCCCTCTCAGTGGAATGTCATCTAGATAGCTTGCAAGCATGTGACTGGGTCACAAGGTATGACATAACATGGAACGAGTAAAGAGTACTTATTGGTAATGAGGTAGAACTAGGTATGAAGATACCGACGATCAAACCTCGGATAAGTAGAATATCGTGTGACAAAGGGAATTGGTTTCGTATGTAAATGGTTTTATCGATCACGAAGTCATTGTTGAGTATGTGGGAGCCGTTATGGATCTCCAGATCCCGCTGATGGTTATTAATCGGAGAGGTGTCTTCATCATGTCTGCATATTCACGAACCGTAGGGTGACACACTTAAGGTTCGAAGTTGTTTTAAGTAGATATGGAATATGTGTTGGAAACCGAATGTTGTTCGGAGTCTCAGATTGGAACCGGGACATCACGAGGAGATCCGGAATGGTCCGGAGAATAAGATTCATATATTGGGGATCAGTTTCTAAGTTAGGAAATGTTCCGGAGTATCTGTATGGAGATTCTAGAAGGTTTCGGAATGTTCTGGAAGGTTCTAGAAGAGTTCTTGGTGTTTGCTTGAAAACCAAGAAAGGGTCAAAGGAAACCTTGTGGGGCGAGACACGGATTCGTGGGGGAGGAGGACTCCTCCCCCCTTCCCAACCCGCCGGCCATAGGAGGGGAGTCCTACTAGGACTCCCCCTCCCTAGGCGCGCCTCCCTCCTTTAAATAGAAGGGAGGGGCGCCCCCTCCAAGCCCCCTCTCATAACAAGCTCTAGCCACCGCCTCTCTCCTCTACCTTCGCTCTGCTCTGGCTTAGGCGAAGCCCTGCAGAATTCTCTCCTCCACCACCACCACCACACCGTCGTGCTGCTGGGATTCCGTGGAGAAGATCTACTACCTCCGCTGCTCGCTGGAATAGGGAGAGGAAGGTCTGCCGACCAAGACGTGTGACCGATCATGAAGCGCTGCCGAACGCTGCGGAAGGATCGTCCACACGATCTTGAGATCGGCAAGTGATCGACTACATCAACCCCGAGATCTAATCTCGTAACGCTTTCGGTTCTACGAGGGTTAGTACAGATCTATCTCGTTGCTCATGTCTAATAGATTAGATCTTGGCTTTTATCTAGATTAGATCTGGGTTTTGTTCGTTCTTGCGGTAGAATTTTTTTTCCATGCTACGAACCCATCATCCTTTCCCGCCTTGCACGCCGCCCCAGCGCGCGCCTGCCACGCCCCATCCCCTGGCCCCAACCAAACTCCCACCCACCTCCTGCCGACCGACCACCCCCTGGACACCGATCCCCGCACCCCGGCCCACCACTCCGCGTCCCACCCCCCACCTGGTTGCCCTCGGTCCCACTCCAACCCCACCTACCGCTCATCCCGCTCCTCCCTCCCCGCGGAAGCCCGCGCCCTCTGCCCCGCGAGAGACGCTCGTCCATCGCCGCCTTATCCCCTCCGCTCCGACCGTGCCCAGCCCCGCCGCGAGTCCTCCACCCCGTCCGTGGCCGCCCTGGTCCCGCACCCGCGCGGCTCCTCACCGGCCGCCGACAGGGCCCTCCGCGTCGAGCGTCACTGACTCCGCTCCCCCCCGCTGCAGCGCTCTCCGGCCAGATCCCGTCGCCGGGCCTCCTCTCGCGCCGGCCTCGCCTCCCCTGCAGTCACGTCGCCACCGGAGCCGGCCGCATCCCCGCCTCGGCCGCCTTCCGTGCGAGCATCCGCGGCCGCAGATCTCCTTTACCACGACCCCGCGTTGCTCAAGCCCGAGCACGCCGGCCTGCAAGCACGCGCCGTCGCCGGCCGATCTCCTCCGCCGCCCTGACCCTCATCGTCGCGGCCCTCTCTTTCTCTGGCTCCGGGTGAAGCCCTCGCCATGAGCACGCGTGACGCCTCCCCGAGTCCCCGTCGGCCCGCCTCGTCGCCCCGGCAGCAAGCACCGCCTCGAGCTCCGCCCTCCACCGCGTCGGGCCACCCCCCTGCCTCGCCTCGTCGGCCCTTTACCCCCTCCGTTGATGGGAGCCCCACGTCGGCCTCCTCCCCCGTGTCGGCTTCCTCCTCCCGCCGCGTCCGAGCATCTCCGGCCGCGACCGTGCCCAGCACCGCATCTGCAAGCCGCGTTTCCTTGTGCCGTTTTTGTTGGTGCCCTGCTCTTAGTGTTTCTGCGCGTGTGTGCGTTTATGTGTGTAGGCATGTGTGGTTGTGTTGTTACGAGGCTTTGGAGAACCCTGGCGTACCGAGATGGATTCCCGCCGTCCAGGACTGAGACGACCGTCTGTGTTTTCCTTACACCCGAGTCCTAAACCAAGATCGGCATCGACAAGAACCGCCTGCTATCAAGTTATTCCAAAGACCCGAACCCTGATCCTGGCGTCCGAAGATCGAGGCCAAACCGGAAGACCGATCAAGATCACCGAGGTTCTCCTTTCCGGGACGCCAAGGTCTTCTTCACGAATGCGGATCCGAAGACCCCGAGACCCAGATCCAAACCCCGGCATCCGCTTCATGCTCTCCTTCCCGGACACCAAGTCCCGTTCCCGGAGGCGAAGGCCGATCTCGTCGACCCCTAGACCCTCGGAGCCAAGTTCGCCGAACCCTAATGTGATCCCCTATCTAAGACCCCTATTTTATAAATGCCCTCTATATAAAACTGTCGTATATTAAATTGTTCGTGCATGCATATCTGTTTGTGGGTTGGGGGCATTATGCTGATTCACCTCATCATTAAATATGGAGTGTTTATGCGGTCTATTCTAGTCTTATTCCGGACTCCATTTAAATTGGTGTAGCGAACCGATGCCATGTTTTGCCCTGTTAAGACAACATTTAAATTGCGGGGTAGTTAAATAACTCGAACCGTTTAATTAATTGTCGGGACCCCGGTTCCGCTTAACACTGCCTAATTGCACCGCATCTGCATCATATCATAATCATGCCAGATCTTCTGCCGTAGTATTAAATATTGTATCCGGTGTTTCTGCTAGTGTTTGCTTCTTTGCGAATTAGACCGATGAGTGGGTGCGAGTATTGACAAGTTCTCCGGATATGATCCTTCGGCCGTGTTTCCCAGGCGAGCATCTCTTCCCCTTCTATCTATTTTGCTTTTATAGTCTTTATTCCCTCCTGTTGATCTATTGCTATCCGTGTCGCGATGCTTTAGTTTCGGTGTACCAGTTATATCCCGTGCAGCCTCTATATTGCCTTGGACACCTCCTATTACCTGTGTATGGTAGATAGTTGGCCTTGCGAGTCGTAGTTGCTTGCTCAGGTGCGATCTCGTGTTGACGAGTACCACAGTTGTTGGAATGCTGGCAGATGTTAATGGTGGAGATGCTTATTGGTGGAGATGATCATGACTTTAAATACAACTATTAAAATGCTAGATATAACTAATGTAGAGGCATCGGTGGGTAATAGATGTTATTTGGTTCTTCCATGCTCACTTGTGTCCCGTAGGACCCCGAGTACTTGATACCTATTCCTTGATTTTTCGCACTATCCACATCCGGGAGGCCTTATGGACCCCCCTGAGCCAGAGCTTGATTCATTTCTATTTCTTGGGGCCACAAACTAGTTTGGGGTTTTATTACTATCCTGTACTTATGCCATGTTACTGCTTTATTTACGATTATGCGTGGAGCACTTGTACTGTTTAGGATCGTGACACATTTTCGCTGTATCGACAAGCCCAGTCACACTTTCGGGTTCCCGATCGTTCTGACCGTCCACAAACCTCCCGGGTCCGTTCCGGAGCCGGCCAACTTCGTTGCGGGTAGCTTAGTGGGGTGGACCCTTGAAATATTTTATGAATCCTGTGATCGCTTTGTCGTGAATGCCTCGTTGGGTTTTGAGTTGGTTTTTCCGAGGTTGATCGAGTGTGTGTTGCTATTTGTGCACCCCTGCAGGGTAAAACTTTCTGAAAGCCGTGTCCGCGGTTAAGGACGACTTGGAGCACAGTATCTCGATCATAGACAAGCATATCTAAAGTAGTGCTATAAACTTGACTTAATATATGACTAGTAATCATATTCAACCATAACAGAATGGATATTAAAAATGCCAACAACTGCTGGATCTGGGCTGTTTTGTTATATATGCCTAGTAAGTATTGCAACTCCAATGGAATGTGATAAAAGTGCCAACAACTGCTGGGTTTTGGGATTCCTCAGGACAATTATATCTGACTAGTAAATGTTCCAACTACAACGGAATGGTAACTAAAACTGCCCACTACTTATGCTTCAGGATGACTCATGCTATCTATATCTGATTAGTAAGTGCTACAACTATAACGGAATGAGTAAAATTTGCCAACTGTGTGAGTTCCTCGGTTTGACTTCCTCGTTTGGTCTCGAGGGGGAATACCAGGATGGGTTTGTTTGGTGTTGGCTTCAGGTTAGATCCGAATAGGTCTTTCTTATCCCTCTCTGATAACCGCCAGTTGTATCGAGTCTCTATAGGATGTTTAGTGACGTTGCGCTGCCGCTTTAGCCCACCATACCTATGTAGGCGAGAGCCGCCGAATTCTAGCCTCGCCATGTACTGGCCTCAGTACTGACGCTCCTCTTTTTCCTTTGCCCTTTGTCGGCACCCCTTTTGTTTTAGCAGGTTTGAGATCGTCGTCGTTAGCAGGGTTACCCTTCCGGCTTGGCCTGGGCAGGGTTATGGACACCATTGGTTATTCTTCAGGGCTCTTAGCCCCATTTGCATCTTGTCCGTAGTCGGACGCCCTATCGATTTCAAGGTGATTTGGATCTTTGTATTGTATATCTGTATTCTTGACTCGTTGAGTCGATGTTGTATATATATCTGTTCTGTGGGTCCCATCAAGGACTGTTGTGTAATGTTATTACTTCGTTTCCACCCGCACGAAAGTGCCTGGTGGGCGTCCTTGAATCGTTTCTATGCGGGTTTGGCGGAAAGGGCTAAAACTTGCATAGGGCTGATTCGAGGGTGTTACAATTGATTTTGTGGAGCTCCCACTTGGTGCTTCTCATTTTACCTGACGTTGCTATCTTGTAGCTTCTCCTCGCTCACTTGATGCAGCTGCCCCGACATTGCACCAGCCAATGGACGTCAATGTTGACCTATGATGGAGGTCAATGTTGACCTATGAGCTTAGAATGGTGAGCCTCTTTCTGATCCGACTCTCTACCGTATTATCATTGATATTCTTATCTACACAGATGCCAATCATCAGGATATCTCCTATAGTGTTCAAATTATAAGTTGTTTTTTCTCTACACCCATTTAACGACTCCTATTTTCTCAAAAGGCACAAAGGGTGTCACTACAATGACTCTATTGTTAGACAATAGTATGTGACCTTATGGAGTTTGAGCTCACCAAAAATATTGGTGTCAATGGCATGTAGCCCGTGCGCAGAATCAGGTCATACCTCTAAGTATACGCTTTTCGGGCCATAGCTAGCAGATTTCTTCACATAGTATCAAACTAGAGCACCACATGAATTTTGACTTGCCAAACTCGGTGTTGTTGATCCTCCGTGAGTTCAAGGGTGGAGTTAAGATGTATATACTTTACATATGTTAGCTACATAATATCCCCATTGTACACGGGGTTTCCTGCATATTTTTCCAAACTTCAAAACATGTGTACATGTCCATGTCTTTTGGGTTCTTGTACAATTTCATGGAAAAGAAACACTTTGCGTGCTGGGTTCGAAAAAACATGTTCGGCGCTTAGATATTGTTTTTAGAATGTCTTTAGTTTTTTTCCCAAGGCACAAAGCGTGTCTTTTTTTTCAAACAATTTTCACACACTTCTTAAGAACCTTTTTTGAAACAAACATGTTTGTCAAACTTAATTTTCATCATACAATATGTACATAAAGTGTGGGACTTGCATAAAAAATAGTAGGAAAATATCATATTTAATGTGTGAAATGGAAAAATAAATAGAATGATGCGTCAAATTACATAGGGAATGTTTCTTTACACAGAGGTTCTACAAATGATATTAGTAGATTTATCGTGAAAGATCTCATCATGCCTCAAAATGTGTTCATATATTTTACAAGGATTGAATCTACATTGTTATTGAAATACTATTGGATAAAACTCAATCGAGTTTACCTTATCGCACTTGTGTTGTGTATCATCAAAGTACGAACCCTCATAAATATTTCTTACATTATGGTGTCTGAATTGTTTGGTTCTTACAAGTTACAGCCATAAAAACGCATCTAGAGATGCACATGTATTGATTTATCTATCTTAACAGTGACATAAGAAAAGATTGCCATGGACATACAAAAAGGAATCGATTTTTATTCCTATGAGAAGTCACTTAACATTTTAAAATTTTGAGCATTGAAAAATACCAGTTAAATCATATTCTCACAAAAAGTATTTCCAATTAATTGAAGAATTATGCTATTTAGCTCTATTGTGGAGTTTGATGATTTTATTAGCTCATATATTGTCCCTTTTGAGGTGTAAGTGTGTACAAAAGCTCATAAAATGAATAACCTTTCTTTCACTCAGTGTTGTGTTTGTTCCTACAAGTAAGTTTGTTGCTTTGTCTGTGTGTCCTACAATAATGTTCTGTGAGATTTGTGCTTGACCATTCCAACAAATTATGATAGTAAGGTCCTAGTGAACCGTGGGAAATTTCTAGAACTTTGATAGTAAGGTTCTGATCACCTGTGTTTACATCATAATTTGTACATAAAAGGAGAGTATATATAGATAAAAAATATTGTACCATTATCATTAAGATCCAAAACTTTGCAACAATCACACTGAAAGAATACATGAAGACTAACCATTGCTAGTTCTAATGGAAGCGTTTGCCCTCCAAGGAGTGTACACTACACTCAGATATTGAAATGTGATGAAGCATTCTAATACCAACATCTAGTCAAACTTTCTCTGCAGTTATGTAGGAGTAGGATGTCTTCCCTCTCAATCGGATTCATCCTGAAAGTATGAAATACAAGCAAGCAAATATTATAGAAAAAATAATAGAGAAAAAGAAAATAAAAAAAGTATAAAATGTCACTTAATTTACATCACCTCACTGATACTATCCCACATAAATGGGAACCCGCTATCCTCGTGACCTCCGGTGTACAGACTTTTGCAGGATGGATGTCTCAAGTCCACATGCCCTTGATTCTTACAACCAAAGCAATGTCCTTCAGAAGACAATATGAACATTTGAAACTTAATCTTCGATGTTAATTTTTCATCATAAGAGAAGTAAATTGTAGCCTAGAAATCTTTAATACAACCTCCGATCCGAATTATTTATCGCAGATTTAGGCAAAACTTTGCGTAAATCCACGACAATTAAATCGGACCAGAAGGAGTAATATAAGTATCCCAAGTTTACCAATTAGTTAGTCTATGAATTAGTATAACATAAACTATATTATAATACAATAAAAAAACATACCATTGTCATTACAATCCAAAGGCTTGCAGCAGAGAACGTCACACGTGTCTCCGTGTGGGACGACTTCAGCAAAAAAATAAAACCGTGGAGTCAGCCTACTTAGCTATAAAGTTGAAATGTTCATAGAATTCCTGCATGCCTCCTGTTAGCTTTGCGACAAGTAAATAACGAAAAACTAAAATAAAATCGCAGCGAGGGGGACACAGATTTAACGTGAAAAACCCTCTCCAACAAAGAGAGGGGAAAAACCACGGGCGCCAGCCAGCGAAACTTCACTATAACGGAGAGTGTTTACACAACGTCGGGGATTTCACAGATGCAACTTGTCCCAGCCGGCGGCTTACACTCCGCATCGGCCCAAGCCTCCAGCGACGGGCCTCGCTCCGCTCCGTCAGAAATTGGTATCTACTTTGTAGAATTTGGATCAACATATAACAAACTCCACCTTGAGACAAATTCCTTCTTGTAGCATCAATAGTAATCATCTCCCTGAACAAACAAAGAAAACATCTTCGGCGCCAACAACCACTTGGGCTAAGCAGTTATACCAACTAAGCTTGAGCATAGCTCAAACTTAGCAACCGGAACAGGCTTTGTCATCATATCAGCAGGATTATCATGAGTGCTTATCTTGCATACCTTCAGTGTACCTTGTGCAACAACATCACAAACATAATGGTACTTGATATCAATGTGCTTTGTTCTCTCATGGAACATCTGATCCTTAGTAAGGTAAATAGCACTTTGACTGCCACAGAATAGGTTAATGCAAGAATCATCCTGACAAAGCTCAGCATACAAACCTTTCAACCAAACAGACTCTTTACAAGCTTCCGCAATAGCCATATATTCTGCTTCAGTTGTAGATAAAGCAACAACTGATTGCAGCGTTGCCTTCCAACTCATGGCACATCCACCTACCGTGAACACATAACCTGTGAGGGACCTCCTCTTATCCAAGTCGGCAGCAAAATCTGAATCCATATAGCCCGCGAGTCCCTCATCAGTCTTGCCAACAAGCAAGCGTTGGATGTGCCACGGAGGTACCTGAAAATCCACTGAACAACTTTCCAATGTTCTTTACCAGGATTAGCCATGTAACGACTCACCAAACTCATAGCATATGATAAATCAGGGCGAGAGCAAATCATAGCATACATCAAGGAACCAACAGCACTAGAATAAGGAACTCGAGACATGTACTCAATATCTTCATCAGAACTAGGACATTGCAATGCTGACAATTTAAAATGAGGAGCAACAGGAGTACTAACTGACTTTGCATCATGCATATTAAAACGTTGAAGAACTTTCTCAACGTAACTTTGCTGACTAAGAAACAATAACCTAGATTTTCTGTCCCATTTAATTTCCATACCTAGAATTTTCTTAGCAGCACCAAGATCTTTCATCTCAAATTCACTACTTAGGTGTGTCTTCAAAGTAGTGATTTCTTTCATGCTCTTGGCAGCAATTAACATATCATCAACATATAACAGCAAGTAAATAGGTGATCCATTAACAAACTTTATATAAACACAGCTATCAAACTGAGACCTCTTAAAATCTTGTGAGATCATAAATAAATCAAACCTTTTGTACCACTGTCTTGGAGATTGCTTCAAACCATAAAACGACCTCTTTAATTTGCACACAAAATCCTCTTTTCCAGGAACTATGAACCCTTCAGGTTGGTCCATGTAAATCTCCTCCTCCAGTTCACCATGCAGAAAAGTAGTCTTTACATCTAGCTGCTCAAGCTCAAGATCATGCATAGCAACAATACCAAAGAAAGTACGAATAGAGCTATGCTTCACAACCGGAGAGAAAACATCATTATAGTCAATACCTGGAATCTGGCTGAAACCTTTTGCTACTAACCTTACCTTAAACCTTGGAGGATCATTAGGAGACAAACATTCCTTTCTCTTGTATATCCACTTACAACGGACGGTCTTCTTCTGTTTAGGCAAGCGCACAACTTCCCATGTGCCATTCTTATCAAGCGATTGCATCTCTTCTTGCATAGCAGAAACCCACTTCTCGCGGTCAACGGATGCAACAGCCTCATTGTATGTAGCAGGTTCAGTATCATGCTCTACCTGTTCAGCACAACTCAGAGCATAATGAGCAAGATTATGTTGGAATTATGCCCTAGAGGCAATAATAAAGATGTTATTATTATAATTCTTGTACATGATAAAGTTTATATTCCATGCTAGAATTGTATTAAGAGGAAACTTTAATACTTGTGTGGTTTGTGAACAACACCGTGTCCCTAGTACGCCTCTATGGACTAGCTCATTGATCAATGATGGTTAAGGTTTCCTAACCATAGACATGAGTTGTCAATTGATAATGAGATCATATCATTGGGAGAATGATATGGTGGACAGACCCAAACTAAGCAAAGCTATTAGATCGTTTCATCATGTTCGTCTTTGCGAAGCTTTTCTCATGTCAAATATTGTATTCCTTAGACCATGAGATAATACAACTCCCTGGTATCGGAAGAAAGCTTTGAGGTCATCAAATGTCATCCTATGAGAGGGTGATCATAAAGGTGTCTCTTAGGTGATCGGAAAGTATCTGTTGGGTTGTATGTATCGAGATGGAATTTGTCCCTCCCAAGTCGGAGAGATATACTTCGGGCCCACTCGGTAATCGATATCAACACCGCTTGCAAGCATGTGGTTAAGGAGTTAATCACAAAGTGATATCGGATTACGGAACGAGTAAAGTACTTCTTTGTGAGCGAGATTGAACTAGGTATGACGATACCGACGATCGAATCTCGGGCAAGTAAAATATCGCGAGACGAAGGGAATATATATATGGGATTGATTGAATCCTGGCATCGTGGTTCATCCGATATGATCATTGATAAATGTGTGGGAGTCAATATAGGTGCCCAGACCCCGCTGTTGATTATTGATAGAAGATCATGTCTGCATATTCTCGAACCCGCAGGGTCACACACTTAACGTGTCTTCACGCTAGGATAGATTGGATAATTGGTTTTTGAATTTTTGTTCGGAATCTCGGATGGGATCCGGGATATCACGAGAGGTTCCGGAATGGTCCGAAGAATAAGATTCATATAAAGCAGTGCAGTTTTTGGAGTTCGGAATTGTTCCGGATTAATCGGTATTGTACCGGAAGCTTCTAGAACCTTCCGGAAGGGGGCCAACGTGGTCCCACCTTCCGGGAGGGGGCATGGGCCTATGAGGGAGTGTCCTGGCCGCATTGGGCCAGGGGCACAAGGCCCCATAGGGCCCAGCCGATCCTAGATAAGTTTAAATCGTTTAAACTAGAGATAAGATAGGGTTTCTAGAAGGGAGAGTTTAAATCGTTTAAACTAGAGATAGGCTTGGAGGATGGGCAAGGGCTGGCCGAACCCCCCCTCTATATATAGAGGGCTGGTGCGCCCCCTTCCCCGAACACACACCTTCCTCCAAACCCTAGTTACCCTGCTGCCCTCCTCTCTCCCTCCCGACTGTTTGTAGGCGAAGCCCTGCTGCAGAAATTCTCCACCATATACACCGCGCCGTCGCATTGTAGATCCAATCTATCTCTCCACCCTACTTGCTGGTCCGAGGAAGGAGGAGACGTCGAGGTGCTGCACGTGTGCATCTCACGGAGGCACCGCCACTTGTGGTGCTAGATCGGATCGGATCGCGAGGAGGAGAAGCGAGTACGACTACATCACCCATGTTCCGACGAACGTTCCGCTGTGCGAATCTTCAAGGGTATGAAGATCTAATCCAATCTCTCGTTGTTTGCATCTCCTAGATTAGATCTTGGCTTTCCCTCTGTTCGCATCCGTAGAAAATTTTGATTTACTATGCCGCGAAACCCTTCAGTGGTATCAGAGCTAGATCTATGCGTAGATGTGTTTCACGAGTAGAACACAACATGGTTGTTGCGGGCGTTGATGTTTTCTGTTGCAAGCCTCTTGTTTGTGTTCTTCTTATGACGCGGGATAGTGAGATTGAAGCGGTCCAGGCCAACCTTACGCGACGTCGTTCGCGAGACCGGCTCCGCACTTGACGTGTGGCTTGTACCATACATGCGGCTGGTGGATGTCAGTTTCTCTCACTATAGTTGTCATGGGATTAACACCGGAGTTTGGCAACCATAATATCACCGTTGTGGCTTTCCGTAGGTAAGAATCGTTCTTAGCATCTACTCCCATAAGCCACGTAAAACATGCAACAACAAAGTAGAGGTCTAACTTGTTTTTGCAGGAGTGTTTTCGTGATATGGTATGGCCCAAGATGTGATGTGTATATTGTATGCGATGATCATGTTTTGTAATGTTTCACGACTTTCATGTCGATGAGTACACAACCGGCAGGAGCCATATGGTTGTCTTTATAATTGTGTATGACCATGAAGTCAACTTCTTATACGCCATGTAATAGCTTTACTTTATCGCTAAGTAGTTAGCAATAGTTGTAGTTGCTTTTGTGGTAGAGGCAATCATGGTGGAGTGATGGAGATCATGTCGGAACGCACAAGATGGAGATCATTGCACGAAGATTGGCTATACCATGTCACATAAAGTTATATGCATGTGATGTTTATCCTTTTATGTATCTTATTATGCTTAGATCGCGACAGTAGCATTATAAGATGATTCCTCACTTAAAGATCAAGATAAAACTGTGTTCTCCCCATGTATGCACCGTTGCGAAAGTTAAATCGTGTCCAAGCATCACGTGATGATCGGTGCTATAGACTCTCGCTCACATACAACGGGTGCAAGCCAGTTTTGCACGCGAAATACTTGGGTTTGACTTGACGAGCCTAGCATGTACAGACATGGCCTCGGAACACATGAACCGAAAGGTTAAGCATGAGTCATATGAATGATATGATCGACACTTCGTTGTCCACCATTGAAGCCACATCTCTTCTCGTGAAGATCGGATTAGGTGTGGTGAATTTGGATCGTGTTCACTAAACAACTTGAGGGATGTTGAATTTAGTGGGAGTTCATCTAGTAATTTGATTAAGTTGAACTATTTATCATGAACATAGTCTAAATTGTACTTGCAAATACTGTAGATCACATGGCCAAGTCCAACTTCAACTTCAACGTTTTTGCTGAGAAAGAAAAGCTTAGAAACAATAGGTCTAACTTCACCAACTGGTTCCGCAATCTAAGAATCATTCTCTCTGGCGGTCAAAAGGACTATGTCCTTAGGAAAGCGTTAGGTGACCCCCCTGCTGCAACTGCGCCGGCTGATGAGAAAACTGTCTATCAGTCGCGCAAAGATGATTATGGTGTGATTAAGAGCACCATGTTGTTTGCTATGGAACTGAACTTCAAAATCGTTTTGAAGACTATCCCGGGCCCTTTGAGATTCTCGAAGAGCTGAAAACCATGTTTCAGACTCAGGCCCGTTCTGAGAGATATGAGATCTCTAAGAAGTTCTTTAACTGCAAGATGGAGGAAGGGAGTTCCGTTAGTGAGCACGCCATTAAGATGACGGGCTACACTCAACGCCTTGAGCAACTGGACTGCAAGATTCCAGAGGAGCTCAAGATTGACAGGGTTCTGCAATCACTCCCTCCCAGCTACAAAAGTTTTGTAGTGACTCACAATCAGATTGGTTCCACTGATACGATCACCGAGCTCTTCGCAAAGCTGAAGGCTGCGGAGGTGGACATCAAAAAGGATAATCATGTGTTGATGGTCAACAAGCCCTCCTTTAAGAAAGGTAAAGGTGCAAAGAAGCCCTTCAAGAAAAGCGGCGGCAAGCGCGTTGCCCCTGCTGAGAAGAAGCTCAAGTCTGGTCCTAAGCCGGACACTGAGTGCTTCTATTGCAAGGACAAGGGTCATTGGAAGCGCAACTGTCCGAAGTACTTAGCGGACAAGAAGGCTGGCACCATCAAAGGTATATTTGATATACATGTTATTGATGTTTTCCTTACTAGCCCTCGTTGTAGTGCCTGGGTATTTGATACTGGTTCAGTTGCTAATATTTGTAACTCGAAACAGGAGCTACGGAATAGACGACGGCTTGCGAGGGATGAGGTGACGATGCGCGTTGGCAACGGATCAAGAGTTGATGTGATGGCCGTCGGCACGCTCTCCTTAGTTTTACCTTCGGGATTAGTTTTAAACCTTAATAAATGTTATTATGTGCCTGCGTTGAGCATGAACATTATTTCTGGATCGTGTTTATTGCAAGACGGTTATTCATTTAAATCGGAGAATAATGGTTGTTCTATTTATATGAGTAACATCTTTTATGGTCATGCACCTCTTGTGAATGGTTTATTTCTTCTAAATCTCGAAAGGGATGAAACACACATCCATAACATTGAGGCTAAGAGATGCAAAGTAGATAGTGATAATACTACTTATTTGTGGCACTATCGTCTAGGTCATATTGGTGTAAAGCGCATGAAGAAACTCCATTCTGATGGACTTTTGGAGTCTCTTGATTTTGAATCATTTGACACATGCGAACCATGCCTCATGGGCAAGATGATCAAAACCCCGTTCTCCGGTATGATGGAGCGAGCAACGGACTTGTTGGAAATCATACATACCGATGTATGCGGACCGATGAGTGTTTCGAGGATATCGCTATTTTCTCACTTTTACCGATGACTTAAGTAGATATGGGTATATCTATTTAATGAAACATAAATCTGAAACATTTGAAAAGTTCAAGGAATTTCAGAATGAAGTGGAGAACCATCGTAATGAAGATTAAGTTTCTACGATCCGATCGTGGCGAATATTTGAGTTATGATTTTCTCACGCATCTTAAAGCAAGCGGAATTGTTTCGCGACTCACGCCACCGGAACACCACAAGCGCAATGGTGTGTCGAACACGGAATCGAACCTTATTAGATATGGTCCGATCAATGATGTCTCTTATTGATTTGCCGTTATCATTTTGGGGTTAGGCATTAGAAACCGCTGCATTCACTTTAAATAGGGCTCCATCTAAATCCGTTGAGACGACGCCGTATGAACTGTGGTTTGGTGCTAAACCTAAGTTGTCGTTTCTTAAAGTTTGGGGATGCGAAGCTTCGTCAAGAAGTTGATGCCGGACAAGCTCGAACCCAAAGCAGAGAAATGCGTCTTCATAGGATACCCTAAGGAAACTATTGGGTATACCTTCTATCACAGAACGAAGGCAAAGTGTTTGTCGCAAAGAACGGTTCCTTTCTTGAGAAGGAGTTTCTCTCGAAAGAAGTGAGTGGGAGGAAAGTAGAGCTAGACGAGGTCATTGAACCTTCTCTTGAATTGGAGAGTAGCGCAGCACCTGAAATTGTTCGGTGCGCTGCGCCAACAATAGGGAAGCAAATGACAAGGATCATGAAGCTTGGACGATCAAGCTCTTGAACGTCGCAGGTCGACAAGGTCGCGTGCCCCTCTGAATGAATGCGGCAACCTGTCTTGACTGTCTTGTTAGTAGAAGACGGTGAACCTCACGAACTATGAGGAAGCGATGATGAGCCCGGACTACGAGAAATGGCTAGAAGCCATGAAATCCAATTGGGATCCATGAGCGAAAACCAAGTATGGACTTTGGTGGACCCTCCTAGCGACCGAAAGGCCGTTGAGTGCAAATGGATCTTCAAGAAGAAAACGGACGCGGATGGTAATGTTATCGTCTACAAAGCACGGCTTGTTGCGAAAGGTTTTCGACAAGTTCAAGGTGTTGACTACAATGAGACTTTCTCTCCCGTAGCGATGTTTAAGTCCATTCGGATTTTATTAGCAATTGCTGCGTTTCATGATTATGAAATATGGCAAATGGATGTCAAGACTGCTTTCCTCAATGGCAACATTGATGAAGAGTTGTATATGATGCAACCCGAAGGTTTTGTCGATCCTAAGGATGCTGATAAAGTATGCAAACTTCAGCGTTCCATTTATGGACTGAAGCAAACGTCTCGGAGTTGGAACCTTCGTTTTGATCAAGTAATCAAGAGCTTTGGATTTGTTCCAAATTGCTATGAAGCTTGCATCTACAAGAAAGTGAGTGGGAGCTCGGTGACGTTTCTGGTACTATATGTGGATGACATATTGATTATTGGAAATGACATCAACATGCTTAACGATGTGAAGAGTTATTTGAATAAGTGTTTTTCAATGAAAGACCTAGGTGAAGCTGCTTATATATTGGGCATCAAAATCTATAGAGATAGACAAAGACGCCTGATAGCTTTAAGCGAGTACATACCTAGACAAAGTTACGAAAAGGTTCGAATGGATAAGGCATTGAAAGGTTCATTGCCTATGTTGTCGAGTAAGATATTGGGCAAGGCTCGGTGTCCATTCTGATGAAATGATAGGGAAGCTATGAGCAAAGTGCCTTATGCCTCGGCCATAGGTTCCATCATGTATGCCATCTTGTGTACTAGACGGATGTGTCCAATGCTCTTAGTTTTGAACATATATCAAAGTGATCCAGAGTGGAACCTTTGGACAGCCGTGAAGAACATCCTAAGGTACCTAAATAGGACTAAAGAAATGTTCTTAGTCTATGGGGGTGATGAACATCTCGTCGTAAAAGGTTACGTCGATGCTAGTTTCGACACCGACAAGGATGATTCTAAATCTCAGACAGGATACGTGTATGTTTTGAATGGAGGAGCTGTGAGCTGGAGAAGCTGCAAGCAAAGCGTGATCGCGGGATCTGATGAAAGCGGAATACATGACCGCAGAAGCGTCAAGTGAAGGAGTTTGGATCAGAAACATCATCACTGAGCTTGGCGTCGTTCCAAGTGCATAGGACCCACTGGAGATATTATGTGACAACACTGGACCCATAGCACTCGCTAAGGAACCAAGATATCATCCAAAGACCAAGCATATCAACCGCAAGTTTCATATAATCCGAGATTATATAGCAGATGGAGATCTGAAGATCAGCAAAGTACATACAGATCTGAATGTCGCAGATCCATTGACTAAACCTCTTCCACGTGTAAAACATGATCAGCACCTCAGTGCCATGGGTGTGAGATTGTTGCCAAATGTAAACTAGATTATTGACTCTAGTGCAAGTGGGAGACTGTTGGAATTATGCCCTAGAGGCAATAATAAAGATGTTATTATTATAATTCTTATTCATGATAAAGTTTATATTCCATGCTAGAATTGTATTAAGCGGAAACTTTAATACTTGTGTGGTTTGTGAACAACACCGTGTCCCTAGTACGCCTCTATGGACTAGCTCATTGATCAATGATGGTTAAGGTTTCCTAACCATAGACATGAGTTGTCAATTGATAATGAGATCATATCATTGGGAGAATGATATGGTGGACAGACCCAAACTAAGCAAAGCTATTAGATCGTTTCATCGTGTTCGTCTTTGCGAAGCTTTTCTCATGTCAAATATTGTATTCCTTAGACCATGAGATAATACAACTCCACAGTATCGGAAGAAAGCTTTGAGGTCATCAAGCGTCATCCTATGAGAGGGTGATCATAAAGGTGTCTCTCGGTGATCGGAAAGTATCATTGGGTTGTATGTATCGAGATGGAATTTGTCCCTCCCAAGTCGGAGAGATATACTTGGGCCCACTCGTGTCGATATCAACACCGCTTGCAAGCATGTGGTTAAGGAGTTAATCACAAAGTGATATCGGATTATGGAGCAGTAAAGTACTTCTGTGAGCGAGATTGAACTAGGTATGACGATCGACGATCGAATCTCGGGCAAGTAAAATATCGAGACGAAGGGAATATATATATGGGATTGATTGAATCCTGACATCGTGGTTCATCCGATATGATCTTCGATGAATGTGTGAGTCAATATGGGTGCAGACCCTGTTGATTATTGATAGAAGATCATGCGCATATTCTCGAACCCGAGGTCACACACTTAACGTGTCTCGGCTAGGATAGATTGGATAATTGGTTTATGAATTTTGTTGAGTCTCGGATGGGATCCGGGATATCACGAGAGGTTCGGAATGGTCGGAGAATAAGATTCATATAAAGCGGTGCAGTTTTGGAGTTGAATTGTTCCGGATTAATCGGTATTGTACCGGAAGCTTCTAGAACCTTCCGGAAGGGGGCCATCGTGGTCCCACCTTCCGGGAGGGGGCATGGGCCTATGAGGGAGTGTCCTGGCCGCATTGGGCCAGGGGCACAAGGCCCCATAGGGCCCAGCCGATCCTAGATAAGTTTAAATCGTTTAAACTAGAGATAAGATAGGATTTCTAGAAGGGAGAGTTTAAATCGTTTAAACTAGAGATAGGCTTGGAGGATGGGTAAGGGCTGGCCGCACCCCCCCTCTATATATAGAGGACTGGTGCGCCCCCTTCCCCGAACACACACCTTCCTCCAAACCCTAGTTACCCTGCTGCCCTCCTCTCTCCCTCCCGACTGTTTGTAGGCGAAGCCCCGCTGCAGAAATTCTCCACCATATACACCGCACCGTCGCATTGTAGATCCAATCTATCTCTCCACCCTACTTGCTGGTCCGAGGAAGGAGGAGACGTCGAGGTGCTGCACGTGTGCATCTCACGGAGGCACCGCCACTTGTGGTGCTAGATCGGATCGGATCGCGAGGAGGAGAAGCGAAATCGACTACATCACCCACGTTAAACGAGCGTTTCATCTTGAATCTTCAAGGGTATGAAGATCTAATCCAATCTCTCTCGTTGTTTGCATCTCCTAGATTAGATCTTGGCTTTCCCTCTGTTCGCATCCGTAGAAAATTTTGATTTACTATGCCGCGAAACCCTTCAGATTACACTCTTCAATTAAACGACGAGGTGGAACTATGTTACGCCTCGGTCTATCAGCAGCAATAGATTCCTGTGGCTACTGCAAAATAGTAGGTGAGTACTGAACAACATCATCATCAATATTTTCCTCATGAGTATCATCAATGCCAATATTATTATCAACAGATTTCTGCAGGTGCTCCACCTACACACGAACTCCCTCCTCTCCAATACCAACGGGAGAGGGATCTGATGGCAAGCTATCATGATACATAATAGATTCATTGAAAACAACATTCCTACTCAACAAAATCTTTTTAGTTTCAGGATTCCATAGTTTATATGCCTTAACTCCTGAACCATAACTAAGAAATATGCACTTAACAGCTCTAGGCTCTAACTTTCTATTATCAACGTGAGCATAAGCAGTGCAACCAAAAACTCTCAACTGTGAATAATCAACAGGCGAACCTGACCATACCTTAATGGGAGTTTTCTTCTCAAGTGGAATAGAAGGTGACCTATTGATGAGCAGCGGCGAAGCTCTCGGTAGGGTGAGGGCTGGCGCTCGCCCTACCTCGATTCTGGGCGATTTTTTTTACATATACGTACACTTCGTTCATTTCAGATCGTTTGGGAATAAAAAATACAAGAAAGAATGCTTGTTGGGCCGTGTACTCTTGGCCTCGTAGGCCTGAGTCAACTCGCTGAGATAACTGGTACTCGAGAATCGTTCAGGAACGAGGACGAGTCACAAGACCGTGGTGGCGGCGGCTTGGAGAACGGCACCACCGGCGGGACACGGGTGGCCGGCGACTGACCAAGTGCTAGGCATGGCACTACTCCAGCGGCCAGCCAGGGCATAGGGCTTTGCTGATCCTGGGCAACTCCGCGGTAGCAAGGGCGCTGCTGAACAGAGGGAGCTCGACGATCGGTGGGGCGTGCAGGACTTCTCCGACTGGGCTTAGTCAATTGATCTAGATTGGAAGATTGTTAGAAGCTAGAAGATGGACACGAAGGGAAAGGAGGCAGCAAAGGGAGGAAAGGTACATTTTAATCTGAATATATCTGCATTTGGGTAGAATAGTTGTGTATTATATACTTGAATTTGTGAATATCCTATTTGATATTTTGTAATAGTGGTAGTAGCCTCTAAAACATGCTAAGACACCTTTGAGCTATTCATTACTCGTACAAGAAGAGTTGAAGATTTAAGAGATTTCATATTTAGTATATCACAGAAAGTACTCTGTATTAATGTGTTTTGACAATATTGATTTTTGCATCAATTTTTTTTATACTTTAGAGTTCGCCCAACCTTAATTTTTTTTCGTCCTTCGCCAGTGTTGATGAGGTAGCACGCTGTGGTGGCTGCTTCAGCCCAGAAACGTCTATACATACCTGTATTGGACAACATACAGCAAGTCCTCGAGATGATGATCCTGTTCATGCGCTCAGCCACGCTATTCTGCCAGAGAGTGTAAGGGGTGGTGTGGTGCCTAATCATACCATCATTACTGCAAAACTCCTCAAACTCATTAGAACAGAATTCCATACCGTTGTCAGTACGTAGTACCTTTACCTTCTTTTCAGTTTGCTTTTCTACCATAATTTTCTACTTCTTAAAAGCATCAAAAACATCAGATTTATGTTTCAGAAAATATGGCCAAACTTTTCTTGAGTAGTCATCAATAATAGTAAGCATATAATTAGCACCACCAATAGAAGTCTTACGGGAAGGCCCCCAAACATCAGCATGCACATAATCTAAAATGCCTTTAGTGATATAAACGGAAGCATTGAATTTAACTCTCTTATGCTTACCAAAAATGCAGTGTTCACAGAACTCAAACTTACCCAAGTTGAAACCATCAATCAGTTCTCTCTTAACCAACTCTGTCATGCCATGTTCGCTCATATGCCCAAGACACATATGCCACAGATTTGTTTTACCACAATCATCAGAATCATTAGAAGTAACAGCAGCAGCAATCCAGGCAAAGTGCTACCTCTAAGAACATATAACTTAGCAGAATTCATATCACCTATCATGTGAATGAGAGAACCTTTTGATACCTTCAACAACCTACGTCCACCGGCGTACTTGTATCCATCAACATCCATGGTACTTAGGGAGATCAAATTTCTGGCTATGTTTGGTATGTGCTTCACCTTGTCTAACGTACGCGTCACGTCATCATGTGTCTTAATCTTAACAGATCCAACTCCGACAATATGGCATGGGTTGTCGTTCCCCACACGTACAAAACCTCAGTCTGCACAGACTCATATGAACTGAACCAATCTTTATTACAGCAAATATGAAACGAACATGCAGTATCAAGAATCCATTCATCATCACGAGATGCACAAGCAGCAAAAACGGCTAAACATTCACCGTCAGAACTATCACCAGAAACAACAGCAGCCTTACCAGTACCTTGATCCTTATCTTTCGGTTGGTAAGTACCGTTCCTTTTCTCCTTATTCTGCAGCTTCCCACAATCATCAATAACATAATTAGATTTCTTACAATACCTACAGAACTTGTCCTTTCCTTTAGACTTCGAACGACTTCTGCCGTCTTTGCTCTTATCTCGGTTGCCATAGTTGTTAAATCTCTGCTCGATCCTGCCATGAACCTGCAGAGCTTCAGCCTTGAAAGACGCCCTATCTGCCTGCACCATAGATTTCATCTTTTCCCTATGTTTGAGGGCATCTTGCACTTCATCAAGGGTTATCTTATCACGGCTCAACAACATTGTATCTCGAAAGTGAGTATAAGAACTAGGCAGCAAACATAAGAGTAATAGGGCTAGATCCTCATCATCATATTTTACTTCCATAGATTGCAAATCAGAAATAATCTCTCTGAAAAGAGATAAGTGATTCATTACCGATCCACCTTCCTGCAATCTATGCGAGAACAACTTCATCTTCACATGCATCTTACTGGTTAGATCCTTTGACATGCAGATTGATTCTAGTTTCCCCCAAAGGGCAGCAGCAGATTTCTCTGTCAAGACTTCCTGCAAAATATTATTGGATAGATGAAGTTGAATCATAGACAAAGCCTTACGGTCCTTCCGCTTCTCTTCGTCAGACCAGCTCTTAGCATCCTTTTCCCCGAATCCATCCAGCGCTTCATCCAGATCTGAAGTTTGGGCGAGAATCGCCCGCATCTTCACATGCCACAAGCAGAATCTTGTGGAGTAGTCCAGTTGCGGTAGATCGAACGTCAATAACGACATGTCGCAAACCCTAGATTAGAACCTGGGGCTCTGATACCACTTGTTAGCTTTGCGACAAGTAAATAACGAAGAACAAAAATAAAATCGCAACGAGGGAGACACAGATTTAACGTGGAAAACCCTCTCCAACAAAGAGAGGGGAAAAACCACGGACGCCAGCCAGCGAAACTTCACTATAACGGAGAGTGTTTACACAACGCCGGGGATTTCACAGATGCAACTTGTCCCAGCCGGCGGCTTACACTCCGCATCGGCCCAAGCCTCCGGCGACGGGCCTCGCTCCGCTCCGTCAGAAGTTGGTCTCTACTTTGTAGAATTTGGATCAACATATAACACCTCCTTCAATAACATAAACTTCTTTCTTAATTGCATCGAACACAAAGCGCGTCTCCTGAAAACATATTTCTCAGATTAATTATAACATGGGGAATATGTGGTCAAGATAAAGAATCACAACTTAAAAAAGAAATAAAGAGCACAAACCCGAGCAAGATCCTCTTCATCGTTATACTTGTGTAAAGCATATTCCATGAACCCTTTCTTACGATCATGATTCCGCTTTAATATTTCTTCTTTGGAGTATTTCTTTTCTTCTACCATTGGTTTACTCTCTTCATCTTGAAGATGTTGTTCGAGTGCCACTTCCATATCACTCCACCTCCAAGTTGTTAAATTTCCATAACTATCGGTAAGAAAAGGATCCTCATCGTCATCACTATTTTCATTAAGAGGACTGAAACAAACAAAAAAACCCAGGAAATACAGTTAACTATATAGGCTAACGTGGGTAAGAAAGCTCAATGGTAGATGATCAAATTGGACTTCAAACACATGTTAATGGATAGAACTTCTCCCACCAAACTAAATAGTCAACCGGAAGGGGTGAAAGGATTACATGCTTAGAGGACCGACCACAGAGCCATCACCAATAATATTTTGTCCATCACTGCAGTTATCAGCATCATGCCTGAAACAAAATAAGCCAGCAAGGGTATAACATAACAATAATAGCTAGGCACAAACTCGACGGTAGATGTAGAAAGGGATGCAGAAGGTAGGAAATATCACGATTATTACGTTTGGCCGTGGCGCGGCGGCTCAGAGTAGCCCTCCACGGACGAGTGGAGCGGCGTCAAAGAGGGAAGGGGGCGAGATGCTCGTCCTGCAGATCTATCGTCATCTTCAGATAAATCTTCCGGCACAGATGGTCGATTTGTACTGGGACGGTTGGTGCCGTTCGAGGGCTCCATTGATCCGGAACAAAAGCAGCGCGGCGGCGGAGGAGGCTGCTGTCGTACGTCCTAGGCACTACCGTGAGCGCGCGGTGCGTACGGCGGCGAAGACGAGTTGAGGTCGAGGACGGACCGGGAAGGAGTTCTGTTTTTCGATCACGACAAAGACGACGATGCAAACCACCGTACACGCTGAGGAGTTTCTTCTTCTTCAATGTTGACGAAGTACAGTTCCGAGAAACATGAGTACGAGACGGCTTAGTGCACGACGCAGTCCGTGCCGGATCATGTCACGGGCCGTATTTGCCAACCCGACTTCGAACGCAAGCTCCACGTACGGCCCGGTCCACCCATCTTCTATATAAACGTACGCGACCCGGGCGGCACAGAGCACAACTCATCGATCGTTCCAAAGCAGCCAAAGCGAAATACACGAAACACTCCAGGTTTTCTCCTACAGGTCCGCCGCAACTCGAGACTCCCCGCGCGCGACAGCAAGCCGATCGGCGCTCCGCAAGACAAGATGCAGATCTTCGTGAAGACCCTGACGGGCAAGACCATCACGCTGGAGGTGGAGAGCAGCGACACCATCGACAACGTCAAGGCCAAGATCCAGGACAAGGAGGGCATCCCGCCGGACCAGCAGCGCCTCATCTTCGCCGGAAAGCAGCTCGAGGACGGCCGCACCCTCGCCGACTACAACGTGCAGAAGGAGTCCACGCTGCACCTCGTGCTCCGTCTCCGCGGCGGAACCACCATCAAGGTCAAGACTCTCACCGGCAAGGAGATCGAGATCGACATTGAGCCCACGGACACGGTGGACAGGATCAAGGAGCGCGTCGAGGAGAAGGAGGGCATCCGGCCTGTGCAGCAGAGGCTCATCTTTGGCGGCAAGCAGATGGCAGATGACAAGACGGCGCAGGACTACAAGATTAAGGGCGGCGATGTGCTCCACCTCGTCCTCGCCCTCAGGGGCGGCTCTTGCTAGAGGGTTTTAGGGTATAGCTTTTGTTCTGTTACATATCTTCAAAAGTACACGTATCATATGGGTAGTTCAAACGGTTCTGAGTCCAGAGATGCGCCACAACCGACCGGACTCAATGCCTTTTTTGACTGGCCGGCCCTCTTCCCATGTGTCGACGACAACAGTTTCCGTGAACCCTCTCATGCCGTTGGCCTAAAGCCCTTTGCCGACAGGCCGGCCGACCGCTTATCTTCGTGTGATTCCCTGTTCCCACAAGCAATCTTGCCCCACAAGCTCTGTCGTGCAAGATTAATCCATGATTTTTCTCCTGTATATATCACAAAGGTAGGCACATGTGGTAGGTTTTTTATTTGATCTCTTGATATCTGTATAATACATCATGCAATATGCATATACAAGATGGACTGGTCTGTTTTTCTATGGCTTTCAATATTTAGCAACATGGGATCGGAGAAACATGGTCAACGTTTCATTAGATACTTTACTGGAATAACTAGGGTATATACATCGGATTTGCTAATTCTCAGCTAGCTGAGATTTATCTTATAGCATAGTTAGGTCCTGGTTCGTCCGTTTTTTCCTTGCGTCAAGATTTGTGCGAACCTGCAGGCCGGTTCGTGCGTTACCGCGTGGCTCCCGCGTGTTGTCGCGCGCGAGGCAACCCGTGTTTGTCCCGCGGGCTAGGCTGTTGTGTCTGGGCTGAGTGTTGTCTCGCTCGTTGACTTTTTCTTCCTGGTTTTGTTTGCTGTTTTTGCTGGCACCTGTTGTCCGAGCATTGCAAGTGTGTGATTTTTGTTTTTGTTTTGAGCTGGTTAGTGTGTTGGGTTCTATCGTTTGTAAACTAGAAAGATACTTTACAAACGACGCAGTTTTTGTTTGTTGAGTGCCAATGAATAGACTGCCTAAAGATAGGTGACATTTTTTCTTAGTAGCTTAGCATATACTCCCTTCGTCCAGAAATAAATGACTTAAATTTGTCTAGATTAAATATATCTATATATGTTTTAGTGTATACATCCAAATTTAGATAAATCTAAATCAATTATTTATGAACGGGAGTAATCAGGTTGTGGTCCATTTGATTTGCCTCACGCACTAAGGTTAGTGCATGCGTGCAGTCTGTTTTGTTGTACATCCCTTGGCTTCACGGCCTTTGTCTCCATTGCTTGGCCTACATTATCACTCATCACGGCTCATATAGTCCGGATTCGAATCACAACACTTAGGTCGTCGCAAGAATAGTTTCAACCCACCTTTTGTGTGCCCGGGTGTTTTTTCTCTTTGATGTTGTGTAGTTGTTATACGACAAGGTGGTAAAGGGCTAATACGCGCTCAATTTTTTGTTTTGAGCGGTAATCAATGGCCGCAATGTATAGATTGTCCAAAAATAGTGTGTGTTTATGACTTTTTTGATTTTTTTTCAGCATAGTTGTTCCTAAGACGATACTTTTTGCTGACATTCATTTTTTGCATGTTGTTCCTACGAAAAATAATATGTCTGGAACCATTCTTGTGCGTCAAGATCCATGTTTTGCCTCAGTTTGAGTTGTTTGGCCCGCAAAGGTAGTGTGGTCCGACCTTTTTTTGTTGTTTTGGGCTGTTGAGTGGGTCATGGCCTATTTTTGTCCTCCTGTATGTCGTGTTGAGTGGGTCGTGGTCTGTTTTCATGGTCCCTTTGTTTACTATGAGTTGCAACTGGACATGCAACTAGCTTTTCTCGGTGAGTTGCAACTAGGGTTGCAACTGGACTATGAATCTTGAGTTGCAACTTGAGACGCAATCGACCTTCTCCCCTGATGGTATAGAGAACGAGTTACAACTGGGGTTGCAACCGAGGATTATCCTTGAGTTGCATCTCGACACGCTACCAGCCTTCTCCCTTGATGGTATAGAGAGGGAGTTGCAACTAGGGTTGCAACTGGACTATGAGTCTCAAACTGCAAGTTGAGACGCAACCGGCCTTCTTCCCTGATGGTATAGAGAGCGAGTTGCAACTAGGGTTGTAACTAAGGACTTGCCTTGAGTTGCATCTCGACACGCTACCGACCTTCTTCCCCTGATGGTATAGAGAGGGGGTTGCAACTAGGATTGGAACTAGACTATGAGTCTCGAGTTGCATCTTGACACGCAACCGACCTTAGAGGGAGTTGCAAATAGGGTTACAACTAGACTATGAATCTCGAGTTGCAACTTGACATGCAACTGACCTTCTCCCTAGTATAGAGAGCGAGTTTCAACTAGGTTTGGAACCGAGGACTAGTCTTGAGTTGCATCTCGACACGCTACATGCCTTCTCCCTTGATGATATAGAGAGGAGGTTGCAACTAGGGTTGGAACTGGACTATGAGTCTCGAGTTGCAACTTGACACGCAACTAGCCATCTCCCCTGGTAGTATAGAGAGGGAGTTGTAACTAGGGCCGGGGGTCTTTTCAAATTGACCTGTTAGTTGTAATTGGACATACAACTCGAGGGCGGGGGCGAGGCCTTCAACATTTTTATTTTTAAATGTTGATTTTTTAAATTAATAGTTGAGTTGCAACCTGACATGCAACTTGGGAGACAAAACTTTTGCTAATCCATCTTTTTTAAGTCGCAACCAGACATGAAACTCGTGGGCGGGGGGCGGGGCTTTTTTGAAATCGACCTGTTAGTTGCAACTAGACATGCAACTCTAGGGCTAGGGGCGAGGCCTTCAACCTTTTTATTTAAATTTTTTAATTTCTTTTAAATTGACAGTTGAGTTGCAACCAGACATGTAACTCGGGAGGCGGAACTTTTACTAATCAATCTTTTTAAGTCTCGCAATCTTACATGCAAATAGACGGCCAGGGCGAGGAATTTTTAAAATTGACCTGTCAGTTGCAACTGGACATGCAACTAGGACAGCCATAGGTGGCCTTCAACCTTTCTATTTTTGAATTTTGATTTTTCTTAAATTGATAGTTGAGTTTCAACTACACATACAACTTGGGAGACGAAACTTTTTCTAATCGATCTTTTTAAGTCACAACCAGACATGCAAATCGACCTGTTAGTTGCAACTGAACATGCAACTCGAGGGTCGGGTGCATCAACCTTTTATTTTTGAATTTTTAAATTTATATTTGAGTTGCAACCAGACATGCAACTCGGTAGACAAAATGTTTCTAATCGAACTTTTTAAGTCGCAACCAGTCATGCAAATCAAGCGTTGGGGGCGGGGCTTTTTTGAAATCGACCTGTCAGTTGCAACTATACATGCAACTCGAGGGCTAGAGGTGAGGCCTTTTCAAATCGACCTATTAGTTGCAAATGGACATGCAACTTGAGGGCTGGGACGAAGTTTTTAATTTTAAATTTTATTAAATTGATAGTTTAGTTGCAACCAAACATGCAACTCGGGTGACGATTTTTTTCTAATCAATCTTTTAAGTTGCAACTGGACATGCAACTCAAAGGCCAGAGGCGGGGCCTTTTCAAATCACCCTGTTAGTTGCAACTGGACATGCAACTCAAGAGCAACAGGGCCTTTTGAGTTGCAACTGAACAACTCGAGCACCGGGGGAAGGGCCTTCAACTTTTTTCTAATTTGTCATTTGCAACTTTTCTACATAACCTTTTAAGTTGCAACTGCACATGCAACTCGAGGGTCAAGTGCAAGGTCTTTGGTCTTTTCAAATCGACTTGTCAGTTGTAATTGGACATGCAACTCGAGGACTAGGGCGGGTTCTTTTCAAATCGATCTATTAGTTGCAACTGGACATGCAACTCGAGGATCGCGGTGGGGCCTTCGACCTTTTTATTTTTAAATTTTGATTTTTAAAATTGATGCTTGAGTTGCAACCAGACATGCAACTCACTAGATGAAACCTTTTCTAATCCACCTTTTAAGTTGCAATTGGACATGCAACTCGGGGGCCAGGTGGCGGGTCCTTTTCAAATTGACCTGTCACTTACAGTTGGACATGCAACTCGAGAGCCGGGGCTGGGCCTTTTCAAATTGCCATGTCAATTGCAACTGGACATGCAACTCGACGGCCGGAGGGACTAATATGACAGTTGAGTTGCAACTAGACATACAACTTGGAATCAGTTATAAGTTGGGTTGCAACCGAGTTTTTTTGTTGAGTTTTTTTAGTTCCAAGTTAGGTTGCAACCGTGCCGTTTTGTTAGTTATAAGTTAGTTTGCAACTATGGCGTTGTGTCAGTTACAAGTTGAGTTGCAATTTCAGGGTTTTCTAGTTATAAGTTAGATTGCAACTGTGTCATTTTGACGGTTACAAGTAAGGTTAAATTTGAGTTATTTTTTCAGTTACAGTGAGGTTGCAACTGAGTTGTCTTTTTAGTTGCAAAATAGAGTTGGAAGTGAGTTGTATTTTTTGTTACAAATGAGCTTGCAACTGTGGTCTTAGTAGACTATTTATTTTCATGCTTTTTAAGAGTCACAATCAAACTTGCAACTGGTTCATAATTTTCTAATTGCAACTTAAAGTGCAACTGAGTTCGAATTCACATCAATTTGACTAAGAGCTAGTACATCATATCCTATAAGTTGCAATCAAACTTGCAACTAGTTCTATATTTTCTCCTAGCCACATGTGGAATTCCAATCGTTTTTTAAAAATTATATCAAAACCAATTTGAGAATTAAGCTAGTACATCAGTCTTTCCTAAATCATGTTTTTTCAAGATTCCTATGAGATGTAATCGGACTTGCGTCTAGTTCATGTTTTTCCCTGTTGCAAATGAGTTCGAGTTCACATCCATTTTTTTAAATTTATGATTATTCATGTTTTGCTATGAGTTGCAATTGGACTTGCAACTAGTTTTTCTTTCACAACTGCAATTGAAATTATAGCCAATTTTTTTTGAAGTTATATTATCTTTTTGACTGAGAATTATGCTTGTACATCATATTTTTCTGAATCGTGTTCCATGTGCTTCCTATAAGTTGCAATCGGACTTCGCAACCGGTTCATGCTTTTCCTAGTTGAAACCGGAATTTGAGTTTGATTATTTTGCAATTATGATTTTCGTGCTTCCTATAAGTTTCTATCGGACTTGCAACTAATTCATGTTTTTCTTGGTTACAGCCAGAATTGAAACCAAGTTTGAATTGTCCTCAAATTGACTAAGAATTTAGCTAATCTATCATTTTCTTTAATTATAACTGCATGTTTTTTATGAGTTGCAATCGAACTTACAACTTGTTTATACTTTTAACCAGTCGCAACTGGAGTTGCAACTGAGATTTTCAGTGTTTTCTACTCCCTCCATTCTAAAATATAAGATGTTTTATCTTTTATGAAACGAATGTATCTGGACGCCTTTTATGTGTATATTCATTTCGAATCTTCACACCAAAAAAGTTTAGATACATTTACCTCATAAAATCTAAAACTTTTTATATTTTGTAACGGAGGGAGTAGCTGCAAGTGTGCCACAACTGAATATTTTTATGGTGACAGGTAGTTTTCAACTGAGATTTTTCACATTGAGTTGCAATGATTTTTTAGCCGAGAATTAGCAAAACCGTTTCTTAATCACTTTGAAGAAGCTGGAGCAAGCATTTTGCGCAGCGCAATACGAAATCTGTACGAGACTATCAAATGAAAAACAGAACTCGTGCTAATTGCTGCACCTAAACCACTTTACATGGAATCTCTATGCTCATATGCGCTAGCATAGAGCTCAAGCTGGCTGGCTGCATGCTGCTACGTTGATCGGTCGCTACATGCATACAGATATTTTCCATCCGGGACAATTACGATAGGTTTTGAGGAAGCAAGCCATTACGGTCACACCGTCTGACGTCAGTTAACTGAGAAATACCTTAATTCTCAGCTAGCTGAGCGTTAGACGCACCCTATATATATAGTCTATTATTCAACATATTGAATTCAATTGTTTCACGGACTCTTTTGCTGTTTGTACTACAAAGGTGGTATAATTGAGGTTATGGATCTGATTTGTTTGCAATAGAGCCGGATGAGAAAATTCCCATCATGATCCATCTGGCCGGAAGGCTCTACAAATTGATTATGTATTTTATCTTCCCGCAAAAAAAAAGAATTTCAATCTCCCTTATTATAAAACATCAAATATAATCTCATTGTTTTCTCAACAAAAGTTGTGGATTAATATAAGTGCATCAAAATCTAAAATAACAAATAATTTATAATGCAATACGGGAGCTCCCCGCCCTCCGACGAGGTTTCGTAAAAATAAACAAATAATTTATAGTTCATTTGGACTTAAAACTGAATGGTGCTTGATCATTACGCTAAAGATATCTTGACAGAGTCATAGACATTAATATTCCTATGCAGGATTACAGATAAAAATGTCAGCCAACATGTATAAATGATGCAGCTTAGTGGTGAGTGCAACTAAAGAATTTTCTAGATATTTTTGTCACTTAGTATTTTGGGTGTTATTTAGCAATCAGATTTAGAGACATATAAATTAATACATGAGTTGTAGCAATGTTCCTGATAAAATTTAGTATCATAATTTTCATTGTTGGAGTACACTAATGCATTTAGCTTCGTGATAGAAAAAGAATGCTTCAATGTACAATGTTTGACTGATAGTCTGCTTCTCCAAATAATTTTCACTAATTGTGTTATCCCGTGAAACTGTATCAAAAAAGCTTCAGTGTACTATTTTATTTTACTCATAAGTAGCTTATTCGTATCATTATCATTGCCTTGTCGAATGGAACTTCGTCGTCGATATTTTAGTACTAACCACTCTCAATTTATTACTAAGAAAATAGGTTAGTTTATCACTTACATTAGTATTTTTCTTTGAGAGAGGAAATATTGTATTGCCCCATACAAAACAAAATTATCTTATGCATATTATGTTAACAAAAGAAATTCTATCAACTATCTAAGTGTATGAAATAAATAGTGATGGAAAATGTATCACACACAACCAATAAAACTAGCCATTATATACTAAAATCAAGATACAGAGAAAAAATTACACACACACACACACACATGCTAGAAAGTGAAACTTTTGATTTGGTTCCCGAGTTCATACAACACACTCATTAATATATCTAAAAATACTGGTTTTTCAGAGAAGAATTGCCGAGTAATCTATGCTTGCGTGCAAAGTTTTGTCATGAAATAACATCCTCGGTGCTCTGTGCAAAGAGCAAAAAATGATGCTCTAAAGGGCTTATAAATAGTCTTTTAACCACCAATTTTATCTTTTGCACAGCGAGCACCATGAAATGTCGTTTCTTGATGAACTATGCACGTATGTAGAAACTCAAACATATTTGTTGCAGAAATATTATGTACTAAAATTAAGATATTGTAGGAAGAAAGGTAAGATATGCTAGAAATTGAGAAAGTCAACTTAGTTTCGGAGCTCATAAGCACCCTTATGAACAAGAGTACATAGGAACCCTCATGAAAAGTCAATTAATAAAATGAGTTTTTCTAGATTTTTTCCGAGTATTCTACGTACTGCAAAGATCCGTCATGAGATGACAATGTTATCTGCAAAAATCACACAAAATTGATGCTCTAAAAGGGCTTTAAATAGTCTATTTGGATAATCAATTTTATCTTGTACCGACCACCATGAATTTCACTGCTTACCAAAATTACGCATGTAATTAGACAATCAAACATGTTTGTTACAAAAAGTATTATAGACTAAAAGTAAAGATACATAGAAAATAATTACGAAGCTGTTTAGAGGTATTTCTTGCCAACATAATCATGTATAGAACTAAATGTTAAAGTTACACCTAAAAAAAGTCTCCATGTCTAGATACTGGTGTTTGAAATGACTAGTGTTAATTAGAGTACATATGCCTTCGGAATATAGAAGTAAATATTGGACAATCAAAATATCATGTCCTCACATTTGCGAGGGCCACTGCTCTAGTTATCCTAAAATGCAATTGACGGTTCCAACTGCTGCTCAACACTAATGGAATGATACACATCTGAGTAGCTGAATCAACAAAACATATGTCGATCCTCAAATCAGGCTTTCGCCCAGCTATATTAATATATTAATATAGCAACCAATTGAGACCGCTGCTGGGCCAGATAACACAACGTCCAAAAGGAAAAAAACAAAGAAAAGAAAGAAGAGAAAACAAAGACGACAGTGGCTCGACGAGAACGAGGATGACCCGTCGCCGTTGCGCCCTCCGGAGAATTCCACCACGCTCCTAGCGCTCCGAAGCGTCGTGTACCAAGCAGCACCCACAAGAGAGAAAGCGATGACCACGACGCTGCTTCCCGGACAAGCCCTAGGGTTTCCCTCGGTACGCTGCGGGAGGTGGGGAAAGATACACCCGATGCCCTTCAAGAAGGACGATGAAACCCATAGGCGTCCGTGTCGGTGTCTAGACGACAAGGATTTCTCCTGACCCCTTAAAAAACCACACTTCCGATCGCTTCATATTGCTCCACCAAACTCACCATCCACCAGCACGCCCACCACGGTCTTGTAGTCACCACCGTCCTCTCACTGTCGTCCACGGTGTGAGGCTGGTAAGACCAAAAAGAAGAGACTTCCGAGGGATCGACAGTATAGTAACACGCGGGAGGGAACTACCTCCACCGTCAGGGGGCGATAGCCGACCGGATATAATAACAAGAGCAAACTAGGCCCTCTGGCCCAGCCCATCACCTAGTTAAGTGTTAATTTGATCCTTTTGAGGTTTCATATTCTGATGCTAAGAGCAACTCCAATAGACACGCTAAAACGCACCGGCGCTGGAAAAACCGCCGAGTTACAGCGCGCGGCCGATTCTAGAGCTCCAGCAGAAACTGAAAAGTAGAGCACGCTGTAAAAAGTTTAGAACATGCGCCAAAAAACGATATCCTGTGCACTATATTTGCCGCACCGGTTTACGCGCGCTGGAAAGTCCGAGGAAAGCGCGCGAGAACAACTGCCGTCCGGAATCTTGTTTCCGCCGTAGAAATCTTGTTTCCATGCGCTCCAATTTAGCGCGCTTGCTGGAGATGTTTGTGCTACAAATTTAGCGCGCACGTTTGTTTAGCCTTCTGCCGGAGGAGATTCATCCAGGGCGCGTTATACCCGCATGGCGCGCGTTGCATACCTATTTTTAGGGCGGGGCTGTTGGAATTGCCGTAAGAATCGCTCCACTATCCATCCAATATATCCGTCGTCAACGCTCGCTTCATCCATATTCCAGGTACGGTTCAATAATTAATTAATTAATTAATTAGCTACTTATACAGACGAAAACATCCAGTCTTTTTCATGCCACCGGCGCTGGCTTTGAATGAACTCTTGGCGGTCCGCCCTGCACGTCGTCCATGGCAACGCCGATCGTCTCCCTCGACTCCGCGCGGTACGTGTATCTTCCGCTGAGCGCCAGGAACACCGAAAAGTTGATCGCGGCGAGCACTGTGAGGAGCGCGTAGTAGTAGTCGAGGCGCGACGCGTTGAGGTCATTGATGACCCACGGGGTCCCCCTCTCCCCGGTCACCCGCTCGACGAGCGAGAGGACGGCGCTGCTGAGGATGTTGCCCGCGCCGTACGCCGTGAGGGACAGCGCCGTGCCGAGGCTCTTCATGCTCTCCGGCGCCTAGTCGTAGAAGAACTCGATCTGGCCCACCAGCAGGAGCGCATCGGACGCGCCCATGAGCACGAACTGCGGCAGCAGCACGAAGATGGTCAAGGGAAGCACGCCGGCGGCGTCAGGAGCGTGGGTCCTCGCGAAGGCCAACCTCCGGCTCTCCACCGCCGCCGTGACCGCCATGGTCGTGACCTGGAGCAGCAGTCCGGCGCCGATCCGCTGCAGCAGCGTGACCCCCCTCGGGTTGCTCGTGCGCCTCCGTGCGGCGGGAACGACTACGCGGTCGTAGAGCGCGACGCAGATGAGCATGGTTAGCACGACGACGGCGCCGAGGCTCGCGGGCGGCACCTGGAACCCACCGAAGCGCCGATCCAGCGTGGCGGCCTGCTTCACGAAAAGCGTCCCTGCCTGCGCGAACAGCGTGCACGGCACGAACATGGCGAGGAGCAGCGGCACAAGCTTGGCCATCTGCTTGGTTTCCTCCACCTGCGTCACCGTGCAGAGCGTCCACGGTGGAAGCCGCGGCGACTCGCGGTCGTCCTCGTCGTTCTTGGGGTTGACCTGCTTGACGGCCGCCTTGTTCAGGAACCTCATGGAGCGAGTGGCGTCCATGCGGAACCTCTTCCTGCTGATATAGTGGTCCAGCTCCAGCTCGTCTCCTTGGCGTCCACGGGAAGGTCGGCGCTGCGCTTCCACAAGGCCGCCGCGACCACTTTCCCCATGCTGGTCAGCGGGCTACCCTGCGGCTTCTTGTGGCGGTACAGCGGTGTGCCCACCAGGAAGACGACGACGGAGGCCAGAAGCCCCAGCGTGGGCACGCCGTAGCCGATCGACCAGCTGACGTTGTCCTGGACGTAGACGAGGACGGTGGTGGAGAAGAGGATGCCAAGGAAGATGGTGAACATCCACCAGTTGAAGAAGGAGAGCTTGTGCAGCTTCTCCACCGGGTGGAAGTCGTCGAACTGGTCGGCGCCGATGGTGGAGATGTTGGGCTTCGTGCCGCCGTGGCCCAGCGCGATGGTGTACAGCCCGCCGAAGTAAACGCCCAGCTGCAGCGCAGAGGCGCGCGGGCAGCTAGTGCCGTCGCAGGGCGGAGGTTTCAGTGCCGGCATCGTCACCGACAGCGTCAGCAGTATCATGCCCTGAGACAGTAATTCATCAAGCTAGCTTGAGAAACTCAAGGAGTAATCACATCGAATTTCACTTAGGAGTACTAATAGGTGCTGTAAATTGTTCATGGCATTTCCAAAATTCCTAGTAGTATGAATTTAACAGCACACGGACGACAGAATCACGAACGCTATACAATGTTACCAAAATCAGCGCAGCAGTATCGTGCTCTCAGTTTGTTTCAGTAATTCGGATAAGGATTGATCGGGCTCCTTTAGATACCCAGGCTGCGTTTCGTAGGCTTTACTTTCGAACATCTAAATATTTACTTTCTTTTAAAAACTCTGTTGTGGTTTCCTTCTTTAGAATGGAACCGGGGAAACATAGGAGGACCTAGCATCCCTACAATCCGGGCAGCCGTCCAAGATTGCTGATTGCGCAAAGCTTATAAATTATAATCTTTTATAGTAATTTTGTCTACAATTTTGGCAAATTAAACCCGTTTTTCTAGACTTTTAGAAGTTTTTGGATCGGCCACTACGGGAAAGGCTATTAATTAAAAAAGTGATCATGGGCACAAAGAGCCATAATAATTAGATGGTCAGTGCAATTTCATTAACAATGCTCTGTTTGCTTTTAATTGTTATGAGTTTCCTCGTCACAGTTTATAAATTTGGATTTTTATTTGAAGCAAGGCAAATGACTTGCTATTTCATTAAAAAAGAAGAGGTTTAAGAGGTCTTATAAACCAACATTCTTGACCTAGGTCAAAACAAAACAAGATAGTCTACTCTCGCGGTATGGAAATACTCAAGGCCTTAGCACCGGCTGAGCTCCACAAGGCCACTTCTTCTTTAATTTTGGTTACAAGCATGTTGTAAGAAGAGGCATTGTTGTTTCTTTCCTTTCATATTTCCCAGAACACCAACATTGCCAGGGAGGTCATGGCCTTCCTAGATCGTCCTCTCTTGTGGACCATCTCTTTCCACCATTCTTCAACACTTTGCATGGTGTGCCAATTATTTGGGTCAACGTCATAAAGCCCAAGCCAAGACTTGATGGTAGACCAAATGCGGATAGTGAAGCGACACTTGAAAAGAAGATGCGCCGCAGTCTCTTGCACTTGGTTGCAAAGCTTGCATCGCCCACAATTAGGCCATCTTCTCTTTTCTAGCCTATCCGCCGTCTAAACTCTATTTTGTAGGATCAACCAAGCAAAGATTTTACATTTCGAAAGCGCCCAAGGTTTCCACACCAAGGAAGACATGGTGGAGCTAGTTTGTTCCAAAAATTGCATTTTGTAGGCCGACTTGGATGAATAGCATCCATTGCTTGTGAGCTTCCATATAATAGAGTTCGGAGTGCTTGCATCCAAATGCACCATTTGTAGCATTTCCCAAAGGTTTGAGAATTGTACAATATGGTCAACGGAAAGTCCACCTTGGGTATTGATTTGGGTCACCCACGAGTTGTCCCCCAAAGCTTTGTTGACAGTGCATCTTTTTTCTTTTGAGCAATCGAAGATGAGAGGGGCGATGTATTTTGGTCTTGCACCGTTGAGCCATGAAGCATGCCAAAAAAGAGCTTTTTTTCCGTCCCCGATGCTTACATTTGTAGCCGCTGCGAAGAGGTTAGCGTCTTGAGAAGTGCAAGGCGTTCCAAGTCCAAGCCATGGCTTATCCTCCTCGCTCCATTCATACGATAACCATCTCATGCGAAGTGCGGAGGCAAACTTGGAGATGCCGAGGATTCCGAGCCCTCCAAAATCTTTAGGCTTGCACACGGTCTCCCAATTGACTTTGCACTTTCCCCCGGATACTTTCTCACAAGCTGTCCAAAGGAAAGCTCTTCGGATACTATCGATCTTTAAAAAGACTTCAATCGGGATTTGGAGCACGGTGATGAAGTAAATAACAGTGCTAGTAAGCACCGACTTCACAAGTTTTGCGCGACCGTCGATAGTGATATGCTTCCCAAGCCACAACACAAGTTTGTTGGCCACCTTGTCTTCTAACGGTTGGAAGTGGATTCTCTTTAGTCTTGTGACTGACAGAGGCAATCCAAGATATTTCATTGGGAAGGATGTGCGGGAGGCCGGAAAGGCTTGAAGGATGTTGTCAAGATCAATGTCCGCATGTCTAATGGGGGCGACTTGACTTTTGGCGCAATTTGTGACAAGCCCGGTGGCGTCACCGAAGTGGTGCAAAGTGGAGGCAAGGAAGTTGATGTCGTCTTTGATTGGAGCTATAAATATGACGGTATCGTCGGCATAAAGAGACGTCTGAAGCCTGGGAGCCCTCCCATGAAGCTTGTGAAGGTGCCCTTGGCTAGTGGCCTTACGGAGATCGCCTTGATTTTTCTTCTAAGTCCGAGTGGCGTTCAGTGTCCAATGCCCCTCGCAGTTGGTGCACGTGTTGGGTGTGGCAAATGATTGATTGAGGACGTAGAAGAAGAAAGGGGATCCATGAATAATAACACTTGACGAAATCTCACTCGAGAAACCCTATGCTCTGCGTCCCCCCAACTGGTATCGTGATAAGAGCAAGTACAATAAGATTCAGTCAGCAGACTATAAGATTTAAAATAGTATATTTATGCTTAGTTGAAGGAGAGAGAAGAGGAGTGGATGCTTAGTTAAGAGCCAGCTGCAGCACGTGCTCCTAGACACTATGTGAGAGTGAAAAGTGGATCATACATTAATAAAGTAGTATATTTTAATCTCTAACAATTGTACATGTTGGCTATTAGATTGACTCTAGATGACATGGACATGCCTTATAGCTAACAGCTGCCTCTACTATGGCTCTAAGTAAACAAGAAGAGAGAATTTAGCAACTACATGTGCCTACATCCGCACTTTATGCTGTAGATGCACCTCATGATTGAAGACGGCAACAGGTCGATCGCCTTAAAGTAGCACCAAGAATCCAAGCAATCCTAATGCCCACACCACACATATGACATGTCCGAAAGCTACACATATATAGTACTATAGTAGTACATCCCTTGTAATTATCGAAACCTGGTCCTGCGCTTCCTGATGACGCAATTTTTTGTCAGACCAAATTTTGACTCATTCCAAGGGTAATTTTTTTCCTTATATACGAGTGGATGACCAAACACTCCCTTGAAAAACTGGAGCCTGAAAGGATAATCAACTGAACACAGGAGTATCCAGAATGCTTCCATTCTCATAAGAGCAGTATTTAAGTTGCGAGAACTCAAAGCTAGCGTACTTTAACTGAAGAAGCTATACCAGGGGATCAGAGGAGTATCAGCCTGAATCCATGTAGCCTTAAAGTCACACCAATTAATTACTCCTACTAATCAGTACATACCCAATTAATTACTCCTACTAATCAGTACATACCCAAAAGATATGTCCGAAAGATACAGCCTCGTTAACTAGTAGTACTCTCTCCGTTTTAAAATATAAGATGTTTTAGATTGGTAAAAAGAGTGTATTTAGCCCCTTTTAGAACCTACACACTAAAAGGGTCTAGATACACTCCTTTCACAAAGCTAAAACATCTTGTATTTTGAAACAGAGGGAGTACTATTGAACCCTGGTCTGGCGGCATAGTGCGAGATTTCTTCACGGTGACACCAATGTTTTTTGTCAGATCTAATTTTCGATGTGTTCCAAGGTCCAACCAATATTTTCGCTATCACACACAAAAAAAGAGAGAAACATACGACTACTAGTAGGTGACCAAAGCATCGCATTCTCTCACTATCTTCACAAACTGAAAGAGGAGATGATAATAATCCATTAATGCTTCAGGTTCATTTAGTACTATATATATTTTTCTACTATATAAAAGAAAAGAAGTGATATACGTATAATAGGTAGACTTTTTAACCCAGAAGTGATAGGTATGGCGTTGGTTGCCAAATGCCAAGTAGGAGTAGGAGTACGCCGCTTGGATGGTTTTTGTCTAGATGCAGAAATGCAGAATGTTACTGATCTTCTTCATGCATGACTAGCGCTTTTTATTTTCTGAAGAAACTAGTAGTATATCCAGGGTTGAAGAACAGAAGAAGGCAGGCATAAACCGAGTAAATCACAGACTGAATATGGGTCATATATATACCATTAGGTAGATGGCTGAGCCTGCGACGAAGGTCCAGTAGCGGCCGAGGTAGGCGTCGGCGACGACGGCGCCGATGAGCGGCGTGAGGAAGACGGTGCCGGACCAGTTCGTGACGTTGTTGGACGCCTCCACAATCCCTTGGTGCAGATTTTTGGTCATGTACATCACCAGGTTCGACGCGATCCCGTAGTAGGCCATCCTCTCGAACAGCTCGTACACTGCAAATCAACACCACGCCGGCGCCGCGCCGACGACCAACCGGTTAAACGTACTATATAGTACTACTAGTATGAATCTTTTACCTCCCCCGCGCGCGCACCGGCCGGCCGGCGTACGTACCGACGATGAAGGTGCAGGCGGTCCAGCCGCCGCGCTTGGACCGGAGGACGGGGTTGCCGCGGAGGTCCACGGAGCCGTCCTGCGCGTACTCCCCCTCGCCCTTCTCCATGCCTGGCCTGCAGATGCAATGGCCCAACTGACCTCACCTCGCCAACAAATTCAATGGCTGCTGCTGCTCCTCCCTGACTATGTACTTATAGAGGGCAGCGTTGCATTGATATTTCTACGTAGGCAGGCCCGTCCCTTTCTGCCGCCCTTTACTCTGTCTTCCACTCTCTACCCGGCATTCCAGCCATGCCCATGCCCGCTGCCGCTTAATTACGATTAATTACGTGGGCATTCCAGCGATGCCCATGCCCGCTGCCGCTTAATTACGATTACATCCTATGGACAACTTCTCCCTTTTCTTCTTGATGGGGCGGTGCTTTCTATTATATTATATTATAATAGACTGCTCCATGTGTTCCTGGGCGTGGCTATCATGGAATTCGTTTGATGAAAAAGTTTTTTTGTCTAAGCGTCAGAATTTTGACACGTACAGTTGTAGTGTGACACTAAGTGGGTTGTAAACACAGTATAAGAGAGCTAGATTTGAATTAAAAAATACATGCGGCGTTTGCTTAGGCATTGTAAGCATTTACGATGTCTGCGAAAATTACATAATAAAAACATATAAAAAAACAGTGTTTTGGGCTTCCCCTTAGGACTCATAAGCCCTTAGAACTCAGAGACACTAAGAGCATCTCCACTCGTGGGCTCCGGCGGTATGCTTTTTTGCCCATATGAGGAGACACCGGTTGTTTCCAAAATCCAAAATTTTGGAGAGATGGTGTTCCCAGCCACACTCCCAGTAGCAAAATATTTTTTGCTTAGAACTTTGACAAGCACCATGTTAGAGGAGTGAGCCGCGCGCCATGGACATCTATCGTGTGATAAACTATCCACTGATTTAGATATATAGCTTCATATATAGATAAAATGAAGAGGCTAATCCTAATCGACTATGCCGCTTCCGTCTTCGTCATCGACGCCGTCCTCCGCGTCGCCGTCCTCCTCCTCCATGTCAGAATCAATGTCGACGATCCCGGCGACCTCCACCCTCCTCTTGAATTCTTCACGGCGTGCCGCCTTGATAACGATGTAGATCGTACGCCTGGGCACTACCCAGAAGCACTGCCTCCCTTCGGGGTTGCGCAGATTCGAGTGGAGCTGCCATTGGTGAGCTCCGCAAAGCTCAAGCTTCGCCTTCCGCTCCTTCCTGAAATGCTTTGACCAGTACGCGCACGTGGGCGAGTACCGGGCCATTGTTCTCTTCCACTCCGGCAGCTGGCGGTAGCGCTCCTCGATTTACATCACCAATTCGTTGTCGCGCAAGAGCGACGCCACGGGCACACCGGTGTAGTTGAGCTCGAAGCTGGCTGGAAGCCTCACACGTGGCGGCGCGCGGATATCGTAGTGGTCGATCATCACGGTCTCGTAGAAATTGAAATTGCCCTCTCCATGGCAGTGGCAGGAGGGGAAGGGACGCCTAGATATAACAGGAAAGGACGGGAAAGCTGCACGGGAAGCATTGGAAAGGGCAGGAATGAAAGGGCACCGTGATTCGAAAAGTTGGGGGGCGGGGCAATTGCCGAGAGGGGCATTTCGAGTGAACGGTTGCCAAACCAAATATTTTCGAATCTTCCCCGTTAAGTCATAATATTCTATTACACTAGTTCCTACTATGCCCCTTCTTAGCCACCCTGCACGTGTCGTATGGGCAAATCCATTACTGTAATTTCCTAGATCTCGACACTGAATCTGTGTGCGGCGACGACGGTCCTTTTTCTCCCTTACCCGACACTAAATCCGGCGGCGACAGAGGTGCTTCGACGACCTCCCCCGACACTAACTCCGGCGGAGGCGGCGGCGGCCCAGCATGTCTTGCAAGGCGAAGGTGGTAGCTACGTCGATGACTGATTCAGGTCCGTCGGAGCCAGAGTCTCGGGCTCAACGCGAAGCAGCGGCTAGGTCTTTAGCCTTGGTTAGCGAGGAGGTCAGCCAGAAGTCTGCTACCAAGGTACCTATGAGCAGCGGGTTGAAGAGAAAAACAAGGCCGACGACGGATTGTTCGGCGCCGGTGCGGGGATGTGGCACCCAGATCTCGAAGAAAACAACCCGGGTGAAAAGCAAGAGGTGAATTTTTCTTATCTGTGTCTTATCTTACAAGTAGATTAATTACTGAAATATAGAATCGAATGAACTGAAAAGTCCCCTTTTTAATCAAATTAGGAACAACTTCGATACAACGGACCTATACGAGTTCATAGTTCATGTCCAAGAGTACACTGTAAAACTAGATTTTGGTTGCGAGAGGGTTATGTTTAGGCAGGATGTGCATCTTCTTGTAAATTGCAAAGAGGTTGTGTCTATTTCGCAGCTGGTAGATATGTTTCATGCTAGGATTCCTCGGGGATCCAGATAGAGGATAAAATTGGTGTGACTCAGCATGAGTGATACCTATATGCAAATTGAGCACTCCCATGAGCTTCAGATGATTTGGAAGTGTTGTGCAGCTGATCGTAAGGTCAAAGTTGAAGTGATGATTGATGATATGTATGCAGATACTTGAGATCTTGCTGCCAGAGCTTCGGCTTCTCGAGACTATGGACCAATAGATGCTGATATAGTTAAGTTTAGCATACACTTAGAGGTGGATTCATACATGGCAAAACTTGATGACGGAGTTAATAAGCCAGTTTCGCCATGTACTGTGGAGATCACCGTCGATTCCAAAAACATGACTCTTGATGAAATGAGAGAGATGATCGGTAAGGAAATAAGTATTGGCCCTATGCAGCTGGCACGACTCCGGTGGTGGCATCATAAGAAGTAGGAATTCATAGAGGTTTTGGATACTGAAGATCTGTTGCAGATTATGCGCAGAAAGAAGCAAACCAAAAAGGTGTTCTTCCTGACTACCATTTCTGATATTGTTGATCAGGTTATAGTGGATGTAGAGGCTCTTGTAGTGGCTGAACATAACGAGGTGATCGACGTTGATGAGATCTGATGAGAGCTTCTATCCTAGGCTTGTCATATGGACTATGGAGTTCCCCTGCCTGTATTTGTAACATAGATAGTTGATGCATTTAAACTGTGTTTCTGTGATTATGTTTGTTGAGAGATTGTGATATAATGTTGTGCGAGCCGTTGAGATTTTCGGACATATCACTCACTGAAACCATATTTGTTGTAATAATACATAACTATAATGTAGTTTACATGCTTATTGTTTCTTGTTAAGATGTACTATACTTGTTTCTATGATTATGTTTGTTGAGATATTGTAATATAATGTTCTGTGAAACATCACTAAACAAGTAATGCATAAGCACATTGTAGTTGACATGATTTTGTTTCTTGAGATGATGTAATATACATGTTCAGTATTTGAAATAAGAATGTAGGAACAGAAAAGCTATTAGGTACGAGACAGTAATCCAGTGAAAGGGCATGGTATCCATTAAACTATTGTAACATGCCAATTTAGTCAATGTTGCAGCGGTGACGCACTTCACTTTCCCCACACTTTCGTTCTCTCTCTCTCACTCACCTCCTATCTCTCTCTTTCTCTCCTCACCGTCACCGAAGCCGACGCATTCTCCATGCCATCCTAGGATGACGAGGACGACCAGTCGAGCAGTGACAGCCTTCTCTCCGACATCGAGTCTTCCTTCCCGGATGTGAGTTCCTCTATTTTCTTGGCTAGGGTTAGGCATTGGTAATTCCCTCGATCTGAGCTCCATTTGTGCATTCAATCGTGCTCAATTCGAGCTTTGTGTTTCCTTTTAGGTACCACGGATGATCTATGACCCCGAATGGAGAAGTATCATGTGACCATGGGCTAAAATTGAGGAGATATGTTACATTCGAAGGAAGTAACATTGGGAGAAGGTTTTTGGGCTGTACAAATCAGGTGTGTTTACATTATGTTCAATGGTGACATGAAGATAAATGTATCGTGTTATGTTCATAACATGATAGTGTGTTATTTTTAGGTTGGCCGGTGTGTAAAGAAGTAGAGTGGGTGGATCTTGAGTGGCCAGATGCACTGAAGAAATGTTTGGCCCAATTATAGGAGATGTATGAGCTGGAAAGGTCCGGGAGATTTACTGATGCTTGTGATGCATCTGCAAAAAAATGTCAAGTTGTCGATACGAAATACGGAGATGGAACAAGAAATCAAGAATTTGCAGTCAGAACTAAGTGACACAGTCAATGGGATCCTGGTTGTGGGAACTGCATAGAAGCTTCAGGATAGTCATAGGTTGCTGATCAGAATGCAGAAAAGGTGAGGAATCAGCTCCGAGAATACAAGAAGAAGCTAGAGTACTACATTGCAGATATGTTGAAGGAACTGAAGAAGGCGTATGAGGTGAAAAAGGACAGACTACAGAGGATAAAGGAAATTCTAGATGAATAATTTATGCCGTGTCAATGCCTTAAACTAGTTAACTGTAAGATTTGCAGTTCACATTCTTAACTAAGCCAATCTCAATCCTCGAGCAAATTAATTGCGGATGAACACATATTATGCATAGAGTTAAGTTCACGTTTACAAAATCACCACTACAGAGGATAAAATAGGCAGTTCAGTACTAAATAGACATATGTTGGGTTCAAGAGAGCCTGGCTCAGGGCTGCTCGTTTTCCTTCCTAAGATCGGCCAGGTGCGCTTTGGTCTTTGCTTGCTCCTTCAGTACTTGGCCGTGCGCCTCTTGCAGGTTTGATGGCTCAAGATATGTAGAGCTCGTTGGGAACCCCAAGAGGAAGGTATGATGAGCACAACAACAAGTTTCCCTCAGTTATGAAACCAAGGTTATCAAACCAGTAGGAGTAAGGAAACAACTCCAAGGTGTTGCTAGTGAAAGAACATTTCTTAATCCCTAGTGTTTTGTGTGTTAGATAACAATACCAAGGATCATTTAATGTGTGTTGAAGTGTTGCAGCTCTATTTGAGAATAAAGGGAAAAGAACTCTGCCTTTGGGGGCGGATAATCCGGCCCCCAGGCGGATAATCCGCCTCCCTTTGTAAGCGCCAAGCCCAGAAGAGGCGGAATGTTGGCCGGATTTTCCGGCCCTGCCGGATAATCCGCCCCTCCAGGGGGCCGGATAATCCGCCCCCCTTGCTCATCGCCAAGGCGCAAGCCCCAGAGAGGGGGCGGAGTTTTGGCCGGACTTTCCGGCTAGGCCGGATAATCCGCCCCCCAAGATCTTCACCAAAGGCGCAAGCCCCAGAGAGGGGGCGGAGTTTCCCCCAGAGAATCCGTCCTTGGGGCGGAGTTTTCCTAGGGGCGGATAATCCGCCCCTAGTGGGGGACGGATAATCCGCCCCCAAAGTTGTGCAACGGTCCGATCTGGGGAGGGGGTATTTAATCCAGCCATCCCCCTCCTGCCAGATCTCTTGATTCATCTCGAAAAAGAAAAGATCAGATCTAAACGCTTCATACAAGAGTGCTCCACCTAGATCCACCCAAAGGCCCCATCCCTTGGGGAATCAAAGGAGGAGAACTCGATCTTCATCATCAGCAATCAAGCGCTTCATCTCCTCTCCATTCATTTGGAGAACCTCCGATCTAGTATTTCTTGCAAATATCTAGATCCTCGTTTTTGTTTATATTGATAAACCTTGTTCTTGTGGCAGCTTGTTGTCATCCTGGGAGCCCCCAATTCGGTTGTGGGTGTGTGCCCCGATAGTGTTGTAAAAGGCACCGGTTCCCGCCTCGAAGGGATCCAATAGTGGAGAAGGTGGATCAGGCCTCTCGTGGCGAGATCCATCGGAGAATAGGGTGAGGCCTATTGTGGCGTGGTGGTCTTAGAACCGCCCACCCCTCCAACGCAGATGTACTTCCCTTAACAAGGAAGGAACTGCGGTAAAACAAATCCCTGTGTCTCCGCGTGCTCCACTACGGTTTCCTCGCTCCTCTTTTACGTGCTTAGTAGTTAGGGCTACATATAGGAAAATTCTCGTAGTTGCACATCTAGAGAATTTACTTTGTGTCAAGCCTAAAATTGAAAAAGTATTAAAAATTGGTTAGCACCTATTCACCCCCCCTCTAGGTGCCCATACGATCCATTTCAATTGGTATCAGAGCCTCGGCTCTTATTTCGGGCTTAACCGCCTAAGAGAAGTATGGGTTCCAAGGGAGATGGGAGTGATGCTCCGGAGGTAGTCACCATGAACGATATCAAGACGTTGGAAACAACCTTGGTGAGTTCAATGGAGGCTAAGATGGAAGAGATGCGTCAATTGATAATGCGTCTCTCCACATCCATGACATCACCTCCATCTAACTCTGAGGATACCACTCCATAATCCAAGGAAGCAGGTAAAACTGTTTCCAAAGATAGCAGTGGTAGGTGATGATACTAGTAAGAGCTCCTCCTCGAAAAAGGATAGCGGTAAGGATGGATACAATGAGGTTTCTCATGTGTATTCCCCTGATCCGCCTATTCCTCACCCACATATACATAATAGGGGTGATCCACCCAAACTGTCAGCTTCTACTTTCTCTCAATGGCAATTTTTGATGAAATCTCATGTGTGCAGTTCCTCCATAGAGTTGTGGAAGATCATTGAAAATGGTCTTCACGTTGGAAATCCTAACAATCTCACAAGGAGAGAAGTGGTCGATAGCCAACTCAATGCTACAGCTCTACACATGATACAGCTTGGTGTGGGTGATAAAGACATGCCACACATTCAGCATCTTAGCACAGCTAAAGAAGCTTGGGATGCTCTCACCGAGCTCTTCATCGGAAATGAAAGTATGAGAAGGAATAGATATGATGCCTTGAGCAATGAAGCTGAAGGATTTTATATGCTAGATGGAGAAGACCATGAGGACATGTATAGGAGGCTCAAGGCAATAGCTACAACCTTCAGAAACCACGGTGCAGCTCATGTTGATGATGCTTGGATCAAGCGCAAGTATGTCAGTGCTCTTATGCCATTTGAGCCCACAGATTTGAAAAGTCTCCAAGGTAGGCATAATTATCACCTCATGTCATCCAATGAGGTAATGCAAGAAATGGCCGCCTTCAAAGTGGCTGCCAAGAATGCCGAAGATGCTCGTGCTCGAGCTATGGGGATGCAAAAGGGGGTCAACATGGCTTTGAAGACTAGTGTGATTGATCATGATGAATATGCGGTAGAAGGTCTGGACTGTCCCGAAGATATAAAAAGGATCCACGGACAATACTTGGCTCTTTATGCAAGAAACTTTTGGAAAGATCCAGCCAAGGCTAAAGCTGAACTAGATCGCAAAAGTGGAGCCTATGGAAGAAAAGAAAATGGTCCCAAGCTGAGAACATGCTTTAATTGTGGTGACCGGCTGCACTTCGTAGCTGAGTGTCCATATCAAAGTAGAGAGGATAATGGAGGAAGACTCATTTTCAAGGACAAATCAAAAGCTCCACGTAAGAAACAGTTTGTAAAGAAGAATGCTCCTTTCAAGAAGCAACCAAAGATTGTTCTAGTAGCTCAAGAAGAATATTCATCGGGGAGTGAAGATGAGGACGAGGACGATAGCTCTCAAGAGGTGGCTGCTATAGCCACCACATCTACATCAACATCTCTCTTCGACTCTCCGAACGAAAACATCATCAACAAGAATGCTACTTGCCTCATGGCAAGAAGCTCAGGTAACTTCTGCTAACTCTTCTTTTCCCAAGGCTATGATAGACATGGATGATCCTGCTAGTCTTAAGGTTAAAGAAGAGATTATTGCTTTGGATTATTTCTATACTAACTTGCAAGGTGAGCACAAAGTTCGTTTTGAGGCTCTTATGGATCAGCTGGCCCAAAACGAAGCACTCCTCGAAGAAAAGGGCAGAATTGAAAGGGAGGATGCAATGGAAATTGCATCCCTAAAAAATGCTCTTGAAGAAGAAGAAGAAGCTCGAGTCTCTCTTGAAGAGAGGCTTGAGTCTATGGAAGAGTCACATGAAGAAATTGTGACTAAACTCGTTAAGGAACGTGACAATCTTGTCACCAAGGCAAAAAGTTAAAGAAGGAAAGGATTGACTTTGGGGCTGCTCATGATAGACTCTCAGGAATTGGAGAAACTTGACAATGCTCACAAGGCGTTGAAAAGCAGTTCTCTATTCTCAATGAGTCACATGATCAGCTTCAAAGTCGATTGGCCGAATATGATACTCCTAGCTCGTCCAACTCAACATATAGTAACAAGAAAAATGCTAGTGTGGAAAAAGGAGTGATCAAGGACATCACTACAAAGGACAAAGGTGTGATGAAGTTCTTGGCAAGCAAAGGTCAAATCATGGTAAAGAGGGACTTGGGTATTTCACCAAGTCCAAGAAGAAGAAAACCAAGAAGAACAAGACCAAGAATGTGCAATTAAAGACAAGCACCTTCTGAGAAGGTTGTCACAAAGACAAAACTAATAATATTGGTTTTGCAGGTATCACAATCCGAATTATGAACTCTTTTGTGATGATTATGGCGATGTTTATGCTTATTATGTTGGTCCTTTTGATGAATATATTGCTTGGTCTATTTGGGTCCCAAAGACCCTTGTTACTAACATGAAAGGATCCATTGAAAAATGGGTACCTAGAACCAAGAAGTAATTTTCTTGCAGGGCTATGCTTCCGGTGGGTCGAAATGGGTGCTGGATAGTGGCTGCACTAGTCATATGACCGGAAGCAAGGAGATCATCACGGAGATGCGTCCAAATCTTGATAATATCACAGTCTCCTATGGTGATAAGTCTAAATCTCAGGTATTGGGTCTTGGCAAGGTTGTGGTTGCCCACGATATCTCTCTCTTGGACGTCATGCTTGTTGAGACCCTTGGCTACAATCTTCTTTCTGTTCGTGCCCTTGGCAAGATGGGTTTTGCTGTTTTTATCGATGATGATTTGGTGGTACTCTTATGGAGCAAGTCTCTAAAGGTCGCTTTCGTTGGATACGTCGAAAATGACCTGTATGTGGTGGACTTCTCGGGGAAAACCACTTCGGGTCCGATGTGTCTATTCGGAAAGGCCGACGTGGGCTGGCTATGGCATCGCCGTTTAGCCCATGTCAACATGAGAACTTTGCAAAGTCTCCAAAAGGGTGGTCACATTCTTGGACTAAAACACAATGTTCCCATCTTGGCAATTAGAAGTGACAACGGCACAGAATTCAAGAACTACACTTTAAACGAGTTTCTTAGCGAAGAGGGGATTAGACACCAATATTCCGCTGCATACACCCCTCAACAAAATGGTGTAGCCGAGAGGAAGAACCGGACTTTAATGGATATGGCAAGATCTATGCTAGCTGAATTCAAGTCTCCTTATAATTTTTGGGCTGAAGCCATATCCACTGCTTGTCACTCATCAAACCGGCTCTACCTTCGGAAGATCTTGGACAAGACCCATATGAAATACTTACCGGCAACAAACCCAACATCTCATACTTCAGGGTATTCGGGTGTAAGTGTTTCTTTCTTATTTAAGGTGTCCGTTTGTCAAAATTTGAATCCAAGGCTTTAGAAGGTATTTTTGTTGGTTACGGTGCCGAATCCCACACTTATAGAGTCTACAACAAGCTCATTGGGATTGTTGTAGAATCTTGTAGTGTGGAGTTCGATGAAAATAACGGCTCCTTTGTAGGGCAAGTTGATGTTTGTGATGCAGATGTTGAAATACCCCAAGATGCTATAAGAAGAATGGGCGTGGGATTTTTCCGCCCCATTGAGGAACCCCTTGTGGCGGATCGGGAAGGACAATGCTCCACACATGTGGAGCCCTCATCTACACAAGATCAACAAGCTCCTCTTGGAGACAATCCTGCACCAACACCACAATCTGCTGAAGACCATCTGTCCACTGGACAAGCTAGTAGTCCCAGGCCGGACTATCCGCCCCCTCCAAGGGGCGGACAATCCGCCCCTGGCACTCCAACTCATACCAGGGGATCCGAAGGAGAAATCAACATCACTGAAGCTCCCAGGCCGGATTCTCCGGCCCCCAGGGGCGGAGTATCCGTCCATGGGTCTCCAACTCCAGTCAGGCTCTCTCAGGAAGTTGGCTCTGGTACTTCACCTCCCAGGCCGGATAGTCCGGCCCCTCCAAGGGGCGGATTATCCGGGCCTGAAGAAAATGTTCAACAACAATCTTACAGCGATGCGGTGACCAAGATAAAGGGCAAGGCTGTATTAAAGACAAGGATAAAACAATTGATTCCAATCCTCATAGTAACAATAAGGACATTGAGGCTCGTCGCAAGGCTCGTGCTGATCGCAACCTTGAACTAAGAGGTCACACTCTTGACAAGGTTGTTGGTGATCTACGACGAAGGGTATTCACTCGAAGTGAGCTTGCTAGCTTCTGTGATCATCAAGCTCATATTTCCATGGTTGAACCAAAGAAGGTTTTTGATGCTCTTGAAGACCCCGATTGGGTTGTTGCAATGCATTAAGAATTAAACAACTTCGAACGCAACAAAGTTTGGAAGCTCGTAGAAAAGCCAAAGGATTGCCGCAATGTTATCGGCACCAAGTGGATCTTCAAGAACAAACAGGATGAAAATGGCATTGTTGTGAGGAATAAAGCACGACTCGTGGCTCAAGGATTCTCTCAAGTAGAAGGAATTGATTTTGGCGAGACCTACGCTCCTGTGGCTCGCCTTGAGTCCATCCGTATCCTTCTTGCATATGCAGCCCATCATAATTTTAAATTACAACAAATGGTTATTAAGAGAGCTTTCCTTAATGGTCCTCTACATGAGTTAGTATACGTCAAGCAGCCCCCGGGGTTTGAGGACCCCAAATTTCTGAACCATGTCTACAAACTCGATAAGGCGCTCTATGGCCTTAAACAAGCCCCACGTGCGTGGTATGAGCACCTTAAAGAGCTTTTGCTAGACCGTGGATTCGAAGTTGGGCAAATCGATCCCACTCTTTTTACTAAGAAGGTTAATGGGGAGCTTTTTGTATGCCAACTTTATGTAGATGCCATTATTTTTGGCTCTACTAACCAAGCTTTTAACGATGAATTTTCAAAGCTTATGACTGACAGGTTTGAGATGTCCATGATGGGTGAGCTCAGGTTCTTTCTTGGATTTGAAATCAAACAACTTAGAGAGGGAACCTTTATTAATCAAGCTAAGTACATCCAAGACATGCTCAAAAGGTTCAAGATGACGGATCTCAATGGCGTTGCTACCCCAATGCAAACAAAGTGTCATCTTGAGCTCAATCCCAAGGGTAAAGATGTGGATCAAAAGGTATACCGATCCATGATCGGCTCTCTCCTTTACCTCTGCGCATCTAGGCCCGATATCGTGTTAAGTGTAGGAGTGTGTGCAAGGTACCAAGCCACTCCTAAAGAAAGCCACTTAGTGGCAGTCAAGCGAATCTTCCGATATTTGGTTCATTCCCCAAATTTTGGGTTATGGTATCCCAAGGGTTCAAGTTTCTCTCTATGTGGTTACACCGATTCAGATTGGGCTGGTGACAACGATGATAGGAAATCAACCTCTGGTGCATGCCAATTCTTGGGCAGGTCTCTAGTGTGTTGGTCATCAAAGAAACATAATTGTATTTCACTCTCAACCGCCGAAGCTGAATATGTTGCTGCTGCAAGTGCTTGTACTCAATTGTTATGGATGAGGCAAACTTTAAAGGAATATGGTGTCAATTGTGACAAAGTGCCTCTTTTATGCGACAATGAAAGTGCTATCAAAATTGCTTACAATCCCGTGCAGCATACGAGAACAAAACATATAGAGATTCGCAACCACTTTATTCGGGATCATGTTGCTCGTGGAGATATTGGTCTATCCTTTGTGAGCACGAAGAACCAACTTGTTGATATTTTCACGAAGCCCCTCGATGAAGCAAGATTTTGTTATTTGCGGAATGAGCTAAATATCATAGATTCAAGGAGCTTGGCTTGACTACCCTTGCACACTCACTTGCTCTTTTTCATGTATTTGGTTTAGATGCGGGCATAGACATAGGGGGAGTGTGGTCCTAATTGATTGGGCCAACCCTCTCCCCATAATGCCGAAAGCAAGTAAAATCATTTCCCTTAATATCATTTTGTGATATGTGGGTCATCGATGAGCATTGGTTTTGAACTCAAGATACATCTTCGCGGTGTCATGCCATGCGCTCCAACATGATGGCTTCGGCCACCGCCCTCTTCCTCGAGAAGAGTTGGTTTTTCATGGGTCTCATTGGATTTTCTTGCATACCTTTTGTTCTTATGGAAAACACACTCAACTTTGTCTTTTGGTTGATTTGCTTCTTCCAAATTTGGGTGTGTAGTACCATCTCAGTTCGATACTCTCAACCCAAGCCTTTCTCTCCCTCCTTGAACCATCCATTCTTGCACACAAGTCCTCTAAAACACCATCGCTCTTCTTCCTTTTTGGCGTTTCGATGCCAAAGGGGGAGAAGTAGTTCTATTAGGTCTCGTGGATTTGCAAGGGTGGGCACAAGCTTTTCGATTTTAGTCGTTTTTATTTGCTTGCTTGTGCCTTTTTCTAGCGTGAACTTGTCTGCTATTTGTGGTTGTTTGTGTAAGACTATGTCGTACTCCACAGTTTGGTACTATGGTTGGTATTCATGGATTTATGGATTTATCTATCATGGACCCCATGGAATTCTGGAATTATGGAGCATATTTGATGGCATATGGATTCATGGGATTATCTATGTATGCCTTGGCTATATTCTCATTCCGGTGGTATGACATTTTTTTTTCAAAACCTTAAAGTAGTGTTCTCTCTAGTGTGTGTATTTGTATTCAAATGCAAATCTTAAATATGCACACATCTAGGGGGAGCGTCTTTCATTATTTAAGGTGGCATTTGCCGGTTTCATTGCAAATCCTAGTATTGTCATCTAACACCAAAAAGGGGGAGATTGAAAGAACATTTCTTAATCCCTAGTGTTTTGTGTGTTAGATAACAATACCAAGGATCATTTAATGTGTGTTGAAGTGTTGCAGCTCTATTTGAGAATAAAGGGAAAAGAACTGCCTTTGGGGGCGGATAATCCGGCCCACCAGGCGGATAATCCGCCTCCCTCCCTAAGCAGCGCAAGCCCGGAAGAGGCGGAATGTTGGCCGGATTTTCCGGCCCTGCCGGATAATCTGCCCCTCCAGGGGGCCGGATAATCCGCCCCCCTTGCTCATCGCCAAGGCGCAAGCCCCAGAGAGGGGGCGGAGTTTTGGCCGGACTTTCCGGCTAGGCCGGATAATCCGCCTCGGGGGCGGATTATCCGCCCCAAGATCTTCACCAAAGGCGCAAGCCCGGAGAGGCGGAGTTTCCCCCGGAGAATCCGTCCTTGGGGCGGAGTTTTCCCAGGGGCGGATAATCCGCCCCTAGTGAAAGCGGATAATCCGCCCCCAAAGTTGTCTGTGATCCGATCTGGGAGGGTATTTAATCCAGCCATCCCCCTCCTGCCAGATCTCTTGATTCATCTCGAAAAAGAAAAGATCAGATCTAAACGCTTCATACAAGAGTGCTCCACCTAGATCCACCCAAAGGCCCCATCCCTTGGGGAATCAAAGGAGGAGAACTCGATCTTCATCATCAGCAATCAAGCGCTTCATCTCCTCTCCATTCATTTGGAGAACCTCCGATCTAGTATTTCTTGCAAATATCTAGATCCTCGTTTTGTTTATATTGATAAACCTTGTTCTTGTGGCAGCTTGTTGTCATCTCGGGAGCCCCCAATTCGGTTGTGGGTGTGTGTGCCCCGATAGTGTTGTAAAAGGCACCGGTTCCCGCCTCGAAGGGATCCAATAGTGGAGAAGGTGGATCAGGTCTCTCGTGGCGAGATCCATCGGAGAATAGGGTGAGGCCTATTGTGGCGTGGTGGTCTTAGAACCGCCCACCCCTCCAACGCAGATGTACTTCCCTTAACAAGGAAGGAACTGCGGTAAAACAAATCCCTGTGTCTCCGCGTGCTCCACTACGGTTTCCTCGCTCCTCTTTTACGTGCTTAGTAGGGCTACATATAGGAAAATTCTCGTAGTTGCACATCTAGAGAATTTACTTTGTGTCAAGCCTAAAATTGAAAAAGTATTAAAAATTGGTTAGCACCTATTCACCCCCCCTCTAGGTGCCCATACGATCCATTTCAGCTAGCAACTTGGAATCCTGCACAACACAACCACAGAACTTTGCCCCAACTTATAGTGAGGTTGTCAATCTCACTGGTTTTGCTGAAAACAAAGGATTAAACATATAGTGTGGAAGATAGTAATTGCTTGCAGAAAGTAAACAGTAAATGGTAAACAGTAGATGGTATATTAATGGTAAAGGAATGGACTAGGGTCCATAGTTCAGTAGAGGTGTTTCTCCTTAAGATAAATAGCATGTGGGGTGAACAAATTACAGCGGGGCAATAGATAGATTGAGAAAGCATAACAATGCATATACTAGACATCTTGACTCCTACAAGATTTGATTGGGCATTACAACATAATACATAGACTATAATCCAACTGCATCTATGACTAATAATCCACCTTCAGTTTATCATCCGAACCCCTTCCAGTATTAAGTTGCAAGCAACAGATAATTACATTAAGCAAAGTGTGTAAAGTAAACAATACAATTGCCCCATGGATAAAGGATTGTTGTTTTCTCCCTAATAGCAACAGCACATCTACAACCTTAGAGATTTCTGTCACAGATTACTAGAGGAATGAACCTACTATCGAGCATAAATACTCCCTCTTGGAGTTACAAGCATCTACTTGGCCAAGATAGCTACTAGCAACGGAGAGCATGCAAGATCACAAATAACATAGACATGATAGAATCAATAATCAATCTGACATAGTATCTCAATATCCATCGGATCCCTGCAAACACAACATATAGGATTACAAATAGATGATATTGATCATGAACGGAGCTCACAAGATCTAAACATGATAGCACAACGGAGGAGAACCAACCATCTAGCTATTGTATGGACCCATAGTCCAAGGGTGAACTACTCACGCATCACTCCGGAGGCTGGAATGGTGATGAAGAAGGCCTCCGGGATGATCTCTCCCCTCCGGTAGGGTGCCGAGAAGAGCTTCGGATCCCCCGATCTAGGGATGGAGATATGGCGGCGGCTACCGACTCTTTCGTGGATTTTTGATCAGGCCCTTAGGATTTATGCATCGGGGTACTTTTATAGGCGAAGAGGCAAGGTCGGTGGACGCCCGAGGGGCCCACACCATGGGGTGGCGCACCCTAGGGGTGACCGCACTAGCCCTAGGTGTGGCCACCTCGTGGCCCCACTTTGGCCGCCCTTCGGACTCCGTGTTCCTTATGGTGAAATATTGACTTTGGCTTTTGTCCCGCCCAATTCCGAGAATATTTCCTTACTAGCTTTTCTGAAACCAAAAACAGCAGAAAACAGGCAACTAGCACTTCAGCATCTTGTTAATAGGTTAGTTCTAGAAAATGTATAAAAATACCTCAAAGTGTAAACAAAACATAAGAAAGTTGATACAAAACAAGCATGGAGTATCAAAAATTATAGATACGTTTATGACGTATCAAGCCTCCCCAAGCTTAACTCCTACTCGTCCTCGAGTAGGTAAGTGATAAAAAGAATAATTTTTGAGGTGACATGCACCATCACAATCTTGATCAAGGTATTTGTAAAGCATTGATAGCTGGGATCAAAGTACTCTAAACATGAGCATGAAAGATAGAGTTCTAACAATAAGACATAGCAACTATGTTGTAACATGAAAAGGTACAAACAAAAGATCATGAATAACAATGCATTGAAAGACGTTTGTTTGTTTCACATATAGAAAACATAATAAGTGTGGTATTCAGCTTGTCCCTCATGGTATAGCAAAACATAAATGCATAGGACACCTTCAAAGTTCATAAGGGTGACTAGATACAAATAATTTAAGAACAAGCAATATCAAAGTTATGAATCAGTCAACAAGTTTTGGGAAAATGCACATTAAACTAAGAATGACCACTATGCTCTCTCAATTGGTGCATAAAGATAGAAGATGGAGACTCAACATAAAAGTAAAAAGAAATGCCCTTCATAGAGGGAAGTAGGGATTTCAAGTTTCATAAAGAGCTTCCAAAAATTATGGTACTTATTAGCTTTCAGTTCTCATTGCCCCTATCATAAGCATATTGAGGTGATTAAGGTTAAAGTGACACAAATATGAGGATATGCTTGACAAGTTATAAGTTGAAAATCTCATGCCCCTTGCTTATGAGTACCGAACCTCATGCTACTCAACTTAAGTCACAAGTAAGTTCTTGTCATTGTAAGTACATGTCTATCATGGAGAACCGCCAACGAGGTACCCCTTGCCCCATGACACAAGAGCTTTCTCATATCAAAATGACAAGGCAACAGACAATGAGCATCTCAGCGATATTTTTATTTGCTATTTGCATAGATTTTTATTGAGGATGCTTCACAGAATGATCACTATGGTTATGCTGCAAGTTTCCACCATGATTAGGCATGGCTTAGGCTAGCCGCCCAGGCGTTTCTCTAACACACATACAAACTCCATGAGCTTGTAAGCTCCCCTTTTATTTCACAACGCCGGGATCCATAAACAAAATAACATGATATCAACTGAATAATAAGTGCAATGTTGAAAGCATTCCTGATGATCCACAAGTATAGGGGGTGTATCGCAGTATTTTCGAGGGAAGTGAAACCCAATTTATTGATTCGACACAAGGGGAGGCAAAGAATATTTATAAGCCTTAACAACTGAGTTGTCAATTCAGCTGCACCTGGAAACAATCTTTCTCACAGCAGTTTATCAGTAGCAACAATTTTGTAGTAGCAATAGTAAAGTAGCAGCAGAGTAATAACAATAGTAAAAGTAAACAGTAGTAACAACAACAGTAACAGTAGGATTCGAGTGCGGTAGGCATAGGGATGGATGGACGGGCGTTGCATGTACAAGAAAATTCACATAGCAATCAGAACATAGGGCAATTGCAGATAAATAAGATAAAGCATCCAAGTAGGCATGTGTTCCATATATAGTCATACGTGCTTGCAATGAGAACTTGCACAACATCTTTTTTTTTGCCAGCCCGTTCGCAGCGGGGCCTCAAGGGGACTACTGACAATTAAGGTGCTCCTTTTAATAGAGCACCGGAGCAAAGCATTAACACTCCATGAACACATGTGATCCTCACATCAAAGCCATTCCCTCCGGTTATCCCGATTTCTATCACTTCGGGGCCATTGGTTCCGGACAACAACGTGTGTATACAACTTGTAGGTAAGACCATAAACAATACTATCATAATGAATCAATAACATGTTCAGATCTCAAATCATGGCACTCGGGCCCTAGTGACAAGCATTAAGCATAACAAGTCGCAACAAAGTCATAAAGCACTAATAGAAGATACTAGGCACCATGCCCTAATAATCTGATGCCATTACATGAACAATCTCATCCAATCCCTACCATCCCCATAGCCTACAACGGGGGATTACTCACTCATAGATGGGGGAAACATGGATGGTCGATGGAGAAGCGATGGTGATGATGATGACGATGATCTCCTCCAATTCCCCGTCCTGGCAAGGGTGCCAGAATGGAGTTTCTGGTGCTGTTTCGTGGAATCTGGTGGTGGCAGCGGAGCGTAACTCCTTCTGAAAAAACATCGAAAACCCCCGAGTTTTTAGGTCAGAAGACATCTTATAGGCGAAGAGGGAGATCGAGGGGGTGTCTAGGGCGGCCAGACCACCCCCTGGCGCGGCCAGGCCCAGCCCGCGCGACCAGGTGGTGTGGCTGGGCCCCAGCCCCACTCCGTCTCATATTCTGGCTCCGGGAGTCTTCTGGTGAAATAGGATATTTGGCTTTTGTCCCATCCAATTCTGAGAATATTCATTTTCTGACTTTCATCGAACCAAAAATAGCAGAAAACAGGCAGCTGGCACTATGGCTCTTGTTAATAGGTTAGTCCAAGAAATCATATGAAAAGTACTCCAAAGTGTGGACAAAAAACAAGAAAGTAGATAAAACCAAGTAGACAAAACACAAAAATTATAGATACATTTGCAATGTATCAACATCCCCAAGATTAACTCCTTCTCGTCCTTGAGTAGGTAAGTGATAAAAAGAAAGAATAATTTTTGAGGTGACATGCACCATCATAAACTTGATCAAAGTATTTGTAAAACATTCAAGCTGGGATCATAGTACTTCAATCATAACATGAAAGACAAAGTTCTAGCAATAAGACAAAGCAACTATGCTTGCAACATGAAAAGTCACAAACAAAAGATTCATGAATAACAATGCTTTGCAAGACGTTTGTTTGTTTCACATAAAGAAAACATAGCATAGTGGCATTCAACTTGTCCCTCATAGAGTAGCAAACATAAATACAAAGGACACCTTCAAAGTTCATAAGAGTGACTAGATACAAATAGTTTAAAAACCAAGCAATATCAAGTTATGCATCAATCAACAAGTCTTGGGACAATGCACATAGAACTAAGAATGGCCACCATGCTCTCAAAGTAGGTGCATAAAGATAGAAGGTGGAGACTCAATATAAATAGTGGAAGAAAGGCCTTCATAGAAGGAAGTAGGGATTCAAGTCTCATAAAGAGCTTCCAAAAATTATGGTACTTAATAGCTTTCAGCTCTCATTGCCCCTATCATAAGCATCTTGAAGTGATTAAGGTTAAAGTGAACAAACAATGGTGTACATGCTTGACGAAGTATAAGTTAGAAATCTCATGTCCCTTGACTACGAGGGCCGCTTCTCATGCTACTCAAGTTTAGTTACCAATAAGTTCTTATCATTGTAAGTACATGTGTATCATAGAGAACCGCCAACGGGGTACCCCTTGCCCGATGATACGGAAGAATCCCCATATCAAAATGACAAGGCAAGCAGACAACGAGCATCTCAGCAATCTTCTTATTTACCATGGGAATATGGTGCTTTTTTCTCTCTTTCCTCTTTTCTCATATGTTTTTTTTATTTTTCTCTTTTTTTCTCAATATCTGACTCTTTTTTTATAAGAAGAATGCTTCTCATTATGGTTACGCTGCAGGTTTCCACCATGACAACATGGATTAGACCAGCGGCCCAGGCGTTTCTCTAACACACATACATAACTCCATGGACTTACAAGCTCCCCTTTCATTTCACAATCGACATCCATAGATGTAAGAGCATGATATCAACTAGGTACAAAGTACAAGTGCAATGTTGAAAGCGTTCCCCATGACAGCATGGTTCTGCTAATCCCCAACAAATAAGTGCAAGCATATACAACATAGACGACTCAATGGTTCAAGTTTATTAAGGGCAAGAAAAGTAAAGTGTGCCATCAAGTTCGTGAGAGCTTTAATCACTAGTTTTCTCATAACAAGTTTAATTTGGAAGGTAGATAAAAATATGAATATAATTGGAATAGCATATGCTAGTAGGTAGGTATGGTGGACTCTTTGGAATAACTTGGTTTAAGGAATTGGATGCATGAGTGGAACTCATACTTGGTTACGGAGGCTAGCAAAAGACTAGGAGCGACAAACTAAGAGAGCAATAATGGCCATGATCATGAAGAGCGACAAAACATCATTAATCAAAGCATAAAGTGATACTACAAGTTGAAAACTAAAGGATCATAAAGGCTATGGTGACTTGGGATAGTCATAACATGGTGTGAGCATGTGCCAAGTCAACCCAAATAAAGCATCAAAGGAGAATACCACTATAATATGCTTTAATATGCTAAAACAATGCATGATTCTTCCAAGGCACATTAAGAAATATCAATTGTTTATAACAAGTCATGCTACAGCAAAGAATACTAAGCATAAAGCCAAAAAAATATCAAGCATGGCATGTCAAAGCATAGGCCAGAGTAAAAAACAAGCTCTCTTTACCACTTAAGCATGAACTTTCCTACTCTTTTCCAATCCAAACCAAATTATTTGAAAACCAATGCATGAAAGAGGGGATCCAACCAATTTATTCAGAAAATTAAGAAAACCAAGCAAACGAAAAACCAAAACGAAAAACGGAAAAGAAGACGCTCCAAGAACAACACAACTATGCATGAAACAATAAAAATGAAGTGTTCGGAAGAAACCTAGGATTTTTATTGATGAAGAAGGGGATGCCTTGGGCATCCCCAAGCTTTGATGCTTGTACTTCTTGGATATTTCTTGGGGTGACACGCGTGGCATCCCCAAGCTTGAGCTTTAGTCCATCCTTCATATCATTACTCATTCCTTCCATACACCTGAAATTTTTCCTTCATACAAAACTTCACACAATCTTTATTAGCAACATTAGTGCAATCAAGATAATAAGTATTTAGGTTCAGTTCTAACACCAATAAAACTTCCATTAAAACACAAGCTACTATATCACTTCCCTCAAAAAGCTCAATTCCCCAAAAGAACTCAAAAAGGAACCAACAAGAAGCAAATGCAAATAATGGCAGAAATCTGTCAAAACAGACAGCAGGTAAAGACGAATTTTTTCAAAGACCTTCTGTTGCTCAAAACAAAAGGTGTTGAACTAACGAAAGTTAGATAACAACCTGGGGCAGAAGCACAAAAATTCACGCCTCAAAAGGACGTATAGAGATTTTACACGAATGTTTACGGTGAAGCATAGAAATCTGTTTCGGGACAGCAACTTTCCCAACCATTAATTCTCTCTCATTAGAGGTTACTCTTAGCACAAAAAGCAAATAAAAAGGGTAAGGAGCGGTTATTACTAAAGTAATAACTTTCAAGACTCATCTAAAACTTTTGGGTTATCTCCTAATAAGTACTTTTCTTTAATGCTTTTAAGTTAGGCATGATAGTTTGAGAGGATGCTCAACTAAGAAATATGAATTGAAGTAAAAGAGAGCATCAAGAAGCAAATTCAAAACACATTTAAGTCTAAACCACTTCCTATGCATAGGAATCCTGTATGCAAATAAATTTGCAAAGAATAAAGTGACAGGCATAGAAAGATAAAACAAGAGTAACTTCAAAACTTTCAGCACATAGAGAGGTGTTTCAATACCATGAAAACTTCTACAACCATATTTTCCTCTCTCATAATAATTTTCAGTTGCCTCATGAATAAACTCAACAATATAACTATCACATAAAGCATGCTTTTCATGTTCTACAAAAAAAACAATTTTTATCAAGCTCAAAAATAGTGGGATTAATACCTTCAAACCCACGTTTAACAATTCTATAACAAGATGACTGATCATTCTATATAGGACCATCGTCTAGAGCTTTATCATAAACAATTTCTAAGCAAAACTCTTTAGTACCATGCATCTCGAAGTTAGGCACAAATAAAGGACTATCACAGATAACATGAGCATAACATTCATCCTCCTTTGGTAAGCATGGGGGACAATCAAATAATGTAAAGGATAAAGAGTTACTCTCATTAGAAGGTAGGCATGGGTAGCTAATCCATTCTTCCTCCTTTTGTTCATCACTCTCCTCCTCTTTTTCATCTAATGAGCTTTCAGGTTCATCAATTTTTTTTTCCATAGGATCCTGCAAGGTATTAGTCTCTTCCATTTGTGGAAAGCATCTATTAATATATTCAAGAATATAGCCATTTTCTTCCTTGTAATTATCAAAGCAAAATCTAAGTATATCATAAACCTCATATTTATAAGGTGAATCATCAATATTTTCAAGCAAACTAGCAAGTTCAAATGCACCCTTCCAAGCAATAAATTCTTCAATTTGTTACACATCATAAAAGTCATAATTTCCTTTAACATAAGAAGATATGGTAACATTATCATTATACTCACATTGAAAAGGGAGGTGTTTGTACCTCCTACAGCAAGAAGATTTATCAAAGCAATAAGTAATATTATAAGTAGAGCACACGTTTCTAGCAATGGTATACAATTTATCAATTTGTTCCCATAAGTGTTTCCCTTTTTGTGACAAGCGGTGTTCCTTAGAATAATATTTTTGATCTTCCGTGAACCCACCTTGCCAATAAGATTCCGTTTAAAAGAAACCAACCATTGATAAAAAGCATGATAAAGCAAGACAATAACAGACCAACGAAAATAACAACTAGAGTAGGAACTAATTTTTTTGTATTTTTGATAAAGAAACAAGCAAACAAGGTGGAAATAAACTAAGCTTGAACAATAGTGATTCCAAGTGGACTTGATAAATAAAGCTATGCTCCCCGGCAACGGCACTAGAAAATAGTCTTGATGATCCACAAGTATAGGGGGTGTATCACAGTATTTTTGAGGGAAGTGAAACCCAATTTATTGATTCGACACAAGGGGAGCCAAAGAATATTTATAAGCCTTAATAACCGAGTTGTCAATTCAGCTGCACCTGGAAACAATCTTGCTCACAACAGTTTATCAGTAGCAACAATTTTGTAGTAGCAATAGTAAAGTAGCAGCAGAGTAATAGCATAAGTAAAAGTAAAAATTAGTAACAGTAAATACATTAGTAACAATAGCAGTAACAGTAGGATTCGAGTGCGGTAGGCATAGGGATGGATGGACGGGCGTTGCATGGACAAGACAATTCAAATACCAATCAGAACATAGAGCAATTGCAGATAAATAAGATAAAGCATCCAAGTACTAGATAATCATATGCATGTGTTCCATATATAGTCATACGTGCTCGCAATGAGAACTTGCACAACATCTTTGTCCTGCCAGCCCGTTTGCAGCGGGGCCTCAAGGGAACTACTGGCAATTAAGGTGCTCCTTTTAATAGAGCACCGGAGCAAAGCATTAACACTCCGTGAACACATGTGATCCTCACATCAAAGCCATTCTCTCCGGTTATCCCGATTTCTGTCATTTCGGGACCATTGGTTCCGGACAACATTGTGTGTATACAACTTGCAGGTAAGACCATAAACAATACTATCATAATGAATCAATAACATGTTCAGATCTGAAATCATGGCACTCGGGCCCTAGTGACAAGAATTAAGCATAAGAAGTTGCAACAAAATCAAAAAGCACTAATAGAAGATAGTAGGCACCATGCCCTAACAATCCGATGCCATTAAGGATATTATAACCGAGACAAAGAGGGGCGCTCTCATGCTGTCAGTATTTTTGGTCGTCCGATCTTCTTCGTACTCGCTTCTGGCCGTTAGATCCTTTGCAATTCACGCACTGGGCTAAATGTCCTGAGGGCAGCTACTCTACGGATCAAATCGGCCCGCTATGGTTAACTGGGCCCCAAATGCCCCACTAAAGCCCACTAAAGTCCACGCGTTTAAGACCGATGTTCAACCACCTCTCTCGCTGCTACCGCTTCCCTAGAACTCACCGCAGAGCCCTAACCATGCTTCAACAGCGGCGGCGAGCCAGCGACCACGTCTCGTGACTACCCATTGTATCTTCGTTCTGCAGGCTGCGACGCCGTGCATGCTCAGGGGATGATGGATCGACGACTTTCCTGACCCTGACAGCTGACGCTTACACCAGCCGACGTCTCGCTCGGTCGCTCCCGCCGGCCTCTTGCTAACCTCATCCTTGGTCTCGCTCGTCCACTAGTTCCTGTGGGATTTAGAGGTATTCTACCACTACTCTTTCCCACGCCTTCTTTCCTCATACGCTCTCTGTTGATTTCAGGGCATGATTAGTTCTGAAACAATCAGATCCCAGCGATGGCCCATGCCCTGTAGTGTGTCCGCTAAACTCAACACACGATGGCAGTGACCATAAACTGGTGGTATGTTCTACACCAATTAACTTAAACAATCTTCACATATTCTGCCGATATTTTCCAATTCAAAGCAACACTGATAATTTAATTTTGGGGCTATTAACTCACGTCTCACATAGTCACATATATAGTGTTGCTAAGACTGTTGCAGGCTGTGACCATGGCCTAGGGATATCGACTCTTCGTAGTGGCAGTAAACATATACTCCCTCCGTTCCAAAATATAAGATGTTTTAGCTTTGTGCATGAAGTGTATCTAGACCTCTTTTAGTGTCTAGGTTCATCTAGGTTTGGAGTGAGCGTAGATACTAAAAGAGGTCTAGATACACTCCTATCATAAAGCTAAAACATCTTATATTTTAAAACGGAGGGAGTATATGTTACGCTCAAACCTAGACTTCTCATTTTACTTTTGTTTTTTTATCTAATTTTTTTTACTTTTGTTTCTTCATAGTTTCTCCTTTTGGTCACTTCTTTTAAGGTGATGCAGGTATTACCAAACCAGGAAACCATGAATGAAAGATCTGAAGGTTGTCAGTATGCTATCTGATTTACTATTTTTTCAGGACACCAAGTGGAAACTAAGTGGCATGATTTTACACGGCAACCTATTGATGAATTGTTTTCCTATATATAATACCAGTGAAACATAATCTTGCAGCTATTATATTTTCTTCTAAAGAATCGTATCTGAAGCAATTTCGTTAAATGAATTCCTTTTGAGACCATAATTTTCCAGTATTTTTGAACTGTAATTTTTACCCTACTTTTTGTTGTCAGTATCTGGCTTGGTGGCTCAGTAATAAAACATAAAACTCTTGAAGTCCATTATACAAAGGAAGTGCCTTAATATTGTCACAGGTATGTTCTGATGCAAGCAGCTAAGCTAGCACACCAATGACTTGTATTCTGGAGTCAGACAATCGGTTGAACTGATTTCTAATTAACTCGACATCTTTGTTTTTCAGTCCATATGGACTTACATTCACCATTAACATGTCCTAATTAGAAGAATATACACTTGAAGGTCTAAGATCGAAGCAAATTCCGACATATTCTGTAACAAGTCATGCCCTGCCGGTCTACCATCGTATTACTTCTATGACTGACTAAAATCAACTATTCAATATGTTCTTCCAAATTTAACATTCAAATTCATCCTCCAATATTTTGCTGAAATTCCAACCAATTTACTGGAAAGATGGACGGGCACGGTGATACATTGTAAATGTAGCTATAATTTTTTATGTTCCATGCTTGGTTTTATCTACTTTCTTGTGTTTTGTCCACACTTTGGAGTACTTTTCATATGATTTCTTGGACTAACCTATTAACAAGATGCCACAGTGCCAGTTGCCTGTTTTCTGCTGTTTTTGGTTCCAGGAAGTCAGAAAATGAATATTCTCGGAATTGGACGGGACAAAAGCCAAAGTTCCTATTTTACCGGAAGACTCATGGAGCCAGAAGACGAGACGGAGAAGGGCCACAGGGCGGCCACACCATGTGGTGGCGCGAGATAGCCCTGGCCGCGCCACCAGGTGGTGTGGGCCCCCTGGCACTCCACCGACCTTGCCTCTTTCGCCTATAAGAATCTCCCGATGCATAAACCCTAGGTGATTAATCAGAAATCCACGAAAAGTTCCGCTGCGTCGCCGTCGCCGATGCCTTGTTTCTTAGCATTGATACACCGTTTCCAATTAGATTTGTTACATGTTTGCTTTCTTCCATCTTTATTTCAGTTTTCCTTTAGTCTTTTCCACGCCATCAAGCTATCTTCTATCACTGTTACCACTTATAATTATCCATACCACTTGTATTTCACTATCTCTTCGTCGAACTAGTGCACCTATACACCTGACAAGTGTATTGGGTGTGTTGGGGACACAAGAGACTTCTTGTATCTTGATTGCAGGATTGCTTGAGAGGGGATACCTTTGACCACTTCCTCCTTGAGTTCGATAAACCTTGGGTAATCCACTTATGGGAAAACTTGCTGCTGTTCTACAAACCTCTGCACTTGGAGGCCCAACAACTGTCTACAAGAATAGAAGTGTGTAGACATCAAGCTATTTTCTGGCACTGTTGCCGGGGAGGTAAGGTAAAAGGTATTCACACTAGAGGATTAAAGAAGAAGAACCTCCCACGGCAAACGCCTATTTCTGGCGCCGTTGCCGGGGAGGTAAGGTAAAAGGTACTCACATCCTCCGGTGTGAGTGCTCGAAGTTATTTCCTTTAGATTCTGCAATTTTGTCTTTTTGTTTCTTGTTTTCACTAGTTAGGCTTAATGGAAAACAACAACAAAATTATAGAGCTTTATAGTATTTATCTTGAGTGAGGACATGAAGTGTTTGAAGAGAAAATTAAAAAACCCATGGAACTGTTGGGTCCGCAGCATAGAAAACAAAAAAAATTCCTACAATGTGAACTACACGCCAAGATCTATCTACTAGGTACAAAGCAACGGATGGGCATAAATCCAACGAGAACTTACCCTCGTAGACAACGAGCTTTGTTAACGAGTAGTAACTCGTGGTTGATGTAGTCGTACACTTGCCGATCTCAAGATCATGATGAAGTCCAGCAGGTCCGGCTCTAGCACGTCCATCAGATCCAGCTCCAGCACCGCAAAGCAGCGGTGCATCCATGATCGCACACACGTTCGGTACCCCGACAACCTCCGTCCCTCGCTCCAGCAAAGCAGCGGAAGCAGCAACTCCATTCCAGATAAAGCCACCGGGAACATGTATCTCGCTAATCCAAGACCATGGGGAAATGATACTAGAGGGGGGGAGAGATCCTTCACAAGGAGGTGTGTATGAGAAGTGAGGAGGGGGTGGCCTTTTATAGGAGGAGGAGGGTGCCCCTCCTTCATGGCCAGCGCATGGAGGGGGTGACCCTTCACCTCCTCCATTCATGTGGTGGTAACCCCTCCACATTAAAATGCCCCTTCACATTCTCTTTTAAACTCTCCACTTTAAATGCATTAAATTTCTCCAAATTTAATGCTCTCTCATTTAATAAAACTCTTTTATTATTTTTATTCAGAATTTTTGTTAATTACTTTAATTAACAAACATTCACATAAAACCTCCTGCAACATTTCAATATTACATGCAGAACCAATTTCAGCAATTTCACCCGAAACAGTTTTGGTGTCTATTGAAATAATTCCAGCGCTTTCTTAAATCTTTATCTGAAACATATTTGCTCCAAATGGTGTCGGTATCCCTTAATTGTGTCACCCTACGGTTCGCGAATAATGCAGACATGATCGAGACCCCTCTCCGATCAATAATCAACAGCGGGATCTGGAGATCCATACTGACTCCTACACATTCAACGATGACTTCTGTGATCGTGAGAACCTTTAACGCTCGTAACTAAGTCCCTTTGTCTCAAGATATATTACGTGTCCAAGATTCGATCATCGGTATCTCCATACCTAGTTTTATCTCGTTACCGACATGCACTCTTTTCTCGTTCCCGTGATATAACATTCTAGTGATCACATCACTTGCTTGCAAGCTATTTCAATGTGATATCACCGAGAGGGCCCAGAGTATATCTATCCGTCATCGGGATGGACAAATCCCACTCTTGATCCATGAGCCTCAACATAACACCTTCGTAGCACTGAACCCACGTTTATAGTCACCCTGTTACGGTGTGACGTTTGATGTTATAAAGATACTCTTCCGGTGTTAGCAATTAACATGATCTCATGGTCTAAGGATAAAGATTACTTCGTATGATGTTATAGCAATATAAACATAATGACTTTGATCGTAATGCTATACTTCGGATGAATGTTCATCACATCATTCCACCAATGGTGTGACCTTGTTATTGACAACATCCAATGTCCATGATCAGGAAACCTTGATCATCTTGTTAATCAACAAGCTAGTCTATAGGAGAGGCATAACTATGAACCCTTTTTGTTTATTAAACACACATGTATTGATGTTTTCGATCAATACAATTCTAGCATGTAAAATAAACATTTATCATAAACATGGAATAAGATAATAACCACTTTATTATTGCCTCTCGGGCATATTCCCTTCAGTCTTCCACTTGCACTAGAGTCAATAATCTAGTTTGAAAAACTTTGCATATTAAACACCTATGGCTTTCTGGTGTTGCATATACGCTATTGCTAGTGGTTAACATAATCTTCGGATCTGACAGTTTCAGGTCCGTGTGTATTTGCATGTCTTTGCGTCTCTACGCATCACTCATTCTCAAATGAGATGGCATTGTCTAAATTTGGTCCTCTGGTGAGTCCTTTAGTTCGTTCGGCTCAAAATATGTTGATATTATTGTCACACAATATATATTCATAGTATTAGCCCACTTTGAACCACACCTAGTTTGATAACAAACTACTTAACACAAATGCCCTCCTTTGCTGCTACTATAGCAGTCATATACTTAGCCTTTTGTTGTAGTATCCGTCACAATGTCTCAACTTTGGAACTCATCCAAATCCATCATGGAACATCCTTTCCATTACATAGTGCCACCCATAGTCTAAATTGAGATAAATTTAATTTGTATCTTGTGACAAAACTAGTATCAATATAACACTTTACAATGAACTACCTTCAACTATTTGTCACTTATACATTATATATTCTTAGTTCTTCCAAAGCTCATGAGAATATCTTTACTATTGTCCAATGATCATCTTATGAATCATTCTGGTATATGCTCATAACATTTAGAGCATAGGACATTCTGGATATATACATATCATGGTATAATCGATCAAAATCTTCATGTGATTTTACTCACCAAGTGTTGAAACACTTGAATTTTGATACAATCCTTTCCATGCAGCAAGAACCTTTCTTGTTGTTTCCATATTGAACCCTTTCAATATCTCATATATGTATGTCTGGCACAACCATATTAGCGCCTTAATCTATCCATATAGATATTGATGCCTAATATTCCGGGTTTGCCCAAGTCTTTCATCGAAATCTTATTTTAATGAAATTCTTAACTTGTGTCAATACAAGATACATCATTTCCAATCAACAATATGTCCTCTACATAATGTATTAGAAATATGTCTCAGCGCTCCCACTTAATTTCTTGCAAATGCAAGCATCTTCATCATCTCCGATGAATTTAAACTCTTTTAACAGTTTCATCATGGTGAAGATTCCAACTCCGCTATGCTTACTTCAACTATTGAAGTTTACATGCCCTTTTAGCACCCTTTGTATTAACAAAACCCTTCGGACCACGTCATGTACATGTCCTAGGTTACCGTTCTATTAGAAGAACCTTGTTTTGTTTATTCAACTACAATATACCAAATTATATGTAGTGGTTGCTACATTAATCCGTCAAGACTATATATCGCTATGAAAGATCAAATCTTGTCATATTCAACTCCTGGAACATTGTCGTAAACTTCTTTCTGACATGTCGACTGTTTCATAGATGTTAAACATCCATGTCTTATTTCTTTATAGATCCAAACACGACCGATAGGCTTCACACCTTTCCAGAGGGTCTTCCAAGTTCAGAAACTTGATTTCTCGTGTATGGATACTATCACGGATTCTATGACTTCTTGTCATTTTATGGAGTCAGGGCCCATCATCGCTTCTTTGCATGTAATCGGTTCATCATTGTCAAAACAATAACGACTTGCTTATCAAATCTTACTGTTTGATTCTTACCGACCCACATGGTTCTATAGGAACTCTAATCTCCGAGATCACACCTTTTGTAATCACGAGAGCCATGAGCATTGTGGCCGCCACCGGGACACTTTCCGGCCCTGCGCTACTTAGCACATATAGCTAAGGTTAAACAACCTTATCAAAGTTCTATTGTCCTCCCACTTAACTTTTCACGAAAAATTCCTTCTCAAGAAACTTGACGTTCCAAGTAACAAACTCTTTTGTCCTCAGTGTTATGGAGAAATTCCCAACAAATTCTTTGGGATAACCTACAAAGACGTGATTATCCGACTTTGGTTGTAAACATTATACTTATGCATAGCATACCAAAATTTAAGAAAAGACAATTCGGGTTTTATCCCAAACCATAAACTCATATGGTGTCATTTCAATGGATCACGATGGTGCTCTTTTCAGTGTAAAAGCGGTAGTCTATAAAGCTTCAATCCTTAAAACATAATGGCAGTTTTATAAATGACACCCTTGATCTTACCATGTCAAACATGGTTTGATTTTATCTCTCGAATATGCCATACTCCTATGGTTTATCGGGAAACACAAATCATGGAACAATTCCTCAAGTCTTAGGTGTTTTTGCTAAACATGTAACTCAAATATCTTTCTTTATGATCGAATCATAAACTCTTTATTTTCTTGTTACAATGATTTTTCACTTCATCTTGAAAGTCTTTGAACAATTTTCAAATGTTTCATACTTCTTCCTTATTAAGTAAATATACAGATATATTCACTCAAATTTTCGGAGAAAGCATATGAAGCAAAAATATCCATCGCATATGGCTACACATAATGGACTATATACATCAACATGCATAATATCCAATAATTTAGTCATCCGTTCCTCTTTGGCCTATGGACAGAGTTTCAATTATCTCGAGGAAACTTTCACAAGCATCAATTGATCAAAATCAAAGACTCCAAAATTCCATTAACATGGAGTTTCTTCATGTTTTCTTTCCAATATAATTTAAACAGTGATGTCACTTCATAAGTGATCTTTCAATCATTTGTCTTGCGACATTTTAGCAGTAGTGTTTATGGATGTGATTTCTCCAACTAGACTTGTAAAAGTTCATCCATCCTTTATGGATTACGGTAATTATTTGAACAGCCATTGTTCTCATAATACCGGAACAAAATAACAATTATTTAAACAAATCTTGAAGGCTAGGTTTGATGACAACGAAAACCACAATAACACTTTATTTGTTTTCGATGAACATCATCACTTATTCTCTTGCTAGTTACTTAGGCCATTGCAGTTCATGAATTGTGTTGTCCTGTATGACACTTCATACCAACTAATTCGGTATCCAATACCTGAGAACCACATTGTTTAACAAGCAATGAATACAACCATAACATGTATATCTTCTATATACCTAAGCTGGACATTTCCAACTTTTTCTTTTCTGCCAAATATTTTATAGATTCTCTTTCAGCAATTCCTTTTCCTTTTAAAATAATCTATCAACATCAATAGTGGTGTCATTCACATGACACATAGTACAAAGCGTATATAGTCAAATAATAATACCTTTGGACTTGCACTTTGAAGTGGATCACCATCATCAAATGTTTGGCATTCTTTCAAAAATCCATTCTTTAGTAATCTATTAGTGTAGTAAACATTTTACTTACATCTTCTATTCATCCTTATCATGACAACTTTCATGATCAAGCTACTATAGCCTATAAGGAAGAATCGCGAGTATAATATCAGTTCCCAAAACCTTTTTGGTAGATTTGGATGCCTAGCATCTCTATCCTTCACAAATTCTCATACAATATGAGAACATGTATTTTGCTAAATTATACTCTATCATAATGAAACCAAAAACATTGTTTCAGATATCACAATATCTTTCACACATGATGGTTTCTGAAACAATTTTCAGCTCCAATATAATCTTGATATTAAAACAACTTTTGAATATCAATAATCATGGAGGCAAACATGATACTTTAGATACTAACATTGGAATTCTTACTCTTGATTTAATACTACTTATTAAATTTCATGGAGTAAATAGAGTTTGGTGAAAGTTTGCAATAGGACTTATAAACTTTAAATTGACATTCAAAACAATACGATACCAGTTCGTAAAGTAAATATCCAGAATCATATAGTTCTATTATCTCAAATAAAAACTAAGCATAAGGTAGAAAACGAATGCCAATGACTACAACAAACTATGCAAATTCACTTTGATTTAATTTATGACAAATTTGGTTCGACTAATCCAAATTAGAAATGAACTCCCACTCAAAAACGACATCCCTCGTGCCTTTTTGGTGATTACATGAACCAAATCCACTACACCAAGTCCGATCATCACGTGAGTTGATGTAGCTTCAAAGGCGAGCATCTATATGGGCATCATATCAAGTATATGACTCATGCTTAACCTTTCGGTCCGTGTTCCGAGGCCATGCCTGTACATGCTAGGCTCGCCAAGTAAGAACCTTAGTACTCGCATGTGTAAAACTGTCTTACACCCGTTTGTATGAAAGCGTAGAGTCGAGTACACCCGATCATCACGTGATGTCTCGAAATACGATCCACAAAACAGTGCATACTTAAGGAAGAACACATTTTTTATCTTGATATCTAAAAGAGGGATCATCTTACAATGCTACAGAAAGCGTCAAACTAGCAGTATAAGATGCTAACATCTAATGTGTAAAGTGAGATGATATGGTCCATTGATCTCTATCACTTGCATCGTGGTATGATCTCTATCATTCCTTTGTGTGTAAGGCCAAGGTCTATGGAACTTACACGTTGAGTGTGTTGTAAGAGTATCTATCATACATCTACTTACAACAATACCATATCAATAGACTAGCCCAGCAACGATCTAAACTAGACGTCTCTAATTTATCAATTGCAAGTTTTACGTGGCTTAGGGCTTTCGGAGATAGAACCGTTCTTACCTACGAACATGAACCACAACAAGGATAACTAAGTTATTAGCAACTCGTTGTAAATCAGATATTGACTATAGTAGAAGAAACAGACACCCGCCAGCCACTTATGCAAAACTAGTTGCATGTCAGTCGTGGAACCGGTCTCATGTACGATGACATGTAAGGTTGGTCCGGGCCGTTTCATCCCACTATGCCACCAATATCCAAAATACATAGAAGATGCAATAACATGATCATCATCGCCCACATATAAACATATTTGTACTACCCATGCAAAGCACCTACGCATAGATCAGGCTTTGATACTACTGTTGGGTCCGCAGCATAGAAACAAACAAAAAAAAATCCTACGGTGTGAACTACACGCCAAGATCTATCTACTAGGTACAAAGCAACGGGTGGACATACATCCAACGAGAACTTACCCTCGTAGACAACGAGCTTTGTTGACAAGTAGGAACTCGTGGTTGATGTAGTCGTACACTTGCCGATCTCAAGATCATGATGAAGTCCAGCAGTCCGCCCCAAAGACGTCCATCGATCCAGCTCCAAGACCACCAAGTCCAGCACCACAAAGCAGCGGTGCATCCGTGATCGCACACACGTCCGTACCTCGACAACCTCCGCCCTCGCTCCAAAGAAAGCAGCGAAGCAGAACTCCTTTCCAGATAAAGCCACCGAACATGTATCTCTCTAATCCGAGACCATGGGGAAATGATACTAGAGGGGAGAGAGATCCTTCACAAGGAGGTGTGTGAGAAGTGAGGAGGGGTGGCCTTTTATAGGAGGGGGGGGGTGCCCCTCCTTCATGGCCGGCGCATGGAGGAGGTGACCCTTCACCTCCTCCATTCATGTGGTGGTAACCCCTCCACATTAAAATGCCCCTTCACATTCTCTTTTAAAGTGTCCACTTTAAATGCATTAAATTTCTCCAAATTTAATGCTCTCTCATTTAATAAAACTCTTTTATTATTTTTATTCAGAATTTTTTTAATTACTTTAATTAACAAACATTCACATAAAACCCCCTGCAACATTTCAATATTACATGCAGAACCAATTTCAACAATTTCACCCGAAACAGTTTTGGTGTCTATTGAAATAATTTCAGCGCTTTCTTAAATCTTTATCTGAAACATATTTGCTCCAAATGGTGTTGGTATCCCTTAAGTGTGTCACCCTATGGTTCGCGAATAATGCAGACATGATCGAGACCCCTCTCCGATCAATAATCAGCGGGACTGGAGATCCATCTTGACTCCTACACATTCAACGATGACTTCGTGATCGTGAGAACCTTTAACGTCAGAATTAACTAAATCCCTTTGTCTCGCGATATATTACATGTCCAAGATTTGATCATCGGTATCTCCATACCTAGTTTGATCTCGTTACCGACATGCACTCTTTTCTCGTTCCCGTGATATAACATTCTAGTGATCACATCACTTGCTTGCAAGCTATTTCAATGTGATATCACCGAGAGGGCCTAGAGTATATCTATCCATCATCGGGATGGACAAATCCCACTCTTGATCCATGAGCCTCAACATAACACCTTCGTAGCACTGAACCCACCTTTATAGTCACCCTGGTACGGTGTGACGTTTGATGTTATCAAGATACTCTTCCGGTGTTAGCAATTAACATGATCTCATGGTCTAAGGATAAAGATTACTTCGTATGATGTTATAGCAATATAATCATAATGACTTTGATCATAATGCTATACTTTGGATGAATGTTCATCACATCATTCCACCAATGGTGTGACCTTGTTATTAACAACATCCAATGTCCATGATCAGGAAACCTTGATCATCTTGTTAATCAACAAGCTAGTCTATAAGAGAGGCATAACTAGGAACCCTTTTTGTTTATTAAACACACATGTATTGATGTTTCCGATCAATACAATTCTAGCATGTAAAATAAACATTTATCATAAACATGGAATAAGATAATAACCACTTTATTATTGCCTCTCGGGCATATTCTCTTCAGGAACTTTATTTGCATGCTAATAGCAATGTTATTAGTATGAATTATTTGAACACCATCATTGCTAATGCTATGGAAAAGTCTAAGCTTGGGGAAGCTGGTTTTGATGAAAATGATCTTTTTAGTTCCCCGGCTTTGGAAGATAGCTATTCTATTGCTTATGATGATACCAAACCTCCAATATATGATGATTACAATGATGAATATGATATTTTCAGTCCACCTATTATTGAGGAGAAAATTAATTATGATTACAATATGCCTCCTATATTTGATGATTATGGTGATGAGAATAATAATGATAGCTATTTTGTTGAATTTGCTCCCACTACAATTAATAAGAATGACTATGCTTATGTGGAGAGTAATAATCATTTTATGCATGTGGCTCATGATAAGAATGCTTTATGTGATAGTTATATTGTTAATTTTATTCATGATGCTACTGAAAGTTATTATGTGAGAGGGAAACATGGTTTTATGTATCTCAATAATATTAGGTTTCCCCTCTTTATGTTGAAAATTTTGAAGTTGCACTTGTTTTGCTTTACTATGCTTGTTGCTTTGTGCTTTCATGACTTGTTTATTTACAAGATTCCTATGCATAGGAAGTGGGTTAGACTTAAATGTTCTTTGAATTTGCTTCTTGATGCTCTCTTTTACTTCAATTCATATTTCTTATGTAAGCATCTTCTCAAACTATCATGCCTAACTTAAAGGCGTTAAAGAAAACTACTTATTGGGAGATAACCCAAAAGTTTTAGATGAGTCTTGGAAGTTATTACCTCTATAATAACCGCTCCTTATCCTTTTTATTTTCTTTTTGTGCCAAGAGTAACCTCTAATGAGAGAGAAGTTATGATTGGGAAAGTTGCTGTCCCGAAACAGATTTCTGTGCTTCACCGTAAACATTCGTGTAAAATATCTGTACATCCTTTTGAGGCGTGAATTTTTGTGCTTCTGCCCCAGGTTGTTATCTAACTTTCTTTAGTTCAACACTTTTTGATTTGAGCAACAGAAGGTCTTCGAAAAAATTCGTCTTTACCTGCTGGTCTGTTTTGACAGATTTCTGCCATTTTCTGCATTTGCTTCTTGTTGGTTCCTTTTTGAGTTCTTTTGGGGAATTGAGCTTTTTGAGGGAAGTTCTTCAGTAGCTAGTGTTTAATGGAAGTTTATTTGGTGTTAGAACTGAACCTAAAGACTTATTATATTGAGTGCACTAATGTTGCTAATAAAGATTGTGTGAAGTTTTGTATGAAGGAAAATTTTCAGGTGTATGGAAGGAATGAGTAATGGGATGAAGGATGGACTAAAGATCAAGCTTGGGGATGCCACACGTGTCACCCCAAGAAATATCCAATAAGTACAAGCGTCAAAGCTTGGGGATGCCCAAGGCATTCCCTTCTTCATCAATAAAAATTCCAGGTTTTTTCCAAACACTTCATTTTTATTGTTTCATACGCAGTTGTGTTGTTCTTGGAGCGTCTTCTTTTTCATTTTCGTTTTGGTTTTTCGTTTGCTTGGTTTTCTTAGTTTTCTGAATAAATTGGTTGGGCCCCCTCTTTCATACATTGGTTTTCAAATAGTTTGGTTTGGATTGGAAAAGAGTAGAAAAGTTCATTCTTAAGTGGTAAAGAGAGCTTGTTTTTGACTGCGGCCTATGCTTTGTCATGCCATGCTTGATATTGATTTAGCTTTATGCTTAGTATTCTTTGTTGTAGCATGACATGTTATAAACAATTGAGATTGCTTAATGTGCCTTTGAAGAATCATGCGTTGTTTTAGCATATTAAAGCATAGTATAGTGGTATTCTCCTTTGATGCTTTATTTGGGTTGACTTGGCGCATGCTCACACCATGTTATGACTATCTCAAGTCACCATAGCCTTTATGATCCTTTAGTTTTCAACTTGTAGTATCACTTAATACTTTAATCAATGATGTTTTGTCGCTCTGCATGATTATGGCCATTATTGCTCTCTTAGTTTGTCGCTCCCAGTCTTTTGCTAGCCTCCGCAACCAAGTATGAGTTCCACTCATGCATCCAACTCCCTAAACCAGGTTATTCCAAAGAGTCCACCATACCTACCTATTAGCTTATGCTATTCCAAGTATATTCATGCTTTTGTTTACCTTCCGAATTAAACTTGTTATGAGAAAACTAGTGATTAAAGCTCTCACGAACTTGATGGCACACTTTACTTTTCTTGCCCTTAATAAACTTGAACCATTGTGTCATCTATGTTGTATATGCTTGCACTTATTTGTTGGGAATTAGCAGAACCATGCTTTCATGGGGAATGCTTTCAACATTGCACTTGGTACTTGTACCTAGTTGATATCATTCTCTTTTGTATATGGATGTCGTCGGTGTGAAATGAAAGGGGAGCTTGTAAGTCCATGGAGTTATGTATATGTGTTAGAGAAACGCCTGGGCCGCTGGTCTAATCCATGCTGACATGGTGGAAACCTACGGCGTAACCATAATGAGCTGTCTATGAAGCATTCTTCTTATAAAAAAAGAGTCCTATATTGAGAAAAAGAGAAAAAGAAGAAAAAAAGAGATTATGAAAAGAGGAAAGAGAGAAAAAAACACCATATTCCCATGGTAAATAAGAAGATTGCTGAGATGCTCGTTGTCTGCTTGCCTTGTCATTTTGATATGGGGATTCTTCCGTATCATCGGGCAAGGGGTACCACGTTGGCGGTTCTCTATGATACACATGTACTTACGATGGCAAGAACTTACCGGTGACTAAACTTGAGTAGCATGAGGAGCAACCCTCGTATTCAAGGGACATGGGATTTCTAACTTATACTTCGTCAAGCATATACTCCATAGTTTGTTCACTTTAACCTTAATCACTTCAAGATGCTTATGATAGGGGCAATGAGAGCTGAAATCTAATAAGTACCATAATTTTTGGAAACTCTTTATGAGGCTTGAATCCCTACTTCCTTCTATGAAGGCCTTTCTTCCACCATTATATTAAGTCTCCACCTTCTAACTTTATGCACCTACTTTCAGAGCATAGTGGCCATTCTTAGTTCTATGTGCATTGTCCCAAGACTAGTTGATTGATGCATAACTTGATATTGCTTGTTTTAAACTATTTGTATCTAGTCACTCTTATGAACTTTGAAGGTGTCCTATGCATTAATATTTGCTACTCTATGAGGGACAAACTGAATACTACTATGCTATGTTTTCTTTATGTGAAACAAACAAACGTCTTGCAAAGCATTGTTATTCATGAATCTTTTGTTTGTGCCTTTTCATGTTGCAACATAGTTTCTTTGTCTTATTGCTAGAAATTTGTATTTTATGTTATGATTGAAGTACTATGATCCCAACTTTGAATGTTTTACAAATACTTTGATCAAGTTTATGATGGTGCGTGTCACCTCAAAAATTATTCTTTCTTTTTATCACTTACCTACTCGAGGACGAGCAGGAATTAAGCTTGGGGATGTTGATACATTGCAAATGTATCTATAATTTTTGATGTTCCATGCTTGGTTTTATCTACTTTCTTGTGTTTTGTCCACACTTTGGAGTACTTTTCATATGATTTCTTGGACTAACCTATTAACAAGATGTCACAGTTCCAGTTGCCTATTTTCTGTTGTTTTTGGTTCCAGGAAGTCAAAAAATGAATATTCTCGGAATTGGATGGGACAAAAGCAAAAGTTCCTATTTTACCGGAAGACTCACGGAGCCAGAAGACGTGACGGAGAGGGGCCACGGGGCGGCCACACCATGTGGTGGCACGGGCTAGCCCTAGCCGCGCCACCAGGTGGTGTGGGCCCCCTGGCACTCCACCGACCTTGCGTCTTTCGCCTATAAGAGCCTCCTGATGCATAAACCCTAGGTGATCAATCAGAAATCCACGAAAAGTTCATTTCAGGCACCAAGGGGATTCGACGGGAAGTGCTGAGCCATCTCCATCGATCTCCACCATCATCTCCATCACCATTGCTGATTCCCATGATGAGGAGGGAGTAGTTCTCTCTCGAGGCTAAGGGTTCTACCGGTATCTATGTGTTCATCTCTCTCTCTATGCATGATCTTATTGAGATCATGATCTTGTAATCTATAGATCTACCTTGCTACTCAAGTGCTTTAATAGATCTTTGCTCTCCCCATGTGTGTGAAAGTGACATCGTGCACACCATGGTGGCACTTAGGTTAGAGATTACAAATACTTGTTATGAGTTATATTTGGATTTGGATGTTTCTATGAAATTGTGGTGTTTGTTGGACCTATCTAGAGCTCAGGGTGACAGTGTGGGGTTATCTAGATGGGAAAGGCTTACTTTGAGGTGTGCTGTTATAGCCCTACCATCGATTAGAGTGTTCAACCGGAGAGTAGTTAAGAGTAGTATCATGAAGAGAAGATATTTATATGAGAGTGTTCACTAGTGAAAGTATGATCCCTAGGCCTTGTTTCTTAGCATTGATACACCGTTTGCAATTAGATTTGTTACATGTTTGCTTTCTTCCATATTTATTTCAGTTTTCCTTTAGTCTTTTCCACGCCATCAAGCTATCTTCTATCACCGTTACCACTTATAATTATCCATACCACTTGTATTTCACTATCTCTTCGCCGAACTAGTGCACCTATACACCTGACAAGTGTATTGGGTGTGTTGGGGACACAAGAGACTTCTTGTATCTTGATTGCAGGATTGCTTGAGAGGGGATACCTTTGACCACTTCCACCCTGAGTTCGATAAACCTTGGGTAATCCACTTAAGGGAAAACTTGCTGTTGTTCTACAAACCTCTACACTTGGAGGCCCAACAACTGTCTACAAGAATAGAAGTGCGTAGACATCACACGGCAATGCGTGCCATCATGTTCTAGTTACATGAACGATCTCATCCAATCCCTACCATCCCCATAGCCTACAGCAGGGGATTACTCACTCATAGATGGGGGAAACATGGATGGTCGATGGAGAAGCGATGATGATGATCTCCTCCAATTCCCCGTCCCGGCAGGGTGCCAGAATGGATTTTCTGGTGCTATTTTGTGGAATCTGGTGGTGGCGGCGGAGCGGAACTCCTTCTGGAAAAACGTCGAAACCCCCTGAGTTTTTAGGTCAGAAGGCATCTTATAGGTGAAGAGGGAGACCGAGGGGGTGTCTGGGGCGGCTAGACCACCCCCTGGCGCGGCCAGGCCTAGCCCGCTCTGCCAGGTGGTGTGGCTGGGCCCCAGCCCCACTCCGTCTCATATTCTGGCTCCGGGAGTCTTCTGGTGAAATAGGATTTTTGGCTTTTGTCCCGTCCAATTTCGAGAATATTCATTTTCTGACTTTTCTGGAACCAAAAACAGCAGAAAACAGGTAGCTGGCACTATGGCTCTTGTTAATAGGTTAGTCCAAGAAATCATATGAAAAGTACTCCAAAGTGTGGACAAAACACAAGAAAGTAGATAAAAGCAAGCATGGAACATCAAAAAATATAGATACATTTGCAATGTATCAGTTCCCCATGGTATCATGGTTCTGCTAATTCACAACTTATAAAGTGCAAGCATATAAGCAACATAGATGGACATAATGGTTCAAGTTTATTAAGTGCAAGAAAATAAAGTGTGCCATCAAGTTTGTGAGAGCTAAAATCACTAATTTTCACATAACAAGAGTTTAATTTGGAAGGTAGATAAAAACATGAATATACTTGGAATGGTGTAACACACCATGCATAGGAATTTATAGTGGACTCTTTGGAATAACTTGGTTTTCTTGGAGGTTGGATGCATGAGTGGAACTCATACGTGGTACAGGTGGAGGCTAGCAAAAGACTGAGAACGACCAACTAAGAGAGCAATAATGGCCATAATCATGCAAAGCGACAAAAAATTATTAATTAAAACATAAAGTGATATTACAAGTCAAAAACTAAATGATCATAGAGGGTAAGGTGACTGGTGCATAGTCTTAACATGGTGTAAGCATGTGCCAAGTCAACCCAAATAAAACATCAAAGGAGAATATCACAATATTATGCTTTTGTATGCTAAAACAATGCATGATTCTTTCAAGGAACATTAGGCAATCTCAATTGTTTGGAACAAGTCATGCTACAACCATAATCAATAAGCATAAGGTCAAAGCAACATCAAACATGACATGATAAAGTCTAGGCCATAGTCAAAACAAGCTCCTTTTGTACCACTTATAAGCATGAAACTTCCTACTCTTTTCCAACACCAATCAACTTATTTGAAACAACATATGAATGCGAGGGTCCAACCAATTTATTTAAGCAAACTAAACAAAAGAAAACTAAAAACAAAAAAATATGCTCCAAAAAGAATACAATTGTGCATGAAACAGAAGTGTTTTGGAAGAAAACCTGAGATTTTTATTGATGAAGAAGGGGATGCCTTGGGCATCCCAAGCTTTGATGCTTGTACCTCTTGAATATTTCTTGGGGTGACACAGGTGGCATTCCCAAGCTTGAGCTTTTGTCTATACTTCATCTCATCACATTATTCTTCCCTACACTTGAAAATTTGCTTCATACAAAACTTCACACAATCTTCGTTAGCAACATTAGTGTATTCAAGATAATAAGTCTTTGGGTTTAGTTTCAACACAAGTAAAACTTCCATTAAAACACAAGCTAATGTAGAAATTCATTTTAAAAGCTTGAGTGATCAAAGAGAACTCAAAGAGAAAGAGATTAAGAGGCAAATGCAAATAATGGCAGTAATCTGTCAAAACAGACCAGCAGGTAAAAACCGATTTTTCCGAAGACCTTCTATTGCTCAAATAGAAAAGTGCTAAACTAAAGAAAGTTAGGTAATAATCTAGGGCATAAGCACAGAAAATTACAGCTCAATCCGACATACAGGGATTTTTCACAAGTTTTTACAGTGAAGCACAAAAATCTGTTTCGGGACAACAACTTTCCCAAGTCTTACTTCTCTCTCATTAGAGGTTATTCTTGGCAAAAAAACCACACAAAAAGGATAAGTAGAGGTTATTCCTGAGGCAATAACTTCCAAGAATCAACAAACAAAAAACTTACTGAAAGTAAAAATAATTTGGGTTATCTCCCAATAGTGCTTTTCTTTAACGCCTTTTAGCTAGGCATAGGAGCAAGATTCAAGTATTTTTGAATGAAGAAGCATTAAGATCAAATTTCTTGCCCTACCTTTCTTAACTTTATTCTTATCTTTAGGGAACGTATGATTGTTAGGTGGAGAACCAAAATACATGATGCCTTTTCCCACATCTATTATTGCTCCAAGGAGTTTCAGTAGGGATCTTCCAAGTGTAATTTGTCCTTTTCCTACATATTCAATAACAAGATAACCAGTAGACACCACTTTCCCTAGGATCTTTGTAAACACTCCTTTAGCTATTCCAATGGGTAATATTGTGGCATTATTGGTAAGAGATATTTCTTCTCCTCCCTTAGAAAGTCCCCAAAGATTCAAAGATTCATAGATATCTTTAAGCATAAGACGGAATTCAGACATGATATCATAACGAGCATAAAAAGTTCCATTATTTATAACAAATTTTACTATAGGAAGCCATTTTAAAGATTCAGAATTTATTGGAACATATTCATGATGCTCTCTAAGCATGTTATAACATTCTTTTAACCTAGCAGTGTTGGTCTCAAGAGTGTTTAATCTAGCAATAATGTTTATAAAAGAGGAATCAGATTTGCTAGGCAAGTTACATGTTGCAAGCAACTTTTTTATGGCATTAAAAGCTTCACCCTCATTGCACTAGAGGAAATCTTCTCCTACTATAGCATCCAAAGCATATCTATAACAAAGAGCAAGACCAAAGTACAAACAACTAAGAAACAAGCCTAGAGTCATTTTAGGTTCAGTTTTTTCATGTAAATCAGAAATTCTAAACCAAGCTTCTTTGAAACTCTCTTCAATTCCTTGTTTGAAAGTAAAAATCATTTCCTCAGGTGACATAGTGGTTGGAGCAATGCTAGACATAAAAGCAACTTGAAGTAGGATTTTTTTAAAGAACTAATTTTATTTGTGTTTTTGATAAAAATAAGCAAACCAGTACAGCTAATTTTTTTTGTGTTTTTGATAAAAAGAAACAAGCAAACAAAGCAAAGTAAACTAAGCAAAACAAAAACAAACTAAAGAGATTGGTTGTGAGAGACTCCCCTTGCAAGAATCTTCTTTCTCCCTGAAAAGTGATTGACGAGGAGGAAGAGATTGAAGCTGTCCTTAACTCCCCGACAACGGCGCCAGAAAAGTGCTTGATGGCTCAAGATATGTAGAGCTCGTTTGGGAACCCCAAGAGGAAGGTATGATGAGCACAGCAGCAAGTTTCCCTCAGTTATGAAACCAAGGTTATCGAACTAGTAGGAGTAAAGAAACAACTCCAAGGTGTTGCTAGAAACTTGGAATCCTGCACAACAACACCACAGAACTTTGCCCCAACTTACAGTGAGGTTGTCAATCTCACTGGTTTTTCTGAAAACAAAGAATTAAATGTATAGTGTGGAAGATTGTAACATCCCAAAACTTTAATCCAAGTGATCAAGATCAAATCTACCCAATTTAGGGTTAACAAAAACTTTTCCATTTAAAAATCTTTAAGCATTCATATGTGTGTGCATTTAAAATAGGAGTTGTTTTGAATTGCCATGTTTGAGTGATCTATTGATTGTAAAATGATTCTAAGGTGAATTACTCATCATCTAGATCATCCCCAAGCAAATCCCAAAGAAAAAAGAAATAAAAAAGAATAAATAATGCAAATGGTCATTTGTGCCATTTTAGTCCACTAGGTCACTTTGGGTGTTCCTAGAACTCAAAGTCCAACAGAAACAATTCTAACTCTTTGCAACCCTTGCTAGTACAAGTAGTGATCTACCAAGGCCCACTTTGAAATCTTACAAAGACATTTGAACTCTAAATTTAAATGACATTTGAAAATGGAATCAAGTGTAGGTGCATAGATCACACCTTTTCAAAAACCACTCAAATGAATTCCCCTTGACCTTTCCAAGCAGGCATCGAATCTCAAGCTTAAGTGGAGAACACTCAAAAAATTTGAATCCAAAATTCAAAACTGTTCTTCATGTGGCCATTCTGTCGAACACATGGCAGGCACTGAATCAACACTAGAGTAGCTTCACTGTTTCCATAGTGATCATCGACCAATTTGATCTCCCACTTAATCCCCTGTCCCCCTAGCATCTACCCCAGCCCAGAACAACTCCCCCTTCACCGCTAGCAGCAGTAGCATGCCACCCAAATATGGTCGTCGCCGGCCAAACGCGGGCAACGCGCCAGCGACCGCGTAGCGCCAAACCAGCCCCGTCCCTAGCTCTGTCAAACCCTACCGCACTCCCCTGTCCACCCCACGATCACCGCCAGCCCCTGGACCACCCCAGAGTCGCGCCGTCCTTTCCTCTCTGCGTGCAGCCAGAGCACGCGAGAGCGCGATCGCTGCTAGCACGCCACAGACCATGCCTCGACACCAAATCGCGTGCGCTGCTTCGCCTTGAACCCCACAACCCGCTAGACACGGTCGTGCACCGCCGCGTGACCCACAGTCGCCGGGAGCCGCGTCGAGCACTGCCTCTGTCTCCCAGAGCGCGGGAAGCTCCCGACCAATTGCCACCGCCCTAGCCACGCTATTAAGCTCTAGACGACCGCCAACACACCGCCCACCGGCCGCCTACCTCGCGCACGCCGGTAGCCCCTGTATCACCGTCACCGACGAGCCGCGTCCATACCTCACGGCCTTACCGTCGAGCCTATATAAGGAGGCCTCCCCAACACCATTTCTTCACACCATCTCACTTCCCTCTCTCCACTGACCGTTTCCCCTCTCTCGTCGGAGCCGCTTGAGCAGCACATCACCGGAATTCCACCGGAGGTAGCCGCTGTAGAGGAGGAGACATGGTCGTCGATTTCGTCCACCTCAGCCCCTGCCGCGACTTCGCCTGAGCTTGCCATCATCCACCAGTTCGTTTTCCCGCCTCGTCACACTAGCTGGAGCCCTGGTATGTCCCCAGTAGACCCCCACCAGCCACTTAGGGTTCAGTCTCGCCGGCGACGAGTCCATCGTCGACGACGACCGTGGACCGTAGATCTTGTTCTAATCGTGTGGTTATTATCGCCCCGTACCGCTTTGGGTTTTAAGTGCCGCTGACATGCGGGACCAGCCTGTCAGTCGCCCTCTGCGCCGCAGAGCGTCACTGGCCGGCCCATTTACTTTCCCGTGCTGACCCAGTAATTCAAATTAGGATTTTTCTATTTACACTTAAAATCAATTCTGTCCTCTAGTTTAAATATCGATTCAGAGAGTTATACAAATCCAAATTGAGTGATTCCAATTTTGTTGGAAAGGTAATGAAAATCTCTATCCAAGACCGTTGGATTTAAATCATTTAGAGTTAGAGATCTCTCCTAGTAAAAATAACAAGACAGAAGCTTTTGCACATTCAAACATTTGTATAAAATCAACCATAATAGCTTTTGAGTTGATTCCAACTCTCAAAAATCACATTTAACCATACCTATCTGAATATGTAATAATATTAAGGTTTACATGTAGTGGCTTTGGACTAGTACCAAAATAATGCTATATAGGCATTTCTAGTCACTTTAAATCATTAAAATATTAAACTTAAACTTATTAAAATGTGATCCAACATTTAAATCACATTCCCATATGCTAGAATATGTGGTGAGGACATGTGTCCACATGATCCCATATTTTAATTAGAGAATATTAAATCTTAGTTATTTTCAATGGGTAGAAATTACTTTTCTCAAATAAAAAAGAATGAAGCTAGTTAATTAAACCTTGTGATGCTTGTGATGATAATAGATCATCAAATGTGTGCCTTAGTATGCTAAGTAGACTAGTTAAGTATTTTTTGGTGATTTTGTATCCCGTATGTATTTATAGACGATAGTACCGACCAAGCTTTCGAGGAGGAGTTCTACCAAGAGGAGGAGGAAGAAAACTTCAACCACTACACCAACCAAGGAAAGGTATTGTTATCAAGCTAGAATTAAGCTAGATAACCTAACAAAGATGCATTGGGCATGCTTTGGTTATACCACTTTGACTCTTTACCTACCCCAAGTTTTATTTCCCAGCTTTACTTCTTTACTTTATTAAAGTCCTTTACTTGTTTAAAGGTAGCATAAAAAGTATAAAACTTGACCTATCTAGTTAGACTTAGATGTCATTCTATGGCATGAGATTGACATTAGCATCCCACTTTAGTGAACACTCTTAACTTAGTAGTTTAGAGCTAAACCAAAACTTGATTCACTTTAGATGGGAATACTTGGTGAAAAATGACTTGTGAAAACCTTGAAATGATGAGTCATTCTATTGAGATGTTTTGACATGTGTTGAGAAACACAAATGGTTTATGATGATGAAAATGTTGAGGCATGAGCCTTAGCCCTTTTACATAACTGATGGTTGGGTTCGGATGCGATACCATTCCAATTTTACCGTACAACCAGAATACCTGAATTGGGTTAGGCTTAGCCGGAAGTTTATATGCATTAGTATTATTTCCCTCGCGGGAGAGGTTTGAGTTGAGGCTACCTCTCAATGTTTTCCACCTATACAGTGCGCAAGATGACAGATGGTCATGGTTGTGAGGCCATGCTCATAGGAGAGGTGCTTATACTAGGGTGTGTAAAGGAAAGGTTATGTTTGATTATCTGCATACTAAGTATGATGATTCAGGGTTATCCCTAACAGATGTATCGAATCTTGTGGTGAAAGTGTACCACCTCTGCAGAGTGTCAAACTATTTGAATAGCCATGTCCGCGGTTATGGATAGTTGGAGTGGCCATATTATTCCGTTGTCAGATGTTTTCAAAACAATTTATGAAATGAATTGTGACATGACTTGACCACAACAGAGTTGTGACTATGACAATTAAGATCCCACTTAGGTGATTTCAAACTTTATTTTATCTTTCTTTGTTTCTGAACTCAGCTTAGGTTTCAAACTTAACTTTACAAATGAACTTATAGTTAGCATTCCTACTAGAACTATCTTATTGGTTAGTGGTAGTTTGCGAGTACTTAAAGAGTACTCATGGCTTTTGTCCCTGGCTATTCCCGTGGCCAGACTATGAAGGAGACTACCAAGATGAAGGACAGAAGGACGGCTATGATAACTAGGACTATCTTCCATCGTCAGCATTGCCTGTGACCCTGAAGATGGACCCCAACGCTACGCTTATTATTTATTCCGCTTCTTGTTGTATTAAGACTAGATCATGAGATCCTTTATTCGTGTAAGACCTTATTATGGTTTGTAATGGATGATGTACTGTGATATCCAATCTGTTATGTCTCGCAAAAATGGTAATCCTGGGATTGCTATGTATGGCATAACAGGCATCTGGGATTAAAAATCCGGGTGTTGACAAGTTGGTATCAAAGCCATCCTGACCATAGGAGACCCTAGTTAGAATGGACGTCTGAACAAAAACTTAGCTTCAAAAACCAAAGTGAGTATTTATGAAAACTATTTCCTCTCTTAACCTTGGGAATTCTTTCTCTCAAAAAAATTCATGTTCCTCCAAATTCTTACATTACTACATAAAATTTTGACATACTTGATCACTTCACTAACTTTCTCATCCTTAATTCTTCTAGATGGAGACTCAGTTCAGCAAGTTCTACCAGTTGGGCAACAAAGGCCAACTGATCTTCGAGAGGGATCTTGATGCACTATCGGAGTACTTGGGACACTCGCATCCGGAGTTTCTAGGAGCTCAACTTCCTGGACCCCCAGGAGGAGATTTACAATGGCTAGTCACCGCTGATCTTCGAGGCAATATAGAAGCACCAACGCCCGGGAGGATCCAGTTCTCCGTGAGAGAGAACAACTGGCTAGATGGATTAGCCAGGGCAATGCATGAAGCTCTCGCACGTCTATGTGCCATGAGTGTCAACCAAATTCAAGGAACCCGCTTTTCTCACTACGCAAGGCGTGACTTTATGGGAATGCCCATGGAGATGCCAACTCACTCAGAGTTGAAGCGTCAAGTGGAGAACCTCGACTTCCTGCTGTACGACAGATAGAAGAAATTGGACAATGCTAGAGAGTTTGCCAACCACAACCTCGCCCTTGCCACCAAGAAGGCCCAGACTTTCTCACTACTCGTCAAGGATCGTCAGTCTCTTCGCCGTCTGCGCGTAAAGAAGGATCACACCATCGACCGTCTTTGCAAGAAGGTGGCCAACCTCGAGAAGACCATCAAGGAGAAAGAAGATCAGCTTGCCGCAAAAGACGAAGAAGAGGAAGGTGAAGACATCCAGGGAGATATGGACTCTTACCTCAGCAATGATGATGACTTTCTGGAGGAGGATGCTGTGAACTTCTACACCGACGATGATGACTCCGACTTCATCAATGATGAGTAGATGCACTAGAGCACTATCGTAGCATCAGGAGTATCGGTCCCATTGTATCGTAGCTTGTAGAATGGTTCTTAAAACCATCTGTTTCCCTTTGTTGTTGTGGTGTGTGTGTTTGTATCATGTGCTTTGCTTGAATGAAAGAGATGAAGTTAGTTGCAAAACCTGAGTCAAACTCAAAGTTTTAGCTTTGAAACCAAAACCTTGAACCTTAGAACTTTCCCTCTTGCCCCTTTATCTATCTCAATCTTTAGATGACTCGTGGAAACCCTGTGAGGACCGATGCTCATTGCAGTTATCACGAGATGCTAGTTGCAGACCGTGAAGCTAGCAGGGCAGAGCGCCAAGACAACCTAGCAACTCTGTAGCAGATCGCCCAGATGGCCCAAAACAACCAAGGCCATAGAAATCAGGATCATCAAGGATCCAAGCTAAAGAACTTCCAGAATACCAATCCCCCAATCTTTAGCACTTCGGAGAACCCACTAGATGCTGATGATTGGTTGCAGACAATGGAGAACAACTTAGAAGTAGCCAGAGTTGATGACAACGAGAAAGTTCTTTTTGCCACCCACTATTTGGCAGGAGATGCAAGAGCATGGTGGAACAACACCCGCACAATGAACCATGGTCAAGTGATGACATGGGAAGCCTTCAAAATCAAGTTCAGCCGCACCCACGTGCCGCAGGGTCTAGTAACTAGAATGAGGGATGAATTCAGAGAGTTGAAACAAGGCAGAATGACTGTAGTGGAGTATCGTGACAAATTCTTGTCCCTAGCTAGGTATGCACCTGATTAGATCAACACGGAGGCCAAGAAGAAGGAGAGATTCCTGAACGGACTGCATGATGAGATGCAGACTGTCCTCGTCAACATCCGTTTTGAAGATCTCGAAGAGCTAGTCGACTCTGCCATTCATATGGAAGGGAAGATCAACCAGGCAAACGACAACTATAAACATCGTATGATGCACCAAGCTGGATCCAACAGTCACCAGAAGTACCGTCCCAACCCGTCTGCAGGATATGCACACAGGAACAACCGACCCCTAATGTCTCGCCCAAGCTACCCCAACCGTAGCGGAGGCAATGTGAAGTCCAGAGGAAACAACAATCACCCCGGCCACACCAGCAATTTCAACCGTGCACCTCCCAAGGGCAACAAGAACAACAATAACACTGCACCCAGGACTGGAAGCAATGTTGTGCCCGTGGCAGTGAAAGACAAGTCTCAGATCACTTGTTTCGAGTGTGGAGTGAAGGGTCACTATTCTAATGAGTGTCCCAAGAAGATTGCCGCCACTGCCAATGTGAATGCCCCAGCTCAACAGTAGTGTCGTGTTCAACCAGGAAGAAGATTTGCCCTAGGGAACCCTCACAACCGCAACGGCCGTCTCTTCCACATGAACGCCGAGGAAGCCCAAGAAGTGCCAAATGTAGTGTTGTGTATGTTTTCTGTCAACTCCGTTTTAGCAAGAGTGTTGTTTGATTCTGGAGCATCGCACTCATTTGTCACCGAAGAATTTGCATGCACTAGTAAGATCCACCCAACCAATTTGAAGCATGTCATGATAGTTCAAATTCCCGGTTCAACTACAAAAGCTAGAAAAATTTGCAAAGCCGTGCCTATTAGAATACATGGAATAGATATGCCAATCTAATAGTACTTGGAACCAAAGGTTTGGAAGTAGTACTAGGTATGGATTGGATGCCAAAGCATACAAGACTGATAGACTATGCTAAGAAAGCCATCACCATGACCAGTAGATCGGGAGTCTCAGTAGACCATATATCTGAAACCTTACCCCGTCAATTCAAGTGCAACAAGAGTCTAGCCCTACCCACCATAGACCAAGTCAGAGTAGTCTGTGAATACCCTGACATATTCCCAGATGAATTGCCCAGTATGCCCCCGGATAGCGATATTGAGTTCATTATTGAACTAATCCCCGGAACCGGACCCATAGCTCAGAGACCCTATTGCATGAACCCCTCAGAGTTAGTGGAATTGAAGAAGCAGTTGGACGCTATGCTGGCAACATGTTTGATTCAACAAAGCGCCTCGCCGTGGAGATCACCAGTGCTATTCGTCGACAAGAAAGATGGAGGCAACCATTTGTGCACAGATTACAGAAAGCTGAATGCCGTCACAATCAAGAACAAGTACCCTTTGCCAAAGATAGAGGATCTATTTGATCAGTTGACTAGAGCAAATGTGTTCTCTAAGATCGATCTTAGGACTAGTTATCACCAACTTAAGATTCGTGCAATGGATATCCGAAGACCGCCTTTACTACTCGTTATGGTTTATACAAGTATACGGTCATGTCTTTTGGATTAATCAATGCCCCTGCTTATTTCATGAATCTCATGAATAAGATCTTTATGAATTTTCTAGACAAGTTTGTCGTGGTGTTTATCGATGATATCCTTATCTACTCCAATTCAGAAGAAGAGCATGAGACACATCTGAGAATCATCCTTGAAACCCTTAGAGAGCATCGGTTGTATGCCAAGTTCAGCAAATGTGAGTTTTGGCTGAAGGAGGTAGGATTCCTAGGCCATATTGTGTCTGCCGGAGGAATAGCTATTGATCCCACCAAGATCAGAGATGTCGAAGCATGGGAAGCCACAACCACTCAAACCCAAGTCCGTGCATTTCTCGGATTAGCGGGATACTACCGCAAGTTTGTCGAAGGATTTTCGAGCATCGTAAGACCCATGACCCAATTGTTGAAGAAGGACAAGAAGTTTGAATGGATTGACAAATGTGAAGCCAGTTTCCAAGATCTCAAGAAGAGATTGATTTCAGCCCCAATATTGATCATGCCAGATATCAAGAAGCCGTTTGATGTGTATTGTGATGCATCCAAGATTGGTCTCAGATGTGTATTGATGCAAGAAGGCAAAGTCATCATGTATCTGTCTCGACAACTGAAGCAGCATGAGCAGAACTATCCGACCCATGATCTGGAGTTAGTAGCCGTAGTTTTGGCATTGAAGACATGGTGTCATTATCTTATGGGTAATCGCTGTGAGATTTACTCAGATCACAAAAGCTTGAAGTATATTTTCACTCAGAAGGAGCTGAATATGAGGCAAAGGAGATGGATAGAGTTAATCAAGGATTATGACCTTGACATTCACTATCATCCCGGCAAAGCCAATGTGGTAGCGGATGCTCTTAGTAGATTACCGTGTAGGCTAAACACCATGATCAAGGAGAAGCAACCAAGTCTATATGAGGAGTTGGAGCAGTTTAGAACTGAGCTAGTTAGCAAAGGATTTTTAGCCAGTATTGAACTTCAACCCACTTTGATCAGCCAAATCAAGGAGGCCCAGAAGGGAAATGAAAGTATCGACGGAATCAAACATTGTATTGGTACAGGAAAGGTACCTGGATTCACCGAAGATGAAGAAGGAGTTACGTACAAAGGTCAGGCTGTGTGCAGCCATTCGTGAGTCTGAAGCAAGTCATCATGCAGGAAGCTCATGATACACTTTATTTTATCCACCCCGGAGGAACAAAGATGTATCAGGATTTGAAAGAGCAATTTTGGTGGCACAAGATGAAGAGAGAAATCGGAAGCTACATCGCCAAGTGTGATATCTGTCAGAGAGTCAAAGCGGAACATCAGAGACCTGTAGGACTGTTGCAACCATTGCAGATTCTGGAATGGAAATGGGATTCCATCGGAATGGACTTTAGCACCGGTTTGCCTACTTCTAGTAGGGGAAATGACTCAATCTGGGTCATCGTTGATAGAATGTCCAATGTAGATCATTTTATACCTGTCAAGACAACTTACCAGAGTTTGAAGCTAGCAGAATTGTACATTGCTAGAATTGTTAGTCTGCATGGAACCCCCAAGACCATAGTATTAGATCGAGGAACCCAATTTACCTTGAGATTTTGGCAGAAAGTCCAAGAAGGATTAGGAACCAAGTTGAATTTTAGCACATCTTATCACCCACAAACCGATGGACAGACTGAAAGAGTCAACCAAATCTTAGAAGATAAGTTGAGAGCTTGTGTGTTAGAGTATGGATCAAAATGGGAAGATTGCCTGCCTTTCACAGAATTCTCATACAACAACAGTTATCAAGCCAGTTTGCAAATGGCACCATTTGAGTTCCTATATGGAAGAAAGTGTCGTACCCCTTTGAATTGGTCGCAAGTAGGAGAGAGTCAGATCTTTGGACTCGACATTCTCCGAGAAGCCGAAGAGAAGGTTCACAAAGTCCGTGAGCACCTCAAGACCGCCCAATCCCGGCAGAAGAGTTATGCTGACAAGAGAAGGAGAGACCTGACCTTCAATGTCGGAGATTTTGTATATCTCAAGGTTTCTCCATTGAAGGGAACACAATGTTTTAGTCTGAAAGGAAAGTTAGCCCCCAGATATATCGGGCCCTTCAAGATCCTGAATCACCGAGGAGAAGTATCGTATCAACTGGAACTGCCAGAGGAGATGTCAACCATCCACAATGTGTTCCATATCTCGTTACTTCGCAAATTCCTAGAAGTGCCAGAGAAGACCAAAGTGTTCAAAAACATCGATCACCGAGCTGTTGATATCAACAAGGATCTGACATATCGTGAAGTGCCCATCCGTATCTTGGAGGAAGCTTACAGAACCACCAGGACCCAGATTATCAAATTTCTCAAGATTCAATGGAGCAACCATACCAAAGAAGAAGCCACTTGGGAGCGAGAAGATTACATTAGGACTGAGTTCCTAGATCTCTTTAGTTCCTAGTTTTCTTTCTTAAATCTTGGGACAAGATTTTGTTTAAGGGGGGAAGGTTTGTAACATCCCAAAACTTTAATCCAAGTGATCAAGATCAAATCTACCCAATTTAGGGTTAACAAAAACGTTTCCATTTAAAAATCTTTAAGCATTCATATGTGTGTGCATTTAAAATAGGAGTTGTTTTGAATTGCCATGTTTGAGTGATCTATTGATTGTAAAATGATTCTAAGGTGAATTACTCATCATCTAGATCATCCCCAAGAAAATCCCAAAGAAAAAGAAATCAAAAAGAATAAATAATGCAAATGGTCATTTGTGCCATTTTAATCCACTAGGTCACTTTGGGTGTTCCTAGAACTCAAAGTCCAACAGAAACAATTCTAACTCTTTATACCCTTGCTAGTACAAGTAGTGATCTACCAAGGTCCACTTTGAAATCTTACAAAGACATTTGAACTCTAAATTTAAATGACATTTGAAAATGGAATCAAGTGTAGGTGCATAGATCACACCTTTTCAAAAACCACTAAAATGAATTCCCCTTGACCTTTCCAAGCAGGCATAGAATCTCAAGCTTAAGTGGAGAACACTCAAAAAATTTGAATCCAAAATTCAAAACTTTTCTTCATGCGACCATTCTATCGAACACATGGCAGGCACTGAATCAACACTATAGTAGCTTCCCACGGTGATGTCGCCATCTTTGGTCTCCCATACCTCGCCATCCTTTCATCTCGAGCCTAGCCTATAAGGAGGCCTCCCCAGCACCATTTCTTCACACCATCTCAATCCTCTCTCTCCACTGACTATTTCCCCTCTCTCGCTGGAGCCGCTCGAGAAGCACATCGTAAATTTCGATTTAGATCCACCTCAGGAGGAGACCTGATTTGGCCCTTCCAGCAGCCTTCGAGCTTGCTCGTCGTCACACCAGTTTGTTTGCCGCCTCGCGCACTAGCTGGAGCCCTGGTATGTCCCTAGTAGACCCCCGGGCCGCTTAGGGTTCGCTCGCCCGTTGACGAGTCCGTCGTCGACGACGACCGTGGACCGTAGATCTTGTTCTAATCGTGTGGTTATTATCGCCCCATACCGCTTCGGGTTTTAAGTGTTGCTGACATGCAGGACCAGCCTGTCAGTCGCCCTCTGCGCCGCGGAGCGTCACTGGGCCGGCCCATTTACTTTCCCGCGCTGACCCAATAATTCAAATTAGGATTTTTCTATTTAGACATAAAATCAATTCTATCCTCTAGTTTAAAAATCAATTCAGAGAGTTATACAAATCCAAATTGAGTGATTCCAATTTTGCTGGAAAGGCAATGAAAATCTCTATCCAAGACCGTTGGATTTAAATCATTTAGAGTTAGATATCTCTCCTAGTAAAAATAACAAGACAGAAGCTTTTGCACATTCAACCATTTTTATAAAATCAACCATAATAGCTTTTGAGTTGATTCCAACTCTCAATAATCACATTTAACCATACCTATCGGAATATGTAATAATATTAAGGTTTACATGTAGTGACTTTGGACTAGTACCAAAATAATGCTATATAGGCATTTCTAGTCACTTTAAATCATTAAAATATTAAACTTAAACTTATTAAAATGTGATACAACATTTAAATCACATTCCCATATGCTATAATATGTGGTGAGGACATGTGTCCACATGATCCCATATTTTAATTGGAGAATATTAAATCTTAGTTATTTTCAATGAGTAGAAATTACTTTTCTCAAATAAAAAAGAATGAAGCTAGTTAATTAAACCTTGTGATGCTTGTGATGATAATAGATCATCAAATGTGTGCCTTAGTATGCTAAGTAGACTAGTTAAGTATTGTTTGGTGATTTTGTATCCCGTATGTATTTATAGACGATAGTACCGACCAAGCTTTCGAGGAGGAGGAGTTCTACCAAGAGGAGGAGGAAGAAAACTTCAACCACTACACCAACCAAGGCAAGATATTGTTAGCAAGCTAGAATTAAGCTAGATAACCTAAGAAAGATGCATTGGGCATGCTTTGGTTATACCACTTTGACTCTTTACCTACCCCAAGTTTTATTTCCCAACTTTGGGTCTGCCGCATAGAAAACAAAAAATTTCCTATGATGAGAACTACAAGCCAAGATCTATCTACTAGGTACAAAGCAACGGGTGGATATACATCCAACAAGAACTTAACCTCGAAGACAACGCGTTTTGTTAACGAGTAGGAACTCATGATTGATGTAGTCGTACACTTGCCGATCTCAAGATCGTGAAAATCTGGCCATGTAACTCAAGGCGGGCATCCGCACCCGCACCTGCGTTGAACCACCGGACAACCTCCACCTCCTAGCTCCAGCGATCCAGCAGAAGCAGCAACTCCTTCCAGACGAAAAGCCACCGGGAACATGTATCTCGCTAATCCGAGACCATGGGGGAATAATTCTAGAGGGGGAGAGAGATCCTTCACAAGGAGGTGTGAGGAAGAAGGAGGAAGAGGGTGACCTTTTATAGGAGGAGGGGGGTGCCCCTCCTTCATGGCCGGCGCATGGGGGGTGACTCCTCACCTCCCCCATTCATGTGGTGGTAACCCCTCCACATTAAAATGCCTCTTCACATTCCCCATTAAAGTCCCTACTTTAAATGCATTAAAATTCTCCAAGTTTAATGCTCTCTCATTTAATAAAAATCTTTTATTAAATTTATTCAGAATTTTGTTAATTACTTTAATTAACAAACATTCACATATAACCCCCTTGGAATATTTCAATATCACATGCAGAACCACTTTCTGCAATTTCACCCGAAACAATTTCCGGTTTCTATCGAAATAATTCCTGCGCTTTGCAATTCTTTCGTCTGAAACATATGTGCTCCAAAATGGTGTCCGGTAACTCTAAGTGTGTCACCCTACGGTTCATGAATAATGCAGACATGATTGAGACTCCTCTCAGATTAATATTCAGAAGCGATACCTGGAGATCCATACTGACTTCTGCATATTCAACGATGACTTCTATGATCGTGAGAACCATTAACGCTTGTAACTAAATCCCTTTGTCTCGCGATATATTACATGTCCGAGATTCGATCATCGGTATCTCCATACCTAGTTTGATCGCGTTTCCGACATGCACTCTTTTCTCGTTCCCGTGATATAACATTTTAGTGATCACATCACTTGCTTGCAAGCTATCTTAATGTGATATCACCGAGAGGGTCCAGAGTATATCTATCCGTCATCGGGATTGACAAATTCCACTCTTGATCCATGATCCTCAACATAACACCTTCGTAGCACTGAACCCATCTTTATAGTCACCCTGTTACGGTGTGACGTTTGATGTTATCAAGATACTCTTTCGGTGTTAGCAATTAACATGATCTCATGGTATAAGGATAAAGATTACTTCGTATGATATTATAGCAATATAAACATAATGACTTGATTGTAATGCTATACTTCGGATGAATGTTCATCACATCATTCCACCAATGTTGTGACCTCATTATTAACAACATCCAATGTCCATGATCAGGAAACCTTGATCATCTTGTTAATCAACGAGCTAGTCTATAAGAGAGGCATAACTAGGAACCCTTTTTGTTTATTAAACACACATGTATTGATGTTTCTGATCAATACAATTATAGCATGCAAAATAAACATTTATCATAAACATGGAATAAGATAATTATCACTTTATTATTGCCTCTTGGGCATATTCCCTTCAGTCTCCCACTTACACTAGAGTCAATAATCTAGTTTGAAAAACTTTGCGTATTGAACACCTATGGCTTTCTGGTGTTGCATATACACTATTGCTAGTGGTTAACATAATCTCCAGATCTGATAGTTTCAGGTCCGTGTGTATTTGCATGTCTTTGTGTCTCTACGCATCACTCGTTCTCAAATGAGATGGCATTGTATAAATTTGGTCCTTTGGTGAGACCTTTAGTTCGTTCCGGTTAAAATATGTTGATATTATTGTCACACAATATATCTTCATAGTATTAGCTCACTTTGAACCACACCTAGTTTGATAACAAACTACTTAACACAAATGCCCTCCTATGCTGCTACTATAGAGTTATATACTTAGCCTTTTTGTTGTAGTATCCGTCACAATGTCTCAACTTTGGAACTCATCCAAATCCATCATGGAACATCCTTTCCATTATATTGTTCCACCCATAGTCTAAATTGAGATAAATTTAATTTGTATCTTGTGACAAAACTAGTATCAATGTAACACTTTACAATGAACTACCTTTAACTATTTGTCACTTATACATGATATATTCTTAGTTCTTCCAAAGCTCATAAGAATATCTTTACTATTGTCCAATGATCATCTTATGGATCATTCTGGTATGTGCTCATAACATTTAGAGCATAGGACATTCTGCATATATACATATCACAGTATAATCGATCAAAATCTTCATGTGATTTTACTCACCAAGTGTTGGAACACTTGAATCTTGATATAATCCTTTCCATGCAGCAAGAACCTTTCTTGTTGTTTCCATATTGAACCCTTTCAATATATCATATATCTATGTCTGGCACAACCATATTAGCGCATCAATCTATCCATATAGATATTGATGCCTAATATTCCGGTTTTGCCCAAGTTTTTCATCGAAATCTTATTTTAATGAAATTCTTAACTTGTGTCAATACAAGATACATCATTTCCAATCAACAATATGTTGTCTACATAATGTATTAGAAATATGTCTCAGCGCTCCCACTTAATTTCTTGCAAATGCAAGCATCTTCATCATCTCCGATGAATTTAAACTCTTTTAACAGTTTCATCATGGTGAAGATTCCAACTCCGCTATGCTTACTTCAACTATTGAAGTTTGCATCTCTTTTAGCACCCTTTGAATTAACAAAACCCTTCGGACCATGTCTTGTACACGTCCTAGGTAACCATTCTATTAGAAGAACATTGTTTTGTTTGTTCAACTACCATACATCAAATTATATGTAGTGGTTTCTACATTAATCCGTCAAGACTAAATATCGCTATGGAAGATCAAATCTTGTCATAGTCAACTCCTTGAACATTGTCGTAAACTTCTTTCCGACATGTCGACTATTTCATAGATGTTAAACATCCATGTCTATTTCTATATAGATCCAAACACGACCGATAGGCTTCATGCCTTTTCGGAGGGTCTTTCAAGTTCAGAAACTTGATTTCTCGTGTATGGATACTATCATAGATTTTATGACTTCTAGTCATTTTATGGAGTCAGGGCCCATCATCGCTTCTTTGCATGTAGTCGGTTCATCATTGTCAAAACAATAACGACTTTCTTATCAAATCTTACTATTTGGTTCTTACCGACTCACACAGTTCAATAGGAACTCTAATCTCGGAGATCACACCTTTTGTAATCACGGGAGCCATGAGCATTGGCGCGGCGCCGGCGCACTTCTTTTTTCCATGGCGCTACTTAGCACATATAGCTAAGGTTCAACAACCTTATCAAAGTTCTATTGTCCTCCCACTTAACTTTTTGTGAAAAATTCCTTCTCAAGAAACTTGACATTCTAAGTAACAAACTTTTTGTCCTCGGTGTTATGGAGAAATTCCTAATAAATTCTTCGGGTTAAAATACGAAGACGTGCTTATCCGACTTTGGTTGTAAACATTTTACTTATGCATAGCATACCAAAATTTAAGAAAAGACAATTCAGGTTTTATCCCAAACCATAACTCATATGGTGTCATTTCAACGGATCACGATGGTGCTCTTTTCAGTGTAAAAGCGGTAGTCTCTAAAGCTTCAATCCTTAAAACATAATGGCAGTTTTATAAATGACACCTTTGATCTTACCATGTCAAACATGGTTTGATTTTATCTCTCGAATATGCCATACTCCTATGGTTTATCGGGAAACACAAATAATGGAACAATTCCTCAAATCTTAAGTGTTTTGCTAAACATGTAACTCAAATATCTTCCTTTATGATCGAATCATAAACTCTTTATTTTCTTGTTACAATGATTTTCCACTTCATCTTGAAAGTCTTTGAACAATTTTCAAATGTTTCATACTTCTTCCTTATTAAGTAAATATACAGATACATTCACTCAAATTTTCGGAGAAAGCATATGAAGCAAAAAGATCCATCGCATATGGCTACACATAATGGACTATGCACATCAACATGCACAATTTCCAATAATCTAGTCATCCCTTCCTCTCTGGCCTATGGACGGAGTTTCAATTATCTCGAGGAAAGTCTCACATGTGTCAATTGATCAAAATCAAAGACTCCAAAAATCCATCAACATGGAGTTTCTTCATGTTTTCTTTCCAATATAATTTAAAACAGCGATGTCACTTCATAATTGATATTTTAATCATTTGTCTTGCGACATTTTAGCAATAGTGTTTATGGATGTGATTTCTCCCACTAGACTTGTAAAAAGTTCATCCATCCTTTATGGAATACGGTAATTTATTTGAACAACCATTGTTCTCGTAATACCGGAACAAAATAACAATTATTAAAACAAATCTTGAAGGCTAGGTTTGACGTCAACGAAAAACACAATAACACTTTATTTGTTTTCGATGAACATCATCAATTATTCTCTTGCTAGTTACTTAGGCCATTGTAGTTCATGAATTGCGTTGTCCTGTATGACACTTCATACCAACCAATTCAGTATCCAATACCGGTATCCAATACCTCAGAACCACATTGTTTAACAAGCAAGGAATACAGCCATAACATGTATATCTTCTATATACCTAAGTTGGACATCTCCAACCTTTTCTTTTCTGCCAAATATTTTATAGATTCTCTTTCAACAATTCCTTTTCTTTTAAAAGAATCTATGAAGATCAATAGTGGTGTCATTCACATGACACATAGTACAAAGCTTGTATATAGTCAAATACTAATACCTTTGGACTTGCACTTTGAAGTGGATCACCATCATCAAATGTTTGGCATTCTTTCAAAAATCCATTCTTTAGTAATCTCTTAGTGTAGTAAACATTTTACTTACATCTTCTATTCATCCTTATCATGACAACTTTCATGATCAAGCTACTATATCTTATAAGGAAGAATGACGAGTATAATTTTAGTTCCCAAAACCTTTTGGGAGATCCGGATGCTTAGCATCTCCATCCTTCCCAAATTCTCATATAGTATGAGAACATGTATTTTGCTAAATTATACTCTATCATAATGCAACCAAAAAACATTGTTTTAGATATCACAATATCTTTCACACATGATGGTTTCTGAAACAATTTTCTGCTCCAATATAATCTTGATATTAAAACAACTTTTGAATATCAATAATCATGGAGGCAAACATGATACTTTAGATACTAACAATGGAATTCTTACTCTTGATTTAATACTACTTATTAAACTTCATGGAGTAAATAGAGTTTGCTGAAAGTTTGCAATAGGACTTATAAACTTTAAATTAACATTCAAAACAATACGATACTAGTTCGTAAAGTAAATATCTAGAATTATATAGTTCTATTATCTCAATTAAAACTAAACATAAGGTAGTAAACAGACGCCAATGACTACAACAAATTATGCAAATTCACTTCGATTTAGTTTATGACAAATTGAGTTCGACTAATTCAAATTAGAAAAGAACTCCCACTCAAAAATGACATCCCTCGTGCCTTTTTGGGGATTACATGAACCAAATCCACTACACCGAGTCCGATCATCACGTGAGTCGGTGTAGCTTCAAAGGCGAGCATCTATATGGGCATCATATCAACTATATGACTCATGCTTAACCTTTCGGTCCGTGTTCCGAGGCCATGTCTATACATGCTAGGATCGCCAAGTAAGAACCTTAGTACTCGCGTGTAAAGCATCTTACACCCATTGTATGAAAGCGTGAAGTACACCGATCATCACGTGATGTCTCGAAACACGATCCATAGAACGGTGCATACTTAAGGAAGAACACATTTTATCTTGATATCTAAATGAGGGATCATCTTACAATGCTACCAAAAGCGCAAAACTAGCAGTATAAGATGCTAACATCTAATGTGTAAAGTGAGATGATATGGTCCATGCATTTGATCTCTATCATCTGCATTGTGGTGTGATCTCTATCATTCCTTTGTGTGTAAGGCCAAGGTCTATGGAACTTACACGTTGAGTGTGTTGTAAGAGTATCTATCATACATCTACTTACAACAATACCATATCAAGACACTAGCCTAGCAACGATCTAAACTAGACGCCTCTAATTTATCAATTGCAAGTTTTACGTGGCTTAGGGATTTCGGAGATAGAACCTTTCTTACCTACGAACATGAACCACAACGAGGATAACCAAGTTATTAGCAACTCGTTGTAAATCAGATATTGACTATAGTAAGAGAGACAGACACACGCCAGCCACTTATGCAAAACAAGTTGCATGTCAGTCGTGGAACCGGTCTCATGTACGATGACATGTAAGGTTGGTCCGGGCCGCTTCATTCCACTATGCCACCAATATCCAAAATACATAGAAGATGCAATAACATGATCATCATTGCCCACATATAAACATATGTGTACTACCCGTGCAAAGCACCTACGCATAGATCAGGCTCTGATACCACTGTTGGGTCCGCAGCATAGAAAACAAAAAATTTCCTACGATGAGAACTACACGCCAAGATCTATCTACCAGGTACAAAGCAATGGGTGGACATACATCCAACGAGAACTTACCCTCGAAGACAACGAGTTTAGTTAACGAGTAGGAACTCGTGGTTGATGTAGTCGTACACTTGCCGATCTCAAGATCATGAGGAAGTCCGAGCGCCGCAACTCAGCAGCGCATCCGTACTGCTGCGTTCAAGCACCGGACAACCTCCACCTCCTCGCTCCAGCGATCCAGTGGAAGCAGCAACTCCTTCGATGATGAAAAGCCACGGAACGTATCTCGTCTCGCTAATCCGAGACCATGGGGGAATAATTCTAGAAGGGGAGAGAGATCCTTCACAAGGAGGTGTGAGGAAGAAGGAGGAAGAGGGTGGCCTTTTATAGGAGGAGGGGGTGCCCCTCCTTCATGGCCGGCGCATGGGGGGTTGACTCCTCACCTCCCCCATTCATGTGGTGGTAACCCCTCCACATTAAAATGCCTCTTCACATTCCCCTTTAAAGTCCCTACTTTAAATGCATTAAAATTCTCCAAGTTTAATGCTCTCTCATTTAATAAAACTCTTTTATTAAATTTATTCAGAATTTTGTTAATTACTTTAATTAACAAACATTCACCTATAACCCCTTGCAATATTTCAATATCACATGCAGAACCACTTTCTGCAATTTCACCCGAAACAATTTCCGGTTTCTATCGAAATAATTCCTGCGCTTTGCAATTCTTTCGTCTGAAACATATGTGCTCCAAAATGGTGTCCGGTAACTCTTAAGTGTGTCACCCTATGGTTCGCGAATAATGCAGACATGATTGAGACTCCTCTTAGATCAATAATCAGAAGCGGGACCTGGAGATCCATACTAACTCCTGCATATTCAACGATGACTTCTGTGATCGTGAGAACCTTTAACGCTTGTAACTAAATCCCTTTGTCTCGCGATATATTACATGTCCGAGATTCGATCATCGGTATCTCCATACCTAGTTTGATCTCATTGCCGACATGCACTCTTTTCTCATTCCCGTGATATAACATTCTAGTGATCACATCACTTGCTTGCAAGCTATCTTAATGTGATATCACCGAGAGGGCCCAGAGTATATCTATCTGTCATCAGGATTGACAAATTCCACTCTTGATCCATGAGCCTCAACATAACACCTTCGTAGCACTGAACCCATCTTTATAGTCACCCTGTTACGGTGTGACGTTTGATGTTATCAAGATACTCTTCCGGTGTTAGCAATTAACATGATCTCATGGTATAAGGATAAAGATTACTTCGTATGATGTTATAGAAATATAAACATAATGACTTGATCGTAATGCTATACTTCAGATGAATGTTCATCACATCATTCCACCAATGTTGTGACGTCATTATTAACAACATACAATGTCCATGATCAGGAAACCTTGATCATCTTGTTAATCAACGAGCTAGTCTATAAGAGAGGCATAACTAGGAACCCTTTTTGTTTATTAACACACATGTATTGATGTTTCCGATCAATACAATTATAGCATGCAAAATAAACATTTATCATAAACATGGAATAAGATAATAACCACTTTATTATTGCCTCTCGGGAATATTCCCTTCAGATTTAGGGTTATCGCTGACAGATGTATCGAATCTTGTGGTGAAAGTGTACCACGTCTGCAGAGTGTCAAACTATTCGAATAGCCACGTCCGTGGTTATGGACAGTTGGAGTGGCCATACTATTCCGTTGTCAGATGTTTTCAAAACAATTTATGAAATGAATTGTGACATGACTTGACCACAACAGAGTTGTGACTATGACAATTAAGTTCCCACTTAGGTGATTTCAAACTTTATTTTATCTTTCTTTGTTTCTGAACTCAGCTTAGGTTTCAAACTTAACTTTACAAATGAACTTAGAGTTAGCATTCCTACTAGAACTATCTTACTGGTTAGTGGTAGTTTGCGAGTACTTAAAGAGTACTCATGACTTTTGTCCCTGGCTATTCCCATGGCCAGACTATGAAGGAGACTACCAAGATGAAGGACAACAGGACGGCTATGATAACTAGGACTATCTTCCATCGTCAGCATTGCCTGTGACCCTGAAGATGGACCCCACCGCTACGCTTATTATTTATTCTGCCGCTTGTTGTATTAAGACTGGATCATGAGATCCTTTATTCGTGTAAGACCTTATTATGGTTTGTAATGGATGATGTACTGTGATATCCAATCTGTTATGTCTCGCAAAAATGGTAATCCTGGGATTGCGATGTATGGCATAACAGGCATCTGGGATTAAAAATTCGGGTGTTAACAAAGATAGTAATTGCTTGCAGAAAGTACACAGTAAACGATAAACAGTAGATGGTATATTAATGGTAAAGGAATGGACTAGGGTCCATAGTTCACTAGAGGTGTTTCTCCTTAAGATCAATGGAATGTTGGGTGAACAAATTACAGCAGGGCAATTGACAGATTGAGAAAGCATAACAATGCATATACTAGACATCTTGACTCCTACGAGATTTGATTGGGAATTACAACATAATACATACACCGTAATCCAAATGCATCTATGACTAATAGTCCACCTTCAGGTTATCATCCGAACCCCTTCTAGTATTAAGTTGCAAGCAACAGATAATTACATTAAGCAAAGTGTGTAAAGTAAACAATACAATTGCCCCATGGACAAAGGATTGTTGTTTCTCCCTAGTAGCAGTAGCACATCTACAACCTTAGAGATTACAAATACTCCCTCTTGGATAATTACTAGAGCATGAACCTACTATCGAGCATAAATACTCGCTCTTGGAGTTACAAGCATCTACTTGTCCAAGATAGCTACTAGCAATGGAGAGCATGCAAGATCACAAATAGCATAGACATGATAGAATCAATAATCAATCTGACATAGTATCTCAATATCCATCGGATCCCTGCAAACACAACATATAGGATTACAAATAGATGATCTTGATCATGAACGAAGCTCACAAGATCTAAACATGACGATAGCACAAAAGAGGAGAACCAACCATCTAGCTACTGTATGGGCCCAAAAACTCTTTTGTTTGTAACAAAGGAATGAGAGAGATATGGGTTATAAATAAAATTTATCCCTTTTTTATTTATATTTTTTTTCTATAGATCAGATCAGACATTTTATTTTATGGAAGAAAAATAAAAGTATTTAGTTCATATTCACGAAGTCCTAGATTTTTGGGCTGAGCTGGATTTGAACTAGCGTAGACATATTGTCAACGAATTTACAGTCCGTCCCCATTAACCGCTCGGGCATCGACCCAGGAAGAATTTATTCTAGTTTTTTTACATGGAATAATGCTGAATTTAAATGTTGATTTCTATAGTATAAGAAAAACAAACCGAATAAAATTCATGGATTTACCACGACCTCGGTTGTGACTCCCTAGATAAAAATCAAAAATTTCTATCTTCGAGAGCATTGAAAAAGGGCATTGAACGAGAAACAAAGAATAGAAAAATATCAAAAGTGACACAAGCAAACTATCAAATGCCTGAAGTAATACATGAGGAGGAGGGAAATGACATGGAGGTAATTATGACTATAGAAGAAGAAAAGGTCTACTTGATTTGATTGATTGTTTGGAAGAAAATATAAAGGACCGCTTGCTTTTTGTAGGTTGGTCCAAAGGGACGCCTCCTTGCGCTTATTTTCCTTTTGCTCTTTCCTTTTTGTGGTTTTCCTTTGTTAATCTCTTTAGTTAGTTCGGTAAGGTCCTCCCCTTTCCATTCTCTGAATCTCTGGGCGTGGAGAGATCTTTTTTCGTGGGTTTTCGTGGATTTTTGATTGGTTTGATCACTCTTTTAGTGATCGGGGATTGTTTATAGGGGTTTCGGGCGAGGGAGAGAAGTTTAGATGGGAAGAGGCCATGGGGCACCATGTCTACCCACAGCCATGGCTAGCCCTAGGGCTTCAGCTGCCCCCCCCTTTCCTTGCCGTATTCCCTTGTGTTCCTTTTTAGACTAAAATATTGACTTTGGCTTTGTTCCTTATTATTTTAGAATATTTCCTTACTACAAAAAAAAGGCAAAAAAATAACAATAGAAAAGCGGCAAAATATCTAGTTTGTTCATAGGTTAATAAATAGAAAAATAAAAAAATAAAAAAAACAAAAATAAAAAACAAAATAAACATAAAAAGATAAAATTATAAATAAAAAATTAATATTATTGTTATGATGGTTTGTAAGTATCTCCGTGTGATCTGGTAGTCGATCTTTTTCTTTGGTTTTTTGATCCCCTTCATTTCCTCGATCTCATAATACTCTAGGTTACTAGCCCAAGAGTTCCCCCTTGAGTTTTTCCTAGCTAACGCTTTTTTCCTTCCTGAGCTATGCTTGTCTGTCAAAAAGCAACTTCAACAGCGCTGGTGGTCAGCACGCCTTTATGAGAATTCTACTTCTCCCTTTGGATGGCTATCTTGTCATTTAGCCAGGTCACCAGGTCCTGGTTGAGCTTTCGCCTCTTTCCCTGCAACAAAAATATATAGTATGGTTTGTTCAGTTTACTAGGCCAAGGTGGTTAGTTTTCATAGTTAACTGAATCAACTTGTGGCACACTCATAGTTTCAAAGAAGAAGAAATCTAGGACTAATCAACATTTTATGAATCGACTAGTGGTACTGTCATAATTTCAATTTCAAAGCAAATAAGGTTTTTCTGCAGTTTAGTGTGCTATGGGTTTTTCCAATGTCACCAAATAGTAGTGGCAAACTCATAATGCAGAAACCCATGTCTAGATACAGAATTGAAAGAGATCATGGTGTCCATTCATGAACTTGAACACCAACACATGTCCAGATAGATAAGGAGTTGCTCTAGGATTCCTTAAATGCACGATATATATATATATTACAAAAAGAGTGGAGCACCAACTGATATTCATGCCCCTCTAATGGGAATCATACTTGGGTATTTCCCCGATACGCCTCTAGACAAGCCCTTAGCACCTCGTTCTCTTTCCGAACACCCTCGAGTACGGTGATCCCTCACCTCATGTCCTCCTTCATCTCTTTCACTGCATCTAGGCAACGATTCCTGTCATGGTAGGCTCGGATGACAGCCTTTGTTTCATCGATGTGTCCTCTGAGTGCCTCAGTGATTTCCTCCTGTAGGAGGGTGCATCTTATCTGGAGATTCTTCTTGTCCTCCATGAGCTCGTTGATTATCTTAATGGCCTGTTCTTGCATGTTCAAGTTACGGTCGAGCAGGTTCTGCCGCGTCACGATGTCATGTGCAGAATCTAACGAGATCTCCTCCTACACAGATAAATGCTTGCATAGGCTCTCATTAGCATGGGTGAGGGAGCATGACTTCTCCTGTTGGTTGTCAATCTTGGCACTGATCGCAACCACCTTGTCATGGTACTCGGCCTTCGCTCACTACATCGATCATGTTATTTGAAATAGAAATTCTATAATCATACTCTAGGTTCTAGGTGAATACTTATACAAATCACAAAATCCCCATTGAATCTTTGAACAAAAGTATTAAAAAAGATCAAGAGATTTTAGTCATAATCACGAAAACTAATCCAAATCACAAAATCCCCATTAAATCTATGAACAACAGTATTAAAGAAAGACCAAGAGATCCAATCATAATCATGAAAACTAATACAACTGGCAAAAACCCCAATGTGGGGCAGACACGATCTAAGAAATCCATAGTAATACTCAAAGAAATAGAAGTGTGGAGATTTGCTACCTTGCTGAGACATGGAACAAGAGATTTGCTACCTTGCTGAGACGTGGAACAAGGACGAATGTGTCCTGCAAAGCTGCCGTCGTGGTGGATTGGGGTCCATGGCCGGCCTGTAATACGTAGAAGAGGAAGAGCAAGAAGAAGATGAAAACAAGAAGAAGCAGAATAAGATCAGGCTGGAGAAGGAGATGGAAAAGTAGAACAAGAAGACCGTACCAGGAGGATCCCTCATCAGCTGGAACATTTGGCGCCATTGTGAGGAGAGATTGGGCCTCTGTGATAGGGGAGCTTGAGGGGCTGGTAGATAAAGAACTGCCAGGCGGCGAGCTCTCTCCTTTTTCTCTGTGAGGATGGTCGACCGGCCTCTCCTCAGGGGAGACATGGATTGTAGGGGGAGGGAGGTGGTGCCAGGAGGAAGAAGAGAGTGATTAGTGTGGGAGAAGAGTCAAAGAGTACAGGTCATGGTCTAGTATTATACAATACTACCATCTACCTTCTCAAAGAAGCCAGGGAATTGATGGGACTCGATTGGATTTGTCTTTATTGCGATGGACAGTTCAATGGTCTTCAGTGCCGCCTAAAATCCAATATATAATAAAAGGAGTGGGACCTTCCCCTTAAAAAGGAGTGGGCCGGGTGGTAATCACGGGCAATGGCGTGCACGTCACGTGGAGTTCAATGTGCGTGCCTATCGATGTGGAGTTCGACGTGCCAACATGATCATGTAGTAGTTGCGCGCGTCATTGCCCCGTCAACACGTGACGTGCGGACGTGCACGCCATTGCCCGTGATTACCACCCGGCCCACTCCTTTTTAAGGGGAAGGTCCCACTCCTTTTATTATATATTGGATTTTGACGCGCGCAACTACTACACGATCATGTCGGCACGTCGAACTCCACATCGATAGGCACGTACATTGAACTCCACGTCGATAGGCATGCACAGGATATTTACAAGTCTAGAATATGTTGTGCCACTTTTGTTATGATCAAATTATGTTCAACACGCGAGGTAATACATTTTTTTAATAATCGACAAATGCATACGCATACACGACACATGAATTGACGCGTAAAACCGCTGCTCGCCCTTGCTCAGATCGGCACCCAACTCCGTGTACCCGACATCGCTCATTCTGAACAACTTCCTCGATCTGCCATGGGCCCTCGCCGTGGCAATAGCAGATCTAAGCCAGCCACTGACCGTCCTGCGTCTCCTGCTATTCGAGGCATCGTTCATGCCCGCGAGTCTCCAACTGAGTCACCACGTTGTGTCCTACTGCGCCAGGATCCATCGACATCGGCACTCAAGGACACCACGACGTTGAAGTTCATACCAGCCTGGCAGGAGGAGCGTGGTGCACCTGCTGCGACGATCGAGCGCAAAGCAGCTGCCAAGATGGGGGCGCGTGTTTGATGACTGCAAGTGCACGGATCATTTGTAGCTAGTTTCGAAATAAAGATGTCGATCCCACAGGGAGAAGGAGTCTGAAGTCTAACAACTCTTGGATTAAATACTGAAATAGAAATGCTAAATAAAGTTATAAGTAACAAGATAAAATGCGAATATTTTGTAAAAAGGTGTTTTTGGGTTTTTCGTATAAGAGCAACAATAAGTAAAGTAAAACAACTGAACACAAAAAGTAAGTATCGCGTATGTGAAAGAGATTGGAACTGCAATAGGGAAAAAGGCGTTCTCAGGGAGTAGCAGATACACCTCTAGCATTATAAATAACTAAGGTAAAGATTATTATCATGAACATTCTCAACTGTGTATGTGTGGGAGGAACTCCGTATTTGGATAAATAGGCAGCAACCACTGCTCACATCATCCTCATAACCACAGCAGTCAGCAATGGACATCAATCGAATTACTGCACTATTAAGGGACTTAATCCTATAGGACATATCACATGGCATAGATAGTGTTCCGTGAGTTTCCTCGGTTCCCAAGTTTACACATAAGGGGTGCCAATGGCTTTATAGTCACTGTAAGTGCTAACACACCTCCGTCTACCAACAAGTAGTTCCCTCCATCAAGTCCCCATAAGAGGCAAATATTGAGAGGTCGACTTCTCCCAACATCAAGATGAAGACAATCTAACACATGGTCACAGCGATGAACATCATAATAAACTTTATCTTATTTCAATCTCATACTAGGGTTTCTCCATCTCCCCAAGAACTAATGATCTACTCAGACATGGAGGCAATCAACATCATGGCAATAACAATGGAATCTATCATAGATGAATATTAATTGTGTAAATCCACAAAGAGTACGGGAATTACAACAAGATCTAGACAAGATGTAGATGGGATGGATGGAGATGGTGGTGATGCACCGGTTGATGATGAAGATCGATGCCTTAGCCTCCCGGATCTGTGCATGGAAAAGATTGATCCCCGGTGGACGAGTTCCCCCTCCAGATGCCTTCCGAAGGTGTGATTTCAGTGATTTCTGGTTGTTCTGTATGTCGTCTCCCTGATCCAGTTGCACGGGATGAACCTATTTGAGGAGGCGGTGGTGGCGCCAACTATACGGCGGGAACTATATGGCCGAAAAATTTATTCCTACCTTATAGTTGGTCGTCAAACTCTCTAGATGCCTCGATCGCTTCAGGTTTTCTTCTGGTGTTATTGATATTTTCCAAATAAGCGATTTACATTGTTTTTGACTGCTTTGTCCCCAGTACAACTGCGCCAAGAGTTGTGTCCATTGTATCCATCATCTGTCCTGATCTTGGTGAAAACAGACATAAAATATGCACACGAACGCCGTAAAATACCAAGATCCTATAACTACAATGTAGAATAATAATATAAAACATGATGCAATTATGCACTCATCAATTTCCCCAAGCTTAGACTCTTGCTCGTCCCCAAGAATGTTTTAGCTTAATGGACGTGATCCTCATATTCATGAAGCTGAGTCGATAAAATAAATGAGGCAGTTGCAGCATGTGTTTATCATATATGATACATAGGAATGAGTTCATGAATAGTACGTTACTTGTACCATCCGAATAATATTAGCAGGCTTCCACACCTTAGCATTTAACAGTTCACAAAAGATCACTCTCAATATGATGTAAAAGTATTCAGTTCAACCGATGAGTTAGCGAGGTAGACCCAAGTGTTTTAGGATTAAAAAAATCACTTGGGATTCGAAATCTCAAAACGTCTCTTTGTCTTACTATAATATAGTGGTGTATGCCTATTTTCTCTTTGCACATTCGCTCTTTTTGTTCTCTCTTTTCTTCTTTTTTTATATATATGCTCACACTTTTGTTTAAGTGCTGTGCAAAGGAGCTAGCCATACTTTCCACTTCATGTAGGAATTCAAAGTTTAACTATCTCAATTACCAAAATCCAATTGTATATGAAGCAATCTTTATAGCTTGAATATTCTACCTCGTCTTGTTCTCACTCTAATTTGATAGCACTTTTAATTTTCCTTTGTTCAAGGTTTCTTTTTCGAATTAACTAATTAGATAATTTTTCTTTCTTTGTAAATCAAGCCATGTACTTACAACATATTGACCAAATTGAAGGAAATATGCCCTGAGAGGCAACAATAAAGTTGTTATTATGTATTCCTTGTATATGATAGATGTTTATTTTACATGCTATAATTGTATTGATAGGAAACATCAATACATGTGTGTTTAATAAACAAAAAGGGTTCCTAGTCATGCCTCTCTTATAGACTAGCTTGTTGATTAACAAGATGATCAAGGTTTCCTGATCATGGACATTGGATGTTGTTAATAACAAGGTCACACCATTGGTGGAATGATGTGATGAACATTCATCCGAAGTATAGCATTACGATCAAGTCATTGTGTTTATATTGCTATAACATCATACGAAGTAATCTTTATCCTTAGACCATGAGATCATGTTAATTGCTAACACCGGAAGAGTATCTTGATAACATCAAACGTCACACCGTAACAGGGTGACTATAAAGATGGGTTCAGTGCTACGAAGGTGTTATGTTGAGGCTCATGGATCAAGAGTGGAATTTGTCAATCCAGATGACGGATAGATATACTCTGGGCCCTCTCGGTGATAACACATTAGGATAGCTTGCAAGCAAGTGATGTGATCACTAGAATGTTATATCACGGGAACGAGAAAAGAGTGCATGTCGGTAACAAGATCAAACTAGGTATGGAGATACCGATGATCGAATCTCGGACATGTAATATATCGAGAGACAAAGGGATTTAGTTACAAGCGTTAAAGGTTCTCACGATCACAGGAGTCATCGTTGAATGTGTAGGAGTTAGTACGGATCTCCAGGTCCCGCTGCTGATTATTGATCGGAGAAGGGTCTCGATCATGTCTGCATTATTTGCGAACCGTAGGGTGGCACACTTAAGATTTACCGGACACCATTTTGGAGCACATATGTTTCAGACGAAAGAATTGCAAAGCGCAGGAATTGTTTCAATAGAAACCGGAAATTGTTTCAGGTGAAATTGCAGAAAGTGGTTCTGCATGTGATATTGAAATATTGCAAGCGGCTATATGTGAATGTTTGTTAATTAAAGTAATTAACAAAATTCTGAATAAATTTAATAAAGGAGTTTTATTAAATGAGAGAGCATTAAATTTGGAGAAACTTAATGCATTTAAAGTGGAGACTTTAAAAGGGAATGTGAAGAGGCATTTTAATGTGGAGGAGTTACCACCACATGAATGGGGGAGGTGAGGGGTCACCCCCCCCATGTGCCGGCCATGGAGAGAGGGGGCACCCCCCTCCTCCTATAAAAGGCCACCCATTCTCTCATTCATCCTCACACCTCCTTGTGAAGGATCTCTCCCCCCTCTAGAATTATTCCCCCATGGTCTCGGATTAGCGAGATACATGTTCCTGGTGGCATTTCGTCTGGAAGGAGTTGCTGCTTCCGCTGGATCACTGGAGCGAGGAGGTGGAGGTTGTCCGGTGGCTTGAACGTGTGTGCGAGTGCGGATGCGCTTCTGAGTTGCGGTGCTCGGACTTCCTCACGATCTTGAGATCGGCAAGTATACGACTACGTCAACCACGAGTTCCTACTCGTTAACAAAGCTCGTTGTCTTCGAGGGTAAGTTCTCTATGGATGTATGTCCACCCATTTGCTTTGTACCTAGTAGATAGATCTTGGCGTGTAGTTCACACCGTAGGAAATTTTTTGTTTTCTATGCTGTGGACCCAACAGTGGTATCAGAGCCTGATCTATGCGTAGGTGCTTTGCACGGGTAGTACACATATGTTTATATGTGGGCGATGATGATCATGTTATTGGATCTTCTATGTACTTTGGATATTGGTGGCATAGTGGGATGAAGCGGCCCGAACCAGCCTTACATGTCATCGTACATGAGACCGGTTCCACGACTGACATGCAACTTGTTTTGCATAAGTGGCTGGCAGGTGTCTGTCTCTCCTACTATAGTCGATATCTGATTTACAACGAGTTGCTAATAACTTGGTTATCCTCGTTGTGGTTCATGTTCGTAGGTTAGACAGGTTCTATCTCCGAAAGCCCTAAGCCACGTAAAACTTGCAATTGATAAATTAGAGGCGTCTAGTTTAGATCGTTGCTGGGCTAGTGTTTTTGATATGGTATTGTTGTAAGTAGATGTATAATAGATACTCTTACAACTCACTTAACGTGTAAGTTCCATAGACCTTGGCCTTACACACAAAGGAATGATAGAGATCATACCACGATGCAAATGATAGAGATCAAATGCATGGACCATATCACCTCACTTCACACATTAGATGTTAGCATCTTATATTGCTAGTTTGGCGCGTTTGGTAGCATTATAAGATGATCCCTCATTTAGATATCAAGATAAAATGTGTTCTTCCTTAAGTATGCACCGTTTTGTGGATCGTGTTTTGAGGCATCACGTGATGATCGGGTGTTCTCAACTCTACGGTTTCATACAACGGGTGTAAGACAGTTTTACACACGCAAATACTAAGGTTCTTACTTGACGAGCCTAGCATGTACAGACATGGCCTCAGAACACGGACCGAAAGGTTAAGCATGAGTCATATAGTTGATATGATGCCCATATAGATGCTCGCCTTTGAAGCTACACCGACTCACGTGATGATCGGACTTGGTGTAGTGGATTTGGTTCATGTAATCACCAAAAGGACACGAGGGATGTCGTTTTTGAGTGGGAGTTCATTAGTAATTGGATTAGTTGAACTCAATCTATCATAAACTTAGTCTAAATATACTTTACAAATTCTGTTGTAGATGGCACCACCTGCTTTTAATTTCAATGTGTTCATGGAGAAAGAGAAACTTGCTGCGAATGGTAGCAATTTCACCAACTGGGCTATGAATTTGAGGATTCTCCTCACTGCTGCACAAAAGCAATATGTGCTAGATGCGCCGCTACGCCCCCACCAGCTCCTGATGCCCCTGACAAGGAAAAGAACGTCCATATAACTCGTCAGGAGGACCACAAATTAGTTCATTGCGGCATACTGTATGGGCTAGAGCCAGAACTTCGAAAACGTTTCGAAAATGACAATGCCTTTGATACCATGGGAGAATTGAAAATGATTTTCGATACCCATGATGCCGTAGAGAGTTATAATGCTACAGAAAAGTTCTTTAGCTACATGATGGAGGAAAACAGCTCCGTTAGTGAGCACGTACTCAAAATGTCTGGGTACGCCGATAAGCTTGTGTCCTTGGGAATAACGATTCCCATTGACTTAGTCATACATCGTGTTCTCCAATCTCTGCCACCTAGCTAAAAGAGCTTCGTGATGAACTATAATATGCAGGGCATGAAGAAGTCTCTTCCCGAGCTTCTGTCAATGCTTAAGACTGCAGAAGTGAAGATTAGGAAAGAACATCAAGTGTTGATGATCAATAGGACCACCGATTTCAAGAAGGACAAGAAAGGCAAGCACAAGGGAAAGAAGGGTGGCAAGTCATTGCTACACTGAAAAGAAACCCGAGCTGGCCCTAAGTCGACACCGAGTGCTACTATTGCAAGGGACTAGCCATTGAAGCTTAAGCGCCCCAAGTATTTGGCGGACAAGAAGTCCGCAAGGCAAACAAAGGTATATGTGATATACATGTTATTGATGTGTACTTGACTAGTACTCGCAGTAGCACCTGGGTATTTGATACGGGATCGGTTGCTAATATATGTAACTCGGTTCAGGGGCTGCGGAACAAGCGACAACTAGCAAGGGATGAGGTCTCGATACGGGTCGACAATGGATCAAGAGTTGATGTGATCGCCGTTGGAACGCTGCCTCTCCATATGCCATCGGGATTAGTTATAAACCTAAATAATTGTTATTTGGTGCCTGCACTGAGCATGAACATTGTATCCGGATCGTGTTTGATGCAAAGTGGTTATTCATTTAAGTCTGAAAACAATGGTTGTTCGATTTATATGAATAATATCTTTTATGGTCATGCACCTATGTTGAATGGTTTATTTCTGTTGGATCTCGATAGTAGTATTACACATATTCATAATGTTGATGCTAAAAGGATTAAACTTGATAATGATATATCTACATACATGTAATCGCCGTCTAGGTCATATTGGCGTTAAACGCATGAAGAAACTCCATTCTGATGGACTTTTGGAATCACTTTATTTTGAATCATTTGATACATGTGAGCCATGCCTTATGGGCAAGATGACTAGAACGCCGTTTTTCGGTTCAATGGAACGGGCGACAGATCTATTGGAAATCATACATACTGATGTGTGTGGACCAATGAGTGTGTCGGCGCGAGGTGCATATCGTTATTTTGTTACTTTCACGGATGATTTGAGTAGATATGGGTATATCTATTTGTTGAAACACAAGTCTAAAACTTTTGAAAAGTTCAAAGAATTTCAGAATGAAGTGGAAAATCATCATAACAGAAAGATCAAATTTCTGCGGTCCGACCGTGGAGGAGAGTATCTTAGTTACGAGTTTAGCACACATATGAAAGAGTGTGGGATAGTTTCACAACTCACGCCTGCCGGAACACCACAACGTAATGGTGTGTCAGAACGTCGTAATCGTACTTTATTGGATGTGGTTCGATCTATGATGTCTCTGACTGACTTGCCACTGTCATTTTGGGGTTGTGCACTGGAAACCGCTACATTCACTTTAAATAGGGCACCATCTAAATCCGTTGAAAAGACACCGTATGAATTATTGTTTGGAAACAAACCTAAGCTGTCATTTCTTAAAGTTTGGGGATGCGATGTTTATGTGAAGAAACTTCAACCGGATAAACTCGAACCCAAAGCGGAAAAATGCGTCTTCATAGGATACCCTAAGGAAACGATTGGGTATACCTTCTATCACAGATCCGAGGGCAAGGTCTTTGTTGCCAAGATGGATCCTTTCTTGAGAAGGAGTTTCTCGCGAAAGGTGTGAGTAGTCGGAAGGTAGAACTCGAAGAGGTTACTGAACCTTCTCTTCATGAAATGGCGAGTAGCGCAGCTCCAGAAGTTGTTTCGGAGTTGACTTCACCTAATGAAGAGAGAGCTAATGATATTGATCATGAAACTCCGAAAGAGGACACTACCGAACCTCACAGGTCAAGCAGGACACGTGCAGCTCCTGAACTGTACGGCAATCCTGTTATGAATTTCATGATTGAAGAAATGGATGACCCTGCGACGTATGAAGAAGCGATGATGAGCCCGGATTCCAACAAATGGCTAGAAGCCATGAAATCCGAGATGGAATCCATGTACGAGAACCAAGTTTGGAACTTGGTGGACTTACCTCGCGACCGAAAGGCCGTTGAGAATAAATGGATTTTCAAAAGGAAAACTGATGCTGATGGTAATGTGACCATCTATAAGGCTCGACTTATGTAAAGGGGTTTCGACAAATTCAAGGAGTTGACTACGATGAGACATTCTCTCCTGTAGCGATGCTTAAGTCGGTTAGGATTATGTTAGCAATTGCTGCATATTTCGATTATGAAATATGGCAGATGGATGTCAAAACTGCGTTCCTCAATGGTAAGATTGAAGAAGAGTTGTATATGATACAACCTAAGGGTTTTGTCGATCCTAAGGATGCTAATAAGGTGTGCAAACTTCAGCGATCCATCTATGGATGAAGCAAGCATCACGAAGTTGGAATCTCCGCTTTGATGAGGTGATCAAAGAGTTTGGATTTGTCCAAACTTATGGAGAGGCTTGTATTTACAAGAAAGTGAGTGGGAGCAATGTGGCATTTCTGATATTATATGTGGATGACATATTATTGATTGGAAATGATTTAGATCTTTTAAACAGTGTTAAAAGTTATCTAAACAGCAAATTTTCGATGAAGGACCTTGGTGAAGCTTCATATATATTAGGCATTAAAATCTATAGAGATGGATCAAGACGCCTAATTGGGCTATCGCAGAGTACATACCTTGATAAGATATTAAAGAAGTTTAATATGGACGGAAGTAAGAAGGGGTTCTTACCTATGTTGCAAGGCAAGACATTGAGTAAGACTCAAAGTCCGCTTCTGCGGAAGAAAGAGAGATAATGGATAGGATCCCCTATGCCTCAGCCATAGGCTCTATAATATATGCCATGCTATGTACAAGACCGGATGTGGCACATGCTATTAGTTTGACTAGTAGGTACCAATCTGATCCGTGTTGAACCTTTGGATAGCGGTCAAGAATATCCTTAAGTACTTGAGAAGAACTAAGGATATGTTTCTTATATACGGAGGTGAAGAAGAGCTAGTCGCTAAGTGTTATGTCGATGCTAGCTTTGACACTGATCCGGATGACTCTAAGTCTCAATCCGGATACGTATTTCTCTTGAACGGAGCAACAGTTAGTTGGAGGAGCTCCAAACAACCTGTGGTAGCTGGGTCAACAACGGAGGCGGAATATGTTGCTGCTTCAGAAGCGGCGCAGGAAGCAGTTTGGATGAAAGAGTTCATTACGGAACTAGGTGTGGTTCCCAGTGCGTTGGACCCGATGGTGATCTATTGTGACAACAATGGAGCCATAGCCAACGCCAAGGAACCAAGGTCTCACAAGAATTCCAAGCATATTAAGCGCCGGTTTCACTCCATCCGCGAACATGTCAAGGATGGAGATATAAAGATTTGTAAAGTACACACGGACCTGAATGTAGCAGATCCGTTGACCAAAGTACTCCCTAGGGCAAAACATGATCAACACCAGAACTCCATGGGTGTTAGATTTATCACTATGTGAACTAGATTATTGTCTCTAGTGCAAGTGGGAGACTGAAGGAAATATGCCCTGAGAGGCAATAATAAAGTTGTTATTATGTATTCCTTGTATATGATAGATGTTTATTTTACATGCTATAATTGTATTGATAGGAAACATCAATACATGTGTGTTTAATAAACAAAAAGGGTTCCTAGTCATGCCTCTCTTATAGACTAGCTTGTTGATTAACAAGATGATCAAGGTTTCCTGATCATGGACATTGGATGTTGTTAATAACAAGGTCACACCATTGGTGGAATGATGTGATGAACATTCATCCGAAGTATAGCATTACGATCAAGTCATTGTGTTTATATTGCTAACATCATACGAAGTAATCTTTATCCTTAGACCATGAGATCATGTTAATTGCTAACACCGGAAGAGTATCTTGATAACATCAAACGTCACACCGTAACAGGGTGACTATAAAGATGGGTTCAGTGCTATGAAGGTGTTATGTTGAGTCTCATGGATCAAGAGTGGAATTTGTCAATCCAGATGACGGATAGATATACTCTGGGCCCTCTCGGTGATAACACATTAGGATAGCTTGCAAGCAAGTGATGTGATCACTAGAATGTTATATCACGGGAACGAGAAAAGAGCGCATGTCGGTAACGAGATCAAACTAGGTATGGAGATACCGATGATCGAATCTCGGACATGTAATATATCGAGAGACAAAGGGATTTAGTTACAAGCGTTAAAGGTTCTCATGATCACAGGAGTCATCGTTGAATGTGTAGGAGTCGATGCGGATCTCGGTGTCCTTGCTGATTATTGATCGGAGAAGGGTCTCGATCATATCTGCATTATTCGCGAACCGTAGGGTGGCACACTTAAGAGTTACCGGACACCATTTTGGAGCACATATGTTTCAAACGAAAGAATTGCAAAGCGCAGGAATTGTTTCAATAGAAACCGGAAATTGTTTTGGGTGAAATTGCAGAAAGTGGCTCTGCATGTGATATTGAAATATTGCAAGGGGCTATATGTGAATGTTTGTTAATTAAAGTAATTAACAAAATTCTGAATAAATTTAATAAAAGAGTTTTATTAAATGAGAGAGCATTAAATTTGGAGAAACTTAATGCATTTAAAGTGGAGACTTTAAAAGGGAATGTGAAGAGGCATTTTAATGTGGAGGAGTTACCACCACATGAATGGGGGAGGTGAGGGGTCACCCCTCCCATGCTCCGGCCATGGAGAGAGGGGGCACCCCCCCTCCTCCTATAAAAGGCCACCCATTCTCTCCTTCATCCTCACACCTCCTTGTGAAGGATCTCCCCCCCTCTAGAATTATTCCCCCATGGTCTCGGATTAGCGAGATACATGTTCCTCACGATCTTGAGATCGGCAAGTGTATGACTACATCAACCACGAGTTCCTACTCGTTAACAAAGCTTGTTGTCTTCGAGGGTAAGTTCTCTATGGATGTATGTCCACCCGTTTTCTTTGTACCTAGTAGATAGATCTTGGCGTGTAGTTCACACCGTAGGAAAATTTTGTTTTCTATGCTGCGGACCCAACACAAATTATCTTTGTATGTTCCATTAATACTAATGGTGTGGAAGACTCCTATTGCTATCATCAAGTGCAAGTAAAATTATACTCAAGCCATTCATATATCCAATAGTACTAACACAAACTCAATATTGCTCCATATATGATTATAAATTTGGAATTTCATAAAAGGGATCGACTATTCCTGAAGGGAATTCTAATGATGCAAACTTTATTTCTAGTTTAAACTAATGCAAAACTAAAATAGTAATGTAAAACTTATAAGATAGATTTCAAGATCTTAAAGATCTCCCCAAGCTTGGAATCAAGCCAGGTGGGATCAAATAATCCCTTGCGATTATTTGATACCCTGATTATTGTAGATCACTGTGGCACCATGGAATGTAACACCGCGGTGTGTAGCTTCTTGTTGGTATCCTCCAGAGCGGTGATGCGTAGCACACCTGTGCAAATCAGATTGTAAAGTCTCCACTTTATCTGCGAGTGTAGTCACCAATGGGAGAAGGTTATCCTTCTTCTCCATCTCCTTCAGACGGTAATGGACTTCAACGCGATGGAGTAGCTCTTGATTCTCATATATTTCTAGTGCTCGCATGCGGTCCTTGGTCCTGGGAACAACTTCTTCTTCCTCATCCATAATTGATGGATCGGGGAAGTGGAAACCATTCCTCCACTCTTCTTGAGGCTTCACCCTCATACGAGCACCAATGGTAGGCTTCAAGAGTGGCACCGTCTCTCCCTTGCTAGCACCTGCACCAATATTAGGTAATTCCTTACGCTTGTGCGGCCTAGGGTCTGTGGCGATGAACTTGACCGTCTCCATATGCCCTTTTCCATGTGGCTTGCGACCTTCTCTCTCTTCTTGAGATCTCTTCATTGCCGCCCAATTGATCTCTGGGGGATCATAGACATCACGACAGATGTAGACGTCAGTCCAATCTTCATCGAGATTGTTGTTGTAGAAGCGTAGCTCGACGTACTCTTTGTACCCCAGGCTAAACCTCTCCACCTCCTCGCTGTCATCCTCCATGGACGGGCTTCGAGAGTGGTTCCTGGAAGGAGCAATGAGACCCAGGGGTTTTCCACGGCCTGGGACGGGATATCGCATTGCTAGATTGGTTCCTGGAGATTATGATTAGAGAGAGACAATGGCAGTATATAAGGGGGGTCAGAGGTCGATAAAACTCGCGAGAAATACCAAATTCATGCCCAAGAAAATAATCTTAACGGAATAGGAAAAGAAATCACGGATTTGGAGGAGTCCTGCCGCGTAATGACCAACTATACGGGCGCGGCCTGTATAGCTCCGGCTGTATAGTTGGTTCCAGGCAGATATTTCCAAATATCTCGAGTCTAGGTCGGTTAAGTTACCGACTTGGAACCGACAAAACCATTTTTAATATAAAAAATGAAAAGGAAAACGAAAAATGTTTGAGAGTTTAACGACAAACTATACGGCGAGAGGATTTTCTCCGGCTATATAGTTGCGACCGTATAGATCCAGACATCAAAATAGAAAATGCCTAAGAGTTTAATGACCAACTATACGGTGGGAGGATTTTCTCTGGCCGTATACTTGTGACTGTATAGTTTCCAGACAATTTCGCAAAGAGGATACAGAAGGTTTAACGACCAACTATACGGCCAGAGCTTTTTCTCCGGTCGTATAGTTGCGACCGTATAGTTGGTAAAAACTTTCGGAAACTTCAGAAAAACACGAGGAATTCAAAGGCAAAAAAATTAGGAGTAAAATTTGTGAAAACAAATCACTTATTTGAGTAGGAACACTTACCTTGCACTTACTGTTTACTTATTCGGGGATGACAAGCTCGTCCAACAACAAAGGATTCTTATCTTTTGTAGATATTGACCTTAGTTAATTTAATAATTCTCGTCAACGAAAATCACTAGGACTAAAGTTCCTCTTAGTCAGATTGGTGTCTTGCCGGGTGAATATGGACACTCCATCCAATATCTTTATTTTTTGCCTCTGCATAATCTGCAACTCAAATTCTTGAAGCAAAAGGATCCAACAGATCAGTCTTTCCTTATGAATTTTCCTCTCAAGGAGTTCTTTTAAACCATCACGATCCATATGAACTCTTACTTTTGCATCGACTATATAAGAACTATTTATCGCAAGAGAAAAATACAGCAAAACGTTCCCTCTTTTCCTTAGGATAATTCTTTTGAGAACTATTTAGTGTTCTACTAGCATGATGTATAATATTAAATCTGCGACCTATATGTTGTCCCAGAGTTACTCCTACAACATCATCACTAGCTTCACATATTCGGTCAAAAGTCATATTCAAGATAGGTGGTTTAATGATAGGAGCATGGGATAAAGCATATTTAAGTTTATCAAAGGCTACAAGACATTTATCATCAAAATTAAATCTTACTCCCTTTTGCAGAAGGTTAGTCAAAGGTTTAGATATTCCAGGGAAATTTCTAATAAACCTTCTATAAAAACCCACATGACCAAGGAAACTTCTTATACCTTTTTTATCCCTAGGTTGTGGCATTCTCTCTATAGCCTCGACCTTAGCTCTATCCTCTTCAATTCCCTTACCTGATACCTTATGTCCAAGGACTATACCTTCTTTGACCATAAAATGGCACTTCTCCCAGTTTAGAACAAGATTGGTTTTTTCACTACGCTGCAAAACTCTTTTGAGATTATCCAAGCAACTAGTAAACGAAGTTCCATAGACACAAAAGTCATCCATAAATACTTCCATTATCAGTTCTATAAAATCCGCAAAAATAGCACTCATGCATCTTTTAAAAGTAGCTAGAGAATTACATAAACCAAAAGGCATACGATGATAAGCATGTAAACCATAAGGGCTAATGAAAGTTGTTTTAAGTTGGTCATCAGAATGAACAACTAATTGAGAAAAACCAGAGTATCCATCCAAGTATCAAAAATGAGTGTGGTTTGCTAACCTTTCTAAAGTTTGATCTATGAACGATAAATGATAGTGATCTTTCCTAGGTTCCTTTATTAAATTTCCTAAAATCTATGCATATCCTATGTCCAACAATAGTTCTAGTAGGTAACAGTAAAACCGCCCTTCTTAGGGACACAATGAACTGGACTTACCGATTCATGTTCTTTTACAGGATAGATTATACATGCATCCAATAGGCGTACTATTTCTTTTCTTACTACTTCCTTCATTTTGGGCTTTAGTCTTCTATTAAATTCTGCAACTGGTTTAACACCTTCCTCCATGAATATTTGATGGACAGTTATCATGGGACTAATGCCCTTCAAATCATCCATGGAGTACCCAAAGGCTTTGCGATGCTCCTGAAGTATTTTCATGAGTTCTTCTTCTTCATCTCCTGAAAGTTTAGCACTAATAATAACAGGAAATTTATTTATATCATCTAAAAATCTATATTTACGATTATCTCGTAGAGTCTTCAATTCTGGGGTGGTAATTCCTCGTCCCCTCTCTTTTCTGGCTCTTCGAAAGCCTCATTAGTTGGAGGCCCTATAATGGGAAGTGAATCGAATTCACCTTCTAGTTCTTCTAGGGACTTGTCCTCCATTACTATTTCTTCATAATTTAAGTCTTCATTTATTTCTTCTTTTTGATCACTAAAGAAGAGAGCTACTATTTCCTTAATAGTTTTGACACCACTAGAAGAAGTACACCACAACTTAAATAACAATCTATTGAATCTTTCTCAACGCAACTCCACTACTAACAACAAGACTTCTCCCATGTCCTCAAGAACAAAACGAACTACTCACAAGACATCATATGGATCATGATCAGAGATGGAATAATGATGTATAACAATCTGAACATAAACAATAATTCAATGGTTCACTCAATAGCATCAACTACAAAGAGTAATCAACATCGGGAAAGTTTCCCCTATGAACTAATGCAAGATTCAACGCAATTGTTAAAGCAATATGGAGATGGTGATGAGGGTGCTGATGGTGATGATGGTGGTGATGATGATGATGATCCCGATGAAGTCCAGCTTGATGGTGGTGTTGATGGCGACGATCTCCCCTCTTTGAGAAATAATTCCCCCGGCAGAAATCTGTCTACCGGAGAGATATTTCTCTCTCGGTGTTTTCCGCCCTGCAGAGGCGGCGGAATCTTTTTGTGGTCCCTCCCCGATTCTTAGGGTTTCGGGAGGATGATATACGCTAGAGGGGAGAGGCTGGAGTGGGCCAGGGCGGCCACACCACCTCCAGGCGCGACCTAGGCCTGCCCGCGCCATGGGGTGGTGTGGGCCCCCTGTGGCCCACCTCCACTCCATCTTCTGGCATCCTTAGCCTTCTGGAAAAATAGGATTTTCCATATATTTTCCCGGATTTTCTGATCTTCGCGAATTTTGCCTCCAGACAGCACCTTTTCCATCAGAATCCTGACTGCAGCGGTCCATGCTCCAAAAGTCATCAATCATGCAAAAATAGATGAAATAAAATAAGTATCACCTCTCAATACTAAATATATCAATGAATAGTAGTGAGTTAAGACATAGAATAGTGATGCAAAATGGACGTATCATTTACCCAGGTTCGAATCCGCCGGCTTTGGACGGACCCTACTCCTGCCAGAAATCCAGTAATACAGCAGAGCCGGAATATGGGTTACAAAAGTTTCGCCTGTGCGAGTTGAGATTGTAGACTATTGAGGTGTGCCCTAAAGGCTCTCCCTAGGTCGGCTTATATAGATATCTGACCTAGGGTTTATAGGAGAGATCTAACCGGCTACGACTAAGAGTCGGTTACAGAGTACATCTTGAACTACAATAACACTATGGGCCTAAGTCGGTAAGTCTTCTAGGCCTTCCCGTAGCTGGATTGGACTCCGTCTTTTCTCCCTGACTGGGCCGCCCGTGAAGCAAAGCTCTAACCCGAAGTGGGCCACCTGGTCAGTGAGGAACTGTGAGGATACCCGGAAAGTATATCCCCAACAACTTTGATCCACTAGAGTCATTGAATGTGTTCTTCTCCTAGACCACATTGATCCTCTAGGGTCATTAATCCACTAGTGTCATTGCATGTGTTCTCTTTCCTAAATCACATTAATCCACACACACACTCTAGTGGTTTCTATGGTGGAGCTTCTCTCACACTTGTGAAACATACAATGTGGATGCTGCTTTCCTATGTGTTTTCTGTCTCTGTGACCATGGTTTGACACATGGATGCACTAGAGGAATTGCATGTGTTCATATCCTAAACCACACCGACCCACTACAGTCATTGCATGTGTTCTTATCCTAAACCACATTGATCAGCTAGAGTCATTAATCCACTAGTGTCATTGCATGTGTTCTTCTCCTAAACCACACTAATCCGCATGACCACACACACTCTAGTAGATTCTGTGGTATAGCTTCTTCCACACTTGTGCAACATTCCACATGGAACTAGCTTTCCTATGTGTTTTTGGTCTCTGTGACCATGGTTTGACACATGGATCCACTAGTCATTGCATGTGTTCTTCTCCTAAACCACACTGATCCACATGAGCACACACACTCTAGTGGATCCTGTGGTGTAGCTTCTGCCACACTGGTGCAACATGCAATGTGCAAGCTGCTTTCCTATGTGTTTTGGTCTCTATGACCATGGTTTGACACTTTGATCCACTAGAGTCATTGCATGTGTTCATTTCCTAAACCTCATTGATCCATTGGAGTCATTGCATGTGTTTTTCTCCTAAACCATATTGATCCACTAGTGTCATTGTATATGTTCTTTTTCCTAAACCACATTGATCCACACACACACACACACACTAGTGGATTCTGTGATGCAGCTTCTCGCACACTGGTGAAACATGCAATGTGGAAGTTGTTTTCCTATGTGTTTTTGGTCTATGACCATGGTTTGACACATGGATCCATTAGTTTCATTGCACATGTTCTTCTCCTAAATCACATTTATCCACATGACCACACACACTCTAGTGGATCATGTGGTGTAGCTTCAGCCACACTGGTGCAACATGCAATGTGGAAGCTGCTTTCCTATGTGATTTTGGTCTCTGTGACCATGGGTTGACACATGGATCCACTAGTGTCATTGCATGTGTTCTTTTTCCTAAACCACATTGATCCACACACACACTATAGTGGATTCTGTGGTGCAGCTTCTGTGACACTAGTGCAACATGCAATGTGGAAGCTGCTTTCCTATGTGTTTTTGGTCTCTGTGACCATGGTTTGACATATGGATCCACTAGAGTCATTGCATGTGTTATTCTCCCAAACCACACTGATCTACATGACCACGCACACTCTAGTGGATTCTATGGTGCACCTTCTGCCACACTGGTGCAACATGTAATGTGGAAGCTGCTTTCCTGTGTGCTTTTGTCTCTGTGACCATGGTTTGACACATGGATCCGCTAGAGTCGTTGCACGTGTTCATATCCTAAACCACACTGATCCACTAGATTCATTACATGTGTTATTCTCCTAAACCACATTGATCCACTAGAGTCATGGATCTACTAGAGTGATTGCATGTGTTCTTCTCCTAAACCACACTGATCCACATGACCATACACACTCTAGTGGATTCTGTGATACATCTTCTACCACACTGGTGGAACATTGCATGTCACTATAAGAAAAGTGTCCATCCGCAATGACTTGGCCCGACGGTCTTCCTAGAAGGCACGTATTCCATGAAGAATTTCTCGGCTCGACCGTGGACGAGAAAACTATTTTTTTCCGGTTTCACGGCCCTCTACTACGACGGAACCGCTAAAAACATGGAGGAAGCTTGTCCAGCGTGTGGTACAAGCAAGATTTTCATTTTCTCGCGTGATGTTGACTCGCCGAATTATTTTGAGGCATGTGGGTTCCAAACGTCAGTGTCTCTAGTAGACCATACCTTTTTCGGTCGCGTCTCCTTGATTTGAACTCGATAGCGTTGCTCAATGCGTCAGTCGTTTAGTCAGGCTGCTGGGTCCCACATGTCAGACTCTCATTAGAAGAATCGTGTGTATGATGGATTTTTTCCTTCGCTCGCGCTACCCTTTTCTGAAGTTGATAGCGTTATTCGATGCATCTACCATTTAATCAGACTGCTGGGACCCACATGTCATTCTCTCATTAGAAACGTGTGTATGATAGAGTTTTTTCCTTTGCTCGCGCTACCCTATTCCGAACTTGATAGCGCTGCTCGATGCATCTACCATTTAATCAACCTCCTGGGCCCCAGATGTCATCCTCGCATTAGAAGAAACATGTGTATGATGGATTTTTTGCCCTTGGTCCCGCCTTCATGTTCCGAACTTCATAGCATTGCTCGCTGCTTCAGCCGTTTATACAGGCTAGTGGGCCCCACATGTCAGCTTCCTCTGTGTAGGAAACATGTGCATGCTAGACTTTTTTTCTTCGCCCGTGCCTCCCCATTTGGAACTTGGAAATGTTGCTCGATATAGCAGCTATGTAATGTCTCCCTGCTGGGTCCACATGCCAGCCTCCTCTGTAGAGGAAACGTGTCTATTTTGGACATTTTTCTGGTCGCGTCTGCTGATTTGACCTTGGTAACGTTGTTGGATGCGGCAGTCGTGTATGGTCTTGCTACTGGGGCCCACGAGTCAGCCTCTCTAGACAAGAAACTTATCTTGGTATTCTTTTATCCGGTCATGACTGTTGTACAAGTACCTTTTAAACCCGCTCGCTAAACTTGATATCTTGTATGGTAAGGTTGATGGATGCTAGCTACAGGCAGGTGGGTCGGCCATGTCAGCCTCTTAGTATGGAAATATTGGTACAGATAAACTTCATGTCTTGCCACTACACAAGAAAATTGTTATGCTTTTATAAAACGTAAAAAATGTATACTAACATCATATATAACTTATTTATTTTTGTTCTTAAAAAATGCTTGTCCATCTGCTACACATGATTGCTGGTAGCTCAACTAAAAAATGCTATACATAATGTAAGGTAGTACGTAAAAAACATGGATTGGCTGAGTTTTTTAGGGTGGGTGGACAGTGCCCAAAAAAGGTCAAATTGAAAAAAAAATGGGCCAAGCAGGGATTGATGGGTTATTATCCATGGGCTCTCCCCCAAACTAATTGGGTTATTTTCCACAACCGAATGTCCCAAAACATGGTAGAATTAGAAGGTCTTAGGCTATAATGAGGTTGGATGGGCTAATTTCTTGGGATCGATAGTTAAAATCCCAAGGTACATGCTGGGGCTCGGCCGGATTCAAAACAAAGACACCAACAAGGAAAAAAAAGTAAAAAATATGAGCGTCTAGATCTCAGGCACCTAAGAACTTACTATGTTAAGGCGCTGATGTCACCCTACTAATTGTGCTAATTCTCAGTTGCAACCTAGTAGTTGCAACTCATTAAATTCTTAGTTACAACTTAGTTGCAACAAATGTGTAACCCTCTGGTTGCATGAATCATGAGGTAAATCCAATGGCGAGAGAGGTGACTGAGAACTGGAAAATCCGATAAAATATTCATAGATATTTCTGTGAAAATTGTGGACAAACACCCTGCGCCCGCTAAAACTTTCCGCCGAGACCCCAAATTTCCTAAGAGCGCCCTCAATCGAGCAACCAACCCCTGTCTTTTCAAATTTAGCATCGTTCTTCTGGGAGATGCACCAGATTAGAACCCTGCCACAAACTTCTCCACGCCTTAAAAACTTCTCGATGCCTTTCTATCAACAGTGTCGGCCTACCACCATTGGCCGCGCCGCTTCACGAGACGCACCGGCCGGCGGTCAGCTAGGCGATCCCACGCTTCGCCTGCTAGATTCAGGCACTAGACATTCTTATTAGCTTTGGTTTGTTCTCCACCTATCCTAGAAATAGTTAAAGCTTGTGACCATCTAGATTTACAAGGTACTTGCAGATTTGGGTAGGTACATTCTTTAGGTAAATCTATAGTAAAGCTATGAAAAGAAGAGTTGGAAAACATTTAAAAAATGACTTGGCAGAGATCTTATGAAAGCTTTTGGTCTGATATATTCCCCATCCTTATTTGATACGATGGAGCATTTGGCTATTGATGTACCTGACGAGGAAGTACTTTCTATATAGTATAGATGGATGTACCCTATAGAACGTCGACTTCGCATTTCCAAGGAGCGGGAAGATATCCGTAGACAGTTTGATAAGTGAGTGTTATGCAAAGATACCTTCACATATAATATAGACTGTAGAAAAGTTAGATATATTCAGATGTCTGACTTGGCTATGTTTTGTAGGTTCTTCGCAGAAATAAAAGTACTAGCAAATTTCATTCCACCAATAAAAAGACTAGATGGACTAAGATCTAAGGATCATGTAAGGCGCTCAAATTGCACCGTGTATTGTGTATGAATTGTCCAGATGGGATAGCCTTTTGTCTATTTTGTAACGCTAGATTTCAGAGCTTGAATTTATGGCCCTTATCTATGGTCCTGATAGGAGTATAACAATAGCTTTAGCTTGCATTTCCAATGGTGTCTGCCATAGCACTAATGTACCTTCTGTGGAGACTGACGCAGCTGGAGGTTGTCCTGATGAACCTGCACTAGATTGCATTTAGAATCAAAATCCTACACTTGACATTGTTGTCCCAAGGAAAAGAAGGTTGTGGATCTGGTAATGCCGCCTCCTGTAGAACAATATGCTGGAGGTGATGATTTCCTATGGAAATCCCTACTATTCTATGACTTGTACAAGTAGTTATCGTAATGTAATTGAATTGTATGTCCCTCTCTATCAATAAAAATGAAAAATCTTTTGCCTTGTTTCAAAAATAAATAAATATTTGCATGTCTCCTTGTGTTAGTCGATGCAAAGAAGATACTATTTTATGTTCAGGTCATGTGAATAAATATGTTTATATGTAGAGACATAAATGCGGATTGGGTGACAAAATCAGCATAAAATTGCCAGATTAGTAACACAAGCATAATGACATTACAAGATAAGGAACATAACCATCTTTTCACCGTGCTTATGAAAAGGAGATGAGCCAGGAACCACGCCTAGAAGTGGCAGTGGCCAATTCTCGTGTAGCTCAGCTAGCATTGATTTATCATCGATAAAACATAAGCATCCGAATATGATTACATACTAGGAGTAGTTCCAGTTTCACACTACAGTTCAACGGGCAAAACTATAAGAAATGCGTAAGGTAGCGCCATAATACAGGTTCCAGAGAAAAGCATACAAATCATAAGAAAGATAGCTCTGCATCATAGTTCACCACCTTCAGGTACAATAGTCTCTATAGATTGTAAACCTAACTCACCGCCTCCTTCAGGTGGCACGATGATTTTGGGAGAAGGATCAGCAACACCAGAAGAAGCGCCAACACCTGAGCATGATGCGCGGCAGCACGCACTGAGGGAGGCTCGCCAGAAGCGTGGTACGCAAGACAGTCCGGTGGGTGCTTTTGAAGACCCGAAACCCCGCTTGCCCGGGAGGGACCCCGTAAGGGCGTCGTAGCGGCTATGGGACGCCCTAGGTCGACCTAACTGTCCATAGAGCCTCGTGGATTCGCAACCTCCAATCTTGAAGAACGATGAAGAATGAGAAGAAAGATACAAAGGGAGAGGGATAAAAGTAGATGAAAAAAAAAGTAGTAGATGTGTTTGTTCAATTGGTGTTGGTTCAATCAGCCTTCATCCCTCATGTATATCAGGAGCGACTGTACTTTACGTGCAAGAAAAAAGGTTGGATTCACGTCCAAAACCCTAGTTGGGGTCCAACCCAAACAAGCAGACCCGAAATTTGCATAAGTGTTCGGTCAAAAACTTGTCAGTATCTTCGGACTACTTTTGAGATAGTAAACAAGCTCGGATAAAAATATCATAAAAAGCAAAGTTGTGTGCCTCGAAACAATGAACAACTTCTATGTTGGCTACTTTTCCATCTGACCTGATTTTGATGGAGTTTTCCCTTATTTTCGTATCAAACTCAGATTTTAACCGAATGATTTTAGTGTTGTTTGCTCGTATTGTAATTCTGGACGTCGTATACTTGCTCAGCTGAAGATGGCTTCAAAATCAAAATTGTGGGACCTGCAAAAACGAAAAACTTTTATGATTTGCACTTTTCCATCCGAGGTGATCTTGATTTCTTAAATTAAATCGTAAGCAGATTGATCGAATTAGGAAGTTTTCTGGGTTGTTTGAGTCCATTGCTCTAGCCTAGGGTAAGACATGGTTTGTGGTCCGGCGACCGTAGGTCTCGCTGTGCTAATTTGGTCTCTGATAGTATTTGGCTCTCAAATTTGCATACTAATTTAGATTGAGATGATTCAAAAACCAAATTTGCTTGTTTCGACGAGATGCACAACTTTCATGTTTGGCACTTTTTCATTTGAGGTCATCTTGAAGGAGTCATAGTAGAAGCCTCCATATATCAATCCCCGAGTCTTCTGTGAACACTAGCATAATCGGCTATTAAGCCTGATAGCTTGACTTGATATGCTGCCTCTTTGATGATGATTAATAATCATCCAAGTGGACTTTTCGAGTGTCTCTCCCCATTTGCCTTGATTAGTTATGAGCCCAAAATGAGTGCCAATTGAGTGTACCTTCGACTCTTGTCAGCATCCCATCATAGATTTGCTCTGATATTGCACCGCCTTCGACTCCTCCTCTTCGCTGCTCTCGCCCTGACTCCCTTTTGGAGTAGTAGTACGGACTAAAACCATGCTCATTTTGAGCACTATTCTTCCTACGAAGTATAGTGGAGTATTTTCTTTATAGAAAAAACATTTCCATCGCTTAGAAAATTGGAGTTGTTTCTTTTCCTAGTATTTAGAAACTCCCATTGGCAACACTGTTTACCAATGCCAAGAGGTGCACATCTAGTTTCTTGTAGTACTACCAAATATGGGAAAATTACCATAAACTATGATGTGGATATGTCCATGACCTTGCTTGGTCGCTCAGCTTGAAACCTGTTCATACTTACATGGTAGGCCAATTTTGTGAAGCGGGTTTTTTCATAAGTTGTGAAAACTTATGTTTATAATTTTTCATGGCAGGTAATACACGCAAAAGGATGCCATGCATGAGTCCTTTTTTGCCTATTTCTCTTTTTTTATTCAAAGCAGGGTCAATTTTAATTTGTCGGCATGAAAATTATAGCAAGAAGTTGAATCTTTCAAAACTCTTGTTTGTTCTCATTATATTGACTCTCTGCTTGGAAACTTCAATAGATTTTTGTAAAATTTTAAGAGCAATCAGCAACTCACATGTGGTACAAATTAATTTGACCTAATTTCGACAGACTCCCTCCAATCCATATTAATGTTCTTAGATTCATCTAGATTCAAATGTATCTAGTCATGTTTTTATGCTAGATACATATACCCGAATCTAGACTAATCTGAGATTATTAATTTGAATCGGAGACAGTAGTGTACTTTAAGTGGGTTAATTTAGCTACGAACCTTCAAAACTCATAGAACCTAGGAATGGCAAGTAAAACATGCATGGTCCACTATGTCCGGAAACATGGCGCGCTTGTCGCATTCTGAGTCACATTCTTTCGATTTTCTTTACTTCTAGTACAAAACATCCCGTAATCACTTGGAAAAGTGAATTTTTTCCTAATTGTTCGAAACTCTCACGGGCAACATTGTTTACTGGGCCAAGACGCACCCATCACCCGATGTGAGAACCCTATCTAAAAGTGTAGCTAGGGTATATATCGATATATATATGGCCATGACCTTATTGGTCATTCAGGCTGAAACCCAAGAATAATATTCATACATGATAGGCTATAATGTGAATCTGTTTTGCCTAAAGTTATCGAATCTCATGTTTATCATTTTTATTGGCAATTAATAATACTAGAAAAAGTATCCCAGTCGTAATGAAGTCTCATATTTTTGTTTTATGCTTTTGTTTGTTTGAATGTTTTCCATACGCGGTTAAATTTGTTGGTATGAAAATACTAACCAGTAATGGTAATAGTCTATTGTGCCCACATGTATTCAAGTTTGACCTAATTTTATTTTATCGACATAGATTCATGCATTCAAGTGCGTGGAGCTTTATCTTGGAAGTTTTAAAAATACTTAAACTTGGGAATTGTAAGAAAGAATTATCCACTTTGTACAAAAATTTGGTGAGGGCATTCTTTGTTCTTTATTCTACCAGTAAAAGTACCTAAAAAACTCGCACTTCATGATATGGCCAACCTAAGTAGTACCATGAAGAGAGGACGAGCCAGGGCTGATGTTGGGGAGTGACGAGCTAGCGCCGCCTCGCCTTCAAGCAGTCCACTCTCACCCATTTACCCTGGCCTCTTCCCCTTCATCCAGGCCAGCACCATCGACTAGCCCCTGCCCCCACCCCTCCCCTCAGCCCACCCCCAAAAAATCCCCAAATGGCGGCACCGCCGGAACTGGAGCACTCCTCACAGGAGTGCATCATCGAGTCTGGGCCCCCATGTCTTCCATGCCTACCGCGTCTCCGCAACCACAACTGACTTGTCCGTCATCGATCCACAGTTAGTTGATGAGGCTATGTCATACACAATGACACTAAAGTTCTTCTTCTCGAGGACGTATGAGCTCAGAAGGATGCCTGGTTCCATCCCAGCCCCTCTAGAGGAGGACAATGTCGTGACCACACCCTACGAAGAGGAGGTGTTGAATCTCAGCCTGCCTCCCAGCAAGCCGTGAAGAGCAAGCAAGGTCGTGGGAACTATGTGCAAGGTTCTTAGCCGTGTATGGCTACTGAAGAACCTGCAACTCACGACGGAGGATGTTGGGTTCACAGCATAGAAAACAAAAAAATTCCTACGATATGAACTACTAAGCACCAAGTCTATCTACCTAGATACAATCAACGAGTGGATATACATCCATAGAGAACATAACCTAGAAGAGCGACAAAGCATTGCTAAAGAAAATTGATTTCGTGGATGATGTAGTCGTACACTTGACGATCTCAAGATCGTGATGAAGTCCAGCAAGTACAGCAGGTCAAACACCAGCAAGTCCAGCACCGCAAAGCAACAATCCATCTGTGATCGCACACACGTTCGGTACCCCGAAAACCTCCACATCTTCGCTCTAGCAATGCAGCGGAAGCAACAACTCCTTTCAGACAAAGCCACTAGGAACATGTATCTCGCTAATCCGACACCATAGGGAATAATTTCTAGAGGGGGAGAGAGATCCTTCACGAGAAGGTGTATTGTGAGAGGAGGAGAGGGGGACAGCCCCATCCCATGGCCGGCGGCCATGGAGGTGTCCCCACCTCTTCCTTCATTCATGTGGGTGGATGCCCCACTCACATAAACATACCTGCACTCCCACTCCCACTCACATGCATTAATTTTTCACAAAAATTAATGCAACTCTCATTAAATAAAACTATTTTATTTATTTTATTCAGAATTTTGTTAATTAATTTAATTAACCAACATTCACATAAAACCCCCTGCAACATTTCAATATCACATGCTGAACTAGTTTCTGCAATTTCACCTGAACCAGTTTCTACGGTTCACGAATAATGCAAACATGATAGAGACCCCTCTCCGATCAATAATCAGCAGTGGGACCTAGAGATCTGTTCTGACTCCCACACATTCAACGACGACTCTAGTGATCGTGTGAACCTTTTAACATCGTAACTAAATCCCTTTGTCTCGTGATATATTACATGTCTGAGATTCGATCATCGGTATCTCCATACCTAGTTTGATCTCGTTACCAACATGCACTCTTTTCATGTTCCCTTGATATATCATTCTAGTGATCACATCACTTTCTTGCAATCTATCTCAATGTGATATCACCGAGAGGGCCTAGAGTATATATCCATCATCAGGATGGACAAATCCCACACTTGATCAATGAGCCTCTACATAAAACCTTCGGAGTATCTGAACCCACATTTATTGTCACCATGTTACGGTGTGACGTTTGATGTATGAGGTTATTCTTCTAGTGTTAGTGATTGAGATGATCTCATGGTCTAAGGACTAGAATTACTTCGTATGATGTTATAGCAATTTAAACACAATGACTTTGATCGTATTGCTATACTTTGGATGAATGTTCATCACACCATTCAACTAATGTTGTGACCTTGTTATTAACAACATCCAATGTCCATGATCAGGAAACCTTGATCATCTTGTTAATCAATGAGCTATTTTATAAGAGAGGCATAACTAGGAACCCTTTATTTGTTTATTAAACACACATGTATTAATGTTTCCAATTAATACAATTATAGCATTCAAAATAAATAATTATCATAAATAAGGAATAAGATAATAACCAGTTTATTATTGCTTCTCGGGCATATCCCCTTTAGTCCCCCACTTGCACTAGATCAAGTCAATAATCTAGTATGTAAACTTGCGCATTAAACACCTATGGCTTTCTGGTGTTGTATATACGTGTTTGCTAGTGGTTAACATAATCTCCAGATCTCACATTTTCAGGTCCGCGTGTATTTGCAGGTCTTTGCGTCTCTACGCATCACTCATTCTCTAATGAGATGGCATTGTATAAATTTAGTGCTTTGGTGAGACCTTTAGTTCCTTTGGGTTAAAACATGTTGATATAATTGCCGCATAATATATCTTCATAGTACTAGCCCAATGTGAACCACTCCTAGTTTGATAACAAACTACTTAACAAAATTCCCTCCTTTGCTGCTATATAGCAGTCATATACTTAGCCTTTTGTTGTAGTATCCGTCACAATGTATCAACTTTGGAACTCATCCAAATCCATCATGGAACCTCCTTTCCATTACATTGTGCCACCCATAGTTTAAATTGAGATAAATTTAATTTGTATCTTGTGACAAACTAGTATCAATGTAAAACTTTATAATGAACTATTTGTAACTATTTGTCACCTCTACATAAATATACTCTTAGTTCTTCCAAAGATCATAAGAATATCCTTACTATTGTCCAATGATCATCTTATGAATCATTCTGGTATATGCACATAAAATTTAGGGCATAGGACATATCTGTATATGTACATATAATGGTATACATTATTGATCAAAATATTCATGTGTTTTCACTCACCAAGTGTCAAAACACTTGAATCTCGTTTCACTTACCAAGTGTCAATACACTTGATTCTTGATTCAACCCTTTCAATGCAGCAAGAACCTTTCTTGTCGTTTCCATGTTGAACTCCTTTAATATCTCATATATACGTCTGGCACAACCATATTAGCGCTCCAATCTATCCATATAGACATTGATGCCAAATATTCCAGTTTTGCCCAAGTCTTTCATCGAAATCCAATTTTAATGAAATTCTTAACCCGTATCAATAAAAGATACATCATTTCCAATTAACAATATGTCCTCTACATAATGTATTAGAAATATGTCTCAGCGATCCCACTTAATTTCTTGCAAATACAAGCATCTTCATCGTCTTCGATGAAATTAAACATTTTAACAGTTTTGTCATGGTGAAGATTCCAACTCCCCTATGCTTACTTCAACCATTGAAGTTTGCATGCCCTTTTTAGCATCCTTTGATTTAACAAAACCCTTCGAAGCGTTGTCATGTACATGTCCTAGGTAACCATTCCATTGGAAGAACTTTGTTTTGTTTGTTCAACTAGCATATACCAAATTATATGTAGTGGTTGCTACATTAATCCGTCAAGACTAAATATCGCTATGAAAGATCAAATCTTGTCATAGTCAACTCTTTGAACATTGTCGTAAACTATTTTTCGATATGTTGACTATTTCATAGATGTTAAACATCCATGTCTATTTCTTTATAGATCCAAATACAACCAATAGGCTTCATGCCTTTCCAGAGGGTCTTCCAAGTTCAAAAACTTGATTTCTCGTGTATGGATACTATCACGGATTTTATGACTTATAGTCACTTTATGGAGTCAGGGCAAATCATTGTTTCTTTGCATCCAGTCGGTTCATCATTGTCAAAACAATAACGACTTGTTTATCAAATCTCGCTATTTGATTGTTACCTGATGCATACAGTTCAAATAGGAACTCTAATCTCCAAGATCACAACCTTTGTAATCACGGGAGCCATGAGCATTGTGGCCGCCACCGGGACACTTTCCGACACTGCACTACTTAGCACATATAGCTAAGGTTCAATAACCTTATCGAAGTTCTATTGTCCTCTGATACGTCCAAAACGTATCTACTTTCCCGAACACTTTTGCTATTGTTTCTCCTCTAAACTTGTGTGATTTGGATACAACTAACACAGACTGACGCTGTTTTCAGCAGAATTACCTTGCTGTCTAGTTTTTGTGCAGAAAATCAACTATCAGGAAAAATCCTGGAAAATATGCCAAATATCCTATTTCACCAGAAGACTCACGGAGCCAGAAGATGATACGGAGGAGGGCCACAAGGGGCCCACACCACTTGGCCGCGCGAGCCATGCCTGGCCGCGCTAGTGGGTGGTGTGGCCGCCTCGACTACCCCCTCGACCTCCCTCTTTGCCTATAAGATGACTCTTGACCTAAAAACCAAGGGGGGTTCGACGTTTCTCCAAAAAGAGTTCCGGTACGCCGCCACCACCAGATTACGCAAATTAGAACCAAAAACTCCGTTTTGGCACCCTGCCGGAACGGGGAATTGGCGGAGATCATCACCATCATCGTCACCATCGCTTCTCCATCGACCATCCATGATTCCCCCATCTATGAGTGAGTAATCCCCCGCTGTAGGCTATGGGGGTGGTAGGGATTGGATGAGATCGTTCATGTAATGGCATCAGATTGTTAGGGCATGGTGCCTAGTATCTTTTATTAGTGTTTTTTGACTTTGTTGCAACTTGTTATGCTTAATGCTTGTCACTAGGGCCCGAGTGCTATGATTTTAGATCTGAACATGTTATTGATTCATGATGATAGTATTGTTTATGGTCTTACCTGCAAGTTGTATACACATATTGTTGTCCGGAACCAAAGGCCCCGAAGTGACAATAATCGGGATAACCGGAGGGAATGGCTTTGATGAGAGGATCACATGTGTTCACTGAGTGTTAATGCTTTGCTCCGGTGCTCTATTAAAAGGAGCACCTTAATTGCCAGTAGTTCCCTTGAGGCCCGGCTGCAAACTGGCTGGCAGGACAAAAAATGTTGTGCAAGTTCTCATTGCGAGCACGTATGACTATATATGGAACACATGCCTATGATTATTTAGTACTTGGATGCTTTATCTTATTTATCTGCAATTGCCCTATGTATTGATTGCTATATGAATTGTCTTGTCCATGCAATGCCCGTCCATCCATCCCTATGCCTACCACGCTTTAATCCTACTGTTTTGCTGCAATTGTTACTACTGTCTTTACTTCTACTATTGCTTCTACTTTGTTATTGCTATTACAAAACTGTTGCTACTGATAAACTACTGTGATCAAGATTGTTTGCAGGTGTAGCTGAATTGACAACTCAGTTGTTAAGGCTTATAAATAATCTTTGGCTCCCCTTGTGTCAAATCAATAAATTGGGTTTCACTTCCCTCGAAAATACTACGATACACCCCCTATACTTGTGGGTCATCAAGACTATTTTCTGGCGCCGTTGCCCGGGAGCATAACTCTATTTATAAAGTTCACTTGGAATCACTATTGTTCACTGCCATCCATCCATCATGGGTAAGTCTCATGATGGAAAGGTTCCTATTTTACCATCCACTACAAGGAGAGGTACGGTTCTAAACACCTTTGTTGCTCTTGATTCACCATATGTGATGAGTAAGGTCCTTACACCACCCCGTACACATGCTACTACTGCTGAATCTGAAACTTCTGATACTTATGATGTTGCTTCTACTGTGCTTGATAAGAGTGGTTCATTAGGTCCTTTCCTAGATGCAACGATTGCTAGAACTATAGCTGGAAATACTGAAACTCCTAATGAAGACACTACTACACCTGTTAGTTCACCCGAGTCTATAGAGAGCTATGATATTGAAGACAGATATATAGAAATGAATGATGAATTTATTAAAGAATGTCAAAATACTCATGGTAAAAGTGCTATTAAGAGTCTCCTTGAGAGGCGTACTATAAAACCCAAATTATCCCCTAATGATAAGTTTGCTACATCTCCCATAAACATTAAAGATAAGGATTATGATTTCTCTCTCGATTTATCTTACATAACCATTGTTGATAAAGAACCTTTTTGTGGAACTAAGAATGAAAGTGCTGCAGCACATATGACTAAGTTTTCTACCACGAGTGGCCTATTTTCTGATGATATTAAGATGCGCACCTACTTTGTTGCTAAAATTTTCCCTTTTTCACTGAAAGGAGAAGCTAAAACTTGGTTTAATAATTTGCCTCCTGGATCTATTGATAGCCCTTATTGCTTGATTAGTACCTTCCTTCAGAAATATTTCCCTCCTAGTGCTAGACGTGCCATTTTGCAGGAACTTTTTGATTTTAAACAAGGAGAAAAAGAGGTATTGCCTGAATCATGGGCAAGGTTTTGTGCTTTGATTCATGCACAAGTTGGATGTCCATTACCTAAGAATGAGCTTCTCGATATATATTATAATGGACTAACTGAAGAATCTAGGACATACCTAGATAGTTGTGCTGATTGTGTTTTCAGGAATAGAACTCCCAAAGAAGCTGAGGAATTAATGGCTAAAATAAGCAAGAATTATGATGACTGGACTCCACCTGAGCCAATTACACCTGAGTTAACTGTACCTAAGCCAACACCAACACCAAAGAAGAGGGGAGTTATTGAAGTTAATGATGAAGTGATGAAGGAAGCTAAGAAATTTCTTAAGGATAAAGGTATTAAAGCTAAAGACGTGAAGAATTTACCTCCTATAGAAGAATTATGTAAGCCAATCTCCCACTCATCCACTATTGAGGTACACTCTCTCCAACATTTTGATGAAGGTGATATTCCTTACTCTAAACCTCCTGGCCAGGTGGTGTGGCTGGGCCCCAGCCCCACTCCATCTCATATTCTGGCTCCAGGAGTCTTTTGGTGAAATAGGATTTTTAGCTTTTGTCTCGTCCAATTCCGAGAATATTCATTTTCTGACTTTCCTGGAACCAAAGGCAGCTGGCGCTATGGCTCTTGTTAATAGGTTAGTCCAAGAAATCATATGAAATGTACTCCAAAGTTTGGACAAAACAACAAGAAACTAGATAAAACCAAGCATGGAACATCAAAAATTATAGATATATTTGCAATGTATCAACATCCCCAAGCTTAACTCCTGCTCGTCCTCGAGTAGGTAAGTGATAAAAAGAAAGGATAATTTTTTAGGTGACATGCACCATCATAAACTTGATTAAAGTATTTGTAAAACATTCAAAGCTGGGATCATAGTACTTCAATCATAACATGAAAGAAAAAGTTCTAGCAATAAGACATAGCAACTATGTTGCAACATGAAAAGTCACAAACAAAAGATTCATGAATAACAATGCTTTGCAAGACGTTTGTTTGTTTCACATAAAGAAAACATAGCATAGTGGCACTCAGCTTGTCCCTCATAGAGTAGCAAACATAAATGCATAGGACACCTTCAAAGTTTACAAGAGTGACTAGATACAAATAGTTTAAAGCAAGCAATATCAATGTATGCATCAATCAACAAGTCTTGGGACAATGCACATAGAACTAAGAATGGCTACTATGCTCTCAAGAAAGTGCTCATAGAATGTGTGGAGACTCAACAAGGAAATGAACAGGTTTTGAAAAGTTTGAAAGGCTTCCAAATGCTGAAAGTATGGTACTCATTAGCTTTGAGGTCTCATTGCCCCTATCATAAGCATCTTTAAATGGTTAAGGTTAAAGTGACACAATTAAGAGGATATGCTTGATAAGTTATAAATCGAAGTCTCGTGCCCCTTACTTACGAAGACCGATCCTCATGCTACTCAACTTCAGTCATGAGTAAGCTCTTGTCATTGTAAGTATATATGTATCATAGAGAACCGTCAACGGGGTACCCCTTGCACATGACACAGGAGCTATCCCATAATAAAAATGACAAGGCAAGCAGACATTGAGCATCTCAGCGATCTTTTTATTTACTATGTGCATAGATTTTTATTGAGGATGCTTCATAGAATGCTCACTATGGTTATGCTGCAAGTTTCCACCATGATTAGGAATGGCTTAGGCTAGTGGCCCAGGCGTTTCTCTAACATACATACAAACTCCATGATCTTACAAGTTCCACTTTTATTTCACACTGCTGGGATCCATAAGAAAAAGAACATGATATCAACAAGGTACTAAGTACTAATGAAATGTTGAAAACGTTCCCCATGAAACATGGTTTTGCTAACTTCAACTTATAAAGCGCAAGAATATACGCAACAAAGAAGGACGCAATGGTTCAGGTTTATTAAATGCAAGAAAATAAAGTGTGCCATCAAGTTCGTGAGAGCTTTACTAACTAACTTTCTCATAACAAGCAAACATTTTATTCGGAAGAAAACAAGGCATATTGAATATCCCCGGAAGTAGCAAATGATGCAAATAGGTAGGTATGGTGGACACTTTGGCAATATTTGGTTTTTGGGAGTTGGAAACATGAGTAAAACATACTTAGTGAAGGTGAAGGCTAGCAATAGTAAGGGAGCGACAAACGAGAGAGCAATAATGGCCATAATCATGCAGAGCGACAAAACATCATTGATCAAAGCATAAAGTGATACTACAAGTTGAAAAGTAAAGGATCATAAAGGCTTATGGTGACTTGGGATAGTCATAACATGGTGTGAGCATGTGCCAAGTCAACTCAAATAAAGCTTCAAAGGACAATACCACAATACTATGCTTTAATATGCTAAAACAACGCATGATTCATCGAAGGCACATTAAGAAATCTCAATTGTTTATAACAAGTCATGCTACAGCAAAGAATACTAAGCATAAAGCCAAAACAATATCAAGCATGGCATGACAAAGCATAGGCCACAGTCAAAAACAAGCTCTCTTTACCACTTAAGCATGAACTTTCCTACTATTTTCCAATCCAAACCAAACTATTTGAACACCAATGTATGAAAGAGGGGGTCCAACAAATTTATTCAGCAAACTAAGCAAACAAAAAACCAAAACGAAAATGACAAAGAAGACGCTCCAAGATCAGCACAACTATGCATGAAACAATAAAAATAAAGCGTTTGGAAGAAACCTGGGATTTTTATTGATGAAGAGGGGGATGCCTTGGGCATCTCCAAGCTTTGACGCTTGTACTTCTTGGATATTTCTTGGGGTGACACGCGTGGCATCCCCAAGCTTGAGCTTTAGTCCATCCTTCATCTCATTACTCATTCCTTCCATACACCTGAAATTTTTCCTTCGTACAAAACTTCACACAATCTTTATTAGCAACATTAGTGCACTCAAGATAAATAAGTCTTAAGGTTCAATTCTAACATCAAATAAACTTACATTAAAACACTAGCTACTGTAGCACTTCCGTCAAAAAGCTCAATTCGCCAAAAGAACTCAAAAAGGAACCAACAAGAAGCAAATGCAGAAAATGGCAGAAATCTGTCAAAACAGACCAGCAGGTAAAGACGAATTTTTTCGAAGGCCTTATGTTGATCAAATCAAAAAGTGTTGAACTAACGAAAGTTATATAACAACATGGGGCAGAAGCAAAAAAATTCACGCCTCAAAAAGACGTTCAGAGATTTTACACGAATTTTTACGGTGAAACACAGAAATCTGTTTCGGGACAACAACTTTCCCAATCATTACTTCTCTCTCATTAGAGGTTACTCTTGGCACAAAAAGCAGATAAAAAGGATAAAGAGCGGTTATTACTGAAGTAATAACTTCCAAGACTCATCTAAAACTTTTGTGTTATCTCCCAATAAGTACTTTTCTTTAACGCCTTTAAGTTAGGCATAAGGAGAAAACTAAAATGGATAGAATAGAAGTAAGCAGAGATAATCATGGTGAAAACATTGTTTTGTTCAATGAAATCCTCTTGTTAACAAGGTTGATCAGGTCTTGTTACCAAAAAAATTCCATATGAGACAAAACTTTGTATTCCACTAATGATTATGTTACCTCAACCTTGATAGCAATGGTCCCAATCATAATAGTTTCAAAATTTTCTCTTGGTATGGGACAATATATTTCTCCAACTTGAATGCCCTCAACATGTTCAATTGAATTCAAACCATAAGTCCTTTCAATCTTCTTGGGGAAATAGATCGTATGTTCCTTGTCATTAACATTAAAGGTCACCTTTCCTTGATTACAATTGAGAACAGCTCCTGTAGTATTAAGAAAAGGTCTCCCAAAAATAATAGACATATTATCATCTCCAGGCATTTCAAGCACAACAAAATCAGTTAATATTAAGCAATTATGAGCCACTTGAACAGGTACATCCTCACATATACCAACAGGAATAGTGGTAGATTTATCAGCCATTTGCAAAGATATATCAGTTGGTACTAACTTTTCTAGTTGAAGCCTCTTATAGAGAGAAAAAGGCATAACACTAACTCCAGCTCCCAAATCACATAAAGCAGTTCTAACATAACTATTCCGAATAGAACAAGGGATAGTTGGAATCCCTGGGTCTCCAAGTTTCTTAGGAACCTTACCATTAAAGGAATAATTGGCAAGCAAAGTAGAAATTTCTTCTTTAGGGATCTTCCTTTTATTCAAGACAATATCCTTCATATACTTTGAGTAAGGAGGCAATTTAATAGCATCAGTCAAAGGAATTTGCAGGAATAAAGGTTTCATCCACTCACAAAACTTATTATAGTGTTCATCCTCTGTTGACTTGTGTTTCTTATCAGGGAATGGCATAGGTTTTTGGACCCAAGGTTCTCTTTCACTACCATGTTTCTTAGCAATAAAATCTTATTTAGTGTATTTAGTATTCTTAGTGTGGTTTTCAGGTTCTTCTTCAACTTTTTCTTCATTAGGAACTTCATTATCTTCATTACCACCTTTAGTTTTAGCATCGGAGATAGATATACTATTATGATCTATAGCAGGTTCAGAGGGTTCTACAATAGTTTTATGTTTCTTTTTCCTTTTCTTACGAGTAGAACCACTATTTTCAGCTTGTTGAGAATCCTGCTCAATTCTTTTGGGATGCCCTTCAGGATATAGAGGATCCTAGGTAGCAGCTCCACTTCTAGTTCTAATTTCATAAGCATGTTTTTCTTTAGCTGCATTAACTAGCAAGTCTTTTTGCACTTTAACGAGTTGATCTATTTGAGTTTGAACCATTTGAAAGTGTTTAACAATCATTTTAAGATCATTAGAGGTTCTTTCCACAATATATTTCAACTCAACAATAGCTCTAGTGTTTTCCATTAGATGATTTTGCACCCTCTTATTAAAATTATCTTGTTTAACAATAAAGATATCGAATTCTTCTAAGCATTGATCAGGAGGTTTAGAGTAAGGGATATCACCTTCATCAAAGTGTTGGAGAGAGTGTACCTCGATAGTGGATGAGTAGGGAATAGGCTTACATAATTCTTCTATAGGAGGTAAAATCTTGACATCTGCAGCTTTAATTCCCTTCTCCTTAAGACATTTCTTAGCTTCCTTCATCACTTCATCATTTAATTCAATAACTCCCCTCTTATTTGATGTTGGAATAGGCACCAGAATAGTAGGTTCAGGTACAATTACTTCAGGTATAGCTTGTTTAGGAGGAGTCCAATCTTCATAATTCTTACTTATTTTAGCCATTAATTCCTCAGCTTCCTTAGGAGTCCTATTCCTAAAAACACAATCAGCACAACTATCTAGGTATGTCCTAGATTCCTCGGTTAGTCCATTATAAAATATATCAAGAAGTTGATTCTTAGGTAATGGACTTCCAGCTTGTGCATGAATCAAAGCACAAAACCTTGCCCAAGATTCAGGCAATACCTCTTTTTCTCCCTGTTTAAAATCAAAAAGTTCTTGCAAAATAGCATGTCTAGCACTAGGAGGAAAATATTTCTACAGGAAAGTACTAATCAAGCAATCAGGGCTATCAATAGATCTAGGAGGTAAATTAGTAAACCAAGTTTTAGCTTCTCCTTTCAGTGAAAAGGGGAAAATCTTAGCAACAAAGTAAGTACGCATCTTAATATCATCAGAAAACAAGCCACTCATGGTAGAAAGTGCATTCATATGTGCTACCGCACTTTCATTCTTAGTCCCACAAAAAGGTTCTTTCTCGACAATAGCTATGTAAGATAGATCGAGAGAGAAATCATAATCTTCATCTATAATGTTTATGGGAGAAGCAGCAAACTTAGCAATAGGAGACAATTTGGGTCTAATAGTACGCCTCTCAAGGAGACTCTTAGCAGCGCTCCTATCATGGGTGTTTTTACATTCTTTAATAAATTCATCGGTCATCTCAACATAACCATCTTCAATATCATAACTTTCACTAGACTCAGGTGAACTAACAGGTGTGGTAGTGTCTTCATTAGGAGTTTTGGTATTTCCAGCTATAGTTCTAGCAATCGTAGCATCTATGAAAGGACCTAATGAACCACTGTTATCAAGCAACATAGAAGCAACATCATAAGCATCAGAAGTTTCAGATTCAGCAGTAGTAGCAGTGTGTGTAGCATGTGTATGTGGTGGTGTAACGAGCTTACTTATAACAAACGGTGAATCAAGAGCAATAGAGGTGTTCAGAACCGTACCTATTCTTGTAGTGGATGGTAAAATAGGAACTTTGCCATCACGAGACTTACCCATGATGGATGGATAGCAGCGAACAATAGAGAATCCAAGTGAACTTGATAAATAAAGCTATGCTCCCCGGCAACGGCGCCAGAAAATACTCTTGATGACCCACAAGTATAGGGGTGTATCGCAGTATTTTCGAGGGAAGTGAAACCCAATTTATTGATTCGACACAAGGGGAGCCAAAGAATATTTATAAGCCTTAACAACTGAGTTTATCAGTAGCAACAGTTTTGTAGTAGGAATAGTAGAGTAGCAGCAGTAGTAAAGTAAAGACAGTAGTAACAATGATAGTAAATAGTATGATTCGAGTGCGGTAGGCATAGGGATGGATGGACGGGCGTTGCATGGACAAGACAATTCACATAGCAATCAGAACATAGGGCAATTGCAGATAAATAAGATAAAGCATCCAAGTACTAGATAATCCTAGGCATGTGTTCCATATATAGTCATACGTGCTCGCAATGAGAACTTGCACAACATCTTTTGTGCTGCCAGCCCATTTGCAGCGGGGCCTCAAGGGAACTACTGGCAATTAAGGTGCTCCTTTTAATAAAGCACCGGAGCAAAGCATTAACACTCCATGAACACATGTGATCCTCACATCAAAGCCATTCCCTCCGGTTATCTAGATTTCTGTCACTTCGGGGCCATTGGTTTCGGACAACAACATGTGTATACAACTTGTAGATAAGACCAAAAATAATACTATCATAATGAATCAATAACATGTTCAGATCTGAAATCATGGCACTCAGGCCCTAATGACAAGCATTAAGCATAACAAGTCGCAACAAAGTCATAAAGCACTAATAAAAGATACTAGGCACCATGCCCTAACAATCTGATGCGATTACATGAACGATCTCATCCAATCCCTACCATCCCCATAGCCTACAGCGGGGGATTACTCACTCATAGATGGGGGACACATGGATGGTCGATGGAGAAGCGATGGTGATGATGATGGCGATGATCTCCTCCAATTCCCTGTCCCGGCAGGGTGCCAGAACGAAGTTTCTGGTGCTGTTTCATGGAATCTGGTGGTGGCGGAGGAGCTGAACTCCTTCTAGAAAAATGTCGAACCCCCTAAGTTTTTAGGTCAGAAGGCAACTTATAGGCGAAGAGGGAGACCGAGGGGGAGTCTGGGGCGGCCAGACCACCCCCTAGCGTGGCCAGGCCCAGCCTGTGCGGCCAGGTGGTGTGGCTGGGCCCCAGCCCCACTCCGTCTCATATTCTGGCTCCGGGAGTCTTCTGGTGAAATAGGATTTTTGGCTTTTGTCCTGTCTAATTCCGAGAATATTCATTTTATGACTTTCCTGGAACCAAAAACAGCAGAAAACAGGCAGCTGGCACTGTGGCTCTTGTTAATAGGTTAGTCCAAGAAATCATATGAAAAGTACTCCAAAGTGTGGACAAAACAACAAGAAAGTGGATAAAACCAAGCATGGAACATCAAAAATTATAGATACATTTGCAATGTATCAAACACTATAATAAGTTTTGTGAGTGGATGAAACCTTTATTCTTGCAAATTCCTTTGACCGATGCTATTAAATTGCCTCCTTACTCAAAGTATATGAAGGATATTGTCTCGAATAAAAGGAAGATCCCTAATGAAGAAATTTCTACCTTGCTTGCTAATTATTCCTTTAATGGTAAGGTTCCAAAGAAACTTGGAGACCCATGGATTCCAACTATCCCTTGCTCTATTAAGAACAGTTATGTTAGAACTACTTTGTGTGATTTGGGAGCCGGAGTTAGTGTTATGCCTTTCTCTCTCTATAAGAGACTTCAACTTAAAAAACCGATACCAACTGATATATCTTTGCAAATGGCTGATAAATCTACCGCTATTCCTGTTGGTATATACGAGGATGTACCTATTCAAGTGGCTCATAATTGCTTGATATTAACTGATTTTGTTGTGCTTGAAATGCCTAAAGATGATAATATGTCTATTATTCTTGGGAGACCTTTTATTAATACTGCAGGAGCTGTTATTAATTGTAATCGAGGAAAGGTGACCTTTAATGTTAATGACAAGGAACATACTGTCTATTTCCCTAAGAAGATTGAAAGGACTTATGGTTTGAATTCAATTGAACATGTTGAGGGCATTCAAGTTGGAGAAATATATTGTCCCATACCAAGAGAAAATTTTGAAACTATTATGATTGGGACTGTTGCTATCAAAATTGAGGTAACATAATCACTAGTGAAATAAAAAGTTTTGTCTCATATGAAATTGTTTTGGTAGCAAGACCTGATCAATCTTGTTAACAAAAGGATTTCATTGAACAAAACAATGTTTTTACCATGATTATCTCCGTTTACTTTTATTCTATCTAGTTTAGTTTTTGCTTTTGTTTAGTTTTCTTTTTGTTGTTAGTTGCTTGCATGTTAGAGTGTCTTAGAACTCCTGTAGTTCTAGCCTTGTTTTTTCATTGCATCATTTCCGAAAAATCTGTCTGTCAGAAAATCATTCTTCTATACCTAAAAAATGCCCAAAAATAAAATGTCTCGAAAAATTCCAGAAAATTCATATTAAATTTTTGCGTGAAAAAAGGGGCAGAGGAGTGCCTAGAAGGTACCAGGGGGACCCACTAGGCAGGCACACCACCTGGTGGAGCGGCCTGCCCTGGGTGGCGCCATGCCATGGTGTGGGACACCCCTGGCCCTCCACTAACTCTCTCACCTGCCACTTTCTTCTCTCTCCCGAGTAAGCTCTAGTTCATAGCTCAAAATCGTGTTCTTGCTTTGCTTACTCTCAATTTTTTCGATCTCCTTGCTCAGCCCATCTTTGTTGCTGAAATTTGGAGCACTTGTTCTCTGGTATGTGACTCCTCCCCTTGTCCAAGTAGATTTGTGTTTAGTGGATTATATCTTGAGTATTTTGCTGTTGTAGGTGACAGGTTATGAGAGCTTGTAAGCTTGTTTGATGCTTAGAGAGATAGTTTTGATGCATGTTTAGGCCTCTTACAAGTCTCTATGAGTAGTATCCTTCATTATATTCACTTTGCAATCACTTGTTTAATAGGTGTTTAAATTTCAGAATACCAAGCATGAACAACCATACCTTTGGAGAGATATTTGAGAGGGATGCACCTAGGAGGTCGAGGCCCTCAAGATCAGCCTCTCAGTTTAGGCCATCATACAACGAAGATCTCATTGCAACTCGTATTGGTAATGAATGGGATGATGGGGATGCTCACCCATCTACTTTTCCTTGCTTTACTTTCTTACAAGCTGCAGGGATTCTTGATGATTTCTTGCTACTGATTAAGAGGGTTTGTTTGACCTCATATATGCAAGATGAGAGTGAGCAATACGCTATGCTCACCAAAACCTTTGTTGAGAGCTTCGCGTTTACTAACACGCCCTATCAGTCAACTGTCTCTTTCAAAATTTATAATCTTCCCTTTACCATGCCATTGGAAAGATTTTGTAGTATTGTAGGTGTAAGCATGACCGAGACCGTGAAGAAAATTCAAGGGCGACCCACTGATTTGCTGGAGCTTTACCGAGGGGTGACCAATGATGATGACCGCATGGCGCAACATGGAAAGATAAAAAACATCCAACTCCCTGCTCTTAGATACTTTGCATATTATCTTGCTACTAGCATACTTGGTAGGGAGAACACAAGTAATATCTCCAACTATCATTTAGCCTTCCTTGCTGCTGCGCTTAACAATAATACTCGGTACAACCTTGGCTCGCTTATTGCTCGCCGCCTAGCTGCTAGGGGGCCTATCTATGGGGCATCATTGCCTCGTGTATGGTCAATGCATTAGGACTTTCAGTGGACCCCAATGATACTGTATCTGCACCACAAAGGCTTGACCTTGTTGCTATGAAAACTCATCACTTTGTCACTGTTGATTCTGATTTGGACAGTCTAGTATATAGGATGCTGTTTACTGACGGGGATGAGAGGGAGATCCCTTTGCCACAGTCTTCTTTGTTTAGTGTTCACAGGAGACTGTGGTCGCGCTCTAAGGAGGAGGTGGACGAGCAGCTCCGCTTGCTAGGTTTCCACGAGCAGCATCAGGAGGATGTACCCTCCTACGATTACTCCGTGCACTACGGAGGGACGTACTCGAGCTCGCACCAGGACGAGGGTACCTCCTCGTCGTACCACGGTGACACTTCATCCTGGCCAGCTTGGGATTGATATCCACTTAGGCCAAAAGCCTAAGCTTGGGGGGAGGTACGACGGCATCGCACTCATCTCCTTATCATGTTGCGTCGGTACTTTGTACATTCATGTTTCGTTCTCCTTTTAGTTTTTGTTCTTTCTTTGCTTTTGCTTTCTAAAACACAAAAAGACCAAAAATATTTTTGTTGTTTCTCTTTGGTTTGCTTCTTCTTCTTTTTGCCTTGGTTTGCTTTTCCCTTTTTACCTTGTTTGAACTATTCGAAAAACCCAAAAAGATTTTGCTTCGCTTGTTTCCCCTTTTTGGTTCTTATTTTAAAAATCGAAAACAACAAAAATATTTGCCGTTCTTCTTTGGTTTTGTGAGTTTGCTACAGGGTTCAGCAGTCCACAGTGGATATTGGTTTCATATGATTATTCAAGCCACACAAGTGAAGAGCAATAATGAGGATTAATGACAATTTGAGGTGTGGTAAGAGGCTGGTAACAAACTCTATTTGTTTTCATTTTTGTACATATACTCATCATTGTGGGCATGCTTAGTTCGTGTAGGGTGTATGTTATCTTTGGATGCTTAGTAGTTTTTGCTTTCGTATGATTAGTTCTAACTTGCTAATAGTTTGTAGCATGTCTTATGAATGTTTGCTTGCATTACTCTATTCATAACATGGTATGACACCTTGGTATCCTCCTCTGAATGTTTCATTTGAATTGACTTGGCACATGCTCACGCATGCATATGACTGAAATAATCAGTTAAGCCTCGATGAATTATTTTTCCTTGAGGATCTTGAATCACTTTCATGCCATGATTAGTCCTGTTTTGTTGCAAGCATGATTATGACAGCTATTGCTCTCTCATTTGTCGCTCCCTTACTATTGCTAGCCTTCATTTTAGTGAGTATTTTACTCATGTTTCCAACTCCCTAAAACCGAATATTGCCAAAGTGTCCACCATACCTACCTATTAGCATCATTTGCTATTTCCGTGCATATTCAATATGCCTTGCTTTCTTCTGAATAAAATGTTTCCTTGTTATGAGAAAGTTAGTTAGTAAAGCTCTCACGAACTTGATGGCACACTTTATTTTCTGCACTTAATAAACCTGAACCATTGTGACTGTCCATGAAAGTTATATGCTTGCAAATTATAGGATGGGGATTAGCAGAACCGTGTTGTCACGAGGAACGCTTTCAACACTTGTAAATATATACCAAGTTGATACCATGCTCTTTTGTTTGCGGATGTCGTCAATGTGAAATAAAAGGGGAGCTTGTAAGTCCATGGAGTTATGTACGTGTGTTAGAGAAACGCCTGGGCCGCCGGTCTAATCCAGGCCGTCATGGTGGAAACCTGCAGCATAACCATAATGATATCTATGAAGCATTCTTCTTATAAAAAAAGAGAGATAGCTATTGAGAAAAAGAAAACAAAAGAGATTTATGAAAAGAGGAAAGAGAGAAAAAAAGCACCATTTTTTCCATGGTAAATAAGAAGATTGCTGAGATACTCATTGTCTGCTTGCCTTGTCATTTTGATATGGGGATTCTTCCATATCATCGGGCAAGGGGTACCCCATTGGCGGTTCTCTATGATATGCACGTATTTACGATGACAAGAACTTACCGGTAACTAAAGTTGAGTAGCATGAGGAGCGGCCCTCGTACTCAAGGGACATGGGATTTTCAGTTTATAGTCTGTCAAGCATATAACTCAGATTGGACCTCACTTTCACCTTAACCATACTAAAGATGCTTGTGATAGGGGCAATGAGAGCTTAGCATTTGGAAGCTTTTCAAATTATTCAAAACCTTTTCTTTTACTTGTTGAGTCTCCACATATTCTTTGAGCACCTTCTTGAGAGCATAGTTGTCATTCTTTGTGCTTGTCTCAAAGCTTGATTATTTGATGCTTGTATCTTTGATATCTTTACTTCTAGTCTTCACCTGAACTTCAGAGGTGCCTTGGCATTCATAATCAAAGGCAAGCGAGATACCACTCTAGCATACCTTGTTATGAGCATTGTAATGTTGCTTATGTTTATGCTTCTTTCTACTTATTATTTTTGAGTTGGAATCTCTTCATAGTTTGCATTGCCTATTAAGTAAACTTAGTTGCATACTCCTTATTATGAATTGTCTAAGTAGTTGATCACATGCTGAGAATATATACATCATATGAAGCAAATGTGTTCATGAAAGTTCTTTTATCACATTTAGTTTTCAACTGAATTGCTTGAGGACAAGCAATAAGCTAAGCTTGGGGGGAGTTGGTACGTCCAAAATGTATCTACTTTCTCGAACACTTTTGTTATTGTTTCTCCTCTAAACTTGTGTGATTTGGATGCAACTAACACGGTCTGACGCTATTTTCAGCAGAATTGCCTTGGTGTCTACTTTTTGTGTAGAAAATCAACTATCAGGAAAAATCCCGGAAAATATGCCAAAAATCCTATTTCACTAGAAGACTCCCGGAACCAGAATACGAGACGGAGGGGGCTGTAACATCCCAAAACTTCAATCCAAGCTTATCAAAGATCAAATCATCCAAATTTAGTATTAACAAAAACTTTTCCATAATTAAAATGAAAGCATTCATATATGTGTGCATTTAAAATAGGAGTTGTTTTGAATTGCCATGATTGTGTGATCCCTTGCTTCTAAAATGTTTCTTAGGTGATTTAAACATCATCTACATCATTCCCAAACTTTTCCTAAAAGAAATCAAATAAAAAGAATTAAAATAAAGGAATGGTCATTTTGACAAAATTAACTCTCATGCCTACTTTGGCTATTCCTAGTACTCAATTCTTAACAGAAACAATTCTGGATCTTTACACCCCTTGCTAGTACACATAATGAGGTACCAAGGCCCACCTTTTGATCTTCTAAAACCTTCAGAACTATTTTAAATAACAGTTCAAAATTGAATCTTTATCATATTGGAAGATCCCACTTTTTCAAAAACCACTCAAACAAGCTCAACTTTCAAAACCCAAGCATCTGCAGACTCACCAGCACCAACTTAGCACACCCACCAAAAATATTTTCAAAATTCAAAACTTGAGTTCTTGCGGCCATTTCATCGAACAGCTGGCAGACACAGATCAAACATTTGTCAAAACACTATAGTGTGCAGTACTTCTTGTCACCATTTGGGCCTAACTCGGTCCCCCTGTCCCCCCAGCTCAAACCCCGGCCCTAGCTCTCTCTCCCTCTCCCCTAGCTGCTCCAGTGCCTGACGCCATGCGCCAGGTCGACCATGGACAGCTCGCACAAAGCCGCCCCGCGCTCTCCTTCACCCGCTGGCAGACAGGCGCCATCACACCGCACCGCCTCGACCAGCCCCCGACCAAAATCGAGCGGAGGACAAGCCCCAGTTGCTCGCGCCCATGTCTCTGTCCGCCATGCCGATCACCCCGGAGCGCCGCGCCCGCCAGAACAGCACCGGCCTCGCCAAGCCCTAGCCTTGCGTGGCAGCAACCGCAGCAGGCCCAGCAACCGCCCAGACATCCTTGTTCGTAGCCTCGCGACCAGCAGCCCCGAGGAACCGCGTCGAACACCGCCGCCCGTGTCCAGTGCACCGCCCGCTCCCGACCAGCATAGACCGCCCCTTGCAGCGCCATCAAGCCATAGAGAATCGCCAGGAGACCGGCCACCGTCCGCCTACCTCGCCCATGCCCTTAGCTCGCTGTGCCGTCGCCCACGTCGAGCTTTCCCATGCCGCTCTGCCGCACTTTCGCCTATATAAGGAGGCCTCCCCAGCAAGCTCTCTTCACACCATTCTCATCACCACCTCTCACACTCACTCCCCACCACCAGCCGGAGCCGCTCGAGCACCAGAGCGCCGGAATTGCAGCCGGAGCCGCCGCCTCGGGAGGAGAAGGGCGTCGTTGATCCAGGTCGCCCCAGGAGAAGCTGCCGGTACCAGGAGGTTCGCCGTCGTCGACTTCGTCGTTCGCCCGCCTCGCCGACCCTCGCCTGAACCCCGGTGAGCCCCCAACGACCCCCACTGACCACGCTAGGGTTCGAGCTCGCCGGCGACCCGTCTGTCATCGACGACGACCCTCAGCCGTCGATCTGCCCTCTAATCGCACGGCCACCGTTCGCCCATACCGCACCCCTCTGTACATCGACGGGTGCGGTCTCGCTAAGTCAGCCATGACGCCATGAGCGCAGTGGGGCGCCCATTTCGTTCCTCAAGACGCGTTGGAAATTCAAATTAGGATTTTTCTTTTTAGTTAGAATATAGTTTCTGTCCTGTGTTTCAAAAATCAATTCTGTGAGTTTGACAAATCCAAATTGCATGAAACTAATTTTGTCTGAAAGGTATTGAAATGCTCTATCCAAGCCCGTTGGATTTAGTTCAATTAGATTTATAGATCTCTCCTAATAAAAATGAGAAGACAGAATCTTTTACAACTTGCAACATTTTTATAAAATCAACCAAGTCAGCTTTTGAGTTGATTCCAACTCTCAAAAATCACATTTCATCATATCTATCCAAATATGTAATAATATTAAGGTTTACATGCAGTGAATTTGGACTAGTACCAAAATAATGCTATATAGGCATTTCTAGTCACTTTAAATCATTAAATAATAAACTTAAACTAAAGTAATATTGATCCAACCTTTAAATCTCATTCCCACCTGTGGAATATGTGGTGAGGACATGTGTCCACATGATCTCATATTTTGGTGGTGAATATTAAAATTTTAGTTAACATTTCAATGAGTAGAAATTACTTTTCTAAAATAAAAAGATTAAAACTATTGAATTAAAACTTGTAATGTTTGTGATGATAATAGACCATCAATTGTGTGCTTTAGAATGCTACTTAGCCTAGTTAAGTATTGTTTGGTGATTGTGCACTCCCTATGTATTTCTAGACGATAGCACCAACCAAACTCTCGAGGAGGAGGAGTTCTACCAGGAAGAAGAAGAACAAGACAACTTCAACCACTGCACCAACCAAGGCAAGCCACTATTAGCAGGGCAAGCTAACCCTTGCAAACTTACCTTAGCAAGCTATGGTTAGCAAGCTAGAATAAACTAGATGGTTTAGTAAAGATGCCTTAAGCATACTTTGATCACACCCCTTTAACTCTTAGTACCTCAAGTCTTATTAACAAGTTTTACCCCCTTAGTTACACAAAGTTCTTCAATTTATTTTGAAGGTAGCATAAAGAGTATAAAACTTGACCTACTTAGAAACCTTTAGATGTCATTCTATGGCATGAGATTGATCCCAACTTTCCACCTTAGTGAACACTCTTAACCTAGTGTTTTAGAATAGATCAAACTTGAGTCATTTTAGATGGGAACACTTGGTGAAAATGAGTTATGAAACCTTGGAATGATGAGTCATTCTATTGAGATGTTTTGACAGGTGTTGAGAAACACAATTGGTTTATGATGATGAAAATGATAAGGCATGAGCCTTAACCCTTTTATAAAACTGATGGTTGGATTCGGATGCGATACCATTCCAAATTTACCGTACAACCACATTACCTGAATTGGGTAAGGCTTAGCTGGAAATTTATATGCATTAGTATTAGTTCCCTCACGGGAGAGGTTTGAGATGAGGCTACCTCTCAATGTTGTCCACCTATGTAGTGCCCAAGATGACTGATGGTCATGGTTGGGAGGCCATGCCCATAGGAGAGGTGCTTGTACTAGGGTGTGTAAAGGGAAGGTTATGTTTGATTATCTGCATACTAAGTATGATGATTCAGGGTTATCCCATGATGTATCGAATCTTGTGGTGAAAGTGTACCACCTCTGCAGAGTGTCAAACTATTCGAATAGCCGCGTCCGCGGTTATGGACAGTTGGGATGGCCATACTGTTTTGTTGTCAGATGGTTTCTAAATAACTTGAAATGAATGATGAACCTTGAATTGACCACAACAGGGTTGTGTTAAAGAAAATAGCTTCCCAACTTAAGTGATTCTAGACTTTACTTTATCTTTTCTTGTTTCAGAACTCAGCTTAGGTTTCAAACTTAACTTGATAGTTATTCTTTCAATTCAGCACTTTAACTTAGAAGTATAACCCTTGCTAGTAGTAGTTTGCGAGTACTTAAAGAGAACTCATGGCTTTTGTCCCTGGCTATTATCATGGCCAGACTATGAAGGAGATTATCAAGATGATGGTCAGCAGGACGACTATGATAACTAGGACTATCTACCTTCGTCAGCATTGCCTGTGCCCCTGAAGATGGACCCCACCGCTACGCTATCGTTTATTTCCGCTGCTTGTTGTATTAAAGACTGGATCATGAGATCCTTATTTGTGTAAAACCTTATGTATGGTTTGTAATGGATGATGTACTATGATATCCAATCCGTTATGTCTCGCAAAAATGGTAATCCTGGGATTGCAAGGTATGGCATAACGGGCACCTGGGATTGAAAATCCGGGTGTTGATAGGGGCTGGGCCTAGGCCACACCACCTGGCCGCACGGGCAAGCCCAGGCCGCGCCAGGGGGTGGTCTGGCTGCCCCAGACTCCCCCTTGGCCTCCCTCTTCGCCTATAAGTTGCCTTCTGACCTAAAAACTCAGGGGGGTCGACGTTTTTCCAGAAGGAGTTCCGCTCTGCCGCCGACACCAGATTCCACGAAACAGCACCAGAAACTTTGTTCTGGCACCCTGCCAGGACGAGGAATTAGAGGAGATCATCACCATCATCATCACCATCGCTTCTCCATTGACCATCCATGTTTCCCCCATCTATGAGTGAGTAATCCCCCGCTGTAGGCTATGGGGATGGTAGGGATTGGATGAGATCGTTCATGTAATGGCATCAGATTGTTAGGGCATGGTGCCTAGTATCTTCTATTAGTGCTTTATGACTTTGTTGCGACTTGTTATGCTTAATGCTTGTCACTAGGGCCCGAGTGCCATGATTTCAGATCTGAACGTGTTATTGATTCATTATGATAGTATTGTTTATGGTCTTACCTACAAATTGTATACACACGTTGTTGTCCGGAACCAATGGCCCCGAAGTGACAGAAATCGGGATAACCGGAGGGAATGGCTTTGATGTGAGGATCACATGTGTTCATGGAGTGTTAATGCTTTGCTCCAGTGTTCTATTAAAAGGAGCACCTCAATTGCCAGTAGTTCCCTTGAGGCTCCTCTGCAAACGGGCTGGCAGGACAAAAGATGTTGTGCAAGTTCTCATTGCGAGCACGTATGACTATATATATGGACCACATGCCTAGGATTATCTAGTACTTGGATGCTTTATCTTATTTATCTGCAATTGCCCTATGTTCTGATTGCTATGGGAATTGTCTTATCCATGCAACGCCCGTCCATCCATCCCTATGCCTACCGCACTCGAATCCTACTGTTTACTGCTATTGTTAGTGCTGTCTTTACTTTACTACTGCTGCCACTTTGCTATTACTATTACAAGATTGTTGCTACTGATAAACTGCTGTGAGCAAGATTGTTTGCAGGTGCAGCTGAATTGACAACTCAGTTGTTAAGGCTTATAAATATTCTTTGGCTCCCCTTGTGTCGAATCAATAAATTGGGTTTCACTTCCCTCGAAAATTGGCATAACTACTTGTTGAGTCTCCACATATTCTTTGAGCACCTTCTTGAGAGCATAGTTGTCATTCTTTGTGCTTGTCTCAAAGCTTGATTATTTGTGTTATGAATTTGATCCTTGTATCTTTGATACCTTTACTTCTACTCTTCACCTGAACTTCAGAGGTTCCTTGGCATTCATAATCAAAGGCAAGCGAGATACCACTCTATAATACCTTGTTATGAGCATTGTAATGTTGCTTATGTTTATGCTTCTTGCTACTTATTATTTTTTAGTTGGAATCTCTTCATAGTTTGCATTGCCTATTAAGTAAACTTAGTTGCATACTCCTTATTATGAATTGTATAAGTAGTTGATCACATGCTAAGAATGTATACATCATATGAAGGAAATGTGTTCGTGAAAGTTCTTTTATCGCACTCAGTTTTCAACTGAATTGCTTGAGGACAAGCAATAAGCTAAGCTTGGGGGGAGTTGATACGTCCAAAATGTACCTACTTTCCCAAACACTTTTGCTATTGTTTCTCCTCTAAACTTGTGTGATTTGGATGGAACTAACATGGACTGACGCTGTTTTCAGCAGAATTGCCTTGGTGTCTACTTTTTGTGCAGAAAATCAACTATCAGGCAAAATCCTGGAAAATATGCCAAAAATCCTATTTCACTAGAAGACTCCCAGAACCAGAATACGAGACGGAGGGGGGATAGGCCCAGGCGACACCACCTGGCCACACGGGCTAGCCCATGCCGCTCCAGGGGGTGGTCTGGCCTCCCCAGACTCCCTCTCGGCCTCCCTCTTCGCCTATAAGTTGCCTTCTGACCTAAAAACTCAGGGGGGTCGATGTTTTTCCAGAAGGAGTTCCGCTCTGCCGCCACCACCAGATTCCACGAAGCAGCACAAGAAACTCCGTTCTGGCACCCTTCTGGGACGAGGAATTGGAGGAGATCATCGCGATCATCATCACCATCGCTTCTCCATCGACCATCCATGTTTCCCCCATCTATGAGTGAGTAATCCCCCGCTGTAGGCTATGGGGATGGTAGGGATTGGATGAGATCGTTCATGTAATGGCATCAGATTATTAGGGCATGGTGCCTAGTATCTTCTATTAGTGCTTTATGACTTTGTTGCGACTTGTTATGCTTAATGCTTGTCACTAGGGCCCGAGTGCCATGATTTCAGATCTAAACATGTTATTGATTCATTATGATAGTATTGTTTATGGTCTTACCTGCAAGTTGTATATACACGTTGTTATCCAGAACCAATGGCCCCGAAGTGACAGAAATCAGGATAACCGGAGGGAATGGCTTTGATGTGAGGATCACATGTGTTCACGGAGTGTTAATGCTTTGCTCCGGTGCTCTATTAAAAGGAGCACCTTAATTGCCAGTAGTTCCCTTGAGGCCCCGCTACAAACGGGCTGGTAAGACAAAAGATGTTGTGCAAGTTCTCATTGCGAGCACGTATAACTATATATGGAACACATGTCTAGGATTATCTAGTACTTGGATGCTTTATCTTATTTATGTGCAATTGCCCTATGTTCTGATTGCTATGTGAATTGTCTTGTCCATGCAACGCCCGTCCATCCATCCATATGCCTACCGCACTCGAATCCTACTGTTTACTGCTATTGTTATAGTTGTCTTTACTTTACTGCTACTGCTACTTTGCTATTCCTAGTACAAAACTGTTGCTACTGATAAACTGCTATGAGCAAGATTGTTTCCAGGTGCAGCTGAATTGACAACTCAGTTGTTAAGGCTTATAAATATTTTTTGGCTCCCCTTGTGTCGAATCAATAAATTGGGTTTCACTTCCCTCAAAAATACTACGATACACCCCTATACTTGTGGGTCATCACATTTGTTCTCCGGTATGTGACTCCTCCGCTTCTCCAAGTAGATTTGTGTTTAGTGGATTATATCTTGAGTATTTTGCTACTGTAGGTGACATGTTATGTGAGCTTGTAAGCTTGTCCAATGCTTAGAAACATTGTTTTGATGCATGTTTAGGCCTCTTACAAGTCCCTATAAGTAGTTCCTTTCATTGTGTAATCACTTTGCAATCACTTGTATGATGGTTGTCTAAAATTTCAAAAAAAAAGATGGACAACAACACTTTTGGAGAGATATTTGAGAGGGACACACCCAGGAGGGCAAGGCCTTCAATATAGGCTTCTCAATTTAGGCCATCATATAATGAAGATCTTATTGCGCCACCCTTTGGCAATGAAGGAGATGAGGGAGATGCTCACCCATCTAATTTCCCTTGTTTCACCTTTTTGCGAGCTGCAGGGATCCTCGATGAGTACTTACTCCTTGTTCAGAGCATTGGGCTAACCACCTACATGGAATATGAGAGTGAGAAATATGCCGCGCTCACCAAAACTTTCATTGAGAGTTTCGTTTTCACTAACACCCCTTATCAGTCAACTGTTTCGTTCAAAATTTATAATCTGCCTATTACCATGTCATTGGAAAGATTTTGCAGCATTATGGGCATAGGCATGACTGGGACAGTGAAGAAGATCCAAGGTCGACCCACTGATTTAATGGAGCTCTACCGAAGTGTGACAAATGACGATGACCGCGCAGCTCAGCTCGGGAAGATAAGGAACATTCAACTCCCAACTCTTAGATATTTTGCTTACTATATTGCCACTAGCATTCTTGGTAGGTAGAACACTAGTAATATTTCTAATTATCATTTAGCCTTCCTCGCTGCTGCACTTAATAATGATACCAAGTATAATCTTGGTTTTCTCATTGCTCGCCGGCTAGCTGCTAGAGGACCTATTTATGGGGGCATTATTGCCTCACACATGGTGTCTGCTTTAGAACTTTCTGTGGATCCTAATGACACTGTGTTGACTCCACAAAGGCTTGATCTTGCTGCTATGAAAATGCATCACTTTGTTACTACTGACTCTAGTACCGAGAGTTTAGTTTACAGGATGTTGTTCACTGACAGAGATGAGAGGGAAATTCCCTTGCCACAGCCTTCTTTGCTCAGTATTTGCAGGATGCCATGGTCGCGCTCCAAGGATGAGGTGGACGAGCAACTCCGCTTGCTGGGTTTCCATAGGCAGCACCAGGAGGATGTGCCCTTCACGACTACTTCCAGTGCACTCACTGGGCATCCTCGAGTTCAGACGATCTAAGGTACCTCTTCGCCATATTACAGAGGCGCTCCATCTTGGCCAGCTTGGGATTGATACCCACTTAGGCTAAAAGCCTAAGCTTGGGGGGGGGGTACACCGACATCACACTCATCTACATATCATGTTCAGTCGGCACTTTGTTATTCTTGCTTTGTTTCTGCTTTCCAAAAGACAAAAATACCAAAAATATTTTCATTGTTTCTCTTTGTTTGCTTCTTTTTCTTTTTCCCTTGGTTTTCCTTTTTCCTTTTAGCTTTGTTTTGATTATTAGAAAAACCCAAAAAGATTTCGCTTTGCTTGTTCTTCCTTTTGGTTCTTGCCTTTAAAAATCGAAAACCCAAAATATTTGTTGTTCTTCTTTGGTTTTGTGAAGTTCGTTGCAGGGTTCAGTAGTCCTTACTAAATTTGGTTTCATGTTATTATTCAAGCCACACAAGTGAAGGGCAATAATGAAGATTAATGACAACTCGAGGTGTGGTAAGAGGCTGGTAACAAACTCTATATGTTTTCATTTTTGTACATATACTCATCATTGTGGGCATGCTTAGTCTATTCATGTAAGGTGTATGTTATTTATGGATGCCTAGTAGTTCTTGCTTTCTTATGATCAGCTCCAGCTTGCTAATAGTTTGTAGCATGTCATATGAATGTTTGCATGCATTGTTCTATTCATAACTTGGTATGACACTGTGGTATCCTCCTCTGAATGTTTCACTTGAATTGACTTGGCACATGTTCACGCATGCATATGACTGAAAAAATCAGTTAAGCCTCGATGAATTATTTTGCCTCAGGGTTCTTGAATCACTTTCATGCCATAATTAGTCATGTTTTGTTGCAAGCATGATTATGACAGTTATTGCTCTCTCGTTTGTCGCTCCCTTACTATTGCTAGCCTTCAATTATGTTGAGTATAAGCTTTACTCGTGCATCAAATTCCCTAAAACCAAAGTTGCCCAAAAGAGTCCACCATATCTACCTATTAGCATCATTGCTACTCCTTGCAAATTGATTATGCTATGTTTTCTTCCAAACAAAATGTTTGCTTGTTATAAGAAAGTTAGTTAGTAAAGCTCTCACGAACTTGATGGCACACTTTATTTCTTGCACCTAATAAACCTGAACTATTGTGACTGTCCATGAAAGTTATATGCTTGCAAATTATAGGCTAGGAATTAGCAGAACCATGATGTCATGGGGAACGCTTTCAACATTGCACTTGTACATTGTACCTAGTTGATATCATGCTCTTTTGTTTATGGATGTCGTCGGTGTGAAATAACAGGGGAGCTTGTAAGTCCATGGAGTTATGTATGTCTGTTAGAGAAATGCCTAGGCGGCTGGTCTAAACCATGCCTAGTCATGGTGGAAACCTGCAACGTAACCATAATGAGCAATCCATGAAGCATTCTTCTTATAAAAAAGAGATATAGATTGAGAAAAAAAGAAAAAAAAGAGACGAGAAAAGAGGAAAGAGAGAAAAAAGCACCATTTTCCCATGGTAAAGAAGAAGATTGCTGAGATGCTCATTGTCTGCTTGCCTTGTCATTTTGATATGGGGATTCTTCCGTATCATCAGGCAAGGGGTACCCCATTGGCGGTTCTCTATGATACACATGTACTTACTATGACAAGAACTTACCGGTAACTAAAGTTGAGTAGCATGAGGAGTGTCCCTCGTACTCAAGGGACATGAGATTTCCAGTTTATGGTCTGTCAAGCATATAACTCGTATTGGACCTTACTTTCACCTTAACCATTTAAAGATGCTTATGATAGGGGCAATGAGAGCTCAAAGCTAATGAGTACCATACTTTCAACATTTGGAAGCCTTTCATACTTTTCAAAACCTTTTCACTTCCTTGTTGAGTCACCACTTATTCTATGACCACTTTCTTGAGAGCATAGTTATCATTCTTAGTGTAATGTGCTTGTTTCAAAACTTGGCTAATTGTGTCATGACTTTGATGCTTGTATCTCTGATATCTTTACTTCTAGTCTTCACTTGAACTTCAGAGGTTCCTTGGCATTTATGTTTGCTCTACAATCAAAGGCAGGCGAGATACCACTGTATCATACCTTTTTATGAGCATTGCAATGTTGCTTATGTTTATGTTTCATGCTACTTATTATTTTTGAGTTGGAATCTCTTCATAGCTTGCAATGACTATTGAGTAACCTTATTTGCATACTCCTTATTATGAATTGTCCAAGTACTTGATCATATGCTAAGAATATATACATCTTATGAAGCAAATGTGTTCGTGAAAGTTTCTTTTATCGCACTTAGTTTTCAACTGAATTGCTTGAGCACAAGCAATAAGCTAAGCTTGGGGGAGTTGATACGTCCAAAACGTATCTACTTTCCTGAACGCTTTTGCTATTGTTTCTCCTCTAAACTTGTGTGATTTGGATACAACTAACACGGACTAATGTTGTTTTCAGCAGAATTACCTTGGTGTCTAGTTTTTGTGCAGAAAATCAACTATTAGGAAAAATCCCGAAAATATGCCAAAAATCCTATTTCACCAGAAGACTCACGGAGCCAGAAGACGAGACGGAGGAGGGCCCACACCACCTGGCCGCATGGGCCATGCCTGGCCGCGCCAGGGGGTGGTGTGGCCACCTCGGCTACCCCCTTGGCCTCTCTCTTTGCCTATAAGATGCCTCTTGACCTAAAAACCAAGGGGGGTTCGACATTTTTCCAAAAAGAGTTCTGCTACGCTGCCACCACCAGATTCTGCAAATCGGAACCAGAAACTCCGTTCTGGCACCCTGCCGGGATGGGGAATTAGAGGAGATCATCACCATCATCGTCACCATCACTTCTCCATCAACCATCCATGATTACCCCATCTATGACTGAGTAATCCCCCGCTGTAGGCTATGGGGATGGTAGGGATTGGATGAGATCGTTCATGTAATGGCATCAGATTATTAGGGCATGGTGCCTAGTATCTTTTATTAGTGCCTTTTGACTTTGCTGCAACTTGTTATGCTTAATGCTTGTCACTAGGGCCCGAGTGCCATGATTTCAGATCTGAACATGTTATTGATTCATGATGATAGTATTGTTTATGGTCTTACCTGCAAGTTGTATACACATATTGTTGTCCGGAACCAAAGGGCCCGAAGTGACAATAATCAGGATAACCAGAGGGAATGGCTTTGATGTGAGGATCACATGTGCTCACAGAGTGTTAATACTTTGCTCCAGTGCTCTATTAAAAGGAGCACCTTAATTGCCAGTAGTTCCCTTGAGGCCCCGCTGCAAATGGGCTGGCAGGACAAAAGATGTTGTGCAAGTTCTCATTGCGAGCACGTATGACTATATATGAAACACATGCCTATGATTATTTAGTACTTGGATGCTTTATCTTATTTATCTGCAAATGCCCTATGTCTTGATTGCTATATGAATTGTCTTGTCCATGCAACGCCCGTCCATCCATCCCTATGCCTACCAAGCTTTAATCCTACTGTTTACTACAATTGTTACTACTGTCTTTACTTCTACTATTGCTATTACTATTACAAGATTGTTGCTACTGATAAACTGTTGTGAGCAAGATTGTTTCCAGGTGCAGCTGAATTGACAACTCAGTTGTTAAGGCTTATAAATATTCTTTGGTTCCCCTTGTGTCGAATCAATAAATTGGGTTTCACTTCCCTCAAAAATACTACGATACACCCCCTATACTTGTGGGTCATCATCCTCCCACTTAACTTTTTGTGAAAAAATCTTTCTTAAGAAACTTCACGTTCCAAGAGACAAACTCTTTTGCCCTCAGTGTTATGGAGGAATACCCAACAAATTCTTTGGGATAACCTACAAAGACGTGCTTATCCGACTTTGGTTGTAAACATTTTACTTATGCATAGCATACCAAAATTTAAGAAAGAACAACTCGGGTTTTATCCCAAAGCATAGCCTTTATGGTGTCATTTCAACGGATCACGATGGTGCTCTTTTCAATGTAAAAGCGGTAGTCTCTAAGCTTTAATCCTTAAAACATAATGGAAGTTTTATAAATGACACCTTTGATCTTACCATGTCAAACAAGGTTTGATTTCATCTCTCGAACATACCATACTCCTAAGGTTTATCAAGAAACACAAATCCGTGGAACGATTCCTCAAATCTTAGTTGTTTTGCTAAACATGTAACTCAAATATCTTCCTTTATGATCGAATCATAAATTCTTTATTTTCTCATTACAATGATTTTCCACTTCATCTTGAAAGTCTTTGAACAATTTTCAAATGTTTCATACTTCTCCCTTATTAAGTAAATATACAGATATATTCACTCAAATTTTCAGAGAAAGCATATGAAGTTGAAAGATCCACCGCACATGGATACATATAATGGACTATATACATTAACATGCACAATGTCCAATAAGTTAGTCATCCATTCCTCTTTGGCCTATGAACGGAGTTTCAATTATCTCGAGGAAAGCCTCACAAGCATCATTTGATCAAAATCAAAGACTCCAAAAATCCATCAACATGGAGTTTCTTCATGTTTTATTTCCAATATAATTGATCTTTCAATCATTTGTCTTGCGACATTTTAGCATTAGTTTTATGGACATGATTTCTCCAACTAGACTTGTAAAAGTTCATCCATCTTCTATGGAATACGATAATTATTTTAACAATCATTGTTCTCATAATATCGGAACAAAATAACAATTATTTAAACAAATCTTGAAGGCAAGCTTTGATGTCAACAATGAACACAATAATACTTCATGTGTTGTTGATGAACATCATCACATATTCCCTTGCTAGTTACTTAGGCCAAGGTTGTTCATGAATTGCGTTGTTCTGTATGACATTTCACACCAACCAATTTGGTATCCAATACCCAAGAACCACATTGTTTAACAAGCAAATAATACAACCATAACATGTATATCATCTATATACCTTAGCTGGACATTTCTAGTCTTTTCTTTTTTGCCAAATATTTTATAGATTCTCTTTCAGCATTTCCTTTTCCTTTTAAACGAATCTATCAACATCAATTGTGGCGCCATACATATGACACATAGTCCAAAGCGTGTATAGTCAAATACTAATACCTTTGGAATTGCACTTTGAAGTGGATCACCATCAACAAATGTTTGTTTTTCTTTCAAAATCCATTCTTTAGTAATCTTTTAGTGTAGTAAACATTTTTCCTACTTCTTCTATTCATCCTTATCATGACAACTTTCATGATCAAGCTACTATAGCCTATAAGGATGAATCGTGAATATAATGTCAGTTCGCAAAACCTTTTTGGGACATTATGACGTCTAGCATCTCCAACTTTCGCAAATTCTCATACAATATGAGAACATGTATTTTGCCAAATTATACTCTATCATGTTGCAACCTTAACATTGTTTCAGATATCATAATATCTTTCACACATGATGGTTTCTGAAACAATTCTTTCAGCTCCTAGATAACCTCGATATTAAAACAACCTTTTGAATATCAAGAATCGTAGAGGCAAACATGATACTTTTAGATACTAACACTGTCATTGTTACTCTTGATTTAATACTACTTATTAAACTTCATGGAGTAAATGGAGTTTGCTATAATTTTGCACTAGGACTTTAAACTTTAGATTTACACTTGATATGTCGTAAACGTATCTATAATTTTTGATGTTCCATGCTTGTTTTATATCAACTTTCTTATGCTTTGTTCATATTTTGGAGTACTTTTACACATTTTCTAGAACTAACCTATTAACAAGATGCCACCGTGCCAGTTGCCTGTTTTCTTCTGTTTTTGGTTCCAGAAAAGCCAGAAAATGAATATTCTCAGAATTGGACCGGACAAAAGCCAAAGTCGATATTTCACCGGAAGACTCACGGAGCCAGAAGACGAGACGGAGAGGGGCCAGGGGCTGGCCACACCATCTGGTGGCGCGGGTCCCCTGGTCGCGCCACCACGTGGTGTGGGCCCCTGGTCCATCCTCTTGCATCGCCCTTTCGCCTATAAGAAGCCTCTGATGCAGAAACCCTAAAGAATCCAGCCTCCAGCCATGAAAAGTGCTGTAGCGCCGCTGCCACCGAAGGGGAGATTCAGGGGATAGAAAGTCTCTGTTCTGGCACCCTGCCGGGATGGGGAAGTGCCCTCGGAGCCATCTCCATCGATCTCCACCACCATCCCCATCGCTGTTGCTGATTCCCATGATGATGATGGAGTAGTTCTCTCTCGAGGCTAAGGGTTCTACCGGTAGATATGTGTTCATCTCTCTCTCTATGCATGATCATATTGTGATCATGAGCTTTGTAATCAAGTAGATCTACCTTGCTACTCAAGTGCTTTAATAGATCTCTGGCTCTCCCCACGTGTGTGAAAGTGATAGCGTGCAAACCATGGTCGCACTGAGGCTAGAGATTACAAATACTTGTTATGAGTTATATTTGGAGTTGGATGTCTCTATGAAAATGTGGTGTTTGTTGGAACCATCTAGCGCTCAAGGTGACAGTGAGGGGTTATCTAGATGGGGAAAGCGAACTTTGAGGAATGATGTTATATCCCTACCATGGATTAGAGTGTCCAACCGGAGAGTAGTTCATACTAGTATCATAAAGAGAAGTTATTTATATGAGAGTGTTCACCAGTGAAAGTATGATCCCTAGGCCTTGTTTCTAAGCATTGAAACACCGTTTGCAACTAGATCTGTTACACATTTGCTTGCTTCCATCTTTTTTTCAGATTGCCTTTAGTCTCTTTCCATGTCAACCACGCACCATCAAAGAACTTTTCTAGCACCATTGCCACTTATAATTATCCATACCACTTGTATTTCACTATCTCTTCGCCGAACTAGTGCACCTATCCACCTGACAAGTGTATTGGGTGTGTTGGGGACACAAGAGACTTCTTGTATCTTGATTGCAGGGTTGCTTGAGAGGGATACCTTTGACCACTTCCTCCCTGAGTTCGATGAACCTTGGGTAATCCACATAAGGGAAACTTGCTGCTATTCTACAAACCTCTGCACTTGGAGGACCAACAACTATCTACAAGAATAGAAGTGCGTAGACATCAACACTCAAAACAATACGATACCAATTCGTAAAGTAAATATCTAGAATTCTATAGTTCTATTATCTCAATTATAACTAAGCATAAAGTAGTAAACGGATGCCAATGACTACAACAAATTATGCAAATTCACTTTGATTTTAGTTTATGATAAATTGAGTTCAACTAATCAAACTTACAAATGAACTCCCACTCAAAACCAACATCCTCGAGTTGTTTGGTGATACATGAACCAAATCCACTACACCAAGTCCGATCATCACGTGAGTTGGTGTAGCTTCAAAGGCAAGCATATATATGGGCATCATATCAACCATACGACTCATGCTTAAGCTTTTGGTCTATGTCTGAGGCCATGTTTGTACATGCTAGGCTCTCCAAGTAAGAACCTTAGTACTCGCGTGTGTAAAATTGTCTTACACCCGTTGTATGAAAGCATAGAGTCAAAACACCCGATCATCACGTGGTGTCTTGAAACGACAAACTTTCTTAACAGTTTATACTTAAGAAAGAACACATTTTATCTTGATATCTAAATGAGGGATCATCTTATAATGCTACTAAATCTCCATACAAGCAATATAAGATGCAAACAAACATCATATGCATAAAGTGAAATGATATGGTTCTTGCACTTGATCACTATCATGTGCATCGTGGTATGATCTTTATCATTCCTTTATGTGTAAGGCCGAGGTTTATGGTACTTACACTTTAGGTATGCTATAATTTCCAAGAGTATCAACTATACTTCAAATTATAACATTACCATATCATGAGACTTGCCCAACAACAACTAAACTAGACGCTTCTAATTTATCAATTGCATGTTTTTCCGTGGCTTAAGGCTTTCGAGGATAGAACCAATCTTACCTAACAACATGGAACCACAACGGTGATAACCAGATTATTAGCAACTCATTGTAAATCAGATATTGACTATAGTAAGAGAGACAAACACCCGCTAGCCACTTATGCAAAACTAGTTGCATGTTGATCGCTCCGATTTTTGCCATCTTCCACTGCGTTTAAACATTGTTTTTGGTCAAGCAATTGCCAAAGAAACTCTCAACTTTTGCCCCTAATGACTAATAATTGCAAAGATATGTAAATCCCTTCTTTGATTTATGTTGTGCAGGAAATAACTACTTATAAGACGAAATAAGGAGTCATAATGAAGGATTTTAAGGAAGTACACACGAACAAGTAATTGGAGAAGCCAACCAGGGCGTCAGCACGCTTAACAAACACTATTATGGGCGCGGTCTACCTGTACCGCCCGCCCGTAGGAGGTGGCGATGGCTTCGTCTCGTCAAACCCTACAACTTTCGTGAAGACACATATATATTTCGAGGTTCCAGCCGCCGGCCAAAGAGCCGCCATTCTCAGATTGCATAACAACACCCCCAAAGGTTATCCACACCATTGTTCATCCATTGTTCATCACTTCCATCATCCATCCCTCCACTAGCCATAGCCATTGCTTTGTACATTTTGATCCCCTTGTGATTTGGCAACCATTGTAAGAATATTTGATTTCAATCTAAGTATTTGCATGATGTTTTCTATCTCCAATCTATTTGTTATGAGTGAGTAGTCCTCACGAGCTGTGGGTTGGAGAGGAACCTCGCAGCAACTATGTGCATCTAGATCATGGGAGAATTGTACTTTGTTTGGATTCATGATTTGTATCTTTTGTTTCTTCGTCTCTCGTCTCGATCTGTGGACTTGTAGGTACCCAAGATCCCATAGATTGATAAAGGCTTGAGGTGAGATACTTGGCTAGCAGCGATCTCATAGGAAACTCAGTGACAGAAAGGGAAGTACGGTCTTCTCTTAGCGCTCCATTCAGGATCAACAACAACATCACCACTTAAAGCTTTAACCTGTGTTCACACTTAATAATCGTTTGTAACCCATGGCTTCGGTGTACTCTCGGTTGGCTTAAAAGTCTATTGCTATGCCCGCTGCATCACGGGGGCTCTAGAATATTAGGATGTGTTTCCCACAAAAGATTATCTCAATACAAACACTATACATGACTATGCTTATTATTATCTTTCACGCCATTTGATGTGCAGCTGCAGGTGGATCTTCAACCCTGGCCTATCTACATCCATTGATTCAAACCCGTTATAAAGTAAACTAGATTGGTCCACCCAACTAAGGTAAAACAAACAAACAAAGTCTTATAGATGTGTCCTTTTCTATTACCTTTTAGCAGTGCTTTCTGAGGTTTGATTAAACCTAGGTCTTCTAGGAAAAAAGCTATTATACTACATCCGTGAATCCGGATCGAAGGTATCAACCCTTTTTCTGGCGTCTTTGTCGGGGAAGCAATTTTGCTATCTTGGTGAGGTCATTAGAGACCTTGTTTTTAGTTTTATTATTAGTTGTAGTTTAATTCTTGTTATTAGTTTACTTTCTTGTTATCTATTTGAAAACCCAAAAAAATTATTACTTGTTATTCGTTTTCATTACTTAAAAAATTACCAAAAAGATAAGAGCCATGGATCAAAAGAGATTAGGGGAGTATCCTACTCCCACTGATGATTTTATTCGTGCACCCATCACTCAACCCGCAGTTTATGCAGAAACATATGAGATAAAACCTAACCTTTTAAGTTTGGTTCAATAAAACCAATTTGGGGGCTAAGATTATGCAGCTAAGATCCAACATTACAATCTTTAGACAAGAAGACTATGAGCCACTAGCGCTTGCGTGGGAAAGGATGAAAGAGGCCGTAATGAACTATCCTAATCATGGATGGAAGAATGGCTTATATTACATTTATTTTATAATGGTCTTAACCCAATGTCTAAGTCTATGCTAGATACTGCAGCAGGAGGAACGATCATGGGAAAGCATGTGTTTGTTGCAAAGAAGTTACTTGAGGATATGCAAAATAACCATGCCCAATGGCATGTGGAAAGAACCTCGAAGAGAGCTCTGCAGGAAAGAACAAAGACCGTGGAGGCTCAGCTGGGTAAAGTCGCCGAGAGCCAAGCTCTCATACTTGCAAAGTTCGCTAGCAAACCTGAGCCAAATCCGATAGAAGACCTCAAAATGATGAGGGTGGTAACCAATGATGAAAAGCCTGAAGAGCTAGACTATAGCAACACACCAACACCGGAATATACCATGGAAGATCTATTGAAGATGATCACCATTAAGAATCCAGGTATAGAACAAGGTAATGATGCTATATACCAACAATTTATACAACAAGTAGCATCTAAGGTTCGTGATTTAGAGATAGAGTATAAGGTTCGTGATTTCCGTTCGTGATATTTGAGTCCACTATTAAAATTAAGTTGGGAGTTAATGAGATGTCTGCACTTTGTGATCTTGGTTCAAGCGTCTCAACGATTTACAAAAGCTTATTTGATAAGTTAAACTTGGGGCCATTTGTTACAACTGAATTGAGACTCCATCTATCTGCTTCAACTTATAAACAAGCTGTTGGGATCAAAGAAAATATAGTTGTTGAAATTAAAGGTAGTCCCGCTCTTATTGATCTTGTTATTGTGGACATGCCTGAAGATCCCATAGCACCTATAATTCTAGGTAGGACATTCCTAAGAACTATTAAAGCTTTGATTAATTTACATGAAGGGAATGTAAGGATAGGGCTACCATCTAGAGATCCTTTTGTAGTCCACTTCCCTAGGAAAAAGAAGGCCAAACCTAATGATGATGATGGTGTAATTACTTTAAAAGAAAACTATTTTGGAGTGGACATTCCACTCCCCAAACCTAAGTGATTGCCATCAAGGTTAAGCTAATTGACCTTAACTAGAAGCGCTTCATGGGAGGCAACCCATGTGAAATAAAGTTTCTCTAAGTTTTTATTTATTATGTTTATTTCGTGTTAGTTTTGTTTTTCCTTTTGTTTTTGTTTTTAATAAAGAGTGTTCAAGAAGACCTATGGAAAGAGGAGAAGAAATAAGGTAATCCTCTATATTTTATTTTACTAACACATGGCCTAAGAAGTATTGCTGGATCATTACTTAGTGTTTTTGCTGCTATCTAACCTTTTGATAAGATGTTCAAAGACGCATGGAGCTACTAATCAAATTCCTTGAGTTTTTGTAGTTCACAGTGTCGATAACGACCACTGGTACAGCCGGAGTGGCCCATACCGTGTGCCCGTACCACCTCAAGGCAAGGGGGTAGAAATTTCGATATTTGCCGAAGGAAACAGTGTCGATAACGACCACTGGTGCGGCCGGATGCGCCCATACCATGTGTCCGTACTGCACGCCCGTACTGTACCCCGAGCAAACATCAGATTTCAAGCAAACTCACCGCAGCGATAACGACCAGCAGTACGGGCGCGCGATTGTACCGCGCACCCGTACCGAGTGCACCTCCTGGGAGTAGCCATTGCCCCCAAGGTAAGTCACCTGGTACGGGTGGAATCCGGCTGTACCACCCGCCCGTACCGAGTACGCGGACGCCATATTCACCCATAGGAGGTAACCTAAAAATCCCAAATCATCTATTTTCTCTTTCTTCTTCCTCCAAACATCAAACCACCTCCATTGGATCTTCAAATTTACTTAACCTTTCTTTGATTCTTCACACTCACTCAATCTAAGGTATGATTCTCCTCTTATCCCCAACTTATTTGTGCAAAAGCTTGGCTTAATCATTCATCATTGCCAATCTAGACATGGGTCTTGTTCTTGATTCAATCTTGGTACTAAGTATGCTTAGCATTGTTTTTAGAGGAGTTTCTTTTGCATTTAGTGTAGAGAATCACTTGTACTATGTTTCTATTGGACCAAAAAATTATTAGCAATATTTATTTACTTTGTCTTATTTTTATTTATTAGATGAACACGAGGAGTCGTACATGTGAGATGGATGCGGAATCCTCCGCACCACCCGTTCATACGTTAAACCCCGAGTCACTTAGTATCGAGTTCACCGAGGAGTTCCATCTTACCCATTTCGATCGTCTCAAGATTCGAGAGATCAAGTCCACCAAGTGGGCATGTCCTTATATCCTGAACAAACTTGGCATTCGTGCTGATTTCGATTTACTTTGCAACGATGTTGGTTTGTACAATTTTTTCTTTCAGGATGTTGTGACGTACCGCCTCTTGATGCTTGAGTTCTTCAGCACCTTGACACACACGGTGGATCCTTATGGTTGTTCCGAGGAACAAAGGCCCGGAGTTGATCGAATTAAATTCCGCCTTATGAAATGTGAGTGTACTTTGACACTCAGCCAATGGGCTCAATGCTTTGGGTTTACTAACAACACCACCGATGTATGCACAACTACCTTTGTTCTAGATCCTTCCCATTCACAATATTTTAACTTGATGAGAATTCATGGACACACACCCAAGGGGAACCAAATTGATCATCCTGTTATTCGATATTTGTTCTATGTTATTGCTAACACATTGGAGGCACGTGGTGACTTTACTAGAGTTAATGAGGAGGACATGTTGATCCTCTCAAAAGCTACAGTTATCAATTGTAACTTAACGCCAAATTTGGGCGCTTTACTTGTGTTTTATCTTAAGCATCAAGCTCTTCAATCTTGAGGACCCATATGTGGAGGAGGAATTGTGACCGTTCTTGCACGCGCACTTCGCATCAACCTAGGTAACATCCAACCATTGACTGGAGGTAATCGTCTCGGTCCATCTACTCTAAGATCATGTGGTATGATTTCTAAAAATCATGGTAGATATTCCTTCAATATACCTGGAGCAGATCACTTGATCCCTGCTCCTTTTCCTAACGGTTTATTCTCTATCAAGGATGGACGTTTGTGTTATGACGCGCATGTCGAAGTTGGTCTACCCCAACAAGAAATACCCGTGGGAGGAGGAGAAGATGAAGAAGTAGAACAAGAAGAACCCAAACACGATGTGCAGCCACCAAACTACTACACCACCTATGAAGATATCTATGAACTTGAAGGAAATATTCAAAACATGAACAATCTCTCCATCAACCTTCGAGATGCCACTGCAAGCCTCGCCACCCAGTTCCATGATTGGAGCAGCCAATGGAACGTGGGAGATTATCCACCACCACCACAATGAGCAACAAAAGGGCTTGCAAAAGTCTGAGCTTGGGGATGTGTTCCCCTAGCAAATTTATTTGTGAGGAGGAGAGGGGGTCCTTTTATAGGGAGAGGGGGCATCCCCCTCCCATGGCTGGTGGCCATGCAGGTGCCCCCACCTCTTCCTTCATTCATGTGGGTGGATGCTCCACTCACATAAACATGCATCCACTCACACTCCAACTCACATGCATTAATTTTCCACCAAAATTAATGCAACTCTCATTAAATAAAACTATTTTATTTATTTATTCCAAATTTTGTTAATTACATTAACTAACAAACATTCACATAAAACCCCCTACAACATTTCAATACCAGCAGAACCAGTTTCTGCAATTTCACCTGAATCAATTCCGGTTTCCATCGAAATGATTCTAGCGCTTTCTTAAATCTTTATCTGAAACATATTTGCTCCAAATGGTGTCGATATCCCTTAAGTGTGTCACCCTACGATTCGCGAATAATACAGACATGATAGAGACCCCTCTTCGATCAATAATCAACAGCGGGACCTAGAGATCTGTACTGACTCCTACACATTCAACGATGACTTTAGTGATCGTGTGAACCTTTTAACATCGTAACTAAATACCTTTGTCTCGTGATATGTTACATGTCCGAGATTTGATCATCAGTATCTCCATACCTAGTTTGATCTTGCTACCAACATGCACCCTTTTCTTGTTCCCGTGATATATCATTCTAGTGATCACATCATTTGGTTGCAAGATATCTCAATGTGATATCACCGAGAGGACCCAGAGTATATCTATCCTTCATCGGGATGGATAAATCCCACTCTTGATCCATGAGCCTCTACATAACACCTTCGGAGTATCTGAACCCACATTTATTGTTACCCTGTTATGGTGTGACGTTTGATGTTATCAAGTTACTCTTCTAGTGTTAGTGATTGACATGATCTCATGGTCTAAGGACTAGAATTACTTCGTATGATGTTGTAGCAATTTAAACACGATGACTTTGATCATATTGCTATACTTCGGATGAATGTTCATCACACCATTCAACCAATGTTGTGACCTTGTTATTAACAACATCCAATGTCCATGATTAGGAAACCTTGATCATGTTGTTAATCAATGAGCTAGTTTATAAGAGAGGCATAACTAGGAACCCTTTATTTGTTTATTAAACACACATGTATTAAGGTTTCGAATTAATACAATTATAGCATGAAAAATAAACAATTATCACAAACAAGGAATAAGATAATAACCACTTTATTATTGCCATTCGGGCATATTTCCTTCAAAGGAGTGGGACATCATAATGCCGTACGATATTCTGCACCGGCTCTTGCATGAGGCGTGTATGTGGGTCAACGGGTTCCACTTCGACCTAACCCTCAGCATGGATCTCTGGCTCATCGTCAACCTACTGGTGCTTCAAGACAGTTGGTACCTGGTTGAGCAGGAGGATGGCCACTACAGCATTTGCATGCAGGTATTGTCGAAGTGCACAACGGTGCGTCTCCAGGGATGCAACCATTTGTACTATTGCAAGCGCATCTTCAATTGGTTTGAGACCAACGCCAGCTACTGTATCTGCCGAGACAATGTGCTCGCCCATCTCTACTGACACGAGGTGCATATGCCCCCTTCTGTATGAAACCTGGTCCTGTGGTTGCTAATTAATTAATGTATTGAACCAATGTATCTGTTGCACGCCAAGTGAACCTATTCTACATATGTTTGCACTTGTCGAATTAAGCTTAATCCAATTTAGATAGGGAAAACAGTCTAGGATTAGAATCCAACAGGAAATTGTCATCATGTCTCATACATTTTACAAAGAGAAAACCAATACGAATCGTTGTTCATCATCTCACTACATAATATGAAACAACAATCTAATCATAATCACAATCATCGCTTTCAGCACCGCCGCGTTCTAGATCCACATATTCCAACTGGGTTGGATCTTCTTCCCCTTGCCATTCATCATACATGTCTTGAGATTCATCAGGTAGAACTAGTTTATTCCTGTCTTTGTCGACTACACTAATCTTGAAAGTGAAATCTACTTGTCCATCATGCGTAGAGCCGCCTCTAGCAATCAAATTTTCATCGACATCAGCTAGTTCAGTTACCATACAACCACTGGGATTATCTTGGTGGGAAACATCTATGGTGACTGGCTTGTCATACTCATTCACATCATAGGTGCTCCTTGCCTCAAACTTTTGCACATATTGTAGTTGTTATTATCTCTGTAATCTAAGAATATTACCTTGGAAGCTTGAGTTACCAAAATATAAGGTTCCTCCATGTACCACTCAGCATTAGTATTGATCGATATGAAATTCCCATTATTTTTGGGGCCTCTTTTCTTTTCGGATCTTGGTCATACCAATAACACTTGAATGGAACCACAGATCGACCACCAGTCTTATTGTTATAGTTCAACTCAATAACCTATTTTATGTGACCATAATGATCATAGTCATCTGAGTTCTTCATTTTGGCTGTCAAGTGCTCTCCGTTGGTCGTGATGCCACTGTTTTATGTCTTTAGATGTTCCTCACGCTCATAAGTGTTATAGTGGATACCATCGTCATTGCAAGCTGAAGTTGTCTGCACCCTCTTTGCTGGACCACATGATAAGGCATAGAGACCATCACTAGCATTGCCCAGATTCTCTTCACACAGCTTTGTGATCTATGGTTATACAAAATAATCAAGAGGTCATCTCATGTGCATAATTCGTATGCAATTCAAAGTTCAGTTGAACATCTTACATGATTCTTAAACCATTCTAAAACTCACCCCCACATACTGGTGCAAAATAATCTTTTCCTTTGGTTGCTTTAAATAACCAACAAAACGATACTCAAGTAAGACATCTAAACATATCTTGCTACAAGTTTCATTTCATATATGTGAGGATATGTATGAATAATACTCATGCAACAAAGTTTTTAGCCTCATCAGCATTATTTAGCACATACCAAGTAAGTTGGTCATATTCGTGTTGCATTAATGTTCTATGTTCCTTCTTTCCTACTAGGCAAACACCATGGTTAAAAATAGATTTTTCAACTTCTTCAATTCTGCCACCCAGATCGGATCTCGTTTTACGATCAGGAATGTATCTTGAGAAAAATGCAAATGCTTCAGCAGCAATATATGCCTCTGCAATGCAAGCCTCTGCTCTAGCCTTGTTCCTAACAGTACCCTTGAAAGTGCAAAGTCGATGTTCTATAGGGTATATCCATCCATACTATACGGGACCTCTATAAAGTGCATCTTCAGTAAGATGAACAGCCAAATGCACCATCACATCAAAGAAGGCTGGTGGATATATCAGCTCAAGCTTTCACATGATTTTAGCTATGTCCGTCTAAATACGCGCTACAACTCTTCTGCCTAGAGTTTTGCTATAGATTTCCCTAAAGAACTTTCCCAACTCTGTCAGCACATTGTACAAATCCTTGTTCACTAAACCTTTAACACCAAGAGCTAAAAGCCTTTGTAGTAGGATGTCGCAATCATGAGTTTTCAACCCTTGGAGCTTGTTCCCCTCTGCATTGATACAATTTGCAATGTTGGAAGCAAATCCAGATGGGAACTTCACATCTCGAAGGAAGTCACAAAATTGTACCCCTTTATTCATCGGCAAGGTAAATTCTGCACCTCCAAAAATTTGTAATGTTTTCACCGCCCTTATCAATCGTATCTTCAGCATGCAGCTTCAAGTTGTTGTTAACGTTGAGTTTTCACAATCAAGCATATAATTATAGCTATCTTTTGTCTTGGATGGAATGTTGAGTAATGTGCCTATAATGCTGTCACATATATTTTTCTCCATGTGCATGACATCAATATTATGTCGAAGCGTCTTACCAGCCCAATACAGCAAGTCCCATAGAGTGGATCTGTGCTTATAAAATATTCCTGGTTCCTTTTCCTTCCCTTGGGCATCTGCTGCTACTTCTTCCATTCTCTTCCTTTTGGGTGCTGCTCCTACTATCGGTGCATCTTCTATATTCTTTATTTTACCTTTTTTGGCAGCTAGTTGTTTTCCTGGTTTGACATTTTTGACCTTTTGTAGATGCGCCTACAACTCAGCTGTAGTGAACTTTTGTGGTGCAGTGCCATATTTAGTCCTCTTTCCGTAGAACTATAATTTTTTTAAGTTTTTTGGGAATTTGTGGCCTTTAGGAAGAAAAACCTAGTGGCCAAGGAAATCAGTCTTATTTTGTAGCCTCACCGTGCCCTGTTTTGTCTCACAGCGAACACATGTGTTATAACCTACTGTCACTCTGCCCGACTTAGTGCCAAGAGCTGGAAAATCATGGGTGCAGAATAGCACAGCAGCACACATAGGGAACTTGGCATCTTCAGGTTTGCAGGCAAGGATATCAAGAGTCATGACACCCTTCCATAGTTCCTGCAAGTCTCGTACAAGAGGCTGCATGAACAGATCAAAATCCTTCCCAGGTGATTTGGGACCTAGAATGAGTAAAGCTAGCAAGCAGTTCGACTGATCAGTGCATGCCCAGGGAGGCAGGTTGTAAATTGTGACAAGTACTGGCCACATGTTGTATGATTTACTCATGTTTCCAAATGGGTTAAATCCATATGTAGCTAGGCCAAGTCTCAGATTCCTTGGATCCATAGCAAATCCTGGATGAGCCTTGTCAAAGTTCTTCCATTCATCGCCATCAGCTGGATATCTCAGTAAGTATCATCTATCTTGCGAATCTCTTTGTGCCATCTTGTTTCCTTAGATGTTCGTTCTGACTGAAACAACCTCTTCAATCTATCAATAATTGAAAAATATCTCAGAACCTTACAAGGATCTTTCTTCTTTTTATCACCATTTTCCATCTTGATTCGTTACATACTGGGCATTCATCGAGGTTTTCATAATCCTCCCAGAACAATACACAGTTATTTGGACAAAAATGGATCTTCTCATATGATAGTCCAAGTACCTTGATGTATTGTTTCATCTCATAAAAGGATTTTGGCAGTCCCTCCCTAGGGATTGACTCGTTGTACACCTTAATCAATGAATCTAAAGCTTCATTGGTAATCTTGTTGGACGACTTCTCCTTTAGTAATTTCATTACCAGTTTGAATCTTGACATACTATAATCAGGGTCCACTGAACACTTGGCATCTTCTATAAGGTGATAGAAAAGTGATCTTTTAAGAGAAGGAGCGCCTTTTTTGCTTGTAGTGGGGTACATGTCCATTAACAAACCATAAAGGTCTTCATCCTTGATCTGATGAGCTTCAAGCGGATTAGCATCAGCTAGAGGATCAAGAACATGCTGATCATATGGTTCACCATGTTTAGTCAACCTAATATATGTGTGTTGCATACCATTAAGGAATATATGGTCTAGGACTATGCTCTGGCTCGACTTTTTATAATTAAGGCATTGTTGGGATGGGAAAAACACATCCGAGTCGCTGTTATGTTGTCTAATAAACTTGTTGAAGTCATTAACACCTTCCCAATATGAAGGTGTTGCTTCTTTCCATTCAGTATCCAATATCTGTCCATCTCGCCATCTATTGAGGATAGAGATGGTAGGAAGCTTTTAAGATATTTCATCGAACAGGTTGATTACATATCTAATTAAGCCAATATATCTGAGCAACTTGATTGAATATAGAACTATAACTGCCACGTAATTTTAACTTATTTTAGAAATTGAGTGCAGAACTATGTTGCATATTTAAGAGAACAGATCGACCGAGCGCAAAATGCCAACCAATTTGAACAAACAAATCAAGTGCCAAACAATGTCAAACAAATAGATAGAGTATGAAACAATTTCTAGAGAATGATTCGAGTGAACTAAGGATTATAAGCATACCGTGGGGATCGACTAGCTGACCGTCGGCAGCAATGGTGTCAGGCCGCCCCAACTGATAGACAGAGTATGAATGTTTTGGTGTGCGGCCTGTGGTTTTAACTACCTGTGTGTCTCCAGAAGATTGGCGCAAAGAGATAGTAGCTGGCTGCTAGAGTGAAGGCGCAAGTAGGACAGTTTTGGCGTGTGTGGGGTATGTGTCCTGGTTGTCAATAATTTTCACGTGAAATATCTACCAATTTTTTCTCCCTCATTTTTTCTTCCTTGTTGAGGTCTAGATTTTTTTATTACTAAGCCCATGAAATAAGCCTATCAGGCCTAAGCATAGCCCAAAACCTTCCAATTCAGCATTTTCATTGTCTTGTGGCCGCCGACCATAGAGAATTCAATTTTGGAGTGAGCCCATGAAATATATCCCATGAAGAATAAGGCATCCTCCCCTAGTTATCCCAAAATCTTTTTAATTCGGCCTTTATGGGCATTACCCCCTTCCCCAACCCCCAAAAAAATCTCTGCATACCTATGTTTTTGTGTAGAAACTACGGCATTACTAGTAAGTTCCATGTACCCTGCACGTGAGACCCAGATAATAAACGTATGACATATTATTACTATATAAAATTATAATATATAATGCTCAAAAAATTATAATTTGATTGATATTTATAAAGTATGAGTGTATACTTGGCTCTTTTACTTTGTATCACGTATAAGTAAATGTTTATTAGTTACCTAACACTTGAAAATTTTGTTAACATGGTCTAGAGAAATGACGGAGAAGATTCTAGAATAATGGAGAAGTGTGATTTAAAGTTTATGCATAGCATTCATTGTGCTAGAATGGAAAAGAAGATCCAACAGCTAGACATGATGGGATTCGTGAGTCTTGATCCAACGATCAATATTCAAAGTTATTCGTACACTAAATAGAGTATAGTGCATGTAGATGGACCATGTAAAATAGCCCAAAATATTTTTAATTTGGCCTTTTGAGAATTGCCCCGACCTCTTAAAAAACTCTGCCTCCACCTCTTAAAAAAACTCCGCTTACCCATATTTTTAAGAAACTAGTCCATTATGTGGCATTTTATAAATTCAAATGCCAGGAATGCTACCCTTTTATTTTAAAAAATATAAACATGGATACAAAAAATCTTTTTAAAAAGCTTAATACATAACTTGAAGGTACTAAGGAATGTTTAATAATATATTTTCTATAAATAGTTTTGGCATAGTGGCGACGCACACAATTTAAATCTATTGGAAGTATTGAGTTACATTTTTCTTCTACAATAGTAATATTGCATTACAGAGAGGCTGACATCACGAACCCACCAGCCTGCAACATGCGTTGAGTTTATTGGTCGAGTTCGAAAAAAGTTAAATACTTGTACAGAGAGACTAGCATCAGGGACCCACCCGCCATAACATAAAAGGCTGCATCAGGGACCCACAAGTCAGAACATACCAGAAAGGCTGACATGGGGGCCCCAGCAGCAAGACCATACACGGCTGCCGCATCGAGCAATGTTGCAAAGCTCAAAATAGCGGACACAGCTGAAAAAAAGTTCCATCATACACACATTTCATTTAAAGATAGACCGACATGTGGACCCCACCAGCACGGCCTTATATAGGCATTGTATCGAGCAACGTTGCCAAGTTCGAAATAGGGGGTGCGAGCGAGAAAAAAGTCCATCATGCACATGTTTCTTCTAATGAGAGGATGACATGGGGGGACCCAGCCGCCTGTAAAAATGGCTGATGCAGTGAGCAACGTTATCAAGTTCGAAAAACAGAGGCGCGAATAAAGAAAAAATTCAATCATACAACTGATCCTTCTAATGAGAGGCTGTCATATGGGACCCAGCTGCGTGACCAAACGGCAGATTCGTCGAGCAACGCTATCAAGTTCTGAACAGGATAGCGCTAGAGAAGAAAAAAACTATCATACCCACGATTCTTCTATGTGAGGATGACATAAGGAACTCACCAGCAGAGCTGATGCAGTGACCAACACTACCAAGTTCGGAACACGAAGGCGCGACCAAGGGGAAAAATTCTATCATACACACATTTCTTCTAATGAGAGGATGACATGTGGGGCCCAGCAGCGTGATTAAACGGTGGATGCATCGAGTAGTGCTATCAGGTTCGGAATAGGGTAGGACGAGCACAGGAAAAAAATATCATCATACACACAATTCTTCTAATGAGAGGGCATGTCGGAACCAGAAGCCTGACTAAACATCACATGTATCGAGCAATGTTATCAAGTTCAAATCAGGGAGGCACAACTGAAAAGTATGGTCTGCTAGAGACACTGATGTCCGGGACCCACACGCCTCAAAAGATTTCGGCGAGTCAACATCGAGAGAGGAACCAAAAATCTTTCTTTTGCCACGCACCGGCCGAGCTTCCTCCATGTTTTTAGCAGTTCCGTCGTAGTAGAGGGCCGTGAAACTGGAAAAAAAGTTTTCCATCAGCCACAGTTGAGCCGAGAAATTCGTCACGGAAGATGCGTCTTCTACGACGACCGTCGGGCCAAGTCTTTGCGGATGGACACTTTTCTTGTAGTGGAAGGAAGACACCAAAGGAGATAAACATCCTAGTCACATAAAGGTTAGAGGAGTGCCAACGATCCACCAGGAAGAAGAGCTCCACTACCCGTGATTAGGTAGTCAAGAGGTCGTCGGGTGGAGGTTGTCTTTCTATCTGTATAATATGTGATGCGAGATATAGTTAAGAACTGATCATGTTTTCTTCGCGATAATTATCATGTAATATTGATTATAAAAATGTATAATCTTAGATTCGGTTTACAATAGGAAATCAGCCACAAAATGTGGTTGGTTTCACCTCGAAAACCTACCATGGCTTCCCGAATTGAAGTCGATTTCCACAAGTGAATCAACTGAAGGGTACTGATGGCTCCAAAAATAGCCATCTTCCAAAATGTTTAAACATTTATTTTAGTCAAGCAATTGACAAGAAACTCTCAATCCTTCCCACTAATGACAAATAATTGCAAAGATATGCAAAACCTTGCTTTTAATTGTGTTGTGTAGGAAATCACGCTTTTAATGCCAATTCAGGAGTCATAATGAAGTTTTTTGAGGAAGTCCACATGGCTAAGTAATTGGGAGTCATTCCCTGGCGTCAGCAAGCTTAACGACCACTGGTACGGGCAGGGCCCACCCTTGTTGTCCGCACGTACCATGTGGCAATGGCTTCATCTCATCAAACCCTACAACTTTCATGAAGACGCATACATATATATTTTGAGGCTCCAGCCATCGACCAGAGAGCCGCCATTCTCAGATTACATCAGAACACCACCAAAGGAGATCCACACCATTGTTCATCCATTTTTCATCACTTCCGTTATCCATCCTCTCTATTATCCATAGCCATTGCTTTGTACTTTAGATCTCCTTGTGATTTGGCGACCATTGTAAGAATATTTGATTTCAATCTAAGTATTTTGCACAATATTTTCTATCCTCGATTTATTTTTTATGAGTGAGTAGTCCTCACGGCCTGTGGGTTGGGGAGAAACCTCACAGCAATTATGTGCATCTAATTCATGGGATCGTTGTGTTTTGTTTGCAATAGAGATTTGTATCTTTTGTTTCTTTGTCTCTTGCCTCGATCTGTGGACTTGTAGGTACCCCAGATCCCATAGATTGATAAAGGCCTGAGGTGAGATACTTGGCTAACGGCGATCTCATAGGAACCCAGTGACAGAAAGGGTAGTACGGTCCTCATTTACTGACCCATTTGGAATCACAACAACATCACCACTTAATGCTTTGATCTATGTTTTACACTTAATAATCGTTTATAGTCCGTTGCTTCGTGGTGCACTCGGTTGGATTAAAATACTATTTCTATGCCCGCTGCAGCACAGGGGCTCTAGTATATTAGGATGTGTTGCCCACAAGAGACTATCCCTATTCAACCATTACACATGACTATGCTTATTATTATCTTTTATCCCAAATGATCTGCAGCTGCAGGTGGATCTTCAATCATGTCCTATCTCCATCCATTGATTCAACCCATCATAAAAGTGAACTAGATTGGTCTGGTAAACTAAGGTAAAACAAATAAACAAAGTCTTGTAGACGTGTCCTCTTTATTTTCTTTTAGCATTGCTTTCCAAGGTTTTATTAAACCTAGATCTTCTAGGGAAAATGCTATTATACTACATCCGTGAATCTGAATCGAAGGTATCAACCCTTTTTCTGGCGCCGTTGCCAGGAAAGTAATTTCCCTATCCTGGTGAGGTCACTAGAGACCTTGTTTTTAGTTTTATTATTAGTTGTAATTTATTTCTTGTTATTATTTTACTTTCTTCTAATCTATTTGAAACCCCAAAAAATTAGTTGCTTGTCATTTGTTTTCTTTACTTAAAAATACCAAAAATACAAGAGCCATGGCTCAAAATAGACTTGGGGAGTATGCTACTCCCAATGTTGATTTTATTCGTGCACCTTTCACTCAGCCTGATGTCGATGCAGAAGCTTATCAAATAAAGCCTAACCTTTTAAGTTTGGTTCAACAAAACCAATTTGGGGGCTCATCTTCTGAGGATTTGGATTTGCACTTAAACACTTTTACTAAAATTTGCGACATGATGCATATTAAGGATGTAGATCCAAATGTTGTTAAATTAAGACTGTTTCCTTTCTCTCTTAGAGGAAAGGCTAAGGATTGGTTACTAGCTCTACCAAATGGCACTATTAAATCTTGGGAGGAATATACTAATTTGTTTATTACTAATTTTCTCCACCAGCTAAAACTATGCAACTAAGATCCAACATTACAAGCTTTAGACACGAAGACCGTGAGCCACTAGAGCTTGCATGGGAAAGGATGAAAGAAGACGTAATGAACTATCCTAGTCATGGTAGAGAAGAATGGCTGATATTACATTTGTTTTATAATCGTCTTAACCCAATAATGTTTAAGTCTATGCTAGATACTGCAATAGGAGGAATAATCATGGAAAAACAAGTGAGTGTTACAAAGAAATTACTTGATGATATGCAAAATAATCATGCCCAATAGCATGTGGAGAGAACCTCGAAGAGAGTAAGTTCAATTACTGAGGTAAATAATGAAGAGATTACATCCAAGGTAGACGAACTACTTAATATAGTAAAGGGTAAAGAAGATACCCAAGTTAATGATATCGCTACCGATATTAATGATGTCAATTTTATAGCTCGCACTCCTTTTAATCCTGCATGGAAAAATAACAATTATGTTTCTAGTGTTTGAAAACATTATTCTAATCCTGCAGGAGCTCCTTACAACAATTATGATAATAATAAAGGAGCAAATCATGGCAATCTCTTGTTTGAGCAAACTGTTAGAATTTTAATACAAGCTCAAATCGAGCAAAATAATATGCTTATTAAAATCATGGAGAACCATGAAAGTAGTATAGGAAAATTATCTAACCAAGCCGTTGCAATTAGAAATGATGTGTAGGATCTACAGGAAAGGACAAAGACCGTGGAGGATCAGTTGGGCAAGGTACCTGAGAACCAAGCTCTCATACTAGCAAAGTTTGCTGGAAAGCCCAAGCCAAATCCACTAGAAGACGTCAAGATGACGAGGGTGGTAACAAATGAAGAAAAGCCCGAAGAGATGGATTATAGCAACACGCCAACATCGGAATATACCGTGGAAGATCTACTGAAGATGATCACCGTGAAAAATCCAGGTATAGAACAAGGTAATGATGCTATGTACCAATAATTTATACAACAAGTAGCATCTAAAGTTCGAGATTTAGATATAGAGTATAAGAGACTAGCTAATAAGCTTCCTGCTAAGCTAGATGATATATTTGAGCCCACTATTAAAGTTAAGGTAGGAGTTAATGAGATATCCGCACTTTGTGATCTTGGTGCAAGTGTCTCAACAATTTTCATAATCCTATTTGATAAATTAAACTTGGGGCCATTTGTAACTACTGAATTGAGACTCCATCTAGCGGATTCAACTTATAAACAAGCTGTTGGGATAAAAGAAAATATAGTTGTTGAAACTAAAGGTAGTACCGCTCTTATTGATCTTGTTATTGTGGACATGCCTGAAGATCCCATAGCACCTATAATTTTAGGTAGGCCATTCCTAAGAACTATTAAAGTTTTAATTAATTTATATGAGGGAAATATGAGAATAGGGCTACCATCTAGAGATCCCTTTTTAGCCCACTTCCCTAGGAAGAAGAAGGCCAAGCCTAATGATGACGATGGTATAATTACATTGAAAGACAATTACTTTCGAGTGGGTATTCCACTCATTAAACTTAAATGATCACCATCGGGGTCAAGCTAATTGACCTTAACTTGAAGCGCTTCATGGGAGACAACCCATGTAAAATAAAGTTTTTACATTTGTGTTACTCTTGTTAGTTTTGTTTGTTTTGTTTTTGTTTTGTTTTTGTTTTGTTTGTTTCTAATAAAGAGTGTTCAAGAATACATTTGGAGAGAGGAGAAGAAATAAGGTAATCCTCGATCTCTTATTTTACTGACACATGGCCTAAGAAGTATTGCTGATTTTTTATGTAGTATATTTGTTGTTATTTTGTCGTTTGATAAGATGTGCAAAGATGCACAGAGCTATTAATCAAATTCTTTGAGTTTTGTAGCTCACTGGCCATTTAACGACCAGTGGTATGGTTGGAAAAAACCGTACCATGCGCCTATACCACATCAAGGCTTGGGAAGATAGAATTTCAGATTTTTGCCGCAGGAAATAGTGCTCGTAACGACCACTAGTACGGTCGAACGCGCCCGTACCACACATCCGTACCATACCCTCGAGTAAAACATCAGATTTCAAGCAAAGATACCGAATGAATAACGACCAGTAGTATGGATGCATGCATGCCCGTATCGAGTGCATCACCGGAAGGGAGTCGTCACCCCAAGGCATGTCACCTGGTATAGGCGGGCTCCGCCCGTACCATGTACGCGGCCGCCATAAACACTATGAGGAGGTAACCTAAAAATCCCCAAAACAAATATGTCTCTTTCTTCTTTCTCTAAACTCCAAACCACCTCCATTGGATCTTCAAATTTACTCAATATTTCCTTAATTCCTCACACTCAATCAATCTAAGGTATGATTCTCCTCCGATATTCAACTTATTTGTGCCAAAGCTTCACTCAATCCTTCATCATTGTCAATCTAGACTTAGGTCTTGTTCTTGATCTAATCTTGATATTGAGCATGCTTAGTATTGTTTTAGAGGATTTTCTTTTGTAACTAGTGTAGAGAATCGTTTATGCTATTTTTCTATTAGATTAAATTTTTTAATTAGCAATCTTTATTTAATCTATTTTATTTTGTTTTAGATGAACACGAGAAGCGGTACACGTGTGATGGCCGCGGAACCTTTCGCACCACCCGTTGATACGTTGACCCCCGAGTCACTTGGTATCGAGTTCACTGAGGAGTTTCAGCTGAACCGTTTCAACCGTCTCAAGCTCCGAGAAATCAAGTCAACCAAGTGAGAGTGTCCCTATATCCTGAACCAACTTGGCATTCGTGCTGATTTCGATTTCCTTTGCAACAATGTTGGTCTGTATGACTTTGTCTTCCAGGATGTCGTCACGTACTGCCGCTTTACACTTGAGTTCCTCAGCACCTTGACGCATACGATGGGCACTCACTATTGTTCCGAGGATCAATGGCCTGGAGTTGATCGCCCCAACTTTTGTCTGATGAATTGTGAGTACTCCTTGACACTCGACCAATGGGCTCAATGTTTTGGGTTTGCCAACAACAACACCGACATACGGTCCACTACTTTTGTTTTGAATCCTGCACCTTGGGAGTACTTTAACTTGATGAGAATTCGTGGAAACACACCCAAGAGGAACCAAATTGATCATCCTTCCATTTGTTATTTGCTTTATGTTATTGCTAACACCTTGCAGGCACGTGGTGAGTTTACTAGAGTTAATGAGGACATGATGATCCTCGCAAAGGCTACTATTATTAATTGTAACTTAACGCCAAATTTAGGCGCTCTTCTTGTGTTTTACCTTAAGCATCAGACTCTTCAATCTCGAGGACCCATATACGGAGGAGGAGTTGTAACTGTTCTTGCATGCACGATTCACATCAACCTAGGTAACATCCAACTGTTGACAATAAGCCATCGTCTCGGTCTTTCTACTCTAAGAGCATGTGGTATGATTTCTATAGAACTAATAGTAGATACTTCCTTGATATACCTAGAGCGGGTCACTTGATCCCATCTCCTTTACCTAATGGTCTATTCTCTATCAAGGATGGACGTTTGTGTTTTGACACGTAGGTTGAGGCAAATCTACCCCATCAAGAAATACCCGTGGGAGGAGGAGAAGAAGAGGAAGAAGTAGAACAAGAGGGACCGAACAAGATGTGCAGCCACCAAACTACTACACCACCTATGAACATATCTATGCACTTGAAGGAAATATTCAAAACATGAACAACCTCTCCATCAACCTTCGAGATGATTCTGCAAACCTCGCCACCCAATTCCATGATTGGAGCAGCCAATGGAACATGTGAGACTATCCACCGCCACCACAATGAGCAACAAAAGGGCTTGCAAAATCCTAAGCTTAGGATTGTGTTCCCCCAACAAATCTATTTGTCTAATAATGAGGTTGTACTCCAGCTCCTTGGGAGCTTTGAAACACGCGTGTTGGCTTGTTCCAACACTTTGCCTCTTCCTATGCTTTTTAGTTTGCTTTCATTTCTAGTTAGCTTTTGTTTTTGTTTGTTTTTATTTACTTAGTTCCTTGCTTGTTCGCAAGTTATTTTATATTCTTTAATCCCTATTCTCAAAAATACAAAAAGATTTTTCGGTTTTTCCTTTTTTCGTAATTGTGGATTCGCATTTTGCCTCTTTGCTTTAATATTATTACGAGAGTAATCATGTTTGAGTTTTGAAGGAACACATCCCTATAATAAAGAGGATCATGAAGTCACTTATGAGAGGTATGTCCTATGTCTCCCACTTTTGAAGTTTGAGTTGTTTATCCTAGTTGGTCGATTTGCTCAGATGCCATGATAGTGGGAGTAATTTAATATGGTTAGAGTAGAGATTTTTATTAGTATGATGATTAGTTGTTGAAGCTTTTGCTCTAGTTCTTTTAGCTAATCGAGTCTTTCCTTGGAAATAATATTACCAAACCAGTACAATTATTAAAAGTCTAAAATTTACGACTTGTTCGATGAATGATTGTCTTGAGAGTATACCCTTGAAGATACTTAACCCCATAGATGTTTTGATAGTCTTGACGGCACTCATGAAAGAAGATGTTTGATTGAAATGAAGTCTAGTGGTAATTGTGATGCATGCCAAATCTAACCTTGTGGATCAAACCGCGGTACTAGCATATAAAAAAAGAGAAGAGAAGGGGAAAAAGTTCTATGTTTCTCATGCACACCTTTGGGATGCCAACAACTTCGCTAGCTTTTGAACGATCTATGCTATAACCCTGGATTTCGGCTATGAGTTGATGACATGAGTGGCATACGTGTCAATATATGGGCAAAAGTATTGGTACTCTCAAAGGTTGTGCAAGCACTTTGATACATTGCAAATGTATCTATAATTTTTGATGCTCCATGCTTGGTTTATCCACTTTCTTGTGTTTTGTCCACACTGTGGAGTACTTTTCATATGATTTCTTGGACTAACCTATTAACAAGAGCCATAGTGCCAGCTGCCTGTTTTCTGCTGTTTTTGGTTCCAGGAAAGTCACAAAATGAATATTCTCGGAATTGGACGGGACAAAAGCCAAAGTGCCTATTTTTCCAGAAGACTCTGTAATAGCGAGATTCGGAGGAGGGCAGGGTCGAACACACACAACCCCCCCAGAATGGGCTAGGCCAGGCCGCGCCAGGGCATGGTGTGGTGGCCCCAGACACCCCTCGGTCTCCCTCTTCGCCTATAAGAAGCCTTGACCTAAAACTCTGGGGGTTCGACATTTTCCGTATGAGTTCGCTCGCCGCCACCACCAGATTCCACGAAACAACACCAGAAACTTCGTTCTGGCACCCTGCCGGGACGGGGAATTGGAGGAGATCATCGCCATCATCATCACCATCGACCATCCATGTTTCTCCCATCTATGAGTGAGTAATCCCCCGTTGTAGGCTATGGGGATGGTAGGAATTGGATGAGATCGTTCATGTAATGGCATCGGATTGTTAGGGCATGGTGCCTAGTATCTTTTATTAGTGCTTTATGACTTTGTTGCGACTTGTTGTGCTTAATGCTTGTCACTAGGGCCCGAGTGCCATGATTTCAGATCTGAACATGTTATTGATTCATCATGATAGTATTGTTCTTGGTATTATCTACAAGTTGTATACACACGTCGTTGTCCGGAACCTATGGTCCCGGCGATGTAAATCGGGTAGCTTAAGGGAAAGGCTTTGATGTGAGGATCACATGTGTTCACGGAGTGTTAATGCTTTGCTCCGGTGCTCTATTAAAAGGAGCACCTTAATTGCCAGTAGTTCCCTAGAGGCCCCGCTGCAAACGGGCTGGAAGGACAAAAGATGTTGTGCAAGTTCTCATTGCGAGCACGTATGACTATATATGGAACACATGCCTAGGATCGTCTAGTACTTGGATGCTTTATCTTATTTATCTGCAATTGCCCTATGTTCTGATTGCTATGTGAATTGTCTTATCCATGCAACGCCCGTCCATCCATCCCTATGCCTACCGCACTCGAATCCCATTGTTTACTGCTTTTGTTACTACTGTCTTTGCTTTGCTACTGCTGTTACTTTACTATTCCTACTACAAAACTGTTGCTACTGATAAACTGTTATGAGCAAGATTTTTTCCAGGTGCAGCTGAATTGACAACTCAGTTGTTAAGGCTGATAAGTATTCTTTGGCTCCCCTTGTGTCGAATCAATAAATTGGATTTCACTTCCCTCGAAAATACTGCGATACACCCCCTATACCTGTGGGACATCACACTTGTAAAAGAAACAGCTAATGATCCTTCAAAGAGGAAGAAAAAAGAAGAGAAAAAAGATATGTATGAAGATCCACATAACAAGTCCTTGGCATGGTCTCGTTACTATTTATGAATTTTCTTGAAAGGCAATGATTGGATTAGAAGTGTTTTTGATAGACTTGATTTATTTATGTGGGTGTAAATAAGACACTTCGTTGTTATGCTACTTAGGAAATGAAATTCTCTTACTCAATTATGCTATTAAAACATCCTAGTTTTCCTTGGCAAGCTAAGAATTAACTAGAAGAATTTGATTGATTGCTACACTTCTAGTTATTTATACTTATATTAAACTTTACTTTGATTGTCTTAACTTACCGAAGCTTGTATAGTACTCTTGTTGGAAGGATTGTATGGTCACCTAGAGGGGGCGAATAGGGTCTACTTCAAATTTTACTTTGTTTTCAAATTAGGGTTTGACACAAAGGTAAATTCTCTAGCTATGCAACTATGGTGAATTTACCTATATGTCACACTAGCACACCTAACTAAGCAAGAACTAGATAAAGTAAAGTGCAGTAAAGGATAGAAGCAACCGAAGTGAAGCACACGGGGATACAAAGATTATTTCCCGTAGTTCCTTCCTTTTGAGGGAAAGTACGCCTGCGTTTGGAGAGGGGGTGGTATCAAACCACCAATGCCACGAGAGGCCTCCTTTGTTCTCCGGTGAACCTCACCCCAAGGGGATCGATTCACGCTTCCACTATATCGGCAACCTTCAAGGTGGTAGCTGGCACCCTTACAACAAGTTTGAGGCACACACCCACAACTTAATTGGGGGCTCCCGAATCCAAGAAAGTTGTCACACAATCAAAGACAAGCTTGTAAGAATCAAATCAAACCAAAACAAGTCTTAGGGTTTCCAATGAAACCCTAGAGCAAGGGGCCCTCAAGTGAATCAGGGGGAATGAAGATCTCTCTTAGTGAAGCTATAGATCGCTGCCTCCTCCTCCGATTCCCCAAAGATCAACGACTTTGAGTTGTTGGATGAAGAGATCTTGGAGTTTTGGTTGCAAAGTTCTCATATTGATGTGGGCTAGTCAGCGATGTCATAACCAACCCACATCGGCCTTCCCAAATAAGTACACCGCACTTGTAGTGGTTTTCCCAGAAAAGTCCACATAACCATCCCTTGTGAGATTCCATTAACACTTTCCATTGAACAAAGGTATGTGCAGCTAGCTTAGGTAGGTCATCTCTATTATTTATATGGGGATGAGGGATAGGCGGGCCGAGAGAGTACCATCCGGGAACTGCATGGTGCCCTTCCTTCCCATCACCCTTTTTGGTGGAGGAGTTAGTGGAATTATGTTCATCCCCCACTTCCACACCCATTGGCATAGCCGGAGCATTATCCTTAGGGTTAGGAGGTGTTTCCTCAGGAGAGGGAGGTGGTGAGGCTGACTTTTCTTTAATAAGTTGCTCAACTAGTTGACGCAACTATTGGATTTCGTTACCCAAGGTAGAGCTCAAGCTTGTTTCCAACTTCTTGAGATCTACGATGGTCACCGAAGTACTAGCCTCACCCTCTCCACCATCCTCTGGGTTGACCATTTTCTCTTAGGCCATTGAGCCCGAATAAAGAGATGAGGCTCTAATACCAATTGAAAGGATCGTATGGTCACCTAGAGGGGGTGAATAGGTGTTACTTCAAATTTTACTTATTTTTCAAATTAGGGGTTGAAACAAAGGTAAATTATCTAGATATGCAACTATGGTGAATTTACCTATATGTCACACTAGCACACCTAACTAAGCAAGAAATAGATAAAGTAAGGTGTAGTAAAGGATAGAAGCAACTGAAGTGAAGCACACGGGGACACAAGGATTATTTCCCGCAGTTCCTTCCTTTTGAGGGAAAGTACGTCTGTGTTTGGAGAGGGGGTGGTATCAAACCACCAATGCCACGAGAGGCCTCCCTTGTTCTCCGGTGAACCTTACCCCAAGGGGATCAATTCATGCTTCCACTCTATTGGCAACCTTCAAGGTGGTAGTCGGCACACTTACAACAAGTTCGAGGCACACACCCTCAACTTAATTGGGGGCTCCCAAATCCAAGCAAGCTGTCACACAATCAAAGACAAGCTTGTAAGAATCAAATCAAACCAAAACAAGGCTTAGGGTTTCCAATGAAACCCTAGAGCAAGGGGCCCTCAAGTGAATGAGGGGGAAATGAAGATCTCTCTTGGTGAAGCTATATATTGATGCCTCCTCCTCTGATTCCTAAAATATCAACGACTTTGAGTGGTTAGATGAAGAGATCTTGGAGTTTTGGTGGCTCAAATGGTGTGATCTCCTTTTTCTGGAACGAGCAGCTAGAGGAAGGGGATGAGGTCCCCTATTTATAGGCCTTGCTCTGTGAACCGTTTTCTGACTGTTGGAGAAAATTCACACCGGAGACTCTAGACTGACAGGCCAGAGACTCTGGCCCATCTCTGGTCCATCTCCGAACTGGCTCTCTGACTCTCTTGGGCAGGGTCTTGGTGTTCACTCCGGAGACTCTAGCCAAAACTCCAGACCAGGGACACCGGAGACTCTGGTGTTTTCACACCAGAGACTCTGGCCGATATCCGATCTGTCTCTGGACCCCCTCACAGAATGACCCTCGGCTAAGTTCAGCACCCACACCGTGAACTCTTGGGGAAACTCCGGACCACACCGGAGACTCTGGTGTTTGCACACCGAAGACTCTGGTCTGGAATCTTCAGGTAAGCTTAGTTTTGGCCATGGAACTTCCCACATAAATCTGACTTTTTCTCTTTTCAATAGATTGACCTGTAGACATTAACACATAGTAAAATGAACATTATGTTGTTAGCGAACACCAAAACAGATTAGGAAAATAAATGTCCTTTCAATCTCCTTCTTTTTTGTGTTCGATGACAACAAGAGGTTTTGCATGGAATTTTTAATAAGACATAGCTATGCTCCCCCTGACGATGTGCAGCAAGATGATCAAGTAATACATGCATGTTAGGTAATGGATAACCATTACAATAAGGGAACGGGCATAGACATGTCCACACACATATATAGTTCAACACACATAGATGGTTCACATAAACCAAATAAGTCTCACAAGAACCAAATGAAAGCAAAGCAAATGTTCGAACATAAAGATACGATAACCTAGCCCATGCAAATCCTGATGCTCCTAATGGACAACTTCTCCTCTTTGGCATCGAAACACCGAAAAGGGAAAAGTCCAAGCTATCGTCCTAAAGAAGATCACTCGAAGTCCTCGTCATCGTCATCATCCTCATCCTCATCATAATCATCATCAGCGGCTAAAGTATGTGGCCCTTTGCCGTGAGGGCGAGAAGAGGAGGTGCCCTGAGGTGCAAAACCAGAAGTGACCTCAGAAAAAGTCTGCCAGTCAACTGAGCTTGCATTCATAGCATTCCAAGCACCAAAGGAAAGTCTGTGATCTAACTCTGCAGATGGTTCAGCTCCATGCTCATCATTGTATTCTGACTCTCCTTCCTCTTCTTCCTCACCTTGAGCCTTGATGTTCTTGAGAAGCTTCTCAATTTTGTAGTTGCTCTTGTAGGACTCATGCTCTCCCTTGCGAATGTCAATGCTCATGCAACACAGGGTCATCTCCTAGAAATATGTCTTCTTAACTTTCTCCTGAACAAACTCACGTGTGATAGTTGGGTGCATTGGAGGCATTCTTCCTCCTAGAGCCCCTAGGAGGGTGGGAGCATGCTTAGCCTTAGAGATCTCCTCGTCCTCACTATCAAACGGCTGTCTAGAAACCATCTTCCCTTTCTTTTGAAGGTACACCAATGCATGCTCCGTAAGATTGGGAGGGAGGGCAAGTGGTGAACCATGGGCTTGAGTGTTGATAAGCCTCATCACTAAAGGAGCATATGGAGGAGACTTCTTGTAGATAATAGCATGGTGCATCTCCTAAAAAATGAAATCCATAACATCAATAGCAAAGCCTTCAGGCTTAAGGCTAGCAAGATTTACCTTGTGAGCATGGTGAAGTAGGTCGACAAGTCCACATCTAATGGCATCATCATTGCCAACACTGGGAGAGATGTTGTGGCGGAATATCCTCAGTAGCAAGTTGTAGAGAGGCTTGAGGCCCTTGGCCTTACCAACGACCGCATCCTTGTCATAGAGTGGAGCCAACTTGGTATTTCTCTCACCAAGTGCAGCAGCATGCATACGGTGCCCAATAGGAACAGCCACACCCTGAAAGCTCTCATTGATGACCCTAGAAAAATCAAAGAAGGTAGCAGTGCAGTGGATATTGTTGGTCATCCAAGTCATGGACCTAGCCTGATTAGTCCCAAACACCATAGTGGCATAGAATTACTGGACAAGAGTAATGATGTAGTCTTCTCGGAGCTCCATGAGCCCATGCAGCCCGAGCTTCTTAGTGATCCACAGAGTATCTGCAAAGTAACTGTTGGAACGCATGTATTCGAGCTCCATATACCTCTGAGGACAAACTGGGGACTTGGTGAGCTTGCTATAGACATCAGTCATGAACACTTTCTATTCCCTCCTCCAATAACAAGGATCCTCACAGGTCCTTGGCAGCTCATAGAAGTTAGTCTTGCGAAGGTCACAAAACTCCTTCTTGGTTATGTGAGCAAGAGATTGCAAATTGTCATACTTGGCCCTCTTGGCACGGTTTTCCTCCTCTATGCGCTCTTGGTTCTTTCTCATATACTCAGCATCTCTGAGCTGCTATCTGTGGTTGGATGGGGGAATCACATATTGCCCAGCCTCTTCATCAAACCGAGGATCTGCCCTCCAAGACTTGGCCTTGGTGCCACTACGACGAGAACCAGAGCCTCCTAAATAGAAAGTGAGGGGGATAGCATGGGATAAGGACATGTGTCCAGGAGATAGGCACAAGACCCTCACAACTATGCCAGATGTGCTAGAAGCAATCTACACCGGAGTCTCCGGAGTGCAACACCAGAATCTCCGGTCTGGACCAGAGTTTTTGGTCAGATAGACCGAAGTATCCATACTGGACCAGAGTCTCTGGACTAACCAACCGGAATCTCCGGTCTAGAGTTGAGTTGCACATAGAGACTACAGGTGAGATTGATTCTAGCAGATCGGTCAAGGATATGAGACTAAAGTGATGCAGTGCACGCATGCATGTTGTTCCAATGGGAAAACTAGTACAAAAACTCAAAACGAACAAAGGGGATCAACCCTAGGTTCATGGTGAGAGAAAACAGTACCAGATCTGTCCATTGGAGAGGTTCCACCGGTGGGGAAGGTCCCAGGGGTGGAGAGGGTGGAGTTAGCCGGTGGCATGGCGGATCCCGACGGCAAAACAGCCTCCGGGTAGCAGTTTTGGAGGAGGAGGTGGTGGTTGTGAAGGTGGGGGTCAGGGTGGAAGATAAAGTCTATGTGACTCTTTCACCCCTGCCCCCTTAAGTCACAGCCAGAAACAGCCCCAGACCAGAGACTCCGGTGTTTGCACACCAGAATCTCTGGTCCTCTTTGACCGAAAACAACCAGATTCAAGTTTGGGGACATATATGATAGATAGAATGTTTTCATGGGAGGGTGACAGGTTTAGGTTTAGATCTCAAACTGTGAAGAGCCAAAAAAAGGCAATGAAATTCAACTCAATGGTCATGTGAAACTCCAAAATACTCAAAAATATGGCCCAAGAACCAATCCTTCAAAATGAAGGGGGCAGTGGCCGAGGCCACCATGTAAGAGTGAGGCATGAAACCGCGAAGAATTATCCTTGGGTTCATAACCTTTACTCATCAATGAAGCTCACATATCACAAATTATATTAAGATAATTGATTTTCTTAATTTTGGCATTATGGGGTGAGGGATAGCCCAATGGACTAGGACCGCACTCCCCCTATGTCCATGCCTGCACCTAAACCACATAATGATCAAGTAATAGGTGTGTATGCAAGATGATCAAGTCAAACTTCTTGAATCTATGATATTTAGATCATTCCTCAAATAACAAAATCTTGCTTCATCAAGTGGCTTCATGAAAATATCTGCAAGTTGGTCTTTGGTTGACACATAAGAGATATCAATATCTCCTCAGGAAACATGATCTCTAATGAAATGATGAAGGATATCAATATGCTTTGTTCTTGTATGATCCACCGGATTGTAGGCAATTATGACAGAACTTTCATTGTCACATAAAAGAGGCACTTTGTCACAACGGACACCATATTCCTTTAAAGTTTTCCTCATCATAACAATTGAGTGCAAGCACTAGTTGCAACCACATATTCAGCCTCGGCGGTAGAAAGAGATATACAATTTTTCTTTTTAGAAGACCAACACACCAAGGACCTACCAAGGAATTGGCAAGCCCTGGAGGTTGATTTTCTATCATCCTTATCACCAGCCCAATCCAAATTTGTGTATCCACAAAGAGAGAATGTTGAACCCCTAGGATACCATATACCATAGTTTGGGGTATGAACCAAACATAGAAAGATTCTTTTGACTCCCATCAAGTGGCTTTCTTTAGGAGCCGCTTGGTATCTTGCACACACTCCTACACTTAACATAATATCGGGTCTAGATGCACATAGGTAAAGCAAAGAACCAATCATGGATCGGTATATATTTTGATCAACATCTTTACCATTTGGGTTAAGTTCAAGATGAGTCTTGGTTGCCATGGGAGTTGGAGCTCCATTTAGTTCCTTCAAGTTGAACCTCTTGAGCATGTCTTGGGTATATTTGGCTTGATTGAAAAAAGTTCCTCCTCTTATTTGCTTGATCTCAAAGCCAATAAATACCCTTAACTCCCTCATCATAGACATCTTGAACCTGTTAGTCATAAGCTTCGAGAATTCATCATTAAAAGATTTGTTAGACGAGCCAAAGATAATATTATCAACATATATTTGGAAAACGAAAAGCTCCCCATTAACCTTCTTAGTAAAAAGAGTAGGATCATTTTTCCCAACCTCAAATCCACGGTCTAACAACAACTCTCTAAGGTGCTCATACCAAGTACATGGATCTTGTTTAAGTCCATAGAGCGCCTTATTAAGTTTGTATACATGGTTTGGGAAGTTGGGATCCTTGAAACCCGGGGGTTGCTTAACATAAACCAACTCATGCAATGGCCCATTTAGAAAAGCACTTTCCACATCCATTTGTTGTAATTTAAAGTTATGGTGTGCAACATATGCAAGAAGGATACGGATGGACTCAAGGCGAGCCACGGGAGCATAAGTCTCTCCATAACCAATGCCTTCAATTTGAGAGAACCCTTGTTCAACCAATCTTGCCTTGTTCCTCACAACAATACCATGTTCATCTTGCTTGTTCTTGAATATCCATTTCGTGTCAATAACATTGCGGCACTATTTGGGCTTTTCTACTAACTTCCATACTTTGTTTGTCTCAAAGTTGTTGAGATCTTTGTGCATTGCTTCTAGCCAATCTAAATCTTCAAGAGCTTCCCAAACTTTCTTTGGCTCCACCATGGATATGTGAGCTTGATGCTCACCAAAGTGCTTCAGTTGAGCTCGAGTGGACATTCCACTCCTTAGATCACCAAGAACATTCTCTAGAGTGTGTTCTCTTCTTTCTAACATTCTGACCACTCTAGCTTTGCGACGATTTTCAATCTCCTTGTTGTTCCTTGTAGGAGTCTCTTCATCATTCTGGTCCTCGTCTTGACCATTAATTTGACCTTGATCAACAATGGGTCTAGCTTCATCTATAGGAGGTACAGGTTAATCTTGGTCTTGATCAGGCAAGTTACTTGAAAGTCTTTGAGATGATCTTGTAGCTTCCTGAATAAATCTCCCTTGAGCAACTGACTGTGCTAGGATGGACAATCCATTCAGTGGAGAGAGTGGACAATTCAGCCTGGCGCATTCAGCCTGATCATCATGGAGAGGGTTCTTAGCTTGTCTTTGGCTTGGGTCATCATTGCCCTCAATAGTGGGGGCTTTTTGAAGTTGAGAAGATGAGGACTCCACATGAGTAGAGCATAGTTCTTCTCGATCCGCCACAAGGGGCTCCTCAACGGGGCAGATGAATCCCGCACCCATTCTTCTTATGGCATCTTGAGGCATTTCATCATGTACATCACAAATATCAACATGACCCGCTTGGGGGCCACCATATTCTTCGAAAACCACACTACAGGATTCTATGACAATTCCAGAGAGTTTATCATAGATTCTATAAGTGTGGGAATTGAGACCATAGCCAACAAAAATACCCTCTAAAGCTTTGGAATCAAACTTGGACAAACGAACACCTTTTATGAGATAGAAACACTTACAACCAAACACCCAGAAGTATGAAATGTTGGGCTTGTTACCGGTAAGTATTTCATATGGCGTCTTGATCAATTCTTTGTGGAGGTAGAGGCGGTTTGATGCATGGCATGTGGTGGAGATTGCCTCTGGCCAAACATTGTATGGAGATTTAAACTCAGCCAACATGGACCTTGTCATATCCATTAAAGTCATGTTCTTCCTCTCAGCTACACCATTTTGTTGAGGGGTATATGCAGTGGAATATTGATGTTTTATCCCCTCATCACTAAGAAAACCATTTAGAGTGTAGTTCTTGAACTCGGTGTCGTTGTCACTTCTTATTGTTAGCACGGGCAAATTGTATTAACATTGAACCATATTGACGAAGTCGATGAAATATTTTTGGATCTCACTCTTCAACTTGAAGAAGTAAACCCATGAATATCTTGAGTAGTCATCAACAATCACAAGCAATATTTCTTCCCACCAAGACTAGCATGAGATGGAGGACCAAAGAGATCCACATGAAGGAGCTCCAAGATCCTTTTTGACTTTATAATATTATTTGTCTTGTGGGTAGAATCATGCATCTTTTCTTCAACACAAGCCCTGCAAAAATGATCTTTGGCAAAATAAACACTGTCCTTTAGTCCCACAATGTGGCCACCCTTGTGGAGGCTTTGCAAAGTTCTCATATTGATGTGGGCTAGTCAGCGATGTCATAACCAACCCACATCGGCCTTCCCAAATAAGTACACCGCACTTGTAGTGGTTTTCCCAGAAAAGTCCACATAACCATCCCTTGTGAGATTCCATTAACACTTTCCATTGAACAAAGGTATGTGCAGCTAGCTTAGGTAGGTCATCTCTATTATTTATATGGGGATGAGGGATAGGCGGGCCGAGAGAGTACCATCCGGGAACTGCATGGTGCCCTTCCTTCCCATCACCCTTTTTGGTGGAGGAGTTAGTGGAATTATGTTCATCCCCCACTTCCACACCCATTGGCATAGCCGGAGCATTATCCTTAGGGTTAGGAGGTGTTTCCTCAGGAGAGGGAGGTGGTGAGGCTGACTTTTCTTTAATAAGTTGCTCAACTAGTTGACGCAACTATTGGATTTCGTTACCCAAGGTAGAGCTCAAGCTTGTTTCCAACTTCTTGAGATCTACGATGGTCACCGAAGTACTAGCCTCACCCTCTCCACCATCCTCTGGGTTGACCATTTTCTCTTAGGCCATTGAGCCCGAATAAAGAGATGAGGCTCTAATACCAATTGAAAGGATCGTATGGTCACCTAGAGGGGGTGAATAGGTGTTACTTCAAATTTTACTTATTTTTCAAATTAGGGGTTGAAACAAAGGTAAATTATCTAGATATGCAACTATGGTGAATTTACCTATATGTCACACTAGCACACCTAACTAAGCAAGAAATAGATAAAGTAAGGTGTAGTAAAGGATAGAAGCAACTGAAGTGAAGCACACGGGGACACAAGGATTATTTCCCGCAGTTCCTTCCTTTTGAGGGAAAGTACGTCTGTGTTTGGAGAGGGGGTGGTATCAAACCACCAATGCCACGAGAGGCCTCCCTTGTTCTCCGGTGAACCTTACCCCAAGGGGATCAATTCATGCTTCCACTCTATTGGCAACCTTCAAGGTGGTAGTCGGCACACTTACAACAAGTTCGAGGCACACACCCTCAACTTAATTGGGGGCTCCCAAATCCAAGCAAGCTGTCACACAATCAAAGACAAGCTTGTAAGAATCAAATCAAACCAAAACAAGGCTTAGGGTTTCCAATGAAACCCTAGAGCAAGGGGCCCTCAAGTGAATGAGGGGGAAATGAAGATCTCTCTTGGTGAAGCTATATATTGATGCCTCCTCCTCTGATTCCTAAAATATCAACGACTTTGAGTGGTTAGATGAAGAGATCTTGGAGTTTTGGTGGCTCAAATGGTGTGATCTCCTTTTTCTGGAACGAGCAGCTCGAGGAAGGGGATGAGGTCCCCTATTTATAGGCCTCACTATATGAACCGTTTTCTGACTGTTGGAGAACACTGGAGACTCCTGACTAGCAGACCAGAGACTCCGGACTGGACCAGAGACTCCATCCCATATCTGGTCCATCTCCGGACTGGCTCTCTGACTGTCTTGGGAAGGGTCTTGGCGTTCACTCTAGAGACTCTGGCCGAAACTATGGACCAGGGACACCGGAGACTATGGTGTTTCCACACCAGAAACGCCGGTCTGTGGAATCACATCGGAGACTCTGGTTGATATCCGGTATGTCTCCGGACCCCCTCACAGAATGACCCTGGGCTAAGTTCAGCACCCACACCGGGAACTATTGGAAATTGGACCACAGGAGACTTGTGTTTGCATCGAAGACTCCTGCAGAATCTTGTGTAAGCTTAGTTTGGCCATGGAATTTCCCAAATAAATCTGACTTTTTCTCTTTTCAATAGATTGACCTGTAGACATTAACACACAGTAAAATGTACCTTTGGTTGTTAACAAACACCAAAACAGATTACGAAAATAAATTTCCTTTCACTTGTCATCTTTGTAACTTTGATAAGCCTCACAAATGGATGAAGTGGTGAGCACATATGACTAACAACCATAAGTGAATTGTTATTCTCGTTGTTTCAAGTTTATCCTTATAGTTCTTTTGTTTCTTCTTGCTCAAGGAATATCAAGGTTTGAGCTTTGGGGAGGTTGATGGCTCCAAAAATAGCCATCTTCCACCGCGTTTAAATATTGTTTTTGGTCAAACAATTGACAAGAAACTCTCAATCCTTGCCACTAATGACTAATAATTTCAAAGATGTACAAAACCTTGCTTTGAATTGTGTTGTGCGGGAAATCACGTTTTTAATGCGAAATCAGGAGTCATAATGAAGGTTTTTGAGGAAGTCCACCCGACCAAGTAATTGGGGACTCATTCCCTGGCATCAGCAAGCTTAACGTCCACTGGTACGGGCAGGGCTTGCCCGTACCATGTGGAGATGGCTTCGTCTTATCAAACCCTACAACTTTCGTGAAGACGTCTATATATTTTGAGGCTCCAGCCGCTGGCCAGAAAGCCGCCATTTTCAGATTATATCAGAACACCACCAAAGGAGATCCACGCCATTGTTCATCCATTTTTCATCACTTCCATCATCTATCCCCTCCATTATCCATAAACATTGTTCCGTACTTTAGATCTCCTTGTAATTCGGCGACCATTATAAGAATATTTGATTTCAATCTAAGTATTTTGCACAATATTTTCTATCCTCGATCTATTTGTTATGAGGGAATAGTCCTCACGGGCCGCGGGTTGGGGAGAAACCTCGCAACAATTATGTGTATCTAATTCATGGGAGCATTGTGTTTTGTTTGCAATACATATTTCTATCTTTTGTTTCTTTGTCTCTTGATTCGATCTGTGGACTTGTAGGTACCCAAGATCACATAGATTGTTAAAGGATTGAGGTGAGATACTTGGCTAACGGCGACCTCATAGGAACCCCAGTGATAGAAAGGGTATTACGGTCTTCATTTAGCGACCCATTCGGGGTCACAATAACATCACAACTTAATGCTTTGATCTGTGTTTTACACTTAATAATCGTTTGTAGCCCGTTGTTTCGTAGTGCACTCGGTTGGATTAAAAAACTATTGTTATGCCCGCTGCATCACGGGGGCTCTAGTATATTAGGATGTGTTGCCCACAAGAGATTATCCATATTCGACCATTATACATGACTATTCTTATTATTATATTTTATCCCATATGATGTGCAGCTGCAGGTGGATCTTTAACCCTGGCCTATCTTCATCCATTGATTCAGCCTATTATAAAAGTAAACTAGATTGGTCCGATAAACTAAGGTAAAACAAAAAAACAAAGTCTTGTAGACGTGTCCTTTTTATTTTATTTTAGCATTGCTTTCCAAGGTTCGATTAAACCTAGGTCTTCTAAGGAAAACTATTATATAGTACATCTATGAATCCGGATGGAAGGTATTAGGTAGCTAGTCAGTTTCAGAAGCGTCTCTAACTACTGACTGAGTATTAGCTCCAGTTTGCAAATTTTAGTACGTACCCAAAAGTTACCGAGTGCAATGTCCTAGGATCGGATATAAGGGCATCTCCACCGGACCGACCCATTTCGGACACGGGAGGTGTCCAAATCTGTCAGTTTAGGTCAGCCAGCGGATATGAAAAGAAGCCATTTTGGTCTCTCCATTTGGGTCGGGGGTGCCCCAGCGGGCGCGGCCCATATTTTTTAAATTAAGAACAATACAAAAACTTACATGCATTACACAAACCGGTCAAAACCTAACTACGGCACGACATTGGTGTCGGAGGCGGCCGCGGCAACTAGTCGCCAGCCTTCGTCGTATTCTGGTGGCGCCTACTCATCCTCCTCTTCCGTGATGTCGAGGAATGACATCGTGCTAGGGGAAGAGGGGATGACAGAGGTGGTAGGAGGCGGGGGTAGTCCCCTGCCGTGATGTGGTCCATGACGGAGGCATCGTGCGGTCGACACGCTCCACCAGAACCTATGCCCTTCATTATCGTTGTCCACGGGCAGGGTATAACCGCCATAGTACCAAGCGATCTTCCTCTCCTGACGCTTGCGAAAGAACTCGACCCAGATGGGTAGGTTGTTGGGATCCCAATCCGGATCCGACCGCTGCGCCGCCGTGAACCACTCCGCCTACTCATTCAAGATGGCCGCATGCAGCTCCTCACTGCGCGGCACCGGTGGAATCGTGATGCCGCCTCTTCTCAACTCCCACCCGCTGGGGCAGACGCAGTCAGGAGGCACCGGATAGTTCGCGTCGTACAAGGCGCGCGGCTCCCACTCATGAAGCCACTGCCACCGGGTGTACATGATGACGAGTGTGTGGTTGGTTGGGTACGGGGGGACTGACGGATGCTGGGAGCAGAGGGGTGAGGAGAAGATGGCCACGGGGCGGTGTTTTAAAGGGCGGGGGCATTGGATGCCTACGCGAAGCCTAGTAGTTAGCGGCCTAGTAGGAAGAGGGCGGTCACACATGGTTGTTTTCGGAGGTGTAGTGCTGTGCCGCCGCTCCACGGGGCTCGCCGTTTTTATAGTGGAGCAGCCGCTCTGGCGGGAATGCCCGTGCAAAGCGCGGTAAACTACTGGAAATAGCGGGAACCAGTTGGAACAGGCGTGAAACGGTGGCAGAACCGGCGGGAAATGATGGCGGTGGAACCCTTTCCCGCTGGATATGAGTCAGGGTCATGGGCGCGCCAAGGTCACTGTCAGGCAGGCCCATGCGCGGACGTGAGGACACAATAGAGGACACGCACTCTGTCTGCAGCAACGCATTCCGAGGCCAGGAATGGGTGGGCCCGGACACACGTGGTCGTTTCGATCGGATCGCTGGAGCGGGTTTTTGCCGCTAGGGCATCCGCGCAGACCGAGTTGGAGATGCCCTAAAAGACATATTTTGTCATAGTGATGCGTGCATTTTCATATGTTGAGGAAGTGGCCGAATGAAATTGAAGAAAAGAACATGTCCGGTGGCCTATAGGCAGCCGATCACACCAGACGCATAGTGCCAAAATCGGACGATTCGATCGCCGTCGACGTGATCTTGGATGAAGTCAGTCATGCATGTCACATGTCGCAGGCCGGCCGTCGAATCTTTATTCCTCCCCTAATAAGCAGGACGTATTCCTGGATCGGAGATGGATGTCATGTCCGGAGCGAAACAGCATCGCCGTTTCTTTTGTTGACCTGCCCAAACGGCATCATCCTTTTCAGTTGCAGCGACAACACGAATCAGGTGCTACAGTTCTCTCAAACCCCCTCACCCCCCGCCACCCCAAAAATATGGAATCAGGTGCTATAGCGTACAACGCGTTTTGGACGGGGTCCTCACGTCCTCACGTGGATATAATTGGTGTACGCGTACGGCTAGGCTAGGCTGGTATCCAACACACCCCATCTGGTGCGCTCATGGTCCTTCATAGGCTCGTTTTATTCAAAAGAATGACATAGGAATTTTATACTCCCTCCGTTTTAAAATATAAGATGTTTTAGTTTTTATGAAACAAATATATCTATACATCTTTTAGCACGTAGGTTCGGATATTACGAAACGTAGGGAGTAGGATTTTTGTCCTTGGGAATTTTTCCTTCGTGCACCGTTTGATTTGTGGGATTGGAATCCTTAGAAATACATAGGAATTTTTCCTATAGGATTGTATTGCACTATGTTTTGAAGCAAAATTTTCCTCCACTCAAACCTCATGTTACAATTCCTTTGTCTTTCCTGTGAATCAAACACTACTTAAGAAAAATTTATATAGGTTTCAAATCCTGTAGGATTCAACTAGACACGTTCTAATCCTGTGGTTTTCATGTTCATGTGTTCTGAGAATTCTACGAATCAAACATCCCCTAGACATGTGTAGCTGTAGCGGTAGCTTTGAGGCTTCTTTATCTGTCTTTGTACAACTTGCGCTGCTTTTGGCTGCAGATTAGTGCCATTTGGTTCCTTTACATGCATTTCTTTTGACCTTTTCCCACTTTCATGATAATATGAAAGCTCACTTCTCCTAAAAGAACTTCTTTCTAGAAGAAAACGGTATCATCTTGATTAATCGATCATGTCTATACAACAACATCTAAGCATCTCATCTCTATCTTTATCTTTATATATAAATAACTCGATGACGACGACCTCGCAGCGTTCCTGGACTCCCTCGCCGAATTCCTGCGTGTCGCCCTCGCCGTGAACTGGCCGGCACGCTTGCTTGCATCGCATGCCTGGATGAAGCCCTCGGGGCGTTCCTGGATGACGAAGCCCTCGCGGCGTTCCTGGACAGCAACGTTGCCCCTTGCATGTATGATGCCCTCTCCGACGTCCTCACTGCAGAAACACTACTAGGAAAACAGCTATAGGTAGACAAGATATTCCGTGGCGCATATGTAGAGCCATGCATCACAGATTAAGTATCAGTGGCGCACTAGGTAGAATGCGCCACAGAAATTAAATACATTTGTGGCGCATTTTAGTATCCATGCGCCACATAAGTTATGTGGGACCAACCAGCCGGGGTGGGGCGATCCACTTTATGTGGCATATAATGCCATATGCGCCACAGAAGAGATAAGATCTGTGGCGCATATTACCTTATGAACCACAGAAAATGGAGGCGGGCGTCACCATAGAATCTTTTTGACCCACTTTCTATGGCGCATATATGTTTACTTTTTGTGGCGCATATCCACACATGCGCCACAGAAACTTGACCTGGGTCCCACCATTTTAGTGTGCACCACCTTGTTATGTGGCGCATATTGCAATATGCGTCACAGAAGTTTGAACATTTGTGGCGCATAACAGCAATATGCGCCACAGATCAAGGTGTCCAGATCCATGTCAAAAAGGTGGCAATCTCATCCCCTATCTATCCACCACCACCTATTTCATATCTCTTCTTCCTTTCTACCTCCTCCCAGCTCGTCTTCCTCCTTCCTCCTCCCATTTTGCCCATAGTTTCTCCATTTTCTTATAACTAAACCTACTTTAGTCCATAGATTGGTAAGTGAAAGCCTCCCTCCAACTTGTAGATCTAAAAGTTCTTACTTTTCTCTCTCACATATCTATTTGTTTACTAATTTCCTCTCCACCAACTTGTAGATCTATTTTTCCACACTCTCTCATCGCGCGGTCTCGTCTCACTATTATTGAGTCTACTAGGTGAGTACTTGGCCATGAACATGTAGGTGAAGCTTATCGCGCGGGCGGTGTGTGCGATGCATGGCGAGACGATGCTTGTGTGGTGCATGAATGTTTGCATTGGAAGGAAGTTTTTTGTTGCTTGCTTGTTGTTGTCCCGGCTGGTGTGGTGCATGGATGTTTGCCGAAATGTTGATTCATTTTCATTTCGGCAAATTTTTGCACTACCCATATGTCCTAATTTTAGGAAAGGTCATGCCGAATTTTTCCGGCTAGCATTCATGCATGTGTGTGTGTGCATATGGGGTGATTCTAACCTATACTCTCTATTGTGACCGCTCAGGAAACCATGGTCGTCACGTTGAGCGAAGGTCGAATTGCTAGGTACAAGAAAGACGTGAAGGAAGACATGATTCTGAACAACAAGACCATAATAAGATGTCCATGTCGAACATGCAAACTCCAGCGTTGGATCGACCCTGATTCTAGACAATTGGAGGGTCACCTGCTCAGACGCGGTTTCATGCGCGACCTCAATGAGGCGTCGGCAGGACATGGTGGTCACGAAGACGTGGGCGAGCGAGAAGACAAAGAGTCTACCGGGCATGATCATCATGACAAAGGAGATGCTGGCAGGCATGATCAGCATGATCATCATGAAGAAGGAGATGGTGATGGGCATGATCATCATGAAGAAGGAGAAGACACGAACACACAGACGCTGCTAACTTCGGCCTTTGCAAGACCCTCATGTTCAAGAACTGCTCAAGGAGACGAGCAATGCCAAAGCTACAGCCAGAGAGAAAGCCAAGCTAGCCTAAATGGAGATAAACGGGATGACTCCATTGTTTCCTGGTTGTCGCCCCGAGGATACACATTTGAGTGTAACGCTCAAGGCTCTAGAGATGAAGACCGAACACAAATGGACCGATGTGAGCTTGAACACGAACATGGAATACTGGCATGACCGACTTCCTAAGGGGAACATGTTGCCAACAAGTATCGAGGAGGCCAAGAAAATCATGTGCCCTCTCGACCTACCACACATTAAATACCACGCATGCATCAATGATTGCGCACTTTATCAGAACAAGTACGCGGATAGAATCACATGTCCGGTGTACGGCCAAGGACGATACAAGAGAGGGAACAAGAAAGTTCCTCGAAAAAAGTGGTATGGTACTTTCCTATTACCCCCCGTCTACAGCAATATTTCGTAGATTCTAAGGAAGCAAAGCTCATGCAATGGCTCGCGGAAAGGGAGAAACCCGAAGATGATTCGGAGAAGGGCAAGATCCTGACACACCCTTCAGACGCTAGCCAGTGGAATGCATTAGACATCGAGTTCGAAGAGTTCAGGGGTGATGTAAGGAACATCAGGCTGGGTATGAGCACCGATGGACTCAATCCTTTTGGAAACTAGAGTAGCACGCATAGCACCTGGCCCGTGTTTGTATGGCCGTACAACCTCCCCCTGTGGTCGTGCATGAAGCAAAGGTACATACACATGAGCATTCTTATTCATGGGCCGAACAACTAGGTATCGATATGCATCTGTATCTCGGGCTATTGATAGAGGAGTTAGCCAGCTTGTGGGAGACGCCGGCCCATACGTGGGACACCTACACTAAAGAATATTTCCCTCTGAGAGCCGCGTTGCTCACGATGGTGCATGACTATCCTGGTTACGCCATATTTATCGGCCCAGGTGAACCACGGACACAATGCCTATGTCAAGTGCATGGATGAGACACCGCAACTCCAGCTACCAAGGGATCCCGGGTCTTCGAAAACTATGTTCCAAGGTACTCGAAAGTGGCTCCGCATGGATCACCTGTGGAGAAAACACAGTGACATGTTCAATGGTAAGGACGAGCTCCAAAGAGCCCCGCGTCCGGGGAGCGGCGAAGAAATCGAGGAGCTTTTGAATAATTGGGTAGATTGCCCTGCGCAGGGAAAAAAGACCGAGGATAAAGTTGATGCTGGGTGTATGGAAAGCAAGGTCTGTTTTCTGGGACCTGCTGTACTAGAAGGTCCTCCACACTCCCCATAGCCTCGATGTAATGCACATCATGAAGAATGTTACTGAGAGTCTGCTTGGCACTCTACTGAACATGCCGGAGAGGACCAAGGATGGGCCAAAAGCAAGAAAGGACCTTAAATTGCTTGGCATCAAGAAAGATCTTCAGTACCCTGATAGTGATGATGATGATGATCAGACGGAAGGGACTCAAGGTCGCCACAAAAGAGTTAAGAAGAATGAGGTGGTGCTTCGCGATGCCTGCTTCACTCTGAGTCTGGAGGAGCTCGAGCAGTTTTTCAGGTGCCTCCTAGGAGTGAAAGTTCCTCACGGTTACTCGGGGAAGATAAGCAGATATTTGGACGTGGTGAAGAAGAGGTACAGCGGTATGAAGTCTCACGACTGTCACATGCTGATGATGCAGATACTTCTGCTATGATCCATGGATAATGGACGAGCATGTCCGTGAGACGTTGTTTGGCCTCTGCAACTTTTTTGACGTCATATCTAGGAAGTCTATCAGTGTGAAGCAGCTCGGCAGGCTACAGGAAGAGATCGTGATGATACTATGCAAGATCGAGATTTACTTCCCGCCTGCATTCTTCGACATCTTGGTGCATCTACTTGTACATGTCATGGATGACATCATCTAGCTCAGGCCGACATTCCTGCACAACATGATGCCGTTTGAAAGGCTAAACAGTGTCATCAAAGGATTCGTTTGCAATAGGTCCCGTCCAGATGGAAGCATAGCCAAGGGCTTTCTGATCTACGAGTGTATCTCCTTCTGCCAGAATTATCTAACCACCAAGAACGAGGATGTTGGAATACCCACCAAGAATCACCTCGGCAGGCTCGGTGGATATGGTCACTGCGAGGGCTACCGCTCACTACATGTCGGCATTGATGGTCGACGCACCGACTTTTGACAGGGCACACCGAGTCGCGCTATAGCACATTGAATTGGTCGTCCCTTGCGTGGAAGAGCACAAAAGCTTAATCGAGCAGGAGTACGTCGACCAGGGCAGGCCGAGGAAGAAGGGAGACATAACCAGAGAGCACAACTCCAGCTTCACGAGTTGGTTCAAAAAAGGCAACTGGACAATCCCCCATAGATGCCTTCTACAGAAGATTAAAAACTCATATTCTCCTTGTCGCAGGGCCCATGGCACAACCTAAGGACCTATCAGTCATACGACATAAACGGTTACAAATTCTACACCGAGGAAAATGATAGGAATAGCGAATATCAAAACTCAGGAGTAACTATGTTATCCTTCACCGATGACGAGACTACTGTCATGGAAACATTCTACGGAAGGATCGAGGAGATATGGGAGCTCGACTACTGTGGAGAGATTGTACCGATGTTCCGTGTTAGATGGGCCAAGAACGTGGAAAAAGAAGGCCGGTATTTCACCACAATGGTTATACCAGATGCCAAATCAACGAAGAATGCCTCCGCAAAAAATGAGCCTTGGGTACTCGCTAGCCAAGTTGATCAATGTTTTTTTATTACCGACCCATCAAAGCCCAACCGTGTTGTAGTTAGGAGGGGCAAGAGGAGCATCATCGGAATGGAAGGAGCTTCCAACGAGCAAAACTTCGACAAAAACAGCGACCCGAAGATCAAAGAGGAATTCGACAAGTACCTCGACATTCCTACTACTACTAAAGTAAGAAGGAAGACCACACTACCTACTAAAGGTTGTCCATTCACAAGAAGAAATCTCAAAGTGCACGGACTAAAGTATTCAACCGCGATAAAAAAGGGCAAGAAGATTGTGAAGAGACGCTAGCTCGACACATCACATGATTGTATATGTTCGGGGAGAGAGTTTTTTTTAATAAATATGAATGTTTGTATATGTTCTTTCTTTATTTTAAACATATATATAATTAAAAATACATCACATGATTGTATATGTTCGGGGAGAGAGTTTATTGAATAAATATGAATGTTTGTATATGTTCTTGCTTTATTTTAAACATATCTATAATTAAAAACACATCACATGATTGTATATGTTCGGAGAAAGAGTTTTTTGAATAAATATGAATGTTTGTATATGTTCTTGCTTTATTTTAAACATATCTATAATTAAAAATATTTTTTAAAAAAAGAAAAAAAGTCTGAGACAGCCAGGATTCAAACCTGGCTGCCCCAGGTTTAGAATGGCACAAGCAAGCAGAGACCACTAAGGCAAGTGTGTGATCTTGTCATACTACCACGCACGCCGTGTTTCTTTTCCCTGCTAATCCCCTTCTCCATTCTTCACAGTTCCTAGCCTTGCTCTCCGCGCACAAACCCTAGCTAGCCTCGCCACCCTAGCCCTCGCTACCGGAGCCGCCACCGCCACGCTGAAGCCCGTGGAGGAGGAGGCCGTCCACCGTCGTGCTAAAGCCCGTGGAGGAGGAGGCCCACCACCACCGCGCTAGAGCCCGTGGAGGAGGAGGCCCGCCGCCGCCCCGCTCACAACAGGAGAACCGCTGCTACCCTCGTCGTCGACGACCACCACAGCAGCAGGTACACATCAAACTCTCCAAGTTCTTCCTCGAATTCAAACTCTGCAAGTTCTTGAGGTGAAGCATGTGGTATTTTTGTTTGGGACTATTGTAGGAGTGTGTACATTTTGAATAATTAATTAATGGATTTTTCCATTCGCCCTGCTCTGTCTGTACTAAATCAATGTCTACTGAAAAATCTAGGGTTCCTGGTTTCTTGGTTTGATTTCGCATCGGCTGACTCTGGTTAGCTGGTTTATGCTCAAATGGATTTGCAGTACTGATGTGGGGAAGCTTCAGAATTCATATAGTAGCCAACTAGAAGCACAACGGTAGAGCCTAGTACTTGTGTAGATTTATGAAGAGAAGAAATAGTGTTTAATTAGATTCTCCTTTTGTTTTCAACTATCCTAGCAAGAAGACAAAAGGATCAAGGATGCTAATGATCACTGGCCACTGCAGATCTGTATATATACACTACCATATATATGATATGGATTGATACTGAGAAGATTTTTCTGAAGCTCCCATTTTGATCTAGCCAGATATACATACATATAAATAAACCAAGGAAGAGGTGTGAGCGAGGTTTTAAGTTGGAAGGACTTGATTCACATCCACTTTCTTCCCTTTCTTAAAATATTTGTAACCATTCACTCATATGATTACTGTATCATTATCACATTAGAGGTGTGAGTGAGGTCTTAAGTTAGCAACTTTTGGCAAATATTTATTGTATATTTATATAGGAAGTAAGCAATGGTTCTGCATTCTGATTCATTTATCTAATATTGTCCCGTAGAGAGATATAGAAAGCGAGAAACTAAAACTTTCTGAGCTAACCTTTAAGTTTTACTTCGCTTTATCACCTAAAGTTTTGTGTCATGAATGTCCTAAAACCTTGTTAGTCATGTACACTAATGCTATATTAATTAAATGAAATTAATATACAGTTTTGGAGTGGCCAGTGACCTTGTTGTCCTACACTAATGCTAAAATTTTGTGTCATGAATGTCCTAATACCTTGTTGTCCTACACTAATGCTTTATCCGCATCTAGTCTTGACTTGATTTGTTAGATGGAATTTTATGAAAATAGTACCTATAAAAAGGAGAGTGAATCCACCACATAGCTCCGTATACCAGATAGTCCTATAAATACCAGTAAATTTATATGCAGGTGGCACACATTGCTTTTATCTAGTAGTGTGCAGGTGGCTGTGAAGTGCAGGTGGCACCACCCTATATTGCTTTTATCTATTAGTGTGCAGGTGGTTGTGAAGTGCAGGTGGCACCACCTCATATTTCTTTTATTTAGTAGTGTGCAGCTGGCTGTGAAGTGTAGATCACACATATTTGCTTTAGAGTGTTTTGAATCACACACATTTATATGCTTTAGAATTTTGGTCGACATATATTGCTTGTCAATAACAATGCCAATCTTGTGAAAAGTTGCCCCTATACCTAGAGCTTGCTGTAACATAACATAACTCAATTTAAGTTTTTAAGTTGTTATACCTTGCTGTATCTACATTCTTCAAAAATACTACAGCTGATGGTGTACCTGGAGTGTATTTATACATATTTATCTGTTATATATATACTGCATGTGGATGATGGATGTCGGGGTCAATGCATGGGATTGTCAATATAGAAATGGGGTGTTTTGTCTTGCAGGGATATATTTCTTCAATTGAGTTGCCCATTTCTCCCGAAGTGTCAATTCACTTCCATTTCGGTTGAGAAATGGGCACTCCTAGGTCAAAAAATTAGCAAAGATCATGCCGAATTTTTCGGCCAAGATTTGTTCTAACTTTTTGCCTCTTTTTAATAGAGTGCAAACATGTCGGGCAACAATGAGGCCATCCCTTCTAAGAAGAGCGTCGAAGAACAAGCTAGACAGGCCAACGAGTCATTATGGCGGGAGTCCCAATAGGAGGAGGAGGAGGATATGAGGACGACACCACCACCAGAGGAGGAGGCGCCCGCCACCAGAGCTGCTGGGGGCAATGAGGGAGGAGATCTTGATTACGAGGGGGACGAAGACGACTACGATGAAACTAGTGAAGGCGGTGGCTAAGGGGATGACACCACCGATGGCGGCGCCCGCACCGATGGCGGCGAGCGTACGGATGGCGGTAGCGGCAACCCGGCCGCTTCTTAGAATAAGAAGGAAAAGAAGGATCGGAAGGTGCCAGTGCTCGCCACCGTCTGCGATGAGTTCACTGAAGTCATAGAAAGTGGCCAACCTATTGCGCTAGAGGCATTTGCCAAAGGGTACGGCCTGCAACTCGGGTGCATCGTCCGGGAAAGCATGTCGATCAACACGAAGTACATCAGACATGCTGACAATGCAGCTTTGTTCGATAACCTCCTTAAGAAGCTTCACAAGCGAGACAGATTCCCAGAGCATTTTAGAAACCTAGAGAGAAAGAACCCATGAACAAAATAGCCCTCACGAAGATGAGCAACGCCTTGAGCAGCTGGAAAATCTGGGTAAAGAATAGCATTGACTAAGGTGAAAGCTGGGAGGTTATTTGTAAGAAAAATCCGATGCTCGACGAAGAGGAGTTTAAGATAGTCAAGGCGGATATAGCTACCGATGATGCTATAAAATGGACTAAATGGGGCTGGAGTATGCGGGAACATAACATAGGTAACCACCACCTTGGAAGCGGTGGTTATAGAGGGAAACATGCCATTTGCGACAAGGAGGATGCCGAGCTTGAACGCCTGGGTAAAGACAACCATTGGCTTAAAATCACGGACTTGCAGCTTAGGCAATTTGTCTGGGCCCGCTACTACCTGGACAAGGAAACAAGGGAGTTCATCACCGATGATCAGGAGGTGAAGGAATTCGAGAAGAAGCTGGTAAGGAATTTACCGCTGATCTCAAGTCTATTGCGTTCTAATTAAAATAATGAAGCCAAGAATCTAAATGAGTTCACCTTTCCTTGTCTCTACAGGAGAATGAACTAAACGCTCCTGCCAAAGAGTCGTCCCAGGATTCGACGGAGCCGTGGGACACGGTTTTCAATAGGTCGACAAATGCTTACAAGAAGAGGGACAAGGGGTTTCCGCTGTCCTCAACTGGCCGTGTGTCCGGTTTCGGTACGAGCATGAAGTTCAAGGAGTACCACAAAGAGGACGCCAAGAAAAGAAGGGAGAGGAAGAACTAGTCGGCGACTAAGGATAAAGCCATTGTTGAAGAGCTGAAGATGAAGGTGCAGACACTAGGGGAGAAGGCAGTGGCCGAGAAAACAGTGGACAAGTTAGTGGAAGAGAAGCTCCACGCGATGATACCCCCTGAGTTTTTCGAGGGGCTAACTGCTTGGAATGTGGGAGGTCGACAGGGGCTGATACATTTGCCCAGCTTAAGCGGTAGCAACTCGGGCATCAATGTTAACGTGTCGCCGGACCTGGTGACCCCGCCGGACGTCAACACCGGGATGCCGCCGCTCGTTTTGGTCACACCGACACCCCCTCCCGCCAAAGATGCCAAGGCACAGTCGACGGCGGTGGTGCTTCGTGAGGTACCCGAGCGGGAGAATGCAGATGATGATAGGCCAGCCGCCGGCATCGTCCGTGTCTACATTAGCCGAGCTCCATGCCATCACCAAGGTAACTAATTAGTTAGTGCACATCATCTCCTTTATGCCTTTGATGCATGACTGCTGCCATCTCATGATGCCCAACAACATGTTTTGCCTCAGGACACTTCTTATGCATTTTGCTTAAAGATGTCGGCGGTGAGTTGAAGGATGTTGCCAAGGGCACTCTCATACAACCGGCGAGCCGCACGATGCACAACAATCCAATGGATGATGACGTGATGAGGGCCAGGTTGGCTCGGGTGTTGCCAGGGTGCGATGACATGGACCCCCCTTTCAATGACAGGGACCCTTGGAGAATGCTACAACTGGCTCTTGACATGGACAAAGACCCACATTAGTCTTGCGGGGGGAGCACTGGCGTCACATCTCGATCGATCGCCTGGCCACCACCTCGGAAGCCAGCAGCCGCCATCATCGCCACCACCAGTCGTCACTAGAAACTCTTGGCAGCGTGTGTACCGCCCCATGGCAAAGACATTGTGCTGCAACCACCGTTGCCCCCGCTACCACCACCACATGATGGCACCCATGAAGATGATGATGAATTGGTCAATGTTGATGACTTCATCAACACCGGCACCATCAAAGGATTGTATATGCCTTCTGTGGATGAAGAACCCTTCACAGCTCGCGACCATCAAGCTGGTCGGCCCAATACATGCATGCAGCGCCTGGTCTTCCATGGTTTTTCTCAAGACATGCCTCCAGATGCCGATCCACCATAGGAGAAATCGGGATTGGTTTTCAGCCCCAACACACTCCAAAAGACGGCCGATGAGCAGATGGAAGTGGAGGACACTATTGTGAATAAGAAGCATAGGAAGATAGGTAATAATAATAATAAGAAGGGTGCAAGCTAGCCTCCTCCGAAGAGGATCCGGGCTTAGGACGCCGTCGTCGTACCATCCACACAATATGGCTTGCCCCGAGTGCATGTAGCTCGTGATCCGATATTGACTTCGGATATGCTCCACATCGCGGTTGGACCCATGTTAACTTTGCACGAGTGTGTCTAGACACTAGATGGTCTCCTTCTTAAAGACAGAGATCCAAATTACCCGGTTTTCACGGCCAAGGTGCCATTGGACGTGCGCTTCGTCGATGAACCCCCGCGGATATATTCTTCATAGCGTACGAGGACATCTTCAAGTTGTTTCTCTCGAAATGGCTGGACTATAACTTGGTCTGCCTATACGCGCTCAATTTGGCGATCAAGGTCAAGAGAGAGAGTACCCCAGAAGTCATGATAGTGGATCCCTACGACATGCGGGATAGCCAGTTGGTCGAAGGATCAGAGACATGGACCAAGGCGATGGCGTACCTCGAGAAGTTCATGGTTGACAACAAGAGGAAGGACACACTTCTTTTGCCTTTCTTTCCTGAGTAAGTACACACTCGCTCATCACCGCCGTAACTTATACATTTCTTATAGATTTCTTCCTTTGCTCTTTTTCCAACATTCCGTTCCAATTGTGTTGCATGGAGAAAAATACTGCACACACATCGTCCTTGCCCTGAGGTATTCGCTAGCCACGTATTTCGACTCAAGGAGTTTGACGAAGAAGAAAGACTACACCAGAATAAGAGGTGTTCTCAATGAGGCTCTTGAGGGCTACGCCAAGAAGGGATGCACCTTCGCAGATAAGGGGGAATATATCAAGGATGGCAAATACGTGTTCAAGCACGTGCTCGAGTTCCCCTGCGTCAAGCAGCCTATTACTGGTAGCGCCAAGGAGGCCTTCTACGTCCTCCATCACCTTAAAGGCTATGTTCGGGATTGCCAGAACCTAACGCTACCATCTAGTCTCCGAGGATGGGCCGAAACTTTGGCGTGAAGCAACGATGATGATCTTAGAGAAGACTTCCATCGCATTCAGCTGAAGTTGTCACAAATCATCATTGAAGATGTCAACTCAAGAGGGGCTACAACAAGCCAGAGGGTTGAGTAAGAGGAAGATCAAAGAACGCCTCCATAAGCAGGGTGACACAAGGACGTAGATGACGAAAGAGGGCTATCAACCGTTCCCGAAGCCGAGCGAGAAGAAGAAGTCTTCATGATCGATGTGTGCCTCTAGCATGATCGAGTGTGTGTATATTCTTGATGGACGCCTGGTGTAGTGTGTGTGTCATAAACTTTACTATCTTGTGGTCGATATGGTCATTGTTGTTAGACTTAAATTATAGTGTGGTCGTGTTGTCGTTGAACCTATTACTTATATGATGATCGTGATGCTATCTTTTAGGTTTATGGATCCTTTGTTTTATATTTTATGAACATATATATATGGATGTGAACCCTTTATTAATTTTTTTGTTGCATGTTTTACTAATATGCCTTGTCGTCTATAGAGATGGCGACGAGGTGGTATGTGGTGTACATGGATAGGGTTTCGGGAGTCTACGAGGAGTGGGAGGATTGTCACAAACAAGTGAACAAGTTCAGTGGCAACATCTACAAAGGATACACGACTAGAGAGGAGGCGGTAGCCAAGTGGAGGAACCACCTGTGGAAGAAGAACTGGATGAAGATATTGGCCAGGCTCATGCTCTTGCTCACCATCATCACAACTATATTCTATTTGATCCTAGTGTAGGCGGCAGTGACCACTTCATATTTGTAATGTGAGATGATATGAACTTTGTATTCGGCACTTGTGTAATAATTCATCACTTGACACTATATATGTATCTCGATCGGGCTCTAAGTGTGATGACATTATACTTGTGTTTGTATTATATGTCGGTTTTCATCTACTACATGTGCAATGTACTGTTTATACTGATCTAGATAAATACTGTATAAATCCTATATAAATACCTGATTACACACCAGAAACATATTTTACTTTGAATACATGTAATATAGTCAGTGGCGCATATAATTTCTGTGGCATATATGAAGAAATGCACCACTGAACATATTCCTGTGGTGCATATGAAGAAATCACCACAGAAGTCTGAGACTTCTATATGCGCCACAGAAAGCAGATATCACTGGCAAGGTAACAGTGGCGACAAAGATATGTGTCACAGAAGATACATTTACATGTGCCACAGAAGAGCTATTTCCTAGTAGTGAAACAACATCGATCCCCACCTTATGCATGATCAACAAGGTAAGTTGATCTACTCTTTCTTGCCTGATACAGCTCACCCTTCCATTAATACATAGAAAAGAAATCTAATGATTAATATTGTCTTTTTTGGTTTCAGGAGCAACTCTATAAGAATATGCTTACTAGCAAGGAATTATCACTAGTATTTTATAGTGTATATCTTGTGAAAGAGCAACCTTAACAACCAAAGAGACTGATTACTTGGTACATAATTTTGATATCTTCAAACTTTGTAAGGCATGTAGTTTCTTATAGCTATCACTCCAAAGTTAATTAAGAAAAGAGATATTCTCCTATCACTAAAAAGTTAATTAAGAAAAGAGAACATAAGATTGCCTCCTTTTACCTCTAGCAAGATTTTGTCTTGGCGTGATAATCTTAAAGAAGAATGGATCTTTCCATGAAGAAATTCTAACTCTACATCAATGAATTGAGCCATAGTTGTTTGCTTTTGCATTCTCTAGACCCAATCATCACTATTAGTTGTCTTGTAATAGTTTCCTGCTTTCCAAAGAGAAAAAAATATCTTCTCTGATATCTTATCTACAAGAAACTGTACACTTGGTTAGGTCTAATTGACAACATAAGATTTTCTGAAATTCAAGAAGCATGGATTGCACAATTGTTAGAGAAGTTCCCTCTGAACTACAAAAATGAAAATGAATTGGACTACACATAACATAATAAAATAGAAGAGCATTTTCTTTAAGTGTTATTATTTCATTACTTTAATTTAATGAAAATCAAATTCATATGACAGGAATAAGTTTTTGGTATGTCATCTCCGAGTGGTGCTGGGGAACGCACCCTATTTCAGGATATAATCAACATCCTCTCTTTAGGTAACTACTATCACCAACGAGTGCATATTGACTGACAGCTATTGTTTTTAAGTTATAATGAACATTATTTTTGTTGGCGTGCTCAAGACTTGAGTTGATATATTCTTGGTTCAAAATAATTAACTTCAATATAACACAAGAAGTTGAGATGCATCAAACTAAAATCTACCGTTCTAGCCCCATCAGAACGCACATATATGATATAGTGTACTATATCTTTTCCCCGTTCTGAACAGGCTAGCAGATTGCGTTAGGGAGACTTCATATTGAATTGTTTAGTTAAACAGAAAACAAAGGGTGATTAACTACACAAAGGAACTTGCTTCTTTAAGTTCTTGGGACAGCATACCTGGCTTCATTTCCCTAAGTTTGACATATTGAGTGCATATACATGCATAGCATCCCTGTGCCCAGGTTTGAAAACAAAGACATCTCCTTTGCTGACATATCAAAAAGAAATCAAAGCAACATTACCTCAAACTCTTTTGCTTCATACTTGAATAGATGATGGTACTGTTGTCTATATGTCACACTATCCATCTATGTGTTTGTTGATTTAATGGCACACATATTCATATCACATGAAGAAACTTTTGCTATGTCATCTCCGAATCTGGCTCGGAACGCACCACATTTCATGATATAACAACAAACACTTGGGAGCATCTAAGAGAAGAAAGAAAGCCTTACCATAAAGTAACAAGCCTTGGCCACTATTACCGTCTGAGGGAACTGAACAATCTGAACACCTACCACAACTCAAAGATTCACTTGGAAGTAACTAACTCCAAGGCTGCAATGCAGATGTCAACAATTCGACCACCTGTACAGTGGACAAGAATGTCAAGGAGAGCATAATAGGTAGCGTTAAATCAACAAGGAAGTGAAAAAATGATCAAGACTGCTACCATGTGGTTAAGTCACAATTTGATATTTTCTAAACTCAACCATGGTTCATAATTTTTGAAAGAGCATAATGGTAGAATGAACAATTGAACATGCAACAACTATAAAGATCATGATTTACTCCAAAAGTTTTTTTATTTCACTTCAAAGAATTAACATATAAATTACTGGAGCTTCATGATTTACTTCAAAGAATGAAAAATAGAATGCATGATACAGCCAAGTTCTTAGCAGTCCTAAGATACTAGATTACCAAAAGAAAAAACAATCAACACCGAAAATTCTACTTCATTCACGACACCCATGTCATAGATTGGTAACTACCTTTCAACATACAAAGCTTAATTAATTTACAATGAAAAAACATGCCAGTAACGCTTTGGATGACAAAGACCTGCAGCATACTCTGTGTGCTTCATGTATTTCAAGCTACAATATAATCATTCTAGGCGTGTATAACATGATTATTTTTTGACAAAGTATATAATCATGAGTATTAAGGACTCAAATCAACACCCGTCTATTTACCACAATATGTATTACTCGAAAAAAACACTGCTTAGTACTAATATAATAGTTCCCTGCAAACAAAAACAATGTGGAAAAAACCTTTTTTGGGAAGAGTCTAATGTTCTTTTACCAGCCTACGTACACACTTTCGGACTCAAATGCATGACTTAGTAGCAGCATAATCATATACTCTCTCCGTCCAGAAATAAATGACTTAAATTTATCTAGATTCGCATGTATCTAGATATATGTTAATGTGTAGATACATTTGAATCTAGACAAAGACAAATCAGTTATTTCTGGACGAAGGGCGTATATCTTGACAGTAAAATATGTGCACGCACCTATGCCACTATAATGCGTGCTTTCAGTAACTATAACTATTGTAAAGTAAACAAATTGATGAGAGGAATCAAGCATAATCGAGATGAAGGTGGAGGAATTACCGGTCGCTAAAGAGGTTGGAAGGGGCCGCGACGATCCACTCCGCGAATACCATACTTGGGCTGCTCCGGTTAGCTCGAACCTGCAGGAGCGGGTATCCTCGAAGATCGCTACATTTAACTGTCTAGACACGCAGGAACACATGGTCGGCGTTGTGGAGTCGTCGAACTGGCGGCGCCCATGGCCCTGAATCCGGCGGAGACGTGGTATGCATCTTCCGCCTCCGTTGGTGCCAAGCTCTGGGTCACATGTCCTTCTGCGAGCCTCCTCCTCTCACCTAATCTCCGGTGCCTCCTCGGGGTCTCCGGCGACCGCAATCAAGGACGAGCGGCGTGGATTAGCAGGCACGTGCCGCCGGGGCGAGCTAATTGGCTACAATGGCGGGGAGTGGGAAGTCTTCAAGACCATCGACGGGAGGTGGTCGGCCGCGGGGAGGCATGGGCGTGAGTCCCCGGTCGCCCGGCGGTGGGAGGAAGGGGAACAGAGGACGAGACAGAGAAAAGTGAGACATTTCGCGGGAAAGCGAGCGACGTGCCCTTAAATAAATACCATCTCTCTATTTCTTTCAATCCAACAGATAGCCCGAGCTGGTACTCCACCGGGAAGACCACGGAGATACCATCTTGAAAACCAGTGGAGTACCATGAGTCTGGGGGGTAAATTAGTACTTTCTCCGTCTAAAAATAAGTGATGCGAGTTTGTCTAAATTTTATGTACCTAGACATGTTTTAGTATATAGATACGTACGAATATAGATAAGCACAAGTCATTTATTTTAAAACGGAGGGAGTAATTGTTCCGTTATTATTTTGATTACCAGCTGGAAAATTATCACCATTCTCTCTGGTGGAGGTAGAGATCGGGGGCACATTGCCCTGCCGGCTACCGATGATCCATAGCATAGCCCCGCTGAGCAGTCGTACCAACATACGACCGCAGACCACCTGGAGAATGGATTCAACGAGACCATGGGATGGTACGCGCCGATCTTGGCCAGCCGCCAGCCGGCCGGGAAGCACCAAGAAAATTTTGCATCGATGGCGGCATAGCGGCATGGAGATGAGAATATAATAATTAACAAACTTAGAGGCTAGGAAAAGTTATCCTTAACGTGAATCGCAAACATCAACTACGCTGGCCGCTAATCAACTAATCAAGTAAGTTCGTTCCAGTGTAGTGCTAATACAACTCGTTCGCCATCACGACTGTGCCCAGAAGCAGCCCCTCATCATTCTGGACTCTATCGGCGATCAACCAAGTTGAAACCTATTCTTTCTTCCCACAATTCCTTCCGGCGAGGACGGCGGCAGGAACGCGTGGTATTCCGATCATGAAGAAGAGGGGTGCACGCTCAGATCGGGAAGACATGACAACGGTTCACGGCTGACGTTGTCAGCTCCCTGTAAGAAGAAAACACTATTGTCTGATGCTGAAACCACTAAGTCCCGGCGCTCCCGTCGCCTCCCCACGGGCGGCCGGGGCGCCTCCGCCTCTCCCGCCCCAGCCCCCCTCCCCCCCTCGCCGCCGCCAGGCAAAGCCCGGACGGTGCTAGCGGTGGCGGTTTCCCTTTCCCCCACACGCTTGGCGGGCCTGACGGGCGGGCCCCGCCCTTGCGGTAGTGAGGTATGCCGGCACCGGCTCGGGCTGGCGCCGCTCCGGCCATTGGGGGTCATGCGGGTGGCGGCCGCGGCGTCGCGTGCGGTGCTGCCTGTCGTCGGCGGTCGTGTTCGGGCCACATGGGGTTGCCGGGTTCAGCCGGTCTAGGTTCAGAGCCCGGCGTGGTTTCGTCGTGGTCGTTGTGGGGTGGGAGGTCGCCTGGATGGCGTCCCCACCGTCAGGGCTGCAGGGATATGGATGGTGGCAGCGGCCAGATCTGGGCCCGCGGGCCTAGATCTGGGTCTGGCAGGCCCAAAGGTTGGTGGCCGATGGCGGTGGCCAGATCTGGGCTCGTGGGCCTATGTCTAGGTCGGGTTGGGCCCCGTCGCCATCCCTATGTCACCACCCTGCTCTCGACGCTCTGTAGTTCTGGGTTGGTTGCCGTTGTTCGGCAATTGCCAGGTGTCATCCTTGCCGGTTCGCCGGGAGTGGTTCTCGGGGCCGGCGCATACTTGTCGGGCAGCATGCTCCCCCTCCGACCCTCGGGTGGGTCGGTGGTGCAGTTGTGATTTCGACCGGGTTCGCTCTACGTCCTCGTGTCGGTGTCCGGATTTTGGTTTGGTTGGTTCTCGGTGAAAGTTGTGCTTGGCTTAGGCTAAGGCCAGTGACAGCGTCACCTCCGGGTGTCGTTCCCTTGTTGAAGGCGTCATCACGTTGATCCCCTGAGCTAGCTTGATGGATTCTGTCCCTCCGCCCCAAGTTGTTCCCTGGGTTGCCCTGCTTCGGGCTAGTCTCGCTGGCAGTGTCATGTGGATCACCCTGTGTCCTCTCGCTGGTGTCGCTGCCCTCGCATATTGTCGGCCTGGCTGCATTTACACGATATGGTTGCGGTAGCTGATGTCTCCTCTAGCGCCTTGGGGGGGGTCTTCTAGGGTGGTATCTAGTCATAGCTGTTATCGGTGGGCTTTTCCCAATGCCAAGGAAAGATGTTATGTTTGGGTCTAGTCCTAGCCCGAGCGCCGGGGGTGGTGGTTTTAGGTCTGGGTGAAAGCTTTGCAGGACCTCGGTCCCTGCCGACGGCAATGGCGTGTTCTTGCGTCGTTCACCTTCTTGGAGGCGTCACCGCAAGATTCCCCCTTCTTTGGCTCCTCAAGTTCTGCTAGGTTGCTGCACCGTCATCGAGTCCCCCATGGGATGCAGTCTTGGTGCGGTGGAGGCTTGTTGGTGTGGACTTGGCCGTGATTACTCTGGTGCAACAGAAGACAAGGCTCCCACATCTTGGATCAAGCTGGCGCTCTGGCTTGACGTTTCCTATGTTGTCTTTTGTTGCGTTGTGTGGTATGCGCCTTGGGCGTATGTATGTTATAACTCGTGTTGTAACTCCTAGATGGTTGTTCGCTTCGTTAATTCAAAGCCCGGCTCATTTCGAGCCTTCTATCTAAAAGAAAGACTAATATACCCTATTAATGAATGGTTGGATTTGATTTTTTTTGAACGGGGACGGTCCCAAAGGACTGAGTGCTTTCATTCATTCATCAGTGGTGGTATACAAATTACATAAAGGGACTTGAAGAAAAATAAAGTTACACATAGGTCCCTGCAATTAGCAGAGCGGTCCTTAGAAAGAATCTAAGAAACGCAATCAAGGATAGAAGCTCCTACACCATCGTGCAAAGCACCGTCGTAGTCACGCTCACGGTCTCCTGGGGACGGAACCACTTGGGACTGTGAGGAGGGAGCCAACTACGACGACAGCAACAAGCCTTCGGAACGACATCATGGCCTGGAGGTTGAAGAAGATCCTGAGACATCGGCCCGAGCAGAGCATCGCCAATGCCAAAGGAGGGAGGGCTGCACTACAGCCATAGATTCTGGCATGAGGACAGCGACCGGCCATCGAAGGGATGCTAGAGAAGAACTCCCCAAAGACTGGAGCAGCTGCCTAACAGCTCCAGATAGCAACAACGAAGAAGTCGTCGAGTACTTGCTCCAACTGGACGCAGCACCAGTGCCCCCAAACCCGGAGCTCCAGATCTGCAAAAAGCATAGTTGCCTCTCCTCCTATCCTTGCCTCCATGGCTGGCCGGAGGAAGATACTCACCTTTAGCCTTGAAGATCTGAGAAACTCCCCACTAGAGCTCTGCTTCAGAGCGAACCGCAGCGGCTTGCACCCTCCCCTCGCCACCATGGCCAGCCAGAGGGTGCCCGCTCGTGATTCCCCTTCACCACAGGAGATGGTAACCGCATCTGGCTTTATTCGAATGAATGGTTGTTCTCTCCTTCATCTCCAACTCCGACCAGAGGAGTAGGATCAAGAGGAATAAGAACCCTAGGGCCGATATCCAACTAGAGGAATCCTGACTCCTGCTCCTACCTACGGGCAGAAGGCCCACTACCGGCATAAGGACAAGACTCCTACTGCTATTGTTGTACAAAGGCTGGCCACCATCCCCCTTACCCTCTGGCCGGTGATACATGGTGATACATTGCAAATGTATCTATAATTTTTGATGTTCCATGCTTGGTTTTATCTACTTTCTTGTGTTTTATCCACACTTTGGAGTACTTTTCTTATGATTTCTTGGACTAACCTATTAACAAGAGCCACAGTGCCAGCTGCCTGTTTTCTGCTGTTTTTGGTTCCAGGAAGTCAGAAAATGAATATTCTCGGAATTGGACGGGAAAAAGCCAAAGTCACTATTTTACCGGAAGACATCTGGAGCCAGAATACGAGACGGAGAGGGGCTGGGGCCTGGCCACACCACCTAGCCACGCGGCCAAGCCTGGCCCATGCCAGGGGTGGTCTGGCCTACCCTAGCACCCCCTCGGCCTCTCCTTCCGCCTATATATTGCCTCTGATACGGAAACACTAAGGACCCGATCAAAATTCCACGAAAGAGTCTGTAGCCACCGTCATCTCCATCCCTAGATCGGGAGGGATCTGAAGCTCTTCCCGGCACCTCACGAGAGGGAATTCACCACAGGCCTTCTTCATCACCATGCAAGCCTGCGGTGCGATGCGTGAGTAGTTCATCTCTAGACTACGGGTCCATGTAGTAGCTAGATGGCTGGTTCTCCTCCTTTGTGCTTTCATGTCTAGATCTTATGAGCTCCGTTCATGATCAAGATCATCTATTTGTAATTCTACATGTTGTGTTTGCGGGGATCCGATGGATATTGAGATGCTATTTCAGATTGATTATTAATTCTATCATGTCTTCGTTATTTGTGATCTTGCATGCTTTCCGTTGTTAGTAGCTATCTTGGCCAAGTAGATGCTAGCAACTCCAAGAGTTAGTATTTATGCTTGATAGTGGGTTCATGCCTCTGGTAATCTGGGGAAGTGACAGAAATATCTAAGGTACTAGATGTGTTGTTGCTACTAGGGATAAAGCAACAATCCTTTGTTCATAGAACAATTGTATTGTTTACGTTACACGCAATTCGTAAAGCAATAATCTGTTGCTTGCAACTTAATGCTGGAGGGGGTTCGGATGATAACCTGAAGGTGGATTATTAGTCATAGATGCAGTTGGATGGCGGTCTATGTATAATGTTGTAATGCCCAATCAAGTCTCAAAGGAGTCAAGATGATTAGTATATGTTTGTATTCTTTCTCGATGTTTGTCAATTGCCCCGCTGTAATTTGTTCAGCCAGCATGTTATCTATCTTAAGGAGAGCCACCTCTAGTGAACTATGGACCCTGGTCCTTTCTTTTACATACAATCTACAAATTGTTTACTGCTTTGTGTTTACTCTCTGCAAACTATTACTTCCTTCCATTCGATACGTTTAATCCTTTGTTTTCAGCAAAACCGGTGAGATTGACAACCTCATCGCAAGTTGGGGGCAAAGTTCTGTGGTTGTGTTGTGCAGGTCTCCACGTTGCTGCTGGCACCGGTAGTGCGCCCTGCCAACGTTCATCTAGCTACACCTTTGGGGTGTTTCCTTGCTCCTACTGGATTGATAACCTTGGTTTCTTACTGAGGGAAAACTTGCTACTGTGCTCATCATACCTTCCTCTTGGGGTTCCCCAACGAGCTCGATATATTTGGGCCATCAACAACTTTTTCTGGCGTCGTTGTTGGGGAGTCAAGGACATCTTCACAAGGGGAGTCCCTCATAACCAATCTCTTTACTTTGTTATTTTTGTTTTGCTTAGTTTCTTTTTGCTTTGTTTGCTTGTTTCGTTATCAAAAACACACAAAAAAATAGTTTTACGAGTTTGCTTTCTTTTTTGAAAACACAGAAATGACTACTCTTGAAAACACTAAGTTGTGTGACTTCACTAGCACCAACAACAATGATTTTATGAGCACACCTATTGCTCCACAGGTTCCTGAAGCTACTTTCTTTGAGATAAAACCTGCTTTACTCAATCTTGTTATGAGAATTTTCTAGTATTGGTAATGAAGATGTTGCTGCCTATCTAAATAACTTTATTGAACTTTGTGAGATGCAAAAGCATAGGGATATAAATGGTGATATTATTAAGCTTAAATTATTTCCTTTCTCTTTGAGAGGAAAAGCTAAAGAATGGTTGAATTCCTTAACTAGGAATAGTATTGATTCTTGGACTAAATGCAAAGATGCTTTCATTGGAAAATACTATCCTCCTGCTAAGATTATATCTATGAGAAGTGGAATAATGAAGTTTAAACAATCTGATAATGAACATGTTGCTCAAGCTTGGGAAAGAATGAAATCTTTGGTAAAGAATTGTCCCACTTATGGACTGACTGCTTGGATGATTATCCAAACTTTTTATGCAGGATTGAACTATTCTTCAAGGAACCTATTGGATTCTGCTGCTAGAGGTACCTTTATGACCATCACTTTGGGTGCTGCAATAAAGCTTCTGGATAATATGATGGTTAACTACTCTAAATGGCATACTGAGAGAGCTCCACAAGGTAAGAAGGTAAATTATATTGAGGAAACCTCCTCCTTGAGTGATAAGATTAATGTTATTATGTCTATGCTTATTAATGGGAAAGCCCAAATTGATCCAAATAATGTTCTTTTAGCTTCTTTGGTTGCTCAAGAAGAGCAAGTTGATGTGAACTTCATAAGAAATAACAATTTTGGCAACAATGCTTATAGGAATAATTTTGGTAACAACAATTATAAGCCATGTCCTCCCAACAATGGTAATGCTTATGGAAATTCTTACAACAATAATAGGAGCGCTCCCTCTGAACTTGAAGTTATGCTTAAAGACTTTATTAGTAAACAGACTGCTTTCAATAAAACTATTGAGGAAAAACTCTCTAATACTGAAAGAAATATAGCATCTTTGGCTGAAGCTCAGTCTTCTTTGAATAAAATGGCTGTTAAACCTGAAACTAATGATAATCTCTTTGCAGCTACTAATGCCATACAAGTTAGAATAGATGAAAATGTTAGACTATTAGCTGAATTACATGCTAAGTGGGAAAGAGAAGATGAAATTGCTAGAAACATTAGTGTTTCTACTATCACCACCACTAGTGTTAAGGCTAGTAATAGCTCTACTACTTTAGATGATAATTATGATTTTGATCTTGATGGTTGTAATATCTCTGAAGTTATTAAGTTCCATTACTAGGAAATAGCTTATAGATAGACAAGATATTCAGTGGCGCATATGTAAAACCATGCGCCACAGATATATATCAGTGGCGCACTAGAAAAAATGCGCCACAGAAGTTTGGCACTTGAGTGGAGCACGAAACCAATATGCGCCACAGAAGTCCATATTTCTGTGGCGCATATTTTCGTGTGCGCCACTGGTGTTAACTTCGTATGCATATACACGTATGCATATGTAGGTTGATGGGACCAAGCAGCAAAAAAGAAACTTATGTGGCGCATATGTCCATATGCATACGTAGTGATGTTTCAGCATATAGGTGTATGCGTAACAACATATAGGGGGAACAGATCACACCCCCCCCCCGTGGATCGCCTTTTTTAGTTTTGTAAAAATAAACAAAATGATAGAAACTTCAAAAAAATAATTCCTTTGAGTTGTAGTTAGATTTTAGGGTATAGATCTAGACAAAATTGAAAAACATGAATTTCGATGTATTTTGCAAAAATAGGTCATGGCATGGTAAAACGGCTATAACTTTTGCATACGATGTCGGAAAAAAAATTTAACCTATCAAAATGATCGTCTCGAAATTCCCTACTCGAATTCAACGACTTATGGTAATTCTGGATTTTATAGAATCCCCAAATTCGAAAAGAGTAAAAAGTTATTTAGGGTAGAAGATTTTTTAATGCAAAAAAATAAAAAAGGGGGAGAAATTTTTGTGGCGCATTTCCCCTATATGCGCCACAGAAGTCTTGGGCGGGATTCAAAATTTGAATCCCGCCAGCGCCCTTCTCCCCCCCTTTTTCCTTTTTTCCCCCTCCCCACTTCTTCTCCCCTCCCCACTTCTTCTCCCCTCCACACTTCTCCCCTTCTCCTCCCTCCTCCTTCTCCACTCTCCGGCGACCTCCTCCTCCTCCTCCACCACCACCAACTCCGGCGACCAACTCCGGCGACCACCTCCTCCTCCTCCACCACCAACTCCGGTGATCTCCTCCTCCTCCACCACCACCAACTCCGGCGACCTCCTCCTCCTCCAGCACCAACTCCGGCGACCTCCTCCTTCTCCTCCTCTTCCACCACCAACTCCGGCGACCTCCTCCTCCTTCACCACCAACTCCGGTAACCTCCTCCTCCTCCTTCTCCACCACCAACTTCGGCAACCTCCTCCTAGCCCTCCTCCAGCCGCCGCCGCCACCACCACCACCACCAACTTCGGCCAGATCTAGATCTGGCCCGTTTTTTTTTGAAATTTGAAAAAAACTTTTGTGGCGCATATTGGCCATATGCGCCACTGAAGTTTGAGATCTGGCCCGCCTTTTTTTTGAATTTTGGAAAAAAAAACTTATGTGGCACATATTGGCCATATGCGCCACTGAAGTTTGAGACTTCTGTGGCGCATTTTGAAATGTGCCACTGAAGATAGTTATCAGTGGTGACGTATCAGTTGCGACTAACATATGCGCCACGGATAGTGCAAAAAGGTGCGCCACTGATAAGGGGTTTCCTAGTAGTGTTCCTACAAAAGTTTGCTAAAAGTCCTAATGCTAGTGCTATGAACATGGCCTTTACAAAACACATTACTGATGCTCTCATAAAGATTAAAGAAGAAAAGATGAAACATAAAACTTCTATTCCTATAAAACAAGAAGATGGTTGGAAACCCATTATTAATATGAAAGTGAATGATTTTGATTTCAAAGCTTTATGTGATCTTGATAGTAGTGTTTCTACTATGCCTAGAAGGATTTATGATATGCTTGATTTGCCACCACTTGAAGATTGTTATTTGAATGTCCCACTTGATGATAATGCTAAAAAGAAACTCATGAGGAGTCTTAATGATGTTCTTATTATGGTTAACAATGCCTATGTCCCTGTTGATTTCTATGTTTTGGATGTTGAATACAATGCTTCTTGTCCTATTACTTTGGGAACACCTTTTCTTAAAACTGTTGGTGCCATTATTGATATGAAAGAAAGCACCATTAATATCAACTCCCACTCAAGAAAGGTATAGAGCACTTCCCTAAGAAGAGAGAGAATATTTCTTTTGCCTCTCCTATGAAAACAAAATTTGGTCTTAATGCTTCTTCATTTGAGAACACTTGATTTTTTTTTCTTGCTTCTTATGCCTAACTTATTAGGAGATAACCCAAAAGTTTTGGATGATTCTTGGAAGTTATTACTTCAATAATAACCACTCCTTATCCTTTTTATTTGCTTTTTGTGCCAAGAGTAACCTCTAATGAGAGATAAGTAATGATTGGGAAAGTTGTTGTCCCGAAACAGATTTCTGTGCTTCACCGTAAACATTCGTGTAAAATCTCGTCCTTTTGAGGCGTGAATTTTTGCGCTTCTACCCCAGGTTGTTATCTAACTTTCGTTAGTTCAACACTTTTTGATTTGAGCAACATAAGGTCTTCGAAAAAATTCGTCTTTACCTGTTGGTCTATTTTGACAGATTTCTGCCATTTTCTGCATTTGCTTCTTGTTGGTTCCTTTTTGAGTTCTTTTGGGCAATTAAGCTTTTTGAGGGAAGTGCTATAGTAGCTAGTGTTCTAATGGAAGTTTATTTGGTGTTAGAACTGAACCTTAAGACTTATTTATCTTGAGTGCACTAATGTTGCTAATAAAGATTGTGTGAAGTTTTGTATAAAGGAAAAATTTCAGGTATATGGAAGGAATGAGTAATGAGATGAAGGATGGACTAAATCTCAAGCTTGGGGATGCCACGCGTGTCACCCTAATAAATATCCAAGAAGTACAAGCATCAAAGCTTGGGGATGCCCAAGGCATCCCCTTCTTCATCAATAAAAAACCTAGGTTTCTTCCAAACGCTTCATTTTTATTGTTTCATGCACAGTTGTGTTGTTCTTGGAGCGTCTTCTTTTTTGTTTTCGTTTTGGTTTTTTGTTTGCTTAGTTTTCTTAGTTTGCTGAATAAATTGGTTGGACCCCCTCTTTCATACATTGGTTTTCAAATAGTTTGGTTTGGTTTGGAAAAAAAGTAGGAAAGTTCATGCGCAAGTGGTAAAAAGAGCTTGTTTTTTACTGTGGCCTATGTTTTGTCATGCCATGCTTGATATTGTTTTGGATTTATGCTTAGTATTCTTTGCTGTAGCATGACTTGTTATAAACAATTGAGATTTCTTAATGTGCCTTGGATGAATCATGTGTTGTTTTAGCATATTAAAGCATAGTATTATGGTATTCTCCTCTGATGCTTTATTTGGGTTGACTTGGCGCATGCTCACACCATGTTATGACTATCTCAAGTCACCATAGCCTTTATGATCCTTTAGTTTTCAACTTGTAGTATCACTTTATACTTTGATCAATGATGTTTTGTTGCTCTACATGATTATGGCCATTATTGCTCTCTTAGTTTGTCGCTCCCAGTCTTTTGCTAGCCTCCGTAACCAAGTATGAGTTCCACTCATGCATCCAACTCCCTAAACCAAGTTATTCCAAAGAGTCCACCATACCTACCTATTAGCATATGCTATTCCAAGTATATTCATGCTTTTGTTTACCTTCCAAATTAAACTTGTTATGAGAAAACTAGTGATTAAAGCTCTCACAAACTTGATGGCACACTTTACTTTTCTTGCCCTTAATAAACTTGAACCATTGTGTCGTCTATGTTGTATATGCTTGCACTTATTTGTTGGGGATTAGCAGAACCATGCTGTCATGGGGAACGCTTTCAACATTGCACGGGTACTTTGTACCTAGCTGATATCATGCTCTTTTGTCTATGGATGTCGTCGGTGTGAAATGAAAGGGGAGCTTGTAAGTCCATGGAGTTATGTATATATGCTAGAGAAACGCCTGGGCCGCTGGTATAATCCATCCTGACATGGTGGAAACCTGCAGCGTAACCATAATGAGTTGTCTATGAAGCATTCTTCTTATAAAAAAAGAGTCCTATATTGAGAAAAAAAGAGAAAAAAGAAAAACAAATTATGAAAAGAGGAAAGAGAGAAAAAAGCACCATATTCCCATGGTAAATAAGAAGATTGCTGAGATGCTCGTTGTCTGCTTGCCTTGTCATTTTGATATGGGGATTCTTCCGTATCATCGGGCAAGGGGTACCCCATTGGCGGTTCTCTATGATACACATGTACTTACGATGACAAGAACTTACCGGTGACTAAACTTGAGTAGCATGAGGAGCGTCCCTCGTATTCAAGGGACATGAGATTTCTAACTTATACTTCGTCAAGCATGTACACCATAGTTTGTTCACTTTAACCTTAATCACTTCAAGATGCTTATGATAGGGGCAATGAGAGCTGAAAGCTATTAAGTCCCATAATTTTTGGCAGCTCTTTATGAGACTTGAATCCCTACTTCCTTCTATGAAGGCCTTTATTTCACTTATATATTGAGTCTCCACCTTCTATCTTTATGCACCTACTTTGAGAGCATAGTGGCCATTCTTAGTTCTATCTGCATTGTCCCAAGACTAGTTAATTGATGCATAACTTGATATTGCTTGCTTTAAACTAGTTGTATCTAGTCACTCCTATAAACTTTGAAGTTGTCTTATGGATTCATATTTGCTACTCTATGAGGGACAAGCTGAATACTATTATGCTATGTTTTCTTTATGTGAAACAAACAAACGTCTTGCAAAGCATTGTTATTCATGAATCTTTTGTTTGTACCTTTTCATGTTGCATCATAGTTTCTTTGTATTATTGCTAGAACTTTGTCTTTCATGTTATGATTGAAGTACTATGATCCCAGCTTTGAATGTTTTACAAATACTTTGATCAAGTTTATGATGGTGCATGTCACCTCAAAAATTATTCTTTCTTTTTATCACTTACCTACTCGAGGAAGAGCAGGAGTTAAGCTTGGGGATGTTGATACATTGCAAATGTATCTATAATTTTTGATGTTCCATGCTTGGTTTTATCTGCTTTCTTGTGTTCTGTCCACACTTTGGAGTACTTTTCTTATGATTTCTTGGACTAACCTATTAACAAGAGCCACAAAGGCTGCACCTGCTTTTCTGTTTTTGGTTCCAGGAAGTCAGAAAATGAATATTCTCGGAATTGGATGGGACAAAAGCCAAAGTCACTATTTTACCGGAAGACATCTGGAGCTAGAATATGAGACGGAGAGGGGCTGGGGCCTGGCCACACCACCTGGCCGTGCGGCCAGGCCTAGCAGGGGTGGTCTGCCGACCCAAAGACCTCGCCTCTCCTTCCGCCTATATATTGCCTCTGATACAGAAACCCTAAGGACCCGATCAAAATTCCACGAAAGAGTCTGTAGCTGCCGTCATTGTAACTACCTCGGTGAATTACGCTCCTAGTTACAAGCCTGGATGAGCAGAAATGGTTGAAATAGTACGGTGGGGCCCAAATGCCACTCACAGGTAGACCTTTCGGCCGTCCCAACCATTTCCAAACATCGGGACAAGAACGGGCGGCGTAATCGGCAGGCGAAGGGATCAACTACATACACAAATGAGTATGTATGCAAGCCACCATACAATGGTTCTCAGAGTCATTCCATCTAAAAAGAAAGGAAATATAGCAACGCCATACGGCAAGATCCAAATATCCTAGATATATCTAATAGTTTAGGATATCTCCTCATACATCAAACATCAGAGTATCAAGCGGAAGCGGAAAACAAGATCCGAGTACGGATAAGAAGCAAATCGGCATAAGATGCCCCATAAGTAAACACATCCCGCCCACAGATCTCACGGATCCCCGTTCCCGGAATCTCTACACCGAATGATCGTTGCCCACATCGTCCGTCTCCTCCACCCAGTATCCATCTTGCGAGTTTACCTATTCATCTGAATCAAACAATTTATCGTGTGAGACCCTAGGGGTACTCAGCAAGTCTTTATGCCTCTAAAGGGGACACAACCTGGGGTGACGCAATTGCAGCAAAAGATAAACCCTAACAATTCTATAGATACTCGCTAACCTTCCGCCTAACCAGAGATAGACGGCTGTCCGTGAATTAACAACAACAGTTATAACGGTAATATTAACAGATCCATCCTCCTCCTCGCTTACCAACGAGGAAGCGGACGAACAACCCCCCCATCCGTTGGCAGTTTTATTATCCATTCCATGAGTGTTGCACTAGTTACTAGTCAGATACTTAGTCAAGTTAAAAGCGGTACTTTAGTTATGCTTGTCTATGATCGAGAAACTGTGCTCCAAGTCGTCCATAACATGGACACGGCTTCGAAAGTTTTACCCTGCAGGGGTGCACAAATAGCAACACACACTCGATCAACCTCGGAAAAACCAAATCAAAACCAACGAGGCAGTCACGACAAAGCGATCACAGGATTCAGAAATATTTCAGGGGGCCACCCCATTAAGCTACCCGCAATGAAGCTGGCCGACTACGAGACGGACTCAAGGTTTGTGTGGCCGGCTGTAAATGACAGGGAACCCGAAAGTGTGACTGGGCTTGTCGATACAGCAAAAACGGGCCACGGCCCTAAACAGTACAGGTGCAGTACATCGCACAATTTAAATAAAGCAGTAAAGCATGGCATAAGTACAGGATAGTAAATAAAACCTCAAACTAGTTTGTGGCCCCAAGAAATAAGAATGAATCAAGCTCGGCTCGGGGGTTCATAAGCCTCCCGGATGTGGATAGCGCGAATAATCAAGGAACAGGAATCAAGTACTCGGGGTCCTACGGGACACAAGTGAGCCTGAAAAACCAAATAGCAAATATGGCTCACCGATGCCACTTTCATTAGTTATCCCATTACTACTCAGATTAAGTTGTATAGGTACCTCGTTATCCATCAGACACTCACATACCCTACACATGTCGTTCTCGACTCGCATGGCTCAAACAACTCCTGTAGTAATGGCTCATGGGATGGAGGAACAAGCTTGGGGTTTAAAAGTAAAGGCTATGCAATACTTGGGATTCAATTTAATGCAATCGACTCAATGATGCAAGAATAAGATAGAGGCAATAGGTACTATAGGTATGCAAGCATGTGGTAGTGCTTGCTGGCCTCAGTTGAAGCGAGAGAAGGATCCGGGTAGTGCTCCGGGTTTCTTGATATATCCCCTCGTCGCCTATTCAAGAAGAACCAAACAAACAAGGGCCAACATAAATAAAGTGCACAAGCATATGAATAAATGCGACAAGCAACCAATCATGCCATGATGAATGATGCACAATTTGCATGGCAATAAAGTAGCATGGCATGGGTGAGGTGTGGAATACAAGAATAAACCATTTTATTGAGTTTTGGCCACATTTTATCCTCATATTAGTTGTTGTATACTTTATATTTATATGATGCATGCTGCAAAACAGAACATGGAATGCATAAACAGAAAGGTCTCGTCGAGCTAAACATTTTAGACATATCATTTGTTAAATTTGGAGTTGTAAAACAAAAGTTATTAATTAATTAAGGAAAAAGGGCATTTTATTGTAATTTAAATCAACTTGAAATTTTAAGTGTCCAAAATATATTTTGAATGGCATATTTGAATTCCTCACATTTTTCTGATTTGAAAACATATATTATTTGTATTATTTGAAATTATAATTTAAAAGTTATTTGAAAACAGATTTAAATTTGAATTTGAATTAATTTAAAAAAAGTTTAAATTAAAACAGATAAACAGAAAAACTTCTGTTACTCACACAGATCTAGCCACGGTCAATGACAGGTGGGCCACTGGCTGACTGGGACCAGACGCGCACAGAAGGATTTTTCCCACCGCGGCTCGACCTAGCCTCAGCAGATGACAGGTGGGGCCACGGCACACGCGGACCCACTCGCGGGTGCGCCAGCGGGGACGCGACACGTGGGGCATCCGTGGGAGCGCGGGTTAAGGGCATATATCTGCGGGGGTGTTTTTGCAAAACGAACAGAGAGGCTGACGGTGGGCTCGGTGTACCGCGGGTTTGGCCGAAAAAGATGCAGGGGGTTTTATGCAAAAATGGCGACGCGGCACTGTGCTTCTTCTCTGAATCGCGGACAGGTTCGTGCGCGTCAGGCGCAGGGCGCGGCGCGGGGATTCGATCCGGGGACCTGGCGTGCGCTTGAAGCGGCAGCCATCGCTGGGCTGGGTTGATGCGAGAGGTGGACGGGCCTAGATGAGGTTCTGCGTCAGCGGCGGCGACGCCGACGCCGGTGCACCGAGGGTGCTCGACGGAACGTACGTCGCGGCCAGGACACGACGACGAAGGCGAGGTGTCTAGGAGGTTGCGTGGCTCACCGTGGAGATGTTGGTGGTGATAGATCGGCTTGGGGAGCGTCACAGCGGCGAGGATGCAGACGGCCACCGTTGTTAGGGTTTGGCGTCGGCTCGTCGGTGAAATCCGGTGCTGGTCCTTCTTCTCCTCCGCGACAGGTACTGGTCGAAGCAGAGGGGCCTCCTCGTCCTCCCTGACCACCTCCACGTCGCGCTCGTCGACTGGATCGAAGAGGCGTCGGTGGAGCAGACGGTGGCCGACGTCGGGATAGACGGGTGTAGGGGGGTAGACGGAGAGGAAGGGGCGGTCTAGGAAGATCTGGGAGAGGCAGAGAGGTTGCGGGGCGAAGGGAAAGGTGAGGGAGAGGCGTGGGTGCCGTGTGGGAGCAGGTAGGGTTAAAGGTGGCTCGGTGCCACCTTTCTCTCCTCCTCCTCACGTGCTTGGGGCCGGACAGGACCAGGGCAGGGCAGGTAGGCATGGGGGGAGTGTCTGCAGGTGGGCTAGGCGGGTGAGGCTCGGGCTGGTGGAGCAGTCTCGGCAGAGAGAGAGCTAGAGAGAGAGAGAGGGGTAGGCTCGGGTTAGATCTAGGTTTGACTAGGGAGAGGCTCGGGTTAGGGTTTGGTCTTAGGTTAGAGAGGGTAGGTGAGATGGTAGGGTTGGGGTTTGATCCTGGTGGTGGTGGCTCGGGTTAGGTTAGAGGGGGGGTGAAGAGAGAGGAGGGGTAAGGTGGCTAGGGTTTGTTTTTGTCAAGATCAAGCCAAGATCAAACAAAGCTAGCCAAAAGAGAGAAGGAGATCAAAGGTGGTAAGGGATAGAGAGAGAGGTTAGGTTTGGAGAAAGAATAAGGGAGAGGGGTATAGAGATATGGGTATGATCCACTCAAAATTCAAATAAAATCCAAAGGACAAGTAAGAGGTGGTACTTGCATGGCCCATGCAAAGATAATTAATGCCATGTTTTAACCTGGTGAAACAAAACAATAAACATGGCATTATTCTTATGCATTCCAAAATGTGGAGTAAGGCCTAAGCAAAAGAATTATAGAAGAAAGCTCCAAGTGGAGTAAATGGAGCTGATCACATTTGATTATAATTGGGAATTACTAGTGTGTATATTCCACTAGATGCTTACTAGTCCCAAAAATATCCCAACATGAGCATAAATCCATAATAATCCATATGGGAGCTAGGAAAAAGGGTTCCACTCACAAGGCATGCAAAGGTGGCCATGTGGCTCTCATATATCAATAATGTGAAAACAACATGATGCTAAGATGAGAGCATGTGGAAATAGAATTGGATCCATCCCAACCCATATGAGCTAGAGGTAAAACCCAAAAGAAAAACAATTGCAAGCTCATGGATAATGGAATGGTGGAAAGATGGGGTGATGACAAGAAAGGTGGTGGAGTTAAATAAAAGATATGCCCCCAACTCAACTTGGGCATTTAAACAATATATCAACAACCAAATACAATATCAAGAGGCAAATACAATTAATAATGCATATGAGATAAGAACCAAATGGAAAAGGGTTTTATATGATGCTCAAATGCAAGGAGGCATGATGACATGAGCATGATATATTTATGATGCAACAATTATATATATGAAGTAGCATATATATAGAGTAGGCTAGTAGCATTGCAATTGTTAGACAATTGGGATGCTACAGTCATCTCCATCCCTAGATCGGGAGGGATCTGAAGCTCTTCCCGGCACCCTGCCGGAGAGGGGAATTCACCCTGGAGACCTTCTTCATCACCATGCAAGCCTCCAGTGTGATGCGTGAGTAGTTCATCTCTGGACTACGGGTCCATGTAGTAGCTAGATGGCTGGTTCTCCTCCTTTGTGCTTTCATGTCTAGATCTTGTGAGCTCCGTTCATGATCAAGATCATCTATTTGTAATTCTGCATGTTGTGTTTGCGGGGATCCGATGGATATTGAGATGCTATTTCAGATTGATTATTGATTCTATCATGTCTTTGTTATTTGTGATCTTGCATGCTTTCCGTTGTTAGTAGCTATCTTGGCCAAGTAGATGCTAGCAACTCCAAGAGTTAGTATTTATGCTCGATAGTGGGTTCATGCCTCTAGCAATCTGGGGAAGTGACAGAAATCTCTAAGGTACTAGATGTGCTGTTGCTACTAGGGACAACAATTCTTTGTTCATGGAACAATCATATTGATTACTTTACATGCAATTTGTAAAACAATAATTTGTTGCTTGCAACTTAATACTGAAGGGGGTTCGGATGATAACCTGAAGGTGGATTATTAGTCATAGATGCAGTTGGATGGCGGTCTATGTGTAATGTTGTAATGCCCAATCAAGTCTCAAAGGACTCAAGATGATTAGTATATGCTTGTATGTTTTCTCGATATTTGTCAATTGCCCCACTGTAATTTGTTCACCCAGCATGTTATCTATCTTAAGGAGAGCCACCTCTAGTGAACTATGGACCCCGGTCCTTTCTTTTACATACAATCTACAAATTGTTTACTGCTTTGTGTTTACTTTTTGCAAACTATTACTTCCTTCCATTCGATACGTTTAATCCTTTGTTTTCAGCAAAACCGATGAGATTGACAACCTCATCGCAAGTTGGGGGCAATGTTCTGTGGTTGTGTTGTGTAGGTCTCCACGTTGCTGCTGGCACCGGTAGTGCGCCCTGCCAACGTTGAGCTAGCTACACCTTTGGGGTGTTTCCTTGCTCCTACTGGATTGATAACCTTGGTTTCTTACTGAGGGAAACTTGCTACTGTGCTCATCATACCTTCCTCTTGGGGTTCCCCAACGAGCTCGATATATTTGGGCCATCAGCCGGCGAGGCCACCGGAGAAGAAGGAGGGAGGCGCCGGGGGCCCACGGCCGACTATCAAGGGTGGGGAGGAAAACAAGAGCGACTTGCCTCTCGATTCGTGCGGCTTGGTCATTCCTGGATCTAATTTTGTCCTGTAATATCCTTTTATGGAGTACCTGGGTACCATAAAAATCCTGCTAAGAAAATTGGAAAAATAGCTCTGAGTCATCAGCTTAAATGGCTTTATAAATGATTGGGGAATTATTTGATGATTTTCTTTTGACAAATGATTGAGTGTACTAAGATGTATCGGACTATCGGGCTATCCTGCATGGCTGTATTGGTTAAAAATGTTGGGATTTCTATTTTCGTGCCCCTAGTTCATTAGTTGTACTCAGTTTTCCCCAGCCGCTTAGTTTTTCCTCACTTTTCTCCTCCCTCCATTCCGAAACCCTCACATGCGCTCGGACAGGGGGATGCCGTCAGGTCAAAGGCTTGACAGTTACAAGCTAATATGTGGGACCGCGTTGGGGCGGGTCCTACGTTGAGCGTTACATTATGTTGCCTCGACCCTTACATGCTGACGGGTGGGGCCATGTTGGGACGGGTCCTGCATATGTGGTGAAGGGTGGGGCTGCGTTGGGACGGGTCTTGCATACATGGTGAAGGGTGGGGCCGCATGGAGACACGTCGGACCGACCATTCTTGCTCCGAGCCTGGAACAGCTCCCACACCGCCCCTCCGCTCCGCTCCCCTGTCGTCGTGCCCTCTTACCTGAGAGCACCTCCTACCTTATGTCGTCCTCGGCCCCCGAGCCACCCCTCCCCCTATCCGCGGATCCTACTCCGGCTCCACTTCCTCCCCCGCTAGATCTGCCCCTTTCACGGAACGGTATGCGATGCCGGCGGGTGTACCAGTCCTCCCCGTCGAGTGCAGAGAAGATTGGGTGGAATCAGAGGGATCTAATGCATATATTCCATCTGTGTAAGTATTGTTTCCCTTTGTGGATTGATTACATGCAGTAATTGAGCGCGAATCACCGGTGCTCAGCTGACTGCCTTGCTTTTCGAATAGGATTGATCCAGCGCTAGCATTTCGGCTGGCGGTTAAACTAGATACTAGCGTAATTCCTGGTTGTGAACGGTATCTCTCTGGATTTTACTTCCCAGTGGTGGTTGCAACCTCCATAACTCTCAGAGATTTGAAAGATAAAATATATTCTAAATTCCCCTGGAGCAATGGTGATTCAGTTGATTTGCAATATTTCAACATTAGCGAGCAAAGATTTCTCCCACTAACTAGCGAAGCTGATCTAGTAATGCTTTTCTCTTTGAATGCTGCTGAACGTTTTGGTCGAATTCATCTCCATGTGCAACCTAAAGTTGAACACACGGGAAAGAGGGCTAAAGCATCATCTGGTGGTCAGGCATCATGTGTCTCTGTTGTCTCTGCTAATAGTGTGTGCCCCCGCGCTCCTTGTAGGTCCACATCAGTACCATCTGTTCGCACTACGAGTGTAAGCCAAATCGCTCGTGCGGCCGATGTGGAGGACAAAGCGGAGCTTACCGAGGGAGCGCCTCCACTAGATGATGAGGATGAGTTGATGTTTCCTGAATTGGTAGATAGATTCAGTAACAGGCACTAGAGGATCAATACACGGAGGAATTGGCCCACGGTGCCAGATTTGATGACACTAATGAAGAAGAGAACAAGGAGAACAATGATAGTCTCGTTTTAGCCGAGTACGATGGTGAGGACTTGCCAGTAATTGAGTAGGACAGGAACGATCCTAAGATTTCAGAAGGCATCGCATTTGAAACGATGCGGGACTGTCGTAATGCCCTTACTACATATTGCATCTGCACCAATAATGATTATGTTGTTATTAAGAGTGAGCCAGCAAGGTTCACAGTGAAGTGCCCATACAAGAGGTGTAGGTGGAGGATGCACGCATTCACTATGCTCAGGAGCAGTTTGGTTCAGGTATTACAACTAGTTGTGTGTTTTAGATCATTGTGTAGAATTTATTAACTTTACCTGACATTTTCATTATGTTTGAGATAAAAGGTAACCGGTTCGAACATTCTTGTCCACCTCAAAGGGGGACAGCCAAAGGACAAAACAAAACTAGCAAAGACTAGGTGGTTGGCAGATGCAATAATGATTAGATGAGAGCGAACCCATCACTTGGTGCAACAACGCTCATAAAAAAAGTTTCTGAAAAGTTTAATATTACAGTACCTTACATGAGGATGTTCTATGCAAATAAAATGGCTCTTGATAGGATCAATGGTCCATGGAATGAAAGTTTTAAGTTGCTTTACAGCTTCAAAGCTGAAGTGGAGATGGCTAGTCCAGGTAGTGTTGTACAGATAGACATGCATATAGTTCAGTACAAAATAAGAGGGAAAACAATGGAGAAGGAGTGCTTTAGAAGGGCTTTTGTTTGTTTCAAAGCTCGCTGGCAAGGGTTTCTGGATGGTTGCAGGCTTTATTTGGCTGTGGATGCAACAACTCTTCATGGCAGATTTAAAGGACACCTAGTAGCTGCTACTACAGTTGATGGCGACAATTGGATGTTCCCTGTTGCTTTTAGAGTTTTGGAGATTGAGTCAGAGGAAAGTTGGACTTGGTTTCTAGAGAATTTGCGTGACCTTATAGGTCATCCACCAGGACTTACTATCCACACGGATGCTTGCAAAGGTTTGGCGAAAGCTGTAGAAGCAGTATTCCCCGGAGTGGAGCATAGGGAATCTATGCGACTCTTAGTGCAGAATTTTACAAAGAAATTCAAGGGTAAAGTTTATACTGACAACCTATGGCTAGCTTCATACACATGCAGTTTGAGGAAGCATCTGTATCATTTGTAAGTGTTGTATAAACAAAAACCTGCGGTGAAGGAGTACTTGGATGCACATCATGGAATGGTGTGGTCAAGAAGCCAATTCAATAAAATTTGCAAGGTAGACTATGTGACAAGTAACCTTGTAGAGAGTTTCAATTGAAAGGTCAAGTCATTGAAAGGACTTATGCTGTGGCAAATATTTGATAAGATTAGGCAGATGATCATGATAAAGATCGATTTGCGTCAAAGAATTGCACCAATAGTATATGTTGGCCATCTCATCCTCCCATCTTTGATTAAGGCTTTGCATGCCAGGGCAAAACGATTGAGGATGAAATGCATTAGAAAAGGAATGAAGGCTAAGGTAATGTACATTGATAGTAAATATAGGCAATGGAGGTATCCAGTGAGTTTGGCTGACAGGACATGCCATTGCAGGCAATGGCAGCTCCGTGGGAAACCCTGCATACATGCATTGTTTTTCATGGGTGTTCTAGGAGGTGAAGAGGGTGAAGTTGATCAGTACGTGTCAGAGTATTTCTCCGTTGCAAAATTTAGGGCACCATATGCTTAGAATGTTCTAGCCTTGTTGGGAAAAGACCAATGGATGGAAGTGAATCCGGGCTTCAAGCTATACCCTCCGGTTTTTACTAGACCAGCAGGTAGGCCAAGGAAGAATAGGATGAGAGCTAGTGTAGAGGGTGGTGCACCACCTCGACGACATAAGTGCAAATGTTGTGAGATCCTAGGGCACATTGCTAGGCTTTGTAAAAATGCACTAGACCTAGCATATGGAATGGATAATCAGGCGGGAGCAGCAAATGCAGATGAGAATGAAGTATCTGAACGAGAGGATAATGAAGCAATGGATACATTGCAGATTGAACCAACGGATCGAGAGGAGATTGAACCAAATATAGGGGAGATTGAACCAGATGTAGGGGAGATTGAACCAATGCATCGAGAGGAGATTGAACCAAATGAAGGGAAGATTGCACCAAATGCATGGGAGATTGAAGCAATTTATTCATTGGAAGCAGAGTTCAAAAGTAAAGGAATTACACAAGAGGATACTGAAGAAATGATGCCAATGCATTTTGACCCGTATGAACAAATGAATCGGAACGTGCTTGAACCAATTGTACGACAAACTGAAGTACTTGATTCATTTGATGCAGAGAAAAAGAACAAAGGGAACAAATGGAAGAAGCTGATGGTGGACTCCGAGAATATTCCAGCCAGGATCACCCGAAGCAAGGTGGCGAATTCCGAGAATATTCCAGCGAAAAACACTAGGAGCAAGAAAAAAATGAATTTGAATTATTAATTTGAATTTGTATGATGAATTTGAACGACTGTCAATGTTTGTGTTGAATTTGAACTATTGTCAATGTTTGTGACGCTTCCAAGTTTGTATGTTGGATAACCCCGTAATGTATGTGTTATTGCAAGTTTCTATTGTCATGCACCTAGTTGCTTAGCACTGCTTAGTTTTGCCCTTGACATGTGGTCAACACATGGGGTTTAGCTAGTTCATGGCTTAAACCATAGCAAACGTTGACCAATTGATCTAAAATTTGGCACACTTGTCTATCCTGGATTGATTTACCATATGAAATTGGAAATTTTGGATTTACTTGTAATCAGCCACATTTTTATTTTTCTAAATGATTAAATTCAAATAAATGCTTTTAGGATTAGTTTAATTCAAAAAACAAGTCAACTCATAGTGCAACTTTTGCATGGAGTCTTGTTATGTTAACTAAAACCTAGCATGTATAATAAAGGAAAAGAAAATAAAGAGAATTGGACTTCTCCCCTAAACCACTTCTTGGAATGAGCTACTAGCTATGAAGATGCATGGTTTTCTACTCAGTCAACCTCCAAGATAACCCATCCCAAAACACACTTTGTCTAAATGAGTCCAAATTTGGCACACTTGTGTATCTTTGAGTTGCAAACAATATAATATCGGCCAAGATGGATTATGTTATTCAAATAACACATTTTCCATTTGTTATGCCAAAAGATTGAATTTCCCTTAGTTATTTTTTATCTGAGCGCCCTTGTTTTCCTTAGCTCTACTCAATTTTCTCCTCCCGCTAAAGTTTTCCCCAGTTTTCCCCTCCCGCTAAAGTTTTCCTCACCTTTCCCCTCTCTCATGTCTTAGTTTGGCTAGCGCTCTGATTGGTCGAGATGTATGTCACACGGATCTTGGCCAACCACCGTTGGATACATCATGATCCGACGGTCTAGAGGTCTCTCTTTCCTGATGGGCACACCTAACCTTGTACGGAGAGGAGAGCTCGACAGGCTGGATGTATCTCTCTCCCTTTCCCTGACACACGTATACCAGCCGCATCAACTAGTGCTCAGTTTGGCTGCACTCTGATTGGTCGAGATGTATGTCACACGGATCTTGGCCAGCCATCGTTGGATACATCATGATCTGACGGGTTGAAGGTATCTCTCTCCCGTTGGGCTACGGAGAGGAGAGCCTGACGGGTTGGATGTCTCTCCCTTCCTTTCCCTGTCGCACGTATACCAACTGCATCTTCCTCCCCTCCTATCGACGTATGGTGGTGCGGACCTATGCGTGGGGGTCGGAACGGCTTGCGGAGGTGCGGATCTAAGCGCGGCTGCTAGAACGGCGTGTGGCGGTGAGGATCTAACCATCTGAAATTTCTATCTCTGTATGTCTCACTTTCGTTCACATCCTTAGATCCGTTGCTAATGAAAGACACCGATGGAAGCCATCATCCGCAACATCAGTATGACGGCGGTGGTGCTGATAGTGGCCATTGATGAAAGACACTGATGGAAGATTGAAGCCATCATACGCAACATCACTTCGACGGCGGAGATCAAGCCCTCATGAACCGAAGCTGCGGGAGGCAGGCCGTGGCCGCGGCTGGCATGTCGAGTTACACTTCTATGGTGAAGGCCGGATGGGAGCACTTTGCCTGTACTTCTTGGAGTACACATACGGCGGGGAGGGCGGCTAGATCATCGTCCACTTAAAATTGGGATAAATTTAAGCCCAATTTGAACGAAAATTCCGTAACTTAAAATATATGTATGATTTGAATAAATTTGACATGTATTGGAGCTGTGAGACCGGTGGATATGCTCTAAAGTTGATTCATAAGTAGTAGTACTTGCTCTGATAATCTCCGGTGGGCTTGTATAAATTTGATCGAAATATGTATGGTTTGAATCAAATTGATATGTATTTGAGCAGTGAGGACGGTGTATATGCTCTAAAGCTGATTCATAAGTAGTACTCCCTCCGACCCAAATTAGTTGATTTATATTTGACTAGATTCGATTGTATTTTGAGGAATTTGAGTTAACTAACTTGGATTGACAATCTCAGCCACTAATTTGGAACAGGGAATGGATTCTTCCGCCACTGCAACTCTATATGGCAGCCACGATGGTAGCGACAGAACAGTCAAAACTGATAGGCCCCAACTTGACCCTCTAGGCATTTGGCACACCAACTATGGGAAGCTAGATCCAATAGCAAGCAACTCGGGCCCCACAATGCATTCTCTCGACAACTTTGGGACCACTAGATACAATAATGCATTCTCTCAGCCACTTTGGGATCACTAGATCCAATGGCAAGCAACTCGGGCACCGCAATGCATTCTCTCGACAACTTTAAAACCGCAAAGTGACTAAATTAGCAGGAACTCACAACCATCTATTGAATAACAATTCTACTCTCTAAATTAGCTATCTATTCAACTAATCATTACATGTGCCACCCTTCACCACAACTGCATATTGTAACTGCTACGACGCGGATGACAACTACTAAAACTGCCCACATGAATCTACTATCCCCCCTCTTTACTTGAAGTTCATGTTTTAGATTTTCTATGACTTGATCAGATACGGCAAGATCAACCTCAGGCGTCAACTTCTCTTTGCGAATAAGCTCTGAATTCTTTCTCGATAGTATGCTTCAGCTCGAATATCAACAGGTTTTTACGGGCCAATTCATCACCTAGCTTGGCAACCATCTCCTCCAAATCCATCCTATGGCTAGACCACTGAGTTGATTCATCTTGATATGCAATATATCATGGATCATCGGCCTGCATAGCACACTGTAACAATCCCAAAACAAACCAAATTGGAATCAGTCTGACAGGCCATGTTGGCACTTCAAATTCAATGGTAGTACAAAGAGAAGGAGCTACATGCACTTCCGACGTGGTAGGAGAAGAAGAATGTGGCCACGACATGATCGATTCCCCACCCTCGCTGGTGTACCCTCTACGACCAGACATTGAGGACTAATTTGCACCTACAATATCAAGGAAATTACAGGAACCGAATCGATTAAGCTGGGCGGAGCAAGAGCGGAGGTCTTATCAAGCACTACTAGCAATTGCTGCGACTGTTCGTCGAGCTATGGCGGCAGAACCAAATCCTGGTCATCGTGGGCGGCGGACCTGCCTGCGATCAGTACTGCCTCAACGCACAATGCGTGCGGACGAAACAGGTGCCGGAGCCGTGGTTGAGGTGCAGCGCTGCAGTCCATCCGATATTGCCGTAGGATAGATCCGGCGACGCGTCGACGCGCCGATGATGGATGCTCTGTCCGCCGGTGGGATAGGAGCTGCTCGGGGCTGGGGGCTGGGAGAGGATGAGAGAGAGATCCGACATGTCATACACCACCACACCTGTCAATTATTTCATATTTGCCAATTTTGCATATCTGCCAAACTTTTTCTTTGAAATTTGCATATCTGTCACATGAGCACCACATGTCAGTGACACACAAAATGGAAAATATGCAAGTTGCAAAGTAAAACGTGTCAAATATGCAAATCCCCCCTCTAGCCCCACATGACGGTCCCACCGGTCATTGGCTATGAAGGCCCCACAGAACGGCTCCACATAGCAGCCCCATCGTTCATTGGCTTCGACGGCCCCACAGAACGGCCCCATTTATCATTGGCTGCACCGGCCACACAATCAGGAAAAACGGGGCCCATAAGTCAGCGAGAGAAGGATGGTTGGTCCGACGTGTATCCTGCCCCCACCTGTCAGCATGTAACGGTTGAGGCGACTTAACATAACGCCCAACGCAGGACCCACCCCAACGCGGTCCCACCGGTCAGCATGTAACGGTCAAGCCTTTGACCTGGCGGCATCCCCCGTCCGAGCGCATGTGAGGGTTTCGGAATGGAGGGAGGGGAAACGTGAGAAAAAACTAAGTAGCTGGAGAAAACTAAGTACAACTAACGAACCGAGGGCACAAAAATAGAAATCCCAAAAATGTTATGGTCATTATGCCGCAAGAAAATGTTATGGTCATTGTGTTTTATTGATAACTAGGAAATGTGCTTGTGCGTTGCACCGGAAGATTAAGAAATACAATATTGGATGAGAAACTAGCGTCATAGCACACGACCTGGTTGAACCGAACCATCCCACCCTCCCACTCAAAGAAGACCAGTTTGGGCGCACTACCTTCCGGCCATCCACATTCTACTAAGCATGGCTACACCCTCTTTTCATGCTCGCGGGTGCCACCTGCATCTCCCCTTCTTTATGCTCTCATATGCCTCTCTTCCCTTTCCTTCCTCGGATTCTGCAGTGTGCCACCAAGCTTGGGGACCCGCCAATCAGCATTGTGTAGCACCCCTGGCTCAGGCACCGTTGGCCTTCCTCCGCTCGCGGATGTATTTACTCATTTAAGTTACATATAGAAAACATGCCCGTGCGAGTTGCTAAGGATCTAGAATAAACCTATAGATGGTACCAATACAGGATAGCAACATATCTCCTTTTAATTTTGTTTAAACCATTACAAATATGTTAGATTTTACTTAAATTTAGTTCCCTTTTTCCACCAAAAAGAATCCCTTGAAAAGGAGATAACTTATGTCATTTACTTTCCAATTATTTTGCTTGGGTTATGGTTAAGTACTCTCCCTGTTTAAGATATAAGATGTTTTAGGCTTTTTCTGAAAAAACATGTATATAAACATCATGTGTAAGTTGGGAGAAAAATGAGCGAAGCTCTATACTAAAAGATGTATAGATACATTTGTTTAGAAAAAACTAAAACAGCACACACCGGTCTAAAAAAAAGTTTGTACCCAAAAAGAATATAGTCGATAAGATTATTCCTGTGGATTGGAGTACTAATTGTCCTTTTAAAATACTATTAAAGCAGCTGACAATCCGCAAAACAGCAACAGAGAGATATTGTCATATCAATCCAGTTCTCTCTCACACAAGCAAGCAAGCTAAAAATCATCATCAGCAGCAAAACACACATTAAAGAAAAACATCTCTTCCTCCTCCTCCCTCCTTGTTCTCTCTCTGCAACAGTGAAGTAGTAGCAGCTAGCAACCTAATATATTCTTGCATGTTCAAGCTATGGAAAAAACTACCGTCATTTTTCTCGACCTCTGCATGAAGTATTCTTTAAGAAAAACAATAATAGAGGGTGATGACAATAACAATAATAGAGGGTAAATTAAACTTTGTAATAAATAATAATGCACTTAATAATTAGCTTGTAAAACATACTTTACAGTTTGCTCACGAACCGTCATAGCGTTGCTGCTGCGCATATCACAGATCTTGGTTAGCTGTTGTCGTTGACCATGAAAACCTTGGAGCAGAACAAAATTTCAGAGTAGTGAAGTGGAACATACTTATATTAATACTGTTTAAGAAAAACAGCATGTTTCAGACAGTGCCTCTATTTCCATCCTTTAATTACGGAGGTGAGTCAGAGCCATCCTATCAAATAACGATACAAAGTGTGCCATAGAACTGAAAAACTCGCTGTTGAACATAAACTGATAGCTGGAAACCAAATGTCGAATGTAATAGGGCAGGATCACCTCTAGAAAATTACTAAGGATTAACAGTCCACGGTGCACTCACTATCCCGAGTCTGAGTCTTTGGCCAGTCGGTCAGTCCACCGGTAAGCCGTGTGGAAGCGTGCACGCCGTGTCGCTGTAGTCGACTTTTCGCTGCCGGTCCTGCCAAGGCATCTACCTACATGTGTATGTCTGCGTTCATTCAAACCCAACAACTCGCTGCCACAGCTCTCCCCACTCCAATTCCAGCCATGGCAGAACACGCACAGGTCTCCTCCAGAACACCTCTCATGTGCCTCTTCCTCTGCCTCCTACTCCTGTCCTCTCCCCGACGACGGGCGACGAGCATGTACCTGGACGCCGCCCACGATCGTGACACCTTCTCCGGCGGCCAGGCACGGAGGATCCTCCCTGGCGGCAGGATGCCTGAGAGCCTCAGCGTGTTGAGCCGCAACTCCTCCTCCAACAGCACGGGCGCCGGCGCGGCCTTCTGCAGGCTCCTCTCCCTCCAGATCCTGGACCTGTCCAACAACCAGCTCACCGGAGAGCTCCCTGACTGCTGGTGGAACCTGCAGGCTCTGCAGTTCATGGACCTCTCCAACAACTCCTTCTCGGGCGAAATCCCGATGGCCAAGCCAACAAGCCACAACTGCTCTCTCGAGTCGCTCCATCTCGCCGGCAATAGCTTCACCGGCGTCTTTCCGCCGGTCCTGGAAGGTTGCGACTCGCTGGCCACCCTCGACATCGGGAACAACAGGTTCTTTGGTGCTATCCCTCCATGGATCGGTAGCCAGGTTCCGTCCTTGAGAATCCTAAGCTTCAGATCAAATAATTTCACCGGACAGATTCCTCCAGAGTTGTCGCTCCTGGCGCATCTTCAGCTGCTCGACATGGCCAGTAACAGTTTGACAGGACCGATTCCGGTAGCCTTGGGCAACCTCACTTCTATGAGGCATCCAGAGATTGTGTCCAGTCTTGCGTCGCTAGACGGGTCAAATTACCAGGACAGAATCGACATCATTTGGAAAGGCCAGGAGCTCATCTTCCAACGAACTATCCGGTTATTGACCGGCATCGATTTGTCGGGCAATGCGCTATCTGACTGCATTCCTCAAGAGCTAACAAACCTGCAGGGCCTCCGGTTTCTGAACCTTTCAAGAAACCATCTGTCATGTGGCATCCCCACAGACATTGGTAGTTTGAAGCTTCTCGAGTCTCTTGATCTATCGTGTAATCAACTCTCGGGACCCATCCCACAAAGCATCTCGACCCTGTCCACGCTCAGCACCTTCAACATCTCCAATAATCATTTGGCGGGCAAGATACCAACTGGGAGCCAGATTCAAACTCTGGACGATCCTTCCATTTACAGCAACAACTATGGGCTTTGTGGACTTCCTCTAGACGTCCCGTGTGCAAATACTTCTCTTGCATCGGATGAGACAAAGGCTCAAGGGGTGGACCAGTGGCTTTGCTACTCTGTGATTGCTGGGGTTGTTTTTGGATTCTGGCTATGGTTCGGGATGCTCTTTACTATCGAGGCCTGGAGATCTGCTCTTCTCCTTTATGTTGATGCCATGCAGTGTAAGATGATGCAGAACGTGTCGCGTATTGATCAGTTTCTTTCAAAAAGAAATGACGATAAATATCTCTAGCTATGTTTCTTACTGTTTCACACCAATAGAGCATCCCTTGTTGTTGTTTTTTTACAAAAAGTATATATTAATATCGCAAATATCAAGGCAACGCATTGCTCTGGCGGTACTATGGATGCACATAGCCAAAAAGAAAAGAAGAATTAAAAAAAATAAAAGTCCTGCTACAGTGATCCAACTATCTATTATTATATACACCCTCTGTTTTAAAATGGAAGATGTTTTAGCTTTCTGAAGTAGACCTATTTTAATATGTAATTTCACTTGAACCTTGCTAAAGTTTCACCCCTTTATTTTATTTATTTGTTTCCAAACGAGGTTCCTGTAACGGTGCTCTCCTCTAATTGGATTATGCCTGCTACCTTTTATTACCCGTTTCGGTGCTTGTTTGTGTCGATATGAGTACAAATTTCTGTTTCATCGCGGAATTCTGGAACGTGCGCGGTTTGGGTGACGATGACAAGTGCTTTGCGATCTGTTCTAACCTTGCCGCCACCAAACCGGCCCTGGTCGCACTTCAGGAAACCAAGCTGGGGATTCTCTCCTGCCTTAAAAGCAAACTCCTTCCTCCCCCCAAACCTCCATTCCTACTGGGTCGTCGACGCCGTCGGGGCTTCGGGTGGGATTATGTCCGCTTGGGACCAGAACTTGTTTAGCCTAGCTCACACGCTCCCCTCCCGCCACACGCTCTCGCTGGATCTCACGATGACTGCTGACTCAACTGTGCTCCACTTCTCAAACATTTATGCTCCTTGCGACCGGGCCGATAAAGAAGCCTTTCTAGCGAATCTTGCCACCCATGACCCTAGGGCCGATGTCTTGTGGCTGGTTGTCGGTGACTTTAACCTCACCAGGAGCCCCGACGATCGTAACAATGACAATTTCTCCCTCTCGGAGGCGACCATGTTCAATGAGGCTATTCACGATCTTTGCCTGATCAAGCTCCCGCTTTTTGATAGGAATTTCACCTGGTCAAACCGCCGAGAAAACCCCATGCTGATTCGCCTTGATCATGTCTTTATCAACCAGGCTTGGAGTGGGCGTTTCTCTAGCTCTTCCCTCTCCTCGCAAACTAGAGACACCTCTAACCATGTCCCCCTTGTCGTCTCCATCTCCACCCTGGTCCCGAAACGGGGTTTCTTTAGGTACGATGCGGCGTGGGGCCTCTATGCTGGTTTCCGCCATCTTATCATTAGTAACTGGACAGGTACCTCCCGTCCTGACCCCACCTCCCATCTTGTCGTGCACCTTCAATAGTGTCGTTTTCAGTGCAAAGCCTTGGCTAAGCGGCGTCCCCTCCTCTGCTCTCTATGAGGAGGATTGCCGGTTGCTTATTAACCTCTTGGACGTTCTGGAAGAATCTCGACCCCTCTCCCGCCCGACGAACCGTCTTCGTTCCCTTGCTATGGACTCTCTCCATCTAACCACTAAGGAGTGCGCCATGTACTGGTAGCTGCGGGCCAAAATCTGGTATGCCCTAGAAGGTGCTGAGAATACGAAGTTTTTCCACACTTCCGCCTCTTTCCGCATTCGGCGTAACTCTATGCCCTCCCTGGAGGTGGATGGGGTCACCACCACCTCTCACCTAGGGAAAGCTACCCCCTTAAGATTTTTAATACGTGCTTCTTGGATCTGTTACCCCAGCTTCTTGGCGCTCCGATCTAAGTTTGCTCTACCCCAACGCCCCATTGCTTCCCGCGCAACTTTCTGCCCCCTTCTCCCGCGACAAGATTAAACAAGCCTTCCACTATATGAACAAGCTTTCTAGCCCTAGCTCGGATGTGTTTCGCCCTTCTTTCTTTGCCACCTTCTGGGACTCGGTTGCCCCGGACATCTTCACGGTTTTTTACTCCTTTTTGGATAACACCGTTTACCTTACCAAGATCAATCGTGCCTTTCTGGTCCTCCTCCCCAAAACTGAGGTTCCAACAACCCCGCTCTCTTCTGGCCCATCTCTCTCCAAAACTGTATCATGAAAGCTATTACTAAGGTCCTAACTTCTAGGCTGCAAAATAACATCCATTCTCTTGTGGATGCTGACCAGACTGGCTTCCTGATATGGGGTGGCCCGATCTTCTCAGCAAGCTCTTGTCGATAATATGGTGGATGATAGATAACTAGTGTGTAGCTATAAACTCTCCCGCTCGATTCCTGATGCCAGTGTAACAGCTCTCGAACCTTGTAGGATATTCACAACACCACACTCTTGCGCACGCAGCCGTGACCACGAATGGTAGTATGCAATCTACTAATTCCCAATGGAACAACAGATCACACTCAATTATAGTTGGTAAATTCGAACACAGGGTAATTCCAGAGGTTCTATGAAAGAAACAACTCCAAAATATTTTAACGTGGTCTAAAAACTAAAACTAGTGCGCCCCATCTATTTATGAGTCTGGGGGTGCGGCGGCTGAGGGGGTGGCCGAGTTGGTCCCACCCAACTAGGGTACAAACCGACCCAAAATTGGGTTTGGCTCAGGTTTCTGCCGTGGCAGAGTTTGGGCTTGTTTCTCTGTCGCGGCAGCCTGCCGTGGTAGAAAAAGGACTCTGTTTATGTGTCGCGGCCGCTGCAGGTGAAAACGCATCGCTTTCCGCCATGCAGAGATCCTGCCAGGTGTTGATCTTCTTATTGGTAGCTCCTTGCGCTTCCCCCTCTCCTCCCTCGCGCATTCTTCATTGATCAACACGCCATAGTCCATATGCTTCAGCTCCTCGCTCCGTGCTACGCCTTCTTCTCCCATCTACCTGATCATACAATAGCACAAAGACTTAGGCAATATAAAGTTCTTATAAATGAAAGTATCATGGTCAACTAGAAATGAATTCACCTGATAGTCATTATTGATTTGACTCAATATTTCCTTCCAGTTCAAGCAGTCAAAATCATCATAATCCTTGTATATATCCTCATCATCCTTCCTTTCTTCATGAAAATCCGTCCACGGCTTTGGGTAAGCTAAAAGTGGAAGAAACAAAAGGAACAACATGTACGCAAAGTATATGTATATATAACATGTTGTATTATTGTTGTTCACATCAAAAGTATGTCCAATATACATCAAGCAACTTATATTGCAGGTATAAGTGAAGTACAAAGAATCATGATCATGGTGAAAAACAACTAAATAGATAGTCTTGTTCTTCAATATTAAATTCAATTTTCTTAAAGAAGTTCTATGGTCAAATTTGTTGACAAGATCAAACCAATTCAAAATATGTGAAAACCAAATTGATTCACACCATGCTTCAACTGCGCTACTCTGATTATTATGAACATGATAATGTTGTCCAGTATGGAAGATGCAACTCAATTTGCAAATATAAGTGAAGTATAGAGCAGTAGCACAGTCAGACAAATACTTTTGGGACAAATACAATGGATATGAAAACTTGGATTCTATTTCAGCAAGATTACAACGATCCAACATAGGTAAAATTACTTGTATTGGCTGCATCATATTAACTAGATCTGACTTTGGTTTCATACTATCACAAATTTTAGCATATGTCCCACAACACAAAGTCATCGACACACAACATGTATGGCTGAAAATAGCATGTTTCAGTTCAGCGATTCTATCACAAGTAATGCATATGTGATCCACAAGAAATTTTTCATCCATGCTATATTCACCAATTAGATTGAAAGTGAAACAAGGAGAATATGTGCTAGAATTTAGACATGAAATTTTAGAAATTTTGTCCATAGCACAACTCATACTCATAGGTTCATTTAGCATGATGGAATACACAATATCAGTAGGTGGTATTCGAGCAAGTATTTCTTTATGTGTAATCAGTATCACATGATCAAAATTTGAATTGGGTAAACTATCACATAATGTTGAAACATTAGTGCAAGGCAAATCACAAGGAGGCTTTAGTAAAGGAAAAGACTCACAATATGTCGCATATGTTGGCTGAAGGTCCAAATCAGTACCAATGTCATCAACAATCTCCTCAGTTATAGTAGGTACTAACACGTCTTCCACAAGTGACAATGCACAGTCCAGTGATACAGGTTGTAAAATAGATGGCTCCCTTTCTTCAAAAGCAACTTGGATATCACAAGAAACAACACTAGGAGTAGAGATGATTACATTAGTAGAAACCTCATTTGTCTCATCAACTCTCACTCTCGGTTCTTCTATGACAGGATCAACATGTGATTTTATGTTGGTGGTTACAGGTGCACATAGGTTTTGACACCTAATTTCCTGAAAGTGCTTAAGATTTGAACATGTTAACCACGTGTGCTTACCATTCCAAAAGATAGTAGGATCAGAACACTCACTACCAAAGTTAACCTAGAATTTATTACACCATGTTGTTCCCAACATGATATGGCAGAAGTTAAACGCTCTAGGAACGACATAACAAGAAGTATATGTTTTAGGGCCATAAATGGTGAGCGAAACACATGCGATATGAGTAATTGGTAGTGCATGACTAGAAGTTGCTAACATGAATGGCGATCTTGTTGCACGTGTGTATAATTGTAGCTTTTTTACAACCTCAACACTAACCAAATCTATGGAAGAACAAGTATCAATGGTAGTAGCAGCTTGTCTACCACTAATTTCTATGATGAAGTGGAACAAACCAGAATTAGATACCACTCCTGAATCCTCTTCCCAAAATGTGTTGTTGCGGTAGGAGCATAATGAAAAGGGATAATCATCTGCATCCTTTTTCTACATCACATCAACACTACTAGAAGACATTATTAGTACATTAGTGCACAAAACAAAATCTGGTGGTGGAGCTCTCACAACTCACTCACAACCGACAAGAAAGCAGATCTTACCATTCCAAAGTGAATAGTGATGCTTACTAATTCGAAATCAAAGACTTATGCACTGATGTGATGAAGTGAATATCAAAGGTATAAAGAACGATCGCAAGGTACACAGGTTATTTATGGTGGAGCTCTAGGTATGGTATCCTAACTACACCGCAAACAAGTCCTAGTGCTGGTCGTACAACAACCTAAGAAACACACACATGGAGATAAACGTGGCAATGCAACTTTGAAGGGTGTTGCACTACGCTGGAGAGACACTAGCAAAGCTCAAAGTAAACAGGCACAAGATTGCTCAATCTACCGGTGCACAAAGATATCACTAGGCCTCTTGCTCAATTTCTCCTTTTCTTTTTCTTTTGTATAACTTCTTTCTCTTTTTGCTTTTTTTTCTTTTGCTATATGTTTTTTCTCTTTTTTTTGAATATATATCACACACGGCCAAATTACAAAGCACGGCACCAAAACCCTACGAGCAGCCTGTAAGAGCGGAAACTAGTCTCAATGGGAAAGTTCCTACACTTATGAAATAGAATGGCTGTGGCTAAGGTTGAAGGAAAAGTGCAAATTCACACTTTGTAAAAATTCCTGCCGTGGCAGAAAAACGGACCAAAATCGCGTCGTGGCAGAAAATCTTGCCGCGGCAGAAAAACACGTCAAAAACATGCCGCGGCAGCGAATCCGAATCGTGGCAGAACAGGACTCGCGGCAGGAAAACATGTTGTTTCCATGCCACGGCAGAGTTGGTAGGATTTTTTTTTTAATTCTGACTTGGCCAAGAGTAGGAGACTAGGACTCTTAGATTAGATCGGATCTAACCTGGTGGTGGCAGAAACTATGGTGGATTCGGCTAGAACAAAAACTAGAAAGATGATAAAATTACGAAGAACGGATCTAGATCTAAACTAAAGGATGAACACGACCAGCAACTATTACTCGTTACGATGCAATCTAGTCTATGACAACTCTTTTTGTGAGGCTTTTTCTGTATAGGACTAAAAACATTCTCTAATCTATGGATGGATTGTGGATTGGTTACCGAGGCAACGAGGAAATCTGATATCAAGATGATATGGGGTGGCCCGATCTTCTCAGCAAGCTCTTGTCGATGATATGGTGGATGATAAATAACTAGTGCGTAGCTATGAACTCTCTCGCTCGATCCCTGATGCCAGTGCAACAGCTCTCGAACCTTGTAGGATATTCACAACACCACACTCTTGCACACGCAGCCGTGACCACGAATGGTAGTATGCAATCTACTAATTCCCAAAGGAACAACAGATCACACTCAATTATAGTTGGTAAATTCAAACACAGGGTAATTCCAGAGGTTCTATGAAAGAAACAACTCCAAAATATTTTAACGTGGTCCAAAAACTAAAACTAGTGCGCCCTATCTATTTATGAGTCTGGGGGTGCGGCGGCTAAGGGGGTGGCCGAGTTGGTCCCACCCAACTAGGGTACAAACCGACTCAAAATTGGGTTCGGCTCGCTGCCGATGTGAGTTTGGGCCTGTTTTTACGCATGGCAACTGCCGTGGCAAAAAGGACTCATTTACGTATGCGTGGCAGGAAAACGCATTGTTTCTCTATCGCGGCAGAGATCCTGCCAGGTGTTGATCTTCTTATTGGTAGCTCCTTGCGCTTCCTCCCTCTCCTCCCTCGCGCATTCTTCATTGATCAACACGCCATAGTTCATATGCTTCAGCTCCTCGCTCCGTGCTACGCCTTCTTCTCCCATGTACCTGATCATACAATAGCGCAAAGACATAGACAATATAAAGTTCTTATAAATGAAAGCATCATGGTCAACTAGGAATGAATTCACCTGATAGTCATTATTGATTTGACTCAATATTTCCTTCCAGTTCAAGCAGTCAAAATCATCATAATCCTTGTATATATCCTCATCACTTCCTCTCTGGGCATCGGATTTCGGAGAACATTGTCAATGCGGCCGATATCATTAGATGTTGCCATCTGAAAAAGGCTCCGACCCTTGTTTTAAAAACCGACTTCAAAAAGGCTTTCGACTCCGTCAACTGGGATTGCCTATTGGCCATCCTCAAGGCGAGGGGGTTCGATGATCGGTGGTGTTCCTAGATGGATCGTATCCTGAAGTCGGGGCACACAGCGGTGCTCCTCAACGGGGTGCCCGGAGACTGGATCCATTGCAAAAACGATCTCCGACAGGGGGACCCGTTGTCCCCTACCTCTTCATCATTGTTGCAGACGTCCTCCATCGCCTCATCCATCGTGATTTCGCCCTTGGCAATCTATCCCACCCACCTTCTAGCACCACTCCATGCCCTGTCTTGCAGTACGCTGACGACACCCTCATCATCTATAAGGCGGACCCCTCCGCCACTTCTCCTCTTAAGCTTGTGCTTGACAATTTCGCCGCCGCCTAGGGTTTAGCCATTAACTTCCATAAATCCTGTTTTTCCCCATGAATATCCCTCTCGGGGACGTGGTCTCCATGGCATCTACCCTGGGGTGTCCCGTTTCTTCCTTCCCTCAGCTCTACCTCGGTCTCCCGCTTTCTCCTACTAAGCTCCCCATCTCCGCTTATGCTCCTCTTCTTCTCTCCTTTGATCGCCGTCTCTCCGGCTGGCGTGCTCTCCTTCTGTCCTCGGGGTGGGCACCTGGTGTTATGCAATGCCGTGTTGAACAACCTTTCTACTTACTATATGTGCTCCTACTTTCTTCCACAGGGTGTGATCGACTGTATTGACAAGAGGAGGCGCGCCTTCTTTTGGGCCGGCAAGGATTCTTGCTCGGGTGCTCGCTGTCTAATTGCTTGGGATAAAGTTGTGTACATCTAGAAAGTACTTTGTCAGCAAAATGGGCATACGTCGAGTTCAGGTTCAGGTTCTCTCTCAGCAAAATGGGCATACGTCGCAATCAACAAGGAAAGCTCAACAGGTGAAAAAGATAGTAAAGTAGTAAGATATGAAGTTGTTCATCATAAGGAAGCAATAATCGGTTACTTCTGTCCTGAAACGCTCCGCTGTTTCTACCAGTTCTGCAACTTTGACACAATATTCATTTATGCACATATATGCAAGGGTGCTAGTCACAATGTGTGATGGCGCTTCTTCTCCTCCATACCTTCACCTTTTTTCAAGGACAAACGACCCATGCAAGGACCGAGCTGCAGTGCGTATAACCCATTATTGTGAACATCCTTTAACACTAGCGTAAATGATCAAACAGGTTTTGTCATGCGTCCTACATTCCCAAAAGAACATACTCAAATCAGAAAAAATGTGGACATTAAAGGAGAACTATGTATGGCCTGTCCAAAAAGGGATTCCAGTTGTAATAAATCAGGTTTTCAAGCAAGAACACTTAGGCCGCATGCATCTCCGATGCAGAGGCCGGGGATAAGTCCCCATTTCGAAAGAAAAAAAAAAGCAACAGAACGCTTCTGTTTCCGTGAAACCGTAACCTATTTCAGTGATCAATATTTTTAAAAATTATCAAGCAAAGCATCACTCCCAGACAGTTTCTAAGAGAACTGGCGTGCTCGATACTCATTTTGTCAATCATAACATGCTAACAGGATTGAACTGCATCAGTACAAAATCTTTCCGGCTTATACACTGATGAACTAATGCGATGTTGCAAGAACATAATATAGTACGTGCCATAACAAGCTTGCTTCAGACAAAAATGTTTAGTTGGACCAAAATAACTATGGTGTTAGACGTTAAATATGTTGTTATGCTGAATCTGAAATTGCAGACCACATGATTCTTCCCAGTTAGAAATCATTTACTTAACACCGTTTTACCTCAATCTGAACCGAAACCACTTCATTTACTATACATAGCTATAGAGTGTGAGTCTGAAATCATTGGTTTTCACAAAAAAATAACTACCAGGTGGCGTTACTGTCTCCAGTGAAAACTTTGAGTCCTGACAAAGCAAACACACGGTGGCTTACAGCTACTGCATATACGATAACGGTTGCAAACATTCAATTTCGAGACTCTCGGCCTTCGCCATAGTCAGGTATCAAGGGTCTAACAGGTAGGAGCTTTGGAATCGGGAGTTCATCAAATAAAGCTCTTATACAGTAGCATCACAGTCTCCAGAGTAAAAAAAAGCATTTGACAAGTATTTAAAACATTCAGGGCACCATCCTCAGAACAAGGAAAAAAAACTATTTGAGGCATCTATTTCCAAATATCAGATCACATCATTCCAGAAATACATAAAGGGATACATAAAAGTGCTGATGCCAAAAAATATTACACTAGTTCGACTGGGAGACATCCTATTACCACACCTAGGTGTTTGCAACAAGTAAATCATTGGCAGACCAACAGCACAGGTTCCGGTTCCTTTGATTTCTTCCACCCATCAATCGATGTCATCCAGATGCTACAGATCTCTCAATCACTGTCATCCTGAAAGTATGGAAACACGAGAGTAAGCACTAGACAGTAGATAAAGAATTTCAATGTAAGACCGCTACACAATAACACCTAAATCTGAATACCTCGCTCTCGGTGTCAATCATAAAAGGGAACTTCCGGTCTTCATGACCCCCAACATACACATTGCCACAGGCTGGATGCCTCAGATCATCCACATGTCTATTCTTGCAACCATAGCAATGTCCTTTGAAAATAAATTGTTAGAAGAAACAATAAGACAAACCTAGTTTGCAGTATTTTAAAACATGAACAATATTACTCTTTACATATCAAGATCGTGACTTTCTAGCAAAGAATTTAAGAATCAAAACTTAGAAAATAGAACACAGGGTAGCACATGTAGCAATTCGTTGAACAGTTAGATAGAATTATAAACGTACCATTGTCATCATCATTTAAAGGCTTGCAGCAGGTAATATCAAAGCTGTCTCCATCATCCGGGATCACTTCAGCAAAAAATAAGCAGGTTTTCGAGCAGGCTTGTGTAGCTGAAAAATTGAAATGATAATAGAACTCATTGTCATAGTCTCCTTCAACAATCCAATTCTGACTTCGAACTTTATCAAACTCGAAGTACATATCCTGAAAAAAAAGTACAGATTATAATATGCATGGGTTTGAAAAAATAAAACCAAAGGAGAACGAGTTGCAAGAAAAATAAATACAGACCTCAGTAAGTTTTTCTTCACCATTGTACTTCTGGAGAGCAGATTTCATGTATCGCTCCATGCTATTGCTATGAACTTTCAGCCTTTCTTCTTTTGTGAGTTTCTTTTCTTTTGGTTTACTTGCTTCCTCCTCCAAATACTTGGTGAATTCTGCATTTAGGTCACTCAATCTCCATGTTGTTAGGTTCCCAAAACTATCTGTAAGAAGAGGATTGCCAATAGAGCATTCTTCATCCTCATCATTGTCAACATCACCATCGGAACTGAAACAAAAGTAAATGTATCACTTTTCTTGACAGCTCAATTAAGCGCATCGTAAGCTAACATTAATCAGTTATCAGTTATATTAGACAAGACCTCATACATTATGAACAATCAAGGTAATAATAGGATTTCATTTTTTTTTCAAGTTTAGAGTCAGCTATGTTAGCGAAGCAAATAACAGAGTAAATTACACAAAACCGTAACATAAAACCACACTTCTATGTATTGTTCTGCATAAAACAACAGTCTCTGGTGCAAAATGGTTCATAAAAACCTATTCCATCATCTCCCTCATATTCCCATTTTGCTCATGAAAGCAGATCCACTGCACCCACTGGCTAGTGTTTCTTCAACATCACCCTTATTCCCATTTCCTTATCTCCCCTCCCCTCTCGATCTCTAGATCTGGACTCCAACCTGCCATCTCTCCCTCCTTTCATTTTCCTGCCTCCCTTTGCGCACTTGCACCCGGTGTTCATCCTGACCGGCAAGTGCGACCCACCAGCAAGAGACACTAGCTAGTGGAAAACCATTTGCCAATTTTAGTGGACATAAAACAAATGGAGGAGAGATGACCAGATTGGAGCATCCTCAACAGTTTTGCGCCAGGACTATGCTTTTGTGCCAAAATAATTATAGAAGTTATGATTTTCAGTTATGATTGCTCCAAATGGTCTTATTTTGCATAATTTAATCTATATTCTTACGACAAAAATTTTGCAAAATAAAAAATGCACGTTTAAAATAAGTTTAACAGAGGATCACACTTTTGTGTTAATTACTGCTACATGAAGGTAAGCCATATATATTCAAAAAATAGTACTAAGATTCCTACATAAGGCAATCAATAGTGATATAAGACCCTCATTGTTATGTTTAATACTATACTTTATGTTTATTTTGGCTGGATGCTACAAGGACAATCTTCAACTTCTGTGTCTGAGTTGGCTGTGGCTATGTAATGATACTTCGGGTGCTGCCCATGTTACCGCTGGCAGAGTGCTTGGAGCATTTGAGGGTGCTTGCAAAATGCAGAATGTCTACGAAACTACATAATATTTTTTCTATTTTTTTTTCAGGTAAAGAAACTTGTGTATGTGAGGAAGAAAAACAAAAGACAGTTCATAGTTTACTACCACTTCCATGGGAGATGATTGGGCATCATTGTACGTCATGCAAACACCACACATGGTTTGAGTAAACTAAATCTTGACCATACCTGCCAGATAAGTCAGAAGGAAGAGAGTCTCCGTCGTCCAGCAGCGGCAGTAACTTGAATCTTGACAAGTCAACACACAATGGTCAGAATTTTATGATGAAAAATTGCAGCCTATAGATATCTAAAAATCTATAATAATGTGAGAAAATCCCTATATCTCCCTTTTGGGTGAAAGCGCAAAGTGCCATGTTCGCTAAAATCATCTTTATGCAAGTGATCACAAGTCTTTATGCCAAGTTACAAAATGTGAATGAAATGTAATACTCCCTTTGTCCCAAAATAAGTGACTTGGGTTTGTCTAGATTCAGATGTATCTATATGCTAAAACCTGTCTAGATACATATGAATTTAGACAAACCCAAGTCACTTATTTTGGGACGGAGGGAATAGCAGAAGAGAATAATTATTTTGCATTTATGGAAATTTATGTAAACTTTACAAAAACTGTATGTCCAGAGAGAGATGGTTAATCTAGCGGTCATGAATCTTTATACAAACTGTACAGAAACCGTATTTCAAGATAAGAATGGTTCATAAGCTCATTTATGATCATCTGTGATAAACCAGTGAACTGAATCATCTATGATCCAAACCTGAATTATCATGCCTAAATGGAGTGGAGAATCTTGTGTTCCTATTTGTTTCTTGTTGTGTATTACTATTGTTATACCTGGCTGTAATTTGTGATCTATATGGTGTCATAGTTAAAAAAAAGTTCTTTGTGCTGTACTGTTCATATGAACGTGAATTGTCCACTTGACTAATTCACATCACTTTCTATGAGTACAAGAGATCTAAGGTAATACATATTGCTGGACAGTGCTGATAGTACAATCAAGTGATTGATCAAGGATCATTTTTCATTTGACATGCTGAGATATTATTTGCAGCTGGTCACTGGTGTAAAAAAGATCTGATCTCATATTATACCTACAATTCTAATTGAAACATCCAGAATTTGACACTGAGTGGATTCAAAATAAATGGTAAATGATAACACTTGTCCCACTGAAAGAATTACTTGTGTTGAGGAACAACGGCACCTTTACCACTATTCTGTCCATCATTGTTATCAGCACCATGCCTGAAGTGAGCCAGCAACAGTAAACAATAGCTAGTGACAAGGGCAAGGACCGACGAAGAAAGTGATGCAAAAAACGAGGTTAAGGACATAGAAAACAAAAAATTTCCTACGGTGTGAACTACACGCCAAGATCTATCTACTAGGTACAAAGCAACGGGTGGACATACATCCAACGAGAACTTACCCTCGTAGACAACGAGCTTTGTTAACGAGTAGGAACTCGTGGTTGATGTAGTCATACACTTGCCGATCTCAAGATCGTGATGAAGTCCAGCAGGTCCGGCTCCAGCACGTCCATCAGATCCAGCTCCAGCACCACCAAGTCCAGCACCACAAAGCAGCGGTGCATCCGTGATCGCACATACGTCCGGTACCCCGACAACCTCCGTCCCTCGCTCCAGCAAAGCAGCGGAAGCAGCAACTCCTTTCCAGATAAAGCCACCGGGAACATGTATCTCGCTAATCCGAGACCATGGGGGAATAATACTAGAGGGGGAGAGAGATCCTTCACAAGGAGGTGTGAGTGAGAAGTGAGGAGGGGGTGGCCTTTTATAGGAGGAGGGGGTGCCCCTCCTTCATGGCCGGCGCATGGAGGGGGTGACCCTTCACCTCCTCCATTCATGTGGTGGTAACCCCTCCACATTAAAATGCCCCTTCACATTCTCTTTTAAAGTCTCCACTTTAAATGCATTAAATTTCTCCAAATTTAATGCTCTCTCATTTAATAAAACTCTTTTATTATTTTTATTCAGAATTTTGTTAATTACTTTAATTAACAAACATTCACATAAAACCCCCTGCAACATTTCAATATTACATGCAGAACCAATTTCAGCATTTTCACCCGAAATAGTTTCGGTGTCTATTGAAATAATTCCAGCGCTTTCTTAAATCTTTATCTGAAACATATTTGCTCCAAATGGTGTCGGTATCCCTTAAGTGTGTCACCCTACGGTTCGCGAATAATGCAGACATGATCGAGACCCCTCTCCGATCAATAATCAGCAGCGGGACCTGGAGTATCCGTCACAATGTCTCAACTTTGGAACTCATCCAAATCCATCATGGAACATCCTTTCCATTACATTGTGCCACCCATAGTCTAAATTGAGATAAATTTAATTTGTATCTTGTGACAAAACTAGTATCAATGTAACACTTTATAATGAACTACCTTTAACTATTTGTCACTTATACATTATATATTCTTAGTTCTTCCAAAGCTCATAAGAATATCTTTACTATTGTCCAATGATCATCTTATAAATCATTCTGGTATATGCTCATAACATTTAGAGCATAGGACATTTTGGATATATACATATCATGGTATAATCGATCAAAATCTTCATGTGATTTTACTCACCAAGTGTTGAAACACTTGAATTTTGATACAATCTTTTCCATGCAGCAAGAACCTTTCTTGTTGTTTCCATATTGAACCCTTTCAATATCTCATATATGTATGTCTGGCACAACCATATTAGCGTCTTAATCTATCCATATAGATATTGATGCCTAATATTCCGGGTTTGTCCAAGTCTTTCATCGAAATCTTATTTTAATGAAATTCTTAACTTGTGTCAATACAAGATACATCATTTCCAATCAACAATATGTCCTCTACATAATGTATTAGAAATATGTCTCAACGCTCCCACTTAATTTCTTGCAAATGCAAGCATCTTCATCATCTCCGATGAATTTAGACTCTTTTAACAGTTTCATCATGGTGAAGATTCCAACTTCGCTATGCTTACTTCAACTATTGAAGTTTACATGCCCTTTTAGCACCCTTTGAATTAACAAAACCCTTCGGACCATGTCATGTACATGTCCTAGGTTACCGTTCTATTAGAAGAACCTTGTTTTGTTTATTCAACTACCATATACCAAATTATATGTAGTGGTTGCTACATTAATCCGTCAAGACTATATATCGCTATGAAAGATCAAATCTTGTCATAGTCAACTCCTTGAACATTGTCGTAAACTTACTTTCCGACATGTTGACTATTTCATAGATGTTAAACATGCATGTCTTATTTCTTTATAGATCCAAACACGACCGATAGGCTTCACGCCTTTCCGGAGGGTCTTCCAAGTTCAGAAACTTGTTTTTTCGTGTATGAATACTATCACAGATTCTATGACTTCTAGTCATTTTATGGAGTCAGGGCCCATCATCGCTTCTTTGCATGTAGTCGGTTCATCATTGTCAAAACAATAACGACTTGCTTATCAAATCTTACTATTTGATTCTTACCGACCCACACGGTTCTATAGGAACTCTAATCTTCGAGATCACACCCTTTGTAATCACGTGAGCCATGAGCATTGTGGCCACCACCAGGACACTTTCCAGCGATGTGCTACTTAGCACATATAGCTAAGGTTCAACAACCTTATCAAAGTTCTATTGTCCTCCCACTTAACTTTTCGCGAAAAATTCCTTCTCAAGAAACTTGACGTTCCAAGTAACAAACTCTTTTGTCCTCGGTGTTATGGAGAAATTCCCAACAAATTTTTTGGGATAACCTACAAAGACGTGCTTATCCGACTTTGGTTGTAAACATTTTACTTATGCATAGCATACCAAAATTTAAGAAAAGACAATTCGGTTTTTATCCCAAACCATAACTCATATGGTGTCATTTCAATGGATCACGATGGTGCTCTTTTCAGTGTAAAAGCGGTAGTCTCTAAAGCTTCAATCCTTAAAACATAATGGCAGTTTTATAAATGACACCCTTGATCTTACCATGTCAAACATGGTTTGATTTTATCTCTCGAATATGCCATACTCCTATGGTTTATCGGGAAACACAAATCATGGAACAATTCCTCAAGTCTTAGGTGTTTTTGCTAAACATGTAACTCAAATATCTTCCTTTATGATCGAATCATAAACTCTTTATTTTCTTGTTACAATGATTTTCCACTTCATCTTGAAAGTCTTTGAACAATTTTCAAATGTTTCATACTTCTTCCTTATTAAGTAAATATACAGATATATTCACTCAAATTTTCGGAGAAAGCATATGAAGCAAAAAGATCCATCGCATATGGCTACACATAATGGACTATGCACATCAGCATGCACAATTTCCAATAAGCTAGTCATCCGTTCCTCTCTGGCCTATGGACGGAGTTTCGATTATTTCGAGGAAAGTCTCACATGCGTCAATTGATCAAAATCAAAGTCTCCAAAAATCCATCAACATGGAGTTTCTTCATATTTTCTTTCAAATATAATTTAAACAGCGATGTCACTTCATAAGTGATCTTTCAATCATTTGTCTTGCGACATTTTAGCAATAGTGTTTATGGATGTGATTTCTCCAACTAGACTTGTAAAAGTTCATCCATCCTTTATGGAATACGGTAATTATTTGAACAGCCATTGTTCTCATGATACCGGAACAAAATAACAATTATTTAAACAAATTTTGAAGGCTTGGTTTGATGACAACGAAAAACACAATAACATTTTATTTGTTTTCGATGAACATCATCACTCATTCTCTTGCTGGTTACTTAGGCCATTGTAGTTCATGAATTGCGTTGTCCTGTATGACACTTCATACCAACCAATTTGGTATCCAATACCTAAGAACCACATTGTTTAACAAGCAAGGAATATAGCCATAACATGTATATCTTCTATATACCTAAGTTGGACATCTCCAACCTTTTATTTTCTGCCAAATATTTATAGATTCTCTTTCAGCAATTTCTTTTCTTTTAAAAGAATCTATCAACATCAATAGTGGTGTCATCAACATGACACATGGTACAAAGCGTATATAGTCAAATACTAATACCTTTGGACTTGCACTTTGAAGTGGTTCACCATCACCAAATGTTTGGTGTTCTTTCAAAAATCCATTCTTTAGTAATCTATTAGTGTAGTAAATATTTTACTTACATCTTCTATTCATCCTTATCATGACAACTTTCATGATCAAGCTACTATAGCCTATAAGGAATAATCGCAAGTATAATATCAGTTCCCAAAACCTTTTTGGTAGATTCGGATGCCTAGCATCTCCATCCTTCACAAATTCTCATACAATATGAGAACATGTATTTTGCTAAATTATACTCTATCATAATGCAACCAAAAACATTATTTCAGATATCACAATATCTTTCACACATGATGGTTTCTGAAACAATTTCCAGCTCCAATATAATCTTGATATTAAAACAACTTTTGAATATCAATAATCATGGAGGCAAACATTGGAATTCTTACTCTTGATTTAATACTACTTATTAAACTTCATGGAGTAAATAGAGTTTGCTGAAAGTTTGCAATAGGACTTATAAACTTTAAATTGACATTCAAAACAATACGATACCACAGAAAGTAAATATCTAGAATTCTATAGTTCTATTATCTCAAATAAAAACTAAGCATAAGGTAGAAAACGAATGCCAATGACTACAACAAACTATGCAAATTCACTTTGATTTAATTTATGACAAATTTGGTTCGACTAATCCAAATTAGAAATGAACTCCCACTCAAAAACGACATCCCTCGTGTCTTTTTGGTGATTACATGAACCAAATCCACTACACCAAGTCTGATCATCACGTGAGTTGATGTAGCTTCAAAGGCGAGCATCTATATGGGCATCATATCAACTATATGACTCATGCTTAACCTTTCGGTCCGTGTTCGAGGCCATGTCTCAGACATGCTAGGCTCGCAAGTAAGAACCTTAGTACTCGCATGTGTAAAACTGTCTTACACCCGTTTGTATGAAAGCGTAGAGTCGAGTACACCCGATCATCACGTGATGTCTCGAAATACGATCCACAAAATGGTGCATACTTAAGGAAGAACACCTTTTTATCTTGATATCTAAAAGAGGGATCATCTTACAATGCTACAGAAAACGCCAAACTAGCAGTATAAGATGCTAACATCTAATGTGTAAAGTGAGATGATATGGTCCATGCATTTAATCTCTATCACTTGCATCGTGGTATGATCTCTATCATTCCTTTGTGTGTAAGGCCAAGGTCTATGGAACTTATACATTGAGTGTATTGTAAGAGTATCTATCATACATCTACTTACAACAATACCATATCAATACACTAGCCCATCAACGATCTAAACTAGACGTCTCTAATTTATCAATTGCAAGTTTTACGTGGCTTAGGGCTTTCGGAGATAGAACCGTTCTTACCTACGAACATGAACCACAATGAGGATAACTAAGTTATTAGCAACTCGTTGTAAATCAGAGATTGACTATAGTAGGAGAGACAGACACCCGCCAGCCACTTATGCAAAACAAGTTGCATGTCAGTCGTGGAACCGGTCTCATGTACGATGACATGTAAGGTTGGTCCGGGCCGTTTCATCCCACTATGCCACAAATATCCAAAATACATAGAAGATGCAATAACATGATCATCATCACCCACATATCAACATATGTGTACTATCCGTGCTAAGCACCTATGCATAGATCAGGCTCTGATACCACTGTTGGGTCCGCAACATAGAAAACAAAAAATTTCCTACGGTGTGAACTACACGCCAAGATCTATCTACTAGGTACAAAGCAACGGGTGGACATACATCCAACGAGAACTTACCCTCATAGACAACGAGCTTTGTTAACGAGTAGGAACTCGTGGTTGATGTAGTCGTACACTTGCCGATCTCAAGATCGTGATGAAGTCCAGCAGGTCTGGCTCCAGCACGTCCATCAGATCCAGCTCCAGCACCACTAAGTCCAGCACCGCAAAGCAGCAGTGCATCCGTGATCGCACACACGTCCGGTACCCCGACAACCTCTGTCCCTCGCTCCAGCAAAGCAGCGGAAGCAGCAATTCCTTTCCAGATAAAGCCACCGGGAACATGTATCTCGCTAATCCGAGACCATGGGGGAATAATACTAGAGGGGGAGAGAGATCCTTCACAAGGAGGTGTGAGCGAGAAGTGAGGAGGGGGTGGCCTTTTATAGGAGGAGGGGGGTGCCCCTCCTTCATGGCCGGCGCATGGAGAGGGTGACCCTTCACCTCCTCCATTCATGTGGTGGTAACCCCTCCACATTAAAATGCCCCTTCACATTCTCTTTTAAAGTCTCCACTTTAAATGCATTAAATTTATCCAAATTTAATGCTCTCTCATTTAATAAAACTTTTTTATTATTTTTATTCAGAATTTTGTTAATTACTTTAATTAACAAACATTCAGATAAAACCCCCTGCAACATTTCAATATTACATGCAGAACCAATTTTAGCATTTTCACCCGAAACAGTTTTGGTGTCTATTGAAATAATTCCAGCGCTTTCTTAAATCTTTATCTGAAACATATTTGCTCCAAATGGTGTCGGTATCCCTTAAGTATGTCACCCTACGGTTCGCGAATAATGCAGACATGATCGAGACCCCTCTCTGATCAATAATCAGCAGCGGGACCTGGAGATCCATACTGACTCCTACACATTCAACGATGACTTCTATGATCGTGAGAACCTTTAACGCTAGTAACTAAATCCCTTTGTCCCGCGATATATTACATGCCCGATATTCGATCATCGGTATCTCCATACCTAGTTTGATCTTGTTACCGACATGCACTCTTTTCTCGTTCCCGTGATATAACATTCTAGTGATCACATCACTTGCTTGCAAGCTATTTCAATGTGATATCACCGAGAGGGCCCAGAGTATATCTATCCGTCATCGGGATGGAAAAATCCCACTCTTGATCCATGAGCCTCAACATAACACCTTCATAGCACTGAACCCACCTTTATGGTCACCCTGTTACGGTGTGACGTTTGATGTTATCAAGATACTCTTCCGGTGTTAGCAATTAACATGATCTCATGGTCTAAGGATAAAGATTACTTCATATAATATTATAGCAATATAAACATAATGACTTTGATCGTAATGCTATACTTCGAATGAATGTTCATCACATCATTCCACCAATGGTGTGACCTTGTTATTAACAACATCCAATGTCCATGATCAGGAAACCTTGATCATCTTGTTAATCAACAAGCTAGTCTATAAGAGAAGCACAACTAGAAACCCTTTTTGTTTATTAAACACACATGCATTGATGTTTCCGATCAATACAATTCTAGCATGTAAAATAAACATTTATCATAAACATGGAATAAGATAATAACCACTTTATTATTTCCTCTCGGGCATATTCCCTGTAGGGGTTCGTAGCATGGAAAACAAAAAATTTCTATCGCATACAAACAAACAAGCCAAGATCTATCTACTAGATTGCAGCAACGAGTCGATGGAATAACTCACCCTCGAAGATTCCAAAGTGTTTAACGAGAGCAGATTCTCGTGGGTGATGTAGTCGTACTCTTTCCGATCTCAAGATCGCGTAGACGATCCTTACGCGCCATCGCGTTCCAGCAGCGCTCCCTTGATCGGTCACACGCTCGGTACTTTCGTAAGACCTTCCTCTCCCTTGTTCCAAAGAAAATGGAGGTTGTAGCACTCTCCTCGCGATTCCGGCAGACAACGGCGTGGTACCGAAGTAGAGGGAGATCCCAGGCTTCGCCTTAAGCCGGTAGTATGGTGTAGCTTATGAGAGAGGCTATTAGTGGTCTAGTAATTAGACACACCAATTAGAAGGCTCTAAACCAATTAGAAGGCTCTAAACCGAAATAGCTCTAAACCGGGGTTTAGATCTAGGGTTTAGTTTAGAGGATAGGAACTTGTGTGTCTAGGAGGGGAGGCCCTGCCCCTCCCTTTATAGGTGGGAGGGCCGGCGGCCAAGGGGAGGAGTCCCTCCCCAAGTCGGCCTTGGGAGGCGCGCCGGCCAAGGGGACTCCTCCCCCAAGTCGGTTTCCTCTTCTCCTCCTTCTCCTCTTTCCGAAAACTGGCAGTTTGACTTTTCAAACTAGCCGTTTGACTTTTCAAATTAGGATTTGAATTAACCCTTTATTTCGGACAGCGAGAACACTTAGTACATGATGCAATCATTCCAATATGTAATGACACATTCATGTACCCCTTCCCCTCCCGGAGTGCCGGACATTCCGGGACCTTCTAGAATGTTCCCGATGAAAACACCGGAACCATTCCCCAACTCCGAAACGGGACTTTCCTTATATGAATCTTATTCTCCGGACCATTCCGGATCACCTCGTGATATCCCGGATCCCATCCGAGACTCCGAACAACATTCGGTCTCTTTCTCATAATACCATAACTACTCAAACAACGTCGAATCCTTAAGTGTGTCTCCCTACGGTTCGTGAATTATGCGGACATGATCGAGACACTTCTCCGAACAATAACCAATAGAGGAATCTGGAAATTCATATGGCTCCCACATATTTCTACGATTACTTTGTGATCGAATGAACCACTTACATACGATACCAATTTCCCTTTGTCTCACGATATGTTACTTATCCGAGGTTATGATCGTCGGTATCTCTGCATACCTAGTTCATCCTCGTTACTGATAAGTATTCTTTTCTTGTTCCCGTGATATGTGATCCCTTGTGACCAAGTCACATGCTTGCAAGCTAATTGGATGACATTTCACCGAGAGGGCCCAGAGAATATCTATCCGTCATGTGGATGGACAAATCCCACTCTTGATCCATGTGTTTCAACCAATACTTTCCGAACACTCAATGCCACCTTTATAGCCACCCTGTTACGGTGTGGTGTTTGATGACATCAAAGCATCCATCCAGTAAAGGTGATATGCATGATCTCATGGTCGAAGGAATTAGGTTACTATGTATCAGAAAGCATATAGCAATTGAACTATTGAAATGACTTGATCTTTATGCTACGCTTATCTATAGGAGTATGTCCACCATATCATTCTCCTATCGATATGATCTTGTTGTTGATAACATCTCAATGTTCATGATAGGGAAACCACAATCATCAATCAACCAACAAGCTAGTGAAGTATAGAGGCTATACTAGGGACTTCAAATTAAGTTTACAAATCACACAAGTATTAATGGTTTCCTTGTTAATACTATTATAGCATGAATGTAAACATTTATCATAAACACAAAGATATAATAATAACTACATTTATTATTGCCTCTAGGGCATATCTCCAACAGTCTCCCACTTGCACTAGAGTCATCTAATCTAGATTACATGGTAATATACCGAACACCCATGGCAGTTTGGTGTTGGTCATGTTTTTCCCTCGGGAGAGGTTTAGTCAACGGATCCGCCACATTCAGATCTGTGTGTACTTTGCAAATCTTTATATCCACATCCTGGATATGTTCTCGAATAGCATGGAAACGCAGCTTGATATGCTTCAGCTTCTTGTGTGACCTTGGTTCTTGCGCATTGGCTATGGCGCCCATGTTATCACAGTAGATAGACATTGGGTCCAGCGCACTTGGAACCACACCCAGCTCTGTAATGAACTCTTTCATCCATATCGCTTCTTGTGAAGCCTCCGAAGCAGCCATGTATTCCGATTCAGTTGAAGATCTCGCCACAACGCTTTGCTTTGCACTCCTCCAGCTAACTGTTGCACCATTCAAAATAAATACGTATCTAGATTGTGATTTAGAATCATCCGGATCGGTGTTCCAACTAGCATCGGTGTAACCATTAACAACGAGCTGTTCATCACCTCCATAAGAAAGAACCATATCCTTAGTTCTTCTCAAGTACTTAAGGATGTTTTTGATCGTCCAATGATCCACTCTGGATCACTTTGATATCTGCTAGTTAAACTAACGCATATGCGATGTCGGGTCTAGTACATAGCATGGCATACATTAGAGATCCTATGGCTGAGGCATAGGAGTCTTACTCATCCTTTCTATCTTCTTACGATGTCGGACTTTGAGTTTTACTCAAGGTCGTATTAGCAACATGGGCAAGAACCCTTTCTTGCTATCTTCCATTCCAAACCTCTTTAGAACTTTGTCCAAATATGTACTTTGTGACAATGATATTTGGCGTTTCGATCTATCTCTATAAATCTTTATGCCTAATATGTAAGCTGCTTCGCCAAGATCCTTCATTGAAAAACTATTCAAATACTCTTTGACACTATTAAGAAGGTCTACATCATTCCCAATCAACAATATGTCATCCACATATATTATTAAGAATGCTACAGAGCTCCCACTCACTTTCTTGTAAATACAAGCTTCTCCATAAGTTTGTATAAAACCAAAACTTTTGATTACCTTATCAAAACGTTGATTCCAACTTCGGGATGCTTGCTTCAATCCATAGATGGACCGTTGAAGCTTGCATACCTTGTTAGCATCTTTAGGATCGACAAAACCTTTGGGTTGTATCATATACAACTCTTCATCAATGTCTCCATTGAGGAATGCTGTTTTGACATCCATCTGCCATATCTCATAATCATAATATGCAGCAATTGCTAACATAATCCTCACAGACTTTAGCTTCGCTACCGGTGAGAAAGTCTCATCGTAGTCAACTCCTTGAATTTGTCGAAACCCTTTTGCGACAAGTCGAGCTTTATAGACAGTAACATTACCATCAGCATCTGTTTTCTTCTTGAAAATCCATTTGTTCTCGACAGCCTTCCGGCCATCCGGTAAGTCCACCAAAGTCCATACTTGGTTTTCGTACATGGATCCAATCTCGGATTTCATGGCTTCTTGCCATTTATTGGAATCTGGGCTCATCATCGCTTCCTCATATGTCTCGGGGTCATCGGTGTTGTCCACCAACATGACATTCATAACGGAATCATACCAATCTGGAGTGGTACGATTTCTCGTTGACCTCCGAGGTTCTGTAGCAACTTCAACCGAAGTTTCATGATCACCATCATTAGCTTCCTCTCTTATTGGTGCAGGCACCACAGGAACTTCTTCCGGTGTTGCGCTACTCGCAATTTCGAGAGAAGGTTCGACAACCTCGTCGAGTTCTACTTTCCTTCCAGTCACTTCTTTCGAGAGAAATTCCTTCTCTAGAAAGGATCCATTCTTAGCAACGAAGATTTTGCCTTCGGATCTATGATAGAAGGTATACCCAATAGTTTCCTTCGGGTATCCTATGAAGACGCATTTTCCGCTTTGGGTTCAAGCTTGTCCGGCTGTAACTTCTTTACATAGGCTTCGCATCCCCAAACTTTAAGGAACGACAATTTAGGTTTCTTCCCAAACCATAATTCATACGGTGTCGTTTCAACGGATTTAGACGGTGCCCTATTTAAAGTGAATGCGGCTGTTTCTAATGCATAACCCCAAAATGATAGCGGTAAATCTGTAAGTGACATCATAGAACGAACCATATCTAAGAGAGTTCGATTACGACGTTCAGACACACCATTACGCTGTGGTGTTCCCGGGTGTCAATCGCTGAAAGTATTCCACATTTCTTCAAATGCTCGCCAAACTCGTAACTTAGATATTCACCTCCACGATCGTAACGTAGAAATTTAATCTTCTTGTTACGTTGATTCTCTACCTCACTTTGAAACTCCTTAAACTTCTCGAAAGTTTGGACTTATGTTTCATGAAATAGATATACCCATATCTACTCAAGTCATCCGTGAAGGTAAGAACATAACGATAACCATCACGATGCTACACTCATTGGACCACACATCGGTATGTATGATTTCCAATAAGTCCGTAGCTCGCTCCATCATACCGAAAATGGAGTTTTAGTCATTTTACCCATCGACATGCTTCGATCTTTCAAGTGATTCAAAATCAAGTGATTCAAGAAGTCCATCGGAATGGAGTTTCTTCATACGCTTCACTCCAATGTGACCAAGACGCAGCGATTACCACATATAGGTCGAGTTATCACTTGATTTCAATCGTTTAGCTTCAATGTTATTAATATGTGTATTTCTACTATCGAGATTCAACAAGAATAGACCATCTATCAAAGGTGCATGTGCATAAAACATATTACTCATATAAATCGAACAACCATTATTCTCGGATTTAAACAAGTAACCGTCTACTTAATAAACAAGATCCCGATATAATGTTCATGCTTAACGCAGCACCAAATAACAATTATTTAAGTATAAAACTAATCCCGATGGTAGATGAAGAGGTAGCGTGCCGCGATCACATCAACCTTTGATCCGTTTCCCACGCGCATCGTCACCTCGTTCTTCACTAGCTTCCGTTTATTCTGCAGCTCCTGTTTCGAGTTACAAATATGAGCAACCGAACCAGTATCAAATACCCAGGCACTACTACGAATACTAGTGAGATACACATCAATAACATGTATATCGATATACCTTTCTTCTTGATGTTGCCGTTCTTCAAATCCGCCAAGTACTTTGGGCAATTCCGCTTAAAGGACCTTCTCCCTTGCGGTAAAAGCACTCAAGATGTGGGCTTGGTCCAGCCTTGGTCTTCTTCGTCGGCATGGTAACTTTTTACCACCCTTCTTGAAGTGTCCCTTCGCTTAGACTTGCCTTTCTTGAATTTGGTGGTCTTATTGACCATCAACACTTGGTGCTCTTTCTTGATCTCCACTTCGCAGATTTTAACATAGCAAATAGTTCGCAACTCTTTGTTCATGTTACGCATGTTGTAGTTCATCACAAAGTTCTTGTAACTTGGTGGTAGTGATTGGAGGATGCGGTAAACCCCAAAGTATTAGGAATCACTATACCCAAACTTTGAAGTTTATTTGCGTGCCGGACATCTTAAGCACATGCTCACCGACGAGCTACCCTCTTCCATCTTGCGCTTAAAGAACTTTTCGAAGCTTCATAACTTTCAATTGCCGCATGAGTCTCAAAGATTAATTTGAGATCCTCGACAATATCATATGGATCGACTCTTCAAACCTTTTCTCAAGCTCCGATTCTAAACCATACAAGATAGCACTGAACTATGGAGTACTGATTCTTCGAAGCGAGGTAAACATTCTTTACTTCATCGGTAGCATCAATCGCAGGTGGGTCACCTAGCGGTGCATCCAGCACATAGGTCAAATTACCATTTGTGAGGACAATCCTCAAATTGCGGAACCAATCCATGAAGTTGCTTCCATTGTTTTTCAACTTTTCTTTCTCTAACGCATTAAAATTGATGGTAGGGGCTGCCATTGATCTACAACATATTTGCAATAGTTTAGACTAAGTTTATGACAAATTGAGTTCAAATTAATTAATGAAATTAAACTAGGTGAACTCCCTCAAAACAACATCCCTCACATTGTTTTAGTGATCACACGAACCAAATCCACTACATCAACACCGATCATCACGAGAGTTGATATAGTTTCAATGGCAAACAATCATCATGTTCATCATATCTACTATATGATTCACGCTTTACCTTTCGGAGATCCGTGTTCCTGAGGCCATGTCTGTACATGCTAGGCTCGTCAAGATCAAACCTTAGCTACCGCATAAGCAAATCTGGCTTGCTTACGTTGTATTCACCCGCAGAATCAAAGACACCCGATCATCACGTGGTGCTTCGAAGCAGCAAGCTTTGGCAACGGTGCATACTAAGGGTGAACACTTTAGAACTTGAAATTTATGTGCATGAGGGATCATCTTATAATGCTACCGTCGTCTACTAAGCAATACAAGATGCATAAAGGATTAACATCACATGCAATTCATAATATGTGATATGATATGGCCTTTCTTCTTTGTGCTTCCGATCTCCATCTTCAAGCTAACATGATCTCCATCATCACGGCATAGCATCAAGGTCAATGATGCTTCTTCATGGTTGTCGCCCACCAGCTTCAACTATTACAACTATTTTGAATAGACACGCAGGTCTTAAGAAATTAAAGACAACCATATGGCTCCCGGTTGCCAACTTACAATAAGGAACATTGCATACATCAAATATAATCACAATCATGGCCATATCACATCATCAGCACACCTGCAAAACAAAGTTAGACGCCTCTACTTTCTTTGCATATTTTACGTGGTTTGGGGCTTTCAATAAGTGTCGTTCTAACTTACGAACAAGAACCACAACATTGATACTAGCATTGTTGATCACCCGTTGTAAATTGGATCTTTACTATGCTAGGAGAAACAGGCACCCGCAAAGCCACTTTATGCAATACAAGTTGCATGTTAAGCGTGGAGCAAGTCTCATGAACGATGTCATGTAAGGTTAGCCCGGGCCGCTTCATCCCAACATACCGCAAGATGCAAAGTACACAAAAAGCAATCTACAATAAAAGCATCAACGCCCACAATGACCATTGTGTTCTACTCGTGCAACAGATCTACATATAAACCTGGCTCTGATACCACTGTAGGGGTTCGTAGCATGGAAAACAAAAATTTTCTATCGCATACAAACAAACAAGCCAAGATCTATCTACTAGATTGCAGCAACGAGTCGATGGAATAACTCACCCTCGAAGATTCCAAAGTGTTTAACGAGAGCAGATTCTCGTGGGTGATGTAGTCGTACTCTTTCCGATCTCAAGATCGCGTAGACGATCCTTCCGGCGCCACGTTCCAGCAGCGCTCCTTGATCGGTCACACGCTCGGTACTCGACGAAGACCTTCCTCTCCTTGTTCCAAAAGGCGGAGGTTGTAGCACTCTCCTCGCGATTCGGCAAAGACAACGGCGCGTGGTACCGAAGTCGAGGGAGATCCCAGGCTTCGCCTTAAGCCGGTGCGAGTATGGTGGAGCTTATGAGAGAGGCTATTAGTGGTCTAGTAATTAGACACACCAATTAGAAGGCTCTAAACCAATTAGAAGGCTCTAAACCGAAATAGCTCTAAACCGGGGTTTAGGTCTAGGGTTTAGTTTAGAGGATAGGAACTTGTGTGTCTAGGAGGGGAGGCCCTGCCCCTCCCTTTATAGGTGGGAGGGCCGGCGGCCAAGGGGAGGAGTCCCTCCCCAAGTCGGCCTTGGGAGGCGCGCCGGCCAAGGGGACTCCTCCCCCAAGTCGGTTTCCTCTTCTCCTCCTTCTCCTCTTTCCGAAAACTGGCAGTTTGACTTTTCAAACTAGCCGTTTGACTTTTCAAATTAGGATTTGAATTAACCCTTTATTTCGGACAGCGAGAACACTTAGTACATGATGCAATCATTCCAATATGTAATGACACATTCATGTACCCCTTCCCCCTCCGGAGTGCCGGACATTCCGGGACCTTCTAGAATGTTCCCGATGAAAACACCGGAACCATTCCCCAACTCCGAAACAGGACTTTCCTTATATGAATCTTATTCTCCGGACCATTCCGGATCACCTCGTGATATCCCGGATCCCATCCGAGACTCCGAACAACATTCGGTCTCTTTCTCATAATACCATAACTACTCAAACAACGTCGAATCCTTAAGTGTGTCTCCCTACGGTTCGTGAATTATGCGGACATGATCGAGACACTTCTCCGAACAATAACCAATAGAGGAATCTGGAAATTCATATGGCTCCCACATATTTCTACGATTACTTTGCGATCGAATGAACCACTTACATACGATACCAATTTCCCTTTGTCTCACGATATGTTACTTATCCGAGGTTATGATCGTCGGTATCTCTGCATACCTAGTTCATCCTCGTTACTGATAAGTATTCTTTTCTCGTTCCCGTGATATGTGATCCCTTGTGACCAAGTCACATGCTTGCAAGCTAATTGGATGACATTTCACCGAGAGGGCCCAGAGAATATCTATCCGTCATGTGGATGGACAAATCCCACTCTTGATCCATGTGTTTCAACCAATACTTTCCGAACACTCAATGCCACCTTTATAGCCACCCTGTTACGGTGTGGTGTTTGATGACATCAAAGCATCCATCCAGTAAAGGTGATATGCATGATCTCATGGTCGAAGGAATTAGGTTACTATGTATCAGAAAGCATATAGCAATTGAACTATTGAAATGACTTGATCTTTATGCTACGCTTATCTATAGGAGTATGTCCACCATATCATTCTCCTATCGATATGATCTTGTTGTTGATAACATCTCAATGTTCATGATAGGGAAACCACAATCATCAATCAACCAACAAGCTAGTGAAGTATAGAGGCTATACTAGGGACTTCAAATTAAGTTTACAAATCACACAAGTATTAATGGTTTCCTTGTTAATACTATTATAGCATGAATGTAAACATTTATCATAAACACAAAGATATAATAATAACTACATTTATTATTGCCTCTAGGGCATATCTCCAACAGTCCCTTCAGATCCGGCTCGCCGTCCCTCTTAATCCTTCCGCCTAGCTCGCCTCCCCGGCGCCAGATTTCTCCCGCAAGGCTAGGGTTCTATGCGGTCAAGTGTGGCTGGTCGTACTCACGTCGGGTGATGTCGATATGCTTCTTGGTCGCAACCAACTCCATGGCCTCCTGTAGGAGAAGCTGTCTTTCCATGGCAAAGTTGGCCTCCGCCTCCTCCAGGTTATCCCCAAGGTTAACCGGCGTGAGAAGCTGATCAATGGCCTCCTCCACCGGGTTCCTTTCCTGCAGCGGAGCAGAATTTCCGACCTCGTCCGTGCCCTTCTCCAGAAGCTAGCGGGGCTGAGAGCTGGAGCCGGCCATCATCACCTTGACGCCGCGGGGAGCGACGGAGGCGCCGCTGCCGAAGCGCAGTGGCTCCGCGGCGGAAACTATTTCCCTAGGGAAACGCTCCGGCACAGTGGCAACATAGACGGGGAGGTCGCCGAAAAGCAGGATAGAACCGTTTGCCAAAAAAGTGGACCCGGCGAAACACGCTGCGTTGTTGATGACGCAGTCGAACTTGCCGAGCGTAAGCACTAGGCCGGAGGCCACGCGCTCACCAGCTGAAGTGCGGGGTCCCGTGCGGAACGTGACTCCGGTCGAAGCCATTGAGCCCCACGGTGGGCGCCAACTATCGTTGTATTGGGAACGGCAGTACCAAAAATGTTAGATAGAGGTGTGGGGACTAGCAGGGAAGCTCTCGACGATGTCCGTAGGCGGGATTGGGTACGAGCTAGTGTAGCGAGACGCACGAAGTACCCAGGTTTGGAGCCCTCGTGATGAGGTAAAACTCCTACTCCTGCCGATCTGACTATGGGTAGTATACGGGCTACAATCGCTCCTCGAGCTGTATTCTCTAGCTACTGGCTTAAATGCAATGAGACCAACCCCTTCTACTGGAACCTTGCCTCTCCTTATATAGGCAGAGAGGCAACGGTCAACTGGCCAGTCCGGCTGGCGGGCCCCACAGGCGGGCCCCAGCCGGCTAGTCATCTACAGTATTCGGTACACTTACATCCCATCAGGGTACAAGCGGTAAGGTCGTTGTGGGTATAGTGAACGTCGTGCGAGCCCGTCGTCGGCATCTGGCACTGTTCCCGTGTCACCCCGCAAAGTCTTCGGTATGGTCGGGTAGTCGCGGGTCTTGTCATCGTATCAGGGCGTACCGTGCATTGTGCAGCACGTCGCACTGTCCTCTTGATTGAGTCCGGCTACGCTGCTATAGCCGGCTACTCCTCGCCGTTCCGGCTACCGTGAGGTAGCCGTCTTGACTTGCTCATGTCCGGTTGCACTCAGCCAGCCGGACGCGATCCAACTGTTGTGATTCTTGTCTGGTTGGGGTATCCGGAGGTCACCTCCCCCCCCCCCCGACACTCCTCCATGGCCTGCTCCTCCACGGCCTGCGGCGGATGTGGGACGGTGATAGCGAGGGGGACGCGGGACAACGACGACAGAGCGAGGGGGCGCGACGGTGCGGGTCGCCAGATAGAGCTAGGGTTGCGAGAGGGGAGGGGAATTGAGGATTTTTTGGGGGCGCGTCGATGGGTGAGATAGGGGCTCTTACAGGTGGGACCCGCAACACTTAACCCGGACGAACGAGTGCATTCGCCGGCTATAACTGAACGCCCACTTACAGGTAGGATCCGCAGCACTTACCCCCGGCGCCTTAGGGGTGTATTCGTCGAGGATAAACCTTTTTTTCCTTATGCTTTTTGTTTTGTTTGTTAATTATTTCTGTAGTGTTTCACTATTTCATTGAAGACGATCGACACACATAATTTTTTTCCCCGGGTGGCCCATCTAGCCTACCACTACCTCGGCGAGCACGACAGCTATTCGTCAGTGGTAATGGGCCGTAGCCCTGGCAAACACGTCCTGGTTTCGCCGGCGCTAAAGGTCGGCCCATCCAGGGGCACGCGGCTCACCACAACCTCGGCGCACGTAAGCCCTGTTCGCTGGTGGTACTTGGACTAGCCCCGGCGCTCCCGGTGTGCGTTCGCCGGGGGTAACGCGAGGAAGGCCTGGAAGGCCTTACCACCGGCGACCCCCGTGCCCACTTCGCCGGCAATAAGGAATCCGGCTATAATCTTTTCGCTACTAGTGGATTGCTCGACGCTCTAAGGCATGGCAATGATCTCATAAAGTATGAAATGTACAAGTCCTAAACCGTGTACAATACGGTAGGCTAAACCTACACCACCAATGCATGCTCTAAGGCCTTGTTTACTTCTCTTGTATTCACTATTGTATTTGCGAGGAACGGAAGGGATTATTCTAATTTCCGCAAAATTCTCGTAGTCTGTTTACTACTCCTGGTTTGGGCGGGATAATCCCGAAATATCCATGCAAATCCTTCTTACTTTTGTTTAGATTAAAAACTCTCCTGCATGGTAGAATATTTTTGAGGAATGGTATTTATAGGGATTTGAGAGTATTGGGTGAACACCAAATCCTTTAGGCCTGGTTTACTTCTCGTATTTTTATCTAGAGTTGTGGCGATATGCGTGGATTTGATGTTCACCCAATACTCTCTAATTCCTGCAAATACTCTTTCCCGAAAATACTCTAACATGTAGGAGTTTCAATCTAGACAAAAATAAAAAGGATTTGCGGGATATCCTGGGATTATCCCGGCCAAACCCGGAGTAGTAAACGGACTACGAGAATTTTGCGGGAATTGGAATAATCTCCTCCATTTTTCGCAAATACACTAGTGAATACAAGAGAAGTACAAGGCCTTAATATGCCCAAAGTTCTATTGGATAAAAATATAAGAGACGTAAACAGGACCTAACAGGACACTATGCATGTACCCGGAAAAAAACAGGGACGAGCTAGGGTAGCTTACGGGTGACCGTAACGACAGTTAAAATCCCGACCGCCCCAACCGGAACAGAAAAGGTATTCCCTTTTTGAGCCACGTTCTGGCGCGTCGTCCCGTGCGTATGCTTTTCCAGCTACTCTTTTTTCTAGCTTTGTTCACTGGACCGGATACAACATTTCTTTTTAGGTCTTGTTTACTTTTCTCGTATTTTTATCCACTAGAGTTATGAGATATGCGGGGATTTGATGTTCACCCAATACTCTCTAATTCCCGCAAATGCTCTTCCTAAAAATACTCTACTATATAGGAGAGTTTTCAATCTAGACAAAAATAAAAAAGATTTGCGGGGTATCCCGGGATTATCCCGGCCAAACCCGGAGTAGTAAACGGACTACGAGAATTTTGCAGAAATTAGAATAATTCCCTTTATTCTCCGCAAATACGGTAGTGAATACGAGAGAAGTAAACGAGGCCTTAGGAAGAGAGAGCTATTTCAGGGATAAAAATGGAAGGGGGGACGGCTGACACTTTCAAATGGAAGGAGCTGACACTTTCAAAAGCAATTTCAAATGGAACGAGATGACACTTTCAAAACACTAAAAAATATTATATAAGTTCCTCTACTTCATTCATAGCGATCTTGGAGATCTATGACATTTATAAACACACTAAAGTTGAACCAGTTATATTTGAAGTACCTTCAAAAAACAGGTTTTTTTCTCTAAATAATTACACATAATATGGAAGTACACAAAGCAAGGGAAAATTTGTGTACAGTCCTTCATAGATGAGAAAACAAAGTTTTCACTTAAGAGATACACATATCGCCTTCGACACACGGCTCGTCTTCGTGCCCGTCGTCGCCAGGAACGGAGACAAGGGGGGCGAGCAGGGGCTAGACCCCCCCCCCCCCCCCCTCCCTCCCCCTCCCCCTCCCCCTCCCCTCAACGGCCGGCCACCCTAACAATCTGCATCGTGCAATCTATGCTAATCCTATCATTATTTGTTCATTAGGCCTAAGCTCTAAGCCTGAAATCGGTAATGCATAGAGATACAACCCGTTAGCCCACTATATTCATTAGCAAAGTATAATCGCCAATGGCCTGCCTGGAGTGCTAGGCTGCTAGCTATATGCACGGCGCGAATAGTGGATCAATACTTAAGTGCAATAGGCATTGATCGTGGAACTCTGCTCGTTAACCCTGGCTGCATTCTCTCGCCTGGACTGATCTCGCTGCCGCCGCCGGTTGTTCCCACTAGCAAGCCACCACCGGCTTGTCAACACGGCAAAGTATCTGCGAGCACGCCCGGCCGCCGCATATCGTCTTTGCCCGATTGCCCCACATCTACCTTACTGCAAGATTATTTGTCCAAGGTACGCACTTACTGCTCATCTAATCCTAGTCCATTTGATTTCAGTTTATCATCTAATCCTAGTCCATTTGATTTCAGTTTATCTATAGTTTGCTAAATAAAAACAGAGAGAAATAAAAATGGTATACAACATATTACTTTTTCATCGCTTCCTGCCAATTGCATCGAGCTTGAATCTGTCCTACTGACAAATTATCTTTGGTAACAGAACTATATTTTATATTTAAACATAGAAAATTTAGCTTTTGTTGCCAAACATATGTCGGTTTGCTTCTATAAATAAGGATGGGATATTTATACTAATGAAAGCCAAATACGTTGGCTCGCTCATCAAAACAAAGGATGACAAATGTCTACTATATACGATACTATGCTATTTTTTACACTCAATATCATCATAGTACTATCAATGAAAAAGACGATTTAGTGCCGGCCTCCTCCGGATGATATATTTCACGATTAGCGTCTTAACATGGGCTCTCCAGATTTACTATTTTACCGCTAAACTTGCGCTATAGCATGCTATTTTTTTCCATTGAGTATTATACTTGGATGACGACCATTTTTCCTTTCGCCCCCCTATGTTTGAATCCTGGCTCCGCCCCTGGTCGTCGCTGCCGCGCTGACATCCACTCCGACTCGATAGCCGTAACCGCATCTTCACCGAGACGCACGGCTCATCTCCGTGTCCGTCGTCGCTGTCGCGCCGACGTCCACTCCGACTCGACAGCTCTAACCGCGTCTTCACCGAGACACACAGCTCGTCTCCGTGTCCGTCGTCGCTACCGCGCCGACGTCCACTCTGACTCGGCAGCTGTAACCGCTTCTTCACCGAGACGCATGGCTCGTCTCCTTATCCGTCGTCGCTGCCGCGCCGACGTCCACTCTGACTCGACAGCCCTAACCGCTTCTTCACCGAGATGCACGGCTCGTCTCCGTGTCCGTCATCGCTGCCGCGCCGACGTCCACTCCGACTCAATAGCCCCAATGTCTTCTTGACCGAGACGCACGGCTCGTCTCCACGTCCGTCGCCACTACGGCGCCGACATCCACTCCGACTCGACAGCCCTAACTGCTTCTTCACCAAGACACATGGCTCGTATCCATGTCCGTCGTCGCTGCCGCGCCGACGCCCACTTCGACTCGACAGTCCTAACCGCTTCTTCACCGAGACGCACGGCTCGTCTCCGTGTCCATTGTCACTACCGCGCCGACGTCCACTCTGACTCGACAGCTGTAACCGCTTCTTCATCGAGACACACGGCTCGTCTCCATGTCCATCGTCGGAGCCGCGCCGATGTCCACTCCGACTCAACAGCCATAACCACTTCTTCACCGAGACGCACTGCTCGTCTCTGTGTCCGTCGTCATTGTCGCGTCATCGTCCACTCCGACTTGACAGCCCTAACCTCTTCTTCACCGAGACGCATGGCTCGTCTCCGTGTCCGTCGTCGCTGCCGCACCGACTTCCACTCCGACTCGACAGCCCCAACGAATTCTTCACAAAGGGGCACAACCCGTCTCCATGTCCGTCGTCGTTGCCGTGCTGACGTCCACTCCGACTCGACAGCCGTAACCGCTTCTTCACCGAGACCACGGCTCGTCTCCGTGTGCGTCGTCGAAGCCATGCCGACGTCCACTCCGACTCGACATCCCTAACCGCTTCTTCACCGAGACGCACAGCTCGTCTCCATGTCCGTCGTTGTTGCCGCACCGACGTCCACTCCGACTCGACTGCCCTAACCGCTTCTTAACCGAGGCGCACGCCTCATCTCCATGTCCGTCGTCGCTGCCGCGCCGACGTCCACTCCGACTCGACAGCCCTAACCGCTTCTTCACCGAGACGCACGGCTCGTCTCCGTGTCCGTCGTCGCTGCCGCGCCGACGTCCACTCCGACTCGACAGCCCTAACCGCTTCTTCACCGAGACGCACGGCTCGTCTCCGTGTCCGTCGACGGAGCCACGCCGACATCCACTCTGACTCGACAGCCCTAACCGCTTCTTCACCGAGACGCACGACTCGTCTTCGTGTCCGTCGTCGGAGCCGTGCCGACGTCCACTCTGACTCGACAAGCCTAACCGCTTCTTCACCGAGATGCACGGCTCATCTCTATGTCCGTCGTCGCTGCTGCGTCGAGGTCCACTCAGACTCGACAACCCTAACCTCTTCTTCACCGAGACACACGGCACGTCTCCGTGTCCGTCATCGCTGCAACACCTACATCCACTCTGACTCGATAGCCCCAACGGATTCTTCACCGAGACGCACGGCTCGTCTCCGTGTCCGTCGTCGCTGCTGCGCCGACGTTCACTCCGACTCGACTGCCCTAATGATGGCTCAAAATATATTTGAGCTTGTTGGGAACCCTAAGAGGAACGTATGATGAGCACAGCATCAAGTTTTCCCTCAGTTATGAAACCAAGGTTATCGAACCAGTAGGAGAAAGGAAATACATCCAAGGTGTTGTTTCCAACTTAGAATCCTGCACAACACAACCACACAAATTTGCCCCAACTTACAGTGAGGTTATCAATCTCACCGATTTTGTTGAAAACAAAGGATGGTAGGGATTGGAGGAGATCATCGCCATCATCATCACCATCGCTTCTCCATCGACCATCCATGTTTCCCCCATCTATGAGTGAGTAATCCCTCGCTATAGGCCATGGGGATGGTAGGGATTGGATGAGATACTTCATGTAATGGCATCAGATTGTTAGGGCATGGTGCCTAGTATCTATTATTAGTGCTTTTTGACTTTGTTGCAACTTGTTATGCTTAATGCTTGTCACTAGGGCCCGAGTGCCATGATTTCAGATCTGAACATGTTATTGATTCATTATGATAATATTGTTTATGGTCTTACCTGCAAGTTGTATACACATATTATTGTCTGGAACTGATGGCCCAAAATATATCGAGCTTGTTGGGGAACCCCAAGAGGAAGGTATAATGAGCACAGCAGCAAGTTTTCCCTCAGTATGAAACCAAGGTTTAATCGAACCAGTAGGAGCAAGGAAACACCCCAAAGATGTTGCTAGCTGAACGTTGGCATTGCGCACTACCGGTGCCAGCAGCAACGTGGAGACCTACACAACACAACCACATAACTCTGTCCCCAACTTGCGATGAGGTTGTAAATCTCACCGGTTTTGCTGAAAACAATGGATTAAACATATAGAGTGGAAGAAAGTAATAGTTTGCAGAAAGTAAACACAAAGCAGTAAACAGTTGATTGTAGATTGAAAGTAAAAGAAAGGACCGGGGTCCATAGTTCACTAGAGGTGGCTCTCCTTAAGATAGATAACATGCTAGGTGAACAAATTACAGCGAGGCAATTGACAAACATCGAGAAAGCATACAAGCATATACTAATCATCTTGACTCCTTTGAGATTCGATTGGGCATTACAACATTACACATTGACCGCCATCCAACTGCATCTATGACTAATAATCCACCTTCAGGTTATCATCCGAACCCCCTCCAGTATTAAGTTGCAAGCAACGAATAATTGCATTATGAATTGCGTGTAAACTAAACAATATGATTGTTCTATGAACAAAGGATTGTTGTTTTCTCCCTAGTAGCAACATCACATCTAGTACCTCAGAGATTCCTGTCACTTCCCCAGATTACCAGAGGCATGAACCCACAATCGAGCATAAATACTAACTCTTGGAGTTGCTAGCATCTACTTGGCCAAGGTAGCTACTAACAAAAGAAAGCATGCAAGATCACAAATAACAAAGACATGATAGTGTTGGGTCCGCAGCATAGAAAACAAAAAAATTCCTACGGCGTGAACTACACGCCAAGATCTATCTACTAGGTACAAAGCAAACGGGTGGACATACATCCATAGAGAACTTACCCTCGAAGACAACGAGCTTTGTTAACGAGTAGGAACTTGTGGTTGATGTAGTCGTACACTTGCCGATCTCAAGATCGTGAGGAAGTCCGAGCGCCGCAACTCAGCAGCGCATCCGCACTCGCACACACGTTCAAGCCACCGGACAACCTCCACCTCCTCGCTCCAGCGATCCAGTGGAAGCAGAACTCCTTCCGCACGGAATGCCACTGGAACATGTATCTCGCTAATCCGAGACCATGGGGAATAATTCTAGAGGGGAGAGATCCTTCACAAGGAGGTGTGAGGATGAAGGAGGGAATGGGTGGCCTTTTATAGGAGGAGGCGTGCCCCTCTCTCCATGGTCAGGCGCATGGGGTGACCTCACCTCCCCATTCATGTGGTGGTAACTCCTCCACATTAAAATGCCTCTTCACATTCCCTTTTAAAGTCTCCACTTTAAATGCATTAAGTTTCTCCAAATTTAATGCTCTCTCATTTAATAAAAACTCTTTTATTAAATTTATTCATAATTTTGTTAATTACTTTAATTAACAAACATTCACATATAGCCCCTTGCAATATTTCAATATCACATGCGTAACCACCTTCCGCAATTTCACCCAAACAATTTCCGGTTTCTATTGAAACAATTCCTGCGCTTTGCAATTCTTTCGTCTCAAACATATGTGCTCCAAAATGGTGTCCGTAACTCTTAAGTGTGCCACCCTACGGTTCGCAAATAATGCGACATGATCGAGACCCTTCTCCGATCAATAATCAGCAGCGGACACGGAGATCCGTCTTGACTCGTACACATTCAACGATGACTCTGTGATCGTGAGAACCTTTAACGCTTGTAACTAAATCCCTTTGTCTCGATATATTACATGTCCGAGATTCGATCATCGGTATCTCCATACCTAGTTTGATCTCGTTACCGACATGCACTCTTTTCTCGTTCCCGTGATATAACATTCTAGTGATCACATCACTTGCTTGCAAGCTATCCTAGTGTGATATCACCGAGAGGGCCTAGAGTATATCTATCCGTCATCTGGATTGACAAATTCCACTCTTGATCCATGAGCCTCAACATAACACCTTCGTAGTAATCGAACCCATCTTTATAGTCACCCTGTTATGGTGTGACGTTTGATGTTATCAAGATACTCTTCCGGTGTTAGCAATTAACATGATCTCATGGTCTAAGGATAAAGATTACTTCGTATGATGTTATAGCAATATAAACACAATGACTTGATCGTAATGCTATACTTCGGATGAATGTTCATCACATCATTCCACCAATGGTGTGACTTTGTTATTAACAACATCCAATGTCCATGATCAGGAAACCTTGATCATCTTGTTAATCAACAAGCTAGTCTATAAGAGAGGCATGACTAGGAACCCTTTTTGTTTATTAAACACACATGTATTGATGTTTCCTATCAATACAATTATAGCATGTAAAATAAACATCTATCATATATAAGGAATACATAATAACAACTTTATTATTGCCTCTCAGGGCATATTTCCTTTAGTCTCCCACTTGCACTAGAGACAATAATATAGTTCACATAGTGATAAATCTAACACCCATGGAGTTCTGGTGTTGATCATGTTTTGCCCTAGGGAGTACTTTAGTCAACGGATCTGCTACATTCAGGTCCGTGTGCACTTTACAAATCTTTATATCTCCATCCTTGACATGTTCGCGGATGGAGTGAAACCGGCGCTTAATATGCTTGAAATTCTTGTGAGACCTTGGTTCCTTGGCGTTGGCTATGGCTCCATTGTTGTCACAATAGATCACCATCGGGTCCAACGCATTGGGAACCACACCTAGTTCCGTAATGAACTCTTTCATCCAAACTGCTTCCTGCGCCGCTTCTGAAGCAGCAACATATTCCGCCTCCGTTGTTGACCCAGCTACCACAGGTTGTTTGGAGCTCCTCCAACTAACTGTTGCTCCGTTCAAGAGAAATACGTATCCGGATTGAGACTTAGAGTCATCCGGATCAGTGTCAAAGCTAGCATCGACATAACACTTAGCGACTAGCTCTTCTTCACCTCCGTATATAAGAAACATATCCTTAGTTCTTCTCAAGTACTTAAGGATATTCTTGACCGCTATCCAGTGTTCCGAACCTGGATCAGATTGGTACCTACTAGTCAAACTAATAGCATGTGCCACATCCGGTCTTGTACATAGCATGGCATACATTATAGAGCCTATGGCTGAGGCATAGGGGATCCTATCCATTATCTCTCTTTCTTCCGCCGTAGCCGGACTTTGAGTCTTACTCAATGTCTTGCCTTGCAACATAGGTAAGAACCCCTTCTTACTTCCGTCCATATTAAACTTCTTTAATATCTTATCAAGGTATGTACTCTGCGATAGCCCAATTAGGCGTCTTGATCTATCTCTATAGATTTTAATGCCTAATATATATGAAGCTTCACCAAGGTCCTTCATCGAAAATTTGCTGTTTAGATAACTTTTAACACTGTTTAAAAGATCTAAATCATTTCCAATCAATAATATGTCATCCACATATAATATCAGAAATGCCACATTGCTCCCACTCACTTTCTTGTAAATACAAGCCTCTCCATAAGTTTGGACAAATCCAAACTCTTTGATCACCTCATCAAAGCGGAGATTCCAACTTCGTGATGCTTGCTTCAGTCCATAGATGGATCGCTGAAGTTTGCACACCTTATTAGCATCCTTAGGATCGACAAAACCCTTAGGTTGTATCATATACAACTCTTCTTCAATCTTACCATTGAGGAACGCAGTTTTGACATCCATCTGCCATATTTCATAATCGAAATATGCAGCAATTGCTAACATAATCCTAACCGACTTAAGCATCGCTACAGGAGAGAATGTCTCATCGTAGTCAACTCCTTGAATTTGTCGAAACCCCTTTGCGACAAGTCGAGCCTTATAGATGGTCACATTACCATCAGCATCAGTTTTCCTTTTGAAAATCCATTTATTCTCAACGGCCTTTCGGTCGCGAGGTAAGTCCACCAAGTTCCAAACTTGGTTCTCGTACATGGATTCCATCTCGGATTTCATGGCTTCTAGCCATTTGTTGGAATCTGGGCTCATCATCGCTTCTTCATACGTCGCAGGGTCATCCATTTCTTCAATCATGAAATTCACAACAGGATTGTCGTACAGTTTAGGAGCTGCACGTGTCCTGCTTGACCTGCGAGGTTCGGTAGTGTCCTCTTTCGGAGTTTCATGATCAATATCATTAGCTCTCTCTTCATTAGGTGAAGTCAACTCCGAAACAACTTCCGGTGCTGCGCCACTCGCCATTCCATGAAGAGAAGGTTCAATGACCTCTTCGAGTTCTACCTTCCGACTACTCACACCTTTCGCGAGAAACTCCTTCTCAAGAAAGGATCCATTCTTGGCAACAAAGACCTTGCCCTCGGATCTATGATAGAAGGTATACCCAATCGTTTCCTTAGGGTATCCTATGAAGACGCATTTTTCCGCTTTGTGTTCGAGTTTCCACAACTTATAGGCGGAAGGAGAGGCCGAGGGGGTGCCTGGGGTGGCCAGACCACCCCCTGGCACGGGCCAGGCCTGGCCATGCGGCCAGGTGGTGTGGCCGGGCCCCAGCCCCTCTCCGTCTCGTATTCTGGCTCCAGGCGTCCCTCGGTGAAAAACTGACTTTGGCTTTTGTCCCGTCCAATTCCGAGAATATTCATTTTCTGACTTTCATGGAACCAAAAATAGCAGAAAACAGGCAGCTGGCACTGTGGCTCTTGTTAATAGGTTAGTCCAAGAAATCATATGAAAAGTACTCCGAAGTGTGGACAAAACAAAAGAAAGTAGGTAAACCAAGCATGGAACATCAAAAATTATGGATACGTTTGCGACATATCAACATCCCCAATCTTAACTCCTGCTCGTCCTCGAGTAGGTAAGTGATAAAAAGAAAGAATAATTTTTGAGGTGACATGCACCATCATAAACTTGATCAAAGTATTTGTAAAACATTCAAAGCTGGGATCATAGTACTTCAATCATAACATGAAAGACAAAGTTCTAGCAATAAGATAAAGAAACTATGTTGCAACATGAAAAGGCACAAACAAAAGATTTATGAATAACAATGCTTTGCAAGACGTTTGTTTGTTTCACGTAAAGAAAACATAGCATAGTGGTATTCAGCTTGTCCCTCATAGAGTAGCAAACATTAATGCATAGGACACCTTCAAAGTTCATAAGAATGACTAGATACAAATAGTTTAAAACAAGCAATATCAAAGTTATGCATCAATCAACAAGTCTTGGGACAATGCACATAGAACTAAGAATGGCCACTATGCTCTCAAAGTAGGTGCAGAAAGATAGACAGTGGAGACTCAACATAAAAGTAAAAGAAAGGCCTTCATATAAGGAAGTAGGGATTCAAGTCTCATAAAGAGCTTCCAAAAATTATGGTACTTAATAGCTTTCAGTTCTCATTGCCCCTATCATAAGCATCTTGAAGTGATTAAGGTTAAACTGAACATACTATGGTGTATATGCTTGACCAAGTATAAGTTGGAAATCTCATGTCCCTTGAATACGAGGGCCGCTCCTCGTGCTACTCAAGTTTAGTCACCGGTAAGTTCTCCGACTCATATTCTGGCTCCAGGTGTCCCTCGGTGAAAAACTGACTTTGGCTTTTGTCCCGTCCAATTCCGAGAATATTCATTTTCTGACTTTCCTGGAACCAAAAACAACAGAAATGTAAATGCACTGTGGCTCTTGTTAATAGGTTAGTCCAAGAAATCATATGAAAAGTACTCCAAAGTGTGGATAAAACAAAAGAAAGTAGGTAAAACCAAGCATGGAACATCAACAATTATGGATACGTTTGCAACGTATCAACATCCCCAAGCTTAACTCCTGCTCGTCCTCGAGTAGGTAAGTGATAAAAAGAAAGAATAATTTTTGAGGTGACATGCACCATCATAAACTTGATCAAAGTATTTGTAAAACATTCAAAGCTGGGATCATAGTACTTCAATCATAACATGAAAGACAAAGTTCTAGCAATAAGACAAAGAAACTATGTTGCAACATGAAAAGGCACAAACAAAAGATTTATGAATAACAATGCTTTGCAAGACGTTTGTTTGTTTCACATAAAGAAAACATAGCATAGTGGTATTCAGCTTGTCCCTCATAGAGTAGCAAACATTAATGCATAGGACACCTTCAAAGTTCATAAGAATGACTAGATACAAATAGTTTAAAACAAGCAATATCAAAGTTATGCATCAATCAACAAGTCTTGGGACAATGCACATAGAACTAAGAATGGCCGCTATGCTCTCAAAGTAGGTGCATAAAGATAGACAGTGGAGACTCAACATAAAAGTAAAAGAAAGGCCTTCATAGAAGGAAGTAGGGATTCAAGTCTCATAAAGATCTTCCAAAAATTATGGTACTTAATAGCTTTCATCTCTCATTGCCCCTATCATAATCATCTTGAAGTGATTAAGGTTAAACTGAACATACTATGGTGTATATGCTTGACCAAGTATAAGTTGGAAATCTCATGTCCCTTGAATACGAGGGCCGCTCCTCGTGCTACTCAAGTTTAGTCACCGGTAAGTTCTTGTCATTGTAAGTACATGTGTATCATAGAGAACCGCCAATGGGGTATCCCTTGCCCGATGATACGGAAGAATCCCCATATCAAAATGACAAGGCAAGCAGACAACAAGCATCTCAGCAATCTTCTTATTTACCATGGAAATATGGTGCTTTTTTCTCTCTTTCCTATTTTCTCATATCTCTTTTTTCTTTTTTCTTTTTTTCTCAATATCTGACACTTTTTTTATAAGAAGAATGCTTCATAGATAGCTCATTATGGTTGCGCTGTAGGTTTCCACCATGACAGCATGGATTAGACCAAGGCCCAAAGCGCTTTCTAACACATATACATAACTCCATGGACTTACAAGCTCCCCTTTCATTTCACACCGATGATATCCATAGACAAAAGAGCATGATATCAACTAGGTACAAAGTACAAGTGCAATGTTGAAAGCGTTCCCCATGACAGCATGGTTCTGCTAATCCCCAACAAATAAGTGCAAGCATATACAACACAGACGACACAATGGTTCAAGTTTATTAAGGGCAAGAAAAGTAAAGTGTGCCATCAAGTTTGTGAGAGCTTTAATCACTAGTTTTCTCATAACAAGTTTAATTTGGAAGGTAGATAAAAACATGAGTATACTTGGAATAGCATATGCTAGTAGGTAGGTATGGTGGATTCTTTGGAATAACTTGGTTTAGGGGGTTGGATGCATGAGTGGAACTCATACTTGGTTGCGGAGGCTAGCAAAAGACTAGGAGCGACAAACTTAGAGAGCAATAATAGCCATAATCATGTAGAGCGACAAAAAATCATTGATCAAATCATAAAGTGATACTACAAGTTGAAAACTAAAGTATCATAAAGGCTTATGGTGACTTGGAATAGTCATAACATGGTGTGAGCATGCGCCAAATCAACCCAAATAAAGCATCAAAGGAGAATACCACAATACTATGCTTTAATATGCTAAAACAACGCATGATTCTTCAAAGGCACATTAAGCAATCTCAATTGTTTATAACAAGTCATGCTACAGAAAAGAATACTAAGCATAAAGCCAAAACAATATCGAGCATGCCATGACAAATCATAGGCCACAGTCAAAAACAAGCTCTCTTTACTACTTAGGCATGAACTTTCCTACTCTTTTCCAATCCAAACCAAACTATTTGAAAAACAATGGATGAAAGAGGGGGTCCAACCAATTTATTCAGAAAACTAAGCAAACAAAGCAAACGAAAACCCAAAACGAAAATGAAAAAGAAGACGCTCCAAGAACAACACAACTGTGCATGAAACAATAAAAATGAAGCGTTTGGAAGAAACCTGGGATTTTTATTGATGAAGAGGGGGATGCCTTGGGCATCCCCAAGCTTTGACGCTTTTACTTCTTGGATATTTCTTGGGGTGACACGCGTGGCATCCCCAAGCTTGAGCTTTAGTCCATTCTTCATCTCATTACTCATTCCTTCCATACACCTGAGATTTTTCCTTCATACAAAACTTCACACAATCTTTATTAGCAACATTAGTGCACTCAAGATAATAAGTCTTTAGGTTTAGTTCCAACACCAATAAAACTTCCATTAAAACACAAGCTACTGTAGCACTTCCCTCAAAAATCTCAGTTCCCCAAAAGAACTTAAAAAGGAACCAACAAGAAGCAAATGCAGAAAATGGCAGAAATCTGTCAAAACAGACCAGCAGGTAAAGACGAATTTGTTCGAAGATCTTCTGTTGCTCAAATCAAAAAGTGTTGAACTAACAAAACTTAGATAACAAGCTGGGGCAGAAGCACAAAAATTCACGCCTAAAAAGGACATAGAGAGATTTTACCCGATTTTTTATGGTGAAGCACAGAAATCTGTTTCGGGACATCAACTTTCCCAATCATTACTTCTCTCTCATTAGAGGTTACTCTTGGCACAAAAAGCAAATAAAAAGGATAAGGAGCGGTTATTACTAAAGTAATAACTTCCAAGACTCATCTAAAACTTTTGGGTTATCTCCCAATATGTACTTTTCTTTAACGCCTTTAAGTTAGGCATAAGAAGCAAGAAAAAGAATCAAGTGTTCTCAAATGAAGAAGCATTAAGATTAATACCAGAAATATCTTAAACAAGGCAAGGTATCTCATCCAAATAAGTTCTAGAGGATCCTCTCTCAATGCTCTTGGGTTCACTATTTTCATCAAACGGGTTTTCGGGAACAATCCAATCAAGATTCTTTTCTATGGCTTCATGCATTGCTACTAGTTTAAAGGGTATTGGTATCTTAATTTCCTTCCCATTAGGTTCAGTTTTGCTCATCTTTTCTCGTGTACCAACAACATCTACACATGAGCCTAGCATATTGAAACGTTCAAAGACTTTTCTAGCTTCCTTGGCAACATCATAGAATTCCTTAAGCAAAGTTTCTAGAATAAAATCCCTCTTCTCAGGGTCCTCAATTTCTTTAAGTTTAAGAAACATTACTTGCATAAAGGGGCTAAGGTTAACAAACCTAGCTTCCAACATGTGAACTAAAGAAGCTGCAGCAATCTCATAGTTTGGAGCAAGTTCTGCAAGGGATCTATCCTCAATATCCTCATGCTTACTAACATGATTAAAGAATTCTTCAATATTATATTTTCCAATTAAAGAACCACTACCTATTGAAAGGTCTTTCAGGGTGAATTTAGGGATCAACATGGTGTGCTAAGGAAAAGGTAACAACTATAGAAAGACTTAATTTTTTTGTGTGTTTTTAATAAAGAAAGCAAACTTGTAGAACTATTTTTCTGTGTTTTTGATAAAGAAACAAGCAAACAAAGAAAAAGTAAACTAAGCAAAACAAAAAATAACAAAGTAAAGAGATTGGTTATGAGGGACTCCCCTTGTGAAGATGTCCTTAACTCCCCGGCAACGGCGCTAGAAAAATAGCTTGATGGCCCAAAATATATCGAGCTCGTTGGGGAACCCCAAGAGGAAGGTATGATGAGCACAGTAGCAAGTTTTCCCTCAGTATGAAACCAAGGTTTAATCGAACCAGTAGGAGCAAGGAAACACCACAAAGGTGTTGCTAGCTGAATGTTGGTAGTGCGCACTACCGGTGCCAGCAACAACGTGGAGACCTGCACAACACAACCACATAACTCTGTCCCCAACTTGCGATGATGTTGTCAATCTCACCGGTTTTGCTGAAAACAAAGGGTTAAACGTATAGAGTGGAAGAAAGTAATAGTTTGCAGAAAGTAAACACAAAGCAGTAAACAGTTGATTGTAGATTGAAAGTAAAAGAAAGGACCGGGGTCCATAGTTCACTAGAGGTGGCTCTCCTTAAGATAGATAACATGCTGGGTGAACAAATTACAGTGGGGCAATTTACAAACATCGAGAAAGCGTACAAGCATATACTAATCATCTTGACTCCTTTGAGTTTCGATTGGGCATTACAACATTATACATAGACCGCCATCCAACTGCATCTATGACTAATAATCCACCTTCAGGTTATCATCCGAACCCCCTCCAGTATTAAGTTGCAAGCAACGGATAATTGCATTATGAATTGCGTGTAAAGTAAACAATATGATTGTTGTTGAACAAAGGATTGTTGTTTTCTCCCTAGTAGCAACAGCACATCTAGTACCTTAGAGATTTCTGTCACTTTCCCAGATTACCAGAGGCATGAACCCACTATCGAGCATAAATACTAACTCTTGAAGTTGCTAGCATCTACTTGGCCAATATAGCTACTAACAACGGAAAGCATGCAAGATCACAAATAACAAAGACATGATAGAATCAATAATCAATCTGAAATAGCATCTCAATATCCATCGGATCCCCGCAAACACAACATGCAGAATTACAAATAGATGATCTTGATCATGAACGGAGCTCACAAGATCTAAACATGATAGCACAAAGGAGGAGAACCAGCCATCTAGCTACTACATGGACCCGTAGTCCAGAGATGAACTACTCACGCATCACACCGGAGGCTTGCATGATGATGAAAAAGGCCTCCAGGGTGAATTCCCCTCTCCGGCAGGGTGCCGGGAAGAGCTTCAGATCCCTCCTGATCTAGGGATGGACATGACGGCGGCTACAGACTCTTTCGTGGAATTTTGATCGGGTCCTTATGGTTTTCGTATCAGAGGCAGCTTATAGGCGGAAGGAGAGGCCGAGGGGGTGCCTGGGGCGGCCAGACCACACCCTGGCGTGGGCCAGGCCTAGCCGCGTGGCCAGGTGGTGTGGTCGGGCCTAAGCCCCTCTCCGTCTCGTATTCTGGCTCCAGGTGTCCCTCGGTGAAAAACTGACTTTGGCTTTTGTCCCGTCCAATTCCGAGAATATTCATTTTCTGACTTCCCTGGAACCAAATACAGCAGAAACCAGGTAGCTGGCACTCTGGCTCTTGTTAATAGGTTAGTCCAAGAAATCATTTGAAACGTACTTCAAAGTGTGGAGAAAACATAAGAAAGTAGGTAAAACCAAGCATGGAACATCAAAAATTATGGATACGTTTGCAGCGTATCAGGAACCAAAGGCCCCAAAGTGACAGCAATCGGGATAACCGGAGGGAATGGCTTTGATGTGAGGATCACATGTGTTCATGGAGTGTTAATGCTTTGCTCCGGTGCTCTATTAAAAGGAGCACCTTAATTGCCAGTAGTTCCCTTGAGGCCCCACTGCAAACGGGCTGGCAGGACAAAAGATGTTGTGCAAGTTCTCATTGCGAGCACGTATGACTATATATGGAACACATGCCTATGATTATCTAGTACCTGGATGCTTTATCTTATTTATCTGCAAATTCCCTATGTCTTGATTGCCATATGAATTGTCTTGTCCATGCAACGCCCGTCCATCCATCCCTATGCCTACCGCGCTTTAATCCTCATGCTATCGTAATTGTTACTACTGTCTTTACTTTACTACTGCTATTACTTTACTATTGCTACTACAAAACTGTTGCTGCTGATAAACTGCTGTGAGCAAGATTGTTTCCAGGTGCAGCTGAATTGACAACTCAGTTGTTAAGGCTTATAAATATTCTTTGGCTCCCCTTGTGTCGAATCAATAAATTGGGTTTCACTTCCCTCGAAAATACTATGATACACCCCCTATACTTGTGGGTCATCAAGACTATTTTCTGGCGCCGTTGCCAGGGATCCATAGCTTTATTTATCAAGTTCACTTGGATTCACTATTGTTCGCTGCCATCCATCCATCATGGGTAAGTCTCATGATGGCAAGGTTCCTATTTTACCATCCACTACAAGGAGAGGCACGGTTCTGAACACCTCTATTGCTCTTGATTGACCATCTGTTATGAGTAAGCTCCTTACACCACCACATACACATGCTACACACACTGCTATTACTGCTGAATCTGAAACTTGTGATACTTATGATGTTGCTTCTACTGTGCTTGATAAGAGTTGTTCATTAGGTCCTTTCCTAGATGCTATGATTGCTAGAACTATAGCTGGAAATACTGAAACTCCCAATGAAGACACTACTACACCTATCAGTTCACCTGAGTCTAGAGAGAGTTATGATATTGAAAACAGTTATATTGAGATGACCGATGAATTTATTAAAGAATGTCAAAACACCCATGATAGGAGTGCTATTAAGAGTCTCCTTGAGAGGTGTACTATAAAACCCAAATTGTCACCTAATGCTAAGTTTGCTGCATCTCCCATAAACATTAAAGATAAGGATTATGATTTCTCTCTTGATCTATCTTACATAGCTATTGTTGAGAAAGAACCTTTTTGTGGGACTAAGAATGAAAGTGTGTAGCACATATGGCTGAGCTTTCTACCATGAGTGGCCTGTTTGCTGATGATATTAAGATGCGCACCTACTTTGTTGCTAAATTTTCCCTTTTTCACTGAAAGGAGAAGCTAAAACTTGGTTTAATAATTTACCTCCTGGATCTATTGATAGCCCTGATTGCTTGATTAGTACTTACCTCACTAGGAGGAAATATTTTCCTCCTAGTGCTAGACATGCTATTTTGCAAGAACTTTTTGATTTTAAACAGGGAGAAAAAGAAATATTGCATGAATCATGGGCAAGGTTTTGTGTGTTGATTCATGCACAGGCTGGATGTCCATTACCTAAGAATGAGCTTCTTGACATATTTTATAATGGACTAACTGAAGAATCTAGGACATACCTGGATAGTTGTGCTGATTGTGTTTTCAGGAATAGGACTCCCAAGAAAGATGAGGAATTAATGGCTAAAATAAGCAAAAATTATGAAGACTAGACTCCTCCTGAACCAGCTATACCTGAGACAACTATACCTGAACCAACTATTCCTGCGCCTATACCAACATCAAAGAAGAGGGGAGTTATTGAAATAAATGATGAAGTGATGAAGGAAGCCAAGAAATGTCTTAAGGAGAAGGGAAGTAAAGCTGCAGATGTCAATAATTTATCTCCTATAGAAGAACTATGTAAGCCAATCCCCCACTCATCCACTATTGAGGTACACTCTCTCCAACATTTTGATGAAGGTGATATCCTTACTCTAAACCTCCTGATCAATGCTTAGAAGAATTTGATGTTTTTATTGTTAAGCAAGATAATTTTAATAAAAGGGTGCAAAATCATCTAATGGAAAACTCTAGAGCTATTATTGAGTTAAAAGATATTGTGGAAAGAACCTCTAATGATGTCAAAATGCTTGTTAAACATTTTCAAATGGTTCAAACTCAAATTGATCAGCTTATTAAGGTACAAAAAGACTTCCTAGTTAATGCTGCTAAAGAAAAACATGCTTGTGAAATTAGAACTAGAAGTGGTGCTGCTACCCAGGATCCTCTATATCCTGAGGGGCATCCTAAAAGAATTGAGCAGGATTCTCAACAAGCTGAAAATAATGGTACTACTCCTAAGAAAGAAAAAAGAAACATAAAACTATTGTAGAATCCTCTGAACCTGCTAAGGATCCTAATAGTATATATGTCTCTGATGCTGAAACTAAAAGTGGTAATGAAGAAAATGATGCTCCTGATAAAGAAAAAGTTGAAGAAGAACCTGAAAGGCATACTAAGAATACTAAATACACTAAAGAAGATTTTGTTGCTAAGAAACATGGTAGTGAAAGAGAGCCTTGGGTCCAAAAACCTATGCCTTTCCCTGATAAGAAACACAAGTCAAAGGAAGATGAACACTATAATAAGTTTTGTGAGTGGATGAAACCTTTATTCTTGCAAATTCCTTTGACTGATGCTATTAAATTGCCTCCTTATTCAAAGTATATGAAGGATATTGTCTCGAATAAAAGGAAGATCCCTAATGAAGAAATTTCTACTTTGCTTGCTAATTATTCCTTTAATGGTAAGGTTCCAAAGAAACTTGGAGACCCAGGGATTCCAACTATTCCTTGCTCTATTAAAGATAGTTATGTTAGAATTGCTTTGTGTGATTTGGGAGCAGGAGTTAGTGATATGCCTTTTTCTCTCTATAAGAGACTTCAATTAGAAAAACTCATACCAACTGATATATCTTTGCAAATGGCTGATAAATCTACTACTATTCATGTTGGTATATGTGAGGATGTACCTATTCAAGTGGCTCATAATTGCTTGATATTAACTGATTTTGTTGTGCTTGAAATGCCTGAAGATGATAATATATCTATTATTCTTGGGAGACCTTTTCTTAATATTGCAGGAGCTGTTATTAATTGTAATCAAGGAAAGGTAACATTTAATGTTAATGACAAGGAGCATACTGTCTATTTCCCCAAAAATATTATAGGACTTATGGCTTAAATTCAATTGAACATGTTGAGGGCATCCAAGTTGGAGAAATATATTGTCCCATACCACGAGAAAAATATGAAACTATTATGATTGGGACCATTGCTATCAAGGTTGAGGTAACATAATCATTTGTGGAATACAAAGTTTTGTTTCATATAAAATTGCTTTGGTAACAAGACCTAATCAACCTTGTTAACAAAGGGATTTTAATGAACAAAACAATGTTTTCACCATGATTATCTTTGCTTACTTTTATTTTATCCATTTTAGTTTTTGCTTTCGTTTAGTTTACTTTTCTATTCCTAGTTGCTTGCATATTAGAGTGTCTTAGAACTTCTGAAGTTTTAGTTTTGTTTTGCTTTTGCATCTTCCCGAAAAAATCTTTCTATCAGAAAATCATTCGTCTATACCTGAAAATTGCTCAAAAATAAAGTGTCTCGAAAATTTCCAGAAAATTCATATTAAATTTTTACATGAAAAAAGGGGCAGAGAAGTTCCTAGAGAGTACCAGGGGGGCCCACCAGGCAGGCACACCACCTGGTGGCGTGGCCAGCCTAGGGGCGCGCCTGGCCATGGTGTGGGCTACCCCTGGCCCTCCACTCACTCTCTCACTTCCCACTTCTTCATCTCTCCCAAGAAAACATCAGTTCTTTGCTCGAAGTCGCGTTCTTGCCCACGATTTTTCGATCTCCTTGCTTAGCCCATCTTTGCTGCTGAAATTAGGAGCATTTGTTCTCCGGTATGTGACTCCTCCGCTTGTCCAAGTAGATTTGTATTTAGTGGTTTATATCTTGAGTATTTTGCTGCTGTAGGTGACAGGTTATGAGAGCTTGTAAGCTTGTTCAATGCTTAGAGATATTTTTTTGATGCATGTTTAGGCCTCTTACAAGTCCCTATGAGTAGTGTCCTTCATTATGTATTCACTTTGCAATCACTTGTGTAATGGATGTTTAAAATTTTAGAATAGAAGATAAATGAATATCAACTCAACCAACATGAACTAAGGGTGCCTGAGGTTATGAAGGTTCACCGAGAGGAGGAAGTTTTTTTTCCATCTATCCATGCTCCGAATTCATGAGGGCTGCAGGAATTTCCCAGGACTTCCATACTTTAGTTGCTAATGCAGGATTGGAGCACTTTGTGGAAGATGAACCTAGTAAATTTGTGAAACTAACCATGTCTGTGGTGCAGGACTTTCGATTTAGTTGCTCTTTGCCTAACCCCATGGTTCACTACAAAATTTATAATATAGCTGTCGACCTTCCTCTTGATGACTTTTGTGCAGGTATTAAGGTACCTAAGTGGGGATCGTGTGGAAGGATTAAAGAGAGACTTGCACCACTCATGGACTTGTATGCGGAGATTTGCCAAGGGAGCAGCTTCTCGAAGGAGAGCGAGAAAATCCGGTAGGATGTTCACTCACTGAGGAGGATCTTGATACGTACCTGGGAGAGCTCTCCCAACAGGAGCAGGATACTAGAAGGGAGGTTACAAATGATTCGGTCCAGCCCTCAAATGAGGGAGAGTCTTCATATCAGCAGCCTACCTATGATTGGGGAGCTTTTTCTTCTTCCCATGGGCCTAACCACGATCATTCTTACAATCCCCCGCCTGCTTGGAACCCTTACCCAGCTTGGGATTGATACCCACTTAGGCCAAAAGCCTAAGCTTGGGGGGAGGTACACCGACATCACACTCATTTCCATATCATGTTTAGTCGATACTTTGTATATCCATGTTTCGTTCTCTTTTTAGTTTTCGTTCTTTCTTTACTTTTGCTTTCTAAAACACAAAAAGACCAACAATATTTCTGTTGTTTCTCTTTGTTTGCTTCTTTTTCTTTTTGCCTTGGTTTGCTTCTTCCTTTTTGCTTTGTTTGAACTATTTGAAAAACTCAAAAAGATTTCGCTTTGCTTGTTCTTCCTTTTTGTTCTTGCCTTTAAAAATCAAAAACACCAAAAATATTTGTTGTTCTTCTTTGGTTTTATGAAGTTTGTTGCAGGGTTCAGCAGTCCTCAGTGGAATTTGGTTTCATGTTATTATTCAAGGCACACAAGTGAAGGGCAATAATGAGGATTAATGACAACTTGAGGTGTGGTAAGAGGCTGGTAACGAACTCTATTTGTTTTCATTTTTGTACATATACTTGTCATTGTGGGCATGCTTAGTCTGTTCATGTAGGGTGTATGTTATTTATGGATGCTTAATAGTTCTTGCTTTCTTATGATTAGCTCCAACTCGCTAATAGTTTGTAGCATGTCATATGAATGTTTGCTTGCATTGCTCTATTCATAACTTGGTATGATACTGTGGTATCCTCCTCTGAATGTTTCACTTGAATTGACTTGGCACATGCTCATGCATGCATATGACTAAAACAATAATCAGTTAAGCCTCGATGAATTATTTTGCCTCAGGGGTCTTGAATCACTTTCATGCCATGATTAGTCCTGTTTTGTTGCAAGCATGATTATGACAGTTATTGCTCTCTCGTTTGTTGCTCCCTTACTATTGCTAGCCTTCACTTGCACTGAGTATGAGCTCTACTCGTGTTTCCAATTCCCTAAAACCAATATTGCCAAAAGTGTCCACCATACCTACCTATTAGCATCATTTGCTATTCTATGCATATTCAATATTCTTAGTTTTCTTCCGAATAAAATGTTTGCTTGTTATGAGAAAGTTAGTTAGTAAAGCTCTCACAAACTTGATGGCAGACTTTATTTCTCGCACTTAATAAACCTGAACCATTGTGACTACCCATGAAAGTTATATGCTTGCAAATTATAGGCTAGGGATTAGCAGAACCGTGCTATCACGGGGAATGCTTTCAACACCTGTAAATATATATACCCAGTTGATATCATGCTCTTTTGTTTGCGGATGTCGTCGGTGTGAAATAAAAGGGGAGCTTGTAAGTCCATGGAGTTATGTATGTGTGTTAGAGAAACGCCTAGGCCGCCGGTCTAATCCATGCCTAATCATGGTGGAAACCTGCAGCGTAACCATAATGAGTATCTATGAAGCATTCTTCTTATAAAAAAGATATAGCTATTGAGAAAAAAAGAAAATGAGTTATGAGAAAAGAGGAAAGAGAGAAAAAAGCACCATTTTCCCATGGTAAATAAGAAGATTGCTGAGATGCTCGTTGTCTGCTTGCCTTGTCATTTTGATATGGGGATTCTTCCGTATCATCGGGCAAGGGGTACCCCGTTGGCGGTTCTCTATGATACGCATGTATTTACTATGACAAGAACTTACCGGTAACTAAAGTTGAGTAGCATGAGGAGCGACCCTCGTACTCAAGGGACATGAGATTTCCAGTTTATATCAAGCATATAACTCAGATTGGACCTCACTTTCACCTTAACCATTTAAAGATGCTTATGATAGGGGCAATGAGAGCTCAAAGCTAATGAGTACCATACTTTCAGCATTTGGAAGCCTTTCAAACTTTTCAAAACCTTTTCATTTCTTTGTTGAGTCTCCACACATTCTATGAGCACTTTCTTGAGAGCATAATTGTCATTCTTAGTGTAATGTGCTTGTCTCAAAACTTGATTAATTGTGTTATGACTTTCATGCTTGTATCTTTGACATCTTTACTTCTAGTCTTCACTTGAACTTCAGAGGTGCCTTGGCACTTATGCTCTACAATCAAAGGCAAGCGAGATACCACTCTATCATACCTTGTTATGAGCATTATAATGTTGCTTATGTTTATGTTTCATGCTACTTATTATTTTTGAGTTGGAAACTCTCCATAGCTTGCAATGACTATTAAGTAAAGTTAGTTGCATACTCTTTATTATGAATTGCCTGAGTAGTTCATCATATGCTGAGAATATATACATCTTATGAAGAAAATGTGTTTGTGAAAGTTTCTTTTATCGCACTCAGTTTTCAACTGAATTGCTTAAGGACAAGCAATAAGCTAAGCTTGGGGGGAGTTAATACGTCCAAAACATATCTACTTTCCCGAAGACTTTTGCTATTGTTCTTCCACTAAACTTGTGTGATTTGGATACAACTAACACGGACTGACGCTGTTTTCAGCAGAATTACCTTGGTGTCTAGTTTTTGTGCAGAAAATAAACTATCAGGAAAAATCCCGAAAAATATGCCAAAAATCCTATTTCACCAGAAGACGAGACGGAGTAGGGCCACGAGGGGCCCACACCACCTGGCCGTGCGGGCCAGGCCAGGCCGCGCCTAGGGGTGGTGTGGCCGCCTCGGCTGCCCCCTCGGCCTCCCTCTTCACCTATAAGTTGCCTCTTGACCTAAAAACAAAGGGGGGTTCGACGTTTTTCTAGAAAGAGTTCCGCTACGCCGCCACCACCAGATACTGCGATTCGGAACCAGAAACTCCGTTCTGGCACCCTGCCAGGATGGGGAATTGGAGGAGATCATCACCATCGCTTCTCCATCGACCATCCATGTTTCCCCATATATGAGTGAGTAATCCTCCGCTGTAGGCCATGGGGATGGTCGGGATTGGATGAGATCGTTCATGTAATGGCATCAGATTGTTAGGGCATGGTGCCTAGTATCTATTATTAGTGCTTTTTGACTTTGTTGCAACTTGTTATGGTTAATGCTTGTCACTAGGGCTCGAGTGCCATGATTTCAGATCTGAACATGTTATTGATTCATTATGATAGTATTGTTTATGGTCTTACCTGCAAGTTGTATACACATATTGTTGTCTGGAACCAAAGGCCACAAAGTGACAGCAGTCGGGATAACCGGAGGGAATGGATTTGATGTGAGGATCACATGTGTTCATGGAGTGTTAATGCTTTGCTCCGGTGCTTATTAAAAGGAGCACCTTAATTGCCAGTAGTTCCCTTGAGGCCCCGCTGCAAACGGGCTGGCAGGACAAAAGATGTTGTGCAAGTTATCATTGCGAGCATGTATGACTATATATGGAACACATGCCTATGATTATCTAGTACTTGGATGCTTTATCTTATTTATCTGCAAATGCCCTATGTCTTGATTGCCATATGAATTGTCTTGTCCATGCAATACCCGTCCATCCATCCCTATGCCTACCGCGCTTTAATCCTACTGTTTACTACAATTGTTACTACTGTCTTTACTTTACTACTGCTATTACTTTACTATTGCTACTACAAAAATGTTGCTACTGATAAACTCCTGTGAGCAAGATTGTTTCCAGGTGCAGCTGAATTGAAAACTTAGTTGTTAAGGCTTATAAATATTCTTTGGATCCCCTTGTGTCGAATCAATAAATTGGGTTTCACTTCCCTCGAAAATACTGTGATACACCCCTATACTTGTGGGTCATCACTTATCAACATCCCCAAGCTTAATTCCTGCTCGTCCTCGAGTAGGTAAGTGATAAGAAAGAATAATTTTTTATGTGAAATGCACCATCACAATCTTGATCAACGTATTTGTAAAACATTGATAGCTGGGATCATAGTACTCTAACATAGACATGAAAGATATAGTTCTAACAATAAGACATAGCAACTATGTTGTAACATGAAGAGGTACAAACAAAAGATTCATGAATAACAATGCTTTGAAAGACGTTTGTTTGTTTCACATATAGAAAACATAATGAGAATGGTATTCAGCTTGTCCCTCATAGTGTAGCAAAACATAAATGCATAGGACACCTTCAAAGTTCATAACGGTGACTAGATACAAAGAGTTTAAGAACAAGCAATATCAAAGTTATGAATCCATCAACAAGTTTTGGGACAATGCACATTAAACTAAGAATGACCACTATGGTCTCTCAATAGGTGCATAAAGATAGAAGATGGAGACTCAACATAAAAGTAAAAAAGGCCCTTCATAGGAGGAAGCAGGGATTAAAGTCTCATAAAGAGCTTCCAAAATTATGGTACTTATTAGCTTTCAGCTCTCATTGCCCCTATCATAAGCATCTTTAGGTGATTAAGGTTAAAGTGATCAAATATGAGGATATGCTTGACAAGTTGTAAGTTGAAAATCTCATGTCCCTTGAATACGAGGGCCGCTCCCCATGCTACTCAAGTTTAGTTACCGGTAAGTTCTTGTCATAGTAAGTATATGTATATCATAGAGAACCGCCAACGGGGTACCCTTGCCCGATGATACGGAAGATTCCCCATATCAAAATGATAAGGCAAGCAGACAATGAGCATCTCATCGATCCCTTTATTTCCAATTTGCATAGATTTTTTTTTCTTTTTTTCTTCCCTATTTGCATAGGTTGTTTTTTATTGAGGATGATTCACAGATTACTCACTATGGTTATGCTGCAGGTTTCCACCATGATTACGCATGGCTTAGACCAGCCGCCTAGGCATTTCTCTAACGCATATACGAACTCCATGAGCCTTACAAGCTCCCCTTTCATTTCACACCACCGGAATCCATAAGCAAAAGAACATGATATCAACTAAATAAAGTGCAATGTTGAAAGCGTTCCCCATGATAACATGGTTCTGCTAATTCACAACTTACAAAACGCAAGCATATACGTAACATAGATGGGCACAATGGTTCAAATTTATTAAGTGCAAGAAAGTAAAGTGTGTCATCAAGTTCGCGAGAGCTTTAATCACTAATTTTCACATAACAAGTTTAATTCGGAAGGTAGTTAAAAATATGAATATACTTGGAATAGCAATAATGCTAATAGGTAGGTATGGTGGACTCTTTGGAATAACTTGGTTTTATTTGGAGTTGGATGCATGAGTGGAACTCATACTTGGTACATGTGGAGGCTAGCAAAAGACTGGTGATGGCTCAATACACGGCGCCCAGAAAAGTGCTTGGTGCGTGGTGTTGATGTAGAGCTCGTTGGGAACCCCAAGAGGAAGGTATGATGAGCACAGCAGCAAGTTTCCCTCAGTTATGAAACCAAGGTTTAATCGAACCAGTAGGAGCAAGGAAACACCTCAAAGGTGTTACTAGCTGAGCTTGGCAGGGCGCACTACCGGTGCTAGTAGCAACGTGGAGACCTGCACAACACAACCACAGAACTTTATCCCCAACTTGCGATGAGGTTGTCAATCTCACTGTGTTTTGCGGAAAACAAAGGATTAAACGTATTGAATGGAAAGAAGTAAAAGTTTGCAGAAAGTAAACACAAAGCAGTAAAAGATTGTAGATTGTATGTAAAGTAAAAGGACCGGGATCCATAGTTCACTAGAGGTGGCTCTCCTTAGATAGATAACATGCTAGGTGAACAAATTACAGCGGGGCAATTGACAAACACCGAGAAAGCAATACATGCATATACTAATCATCTTGACTCCTCTGAGACTTGATTGGGCATTACAACATAATACATAGACCGCCATCCAACTGCATCTATGACTAATAATCCACCTTCAGGTTATCATCTGAACCCCCTCCAGTATTAAGTTGCAAGCAACAGATTATTGCTTTACGAACTGCGTGTAAAGTAAACAATACGATTGTTCTATGAACAAAAGATCGTTGTTTTCTCCCTAGTAGCAACAACACATCTAGTACCTTAGAGATTTCTGTCACTTCCCCAGATTACCAGAGGCATGAACCCACTATCGAGCATAAATACTAACTCTTGGAGTTGCTAGCATCTACTTGGACAAGATAGCTACTAACAACGGAAAGCATGCAAGATCTCAAATAACAAAGACATGATAGAATCAATAATCAATCTGAAATAGCATCTCAATATCCATCGGATCCCGCCAAACACAACATGTATGAATTACAAATAGATGATCTTGATCATGAGCAGACTCACAAGATCTAAACATGAAAGCACAAAGGAGGAGAAACCAGCCATCTAGCTACTACATGGATCCGTAGTCCAAGGATGAACTACTCACGCATCACACCGGAGGCTTGCATGGTGATGAAGAAGGCCTCCAGGGTGAATTCCCTCTCGGCGGTGCCGGAAGAGCCAGATCCTCCCGATCTAGGGATGGAGATGACGGCGGCTACAGACTCTTTCGTGGATTTTTGATCAGGCACTTAAGGTTTCCGTCCCGAGGGCAACTTATAGGCGGAAGGAGAGACCGAGGGGGTGCTGGGGTCGGCCAGACCACCCCCTAGCTTGGACAGGCCTGGCCGCGCGGCCAGGTGGTGTGGCCGGCCCCTGGCCCCTCTCCGTCTCGTATTCTGGCACTTGATCCCTTCCAGAAAAATAGGCGCTTTGGCTTTTTTCCCGTCCAATTCCGAGAATATTCATTTTCTGACTTTTCTGGAACCAAAAACAATAGAAAACAGGCAGCTAGCACTGTGGCTCTTGTTAATAGGTTAGTCCAAGAAATCATAATAAAAGTACTCCAAAGTTGGAACAAAACACAAGAAAGTGGATAAAACTAAGCATGGAACATCAAAAATTATAGATACTTTTGCAATGTATCAACTGGGAGCGACCAACTAAGAGAGCAATAATGGCCATAATCATGCAAAGCGACAAAACTTTATTAATTAAAGAATAAAGTGATATTACAAGTTGAAAACTAAATGATCATAGAGGCTATAGTGACTTGGTATAGTCTTAAAATGGTGTGAGCATGCGCCAAGTTAACTCAAATAAAGCATCAAAGGAAAATACCACAATATTATACTTTTATATGCCAAAACAACGCATGATTCTTTGAAGGCACATTAAGCAATCTCAATTGTTTGTAACAAGTCATGCTACAGCAATAATCACTAAGCATAAAGTCAAAGCAATATCAAGCATGACATGACAAATCTTAGGCCACACTCAAAAACAAGACTCCTTTTATACCACTTATAAGCATGAATTTCCTACTCTTTTCCAATCCAAATCAACTTATTTGAAACTATGTATGAATGCGGGGGTCCAACCAATTTATTCAATCAAACTAAGCAAACGAAAACTAAGAACAAAAACGAAGACACTCCAAGAACAACACAATGGTGCATGAAACAATAAAAATGAAGTGTTTGGAAGGAAACCTGAGATTTTTATTGATGAAGAAGGGGATGCCTTGGGCATCCCCAAACTTTGACGCTTGTACTTCTTGAATATTTCTTGGGGTGACACGGGTGGCATCCCCAAGCTTGAGATTTTGACCATACTTCATCTTATCACATTATTCTTCCCTACACTTTAAAATTTCCTTCATACAAAACTTCACACAATCTTCATTAGCAACATTAGTATACTCAAGATAATAAGTCTTTAGGTTCAGTTTCAACACAAGTAAAACTTTCATTAAAATACAAGATATTGTAGCAATTCCTTTTAAAAGTTCAAATGATCAAAGAGAACTCAAAGAGAAAAAGATTAAGAGGCAAATGCAAACAATGGCAGAAATCTGTCAAAACAGACCAGCAGGTAAAAACCGATTATTTTGAAGACCTTCTGTTGCTCAAATCGAAAAGTGTTAAACTAACGAAAGTTGGATAACAACCTGGGGAAAAAGCACAAAAAGTGACAGCTCAAACCAACGTACAGAGATTTTTCACACGTTTTTACAGCGAAGCACAAAAATCTGTTTCGGGACAACAACTTTCCCAAGCATTATTTCTCTCTTATTAGAGGTTATTCTTGGCACAAAAACCACACAGAAAGGATAAGGAGATGTTATTACTGAAGCAATAATTTTCAAGTCTCAACAAAAAAAAAATCTATTGACTAAAAATTTGGGTTATCTCCCAATAAGTGCTTTTCTTTAACGCCTTTGAGCTAGGCATAAGAAGCAAGATTCAAGTATTCTCAAATGAAGAAGCATTAAGAGCAAATTTTGTTTTAATAGGAGAGGCAAAAGGAATTTTCTCTCTCTTCTTAGGGAAGTGTTATCTACCTTTCTTAAGTGGGAATTGATATTTAATGGTGCCTTCTTTCATATCAATAATGGCACCAACAGTTTTAAGAAAAGGTCTTCCCAAAATAATAGGACAAGAAGCATTGCATTCAACATCCAAAACATAGAAATCAACGGGGACATAGGCATTTTTAACCAAAATAAGAACATCATTAACACTCCCCATGAGTTTCTTTTTAGCATTATCATCAAGTTGGACATCTAAATAACAATCTTCCAATGGTGGCAAATCAAGCATTTCATAAATCTTTCTAGGCATAATAGAAACACTACTACCAAGATCACATAAAGCTTTGAGATAAAAAACATTCACTTTCATATTAATGATGGGTTCCCAACCATCTTCTAATTTCATAGGAATAGAAGCTTTATGTTTCATCTTTTCTTCTTTAATTTTTATGAGAGCATCAGTAATGTGTTTTGTAAAGGTCATATTCATAGCACTAGCATTAGGAATTTTAGCAAGTTTTTGTAGGAACATAATTAGTTCAGAGATATTTCAACCATCAAGGTCAAAATCATAATTACCATCTAAAGTAGTAGAGCTATTGTTTCCCATATTTCGAAGAATTTTAGCATTTTTACTAGAAAAGGTTCCATTGGTTTTAGGCATTGTTGCAAAAGGAATGGGGACTTCATGTGGTTTGCTAGCATCAACTTTAGTGGTAGTGATAGTACAAATACTACTATTTCTAGCAATTTCATCTTCTCTTTCCCACTTAGCGTGCAATTCAGCTAACAGTCTAACATTTTCATCAATTCTAACTTGTATGGCATTATTACCAGCAAAGGGATTTTCAATAGTTTCAGGTTTAGCAGCCATCTTATTAATCAAAGAGGATTGTGCTTCAGACAAAGATGATATATTTCTTTCAGCATTAGAGAGTTTTAGTTGCAAACTAGGAATTTCCCAATTTAAACTCTGAAGTTGATGACTAATATTTTTGAAAATAGTAGATTGTTCCTCCATGGTTTTAGTAAATAATTTATTCTGTTCATATTGCATTTGCATGAAGTTTTAGTGGCTCTTTCAACTTCTAAAATTGTTTCTTCACTAGGCATTCTAGATTTACCATGATAACCATAAGTATTATTAGGAGGGTAAGGCCTAAAATTGTTATTACCATAAGAATTGTTGCCAAAATTATTATTTCTAATGAAGTTCACATCAACTTGCTTTTCTTGAGCAACCAAAGAGGCTAAGGGGAGATTATTTGGATCAATATGAGCTTTCCCATTAACAAGCATAGACATAATAACATCAATTTTATCACTCAAGGAGGAGGTTTCTTCAACAGAATTTACCTTCTTACCTTGTGGAGCTCTCTTAGTGCGCCATTCAGAATAGTTAACCATCATATTATCAAGAAGCTTTGTTGTAGCACCCAAAGTAATGGTCATAAAGGTACCTCCAGCAGCAAAATCCAGCAGATTTTTTCTTGAATAATAATTTAGTCCTGCATAAAAGGTTTGGATAATCATCCAAGCAGTCAGTCTATGAGTGGGACAATTCTTTATCAAAGATTTCATTCTTTCCCAAGCTTGAGCAACATGTTCATTATCAGATTGTTTAAATTTCATTATTTCACTTCTCATAGATATAATCTTAGCAGGAGGAAAGTATTTTCCAATAAAAGCATCTTTGCATTTAGTCCAAGAATCAATACTATTTCTAGTTAGGGATAGCAACCATTCTTTAGCTTTTCCTCTCAAAGAGAAATGAAACAATTTAAGTTTAATAATATCTCCATCTATATCCCTATGTTTTTGCATCTCACAAAGTTCAACAAAGTTATTAAGGTGAGCAGCAGCATCTTCAGTACCAACACCAGAGAATTGTTCTTTCATAACAAGATTGAGCAAAGCAGGTTTAATTTCAAAAAAAGTAGCTTCAGGAACAGGTGGAGCAATAGGTGTGCACATGAAATCATTGTAGTTGGTGCTAGTGAAGTCACACAACTTAGTGTTTTCAAGAGTATTCATTTTTTGTGTTTTTTAATAAAGAAAGCAAACAAGTACAACTAATTTTTTGTGTTTTTAATAAAAGAAACAAGCAAACAAAGCAGAAATAAACTAAGGAAAACAAAAAACAAAGTAAAGAGATTGGTTGTGAGGGACTCCCCTTGTGAAGATTTCCTTGACTCCCCGGCAACGGCGCCAGAAAAAAGGCTTGATGGATCAAAATATATTCGAGCTCGTAGGGAACCCCAAGAGGAAGGTATGATGAGCACAGTACCAAGTTTTCCCTCAGTTATGAAACCAAGGTTATCGAACCAGTAGGAGCAAGGAAACATCTCCAAGGTGTTGTTTCCAACTTGGAATCCTGCACAACACAATAACAGAACTTTGCCCCAACTTATAGTGAGGTTGTCAATCTCAGCGGTTTTGCTGAAAACAAAGAACTAAACGTATTGTGTGGAAGATAGTAATTTCTTGTAGAAAGTAAATAGTAAATTGTAGATGGTAGATTTATGGTAAAATAATGGACCGGGGTCCATAGTTCACTAGAGGTGATTCTCCTTAAGATAGATGACATATTGGGTGAATAAATTACAGCGGGGCAATTGACAGACACCGAGAAAGCATACATGCATATACTAATCATCTTGACTCCTATGAGATTTGATTGGGCATTACAACATTATACATAGACCGTAATCCAACTGCATCTATGACTAATAATCCACCTTCAGGTTATCATCCGAACCCCCTCCAGTATTAAGTTGCAAGCAACAGATAATTACATTAAGCAAAGTGTATAAAGTAAACAATACAACTGTCCCATAGACAAAGGATTTTTGTTTTCTCCCTAGTAGCAACAACACACCTAGTACCTTAGAGATTCCTGTCACTTCCCCAGATTATTAGAGGCATGAACCCACTATCGAGCATAAATACTCCCTCTTAGAGTTGCTAGCATCTACTTGGCCAAGATACCTACTAACAATGGAAAGCATGCAAGATCACAAATAACATAGACATGATAGAGTCAATAATCAATCTGAAATAGCATCTCAATATCCATCGGATCCCCACAAACACAACACATAAGATTACAAATATATGGTCTTGATCATGAACGGAGTTCACATTATCTAAACATGGTAGCACAAAGGAGGAGAACCAACCATATAGCTACTACATGGACCCGTAGTCTAGGGATGAACTACTCACGCATCACACCGGAGGCAGTCATGGTGATGAAGAAGGCCTCTAGGGTGATCTCTCCCCTCCGGCAGGATGTCGGGAAGAGCTTCAGATCCATCCCAATCTAGGGATGGAGATGATGGCGGCTATAGACTCTTTCGTACAATTTTGATCGGGTACTTAGGGTTTTCGTCCCGGGAGGCTTTTATAGGCGGAAGGGCAAGGTCGATGGAGGCTCAAGGGGCCCACACACGGTGGTGGAATGCCTAGGGTTGGCCGTGCCGCCCTAGGGTGTGTCCGCCTCGTGGCCCCCCTTCGTCTCCCCTTCAGACTCCGTATTGCTTCGGGTAAAATATTGAGTTTGGCTTTTGTCCGGTCGAATTCCGAAAATATTTCCTTACTAGCTTTTCTGAAACCAAAAACAGCAGAAAACAGGCAGCTAGCACTGTGACATATTGTTAATAGGTTAGTTCCAGAAAATGTGTAAAAATACTCCAAAGTGTGGAAAAAACATAAGAAAGTAGATATAAAACAAGCATGGAACATCAAAAATTATAGATACATTTACGACGTATCACCTAACCACTTCTTCACCGAGACGCACGGCTCGTCTCCATGTCCATCGTCGCTACATCCACTCCGACTCAACAGCCCTAACCGCTTCTTCACCGACACGCACGTGTAACATCCCAAAACTTCAATCCAAGCTTATCAAGATCCAAATCATCAAAATTAGGGTTAACAAAAACTTTCCCAAATAAAAAATGAAAGCATTCATGTGTATGAGCATTTAAATTAGGAATTGATTTGAATTGCCATGGTTCTATGATTCTTTGGTTGTATAATGTTTCTTAGGTGATTTAAACATCATATACATCATTCCCAAACTTTTCCCAAAGAAAAAATCAAATAAAAAACAATTAAAAAGGAGGAATGGTCAATTTGACCATTTTAATCCACTACACTACTTTGAGTGTTCCTAGCACTCATTTCTCAACAGATATAATTCTAGGTCTTTTCACCCCTTGATAGTACACATAATGAGGTACCAAGGCCCACCTTTTGATCTGCTAAAAACATTCAAACACTATATTTAAAAGGCATTGGAAAATTGAATCTATTTCATATGGGAAGATCCCACTATTTCAAAAACCATCAATTTGAGCTCCACTTTCAAAACCCTTGCAACCAGAGACTACCTAGTACCAGTGGAGAACACTCAAAAATTTTGAAACCAAAATTCAAAACTTGAATTCTTTCGGCCATTTTGTCAAACACCTTGTGTGCAAAAATCTAGAATAATCACAAACACTATTGTGAGCAGTGTTTGGACCAATGTGGTCTCCCATTTTGCAACCAGAGCCACCCCAGTGCACCCCCTACCCTTTGCTAGCCCCAAGCCACATGCACGACCAAATGGTCATGGCCATTAAGGCCGAGCACCTTGAGCACCCTCACGCTGACAGTAGCGCCACAACAGCCGCCAACCTCGTCCACCATGTCCGACGTTGCTGTGGTCCACCTCCACCGTCCAACCAGCAGCCAAGGACGCCTTGACGAGCCGAGAACCGCGCCGGAGCTGTCGACCATGCCAACGCTGCCCGTAGAGCGCGCCCTGTCCCCGTGTAGCTAGACCTCGCCTAGCTCCAGCCGCCCGTCTACACGATCACCACCGGCCTCGCAAGCTAACAGACATGCCCCCCCCCCCCCCGACCGTACCCCGTAGTCGCCGGCCGCCGTGAAACTCGCCGTCGACAGAGACTTGGCGCTCTGCGCTCTTCACTTTCCCCGGCCGCAAACCACTGCACCAGCACCACCGTGACACTCGCCAGGGCACCGCCCACCGTCCTAGCACACCGCCCACGCCTCTAGCTTGATGTGCCGTCGTCACCGGCGAGCACCGCCCATGCTTCTCGGCCATCTCGACCCTATATAGCGCCACCCCACACCATTTCTCCATACTCCACTCCCCACCTCTCTTGAACCTCACCCACCTATAGCTAACGCCGAAGCTCGCCGAATTGGAGCAGGCACCCGCAGCAGAGGAGGAGAAGGGCGCCTGCAATTTAGGGCACACCAAGCTCCGCCGCAACAGCGCCTCGCCTCGCCGTCGACCACCAGTCCGTTTGCCCGCCTCGCCGACCTTGCTGGAGCCCTGGTACGCCCCCAATCGACCCCCACCGCCGCGGCTAGGTCAGACTCTCGCCGGAGTAATCTGTCGTCGACGATGAACCCCCACCATTAGATCCCCTTTAGATCGTGCGACCTAGAATGCTAGATACTGTTTCGGTGATTATGTGTCGCTGATTGGTGGAGCCCGCATGTCAGGCAGCCCGTTGCATGCACTGTGTGTAGATGGGTCGGCCGAGTTAGTTCCCGCACGAGTTAGAAATTCAAATTTAGTTTTTCCTATTTAGAGTTAATCTTATTTCTATCCACTAGTTTAAAAATCAATTCTGGGAGTTTGACAAATCCAAATTGCATGAAACCATTTTTTCCTGAAAGGTATTGAAATGATCTATCCAAGCCCGTTGGATTTAATTCAATTAGAGTTATAGATCTCTCCTAGTAAAAACAACAAAACAGAAGCTTTTGCATATGACGACATTTTTATATAATCAACTAAGATAGGTTTTGAGTTGATTCCAACTCTCAAAAATCACATTTCATCATATCTATCTAAATATGTAATAATATTAAGGTTTACATGCAGTGACTTTGGACTAGTACCAAAATAATGCTATATAGGCATTTCTAGTCACTTTAAATCATTAAATATTGAACTTAAACCAAAGTAATTATAATCCAACTTTAAATCATTAAATGTGTGTCTTAGAATGCTATTTAGCCTAGTTAAGTATTGTTTGGTGATTGTGTACTCCATATGTATGTATATACGATAGTACCGACCAAGTCTACGAGGAGGTGGAGTTCTACCAAGAAGAAGAAGAAGAAAACTTCAACCACTACACCAACCAAGGCAAGCCACCATTAACAATCCAAGCTAACACTTGCAAGAATAATCCTTAGCAAGCTAGGATTAAACTAGATGGTTTAGCAAACATGCTTTAGGCATGCTTATATCACACTCCTTTGACTATTAGATACCCCAAGTCTTATTTACAAGCTTTACTTCCTTTACTTTATCCAAGTTCTTTACTTGTTTTGAAGGTAGCATAAAGAGTATAAAACTTGACCTATTTAGAACCCTTTAGATGTCATTCTATGGCATGAGATTGAACCCATCTTTTCCACATTAGTGAACACTCTTAACTTAGTAGTTTAGAGTAGATAAAAACTTGAGTCACTTAGATGGGAGCACTTGGTGAAAATGAATTATGAAAACCTTGGAATGATGAGTCATTCTATTGAGATGTTTTGACATGTGTTGAGAAACACAAATGGTTTATGACGATGAAAATAGTGAGGCATGAGCCTTAACCCTTTTATAAAACTGGTGGTTAGATTCGGATGCGATACCATTCCAAATTTACCGTACAACCACACTACCTAAATTGGGTAAGGCTTAGCTGGAAATTTATATGCATTAGTATTATTTCCCTCGCGGAAGAGGTTTGAGCTGAGGCTACCTCTCAATGTTGTCCACCTATGCAGTGCCCAAGATGACTGATGGTCATGGTTGGGAGGCCATGCTCATAGGAGAGGTGCTTATACTAGGGTGTGTAAAGGAAAGGTTATGTTTGATTATCTCCATACTAAGTATGATGATTCAGGGTTATCCCTGACAGATGTATCGAATCTTGTGGTGCTCTTCAGAGTGTCAAACTATTCGAATAGCCGCGTCCGCGGTTATGGTCAGTTGGAATGGTCATACTGTTTCGTTGTCAGATGTTTTCCAAATAACTTGAAATGAATGATGAATCTTGACTTGACCACAACAGGGTTGTGTTTATGACATTAGCTTCCCAACTTAAGTGATTCTAGAACTTTATTTTATCTTTGTTTGCTTCAGAACTCAGCTTAGGTTTCAAACTTAACTTTATAGTTAAACATAGAGTTAGCACTTTAACTTAGAACTATAGTACTTGTTAGTAGTAGTTTGCGAGTACTTAAAGAGTACTCATGGCTTTTGTCCCTGGCTATTCTCATGGCCAGACTATGAAGGAGACTATCAAGATGATGGCCCGCAGGACGGCTATGATAACTAGGACTATCGCCACAAGCATTACTGTGCCCCTGAAGATGGACCCCACCGCTACGCTTATCTTTTATTTCCGCTGCTTGTTGTATTTAGACTGGATCATGAGATCCTTATTTGTGTAAGACCTTATGTATGGTTTGTAATGGATGATGTACTATGATATCCAATCCGTTATGTCTCGCAAAAATGGTAATCCTGGGATTGCAAGGTATGGCATAACGGGCATCTGGGATTAAAAATCTGGGTGTTGACAGCACGACTCGTCTACATGTCTGTCGTCGCTGTCGCGCCGACGTCCACTCTGACTCGACAGCCGTAACCGCTTCTTCACCGAGACGCACGGCTCGTCTCCTTGTCCGTCATCGTTGCCGCGCTGACGTCCACTCCGACTCGACAGCCCTAACCGCTTCTTCGCCGAGACGCACGGCTCGTCTGCGTGTGTCGTTACTGTTGCGCCGACGTCCACTCCAACTCGACAGCCCTAACCGTTTCTTCACCAAGACGCACGGCTCGTCTTCATGTTCGTCGTTGCTACCGCACCAACGTCCACTCCGACTCGATAGCCCTAACCACTTCTTCCCCGAGACGTACGGCTCGTCTCCGTGTCCATCGTCGGTGTCGCCCCGACGTCCACTCCGACTCGACAGTTGTAACCGCTTCTTCACCGAGACGCATGGCTCGTCTTCTGGTTCGTCGTTGTTGCCGCACCGACGTCCACTCCAACTCGATAACCCTAACCGCTTCTTCACCGAGACGCACGGCTCGTCTCCGTGTTCCTTGTCGTTGCCACGCTGACGTCGACTCTGACTCGATAGTCCTAATCGTTTCTTCACCGATACACACGGCTCGTCTCTGTGTCCATCGTCGCTGCCACGCCAACGTCCACTCTAACTCGATAGCCCCAACGGATTCTTTACCGAGACGCACAGCTCGTCTCCGCGTCCATCGTCGCTGCTGCGCCGACGTCCACTCTGACTCGACAGCCCTAACCGCTTCTTCACTGAGACGCATGACTCGTCTCCATGTCTGTCGTCGCTGCCGCGCCGATGTCCACTCCGACTCGATAGCCCTAACCGCTTCTTCACTGAGGCGCACGACTCATCTCCATGTCCGTCGTCCCTGCCGCGCTGACATCCACTCCAACTCGACATCCCTAACCACTTCTTCACCAAAACACATGGCTCATCTCCGTGTCCATCGTCGCTGTCGCGCTGACGTCCACTCCGACTTGACAGCCATAACTGCTCCTTCACGGAGACGCACGACTCGTCTCTGCGTCCATCATCGGAGCCACGCCAACGTCTACTCTAACTCGACAGCTCTAACCGCTTCTTCACCAAGACGCACGGCTCGTCTCCATGTCCGTCGTTGATGCCACACCGACGTCCACTCCGACTCGACAGCCTAACCGCTTTTTTACCGAGATGCACGGCTCGTCTGCGTGTCCGTCGCCGCTGACGCGCCGACATCCACTCCGACTCGACAGCCCCAACAGCTTCTTCACTGAGATGCACGGCTCGTCTCCGTGTCCATCGTTGCTGCCGCGCCGATGTCCACTCCGACTAGACAGCCATAACCGCTTCTTCACCGAGACACATGGATTGTCTCCGCGTCCGTCGTCGGAGAAGCGCCGACATCCACTATGACTCGATAGCCCTAACAGCTTCTTCACCGAGACGCACGGCTCATCTCTGTGTCTGTCGTTGCTGCCGTGCCGACGTCCACTTCGACTCGACAGCCCTAACCACTTCTTCACCGAGACGCACGGCTCGTCTCCATGTCTGTCGTCCCTGCCGTGCCGACATCCACTCTGACTCGACAGCCTAAACGCTTCTTTACCGAGATGCATGGCTCGTCTCCGTGTTCGTTGTCGCTGCCGCACCGACGTCCACTCCGACTCGCCAGTCCTTACCGCTTCTTCACCGAGACGCATGGCTCATCTCCACATCCATCATCGCTGCCGCGCCGACGTCCACTCCGACTCGACAACCCTAACCGCTTTTCACCGACACATATGGCTTGTCTTCGTGTCCGTCATCGCTGCCACGCCAACATCCACTTCAACTCGATGTCCCTAACCGTTTCTTCACCGAGATGCACGGCTCGTCTCCGTGTCCGTCGTCGCTGTCGCGCCGACGTCCACTCAGACTCGACATCGCTAACTGTTTATTCACCGACACGCATGGCTTGTCTCCGTGTCCGTCGTCGTTATCGTGCCCACGTCCACTCTGACTCGACAACCCCGACGAATTCTTCACCGAGACGCACGGCTCGTCTCCGGGTCCATCGTCGCTACCGCGCCGACGTCCACTCCGACTCGACGGCCCTAACCGCTTCTTCACCGAGATGCACGACTCGCCTCCGTGTCCGTCGTCGCTACCGCGCCGACGTCCACTACGACTCGACAACCCTAACCACTTCTTCACCGAAACGCACGGCTTGTCTCCGTGTCCATCGTTACTGTCATGCCGACGTCCACTCCGACTCGACAGCCCCAACGGATTCTTCACCGAGACGCATGGCTCGTCTCCGTGTCCGTCGTCGTTGCCGCGCCAACGTCCAGTCCGACTCGATGGCCCTAACCGCTTCTCTCCGACTCAATAGCCCTAGCCGCTTCTTCACCGAGACGCACGGCTCGTCTCCGTGTCCGTCATCGCTACCGCGCCGACATCCAGTCCGACTCGACATCCCTAACCACTTCTTCACCGAGACGCACGACTCGTCTTCGTGTCCGTCGTTGTTGCGCCCAGACATCCACTCCGACTCGATAGTCCTAATCGTTTCTTCACCGACACGCATGGCTTGTCTCTGTGTCCGTCATCGCTGTCGCGCAGACGTTCACTCTGACTCGATAGCCCCAACGGCTTCTTTACTGAGACACACAGCTTGTCTCCGCATCCATCGTCACTGCTGCGCCGACGTCCACTCCGACTCGACAGCCCTAACCGATTCTTCACCGAGCGCATGACTCGTCTCTATGTCTGTCGTCGCTGCCGCGCTGATGTGCACTCTGACTCGATAGCTCTAACCGCTTCTTCACCGAGACGCACGGCTCTTCTCCATGTCCGTCGTCCCTGCCGCGCTGACGTCCACTCTGACTCGACAACCCTAACCGCTTCTTCACCAACACGCATGGCTCATCTTCGTGTCCATCGTCGCTGCCGCCGACGTCCACTCCGACTCAGTAGTAACCGCTTCTTCACAGAGACGCATGACTCGTCTCCGCGTCCATCGTCGGGGCCATGCCAACGTCCACTCTACCTCAGCTCTAACTGCTTCTTCACCGAGACGCACGGCTCGTCTTCGTCTCCGTCATTGCTGCCGCACCGATGTCCACTCCGACTTGACAGCCTAACCGCTTTTTCACCGAGACGCACGGCTCGTCTCAGTGTCCGCCGTCGCTGCTGTGCCGACGTCCACTCCGACTCGACAGCCCCAACGGCTTCTTCACCGAGACGCACGGCTCGTCTCTGTGTCCGTCGTTGCTGCCGTGCTGACGTCCACTCCGACTCGACAGCCATAACCTCTTCTTCACCAAGATGCACGGCTTGTCTCCGCGTCCGTCGTCGGAGCCGCGCCGACGTCCACTCTCACTCGATATCTCTAACCGCTTCTTCACCGAGACACATGGCTCGTCTCCGTGTCCATTGTTGCTGCCGCGCTGACGTCCACTCCAACTCGACAGCCGTAACCGCTTCTTCACCGAGAGGCACGGCTCGTCTCCGTGTTCGTCGTCGCTGCCGCACCGACATCCACTCCGACTCGACAGCCTAACCGTTTCTTCGCCGAGACGCACGGCTCGTCTCTATGTTCGTCGTCGCCGCCGCGCCGACGTCCACTCCGACTCGACAGCCCTTACCGCTTCTTCACTGAGAAGCACGGCTCGTCTCCACGTCCATCGTCGTTGCCGCGTCGACGTCCACACCGACTCGACAACCCTAACCACTTTTCACCAGCACACATGGCTCATCTTCGTGTCCGTCGTCGCTGCCACGCCGACGTCCACTCCGACTCGATAGCCTTAACCATTTCTTCACCGAGATGCATGGCACGTCTCCGTGTCCGTCATCATTGCCGCGCCGACATCCACTCCGACTCGACATCCCTAACCGTTTATTCACCGACACGCACGGCTCGTCTATGTGTCCGTCGTCGTTGTCACGCCGATGCCCACTCCGACTCGACAGCCCCAACGGATTCTTCACCGAGACGCATGGCTCGTCTCCGTGTCTGTCGTCGCTGCCGTGCCGACGTCCACTCTGACTCGACGTCCCTAATCGCTTCTTCACCAAGACACACGACTCATCTCCATGTCCGTCATCGCTGCCGCGCCGACGTCCACTCCGACTCGACAACCCTAACCACTTCTTCACCGAGACAAATGGCTTGTCTCCATGTCCGTCGTGGCTGTCGTGTCGACGTTCACTCCGACTCGACAGCCCCAACGGATTCTTCACCGAGACGCACGGCTCGTCTCCATGTCCGTCGTTGTTGCCGCGCCGACGTCGAGTCCGACTCGACGGCCCTAACCGCTTCTCTCCGACTCGATAGCCCTAGACGCTTTGTCACCGAGACGCACGGCTCGTCTCCGTGTCCGTCGTTGCTACCGCGCCGACGTCCAGTCCGACTTGACAGCCCTAACCACTTCTTCACCGAGACGCATGGCTCGTCTCCATGTCCGTCGTTGCTGCCGCGCCGACGTCCACTCCGACTCAACAGTCCTAACCGCTTCTTCACCGAGACGCACAGCTCGTCTCCGTGTTCGTCGTCGCTGTCGCGTCGATGTCTACTCCCACTCGACAGACCTAACCGGTTTTTAACCGAGACGCACGGCTCGTCTCCGTGTCCATCGTCACTGCCGTGCCAACGTCCCTTCCGACTCGACAGCTCTAACCGCTGTGTCATCGTCGTCGTTGCGACGCTGACATCTACTTCTAACTCGCTCATATATAGATGCAAGTATATTAGCATTACCGAGAAATGAAGGCAGCCTGAGTTGTCTAGACCCTAAACTTAGTAAAGAGGAATAGATTAATCTAACCAAAACTGAACTGAAATTGCAAGGTTGCAAAAATTGAAAGTATGACAATACTGACTTGACGTGCTTTGAGCTTTGATCAACAAATACTCAGATAACAAATGTGCCTCTGAAGTATAGGAAACGAAATTAACCATGCTCTGTTTTGCTAAGTACGCCTTGCTCAGCACGACTTGAACAGGTGCAGAAGCCTATAATAAATATGAGTCTTAGATCGATTTTGCTGCTCTTGTGTGGATCCTAATTGTTCCCCGCGCAGAGTCAAGACACCTAATTAATTAGGAACTCGAGAAATCATAGTCAATTACAAAAATCATGGACATCCCTGCCGCCCCTAATCAGATTGAGCATGTCGCCATGGGAATTTTGAACTGCAAAATCCATGGACATCTGTGTACGGGGAGAGAAAAGGCATGAACAATGAATTCAAAGAAGATTGAATCAAACCTCAAAAACCAGACAAATCCTTGCTGCTCAGAAGCGCACGGCACATCTGCAGGAAGAAGCCGCCGTGTTCGATCCGAAAATGAGGGGCACGGGAGCGACACGCGAGAGGGGGCAGGGGGATGGATCCGCGTGCGAGCGGGATGCAGGCGGTGGATCCGCAGGCGCGAGGTCTGGACGAAGAAGAATAACTGCCGAGAGATCAAGGTCGATCGAAAAGGGAATAGGAGTATGGCCAAAAAGGAAATAGACGGGGCAACCCAGCGCTAATTTTTTTAAATAATATATTTTTTTATTAATTTCACGAACAAGGTATTTACTAATCTAGCGTGGTGTCGTCTTTTGACGCACCGATGAGCCCCGGTCGGCTTTTGCCACAGCAACCAGCCCGGATCGGCTTTTGAGACGCCGAAAAGTGTGAGTCGGGCCTGGCCCGGCCGGGTTGTCGGCCGACAAAGCGAGGCGTCTTTAATTTGAAAACCGACAGGCATGTTGCCTTTTGAAAACACGACCCCGGCCTCTTCTTATCGCCTCGCAGGTGCCAGCCAGCCCCGCGCGTGCCTTCTCCTTTCTCTTGCTCCTTGATTCTTCTATTCTCCTCTCGTTTCCACTCAAAACTGCAGTTTACTTTTGACCAGTGGCAGGAGCAACAACAGTTGTTTACTTTCGACCAGTGGCAGCAGCAGCAGCCGCAACTTACTTTTGACCAGTGACAGCAGCAGCAATAGCAGCCGCAAGTCCCCTTCATGGGCTATCATCATGAGGGTACGTATTTTCCTATCTATTTTGGTTACATGTAGTATATAATCGTTAAGTACTTAATATTTTTACATGGCAGGAGGATATGGAGACCCAAACATGTCCTTAATGGGTTCGTGGGCGACTAATGAGGAGGATCAGCAGACTCAGCAGGATCAGGTTGACTGGTTTGGATAATACCAGACGCAGCAGACTCCACCACATTTCCCCAGACAGGATACACAGACCCAGAGTGACGGGTCAACTCTACCTCCTCATAATGTGGAGCCACCCAGAAGGTACGAATGGAGTTCACCGATGCCAAGGCAACCTCGTGACCAGTGGCAGTGATATCTATCTATGTATGAGATATAGGTATATCTATCTATGTATAAGACACCTTTCGATAAACATTTTTTATTCGACAAACACTTCAACATAGCTTGCAACACAGTTCAAAATAACTTGTGGTACATAAATAAGAGCGCTCTCTATCCCTACGACTATGCAATTACCCTTCGATGATACCTTCTTCATGGCCTGCTCATCTTGCCCTTACACTTCGATGATGCCTTCTTCTTGGCATGCACCTTGTCCCAATCAGCCCTCGCCTTGGTCCCAACGGGGGCGGCATGAAGATATCATCCTCATCTTATTCCTCGCCCTTACCCTTTGACGATGCCTCGACTGATGATGCCTTGCTCTTACCCTTCGACGATGCCTCACCCTTACCCTTCGACAATGCCTTCTTCTTAGCCATCTGTTTGTCCCACTCAGCTCTCTACTTAGTCCCAACGGTAGGCGGCATGAATATATCATCTTCATCTTCATTCTCTTCTATCTTGTCATTGTTCTTCTTGGCATGTGCCTTCTTCAAGGCCTGCGCCTTGTCACGCTCTGCTTTATCCCTTCTACCACCGACCGGCGGCATGAAGAGATTCGGAATCTTCACTCTCTTGTATCCACAGCCAAGGGTGCTTAGCTTCCCTCTCTCTTTCCTCTTTGTTGAAGAATCTTTGCTTGCCCCACCTAACATTGATCCGAAGAAGCTCTTGCCGTATCTCCTCTGGGGTCCTCTTCAGCCACCCTTTTCTATGTAATCCCTCACCCAACCCAGTGAGGAGAAAATCACTAGCAATGATTTCCTCCAATGGGGTTGGATTATTGTCTATCCTAAAGTTCCTGGCCAAATGAAAAAGGTCGATGGACATCAGTGTCTCGAAACTACGGTTGTAGGGAAAACCGGGAAACATACTGGCTAAAAACGGGATGACTTTGCTTACACAACTGTGTCAGGAGGGGGTTTTATAGGGTAAATGAACAAAAAATGGCAGAAACATTTTGGCGGGAAAAATTCTGGCCGGAAGCATTTCGGCGGGAAGCATTTCGGTGGGAAGCATTTTGGTGGGAAACACTTTGGCGGGAAGATCTAAGATACATTGTCTCAGAAATTAACTGACATGTTGAACTTAAGATACATCACAACACTATAACTGAAATGAAGATACATCATGACACTATAACTAAAATGAAGTTACATCAAGATACTACAACTGAAATTAAGATACATTGGGACACTACAACTGAAGTGCAGATACATTGCTACTGATACATACGTCTACCTGCCCTGAGTCCAGCGCGGGTACTTCCTGGTCTTGTCCCCACGTTCCTCTGCCGCCCGCGCCTCGGCATCCCTTTCTCTTGGTCTCTTCCTTTTCGCCTCATGGGCCTCCTTGCGCACCTATTCCTGCCGCTCCTCTTCCTCCCTTCTCTTCCTGTTCAGCTCGCAGTTTCGAGCTTGCTCTGCTCAAAATTCTTTCATTTCTCTCTCCCGTTCATTCTTCCCGTTTGCGGCCTTCCTTTCAGCATGTTACTAATCAAGAAATCTCTCCATTGCATGTCGGTTCCTGTCCGCAATCTCCTGCACGGCCCAGGCTGGCTGCTCCTTGTCAATCCAATGGTACCACTTGCAAAGTGGAGGAGGAGACTGCAAGCAAATCAATAGACTAGTTAACAGACCACATAATAACGTGAATCGTTCGTATTAACCATGCTCTAGGAACATACCGGAGGACTCTCGTAAGACGAACTTGCTTGCCGGGGTAGTCTTGCGTCGTGGTTGGGACACATGAAAAACTTCATGCCCATGCAGGTGGAGAAATCGATCGACTCCTTAACCTTCACGAGATGGCCGCACCAACAACGCTCGTGTGTCACCTCTTGTGGCAACCTGACATCTTTCATCTTTGTAGGCCTATACTCTGGGTCCGAACAGGGCACACTCATGATGGAGAGGAGAAGGAAATGCGAGAGAACGAGAAAAAATAGGGTGAAGAGATACCATCTCGGTGCCAGGATTTATAGGGGCAACTAGGAGGAATTGGCGGGAGAAAACTGTGGGAAGAACTGGCAGGAGATAAACGGCATGAAAGAGTGGCGGGAGAAATACTAGCGGGGAAATACTGGCGCGATAAACGGCACGAAATAGTGGCAGGATTCTACTAGCGAGAGATAAACGCTAAACGGCGGGAAACGGATTAGCCTAATGATGTATGATCCATGCAGTTGTCGGTGTAATAGGGCGGTCATCATCGGTGCTTCAAAAAACGACAGGGCTCCACTAGTAGAAACAGGGATATTGTCCCGGTTTGTAAGGGACTTTAGTCTCGGTTGCCCAACCGGGATGGGGTAATTGGGACTAAAGCCCCAACCCTTTTGTCCCGGTTGGGTTGCGAACCGGGAAAAAAGGGCGGTCCACGTACGCTGGGTCGCATGAGGGAGGGCATTTGTCGGTTAAATGTCTGACCGGGATCTATGTGTCTCTGTTGCGGCAGCATTTTGGGCACTTGTTGTGTCGCGGCAGAGATTTTTTTTGTATATTTTTCATTTATTTTGTTTCCCCTTTATCTATTTCCTTTTTGTGTAAGTGTCATCTACCTTAAGGGAACCATTATATTATAAAACATCTCCCGATTACATTACACAGCAAGTATCAAATATATTACATTCATGCATATATACAATATAAAGTGTTTTATGATCCCTATTACATTATCATAATCTTCCGGTAGTATTCTCCTTTTGGATCTAGGACCTCTGCATCTAAGAATCCCGCAATTTCCTCTTGGATTGCTTGTATGCGATCCTTTGGTAGAAGATTGTCCTGCAACCGTTCGATCTAATTTAAAAGAATGAGTCAACATATATGAATGAAACTAAACACAATTGATGGTAATAAAACAAATTTTTGAATATTGTTTACATACTTGAAGTTGTTCTAAGTTTCTGCCCTTCTCACAGGTTGTCTGACGAATGAACTCGCAGACATAGTATCCACATAAGTTTTTTCCGTCTAGCTACCTCAGACACTCTACGAGAACAAAGTTCAATCAAAATAATAATAATTAAGCATGATAATGGTATCGAAACTAGAATCAAAGAGATGTGCGGATCTAGCTAGTAGTACTTACATTTAGTGGTTTAAATGTAAGCTTCTCTTTCCAGGCACCCTTAGCCTTGTTGGTGAATCGTTTCCAAGCGCTGCCCGACAAAGAAAATGAATGAAATGAGTTATTAATTACTTGATGCATGTAAATGAACGAAACTTGCTGATATAGTGTCATAATGACTTAAATTCCCACTGGAGCATATCCTGCATGGGTTCCCACTTCTCAAGGGGTTTATGTTTAGAGTCCATGACTTGTACTACTCCATTGTCAGGTTGAATGATTAGCAGAATATAATGGAATCTGCACATGCATAACTAATCAATTATACACTTAACATCAAGTAAGCAAAATAGAATGTGTACAAGACAATAACACTCACTCGAAGTTGTAAGGTAATAATATTTCCCTTTTGGTTTCTTGAAACCTTAGAGCCATTACAATTTTATCCTCTGTGTCCTTGGGATTAAGCTTCACAGTAATTTCATGAACCCAATATGGGTTAATGAATCCAATGTCATAGATATGTCCTCTTCTGCATTCGAGAATCTTTAGTCTGCATAATATAGTGAGTATGATTATACATGCAATATAAACGAGGTGAGCTAACCAGAGACTTAATTATTAGATAAATAATACTTACAGACAGTAGGCACTAACGATCGATTTGTCGAGGGCGTCTTGATTGAAAAACTGATGTAGTTCAGGAAATTCAATCAGTATCTGGGCATCTCCATACCCATAATGCTCGTTTCGAACTCCGATCACTATCTAGTTTGCCCCTTCCTCTGTGGCTTTAATATACCAATTATGCAATCTTCGCATTTTTGTTGGTAGATACTTGACGTCCTTAGGTCTGACGAGAGGTTTCCCGTACTCGTATTTGTATGCTTCCTCAGCCACGGGGAAATCTAACTAGTCTAAGTACTGAGCAATAGTCATACCTTGAGCAGCGGCCGCTTCTCCATATAGTGCAACAATTTCTAGATCATACTGCTCGTTCGTAGCTTTGCACGACTCCACCATGGTATCGGGAATCACTTTGAGCGGGGGGCATTCCTTGTTTTTCTGTAAACTGAGCTGGGGAACTAAATTCCTGCTTTCACTAGTGCTCTCCGACCACACCATTGACTGATGTGACTTGACAATAGAGCGGTTATAGTATGATGACAGCCTTGTCTCGTGTTGATGAAGGGTCTTCAACATTTTTTGCACTTTGGCTTTTTCTTCTTTAGTGCTGGGGAACTGTGGCTCTTTCGGCCGCTTGAGGCTATCAAACCACTGTTACGTTTGGGCCTTTGCGATCACCACATTCTCCTCTTTAGTATAATCGTAAGCTCTCTTGGGAGGAACCTTTGGTACTTTTGGGAGGGGCTCCGGTAGACGCTTTGGTGATCGGTTACTCTTTCTCTTTTGGCCCTGACCTTTTTGTACTTTTGGGAGGGGCTGAGACGGCTGACGCGGCGGCAAAGACGGTTGTGCTGGAGAGCGATTAGCCTTGGCAGCTAAGACGGCCGTCTTTGGAGAGGCAGTGACGGTGGCGGAGGCGCCTTTGTCATATAGCAAGAAGGCAGTGATCTTATTGGAGAGGCTACGACGAAGATGGGGTTGTGCTCTAAGGAGTGGATGGCCTTGGCATTCGATTTGAAAGCACGATGTGTTCCTTTCACCATAGAATGGTCATGTTTTTTTTGCTTCTCCCAGCTCAGTCACATCCCCTTCACCTGTAGGGTAGTCAAGCTTGATCTGCGCGAATCCGTCCATAACTTCATCCACCCCAGCAATACCTTAGCCCTGTGGAACCGGACAACAATGGTAAGTTGGTATTGGTCCAACTAATGGTAAGGCATAGCTGGCCGACACCTTCATGCTTATGTTGACAACTTTCACATGCAGCTCACAATGTGTCATCTCCATGATATCATACATTGGGTAGCGAAGAGGAGCCATCACCATTGCATCATCAGCATCATCACCGGGGAGCTCCGTGGAAGCCACACTGCTTTTTTGATTAGTGGATGGGCTGGTAGCATCGAAGGCAGCTTTGTCTACCATGTGCCGCTGAGATGGGCTGGTAGCTTGCTGGCTAAGTTTGTCAAGTTGATTCTGATGCTGCTTTAATTATTCTTCTATTTCGTGCATCCGGTCTTTCTTCTTCATTACTTCAAGTTCCTCCCTTTCCTTTCTCCTTTGATGGCTTCTATCGGGATATTTCTTCCTATAGTCGGCAAAACCAATAGTTTGGAGTCTTCTGTGCCTCGTGTTCATCCCTCGTGTTCCTTGTTCCCAAGGGCGAGTGCGAGCTCGTCATTCTCTGTATCAGGAATGAACTCCCCATCTTCAACAGCCTTTACTGCATTTCTAATGTCTTCGATGGGTATGGGAGTTTCTTTATGTCTTATGTTATATATGCACTTCCCTTCTGAGTCCAACGTGCCCCCATGCCCGTAAAACCAATTCCTTACCCGTTCGATCCAATTGTATGGCTCTGGGGTGATCCCTTTAGCTATCAGGTCGGTCTCGAGTTTCTGCCACTTAGGCTTGCTAGACTTGTGGCCACCTTGCCCCATAGTATGGTGATACTGCTTTTTTGCAGCATTTTGCTTATTCATTTTATACCTTTTCTTAGCTGGCGTCGATGTCTTGTACGCCACAAAATCAGCCCAATAGTCTTTAATCTTTTCATACGCTCCAATAGTGAAATCCGGAGTCTTCTCTTTCATGACAAAGTCAAGGTGCAATCTTTTCTTCTAGTTGTTGAATTGCTAGGCCATCTTCTTAAGAGCGTACTCCTTGACGGCTTTCTCCATCTGTTTCTGTAGTTCCTCCTGAGTTGGAATATACTCATCTGGAGTGTAGTCATCTGGATACACCTCTAACGTCGGTAGGGTGAAATTAACCATGAGCTTTTTCCAAAGAGTGTCTTTGGCTAAGTCACTGACATATAGAGACTCTGGATCTTTTGACGACCTATTCCATTCTCTGATGGTGATCGGGATGTAGTCCCTAACAATAACTCTGCATTGCCTTATAAATTTATTTACAACATCAATGGGAGCCTTCGGTTCGCCGTCTAGAGCGACTTCTTCGATCTTGTACCTTTCATGGTCTCCCAACTTTTTGGTTGGGCCTCATTTATTCTTTTTAGAAGATTTGCTCAATCCGGAGGGCTAAAATAAGAAAGAGCGTTAATATATATGTATATAGACAACTAAGGCTTAATTTATTAATATATATGCACCTCGTTGGCTTCTCCCTCGCCGGCTTCTCTCTCACCCGAGCCGTCTGTTCGGTCGAAACCCAGATCTCCCTCACCGGAGTTGTTCAGATATAGCGAGGTGACATTGTTATCGATATGTCCTTCCTCGTTGACCATATCCTCAAGCGCCATTTCCTTTTCTTCGTCTCTGGGTTCCATATTTCTGCAAAAGGGGAAAAGCAGATGAGTCGAAGCGGCCAAGCGAGGAGGTTAGGTAGGCGTGGTTTGACGGGCTAGGGATGTAAAGCATAATTCGAAGAAACCCTAATATATGGCGCGCGTTGCCGCGCCCGTCAATCGTCCCTATATGGCGCGTGTTGCTGCGCCCGTCCATCATCCCTATATGGTGCGTGTTGCCGCACCCATCCCTAACCTCAAATGTCGGCGGGATCATGTAATTCCAATGCTCATAAGCAATAACGACTATGTACAAACCTCATTTAAACATAGAAAACATTTCGGGAGTAATAATAATGCAACATAATCCCGTCCTAGAGCCAACTGACGCTAGGAAGAAGTGTCATCACGAGCCTTCGTCTCTGAGTCCGCATCATCGTCGCGAGCCACTACCACGACCACTATACTAATACTACCACTACCACTATACTAATACTCTAGTACCACTATACAACTATACTATACTACTACTAATAATACTATAAATAAATACTACTAGTAATACTACTACAAATACTAAAAAGACATAATAATAAAGACAAATACTAATAAACACATAATAATAAAAAATACATAAAAAGACAAAAAAAATCACGCCGCCGGCTCCCCTGCTCGCGCTGGTTCCCCTGAGCCGCCTGCCATGGCCTTGACGTCCCTGCGAGCTCCGCGAGCGCCCCTCGCCCTTCCTCTGTGCGCCGCCCATTCTGCTAGCGAGATCATCGCCGACCGCATGCGCCGCCCTCGGCCTCCTATGCGTCGGCCGCTCATTCGTCTCTCCCACTGCCCCACATCCCACACCCCTGACTTCCATAATCCCACCTCTCTGTCGCGCCACCTCCGGCGAGCTTGTTGCGTTGCCGCCGCCATGGGTACCCATCGGGTCTAGGTACTCGGCGGGTCACGGGTCTGGAGAAAATCTAGACCCAACTATATAATGGGGCGGGTATGGGGGCGCAGACCTGGCCTCGAACCCGGTAGGGGCCATCCCTAACTAGCTACTACTTATTACTACTAATACAAATAATATTACAAATATACTAATACTAATAAACACATAATAATAAAGACAAATACTAAAAATACTAATAAACACATAATAATAAAAAAAATCACGTCGTCCCCTGCTCGCGCCGGCCGGCTCCTGCCCTGAGCCACCGTATCTGCAGACGCACCGTCCCACGCCCCGCGCCCTGCTGGTCACCACCGCTGACCCTTCTCTGCTCGTGCAGCTGCTCGCGCCGCTGCTCGCACGCATCCCATCCCCTGCTCGTGCCGCCGGCGGCTCCCCTGCTCACGGCCACACGCCCTGCTCGCGGCGGCCCATGCTCGCGCCGTCGCCCCTGCTCGCCCGGCCGCCCTGCGTACAAAGCTCGAGAGGGAGGAAGGGAGAGGGGTCGGGTGCACCTAGGACACGGTGATGATCCGTGGTGGTGCAGCGTGTACACAACAGTGGCGGCGCGGGTTGCAGCTCCTCCTGGCAGCAACGGCGTGACCTGCAGAGCGAGAGTGAAAGAGAGATTGGGGAAGGGAGAGAAACAACGCGCGGTTATAAAGGGGAGGGACATACGTCCTGGTTGAAGCCACCAACTGGGACGTAAAATCCATACGTCCCAGTTGGTGGCTCCAACTGGGATGAAAGGCCCGAGTATACGTCCCGGTTGGAGCCACCAACCGGGACGTATGATTGCCACCAAAAGCGGCATGCGCAGAAGACCTTTAGTCCCGGTTGGTGGCACCAACCGGGAATAAAAGTCCTTTTTTCAAAAGTTTTTCAAACTTTTCAGATGTTCCCGTCTTATTTCTTATTTTTTATTTAGGTGTTCACATTTGAAATAATTTGAATTTGAAAAAACTTTCTGTCTTATAAAATAATTATTCAAACTATTAAATTTGAAATGGTTTAAATTTTAATTTGAAAACACTTTCAACATGAAAAGTGTTTGAATTTGAATAACTAATGCAGAACCATTTTCTGTTTCCTAAAATAATTGTTCAAACTATTTTCCATTTAGCCATTTTTAAATAGAAATGCATTACAGAATGAAAACAGTGGATCTCTCGACAATCTTGGGTACACAAACGAACCATTCGTCCTAGCCAATGGATTTAGTCATAATCATATATATCCCTATAGTACATAGCTTCAGGGTCATCTTCTGAATCATCTTTGTCGTCGTTGCTATGGCATATTCCGGGGATTCTTAGCCCTTCCCCGGCTTGTGTAGGGGGGAACCGAGGATCGTGAACCATGACATATTCCGGGGGCACCTGCCACTCTGGCCTCGGATGCACGACGCGGGGGGAGGAGAGGAGGGGGCTCTCGGATGACGATACCGCTACGCCCGCGGCCTTCACCACAGCCACCCTTATTGTGGCTTTGCGGCGGGTGCAAGTGTGGGTACCGCATGCGAGGATGATCTTCCTCAGCAATATAGCGCATCACACCGGTGATAGTCCAGTTCGCCCACCAAAGGCGACGACCGTTTTCACTGTGGTTCACCGAGGGTGGGTCGTCACCCTCATACCTAGCGAGCTCCCTTTCCTGCCGGTTAGTGAAGAAGGCATTCCAGGTGTCGTAGTTGTTGGGATCCCAATGGGGATCCATCCGCTGCTTCGGTGTGAGCTCTAGGTAGAAGTGTTTCGTGATGGCCTCCTGGCGGGCGAAACCTTGAGGCATAGGAGGGATAGGAACTCCTCCAACGCTCAACATCCAGTCAGTGGGCACCCGGTATCCCGTCGGGCATGGGTAGCTGGAGGCGCACAGCGCCTCGGTCTCTTCGAGTGTGAGAATGGCCCAGTATGTGGTGTCCATTGTTGAGAGATGAAGGTGTGGATGTGTGGATAGCCATGGCACGGTCAGCCTATATATAGAGGTAAAGGGTGGGAAAACTGACATGGTTATACCCGACGGGTACATAACTTCAGCATACCTGGTCCAGCCCAAGGAAGGCCCACAGCAGACATACGCTGGCCCATGAAGATTTTCGGGTGGCCAAGGCCCATGACGCCTTCGGATCCTTGGAGAGCAAGACTAGAGTTTGAATACAACTTGTAACCTACTCGTATCGGTACCTGAGACCTAGCCTCCCCATATATAAAGGCTAGGAGGGTCCAACGAGGAGGACAACCTACAGACAGATCCATACTTTCGTACACGCCTCCACGCCAGATCGAATCTGCGCACCCTATAACTTTCGGTTCCGCCGTAATCAAAGAGCAGACAAGCAGGAGTAGGGTTTTCCCTCAAGGGCCTGAACTGGGTAAATCTCGTGTCCCTGGTTGCTTGTCATTAACCGCCACGATCTCCAGCATCCCCATCTTCTCCAAAACCCAAGTCCATAACAATGGGCATTGACGAGATTAAACCTCGTCAATTGGCGCCGTCTGTGGGAATTGGGGCTACTGATTGTGCGTGGCGGTTCCCGACGACCGATCTACAACTCCTCGGCGACGGAGAATCACCTCCTCTTCGGCGCTTTCAACTTCACCGCCCACTCGCCGGCCACCATGAAGGATTTCGAGCCCATAGGCGACGGACTCGAAATTCTGTTCGGGAGCTTCTGCTTCCAGGTGGGACAAGCTGGCACCCTCCGCCTCCCCGAGCGGATGCCCGTGCCACCAATCAGGCCCGCTTCATGGGCTCCACACCCTGTGCTACGCACGTCACCATCAACAGATGAGTTTTTCGACAGCAGCAGCTGCAACTCCGATCTGTGCGATCCACCTTCGGATGAAGGGACCTACGGTTCCGGATCCGAAAGCTGCGGCAGCAGTCAACCAATCTGCAGGCGCTATCATGCGCGCAATCATCCAAACCGACGAGGAACGCCCAACCCGCCGCCCAACCCCAACCCGCAGGATGTAAACGGTAACGGGAAAAAGGGGCCACCTCATCCAACTTAGCAAAGAAGGATGGGCCGAAGCACGCCGCGCCGTCGCAGGCGAAATAGTCCTACCTCTGGACTCTCCACGTGACCTGCTGATGGCATACCACTACCTCCTCATTGAGGAGCACAAGAAGCAAGTCAAGATGCAGGAGACGCTCGATAAACGCAAGGAAGCAGCCTCTGAGTCCAATGCGCGATGAGCTGCGCTCTCCGCCATGGGACCCGGCTCCAGCACAAACGGAAATCAGGGAAACAAGCACCACTCTCGGGTGGAAAACATGGACCCGAAGGAGCGGCGTGACCGAACCCTCCACACATCGTTCATGGATATGGACGCCGGCGGCAACATCACCCGAAGACGCCACAAGCGCGATCATGGCAGCTGCAGATATCTTGCGGCTCACCCACCTCCGGAGGGACCCGAAAAGGGCCATGCATAGGTCCGCACTCACCGGACTAGGACTAATCGGAGCTGCGCTCCACGAAGACGCTCCTACGGAGCCGAAGAAGAAAGCTCCGGCCAGGCGCGACCGGAGCCCCACTCCCTCATCCGAAGATGAAGAAGAACACGACCTTCCTCGAAGGAAGAAGAGCTCGCACCGCCACAAACACGACTACGACGCCAGAGACAAGCTTACACAGCACAAGATCGACAAAGCACGTGCCAAACGCGCATGTTCATCCGAATCTGAGATGGATGAAGACGAAGGAGAACTCTGCGGGGCTCGATGCTTCAGCAGATCCGTCCGGCGAACAGATGCCACGCAACTTTAAGCTTCGCCGGATACTCCAGTTCAGCACGCAAGATCCAAAGTCCTGGCTCAGCGACCATCATCATCCGTCAAGCTTCACGGAGGCAACAAAGAAACCGCCATGCAATGCCTTGTTGCGGTGACGGTATGGCGCTGCGGTGCAGCTCGACCTATCATCGGGATCTATCCGGCTGGGAGGAGCTCGCCATAGCTTCATCCAAACTTCAAAGGCACCAGCAAAAGGCCCGCCTCAATCGAAGAGCTGCGAGCCTGCACTCAGAGAACGGGTGAATCTATTCGCTCATACATACTACGCTGGTCTACGACCAAGAACTCCGCAGCACACATTTCCGAAGAGCGGGCCATCGACGCCTTCAGGGACGGCGTCAAACGCCCAGACTTCAAGGAGAAACTTGGACGCGTAAAGCCAAGACACTCGACCAGCTCATGGAAATCGCCAACAGTTGGGCAGATGGCGAAGATTGCATCCAGCGGGCGCAATCAGATGAAGAGGACGAATACGGCCGAAGACGCGAACGCCGCAGCAAGAAGAGACCGCGCGTCTACGAGGACCGCGACGGACCCGACATGGTCGCGGCCACGCCGACCGCGTAACGACATCAGCCGCAGCCGGAGGATACCGCAGCGGAAACTTCCACGACCGACGACCAACGCGATGCATAAGCAACGCCGACCGCGACAACGGACCTTCAGCACTCGACAAACTTTCGGGTCCATGCACCATCCACTTCTACATCGACAAAGAAGATGGCAAAAAGAAAGCTAGCACATGCTCAAGGACTGCCGCGAGTTCCAGAAACTCAGCGAAAGCATGGTACAGATGAGGCAACAAGCTCCAATTCCTGCGTTCGGAAACGCACTTGCGCCAGGCGAAATAGCACACGGAGCTCCTCCACCGCCGCCTATTGGAGGCCCACATCAACCAATCGCACCAGCGCAAAACAACGCCGGGGTCGCTTACCCCCCACCAAAAGGAGCACTCAATATGATCTGAAGGGCGTCCCACAAACAGTGCGAAGAAAATCACCGACAAATCAACATGGCCGTGACAACTCCGCTCGCAATCCCTGAGTACCTCAGCGGATCGGAGTCCTGCATCACATTCACCCGTGCGGATCACCCTTGCCAGATCCCTCGCCCAGGTCATGCTGCCCTGGTGCTGGAGGCGCAGATCGGAGGCTTCGAGATGAGTCGCGTCTTCATGGACGGCGGCAGCGGCATCAACCTAATATTCGCAAGCACTCTAGCAGCTATGCGGATCCCGCAATGCAGCCTGGAACAATCGAACACGACGTTCCACGGCATTATCCTGAGGAAGGGCATCTTCCCCGGCAAAATAGGGCTCGGCGTCATCTTCGGACCGGACAACTTTCGGCGGGCGCCTAGAATTGAAGTGGTGGACTGGCCGTCGCAATACCACGCCATCCTGGGACGCGTAGCATTCGCAAGGTTCCTGGCCGTCCCACACTACGCATACCTACTACTCAAGATGCCAGGACCAAGGGGCGTCATCACAATCCACGGGAGCTTCACCCGATCGGACCAATGCGACAGGGATTTCAACAAAATCTCCCAGTCCTTCGGCATGCAAGACGAGCTTGTAAGGCTCCAAGCGATGACGACAATGGCTACCCCGGTCACCAAGCGAGCACCGATATGTCTTCGACTCCACCATCAACACCAAAAAGTACAGGTCCATCCAACGGATGCCTCCAAGACGGCGATAATCGCCAACGACCTCAACACGCGATAGGAAAGCACGCCGTCAATTCCTCCGTGAGCGCTGGGAAATCTTCGCCTGGTGTCCTGCGGACATGCCAGGAGTTCCTAGGGAATTCGCCGAGCACGCACTCAATGTCTTCCCAGACACCAAACCAGTCAAGCAGTCCATCCGAAGACCTGGAGCCACGAAGCTATCGGCAAAGAGATCAACAGTTACTGCAGCAGACTTCATCCGGGAAATCAAGGAAAGCGAGTGGCTGGCAAACACAGTGATGGTCCCGAAGAAGGACACGGACATCCTGCGGATGTGCGTAGACTTCACGTCACTGAACAAACACTGCCCTAAGGACCATTTCCCTCTCCCTCGGATCGACGGATCATCGATTACCGCAGGTTGTGAGAAACTCTCCTTCCTCGACGCCTACTCAGGCTATAACAGATTCGACTCAAGGTCAAGATCAAGAAAACGGCGTTATCACACCGCTCGAGATATCTGCTACAACACAATGCCTTTGGGCTAAAAGAACGCGGGTGCCGCATACCAGCGATGCATGCAGCCTGCCTCAAGGACCAGATCGGTCGCAACATCCAAGTCTATGTCGGACATAGTCATCAAAACCAAGGAAGCAAGAACACTTATCGGCGATCTCCGCGAGACGCTCGACAATCTTGATCGCCAGGATGAAGCTCAATCCAGAAAAGTGCGCCTTGGCGTCACCGGTCATTCGGATACTTCATCTCTCAACGAGGATCGAAGCAAACCTGAAGAAAATCAAAGCTATCATGACAATGGAGAAGCGAAAAACCTCATATGCGTTCAGCAGCAGGCGAGTAGCGGCACTAAGGTGTTCATCACCGCATGGGCTAGAAGGCCCTACCATTTTACCAATCGCTGCGCCAGCGCATAAGTTCGATGGACACCGAAGCCAACGACGATTCAAAACCTCAAGCGGCTCCTCTCCACCTCGCCCGTTTTGGTCACGCCAAAAAGCGCGAGCCCCTGTTATTGTACATAGCAGCCACACACCGGTGGTCAAGATAAGATACTCGTGGTCGAACGACCAAGAAGGCAAGACCCATGGGGTACGCCCAATTTACTACCTCAGCAGGTTCTTACTCCAACAAAACAGCGGTACCGCACTACGAAGCTGGCATACGGCGTGTTCATGACGGCTCGACGATCGAGCCACTACTTCCGGAGCATCGGTGATGGTCGCCAACGAGGCACCCTAAACAGCATCTGAACAATCCAGAGGCCACAGGGCGCGTGGCCTGTGGGGCATCGAACTATCACCACCGGACATCATCTACGAAGCGACACGCAATCAAATCTCAAGTCCTTCCGGACTTTCGGTGCCTTGGATTGAGCTGCAGCTGCCTGAAACCCCAGACATGTCGCGATCTGGACAATGCATTTTGACGGCTCCAAACGAAGCGGAGCGAAGCGGAGTCATCTTGACCTCCCGCAAGGTGACAAGATGAAATCGTCGCCGGATGAAATTGAGCCTCCAACAACGAGGCCGAATACGAGGCCCTCATCCATGGCATGCGGATGGCAAAAATATGCGGCGGAACGCGCCTGGTCATCTACGGTGACTCCAACCTTGTCCTCCAGCAGACGATGAATGAGTGCGACGCACACGCCGAAAACATGATCGCGCATCGCGCACTATACAACGACTCGAAGGAGAATTCGGGCCGCGAACTCGCACGCGTCGGAAGAGAGAGCAACGAGGAGGCCGATAAACCGCCAACAGCTCCACTTGTGCAAAAGTACCACGGTGTGTTGCTCGAACAGATCTGCGTGCCATCCATCAAGCGGAAATTCCCAAGGATCACCCGAAGCAGAACACTCGGGGCTACGCTACGAAGGTCTAGATGGACCCGTAATGTTGGATACCGAAGTCGCCATGGTCAACCTGATGCAGGTCATGGCAGTCGAAGAAACCTGGACACGTCCATACCTCCAGTTCCTGCTAAACGGAAACTTACCAGACAACCCGACAGATGCCCGACGCATATCTCGTCGGTCAAAAGCCTTCACCATCATCAACGGCGAACTGTACAAACGCATCATTACAGGCGTCCTACAACGGTGCGTCACCATCAGCGATGGCAAGACCATACTCCAAGATATCCATTAGGGCATCTGCGGCCACCACGCGGCCGCTCCTCGCCGTAAAGCTCTACGAGCAGGATTCTATTAACGACCATGAGCGCATAAAGGACATCGTCCGAAGATGCAACGGTGCCAACGGTTCGCCGACAAACCGACGCACTGGGTCGAACTTCGACCCATACCCATAGCTTGGCCTTTTGCTCAATGGGGCCTTGACATGATCGGCAAACTGCCAAAATCCTCGAAGGGAGGACACGTCTTCCTCTTGGTCGCAGTCGACAAATTCACCAAGTGGATCGAGGCCATGCCAGTCACCAACCAGAAGGGCAAAACCGCCGTCAAGTTCTTCGAATCCATAGTCTACAGGTTCGGCGTACCGCACAGCATCATCACCGATAACGGATCAAACTTCATCTCCGAAGAATTCCAGGACTTCTGCGAAGGACTCGGGATCAATATCACGTACGCCTCAGTGGCGCACCCGCAAACAAACGGGCAAGTGGAAAAGGCCAACGGCCTAATCGGCGCTGGCATCAAGAAACGCCTCATGAGCTCACTCGAGCACAAAGCTGGCAACTGGACGAAAGAGCTACCGTCTGTCCTGTGGAGCTTACGAACTACGCCAAACAGCTCCACCGGCTACACACCGTTCTTCATGGTACACGGAGCTGAGGCTGTGCTACCAGCCGAAGTACGTCACCAGGCCCCACGAGTCGTCGCTTACAGCGAAGCCAAATCCACGGCCGCACTCGAAGATGCCGTCGACACACTCGACGAAGCACGGGATATAGCAGCAGCTAGATCCGCGGTGTACCAGCAAAGTCTCCGCAACTATCACAGCCGCCGGCTGCGCCCCAGGTCCTTCGTCGAAGGAGACCTCGTCTTGCGACTCAAGCAAAAACGACCGAATAAACTCGAGTCGCCATGGGAAGGACCCTATGCCATCACCGAGGTCATCCCAGGTGGCGCCTATCGCCTCAAGCACGTGGAGTCTGGAGTCGCATACTCCAACCCATGGAACGTCTCGCACCTGCGACGATTCTACCCATAGCAATGGGCAATGTACCCCTTTTTACTTTCAATAAGGCTTACGGCCAAGGCTACTCAGCCGAACCATGTACCTCCTCCATTACGCTACAAATAAAGCTAAGTGTCTCGCTCCCAACCTTCAGTTGACTATTTCTCTACAACTTTGATTACATGCTACTAACGCACTAGGGGGCTCCCCCACCTCACGATTTCATCGACTGAGGACAAAACGTGTACACCTGAGTAGCTGACCACGTCAGGCAAACGAAAAGGACACGTACTAAATCAAAGCACTACGTGCTCGGGGGCTCCCCCCACCTCACGATTTCATCGACTGAGGACAACACGTGTACACCTGAGTAGCTGACCACGTCTGGCTAACGAAAAGGGCACGTACTTAATCAAAGCACTGCGTGCTCGCTAACAAGCAAAACTTTACAACAAAGGGCACATACACGCCCAGCCGCAATATACAAATTTTATATCTATCTGTTTATTTTCAGGTTCTACCTATTCTGCAGAATAGCCTGAGCACGCTGCTCAAACAAATCTACAATCTGTTCGGCATACTGCCTTACAGCCGCGTAATGCGGACGCATATTCCACTCGCCACCATCTGACCGAGGAGGTGGCCCGATCATCCTGACAGCCAAATCTACATCGTAGGCGATGCACCCTCACAAGAGACAAGGCAGCCTTCACCCTGCGACAAGCTGCTGCGCGCCAGCTCCTTGACATTCGGCACTCGAAACTTCGCCGAGAAGGCCTGCAAGGTCGTCGGCACGCCATCCAACGGAAACATGACGTGCAACACCGAGGACGATATACGCACCGTGAAGCACCCGCGAAACACGGAAGACGCGATCTGCCGTCGCCAGAACCATGGCACGATCGCGATCCATCCAAAAGAAGCCACCGGCTTCCATGTCCCGTTGAGTCAAACAATTGACTCGAACAGCAATGCGCTCCTTTTCTTCCTTCGGAGCGAGATTCGCACCTGCGACAACAGCACAGAACAAGAGTAAGGCCAACAGGCTCACCCGAAGAACTAAGCTACGACCCGAAAGAAGGATCAACTTACACTACAGCTGCTCGGACAGCCGACCCAGCTCCGCCATCAAGTATTCCTCTCTGGCTGCACTACGGTCTGCTTTGGACTTCCAAACGTCAGCACGACCGCGTAGCCCAAGCAAATCCCTCTCCAAGCTGTGCACGCGATCCCGCAGAAAAGCGAGCTGCGAGGAATCATCCAACGATGCTCGCAAGGGCCTTTCGGATGAAGTACCAACTGGGTCAACACCCGAAGGAACCTAAAGCAGAAGAAAAAGAAGGCACACAGACACTCAGCCAAAGATAAAGCCCAACTCGGAGGAATTCATTAAATAAGGCCACTGCGTGGCTCAAGAATGGTGCTACAAAAGATATTTACAGCAAAAGTAAACTACATACTACCCTACATCTCCTATGCCTAAGGCGTAGGACACCGAGTCGCCTCAGAGCCAGACTGCCTAGCTTTGGCCTCGCCCTGCTGCCGCAGCGCGTACTCAGACAACAAGTCAATGAGCTTGGGCCCATATCGTCTGCATGGCGGAAGCAGCGAAAGGCTACCTCGGATCCATCTGCGGTCGTCGGCATCCGAGAAGTAACTGGGGCAGATCCAGCTCCGCCCGGCCGCCATGGCCATCGCCAGCCCACAGACGCGATGCCCATACGCTGCGCTTATGCGCTTCTGAGCGCTTGGTGACAGAGCCTCTGCCAGAGCACCCACATCTTCAAGGGTTGCGCCCTTCGGGAAGAGCTCCTGGTAGAAGCGACCAAGGACCTCCTTTGCCTTGGCAAGGGAGTTGGCACGCAGTCTGCGGCGGTCTTCGACCGCCACGGTGGCATCATCGAGCACTCCGTGCTCGAGCACCACCAGTTAAACTCGATGCCCACGGCATCTGAGACAAAACAGAAGAACGCATGAAGAATAGCAACATAGAAGAGGACCCGAAGAAAAAGAAGCAAGTGCAAAAACTAGCACTCACCCGAAATAGCCTTGGCAGCAGCCATGAGCTTCTCCGCCACCCCCTTTTCACGAGCAGCCGCAACGGTGGCCAGCTGCTCCTCACGATCTGCGGCTTCCTGCTGCAGACGCTCTTCGCTTGGCTGCCTTCGTCGGCTCCAGCTCAAGGCTCTTCTTCAGAGCATCGACCTCACGAAGAGAGTCGTTATGCTCCTCTGCATTTACAACAAGCAAGTGTCAACAAACAGGACCAAGATATAGCAAGATAAGTACTACAAGGCAGACGAATACCTTGCAGCTGCCGCAGTTTCGCCTCCAGCGTTAGGCGCTCCTCCACCAGCCGCTTTGCCTCTTGGACAAAAGGCTGCAGAAAAAGGCAACATCAGTAAGCACAGGACTCGGGGGCTACGCCCAACACAAAGAAGCAAACACAACATCAGCATCCGAAGACGCTCGGGGGCTCCCCCCGTGACGTGAAGCAGAAAAACTTACGTGCTCCCAAGGCGAACCCGCAGGCCCGCCTGCGAAATTCTGAGGTGCAACCACCAGCCTCTCCTGCACAGGAGGATCTGGAGCGGCGCCAACCGAAGTCACCACCATCTGAGGAGGAGGCGACGCAATGTTCGACTCCCCCATCATCTCGCGCGCTCCATCACTAGAGCCGTCGGAGGATTGCCTACATACGAACCAATCAACGCAGGCGCAAATATAACAAGTGAACAAAAGACAACAGTGGCAACAAGCACACTTACGAGCCCAACGCGCTCAGGTCAAAGATAGGAGAAGCCCTCCGGGCCCTCTTCTCCTCCTTCTTCTCCTCCTTCTTCTCTTCCTTCTTCCGCTTTGCTGGCGGGTGCGGAGCAACAGCTCGCACAGGAACGGCAGGAATAGGAGAAGACGAACCCCCCTGAACATCATCATGACGCTCAAGACCCATAGGATTCACGAGTCGGAGGAGTTGAAGCATTCGAAGACTCGCCGAGCTCGTGGATCGCTCGAATGATGGTCCTCACCCGACTCGTCGGCATCCTCTGCCGGAGATCGCGCCGAAGGAAGCTCGGACACGGAATCCACCACTTCATTATCCGGGGCATTCGGATACCTTTCGGGCAATGGTGGCGCCATGCCTGGCACTTTGAAGCTCTATAAGATGAGAAGAAACTTTGTTAGCAAACAAAAGGACACAAGTACACAACTGACAAAAATATAAGGGAAGCACTACGTGCGCAAATCTACACCTTTGGCACGGCCAACGTCGACGAAAAGGGCGGAGTCAACGACTTCCCTGGGATTTCCTCGTCGGCCTTGAACTTCAACAAAGACGTGAACAGCCCTGTCAAGTTCCACCTCGAGATTTTCACTCAAACCCTCGTCGGATCACGGCGCCAGAGAGTAAAGAAACATCGGATGCGCCCTCACCGGAGCGGCCGCAGGACGCTCAAGAAACACCCAGATGATGTCGACACCGTTCACCTCCTTCTCAGGAATCAATTGGAGCTCCTCCACCCGACGGTACAAGGCCTCTATCTCCGCCACCTCACCGTCTAAGATCTGATTTTTCCAGGACCTCTTCTTCACAATTAACTGGGAGGGGTCAAAAGGCACAAGACCAAAATCTTGCCCAGGCAGCACGGAGTCACGGATGTAAAACCATTTCCTCCGCCAGTACTGGACAGATTCGGACATGGAGAAGGAAAAGAATTGGACATCGGGACTAAGAGAGATGATGAAACCCCCAATGGGATACACACCATCCGAACCAGACTGCCTCCTCACGGAATACAGCTTCCGGAAGAGGCCAAAGTGCGGCTCAATGCCAAGCCAACACTCGCAAAGCGTGATAAAACACGCAATGTGGAGAAGAGAGTTGGGAGACAGATGATGGAGTTGAACCCCATAGAAAAAGAGCAGTCCACGAAGGAAGTCATGGACTGGATACGCAAACCCACGCAAAACGAAGGCGACAAACATAACCCGATACCCAGATGGGGGACGGGGGATTACCTCACTACCGGGGAGGCTCACGGCCGTCGTATCCTGCGGAATCAGGCTCCGCTCGCGTAGCTTGCGGAGATCGCTCTCCCGCGTCTCTGATCGCCGCCAGCCACCATCGGTGACACGAGCAGCGGCGGCGCCCTTCTTGCCTCCGGCAGCGCTGGTCCCAACTGCAGATAAGGATTTCTTCTTCCCCATGGCGCTACGGCGGTGGTGTCGTTGCCAACGACGAAGACAAAGGAAATGCGAAAGGAACTCTCAGCACGCAGCAAGAATCGCTCGAGCGCAAGGAGGCAGTAAAACGCAAGAACTGGTGCGATGAAAACAAACCACGATTTTCACCACGGATTATAACAGCAAAGACGACGCACACTGGCCGTCCATCGAGAAGACCTAACGCCAACGGCAGATCTGGCCGCATACGCGTGCCAAGCAAAACAAACCGTCGTTCCCACGACGTCCACTACGCGCGGAAATCGAGGAAACGCCGTAATCATCTCCACGCCACGCGTGACCGGTCAATTCAAAGTCAGGAAGTGGGACCCACGCTTCGTCCAGTCAAGCCATCTCTGGCGCAGCAGACGCTTGAGGTCATCGATCGTCAGCACTGACGTCATCAAAATCTATACTAGCACCAACTTCGGCTACAAAGCCAAGAGTACTCACTCGAATCTATGATTCGACTAAATACTCGGGGGCTACTCCTATCAGGAGCACTGGTCGCGCACCCGATGTACTTCCGGGTCAGCGGTACGCCCACAAGATTTTTCTACTACCGTTGCATGATACAAGACTCGAGTCTCTGCCTGAGTCTACGACTCCGCCAGACACTCGGGGGCTACTCCAAACTGGAGCGATGGCCGTTCACACACAAGAGCTTCGAGTCCTACGTCGAGTCCACGACTCCACTACGGACTCGGGGACTACTCCCATAGGGAGGAAGGATTTCAGCATCCGAAAATTTTCGAGTCCTACGGACTAAAAAACTGAGCAATGCTTGCACAAAAAGTCTTCGCTCGAGTCTACGACTCGAACAGACACTCGGGGGCTACTCCCATAGGGAGCGCTGGTCGCGCACCCTATGAAATCTTCGACTGCGATCTTCCGGATCCGCATGCAAAAACTTTTCGGCAACTCTGCCCCGATTAATGCTAAGTGAGTAACATCCTCCTTGGCCACCCGAAACACCTCCGCGGTGATAAACATTCGGATGCTACGTCTGCGACGCAAAGATAAGACCTACAGATATCATCTGATGGCCTGGCAACGCACCTGACTACGCTCTGCTAGTATGAATCCGTACCAGCAGGTACGATGAAAAATCTCGACGAACGCGTTGGGTACATCATTTAAAATCACTGGAATTCCACTCCTGTAAGTCCTCCGCGGCCTGAGTCGAATTACGCCAGCATATGTTCCGGGTTCAAGTCGAGGGACTTGCACCTGAAGAAGATCGTGTTGTTTTGTCCTAAGACGATTAACTGACCCTGATCCGTCGGGTGAGTCAGGTACACGCATCAACAATCCCTACACATTCTCTTGAAAGACAGAGTTACACCCGAAGGATTGAAGAGTCCTCAGTCGAATCTACGATTCGACTGAACACTCGGGGGCTACTGACATGGTTATACCGACGGGTACATAACTTCAGCATATCTGGTCCAGCCCAAGGAAGGCCCACAGCAGACATACGCTGGCCCATGAAGATTTTCGGGTGGCCAAGGCCCATGACGCCTTCGGATCCTTGGAGAGCAAGACTAGAGTTTGAATACAACTTGTAACCTACTCGTATCGGTACCTGAGACCTAGCCTCCCCATATATAAAGGCTAGGAGGGTCCAACGAGGAGGACAACCTACAGACAGATCCATACTTTCGTACACGCCTCCACACCAGATCGAATCTGGGCACCCTGTAACTTTCGGTTCCGCCGTAATCAAAGAGCAGACAAGCAGGAGTAGGGTTTTCTCCGGGGCTCGAACTCGGGTAAATCTCGTGTCCCCAGTTGCTTGTCATTAGCGTGCTTACACGATCTCCAGCATCCCCATCTTCTCCAAAACCCAAGTCCATAACAATGGGCATTGACGAGATTAAACCTCATCAAAAACAAAGCGGGAAGCGATGGGAAATGGCGGGAAATATCTTTAGTCCGGGTTAGTGGCTCCAACTAGGACTAAAAGACCCGGTTAGAGGAAAAGGGCGGGAAAGCATAGCGGGAAGCAGTGGGAAATATCTTTAGTCCCGGATAGTGCCTCCAATTGGGACTAAAAGACCCGGTTAGATGAAAAGGGTGGGAAAGCATAGCAGGAAGCGGTGGGAAATAGCGGGAAATATCTTTAGCCCCGGTTAGTTCCTCCAACCGGGACTATCGACAAGAGTGTCGACATTATGTCATGAGTGTCGACACTATGTTGTGCTGCTTAATCTATAAATGGGAATCCTTGTGAAGTTGTCAAACACAAACATGATATTGTGTGAGAGCAGATACACCACTACGGCCAGTTTGAGGGAGATGCCAGCGGAGCCTAGTCCTCCGGCATCTCCAACAAACTGGCCATAGAGGCAATCTCTAATATGTGAAATTAGTTAGCTACCTGGAATATTGATCTAGATACATAATTTATAAACTCCAAGATGGTGTGCGAGAGCAGGGACAATACTACGGCCAGCTTCAGGGAGATGCCGGAGGATCTAGTCCTCAGGCATCCCCCTTAAGCTGGCCATAGGGGATGGATCTCTAAAGAAACCACAAGCATTAGATCATGTACCTATAGGTTAAACCGGACCCACTTGCATTGGATCTCTGAAGAAACATCACATTATGAGTCTAAAAATGATTTTTTCAAAAAATCACGAGCATTAGATCATGTACCTGTAGGTCAAACCGAACCCACTTCCTACCGATTTGGTAGACATTTGTGTTTTTCTCCAGGGGTGGACGGAAAGGTTTTAAAATCCATAGTTAGGACATTGTTCATGTAAGGTGGTTTAGTATTTTTGAAAATGGGGTGGTACCATTTTTTTATTTAACGTTTGGTGTTGCTTCACAAAACGCCCCGATTTTGGCACTCGGAAAATAGAAAATGGCTTTTCCATGCGACAAAAAATAAAACTTCCTCCTGCAACATTGTTAGCCATCCAAAGATGCACATGCATGCATAATATGGGCACAGTATCACGAACTATGCCTCGATTATGCACATAACATTGGTCATTTGGATCGAAAGCCATGAAACCTCGAACATGATAGGTCATTTTGTGAAGGTTTTTTGAGACATAATCAATATACCAAGTTTGGTATTTTTCATCGCAACTATGTCATATAATATGACACCAAGCGAAGGATTTACATTGTTCGGACCATTTTTGAATTTCTTATGCCCGTTTATGGTCGCTTCAGCCGTAACCATGGAGCATCTTCTTTGCTTAACGGGATGCTTGCGTCAGTTTTCATTGTGAAGGACGGAATTTTATCAAACTTATTATAATCTTTTGACATGTCTGTCTTATCCTCGACTCCCATGATATTTCTTTTTCCTGAAAGAACTATGTGACGCTTTGGCTCATCGTGTGATGTATTCGTTTGCTTATTTTTTCTTTTTTCGGTATAGAGGACATGTCCTTCACATAGAAAACCTGTGCCACATCATTGGCTAGGACAAATGGTTCGTCTCTATAACCAAGATTGTTGAGATCTACTGTTGTCATTCCGTACAACTGGTCTATCTTTACCCCTTCTCCATTCAGGTTGATCCATTTGCATCGAAACAAAGGGACCTTAAAATAAACTCCATAGTCAAGTATTCAGGGAACATATGACAATAGTTGTCATCATCCTCTTCTTCTTCATTGTCTTCCATCATAACCCCTCTTTCTCCGTGCTTGGTCTAGCAATTATAGCTGGGCATGGAACCTCTCCGAACGAGGTGGCCGCGAATGATTTTCGAGGAAGAGTACTCCTTGATGTTCTGACATTGAACACATGGAAAACACATAAATCTATTCTCTTTGTTTGCCTTAGCCACATCGATAAATTTATCCACGCCTTGAATGTACACGGATTCACGTCGGTCACCGTACATCCATCCCCGCCGGTTCATCTGCATCATTACAGAATATCATGAATGTTGGAAATATGCCCTAGAGACAAATAGTAGTAAGGACTATTATCATATTTCATATAGTTTTTGATTAAGTTTTATATCATGCTATAACTGTATTGAGTGGAAACATCAATACACGTGTGATATACAAATAACCAGGGGTTCCCAGTGAAACTCTAGTCACTGGTTCATTGGTCAACAGATGATCATGTTTCCTGATCATGTGGCATTTATGCCAGAATGAGATGATGAACCAATACCCAACCTAAACATCATGACCCGATCATGTCACGAAGTTCAAGTTACGATGATTAGAAATGGATCCTCGTAGACTATTCCTTAGACCGTGAGGCTATATCAATCACTATCTCCCGAGAGTTCTTAGATAGCATCAAACGCCATCTGGTAATACGGTGGTTATAAAGGTGTGTTCAGGTACTCGGAGGAAACAGTAGAGGAAATATATGTCAAGAGCGGGATTTGTCCGTCCATGTGACGGGAAGATACTCAAGGGCCCACTCGGAGAGGTTATATCCAATAGTTGCGCAGCGTGTGATTTGATCACGGGGATAACGCTTGTCGGAACGAGTCAAGTAGCATTGTTCAGTAACGAGATTGAACACGACATGGTGATGTCATTGATCAGATCTCGGGCAATGCAAGTATCGAGAGACAAAGGGAATAAGACACGACTGTCCCGGTTCAAACGACGAAAGATCTTCGTGGAATGCACAGGGGTCACATGGCCATCCAGGTCCCTCTATCGATCATTGGTGCGGGAGTGTCCTGACCATGTCTGGAGTGTTCCCGAACCGTGGGGTATCACGCTTAAGGGCTTTATGATGCTTAGAGAGTGTTTGTAGGATCGGTGGAATCACCGAAGAGTTGTAGAGAGAAAACTGGAAGGGTTTCGGTAAGTCCGGAGGATGTCCGGAGTGGAGATGGAAGGTGTTCTATAACCACGGAGATTGGATAATGTGTGAATGAATGTTAAATGTTGATTTAATCATTTATTCATAATTATTTAATAAAGAGAAAATCAATTTTAATGGTCAAAGGCTTAATGGGCCAATTCCGGAGGGAGAGGGCCCATTAGGGGAAAGGAGAGAGGGAGAGGGGACAAGGGGGAGGCCGGCTGGGCCTAGACCCCCGCGCGGGGCCCACTAGGGTGTTCGGCGGCCACCCCTCCCCCTCCTCTCCTTTAGTCCCACCCCGGGACTTTGAGGGAGGTAGTACCTCCCCTCCCCCTATATATAGTGAGGGTATTTGGCCAGATAAATACACCAATAATCAATAAAGGTCTTCTCACTTTTGGGAGGACCTCTAATTGATATTTTCTCCCCTCTCTCTCTCACGTGACCATGGTCCCAAGTCTGGACTGCACGAGCGAGAGACATCTTCACCGCGGAGTGCCATCGCGCTGCGGGATTCGGATCCAGGAGCTCTACTTCCGCAACTGCTGCTGGATCAGGGAAGCGGGAGTCATCGTCAGGCACCGGACATGTGTAACTCCCCGCGAGGTGTCGCACTTGAGGCACTCAAGTCGTTGGAGCCAAGGAGCGCAAGGACTTCCTCACGACCTTGAGGTCAGCTTCGGCTCGTCTACATCAACCACGCTCTCCTGAGCGTTGACAACGCTTTTCGGTCTTCAAGGGTAAGTTCGCGAAAAGCCCTCCCATTACTGTATTACTAATATATAGGTCCTGGCAACTTCAGGGGTTCAGGGGCGTAGAGTAAAATTTATTGTTTTCATATGCGGAACCCCAACAGTGGTATCAGAGCTAGATCTATGCGTAGTAATGCTAGTACGGGTAGAACACACGAGATGTAGCGTGTGGGCGTTGATCTTTTAGTTGTTACCCTCCCACGTGTACTTGTGTATACCGCAGTAATGCTTGATGAAGCGCCCCAACCGATTTTTACGCTGCTCATTCGCGAGACTGGTCCACGCTTGACATACGGCTTGTACCGTATAAAGTGGCTTAGGGAGGTGTCTGTCTCTCTCGCATTAGTTGGTATATCATTTGCAACCGAGGGCCCCGAAAGGGGTGTAGTAGGGACAACTACTTGATCAGCGTTGTGCTGAAAGTTCATAGGTAAGAATGGTTCTTGTGCGAAAGCCCATTCAGCCACGTAAAACATGCAAAGATAAAGTAGAGGTGTCTAACTTTGTTTTGAAGGGGTGTGTTGCTTTGTGATATGGTTGTGGCAAAGGTAAAGTGATTACCTTTTGTTACGTAGTAGTAGATAGTCACGGAGGTGACGAACTACCACGCCGGAAAGACACCGGTATCCTGATGTCTATGGTGTCGGAACCCTGGCGCCGGAACCCGGTGACGACGGATGGAGATCAAGACGTGAAGGACCATATCACATAGCATTTACATTCAATGTTATTGTTTGTATGTATTATTGTGTGCTAGTATTAGATACTCGACGGTAGCCTAATAAGATGATCCCTGTTAAAATTACCAACGATTGTGTTCCCCCTTAGTGTGCACCACCAAGAAAGTTCTTCGGTATGAGGCGATCTAGGGTTATAGGCCTGGGTGTCAGACATATCTACGTTCGCATATAGTGGGTGTAAGCCATGTTGCACAGCGAGTACACTAAGGTTGAGTTGGCGAGCCTAGCACGCCACAGAAGCGTGGCCTCGGAACACAGATGGTCGAAAGATCGAGCACGAGTCGCATGAATGATGTGACCAACATTTAGCGTACATCTTTGAACCCACATCGATGGCCGTGTTCAATCGGGGGAGATGTGGCTGATAGGGGTCATGTTATCACTAGGAACCCTTTTGGGGATAGGTGTTTCTGAGTGGAGTTATTATTAACTCATTTAATTATAAACTTAGCCTAAATTCCTTTTGCAATTATAAATGTAGATGGCTCCTTTCATGTTGACGGTTGATTCGTTAGAAGGAGAGAAGCTCAGATTAGATGGACCAAACTTCTCAATATGGGTTGCATGTCTACACGTTCTCCTTAGCAAGAACGACGTGGTCGACTACATACTCGACGGGATGGATTTGGATCAGCCCACTGACCTAGAGACCCTAGAGGAGCGGAAAGACCGCTATCTCCATCATGAGATGGCCTCCTTCATTTCAGTTACCATGCGTTTCGGAATGGTGGATGAGCTGTGGACTTTCGTGGGTGATGTCGACCCTCGTTCGGTGATGTTACAGCTTAGGACACATTTCGTGGAACAAGTACGCATATGGGAGCATGAGCTGATGGGAGACTTCCTATCCATTAAGATGGAGGAGAACTCATCACTAGACGACCACTTGGAGCACATGCATGATGTGTACATGAGGCATGCATACTTCCTGGATAACTGAATGACGGGCTCTTTCACAAATAGTGTTGTGCTGCGGTCGCTGCCACCAAGCTACTAAGCACAAGTCGGGACTTTGCATAATGAGGGGCGACACGGAATCAATGGAGTTCCACCGGTTCATGACACATCTCAGGGATGTGTTGGTTGAACCAGATGTCACCCAGGTCATCAATGAGAAAGGTATATATTTGATATACAGTTTTATAAATGTTATAATCTTGCAAACACATTTGCAGTGTTAAGTATATCTGATACTTGTTCTGTTTTGGTGAAAACAGGTCCTTCTGCATGAGAGGTGCTTGCTGGAGAGGAGGTGACGTTGCGTGTTGATGGCGAGTATGATGATGACGGCCGACGACACTCTCCCTTGACATTTATCATTTATTTTATGTTTTAGGATGATTATTGTAATCAAGAGATTGTGAACTTATTTAGTGTGTCTTTCACTTCGTGAGACGGTTATTCATATGAGTTTGTAACAAACAGTTGTTCCACTTTTATGAATGATTTCTATTCGTGTTCATATCTTGTTTGATTATGTGTGAGTCATCCTTATTGTTTGAAACTAATTGATAATGCATGAACATTTGTAAAACATTAAAATGCCTTGTTTAAAATACCCAATTTAAATGATATATTCATTAATGAATGAAACCATTGTTTAAATTCAAAGTTATGTGATAATATGTGAAAGTCATTCGATTTCTTATCACATATAAATCATGCCTAAGTTCGGCAAATTAACTTGAACACCGAGTATTACTTGAATACACAGTGTTTAAAGAATTGTTAAACGTAAATACATATTCGATGTATTGTGTTTTAACGAAAATGGTAATTATCATTATATGATTATTTAAATGTGTAAATAAGTTTACCAAAGGAAACATGAATATGATACTATTTGATTTGATCAAAGTGTTTCATCAAGAAAGGGTATAAATATAAAAGATAATCTAATTACTATGATTTAATCAATAGTAATGAAATTCAACTTTATGAGAATGGCATAAAAGAAATTCTGGAATGCAAAGCGTTTTGAAACGTCAAAATGCAAAGCATCACAATGTGATATTACATATCAAAGTGGGTTAAATAGAAGGCACCATATAAATCGTTGTAGTGTAGATGTAGAGGAGAATATCATTTTGCGGCCCGAAAGTTGGGGTGGCCAGGCAACACGGTACCCGAGTTCCCTAAAATCAGTCGGGATGACTACAGTTGGTTTGCCAAATACTCAGAGGGTCTTTTTCGGCACGAATTCAACTTTACGTTTCAATACAAAAAATCAGGCTAACGGGCGTCAAGTTGGGCCCCCCTGTCAGTTCGCCGTTATGTCACTCCCATCGCTTAGGCGGGGTGGCTGTCACATAGGCTTGCAGCGTTGGCACAGTGGATAGGACAACATCCCCTACCCAGTGTATTGACGTGACAAAACAGGGCCCATGTATCGGTGTTATAATTTTTTTTTGTTTACTCAGAAGATGGAACGGCCACCGCCACGCGTCTCTCCTTGGACTTCCGTCCCAATCGTTAACCCCTACCATAAAAGCGCATTGACGGTTCCACCATTCCCCTGCCTCGCAGAAACCACTCTTCTTCTTCATGTCATCTACTATCTTCTTCCCGTCTTCTCCTTGCCGCCATAGGAAAGCCAAGTCAGATGCCATTTGGGACAAAGCAGTTCATCAGACGTGGAGTACCTGAAATGGTAGCAAGCGCGTCTAGTGGTCTGATGAGGAGTGAATTAAATTTTACTTGTCAGTGTTATGTTTCTGTTTTGTGGAACTCGGTTAGCTTGCCAAGATGTCTAGCGCATCAAGTGATACTAGTAAAATAAATTTAACCCTCTTTGTGTTATCTTTATCTATGTGTCTTGTAGCTTGTCAAGATGGTAGCTTCTTAACTGGCAGTTTGAAACAGTGCCCTTTTCCTCTCTCGCTAAACAAATATGTTTCATTTTGCCCAAATTGGTAGCAAATCTAGAGAAGATTCTCACTTCGATAATTCGTTCCCTTTTGGACCTCTTTTTGCCTCCGATCAGGTAGAAAATCTAGAGCAGCAAATCACACTAGGCAGAATACATTCATTCAGAAAACAAAACAAATGTAGATATAGCTATGCGCAGCTAAATAGGATATAGCGATAGAAAGTAGTAGGTTGCTTAACGGGGTTCGATGCATTCAGCCAGAAATAGGATGCAAGCAAAATATAGAAAATCAAAAGAAGCTGCTTAGCAGCAATATGGCAAGATGGATACATTCAAGGAGACATCCAACCCGTTCATTCGGCGCCTCCATCTCCCTCCGGTGCCTCCGCCACTTCTTCTTGCCATTTCTTGGACTTGGGGGCCTTGGGCCTGATTGGAGGCATGCGACCCTCTTTGATGGCCACCATTGGAGGTTTCGGAGGTGAATGCCGAGAGCACGGTGTTCAGCGATGTGGCGTTGATGTTCGTGGGCTCGGGCTTGCCGCTTTGTGGATGCCGGAGCCTGCCTCTACATGCTTGAAGGTGTTCAAGACGGTACCGCCACCGGCGACTCGTCATCAAGCAGACGCCTTGCGGAAGGGGCTGTAGTAGGGGGCATGAGGAAGTCAGATTGCGTGCCGCAGCCTCCTCAAAGACTGACGAGCCTTGGTGTGAATGGACTCGTCATCGCTGCATACGTCCTTAGGAAACCTATTGGAAGAAAGGGAAAATGGGGAGTAGATGGTGTAAGAAGATCGAGCAATCGAAATGCGAAGTTTAATCCTAATAAACCAAGATCTAGCATCCAACGATGGGAACGGTGTTGGATAATTAGGCACAATTTCCATGATTAATTCCAGAATATTAAACATGACAATACTAGCTAAATTTTAAATAGATTAGCCCATTATTTCTAACAAACGGTATAAGAACCAGGGGAGGGGAGCAAACCCTAGTTACCTCCGACCATAGGTCGTCGATGTTGGTGTCGTAGGGGTTCAGCAGAGCGATGTACTTATCTGGATTGTAGGTGCCCAAGAAGTGCGTGATTTGCTTGTGACCAGCGGGGGCCTCCTCGCCGGCGGGGAGCTTCTCTTCGCGCTCGTCGGTAGCCGACGGGCACAGACGGAACGGCGGCTGCCATCGATGCCTCCACTGGGGCCTGGACAGGGACAGCGGCTGCTTTCAACGTGTCGAGGGGGACCGGCGAGGAGACGGGGGCCTCCTCGCCGGTAGCCACGGAGGCGACGATGGCCACCTTATCCTCCTCAGCCATCGCCGGCACGGACGGGGTATTCTCAGGAGTTTGCGGATGCTAGTGGGACAGTGGAGAGGGTTGCGTGGGGATAGTGAGCGAGAGTGGGTGGATAGAAGCAAGGCACGTTTCGTTGCACCACCGTGCAACGCGCCGCTAATCGCGACCGCACTGCACCGACACGCGCACGGTACGTCACGTTTTTTCCCGGGCCATGCATGGCAGTTCTGTATTGAGCCGCATGCAAAGGGCGCATACACAATTTCTATGTACGAAGTTTGACATGGCCCTAAAATTGGCGCTTGAGAGCCGCTGCGTAAAAAATGGGATATGTCTTATTAAAATCAAGTGGCAATAAATTGCAGCTGTCCATCGACGACCGTGCACTTGATGATGCATGCTTGTGGCGTAGTAGTAACAGTAGTAGGCTTTTCAGACTTGATTAAACATGACATGACCGCTCGACAACTTTTTCCATGGACGGCATCGTGTTCCTTCTTGTAGAAGTATCGCTGAGGGAGACGTCCGTGCTGTCTCACGCTGTACTATGAAGGGCACGACGTGTGCAACGATCATCGTTGGATCGCACAGAATCAACAGCCAGTGCGCACGATCCGCGTGACAACTATGATAACCAATCAGGGAGTAGCAGACAGGGTGAGCACAGATTTGTGCTTCTACGAAAGATAGAGAGAGGGGGGCAAAACTGAGTAGTACCACATAAAACCAAGGGCGATACTGAGTAGTATAAAAATGGAAAGTGAGTGTCTTGCACAATGAAATACATCATGGCATACATCAAATTATGCCAAGATAGATCCACAAGAGTTCATTGGATGTGTGTTCTTCTCATAAACCACTCATAAACCATGTAAGGATCCACTAGAGTCATTGGATGTGTGTTCTTCTCCCAAACCACATATCACCAGTGTCATTGCATGTGTGTTCTTCCCACAGACCACACATGGATCCACCGGTGTCATTGCATGTGTGTTCTTCTCACAAACCACACATGGATCCACCAGTGTCATCGCATGTCTGCTCTTTTCATGAACCACGGCTAGAGTCATTGCATGTGTGTTCTTCTCACAGACCACATATCACCGGTGTCATTGTATGTATGCTCTTCCCATGAACCACATCTAGAGTCATCGCATGCATGCTCTTTTCATGAACCACAGCTAGAGTCATTGCATGTGTGTTCTTCTTACAAACCATATCATGAACCACACCCAGTATCATTGCATGTGTGTTCTTCTCACAAACCACACATGGATCCACCGGTGTCATTTCATGTCTGCTCTTCTCATTAACCACAGCTAGAGTCATTGTATGTCTGTTCTTCTCACAAACCACACATGAATCCACCAGTGTCATTGCATGTGTGTTCTTCCCATGAACCACACATGGATCCACCGGTGTCATTGTATGCCTGCTCTTCCCATGAACCACAGCTAGAGTCATCGCATGCGTGCTCTTTTCACAAACCACAGCTAGAGTCATTGCATGGGTGTTCTTCTTACAAACCATATCATGAACCACACCCAGTGTCATTGCATGCGTGTTCTTCTCACAAACCACACATGGATCCACCGGTGTCATTGCATGTCTGCTCTTCTCATTAACCACAGCCAGAGTCATTGCATGTCTGTTCTTTTCACAAACCACATATCACCAGAGTCATTGCATGTGTGTTCTTCCCATGAACCACACATGGATCCACCGGTGTCATTGCATGTGTGTTCTTCTCACAAACCACACATGGATCCACCCAGTGTCATCGCATGTGTGTTCTTCCCATGAACCACACATGGATCCACCAGTGTCATTGCATGTCAGCTCTTTTCATGAACCACAGCTAGAGTCATTGGATGTGTGTTCTTCTCACAGACCACATATCACCAGTCTCATTGCATGTGTGTTCCTCCCAAAGACCACACATGGATCCACCAGTGTCATTACATGTGTGTTCTTCTCACAAACCATATCATGAACCACACCCAGTGTCATTGCATGTGTGTTCTTCTCACAGACCACACATGGATCCACCAGTGTCATTGCATGTGTGTTCTTCCCATGAACCACACATGGATCCACCAGTGTCATTGCATGTCTGCTCTTCCCACAGACCACACATGGATCCACCAGTGTCATTGTATGTCTGCTCTTCCCATGAACCACACATGGATCCACCAGTGTCATTGCATGTGTGCTCTTTTCATGAACCACTGCTAGAATCATTGTATGTGTGTTCTTCTCATAGACCACATATCACCAGTGTCATTGCATGTGTGTTCTTCCCAAAGACCACACATGGATCCACCACTGTCATTGCATGTGTGTTCTTCTCACAAACCACACATGGATCCACCGGTGTCATTGCATGTCTGCTCTTCTCACAGAGCACACATGGATCCACCAGTGTCATTGCATGTGTGTTCTTCTCACGGACCATATCATGAACCACAACCAGTGTCATTGCATGTGTGTTCTTCCCTTGAACCACACATGGATCCACCGGTGTCATTGCATGTCAGCTCTCTTCATTAATCACAGCTAGAGTCATTGCATGTGTGTTCTTCTCACAGACCACATATCACTTGTGTCATTGCATGTGTGTTCTTCCCATGAACCACACATGGATCCACCAGTGTCATTGCATGTGTGTTCTTCCCATATACCACACATGGAACCACCGGTGTCGTTGCATGTGTGTTCTTCCCATGAACCACACATGGATCCACCAGTGTCATTGTACGCTTTCCCATGAACACAGACAGTTCGCATGCATGCGTGCTCTTTTCACAAACCACAGCTAGAGTCATTGCATGTGTGTTCTTCTTACAAACCATATCATGAACCACACCCAGTGTCATTGCATGTGTTTTCTTCTCACAAACCACACATGGATCCGCCGGTGTCATTGCATGTCTGCTCTTCTCATTAACCACAGCTAGAGTCATTGCATGTGTGTTCTTCTCACAAACCATATATCACCAGAGTCATTGAATGTGTGTTCTTCCCATGAACCACACATGGATCCACCGGAGTCATTGCATGTGTGTTCTTCTCACAAACCACACATGGATCCACCCAGTGTCATCTCATGTGTGTTCTTCCCATGAACCACACATGGATTGACCAGTGTCATTGCATGTCTGCTCTTTTCATGAACCATAGCTAGAGTCATTGGATGTGTGTTCTTCTCATAGACCACACATGGATCCAGTGTCATTGCATGTGTGTTCTTACCAAAGACCACACATTGATCCACCAGTGTAATTGCATGTCTGCTCTTTTCATGAACCACAGCTAGAGTCATTGGATGTGTGTTCTTCTCACAGACCACACATGGATCCAGTGTCATTGCATGTGTGTTCTTCCCAAAGACCACACATGGATCCACTAGTGTCATTGCATGTGTGTTCTTCTCACAAACCATATCATGAACCACACCCAATGTCATTGCATGTGTGTTCTTCTCAAAGACCACACATGGATCCAAAAGTGTCATTGCATGTGTGTTCTTCTCACAGACCATATCATGAACCACAACCAGTGTCATTGCATGTGTGTTCTTCCCATGAACCACACATGGATCCACCGGAGTCATTGCATGTGTGTTCTTCTCACAAACCACACATGGATCCACCCAGTGTCATCGCATGTGTGTTCTTTCCATGAACCACACATGGATCCACCAGTGTCATGGCATGTCTGCCCTTTTCATGAACCACGGCTAGAGTCATTAGATGTGTGTTCTTCTCACAGACCACACATGGATCCAGTGTCATTGCATGTGTGTTCTTCCCAAAGACCACACATGGATCCACCAGTGTCATTGCATGTGTGTTCTTCTCACAAACCATATCATGAACCACACCCAGTGTCATTGCATGTGTGTTCTTCTTACAGACCACACATGGATCCACCAGTGTCATTACATGTGCTCACAGACCATATCATGAACCACACCCAGTGTCATTGCATGTGTGTTCTTACCATGAACCACACACGGATCCACCAGTGTCATTGCATGTCTACTCTTCCCACATACCACACATGGATCCAGCAGTGTCATTGCATGTGTGTTCTTCCCATGAACCACACATGGATCCACCAGTGTCATTGCATGTCTGCTCTTTTCATGAACCACAGCTAGAGTCATTGGATGTGTGTTCTTCTCACAGACCACATATCACCAGTGTCATTGCATGTGTTTTCTTCCCAAAGACCACACATGGATCGACCAGTGTCATTGCATGTGTGTTCTTCTCACAAACCACACATGGATCCACCGGTGTCGTTGCATGTCTACTCTTCTCACAGACCACACATGGATCCACCAGTGTCATTGCATGTCTGCTCTTTTCATGAACCACAGCTAGAGTCATTGGATGTGTGTTCTTCTCACAGACCACATATCACCAGTGTCATTGCATGTGTGTTCTTCCCAAAGACCACACATGGATCCACCAATGTCATTGCATGTGTGTTCTTCTGACAAACCATATCATGAACCACACCAAGTGTCATTGCATGTGTGTTCTTCTCACTAACCACACATGGATCCACCAGTGTCATTGCATCTGTGTTCTTCTCACAAACCATAACATGAACCGCACCCAGTGTCATTGCATGTGTGTTCTTCCCATGAACCACACATGGATCCACCAGTGTCATTCCATGTCTGCTCTTCCCACAGACCACACATCACCAGTGTCATTGGATGTGTGTTCTTCCCAAAGACCACACATGGATCCACCAGTGTCATTGCACGTGTGTTCTTCTCACAAACCATATCATGAACCAGACCTAGTGTCAGCGCATGTGTGTTCTTCCCATGAACCATTCATGGATCCACCAGTGTCATTGCATGTCTGCTCTTTTCATGAACCACAGCTAGAGTCATTGGATGTGTGTTCTTCTCACAGACCACATATCACCAGTGTCATTGCATGTGTGTTCTTCTCACAAACCATATCATGAGCCACACCCAGTGTCATTGCATGTGTGTTCTTATCATATACCACACATGGATCCACCAGTGTCATTGCATGTGTGTTCTTCTCACAAACCATATCATGAACCACACCCAGTGTCATTGCATGTGTGTTCTTCTCACAGACCACACATGGATCCACAAGTGTCATTGCATGTGTGTTCTTCCCATGAACCACACATGGATCCACCAGAGTCATTGCATGTCTGCTCTTCCTACATACCACACATGGATCCACCAGTGTCATTGCATGTGTGTTCTTCCCATGAACCACACATGGATCCACCAGTGTCATTCCATGTCTGACCTTTTCATGAACCACAGCTAGAGTCATTGGATGTGCATTCTTATCACAGACACATATCACCAGTGTCATTGCATGTGTGTTCTTCCCAAAGAGCACACATGGATCCACCACTGTCATTGCATGTGTGTTCTTCTCACAAACCACACATGGATCCACTGGTGTCATTGCATGTCTGCTCTTCTCACGGAGCACACATGGATCCACTAGTGTCATTGCATGTGTGTTCTTCTCACAGACCATATCATGAACCACACCTAGTGTCATTGCATGTGTGTTCTTCCCTTGAACCACACATGGATCCACCGGTGTCATTGCACGTCAGCTCTTTTCATTAACCACAGCTAGAGTCATTGCATGTGTGTTCTTCTCATAGACCACATATCACCTGTGTCATTGCATGTGTGTTCTTCCCATGAACCACACATGGATCCACCAGTGTCATTGCATGTGTGTTCTTCCCACAGACCACACATGGATCCACCGGTGTCGTTGCATGTGTGTTCTTCCCATGAACCACACATGGATCCACCAGTGTCATTGTATGTATGCTCTTCCCATGAACCACAGCTAGAGTCATCGCATGCGTGCTCTTTTCACAAACCACAGCTAGAGTCATTACATGTGTGTTCTTCTTACAAACCATATCATGAACCACACCCAGTGTCATTGCATGTGTGTTCTTCTCACAAACCACACATGGATCCACCGGTGTCATTGCATGTCTTCTGTACTCATTAACCACAGCTAGATTCATTGCATGTGTGTTCTTCTCACAAACCACATATCACCAGAATCATTGCATGTGTGTTCTTCCCATGAACCACACATGGATCCACCAGAGTCATTGCATGTGTGTTCTTCTCACAAACCACACATGGATCCACCCAGTGTCATCGCATGTGTGTTTTTCCCATGAACCATACATGGATCGACCAGTGTCATTGCATGTCTGCTCTTTTCATGAACACCAGCTAGAGTCATTGGATGTGTGTTCTTCTCACAGACCACACATGGATCCAATGTCATTGCATGTGTGTTCTTCCCAAAGACCACACATGGATCCACCAGTGTCATTGCATGTCTGCTCTTTTCATGAACCACAGCTAGAGTCATTGGATGTGTGTTCTTCTCACAGACCACACATGGATCCAGTGTCATTGCATGTGTGTTCTTCCCAAAGACCACACATGGATCCACCAGTGTCATTGCATGTGTGTTCTTCTCACAAACCATATCATGAACCACACTAAGTGTCATTGCATGTGTGTTCTTCTCACAGACCACACATGGATCCACCAGTGTCATTGCATGTGTGTTCTTCTCACAGACCATATCATGAACCACACCCAGTGTCATTGCATGTGTGTTCTTCCCATGAACCACACATGGATCCACCGAAATCATTGCATGTGTGTTCTTCTCACAGACCACACATGGATCCACCAGTGTCATTGCATGTGTGTTCTTCCCATGAACCACACATGGATCCACCAGTGTCATTGCATGTCTGCTCTTTTCATGAACCACAGCTAGAGTCATTGGATGTGTGTTCTTCTCCTGCACCACACATATCACGGTGTCATTGCATGTGTGTTCTTCCCAAAGACCACACATGGATCCACCGGTGTCATTGCATGTGTGTTCTTCTCACAAACCACACATGGATCCACCGGTGTCGTTGCATGTCTGCTATTCTCACAGACCACACATGGATCCACCAGTGTCATTGCATGTCTGCTCTTTTCATGAACCACAGCTAGAGTCATTGGATGTGTGTTCTTCTCACAAACCACATATCACCAGTGTAATTGCATGTGTGTTCTTCCCAAAGACCACACATGGATACACCAGTGTCATTGCATGTGTGTTCTTCCCATGAACCACACATGGATCCACTGGAGTCATTGCATGTGTGTTCTTCTCAAAAACCACACATGGATCCACCCAGTGTCATCGCATGTGTGTTCTTCCCATGAACCACACATGGATCCACCAGTGTCACTTCATGTCTGCTCTTTTCATGGACCATAGCTAGAATCATTGGATGTGTGTTCTTGTCACATACCACACATGGATCCAGTGTCATTGCATCTGTGTTCTTCCCAAAGATCACACATGGATCCACCAGTGTCATTGCATGTGTGTTCTTCTCACAAACCATATCATGAACCATAGTTAGAGTCATTGCATGTGTGTTCTTCTCACAGACCACACATGGATCCACCAGTGTCATTGCATGTGTGTTTTTCTCATAGACCATATCATGAACCACACCCAGTGTCATTGCATGTGTGTTCTTCCCATTAACCACACATGGATAAACCAGTGTCATTGCATGTCTGCTCTTTTCATGAACCACAACTAGAGTCATTGGATGTGTGTTCTTCTCACAGACCACATATCACCAGTGTCATTGCATGTGTGTTCTTCCCAAAGACCACACATGGATCCACCAGTGTCATTGCATGTGTGTTCTTCCCAAAGACCACACATGGATCCACCAGTGTCATTGCATGTGTGTTCTTCTCACAAACCACACATGGATCCACCAGTGTCATTGCATGTCTGCTCTTCTCACGGACCACACATGGATCCACTAGTGTCATTGCATGTGTGTTCTTCTCACAGACCATATCATGAACCACACCCAGTGTCATTGCATGTGTGTTCTTCCCTTGAACCACACATGGATCCACCGGTGTCATTGGATGTCATCTCTTTTCATTAACCACAGCTAGAGTCATCGCATGTGTGTTCTTCTCACAGACCACATATCACCTGTGTGATTGCATGTCTACTCTTCCCATGAACCACACATGGATCCACAATGTCATTGCATGTGTGTTCTTACCACAGACCACACATGGATCCACCGGTGTCGTTGCATGTGTGTTCTTCCCATGAACCGCACATGGATCCACCAGTGTCATTGTATGTCTTCTCTTCCCATGAACCACAGCTAGAGTCATCGCATGCGTGCTCTTTTCAAAAACCACAGCTAGAGTCATTGCATGTGTGTTCTTCTTACAAATCATATCATGAACCACACCCAGTGTCATTGCATGTGTGTTCTTCTCACAAACCACACATGGATCCACCGGTGTCATTGCATGTATGTTCTTCTCATTAACCATAGCTAGAGTCATTGCATGTGTGTTCTTCTCACAAACCACATATCACCAGAGTCATTGCATGTGTGTTCTTCCCATGAACCACACATGGATCCACCAGAGTCATTTCATGTGTGTTCTTCTCACAAACCACACATGGATCCACCCGGTGTCATCGCATGTGTGTTCTTCCCATGAACCACACATGGATCCACCAGTGTCATTGCATGCATGCTCTTTTCATGAACCTCAGCTAGAGTCATTGGATGTGTATTCTTTCCAAAGACCACACATGGATCCACCAGTGTCATTGCATGTGTGTTCTTCTCACAAACCATATCATTAACCACACCCAGTGTCATTGTATGCGTGTTCTTCTCACAGACCACACATGGATCCATCAGTGTCATTGCATGTGTCTTCTTCTCACAAACCATATCATGAACCACACCCAGTGTCATTGCATGTGTGTTCTTCCCATGAACCACACATGGATCCACCAGTGTCATTGCATGTCTACTCTTCCCACATACCACACATGGATCCACCAGTGTCATTGCATGTGTGTTCTTCTCATAGACCACATATCACCTGTGTCATTGCATGTGTGTTCTTCCCATGAACCAAACATGGATCCACCAGTGTCATTGCATGTGTGTTCTTCCCACAGACCACACATGGATCCACCAGTGTCGTTGCATGTGTGTTCTTCCCATGAACCACAAATGGATCCACTAGTGTCATTGTATGTCTGCTTTTCCCATGAATCACACATGGATCCACCAGTGTCATTGCATGTCTGCTCTTCTCATTAACCACAGCCAGAGTCATTGCATGTCTTTCTTTTCACAAACGACATATCAACAGAGTCATTGCATGTGTGTTCTTCCCATGAACCACACATGGATCCACCGGTGTCATTGCATGTGTGTTCTTCTCACAAACCACACATGGATCCACCCAGTGTCATTGCATGTGTGTGCTTCACAAAGACCACACATGGATCCACCAGTGTAATTGCATGTGTGTTCTTCTCACAATCCATATCATGAACCACACCCAGTGTCATTGCATGTGTGTTCTTCCCAAAGACCACACATGGAGCCACTAGTGTCATTGCATGTGTGTTCTTATCACAAACCATATCATGAACCACACCCAGTGTCATTGCATGCGTGTTCTTCTCACAGACCACACATGGATCCACCAGTATCATTGCATGTGTGTTCTTCTCACAAACCATATCATGAACCACACCTAGTGTCATTGCATGTGTGTTCTTCCCATGAACCACATATGGATCCACCGGTGGCATCGCATGTGTGTTCTTCCCATGAACCACACATGGATCCACCATTGTCATTGCATGCGTGCTCTTTTCACAAACCACAGCTAGAGTCATTGGATGTGTGTTCTTATCACATACCACATATGACCAGTGTCATTGCATGTGTGTTCTTCCCAAAGACCACACATCGATCTACCAGTGTCATTGCATGTGTGTTCTTCTCACAAACCATATCATGAACCACACCTAGTGTCATTGCATGTGTGTTCTTCTCACAAACCACACATGGATCCACTAGTGTCATTGCATGTGTGTTCTTCTCACAAACAATATCATGAACCACACCCAGTGTCATTGCATGTGTGTTCTTCCCATGAACCACACATGGATCCACCAGTGTCATTGCATGTCTGCTCTTCTCATGAACCACACATGGATCCACCTAGTGTCATCGCATGTGTGTTCTTCCCGTGAACCACACATGGATCCACCAATGTCATTGCATGTCTACTCTTTTCATGAACCATAGCTAGAGTCAGTGGATGTGTGTTCTTCTCACAGACCACATATCACCAGTGTCATTGCATGTGTGTTCTTCCCAAAGACCACACATGGATCCACCGGTGTCATTGCATGCGTGTTCTTCTCACAAACCATATCATGAACCACACCCAGTGTCATTGCATGTGTGTTCTTCTCACAGACCACACATGGATCCACCAGTGTCATTGCATGTGTGTTCTTCTCACAGACCATATCACGAACCACACCCAGTGTCATTGCATGTGTGTTCTTCCCATGAACCACACATGGATCCACCGGTGTCATTGCATGTCTGCTCTTTTCATTAACCACAGCTAGAGTCATTGCATGTGTGTTCTTCTCACAAACGACATATCACCAGAGTCATTTCATGTGTGTTCTTCCCACAAACCACATATCACCGGTGTCATTGCATGCCTTCTCTTCTCATTAACCACAGCTAGATCCACCCGTGTCATTGGATACATGTTCTTTTCATAAACCGCATATGGATACTAATTAACCTTAGGAGAGCCTTAACCTTAGCGTTAGACCGAGTCTTCTAGAAGGCACGCCCTAACACAGTTGTTCTGCTTGTCGACTGTTACATACCGTCCGATCGGGGCGCTTGGACGATTGGGATGGTTTTCGTGAGATCGATCCGTGAGTAGTCTGTTCTGTGGCATGATTGGCCACGCTTGCTCTGGACAAACTACAACACCGGGGGCTCCCCTATTGCGAGTGTCACGACTCACCAGTTGAGTGGGCCATATCCCAGTGTCACGTCCCCATTACTTCTCTTCCTCCCTGTACTTCTCTTCCTTCCCCTTGAAGCCACATTCCCCACTTCACTCCCATCCTGCCGTAGCCACAAGCCAACAGCGCCGCCATTCCAATCCCCTCTCCGGCAGCCACCCCTCCCATCTTGCCATGGGATCAAGGGGAGACGACGAGGAAACACGTCGTGACGACAGGGACGGTGATTTCGATGTGAGTTGTCTCATCTCTATCTCTATCATCCGTGGCCAGTTATCTATTTTTTGAGCCAGATCTACTCCGTTTACTCATGCGCGTATGATGTGTTAGGCCAACCAGACGATGTATGACGCCGACTATCACAGTTTAGCGGATGAAGACAGTCCTCTGCTATGTAAACATGGATATGTGCCCGCTAAATTTGTAGCGTTCGAAGGACGAAACGCAGGAAGGAGGTTTCTACGGTGTCAAGGACATCGTGCAATGATGCGAGGCGGAAGTTGCGGTGTTGTCAAATGGGTAGATCCAGAGTGGCCCAAATCGATGCAGAAAACGCTGGACAAACTATGGGAAATGACCGTTGAGTTGAAAGAATCCGCATTCAGCTCACTTCTTGACAGTGTTGAGATGAAGCTATGGGAACCAGTTGACACGACCAAGAATAAGCGAGATCTCATGGGGGTGGAAGACAAGGTTAGCAAAGTCGAGAAGGAGAGGGACGCGGCGTTGGCCCTGAAGGCTAAAGCAGAGCAAGAACTGACTCAAGCAAGGAAGGATCTTCACCAGGCCAAAGTCCTGCAGTTCACAACTACGAGTATTGACAAGTGCATGAGGAAAGATGCAGAGAAACAATTGAAGCTGTGCAAGGAAGATGTTAAAAGGAAGGAGCAGACGATTCGATCCTTGCTCTCGCAGGAAGATGCGCATAAGGCTAAGATTAGGAAGATTAAGGAGATGTGTGTTAACTAGTTCTATTTAGCTTAAGCCCGTGCCTTTTTTAAGTTGTAATAGTTGTACTTGTTGACCTAGCGGTCTGAACTATTGGCCCCGGAGTCCTGGGAGTCAAAAAATTGGTCGCCCGTTAATCTGGCTTAACGCTGCATTACTTCCTTTTGTCTGACCAATGCCCCTTGGATATTCCGCCTGTCGCTTCGTCGTCCTCGTGTACAAATAGGAGGCGCCACAGCTCGTCGCTTCGTCGCCCATCCCCTCGCCCTCTCCAATCTCCACCGTGCCATCCACCCCCTCGCTTCCTCTCCAATCTCCACCGCGCCGCCATGGATATGCCTTCGCTAAACCTCTACGAGGCGGTGACGTTCTCGCACTTCGATATCCTCGCGCCGCCGGCCGCGAAGGTGCCCCACGGATGGCGCATCAGCTATGTGGGGGTGCCGGTGGCTCCGCTCCTCTTCCCCGGCAGAGCCGTGATGGAGAGCGAAATCGCGGCGTGCCGCCTCCAGATGCCCGCATGGAAGAGGGAGTTTCCCCGGTATGCGGCGGCCAGCCCGTACTGGCCGGCGCTGTTCAAGAAGGAGCGGAAGGCCAAGATTGGCAACCGCATCGTTTACGGGCGCGTGGTGCACCGGGATCTCCGCAACGGAGAAGGGTGGGAGAGGTTCTGGTCCGTCCCTGGACGGACCAAGTTCACCGTCATCGCCGCCGCTCACCGCGAAGAGGTGCTCCGTCTCGCGTACAATGCGGAAATCGTGGAGGTTCCGTCCGACGAAGACGAGGAAGCCGGCGGCTCGGAGGACAGCGGCAGCGGAAGTGAAATTGTTGACTAGTTGGTTGAATTAATGTAGGATCTGAAATCACACCTTTGTTTAGAAGAATTTGTGGTTGAATTAATGAAATGTCTCGATTTAGATCTCTGTCTCGATTAATTTATGGAAGAATTTGTGATTTAGATCAATTTCTGCCTCGATTTAGATCTCTGTCCCGGATTGGGAACGTAACCGTGGACCAAAGACACCTTTTCTACTAGTATATTCTGACACTGGTGGTTTGTTTAAACGTAATCTACGTGGATTGTGCCGCATGCAAATGGCACAACCACATTTATAAAGTGGAAGCACGTACACCCGGTTATTAGAGATCCGGGAGCTTCGCCAGATGCAGGGGATGCAGGAGCAGAGAGGCGGTGAGATAGAAGGGCTCAAGATTAGGCCAGAAAGTGGTACCCATTTCCTCCTCATCTAGGCATTATCGGTGAGAACATTGCTGTTTATGTTGCCACGTTGCTGCAAAGATCTGAAATAAGTTGCTGCTTCGTGGAGTGTGGCAGCTTAAATAATTTATTTATGTGTCACTTACATTCCGTCGTATTTGGAGACCTCCTGCCCCTCAGCTATCGTGGAACCGGTGGATCATTGTTTTCAGATAGTAGTGGCACAATCACAATTTCGGATTCAACTACTGGCTCGGGCGTTTCCAAACCCTAAGTCGCGGTATATTTTACTCAGAGAACGTGGGTAGATTGTTTCGCCCAGCAACGTGCCACACACAGAGCGATCAGAATTTAACAGAATTACATATATAGGTTTAAGTTCAACACATTACTATGCATCTTCATTGCCAGCAGCCTTCTTCCGCAGCCTGGGTGTCAAGCCTTCACGTCCACTGGCTTCTTCATTTCCTGCCTTCTTCCTCTTCCTCGGTGCCAATTTTCTTAGCTTCACGTACTCTGCATCGCCGGAACAATGGGCACAAGAATCGTGTCCAGCATCATCTTTCCACTCGTTTTTTATTTTTTCGGGCAGCAAAATCAATGACTCGGCAGTCATGTTTCTAACCTTGCGGCGCTTCCTGTCAAAGAAACAAGACGGTTGCATAACTGCCTAATATCTACAGAGTAAATAAAACAAAAATTAAAATTTAGCACAAACATGCGAACCCCAAGCGACCTTTGCTTACCAGGAGTTAATTAGGTTCGAGCAACCACCCTGTCCAATAGAAGGGCGACTCCCAGTTGCAGCAGCTTCCACATCCAGTACATGACATTTTAGGTCAAACATGGCAGCCGAAGCATACCTTTTCATCAACCCAATTAGTCACCGTCACGTTATAGGAACCATGATGCCACGTTCATCCATGAAGCTGAACTTTGCTGTCTGCTTTGGCCATAATTCAACATGATTACGCAGAGCAGAAACCATACTAGATATAGTGCAGATCTGTGTAGGCGCTTCTTCCATCGTGAAACAATGGCTTCCATACAACTTGTCATTAGAGTTGTACCTGTAGAGGACTACCGTAACCAGGTAAGGGGGGTCCGCACAGATCCCACTTGATAGAAAACTGTGGACAAAATATGTTTGTCAGTGTTGGACTAACAAACAATTTGAGGTTCAGTAGCCAGCTAGCAGTTGTAATTAGTGCGAATAGCAAAGAGAAGGGTAGCTCACCCGCTTGTAGATAGAACTTCTTCTTTCTTGATAGTAGGATCTACCATCCTCCGAGCTGCTCAGCTCGTCGGCGGCGGAGGCGGGCTAGAGCCTCGCAACGGCGGCTACGGCATGCGCCATTGGAGCTCGGGATTACCGACTGGGCGCAGCAATTGGCCGCAGCAACTTGGCGCCGGAAGTCAAATGTCCGAAGGGATCGTCCTGCCTGGAGGGTGGATTCCGACGCCGCCGGTGCTAGGGGAAAGCTGGGATGGATTTGTGAAATTGGTCAACGCATCCGATCCACTTAGCTGCTCGATTTGCCTAAGAGGTTGCCGCGTTGGCACCCGCGTCACGGACAGATGACCGACATGTGGTTCCCGACCGTCTACTTCACGGAGCGGTTTAACGGAATGTTTGAATTTGGCAGGGGTGAGATGAGTTTGCCTCGAAATGGCCCCTCTCAGTAGTTGGCGGCCCAACTTTTCGAAACACGGTAATTTCAGGCAACTTAGGTACCGCCATGCGCTGGCCTACCAACTTTGGTACCGCAGACGAACAAGCCCGATGTAGAGACCATTAGCTTAGAAATAATTAGCACTTAATTAGAAGGTATTGAACCATTTGAATTCATGAAAGTTCTAGGGTTATTCGATATAACCAAAACAATAGCGAATAAGTCCTTGTAGAGTATTCATTGGAAACTTTGAATACGAAATCCATAGCTGAAACCAAAAGAGAAGCAAAACTAGTATTGCTTGGATTTTGGTACATTCTTGAGAAAGCTCACTTTTAGTGATATTACTCAATTATGGAGCAAATGGAAGATAGTGTAAAACACGATGAGGATTCAAAACCCTGCATCAGAGTGTTGAGAAGCGCAATGGAAAACGTTCCTAAACGATTCTCTTCACAGAAGGAAAGAATCAATGATATTGATCATTGTGTTTTCCCCACTAGTGTTTTCACTGCATGAAGTAGGATTCAAAATGTAATCCATATCTAGTATGGAGACATTTGTGAATCATTTGTCATATAAGGGAATAAGGGGTTATGTTATAAGGGAATATGTCGGAAACTCCCGTAATACCGATTAAAGTCAAGTAGAAAGCGAGGTGAACAAAACACCAAAAGTTACACAGAGTGCACTGGTGTTTCGATGAATACATTTATAATAATAGATAAGGGTACCATCTAAAGTGTTGTATAATGTTATGGCAGGGCTAGTTCACTTTTAACGTAGAATGATGTGTCCCAGGGCACAGTGCCCATGAGAAAGCCCTCGAGGTTGATCTAACGTCACTGTAGGCTCCTGGAACCAGGCCTCGTTCTGCTGCCATAGCAACGATGCATACACACAAATGTTATCATGTGATGATAAAGTATTAATGTCAATCATGGTGACATTAGTAAGTTGCAAAAGATTTGGGACTGTAAAGTACAGACCCAAGACTCAACCTCTTCCATGAGCAAGCATGTTCAGGGTACCGGGTATATGGTGCCAATGATTGAGAACAAATGCAGCTAGTGTATTTGTACTCTAGTGCAAGTGGGGGACTGTTGGAAATATGCCCTAGACACAAATAGTAGTAAGGACTATTATCATATTTCATATAGTTTATGATTAAGTTTTATATCATGTTATAACTGTATTGAGTGGAAACATCAATACACGTGTGATATACAAACAACCAGGGGTTCCTAGTGAAACTCTAGTCACTGGTTCATTGGTCAACAGATGATCATGTTTCCTGATCATGTGGCATTTATGCTAGTTGGAAATGAGGTCATCTCATTCTGAGAATGAGATGATGAACCAATACCCAACCTAAACATCGTGACCCGATCATGTCACGAAGTTCAAGTTACGATGATTAGAAATGGATCCTCGTAGACTATTCCTTAGACCATGAGGCTATATCAATCACTGTCTCCCGAGAGTGCTTAGATAGCATCAAACGCCATCTGGTAATACGGTGGTTATAAAGGTGTGTTCAGGTACTCAGAGGAAACCGTAGAGGCAATATATGTCAAGAGCGGGATTTGTCCGTCCATGTGACGGGAAGATACTCAAGGACCCACTCGGAGAGGTTATATCCAATAGTCAGCGCGGTGATTTGATCACGGGGATATCGCTTGTCGGAACGAGTCAAGTAGCATTGTTCAGTAACGAGATTGAACACGACATGGTGATGTCATTGATCAGATCTCGGGCAATGCAAGTATCGAGAGACAAAGGGAATAAGACACGACTGTCCCGGTTCAAACGACGAAAGATCTTTATGGAACGCACAGGGGTCACATGGCCATCTAGGTCCCTCTATCGATCATTGGTGCGGGAGTGTCCTGGCCATGTCTGGAGTGTTCCCGAACCGTGGGGTATCACGCTTAAGGGCTTTATGATGCTTAGAGAGTGTTTGTAGGGTCGGTGGAATCACCGAAGAGTTGTAGAGAGAAAACTGGAAGGGTTTCGGTAAGTCCGGAGGATGTCCGGAGTGGAGATGGAAGGTGTTCTATAACCACGGAGATTGGATAATGTGTGAATGAATGTTAAATGTTGATTTAATCATTTATTCATAATTATTTAATAAAGAGAAAATCAATTTTAATGGTCAAAGGCTTAATGGACCAATTCCAGAGGGAGAGGGCCCATTAGGGGAAAGGAGAGAGGGAGAGGGGCCAAGGGGGAGGCCGGCTGGGCCTAGCCCCTCGCGTGGGGCCCACTAGGGTGGCCGGCAGCCACCCCTCCCCCTCCTCTCCTTTAGTCCCACCCCGGGACTTTGAGGGAGGTAGTACCTCCCCTCCCCTATATATAGTGGGGGTATTTGGCCAGATAAATACACTAATAATCAATAAAGGTCTTCTCACTTCTGGGAGGACCTCTAATTGATATTTTCTCTTTCCCCTCTCTCTCACGTGACCGTGGTCCCAAGTCTGGACTACGTGAGCGAGAGACATCTTCACCGCGAAGCGCCGTCGCGCTACGGGATTCGGATCTAGGAGCTCTAGTTCCGCAACTGCTGCTGGATCGGGGAAGCGGGAGTCATCGTAAGGCACTGGACGTGTGTAACTCCCCGCGAGGTGTCGCACTTGAGGCACTCAAGTCGTTGCAGCCAAGGAGCGCAAGGACTTCATCACGACCTTGAGGTTGGCTTCGGCTCGTCTACATCAACCACGCTCTCCTGAGCGTTGACAACGCTTTTCGGTCTTCAAGGGTAAGTTCACGAAAAGCCCCTCCCGTTACTATATTACTAATAGATAGGTCCTGGCAACTTCAGGGGTTCAAGGGCGTAGAGTAAAATTTATTGTTTTCATACGCGAAACCCCAACAATGAATAGTGAGATGACCGCTTTACGTCGACGCATGCATTATTATAACAATGAGAGATGAAGGATAAGGTTTGCTAACCTCGATCAAGAAGGAAAGAAAGAGGAGAAAGACTTAAGTGTGGCTCGGGCACCTCATATCATTTTTATTTTGTGTGTAATCAATCGTATCATTCTCTCAGACATTTCGTCGAACACCTAAAGTGCATAGGAAAAAAACTAGCACACCACACCTCACTCCTTCAACAAAGAGAAAAAACAAAGGATAGACGCTGCTTGGTGCGACGCATTTATAGGCGGGGTATTCGTCCCGGTCTAAAGGTCGGCGACAGGCCACGTGTTTAGGGCCTGACCTTTAGTCTCATTCGTATTACGAACCGGACGAAAGCCCCCTTAAGAACCGGGACGTATGCCCCTGGCTCCCGTGCGTCCCTCGGTCCCTTAAACCGAGACCAGGAGCGGGCCCACTTTAATTCAAGGGTATTCAGTTGAATACCCAAATTTTTTGAACAAAAACTGGATATATACAGTATATAGTACACATATGTATGAAAAAAATACGGAAATGAGAGAACAGACCAAGTAGTCAGGCCACAAAGCCTACCTCTCTCCTCCATCGGTCCATCCACCCTCCTCCATGAGGCCCAACTAGCTATTTGGCCCATTTAGCTCCGTTGCTCGGCCGCTCGCACGCCTAGCGATGTCTGTTCGATCGTGCGCCTCTGCGGTCTTCCCCAATTCCCGATCGCATCCCCAATTTCCTAAACTGAGTCCAAGCCCTAGACGAAACTAGATAGGCGGCAGTGATGCGCGACGGCCGACGGCCGATGGCGGAGTCCCGGCGTCGACGCAGCAGCCTGCAGGCGGCACTCACCTGAGCCGTGCGCATGGCTGCACACGCGCTTCTTTGATTCAAAATATCCTCCACACTGGCTCCCTGCTTCGCAACCAGGACGTTCGCGCAGGGCCACGTCTTCGGCTGGCTGATTGCTGACCGCTGCTCCTCATTTCTTCCACAGTGTCCCTGCTCTAGAGGATTTGAGGTGCTATAGAAATTCAGAAAAAAATCAGATGGAATTTGTCCGAAATTCCTAAGACCTGACTGTTTTTTTTTTCAGATTGCATATGTTGATTTTGAGCCAAAAATACTTGAATGATTGCTTGATTACATTAATTGAACAGAAATTCTTATCGCAAATTAAAGATAAAGGACATCATAACTAGCTTTCAAAACTTGAAGCACCCGAAAGTTATATTGTAAGTTACAAGCTTGCCTATTTTTTATACTCCCTCCGACCCATATTAGTTGACTCAGATTTAACTGATACAGATATATTTAGCACTAAAACTTAAGTAGATACATTCGTATTTAGATAAATCTAAGTCAACTAATATGGGCCGGCGAGAGGATTTTATGTCGTCTATATATTTGAGATGCTGCTTTTGATATGTTAAACAATTTCAAGTTATGACATGTTATATGGATGTACGATATTATGCTCAATTTTTGTTTTTTATATTCTATACATATAATTGGAACAATATGATTCTATTATCAACTATACATGCCAAAAACTAGCATGTAGTCTATAAATTTTGCACCCTTTGAAATTTTGAATACACTCCCAAAATCCTAGGCCCGCCGCTGACCGAGACAAATGCTTGCTTAGTCCCGGTTCGAGGAGAAACCGGGACTAATGCTCTCGGCCGATGCCAACCAAAGCTAGTTTTTCTACTAGTGCTCGTCGGTGCTTCAAAAACCGACAGGGTCCGTCGGCTATTCAAGAGCCGACCACCTGCCCTGACAATCTCCGACAGGGTGGTCAGTTTTCCAAAAGCCGACCGAGACTGGTCGGTGATTCAAAAAACGACACCGCGCCCTTTATTCGTAGAATTAATTAAAAAATGTGCTATTAAAAAAAAATAGCCAACTCAGCGCGCGGTCGGAGGTGACCGAAGCTTGTTCGCTATAGCAATTCATCAAATGGACGTCCCGTGTAGCATCTCTACACGTACGTCATGGCCTGGAAAGACAAAGAACGAGACCGTCTGGGTCGAAAGGAGAAAAATAAGACTATCTTGCATGGTGCGTATCGTTGGACGACGACCAACGGTCACGGGACCGGCGTCCAGGAATTTTCATGAAGGCAACGGGAGTCCTTTTAAAATTGATTTTATATTCTCTAGCAAACGAGATTTTCTAGTATACATAAAATATGGCTGACCCTGTATAACCGCATGTGATATGCACACATGGCGCACATCAAAACTGTGATTACTCGAAAATTACTAGTATTACTAAACTCCCCCAAAAAAATTACTACTCCCTCCCATCCATATAAACACCACGCAGTATCCTGGTTCGATATGCGATTTTGAAATTTCAATTTTATTGCACCAAGTAGAATACTAGTCTTACCCGCAAAAATAAATAAATAATACTAGTCTGCTAGTACTAGTACGTAAAGGCTGCCACTCTTTTGCAAAGTGCTAGTAGCAGACGCAGGCGCGCGTCAGATAGCCTGCTGCGCCTGCCATGCTCACTGTCACTGGTCACAGCTCGCAGCACCAACAACACTGCAATTGTCTTTCGAACTGCCGTTTCTTGACCAGGGTCCGTTTTTGATGGCCTGTGACTCGCCGTGTCTACCAAGGGAATCCCTGCGCCCCAGAACAGCTGTCGCACTGCTGCTACCGCGTGCACGCTAAAAAATAACTTTCAAATCTTCTTAGATTTTATCTTTTGTTTTACCCTGTTATACAACGTATTTCAGATCGAGATATTACATGCTTGAAATATAAATATTTTTTTAAAGGAATAATGCGGTAGGGGCAAACCCCTTACGGCAAATTTGCTTCCCTAACGTGGAGTCAATGGAGGAGGTGGAGTTCCTCGCTCCCAGTGGTGGAGGCAGGATGGGAAGATGAAGGGGGTAGATCAAGGTAATCTACACTTAAGGGGGGCCGATTAGTGTAATCTCCAAGTAAAAAGCCACATAATCCCATCTAAAACAAGATTTATCCTTACTGCATTATTTCATAGGGGGGGGGGGGGGGGGGGCTTGGCCATGCTGGTCTCCCTCTAGCTTTGTCACCGCTCGCTCCGCCGATGATGTAGTTCCTAGGAGAGGCGACCTGTGCGGCACGGAGGTAGCAGCACCGCGCCGGCGGCAAGTGGCGGCGCTCAATGGCATGCGCATGCGTAGCTGGCTCGCGAGTAGCCGCAGCTCGTGGATGCCTAGCTCGCCTTCGACGCGATGCGGGAGAAGAACACCGGCGGTCCAACGCCGCGCCGCCACCACCCGTCCCCGTCGACGACTCCTCCGACGAGCTCAACATAGACTTTTGGAACGCGTCCGTTGACAACTCGTCGGATTTCAGCTGGGATTAGATTTAGGGTTAGATTTATGGTTTAAATTTTGTTGATATTTGTTTAATTTCGTTTAAATTTCCTATGTCTATCTAAGTTAACAACTGTTAGAGGTGCTCTAAAATGGCCGATGAACCAAACATGGGGGCGTGTTTTTAGTGAAGAGAGAACATGGACGAAACCGTATGCTTTGCAAGTGTAATTACCTACCACCAATTTGGCTCGCTGGCAGCAGGAGGATGCACGAATCCCAAATGAAACGGGTGCAGAATGTTACCATATCGCCTAGAATACGTGCCTCTGGTTTAATTACCTACCACCAATCTGGCATTGGCACATGTACTACCGTACCATCCCCAAAGAAAGCAAGAACTGCAAAAAGGCTCTGTCGTTGATCTCAGCCTTGTCGCATATAGGATCGACCAACTCCATACTCCCTTCCAAAGCCGGCCGCGGCGGCGCCTCACCACACGGCACAGACAGAGGGGCACTTCAAACCCCAAGCACGCGCCCCAACGGCGGCAGCGCGCTAGCCCGAACTTTGCCTAGAACCAGCGTACCTGTGGCTTGCCTCCACCGCGCGCGGTAGCCAAATCAACTTCGCCTGGTACGGTGCCGGCGGCCGGACTGCTTCGTCCACCGAGCGCGGAGAGCCCAAGGGTTTTGCTGTTCGCGGAGACGTGCTGTTGCTCGTTCCGACGACCCCGCACGCCCGCATCTTCCCGTCGCGCGCGCGCGGAGGACTTCCATCTTCTTTGGATAGGGTGAGATCATCAACCATTCCGCTAATCAGTTTTTCTTCTGTGCCCGAATTTGGGCGACGATGTGCTCCAGTTTGTGCGAGTTGTGGGAGGAACGTGAGAGGTGACAGAGAGATACTACCGCGGCGTCGCCCATGGTGGTGGCGACGATTTGGTGTCAATTGAACAAGGTTGGCGATTATGCGGCTGCACGTCGGATCTAGGGCCGCGGATTGCATGGAGGACGTGTTATTGCAGGCCGCGGCAAGAATAGACTGTCAGGACCTGAAGCTACGACACCTGTCCCCTGTCTTCGACTCCTTCTTCAGTCTATCAAGGACGGAGATGTAACGTACACGTTCACCTAAATCCAACGGTTGTAATTTAAAGTATCTATGAACTTGAATTCCTATGTTTGAATAATTTGTAATCGCGACTTCTCGGGGTACTCTATATAACCCGGGAGAGAGGGAGGCTGGGCGGCGCGATGTATCAAAACCCTAATTTCTAGTTATGTTCATTTATCTCCTGCCTTATTTTTATCTGCATCTATCAATTCCAGCATTTAATTCCCCTTTTATCTGCAATTACTGTTCCGGCTCCTGTTAGGGATCGACCATTCCTTATCGAGGTCCTGACAATTGGTATCAGACGCCAATTTTTTCCCCGAGCTCCTACCACCCACTGCACCCTTCTCATCGACGATTTCAGATCTGAGGTTCCCACAGATTCTCTCTGTCTGGGGTAAAATCCCTCCTCTGAACATCGACCTGCCCAGGGATCGAGCTCCGTGGAAGAGATCTCTCGTCATGACGCATCGCCGAACAAGATCGCAGGAGAAACTCGCAACCCAGGTTGAGGATGTCGGGCTGCTGGCGGCGCCGCAAGCTTAAGCGGAAGAGGAGGCAGAAATTGGGGCACGCCTTCCCCGGGAGGTGCTCAACATCCAACGCCGCCTCGACCTCAACCAGACTACAGTCGATGCAATCCAAGGTAACCTCTCCCTACTGACAGAGATGGTTGCCAAGATCGCTCTAGCAGTCCAAACCCCATCCCCTGCCCAACCAAACTCCGCCACAGCCAACCCATCAGCCACCTTCTCCACTCCTCCACCTCCTCCACAAAACCTCAGCCCAATTTCAGAGGGGCAGACACCCAATTCATCCACAACACCCAACCTGGAGCCTACCAATGGTACACCACCTCAACTAAAACAACCCACTTTCACCAATTCATCCTCAGACACAACCCATGAACCAGTAAATTCCCAACCTTTCCCTCTTGCAGACAACACCAAGCAACTTCCAGCACCTCCACCCCAACAATTCTATCAAACAACAACTCCGAGCTCCAATCCTTCTGCCTATTACCCACCTCCCCCACCCAACCTACAGAATTACTAGCCAAACTACACACAGACATTACCTCAACCCCCACCTTTCTACCCACCTCAACAACCCCATTATCAAGGTTACCCTCCCCAGTAGGGCTATTACCATTACCCGTCACCACCGATGCCATACTACCAACCTTACAACATCCCTCCACCCAACCAAAACCCATATTACTACCCTCCTCAAACCCCTAGTACACCCCCTCAACCCAGGCCCATGATCCAAACAGCCACCACACCAACTCCCCAAACAGCTCAAAACAATGCCAACAACACCATCTCTCAGGACCCCTACATTCGTACACCTAATGTGGAACTACCACTCTTTTATGGGAAGCGCCTGGTGGATAGAGGAATGTGAAAGTATCTTCACTCTCATTGGCATTGGAGACGAATCCAAGATCAAATGGGCTAATGCACATATCAGGGGCAAAGCCAAGACTTGGTTATCCAGCAGTAATTTGGAGCTAATTATGCTGGACTGGCAGCAATTCTGTCAGCTCCTATGTGACAGATTTCCTCCTCCTGGTGAACATGATTCCATGGAGCAATTCCAGCACTTGAAACAGACAGCTTCAGTCAATCAATACATTGACCTATTTGAAGAATATATGATTTTGATGCAGAGAGATCACCCATACCTGACAGATAATTTCTTTCTCCTACGGTTCCTGAGTGGCCTGAAAGAAACTGTCAAGCATGCTGACCCAGCCAACCTGAAATCTGCTTACTGGCACGCGAGACAACAAGAGCTAGCTTACCTAGCGGCTAGCAAGCGCCCAGCTAACAGTGTGGGGACCAACAGACCTACTGCACAGCCCAACTTCAAGCAACAGGGCAACTTCAGAGACACCAAGAGTATGAAGGCAGCTGAGAAACCGAGAGACAGAAGTAGATGCTGGTATTGTCCCGAGCAATGGTCAATAGGCCACAAATGCTCCAACATGAAAAGCATAGTGCACGCAATTCAGCTCCAAGGCCACGGTGACTCTGAGGATTCTTCTAACCTGTTTGGTACGTTTCATGATGCTCTGACAGACCCTGCACCTTAGAACACTGATAACACCAAACAGATTCCTGCAGTTGCAGAGAAGAAGGAAGCACTAATGAAAATCTCAGCTGAAGCCCTACATGGAATCCCAGGAGAGACAACACTTTCAGTCATGGTCCAAGTGGGAGGATACCAAGTTGTGGCACTCATTGACAGTGGCAGTACCAACACCTTCTTAGATACTGCTTTTGTCAGAAAAGCAAAGTTACATCACCAACCAACTCAAGCAAAAAGTATTAGTGGCAGGAGGGGGAGAGCTGGTATCTGATGGTCACATACCTAACTATGCCTTCACAATCAACAAAAATGCCTTCACTTACAACTGCAAGTTGCTATCTTTAAAAGGATATGCCATGATTCTTGGAGAAAATTGGCTAGCAACACACAACCCCAATTACTATGATTGGGAAAATAGGAAGGTTTCTATTACAGTAAATGGCAAGTGGTGCACCTTAATGGACAGAGCGGCTCCCTTGGACAAAACAGTAATATCAGCTAAAGCTTGTTCCAAATTATTTCTGAGTGGTGCACAAGCTTTCCTTATCAGAATACCACCTGATGAAAACACAAGCACTACTCAAGTGACTGAGACAAGAACTTCCCCTGTCCAGGATATTCTAGAACAATTTCAGGATGTATTTAGTGAACCTGAAGACTTACCCCCTGCCAGAGCTTGTGACCACTCCATACCTATAAAAGAGGGAGCACAGCCACCCAATATCATGCCTTACAGAATGCCACACAAGCAGAAGAATATAGTGGAGGAACTGATTCAGAAAATGCTCAAAAACTCTGAAATCAAATTTAGTTCCAGCCCTTACTCCTCACCTGCCATTCTGGTCAGAAAGAAAGACAAAACCTGGAGACTGTGTGTAGATTATAGACAGCTCAATGCCTTAACTGTCAAAAACAAATACCCTATACCTGTCATTGAAGACCTGCTGGATGAGTTACAGGGTACTACACTCTTCTCCAAGTTGGACCTGAGATCTGGTTACCACCAAATACGTATGGCAAAGGAAGACATACAAAAACCACATTCAGTACTCACATGGGACATTATGAATACCTTGTGATGCCTTTCGGCCTAACCAATGCACCTGCAACGTTTCAGCAACTTATGAACAATATCTTTGTTGAATACCTAAGGAAATTCGTCTTGGTGTTCTTTGATGACATACTCATCTATAGCAAGACAATGGGTCAACACAGACAGCACCTCTGCAAGGTTCTTCAAATATTGAGATTGCATCAGCTCAAAGCTAAACTAACCAAGTGCACTTTTGCTACACCAACAGTTGAATATCTTGGCCACATTCTTTCAGGAGAAGGGGTAGCTACTGATCCAACCAAAATCTCTGAAATTACCAGCTAGCAGTCACCTAAGACAGTCAAACAACTTAGGCAATTCTTGGGCCTAACTGGCTATTACAGAAGATTTATCAAAGGGTATGCATCTATCTGCAGACCCCTGCATGATGCTCTCAAAAAAGACTCATTCCAGTGGACAACTCAGCAAGAAATGGCATTTACACAACTCAAAGCTGCCATGACATCTCCACCTGTCCTCATTCTGCTAAATTTCCAACTACCTTTTATATTGGAAACAGATGCCTCAGGAACAAGCTTAGGGGCAGTCCTCATGCAGCAAGGGAGACCAATAGCCTTCTTCAGCAAAGCAATTGGACCCAAAACCATGGCCTTGTCAATTTATGAAAAAGAAGCTCTAGCAATACTTGAAGCACTCAGGAAATGGAGGCATTATCTCTTGGGCAATAAACTAGTGATCAAAACTGATCAAAGAAGCCTTAAATACTTGTCTAGCCAAAAACTCTTAGAAGGAATACATCATAAGCTCATGCTAAAAAATTTAGAGTTTGATTTTGCTATTGAGTACAAGAAAGGAGCTGAAAACACTGTAGCTGATGCACTGTCTAGAAAACAAACAGATGAGTTGGCTGATGAATGCCTAGCAATGTCTACAGCCATTCCCTCTTGGATGCAAGAAATTGCTGCTACCTATGAAGGGGACAACAAATGCACTCAACTTCTACAAGAGCTTGCTGTCAAGGCAGATAGCAACCTAAAGTATATTATTACATCTGGAATTCTCAGATATAAAAACAGAATTGTGATAGGTCAGAACACTGATTTGAAGGACAAAATATTCAACTCTTTCCATAGCTCATGCACAAGAGTTACTCACCACAGAATCAAACAGCTGTTCTTCTGGCCACATCTGAAGCAATACATTGCTGACAAAGTAGCTCAGTGCCCTATTTGTCAGATCTCTAAAACTGAGAGAGTGGATTATCCTGGGTTACTGGAACCTCTTAACATTCCTGAGCAGAAATGGGCTGAAGTTAGTATGGATTTTGTGGAAGGGCTGCCTAAGTCAAAAGGTAAGGATGTAATTCTGGTTGTGGTGGATAGATTAACCAAATATGCACATTTCCTCACCCTGTCCCACCCATTTACTGCACAACAAGTGGCTGATCTGTTTATGAACAACATCCACAAATTGCATGGCCCCCCAAAGGTAATTGTCAGTGATAGAGACAGGATTTTCACATCCAAAATCTGGCAAGATATCTTTGCTGCTAACAGGGTGGAACTCCATTACAGTACAGCTTATCACCCTGAGTCTGATGGCCAAACAGAGAGGGTAAATCAATGTTTGGAACAGTACCTTAGAACCATGGCTTTCAAAGAACCCAAAAAGTGGGCTGAATGGATGATACCAACTGCTGAGTGGTGGTACAATACATCCTATCACACATCCCTTCAAGCTACACCATTTGAAGCCCTGTATGGATACCCACCCCCTCAACTACATGATATAGCTGTTCCATGTGATGTCTCACCTGAAGTACAGGTCACACTGCAAGAGAAGGATCAAGCTTTAATAGCTCTCAAACAGAATCTTCAGCAAGCACAAAACAGGATGAAGAAATATGCTGATCTCAAAAGAACTGAAAGGAAATTTGAAGTTGGAGACATGGTATACTTGAAGATGCAACCTTACAGAGAAACAACACTGGGCCTGCGAAATGCACTTAAGCTTTCCTCCAAATATTATGGACCCTTTCGAGTACTTCAGAAAGTGAGACAAGTGGCTTACAAAATTCAACTCCCGGAAGGAACAATTATGCACAATGTCTTCCATGTCAACCAATTGAAGAAGCATCTGGGACCCAAAGTAGTACCAAATCCAACCCTTCCTCTTCTTACAGCCGACGGCAAGGTCAAGTGTGCTCCCTTGGTTGTTCTCTAGTACAGAAAGATTCCAAGATCAGCTGGAGACTACGACATACCTGTACCTCAATGGCTCATACATTGGGAGAACATGTCACCAGAGGAGGCCACGTGGGAGGACGCCAAGTTCATCCAGGCTACCTTTCCAACATTCCAGCCTTGAAGTCTGGACTGCGGCAGGGAGTACTGTTAGGACCTGAAGCTACGACACTTGTTCCCTGTCTTCGACTCCTTCTTCAGTCTATCAAGGGCGGAGATGTAACGTACCTGTTCACCTAAATCCAACGGTTGTAATTTAAAGTAGCTATGAACTTGAATTCCTCTGTTTGAATAATTTGTAATCGCGGCTCCTCGGGGTACTCTATATAACCCGGGAGAGAGGGAGGCTGGGCGGTGCGATGTATCAAAACCCTAATTTCTAGTTATGTTCATTTATCTCCTGCCTTGTTTTTATCTGCATCTATCAATTCCAGCATTTAATTCCCCTTTTATCTGCAATTACTGTTCCGGCTCCTGTTAGGGATGGACCATTCCTTGTCGAGGTCCTGACATAGGCGTTCACGCTATGCTCACCGAGGTGCTTCTGCGAGCGCGCCCTCCACGGCGGGAGGACGCGGCCCTAAGCATGCTGCTGCAGGTTTTGGACGGCGCGCCATGCCCATGCGGCGAGTCGGCAACAACTGAAACCAGTCAGGCCACTCAGCGGCGCTGGTGCGACATGGCCGCTGCGGAACTCGCGTGCGCGCGTGGTGCAGGGTGGGCAGCGGCGTAGTGTGGCGCTTGTCCGCGGTGTGCACGGTTGGTTGCCAAGCAAGGCTAGCCGAGGCATGCACTCGTTCATGTGTTTGGACTTTAGAGTTGTGGACGCGTGATCATGTCGGTGCAGCGGGCACTGTGTAGACGCGATCGAGTCATTGCCCTAGTGCAGACAAGATGGTTCATCTGCCTGAACGAATTTAGTTGTAGATGAGCGCACATCAACAGTTTCGATTATCCTCTATCTTTCAGAATCTCACATGAAAAGTGGACATGCTTCTTGATAGAGTAGGATTCGGTATAAACTTTGGATGAACTCATACATATGGTTTGTCACCTGCACAAATGTAGCTTCGTGGAAATATTTTTTAGCACACTGGTGGTATGTATTGGGTACAAAAATAGATCTACGGCATATTTTAGCAAACCTACTAAGTTACTTCTCAAAGTACCACAAACACCGTATTCTATCTATATTCAAATAAAGTAATTAACATTAGTGTCAAGTTTTATGTGATGAGAAAATGTAAACTGTTATTTTTGTTGTGACTAAACTGCAGGTTCCTTAATTTACTTTCTTGAAATTTAAGTTCTTAAGTATTCAGCTAGTTCCAGTTAAGAACAGAATTTGAAGCATTCTACATTCTGCAGTTTTAAGCAGTTGCAATCCACCATGTGGAGTTTTAAAGCAGCTTGTACTGACATTCATCCATGGATGACCAATTTCTCTCCCTGATGTAATTTTCATGGTATATTATCTTGTTTGAACTTCTGATTGAGGCAAAACGGTGCATTTGTAACTTGGCTCCTGTAGGGGGCCTGCTTCGTTGTCACGTAAATTTTCTTGGCTTTCAATTTTTATGAGTATATGTATGTTGCTCTCTGAGCATGTTCAGGCATGGCAAGAAAAGTTTTATATTCATATGTAATATGTATTTTCTTGTAGGTTTGCATAGTTTCTTGTAGCTGTGCCATTCTAGTTCCTTGCTTGCCATCTTTCTTGTAGCTAAAATTGACTTGGCTGTACATGAAGTTGTTACATGGACATATGTTTAGGTTAGTGCAAAACCACATGTTGTATGATACTGATGCAGTGGCTTCGTATTATGCCCATTATGTTGTATTATTGCAAATATATGTGTTAAGGCATCGTCAAGCTTGCAAGGTGCTTCCAGGAAAAGGCTTAACACTCTTACCATGCTGATTGCTTGGAGCATCTGGCACGAGAGGAATGGTAGAGTGTTCGAGAATAATTACTTGCCCATCCAGAGGGTCATCGAGCAGATTAAAGTGGATGCAAAGTTCTGTGTGGCAGCTAATAAGGGTCGTTTTACCTTGTTGGATGGATAGGGGTTTAAGGGTCGTAGATTATTTAGCGGCTGATATTGCTTTGCCCTTCTGGTTGGGTCGTGTTTTCTGTTGTGATTGTATTATGACACTTGCTTTTGGCCGTTCTAGCCTCTTTTCTTCTAATATATACATGGATATCTCCTGCATGGTTCAAAAAAACCTATATATATTTGCAGCTCATTCAGTTGGTCTCTGATGAACTATGAGCTGACCATGCTTTAGTTGCTGTCTCAACTCTCAATGCTGAAAATTTCCATAGCACAAGTGAATCCTGAACTGTTGTACCTGAAATTCAGAACTACAATAGTTATATTTACTATCTCTTCATGTGTATTCTTGTTTACCATATGGATAATTTCCCTATCAAAGTGAATGTAATTATGAACACTTATTAATTAGTTTTTCATCTTTTGGATTGTCTTTTGTTTAACCTTTAGCTTTTAAATTTCTCAGTTAAGGAGAAGTGTATTGAATAAAACAGAAGCATCAAAAGAATCAAGCAAAAAAGTAACGAAATAAAAGTTGTTGTGAAGTCTTTATGTATTGTGTAATATAAAAAGTGGCATTCGAATTGTGGATAAATGTATGATCGATATATATCTGAATGTTGATGTTCCATTTTGTTTATACTTTCCCAATCAACGTCGGAAGTTGCATCTTGAACTGATCATGTTTTGACCTGTTTGTACTACTTCTCTGTTTGTAAGTGCAATATTAGTACTTATAATGTCAAATTGTGAACTTAGAGAGATACTAGCAGGGATTAACTTAAACAAACTTCTGGTTATAACAGCCCTACCCCGAAACATCGTACTTTGAGTCATGCATAACTTCATTTTTCTTGTGAAACTTCAACTCTAAACTTAGGATTTTGCGTACGTAGGTATTATTGAGGTCTTGTGTAATATATCATAACATGCTCCTTATTTCCAGGAAAGATGGATTTTGAGGTTAACTTGAAGAAAAAGCCTTACCATATGAAACAGTTAATTCCATCGGTTCGGAACCAGAAAAAAGAAAGTAAAATCAGTTCCATTTTCCATTCTCTGGGTTTTCACTTATTTTTCTTATACCGAGGACTGATTTTCTTTCTCTGTTCAAGAAACTTGTTTTATCCACAGCTCGTGCACCTGCACAGAGTCCCTTCTTAAGCGGAGTGGTGCTCTGGAAGAGCCACAGAGAGATTTTGAAGTTATACTTTCAGATGATCATTTGAAGGAATTGTATGAGAAAGTAAGTTTCATGAACTGATATTTGTGTTGTTCAATTCAGCTTTCATTGCTAGAAACTAAATTGTTGTGGCGTCTAAGAAAACATCAACCGTAAGTGGGGAGTCCATGCAACTTAGGTGGGACCTAGAAAATTACAACTTAGTGCAGCAACTGATGTCGGAGACTAGATGTCTAAGTGTCCTAAGTTGGTTGTGTTCAGTTAAGTGTGGAATAGATCTATAATCTATTTACTTCTATAAGTGCCTGTTCTGTAATGGCATAGTACTCTTTGCCTAGTTCTGCAATAGAGATATATATCTTCACCACCTCTTTTCTTACACTTCGCCCCTAATCCTCTCTCTGACCCCACTGTCATTACTTGCCTGTCAATATGGAACCTATTTGTCGACAAAGTATAGGGATGAAAAGAAGTATGAGATGTTATTTTTTTTCTCTAAATAGTCAATATGGCACCTATTTGTTGACAAAGTATAGGGATGAAAAGAAGTATGAGATGTTATTTTTTTCTCTAAACAGTGATATGACCATAACATAAACTTCTGTTTTTGATTATTGTTATTGTTGCTATGTTCCAAACAGAAGCATGGTAAAATTGGAGAAGAAACAGGCGGAACAGGGTTCATTAGATTAACTAGGATATCTGGTATACTAATTGAAGAAGGCGCTATTGGAGTAGACAAAAATGGGGAAAAATGTGGACCATACAGAATAACTAGCTTCCAAGAAATACCTCCAGTCCACCAACCAAAGTCGACCAAGTCATGCCCCAACCGGAATGTAAAAATGCCCAGCCGTGGGCTACACAATATCAAGAAGGGATACTGTATGGTGGGTACCTTCAAGGTTTCAGAGAACTATCTTGAACTGAAGCCCGGTGAAATCTACAGCTATGATCGGAAAGCTCCACTGATAATCGTAGGATCCAGGGCTTCTCATGCCGTTGCAATCATTGGCTATGGTGTTCGTGCTGGTGAATGGTATTATGTCTACCAAAACAGCTTTGGCGAAAATTGGGGCGAAGAAGGGATTGGCAGGGTGAATATCAACAGCGTACGCCATCTCGTCCAACTTAAGCTCTAATAAGTACAGGTATACCCATCATTTTGATTGTGATCTTGCAGTTTCATTTGCATAGGAAGAGCTACTGAAATCGCATTAGCAGATTAGCTACATTCTGATTCCTAAGATGACCATGTGAATTACTTTCACAACGATAGTTTTCCTGTTTTACGTTATATTGTAAGCTGGCAGTAATACTGTACTTATGTTTATTTATGGATGCTCCAGGTTCCTAGAGTGAAGATAAACAGACGGTGATAGTAACACAGCTCATACATCATTCATGCTACGGTTTTCTTCAGGTCTTGCCCACCTGAGTGGTCTGTTCTTTCACCTTTTTGGTATATGTGGCTATGACTGGAGCATGGGGTTTTATTATTTACATCTATAGTTGGGTGGAATGAGAATGAATGTTGCAGTACACGTTTTATGCAAAATGAGATTATCTTCTTTTCTTGGCTGTAGTAGTACTTCATGATTAGCCCTATATGCTTATGTGCATTTGAAATGATGGATCATGTACCAGTCTGTGTTCATGTTTGTGCTTGAGATTTTTGGGACTGAGATAAACTGAAGCTTTGCTCGGAGACAGAAGAGCTTCAGTTTATTTTTTAGAGTTTTAGTTTATTTTCGAGTTCAGATCATTCAGTTTAATCTTCAACCGAGAGCTATTAGATTCTCAGTGATGTAAGGAAGAACTAAAGTACGATCAGTTCTGCTCCGACAGAATACATCTCTGTCTTTCGGGTGCACCGATAGTTTCTATGTCTCTGTTGTCAATGCCACAGAGAAGGGAGGGCAAGATTCAGGGGATAGAAGCGAGGAGTCAGTCAATGGAGAGAGTAGAGAAGAGAACCGTGTACGCATCCGACGGTTCGCTGAGCATGCACTCTTTTTGTCACTTTTAGCGCTTGGGGAAGACAATCTTAAATTTCGACCCAGCTGATTTTGCTCTCGAAAAGGCTATTCTTGACAAGAACACACCCTACAATCCCATCAGATCTACCACGCGAGCAAGATCATTTCCAAAGAGCATGACGAGCAAGACAAGAGCAAACAGGATGTATAAATGGTTCCATATGTTCCGCCAAAGTTTTACATGCTGATGACTAAGTGTGCATGATGTACCATCAACCATCATTGCACATACAAGCAATGTATTAATACCAAAAGTATTATGCCGAACGTAACATATGTTACATGCCCTCTGAATAAAAGATGAATGACATAGACGTTAAAATGAGAAGCAAATGAAGAAGGCCTTCTCCAGAGTCATAGCTTCCTCTCAATCGGAGTCATCCTGAAATGTGAAATACAATATAATGCATATTATAGAAATATTGAAGGCACAAAAAACAGCACAAAAGGATGTCAGCTTGATTTACAATACCTCACTGATACTATCCCACATAAATGGGAAGTGGCAATCCTCATGACCTCCAACATATAGAGCTTCATCAGCTGGATGCCTCAAGTTCATAGCACGTTGATTCTTACAAGCATAACAGTGTCCTTCAACAAAGAAAATGATGGACTTACTTTGTGAATAAGTAACATGTTACAAACTTTGATCTACAACATCATAACTCCTGTGCTGAACATAGCCATATTTCAAACTGGAAGGTTAACAGAACAAAATGGAAGGATTACTGTTGCTTGTCTCAAACTTACCCACTTCTTTTCAGTTTATAAGGTATAGCTAGTTTGTCTCAAGTCAAACTCTTTTTAAGTTTGAACAAGTTCATCAAAAAAAAAATGTCAACATCTACAATAACAAATACACAATGAATAGATATTTCATGATGAATTTGCTGATATTGATTTGGTATTGTAACTGTTGATATTATTTTCTATGCACTTTGTCAAATTTATGAGTGTTTGACTCAAGACAAACTATATATGTATGCCTTATAAACTGAAAGGAGAGAGTAGGTCTGTATATGGCATAATGGATACATACGTTTTTGACATCCAAAATTCTAGAACTCCTAATACTCCCTCCGGTCCAAATTAATTGACTTTGGTTTGTCTAGATTCGGATGTATCTAGACATGTTTTAGTGCTAGATACATCCGAATCTAGACAAATCCGAGTCAATTAATTTGGATCGGAGGGAGTACATATATTTCCCTAAAAGTATAAGACTTAGATGCCTGTGTGCATAGGATCGATTCATGGTAACTGATCTTTGAAATAACAAAGTTTTGGCTTCTCTAGTATGACCAGAATACTAGTACAACTGAAGCCCCAATTTAGCCGGTCTCACCAGCTCAGTATATGATCAAAATAATAATAATACAATACGTGCTTCTAATGAATACACAAAATATATGCGGACCAGGTGATTTAGCACATGCAATTTGTGTGATAACAGAGCGATAAGAAATTAAGAGACTTACATGTCACAACCTCTATAAAGAAAACCTATTATGGTGCTTCAGTAAACAAAATTAATTACACACTCCTGCTTCTGGTGGGTACCACACAGACAAGCCAACTGGTGTGATTACAAACAGATTTGCAAGGACCATGGCGGGTAACGGGGTAAGTGATCTGATTGGGCAAGGTGGGCATTGGGTGGTCGATCGTGGGAACTGGTAGAGGCAGCAGGCTGAGGGGGGGAGGGGGTTTGGTAGAGGGCACGTGGGTGGCAGCAGATGCAAAAAACTGTGTGGACAGTGGTGATTGGGAGCAATGGCGGTGCTGGTGTCATGGTCAGCGAAAATTGGGTGGTGGCGGTGGTAGTTGTGGGTATGGGAGAGGACCCAATAGCCGATGCACTCTATGGCTCCTGCAACTGCTGTTGAAGCTGTCCTCCTATTGCCTCCTCCAGAACTCCATACCAGTCATCATCTTGTCCATGGATCGTTGCAAAACGAAACCAATAATGGTATCTAATACAAAGGTGTTATGGCTCCGTGATTTGAGGGCACAGCCCATGCCGATAGGAGCTTCAGAACCAACAAGACGCTGGCAGGTAAGTGTCGTCGCCAACAAACAGAACCAGGAGGGAGAAGACATAGAACATTAAATTTATTGATTGCTTAACTCAAACCAACGTGATTGCTACCTTATATGAAAGGATGTCTTTACACAAGACTATAAGAATACAAATTGAACTGTGCCTATAGTTTGATACAGATTCAATCTTATCAGGACTCTTTCTTAAAAACAAATCAAGTCGAGTAGCAATCAGTTACAAATTGTGACTAAAGATATGAACACATGGACTGGGCAAGGTAACGGACCTAGGGGGACCTAACCATGTACGCCACATCAATTGTAGGTAATCCCCACATGACAAAAGATCAGTTTACAAGGTTTGTCCCCACATGGCACATCAGCTTAGAGTAGTAAATTTACACATAAAATTTTTTCAGACAATTCATATTAGTGGAATTCCTACTTACGAAGTCACTTTGTAAGGTTTTATATTTAAGATTAACAATCCACTCTAAGCATGTCAAGTGGATAGATGAACAGATTAACTATACAACCGTCAAATAAAGTTCCGAACATATTAAAGGTAATGCAACAAGTCATGTATAGCACTACCGTACTACCACTAGTCATAGTACAATTTAGAAACATACCGTTGTCATTACAATCCAAAGGCTTGCAGCAGAGAACATCACAATTGTCTCTGTGTGGGACCAGTTCAGAAAAAAACAAAACCGTGGAACCAGCCTGCTTAGCTGTGAAGTTGAAATGTTCATAGAATTTCAGGCCACCTTCAACAACGTAAACTTCTTTTTTAATTTCATCGAACACAAAGCGCATCTCCTGAAAAAAATTCTCAGATTATAACACGGGAATGTGCTCAAAATAAAGAATTTACAAATTAAAAGGAAAGAGCACAAACCCCAGCAAGACATTCTTCATTGTTATACTTCTGTAAAGCATATTCCATGAACTGTTTCTTACGATCATCATTATGCTTTAATATTTCTTCCTTGGAATATTTTTTTTCTTCTACCTTTGGTTTACTTGCTTCATCTTCAAGATGTTTTTCGAATGCTGCCTCCATATCACTTAGCTTCCAAGTTGTTAAATTTCCTTGACTATCGGTAAGAAAAGGATCGTCATCCCAATCGTCATCACTATCATCACTAGAACTGAAACAACAAATTAGGAAACATAATTAACCATATAATCAACACTAATGATAAATTAGGAAACTTGAAGTGACTTCAAACAAGCTGCTATAGAGATTCGACAACTAGTAAATAAAACATCCGACAATTAATGATGGCAATTTGATGGAGGAGCTACAAATCTACAGGAGATTCCTGGTTGTTATCCACTTATCCTCTATTGGGTGTTTGGGGCAGCCTCACTAGACAGCTGTTTTAGTAGAATGATGTTGAGGTGGAGTAGAGTGGCACCTAATTCTTTATTTCATTTTATAATGGAGCTGAAAGAAGAACATCGCTCCCCCCTCTCTCATCTAGGCAAGAAAAAAACCAATGGTGTCCTGCCACTCACATTCCCTCAAGCCCTCCCTCTCCCTCTCTAATAGTCATGTCCATGACGGAGGCACCCCAACACCCCAGAGCTGTCCCCCACCGGATATCTCACCAGAGGCTTCCTTCATTGTCCTCTCTACCACGAGTCTGCTTCTCATCTCAACTTGCCATCCGCTTGTGGTGTGCCTTGGTTTTCCCTGAGTGGGAGAGCTAGGATCAGAGAGCAGGAGGCACAAGGCTCCCGGCAACCTCTCCTCATAAACCCCAGCACCAACGAAGAAACTATTAAGCTGATAACTTGGCAGAACCCGTGCATGTTATTTGTTTGATTGTGTTCCTCTTGGAGGCTGGCCAGTGCATTTTTACGGCAGAATAGATGGGGTTGGTGATGGATGCAGGAAGTACAAGAATCAGAAGAATTTGATGAATGGGACACATTTAATAACAGAGGAATAGGAAGTAGGAAAAAACCTTAGCTTACTAGTGTTCATTTCATGTCAACCTATTTGCTACTCCCTCCGTTCCATATTAGTTGTCGCTGATTTAGTACAAAGCAACAACTAATATGGAAGAGGGCATCATATTCTGAAATTGTGTGGGTCATGAATCTTGATCCGAATTGTACGAACGTTGTAATTCCAGAGAATAATGGTTCTTTTGTTGTCAAGAAACTTTGAAAACTGTAGAAAGGTTATACTCTCAGTTAGGAATTGTTATTTTGCGGTCATGAATCTTATGTTATACAGATCTCGGGACAGTGCTGATAGAACAATCAAGTGATTGATCAAGAATAACTTTTCATTTGACATGCCGAGATATTAGTTGCAGTTTGCTCATTGGTGTTGACAAATATCTGACTGACCTCATGTTATAACTAGAATTCTCATGTTATACTATTGCCATGCCTAGCTGAAATTGTGATCTATGGTCTCATAGTAAAAAAATAAAAAACTTTGTGCTATGAACGTGAATTGTCCACTTGACCTATTCACATCACTTTCTATGAGTACAAGAGATCTAAGGCAATGTAGATCGGTTGATAGTGCTGATAGTACAATCAAGTGACTGATCAAGAATTATTTTTCAATTTGACACTTTAGTTGCAGTTTCTCACTGGTATAAAGAAAGATTTGCTCTCATGTTATACCGATAATTCTACTTGAAACATCCAGATTTACACAATCCAATTGAGTGACTTCAAACAAAGGTTAAAGGATAGCACTTGTCCCGCTAAAGGCATGGGGAGGCACATTGGTGAAAGAATTACCTGTGTTGAGCAACAACAGCACCTTCACCACTGTTCTTTCCATCATTGTTATCAGCAGCATGCCTGAAATGAGCCACAAACAGTGAGAAAAAGCTAGTGACAAGCGCAAGGACTGATGGAGCAAAAACGAGGTTATGGGCAATGGACGAAGACACCGATGCAAAACAATGATAAATAACGCTCATACTATCGTTTTGAGAAAACCGTAGTAATAATAAGTATACCCGCAAGATGAGTCGAGAAGCGATAGTAAGTTGAATCTTGATTGGTAAACACAAACTGGGGGATGCTTAAGTACAAAGTGAAGAAAAAGATGCCAATTTTAGTGTTCATCCTGACCGGCTAGTGGAAACCCATTTGCCAATTTTAGTGGGCATAACAAAAATGGAGGAGAAATGACCGGATTGGAGCATCCTCAACAGTTTTGTGCCAGAACAATTATAAGTATGATTTTATTTTACAATTGCTCCAAATGGTCTTATTTTGTATAATTTAATCTATATTCTTACAACATATTTTTTGCAAATAATAAAAATTGCAAGTTTAAAATCAGTTTAACAGAGGATCACACTTTTATATTAATTACTGCTACATGAAGGTAAGCCATAGATATTCAACAAATAGTACTAACATTCCTACATAAGGCAATTAATAGTGATATAAGACTCTCATTGTTATGTTTAATACTGTACTTTATGTTTGTTTTGGCTGGATGCTACAAAGACAATCTTCAACTTCTGTGTCCGAGTTGGCCATGGCTATGTAATGATACTTTGGGTGCTGCCCATGTTACCGCTGGCAGAGTGCTTGGTGCATTTGAGGGTGTTTGTAAAATGCAGAATGTTTACGAAACTACATGATGTTTGTTGTATTTTTATTTAGGTAAAGAAACTCATGTATGTGAATTTGGAAGAAAAACGAAAGACAGTTCATAGTTCACTACCGCTTCCATGGGAGATGATTGTACGTCATACAAACACCACACATCATCTGAGTAAACTAAATCTTGACCATACGAGAAAGACGATAGCAATGAGCATACCTACCAGATAAGTCAGAAGGAAGAGAATCTCCGTCATCCAGCAGTGGCTTGGATCTTGACAAGTCAACACAAAATTGTCAGAATTTTATGATGGAAAATTGCAGCATATGGATATCTAAAAATCTATATTAATGTGAGCAAATCCCTAAATCTCCCTTTTGGGTGAAAGAGGAAAGTGCCATGTTCGCTAAAGTCATCTTTGCGCAAGTGGTCACAAGTCTTTATGCCAAGTTAAAAAATGTAAATAAAACGTAAATGGCCGAAGAGAATAATTATTTTGCAGTTATGGAAATTTATGTAAAATGTACAAAAACTGTATGCCCAGAGATCAATAGTTAATCTAATGGTCATAAATCTTTATACAAACTGTACAGAAATTGTACTTGAAGAGAAGAATGGTTCATAAGCTCATTTATGATCATCTGTAATAAACCAGCGCACTGAATCGTCTATGATCCAAACCTGAATTATCATGCCTGGCTGGAGTGGAGAATCTTCTGTCGTTATTTGTTTCTTGGTGTGTATTACTATTGCCATGCCTGGCTGTAATTTGTGATCTATGGTGTCATAGTAAAAAATACATATTTCTTTGTGCTGCACTGTTCATATGAACGTGAATTGTCCACTTGACCAATTCACTGCACTGTTCATATGAACGTGAATTGTCCACTTGACCAATTCACTGCACTTTCTAGCGTACAAGAGATCTAAGGCATTACAGATCTCTGGATAGTGCCGATAGTACAATCAAGTGACTGATCAAGAATTATTTTTCAATTTGACACGACGAGATTTTAATTGCAGTATCCTAGTGGTATAAAGAAGGATCTGATCTCATGCTATACCGACAATTCTACTTGAAACATCCAGATTTTCACAAATTCCAATTGAGTGACTTCAAACAAAGGTTAAAGGATAGCACATGTCCCGCTAAAGGCATGGGGAGGCACATTGGTGAAAGAATTACCTATGTTTAGGAACAACAGCACCTTCACCACTGTTCTGTCCATCATTGTTATCAGCAGCATGCCTGAAATGAGCCAGAAATAGTGAGAAAAAGCTAGTGACAAGCGCAAGGACTGATGAAGCAAAAACGAGGTTATGCGCAATGGACGAAGACACCGATGCAAAAAAAAAAGATAAATGACGCTCATACTATCGTTTTGAGAAAACCGTAGTAATAATAAGTATACCCGCAAGATGAGTCGAGAGGCGATAGTAAGTTGAATCTTGATTGGTAAACACAAACTGGGGGATTCTTAAATGAAGAAAAAGGTGCTCTTCGGAAAGCAGATTCAAGAGGAAGTGGACGACGTGCTCTTGCTGGATCATATTCAGGAGAAGGTGATGGAAGAGCTGCTCCTGGGGGACCAGAATCAGGAGGAGAAGGAGGAGGTGAGGGAAGAGCTCCTACGGAATCAGGTTCAGACGGAGAAGAAGGTGTTGTAAGAGATACATCCTCGGCGCCAGGATTTTTCCTCCAAAAACGCGTGAAACCGTGGAGGGGGTTCCACGGCATCAGAGCATCGCCGGAGGAGGTTATGCCCTAAGGGACTGGGAGGAAGTCACGGAGGCAGCAAGGGCGAGGCGGCGGCGGGAGGTGAGGGCTTGGTGAGTGCTAAGTGGCGAAGGGGAATCCGATCGTGGACTCTTCCAGGTTTTCCTTTTTTTAATGTGGCTCGGTCGCTGATGTATTGGAACGTTTTTTTCTTTTATTATTGATTGACTAGCTTAATACCCGTGCGATGCTATGGCCTATTATTTAATTTTCTTTCTCTTTGCACATTAAATAGTACCCTCTCCGTCTCAAAACAGATATCAGAATTTTGTCAAAATTCTATGACATATATTTTGAGACAGAGGGAGTATGAACTTTAAAACTCGTATTTGTAAAAAAAGACAGCCACATATATTTAAGAGAACGCCTCATAGAAAATATATTCTAAAACAATAGAAGGTTTAATTTTGATATCATATGTATAGAAACCAAGGACCAAATTATGTTCCTTATTAACTGAGATAGACTTTCCCTAGAGCGCTAAAGATTAATTTTAAAAATGCATAGAAATCAAATGATGCAACTCCCTATGCACTTCATTGGATAGTGTAGAACTCGGTTAATTAGTTTTTATCCGACATCATTTCGTTAGGGCTATGTCGATTATTTTTCTAGGAACATGGACATAGTTCATCCTGCAGTTATTGAACTTAGAATCGACTGGTTCATGCGGCTTGGACCATGAATTAGGATAAGATTTGGTGTACCTTGTCGATAAAGACTGGATAGAGAGGAAAGCGGAGACAAAGACTGGATATGCAGCGATGTGGTCAGATGTGGTCAGATGTAAACAAGACAGGGCAGAATAGAGCTTGACGGACGGCATACTTTGTTCATCGGCACGGAGCAGTAATGCGTTCTTGAGGACCTGATATATTCCAAGCGTGCCTGCCATGGCAATTGAGTTTGTCATACAAATCGGTGAGCTTGTTCTCTTTAATTTTGATTAAAATTTAGATATGGTCATATGCAACATGCATGCAAATAAACAATAAATTGGTAGCTCAAATATAGAAATAAAATTCATCTCACACAAACAGATAGATGGTGCTCTTTCCACAATGTTGTGTCATGCTTGCTTGTGGTTTCTTCCACTGTCACCGGCAGGGTTGCCGAGTGGAGGTGTCGGCAACTGAGAATGTATTAGTGCAGCATATATTAGAGGTGTCTATGGGACAAAGTAAAAAAAAGCATTCATCGCTAAGGTAGAACCAAACACAGGGAAATAGAAAGAACAGGAGATTTTTTTCCTTTGTGCAGACGAGGGAGGGGAAGGAGGACGTACTATCACCACCATGTCCTATATAATGTGAGAATTGAGATCAAATCAGTCAAGGCAACACTTGGAGGAAGACTGAAACAAACTTTAGATGGTCAGGCTGACCTCCAGCTCAAGAAGCACCCTCAGATTCTCCACCTGCAAAGCATGCACGGCACACAATACAACCAAAAGAGGCAGATTTTAGGTACTTGGATCGCATCATTCTAACCATTCTATAAGAAAAAAGGGGTCACACCATTCTTAACGGGAAAAAAAGCTCCTTAGCCTGCAGACCGTGGCACTCGTTCTTGAGGTAGGTGTACATGGTGAACTGCTGCCCCCGGTACTCGTGCGTCGCTGCCGCACATGACCACATGTACAAGAGTTCCAAGACATACCAATCGCCCGCGTCTCGACATGAATGAATCTGGGAGTCGAACTTGCTCTTAGAGACGCGCCCGCCGTTGCCATCTCAAACCACTGGTGGCCGGCTCTGCACCTGTCGGTGCGCAAGGGTGTTGCAGTACGCGCATCGCTAAGCAAAGCCTATACCTGGATGAGCTCAAGAACCTAGGGTGCAGTACTGCGAGCAGAATCTCCTCACTTGTCCTGAGGGTCTCGATCAACTTCTGCACTGCCCCGCGCGCGAGGTGGGGAGGGAGGCCGGCGGTGGCCAGCATGCGAGTTGAAGCGATGGAGCCGTGGAGGAGGGCGGCGCGGATTGGAGGATGGCGGCTGCTCGCGCATGTGTTTATGTGCTCCATGCCGACCAAGTCCAGCATGTCCCGCCGCCTTCTGCCGCACCTACCATCCTCTGCCTCCCAGCGTGACTCCGGCCGTAGCCGCACAAGATTGGGATCGAGCTCTAGGGTCGTGGGGATTGGGGATCGAGAGACGCGGTCAAGCAGAAAAACAACGAAGCGGTGTATTGACCTTTTTTTTTTTTTTTTTTTTTTGACAGAAGCGGTGTATTGACCTGTGAGTGGTATGGCGGGTAAATACGTGTATCGTGGAAGGGTAAAATGGTCTAAAAAAGTATTGGACCGGAAGAAACAATCTATTCTTTATTATTAGGTATAGATATAGAGTATAGATATAGATATAGATATAGATATAGATATAGATTGACAACGTTCTCTCATACGGGTAGTGGTGTACTGCATCTAATTTAGATGTGCTAACATCGATATTTTGAATAATTTTCCGTAAAAATTCTAGAACCTTATAACTTGGAAATTTAGGCAAAATTTCTCCAGACAAAAAGAAATAAGGAAGTCTGGATGAACTTACCTTGGGTTTTGCTCTTCGTCAGCCATAATCCGTTACTCCAATTTTTTTTTCTCTCTTTCGAAAGAGAGATATAATAGGTCGACTGTTTCTTCAAGAAAATAAAATCATGGACTGTTTACGCCGTTTGTGTGTGACTAGTACGGGTTTTTTTTTTACCTAAAAAAAGTACGGTTGTTGAAGAGGCAACAGCACGTGTATATATATATATGGCCGTGGCTGTCGTGTCGAAGTTACATCTAATCTAGCTCCAAGACATAGACGTTCTCGGATACTGATTGGAGTCGTAGTCTGAACCTGACTGCTGTTTCATTATAGGGCTGGATCGGAGTGGAACCGAAATACCACAAAGACCATGAGGTCCTCCCAATACGAAACAACACCGACACGAACTAGGAACGGTGCGTGACGGCTTCCATGGCATGCTACGACCGTGAAAAAACAATGCTGGTCTTTCGGAGCGCAAACAAATTACAGCAACCTATGAATTTCAATTCGATTTAAAAGTTTCAGTCATAATATGTTCTCAATGAAAGTAAGATTTATAATACGTTTGAACAATTGTGTTCTCGGTGATAGGATTTTCACTAGCAAATATGACCGTGCGTTGCAGCGTGAGAGAAAAATCTATAAACGCAAAAACTCAAAATCTACTTCCTTCAACTTTGCTAGCCTCCTCCTTAATTACTTGTCTCTCAAGTTTTCAGTTATGCCACCACGACAATTATGAATATCTAGTACTCCCTCCGACCCATATTAGTTGACTTGAATTTTCCTAGATTTGGATGTATCTAGACATGTTTTAGTACTAGATACATCCGAATCTAAATAAATCCAAGTCAACTAATATGGGTTGGAGGGAGTACATGATTCAGTGATCGTGATTATTTTGAACTTTGTAACCATCACTTGGATAAATTAATTAAGATCCAAAACATAAGCTAAATATGGAACTTTCGAGATATACAATGTGAAATATTTTACTTTAGACGGCTTCGGGCTGCTTCTTGTTCCTCACTTCACACCTCGTCTCCATGATTGGACCAAACCTCAGCATTGTGGACTGGAATACCCGAGGGTTAAATGACCAAAGCCGCAAGGACACCGTTCATGCTTTCCTTGCGGACACCCCTTGTCATATTGTGTGCATTCAAGAGACAAAGCTTGACTACATCGATCATCAAACCGCGGCTTACATTGGGCTTGAGGCTTAGATCCTTTGCCCATCGCCCGACTATTGGCACAAGAGGAGGCATTCTCTTGCTTTGGAATGAAGAACACGTCAACATCTCCAACATCCACATCGGCACCCACCTGATCTCCGTGGACGTCTGCGTGCGCGCCTGCGGTATCGCCTTCAAACTTACTACGGTATATGGCCCTAGCGTCGATTCGGAGAAGGGGGCTTTCCTTGCGGAATCTATTACTGCCTCCCCTACCGATGATTCCAAATGGCTCATCATTGGAGATTTCAACCTCATTTACCAAGCGGAGGACAAGAACAATGAAAATTTAAATTTTCGCCTCATGGGCCAATTCAGATAGGCCCTCACCACCTGCCAGCTGAAGGAAATCAAGCTTCGGAATAGAAAGTTCACGTGGAGCAATGAGAGGGATTCTCCCACCCTTGTGAGGCTTGATCGTGCTTTATGCAACACGAGTTGGGATCTGGCGTTTCAAAATCATGTACTTCATGCCCTACCGTCCTCCCTCTTGGACCATTGTCATCTTCTGCTCTCCAATCAGAGCGGCCCTCGAAAATCGCCTTCTTTCCGCTTCGAATCCTTTTGGAATAAGATGTCGGGATTTCATGATTCGGTTCAGAAGGCTTGGACGGCGCCTTCTAACTACACTCAGCCGGTCCACGTCATAAATCACAAGCTGTGGAAGATCTGGCCCCTAAGGCTCCCCTCCCAGATTGAAGGCATGTGTCCTCAGCCAACGCCCTAGACCACTCGATGTGACGTCGGGCCGTAACAACAGCAAATTCCAACTTTGGATATCCCTTCTTCCCCGAGAGGGGATTTTCTAGCATGCACGGGAGGTAGCGTGCTCTCTCTCCTCCTGGTTTTTAGGAAGTTGTGTTAGCGTATAATCAGGCTACTCTCTCCCATTCACACATTCTTCTAAAATTCAAAACATTAGTAGATTTTTGAACCAAGAGTCCAATTTAAGAACCGTATGAATATCTGAGTTTCTAATAAAAAGCTCTTCAAAACAAGACTAATACTGAATATATATTGACAATATTTAAAAATCAACTTTTAAAACTTGGTGAAACTCTTAAAAACTTTATGAAACCCGGTGATTTTTCTTATTGGAAACAATATATTTCACTCCGTACATCATGGTAGAAAATAATTGAAAATTTCCTTAGATGTAAAACTAAAATATATTAATGAAAAAAAGCAACATTGGATTTGAGTCCAAATCCTAACGAAAACACATGATGCTTGCACAACCACAATTCGGAGACACAATATTTTATATTTCTTTAGGGGTTTATTATGCATCATCATGTTTGAATATGTTTCAGCATACCTCAGACTAGTATTAGAAGTGTTCAATAAATTTATCTAATAGAAAAATCATTTAATTTTTGTATTTGCTTTAATGTTATTTCAATGGGTTTCATTGTTTTTCTTAATTCATCATGACATTTCGTTGTGTACCAAAATCAAAATTTTGAAATTTGTTGAAAGTAAACCTTTATTGGGCTTGTTTAAATGATATCATCAAAAGAATTCCACATGTTTAAACGGATTTTTAATTCGACATTTATTTTGATACACATAGCCATTTCAATTCAAACACTAGAAATCACTCTGGCTAGGAGAGAGAACAAGATTGCCACAGTGAATAGCAAGATTCTTGCATGTGTGTCAGATCATATGATATAAAATATAGATAAGCAGTGAGCACATGCTAGGAGAGATACTACGAGGTATCAATCTCAAATAGAATGGACAGATGGCACATACACGCTATCTCACATGCACGCTAGAAAGGAAATTCTCCTTCTTCCCCTCACTCCAGTGGCCACTTTGTCGGTCATGCCACATTGGAGCGACCTTTGCTCCTCCGCTGCAGAAGACAGGAGTTTGTTACCCTTGCTCCCGCAGCGGCTACCCGTTCGCTTGCATCAAAACGCTGCTTCGGCACTTCATCGGGATTGAGTTAGGGTTTTGTTTAGAGTTCATCTAGTGTAACCCTGATTGGACATCCTTTCGTGCGCCTTGACTCAATTGCAGAAGAGACTAGTTGGTTGATCATATCTCGCATGTTTTTAATGGGATTCATATTTCTTTTGATAAGCAAAATAGGGGGATTAATCACAGAAGAATAGAGTACAGTTGTAGAGAATGCTAGCTGATGAGTCTAAAATTGAAGCATATTTACCTTTTGTTTTTGCATAAGTAAAATAGGGATTTTGATATTTTACCGTGTTTGCACGCACCTTTTGTCCTTATTTTAACAGGATTCCGAATTACTAAGTCTCTTATGAACATATCAATTCCTGAACTATCATATTATGTTGTACTATGATATTTTTAAGTGATAAAAGTTATTTAATTGATTTATCTTCGTACCTGGGAGAATTGCAAACATGAAGGAAAGCTACTGCAGCGTTACGTCCGCCCGTACCACACGGCAACGCGGCCGCCTCGTCAAATACTTTCTCCTACCGAAGACGAATCACATATCTGACATTCACAGCAACCTTGAGCCACGCAAAAACACACCAGGAGGGGATAGGGCAAATCCTTGCTGCTTCATGGATCATTGGAGGATATCTGCCATATCCCAAATTCTAGATTTGATACTGCATATCATACATGTCATTGCATCATGGTCATCATAGCAAAATTTCAGTTTTAAAAGCTTTTGTCAAAACCCCACTAGAATTGAATGTCCCTTATATATAAGACTAGTATGGTTTTACCTAGCATCTTCTAGAATAGTATTATATAAACATTTGGGATGCATAGGTACATAGAGGATACAATTACAAAGCCGTAGAAATTTGTTTCGCTCAAAATCCGAGATGTAGATCAAAAGTTACACATGTTTTAGTATTAGGACTGATTTCTGTCAGTTTCAAAAATTCAAACAAAACAGACAGACAGTTAAGCTAACAGGCAGCGTTTAGAAAAAAGAAAAAAAAACCACGCGAGCTAGCTAGACCGCCAGCCCGCAGCGGCCTAGCAAGCCCAGCCAGGGCCAGCTTGCAGGCGTGCATCGCAGCATGTAACCCAGACGCTCATGGCCGCTTGGCGCAGCGCACCTCCGCCCACTTTTTGTGCCTCCGGCAGAGGACCCCATCATCATCCGGCAGCGTCTGTTCTCGACACGGAGCAACCGCCGCCACGGAAATTGCCGCTTGCGCTCGAGTCCGAGTTGTCTCCGCCCTCTCGACCCCTGCCCCATAAAGCCCTCGATCCCCTCATCGAACCCCTCCTAAAACACCATCTATTCTGCCACCACTTCGCGGAAATCCCTCGCCAGAGTACCGAACCGCCGCCGCGCCACTGCTCCGATTGAGCTCGGTACGACCGCCGATGACCCCCCAATTCTTGTTGAATCCATCCACTGTGTCGCGCCACCCCTTCTTGACCTCTCCTTGTTCTTCTGTAGCCACCAGGCCGCCCTCCCCGACGTCGCTGGAGCTCACCACTGGTCGCGCCGATCCAGCCCCCTGTAGCTGCCGACGGAGGACGCGAGTCGCCGCGCCAAGGACAGCAGCGACCCCGCCGACAACCCCTCCTTCCGTTGACCCTCTCGCCGCCGTCGAGGATCGTCGGAGCACCACCCTACCACCTCGCCGAGTCGCCGCCACCGCCGGTCGCCAACAAGCTAGGTGAGCTCGACGCTCACGATCGCCACCCTCAGATCTGAAACGGACGACCGCGATAGATCGCTGACCCTGGTACTGACCGCTGACCGGTCAACCGCCGCGTTAGCCGGACCCCACTGGTCAGCGGGAATATTCCCCGCTTTTTCCTTTTTTCTGAAAATTGATAAAAAAGGGGTAGAAAACATGTATAACTTCTAAAAATTGTATAAAAAGATTTACGGGTACAAAAATAACAAATAAGGTACCGATGGAAAGCTAATATCATGTAGATTATTATTAGGCCATTGGTTCAGGCAATTACTGTAAGATTTTGCCATAAGTATTTAAATTGATTAATGTCCTTTTGGAGTAATAAATTCATAGGAAAATAACTACTTCCCAAAAAATTGCAAATAATATGTCTCTAAAATCAAAAAATTGTGTAGAATTTGATTCAAAAATGAAATTGCAAGTATACTGTACGAATATTTATGAGTTTAATAAAAGGCATATTGCACTATAAAAATTATAGAAAAAGATATGTATATCCCTTTTGCATGATTCTTATTGCCACTAGCTCTAAATCATGTTGCCTACGCAGTAGTATTTTTTCCTAGATTTTACAGCACTATTTACCATAGAGGCTTAGTGACGAGGTTTTAACTCGTCAATACCCATTGTTATGGACTTGGGTTTTGGAAAAGGAGGGAGCGCTGGAGGCATCAATCGGCTAGCAAATAAGCACACATGGATGCAAGTTTTACCCAGGTTCAGGTCTCGTAGAGGTCCCTACTTCTGCTTGTGTACTCTTGGAATTAACGAAGGAATCGAAGATTATAGGGACGCGCAGATGCAATCTGGCGAGAGTTGTGGAAACTAGGGTGGTGATTGTCCTCCTCGCCGCCCCCTCCTAGCCTTTATATAGATAGGCTAGGTCTCGAGTAGCAGGTCGATTCGGTTACTGACATGGGTATACCCTACAGGTACTCGAGCTTGGTATATATGGTCTAAATACGTATAGGCCCACGGTGTCGCTGAAGGGTTTCGCAGCATAGTAAATCAAAATTTTCTACGGAAGCGAACAGAAGGAAAGCCAAGATCTAATCTAGGAGATGCAAACAACAAGAGAGATTGGATTAGATCTTCATACCCTTGAAGATTCAGACAATGAGCGTTAACGCGAGCGTGGGTGATGTAGTCGTACTCGCTTCTCCTCCTCGCGATCCGATCCGATCTAGCACCACAAGTGGCGGTGCCTCCATGAGATGCACACGTGCAGCACCTCGACGTCTCCTCCTTCCTTGGACCAGCAAGTATGGTGGAGAGATGGATTGGATCTACATCACGACGCCGTGGTGTATATGGTGGAGAATTTCTGCGGGGGCCGCTTCTACAAAGCGATCGGGAGGGAGAGGAGGCGGCCAGGCTACTAGGGCTTGGAGGAAGGTGTGTGTGTATGCAGGGAGGCGCGCAGCCCTCTATATATAGAGGGGTGCGGCCAGCCCTGCCCATCCTCTAAGCCTATCTCTAGTTTAAACGATTTAAACTCTCCTTATCCGAAACCCTATCTCTAGTTTAAGCGATTTAAACTTATCCCTTATCTAGAAACCCTATCTCTAGTTTAAGCGAGTTTAAACTTATCTAGGATCGGCTGGGCCCTATGGGGCCTTGTGCCTGGCCCAATGCGGCCAGGACACTCCCTCATAGGCCCATGCCCCTCCCGGAAGGTGGGGCCACGTTGGTCCCCTTAGGAAGGTTCTAGAAGCTTCGGTACAATACCGATTAATCCTGAACAATTCCGAACTCCAAAAACTGCAATTGCCTTATATGAATCTTATTCTCTGGACCATTCCGGAACCTCTCGTGATATCCGGATCCCATCCGAGACTCCAAACAAAAATTCATAAACCAATTATCCAATCTATCCTAGCGTCGAGACACGTTAAGTGTGTGACCTATGAGTTCGAGAATATGCAGACATGATCTTCTATCAATAATCAACAGTGAAGTGCAGGCACCCATATTAACTCCCACACATTCATCGATGATCATATCGGATGAACCATGATGCCAGATTCAATCAATCCCATATATATATTCCCTTCGTCTCGCGATATTTTACTTGCCGAAATTGATCGTCGGTATCGTCATACCTAGTTCAATCTCGTTCACGGCAAGTACTTTACTCGTTCCGTAATCCGATATCACTTTGTGATTAACTCCTTAACCATATGCTTGCAAGCGGTGTTGATATCGATTACGAGTGGGCAAGTATATCTCTCCGACTTGGGAGGGACAAATCCCATCTCGATACATACAACCCAGAGATACTTTAGATCACGAGAGACACCTTTATGATCACCCTCTCATAGGATGACGTTTGATGACCTCAAAGCTTTCTTCCGATACCGGGAGTTGTATTATCTCATGGTCTAAGGAATACAATATTTGACATAAGAAAAGCTTCGCAAAGGCGAACACGATGACACGATCTAATTGCTTCGCTTAGTTTGGGTGCATCCACCACATCATTCTCCCAATGATATGATCTCATTATCAATTGACAACTCATGTCTATGGTTAGGAAACCTTAACCATCATTGATCAATGAGCTAGTCCATAGGCGTACTAGGGACACGGTGTTGTTCACAAACCACACAAGTATTAATGTTTCCGCAATACAATTCTAGCATGGAATATAAACTTTATCATGAACAAAATTATAATAATAACATCTTTATTATTGCCTCTAGGGCATAATTCCAACAGTCTCCCACTTGCACTAGAGTCAATAATCTAGTTCACATTTGGCAACAATCTCACACCCATTGAGGTCTTGATCATATTTTACGTGGAAGAGGTTTAGTCAATGGATCTGCGACATTCGATCTGTATGTACTTTCTTGATCTTGAGATCTCCATACGCTATATAATCTCGGATTATATGAAACTTGCAGTTGATATGCTTGGTCTTTGGATGATATCTTGGTTCCTTAGCGAGTGCTATGGCGCTAGTGTTGTCACACAATATCTCCGATGGGTCCAATGCACTTGGAACCACGCCAAGCTTCGATGATGAAGTTTGATCCAAACTCCTTCACTTGGCCTTCTGCGGCAGCCATGTATTCCGCTTCTCATGTAGATCCCGCGATCACGCTTTGTTTAGACTTCTCCGACTCACGGCTCCTCCATTCAAAATATACACGTATCACGTCGAGATTTAGAATCATCCTTGTCGGTGTCGAAACTAGCATCGACGTAACCTTTTACGACAGTGTTCATCACCCCATAGACTAAGAACATTTCTTTAGTCCTATTTAGGTATCTTAGGATGTTCTTCACGGCTGTCCAGTGTTCCACTCTGGATCACTTTGATATCCTTCGTCAAACTAAGAGCATTGGACACATCGGTCTAGTACACAGCATGGCATACATGATGGAACCTATGGCCGAGGCATAAGGCACTTTGCTCATAGCTTCCCTATCATTTACCGTGGTGGACCTTTGAGCCTTGCTCAATATCTTACCCCGACAACATAGGCCTTGAACCTTTCAATGCCTTATCCATTATGAACCTTTTCAGAACTTTGTCTAGGTATGTACTTTTGCTTAAAGCTATCAGGCATGTTTGTCTATCTCTATAGATTTTGATGCCCAATATATAAGCTTCACCTAGGTCTTTCATTGAAAACACTTGTTCAAATAACTCTTCACATCGTTAAGCATGTTGATGTCATTTCAATAATCAATATGTCATCCACATATAGTACCGAAGCGTCACCGAGCTCCCACTCACTTTCTTGTAGATGCAAGCTTCGTAGCAATTTGGAACAAATCCAAAGCTCTTGATCACTTGATCAAAGCGAAGGTTCCAACTCCGAGATGCTTGCTTTAGTCCATAAATGGAGCGCTGAAGTTTGCATACTTTATCGGCATCCTTAGGATCGACAAAACCTTGGGTTGCATCATATACAACTCTTCATCAATGCTGCCATTGAGGAAGCAGATCTTGACATCCATCGCCATATTTCATAATCATGAAAGCGCAGCAATTGCTAATAAAATCGAATGGACTTAAACATCGCTACGGAGAGAAAGTCTCATCGTAGTCAACACCTTGAACTTGTCGAAAACCTTTCGCAACAAGCGTGCTTTATAGGCGGTAACATTACCATCGCGTCCGTTTTCTTCTTGAAGATCCATTTGCACTCAACGGCCTTTCGGTCGCTAGGAGGGTCCACCAAAGTCCATACTTGGTTTTCGCTCATGGATCCTAATTGGTTCATGGCTTCTAGCCATTTCTCGAGTCTGGGCTCATCATCGCTTCCTCATAGTTCTGAGGTTCGGCTGTCTTCTACTAACAAGGCAGTCGAGCAGAGGTTGCCGTACCACTCGGGAGGGCACGACCTTGTCGACTGCTGACGTTCGATGCGACATCGTCCAAGCTTCATGATCCTTGTCATTAGCTTCCTCTATTGTTGGTGCAACCTTTGGAACAATTTCAGGTCTGCGCTACTCTCCAATTCAAGAAGGTTCAATAACCTCGTCTAGCTCTACTTTCCTCCCACTCACTTCTTTCGAGAAACTCCTTCTCAAGAAAGGAACGTTCTTCGACAAACACTTTGCCTTGTTCTGTGATAGAAGGTATACCCAATAGTTTCCTTAGGGTATCCTATGAAGGCGCATTTCTCGCTTTGGGTTCGAGCTTGTCGGCATCAACTTCTTGGCGTAAGCCGCATCCCCAAACTTTAAGAAAGCGACTTAGGTTTGGCACCAAACCACAGTTCATACGGTGTCGTCTCAGCAGTTTAGATGGAGCCCTATTTAAAGTGAATGCAGTGGTTTCTAATGCATAACCCCAAAATGATAGCAAATCAGTAAGAGACATCATTGATCGGACCATATCTAATAGGGTTCGATTCGTTCGAGACACACCATTGCGTTGTGGTGTTAGGGTGGCGTGAGTTGTGAAAGCGATTCCACTTGCTTTGAGATGCGTGAAAATCATAACTCAAATATTACCCCCACGATCGGACCGTAGAAACTTAATCTTTCTTTTACGATGGTTCTCCACTTCATTCTGAAATTCTTTGAACTTTTCAAACGTTTCAGATTTATGTTTCATTAAATAGATATACCCATATCTACTTAAGTCATCGGTAAAAGTGAGAAAATAGCGATATCCACCGCGTCGAAACACTCATCGGTCGCATACATCGGTATGTATGATTTCCAACAAGTCCGTTGCTCGCTCCATCATCTGGGAGAGCGGGGTTTTGATCATCTTGCCCATGAGGCATGGTTCGCATGTGTCAAATGATTCAAAATCAAGAGACTCCAAAAGTCCATCGAATGGAGTTTCTTCATGCTTTACACCAATATGACCTGAGCAGCGATTACCACAAATAAGTAGTATTATCACTATCTACTTTGCATCTCTTAGCCTCAATGTTATGGATGTGTGTTTCATCCCTTCGAGATTTAGAAGAAATAAACCATTCACAAGAGGTGCATGACCATAAAGATGTTACTCATATAAATAGAAGAACCATTATTCTCGATTTAAATGAATAACCGTCTTGCAATAAACACGATCCAGAAATAATGTTCATGCTCAGCGCAGGCACATAATAACATTTATTAAGGTTTAAAACTAATCCGAAGGTAAAACTAAGGAGAGCGTCTGACGACCATCACATCAACTCTTGATCCGTTGCCAGCGCGCATCGTCACCTCATCCCTACTTAAGCCGCCGTCTATTCCGTAGCTCCTATTTGAGTTACAAATATTAGCAACTGAACCGGTATCAAATACCCGAGCACTACAAGCGAGGGCTAGTAAGGAAAACATCAATAACATGTATATCAAATATACCTTTGATGGTGCCGACCTTCTTGTCCGCTAAGTACTTGGACGATTCGCTTCAGTGACCCTTGTCCTTGCAATAGAAGCACTTTCGATGTCCGGCTTAGGACCAGACTTGAGCTTCTTCTTAGCGAGAACAGCGCTTCGCCGCCTTTCTTGAAGGGCTTCTTTGCACCTTTACCTTTCTTAAAGGAGGGCTTGTTGACCATCAACACATGATTATCCTTCTTGATGTCCACCTCCGCAGCCTTCAGCTTTGCGAAGAGCTCGGTGATCGTATCGATGGAACCAATCTGATTATGAGTCACTACAAAACTTTTGTAGCTGGGAGGAGTGATTGCAGAACCTGTCAATCTTGAGCTCCTCTGGAATCTTGCGATCCAGTTGCTCAAAGGCGTTGAGTGTGGCAGACATCTTAATGGCGTGCTCACTAAGAACTCCCTTCCTCCATCTTGCAGTTAAAGAACTTCTCGGAGATCTCATATCTCTCGAGCGGGCCTGAGTGCGAAACATGGTTTTCAACTCTTGAGAATCTCGAAGGGCCGGATAGTTTTCAAAACGATTTTGAAGTTCGGTTCCATAGCAAACAACATGGTGCTCTTAATCACACCATAATCATCTTTGCGTGTGATAGACAGCTTTCTCATCAGCCGTAGCGATTGCGGCGAGGGGTTACCTAACGCTTTCTCAAGGACATAGTCCTTTTGTCCATGAACAGAATGATTCTTAGATTGCGGAACGGTTGGTGAAGTTAGACCCATTGTTCTTAAGCTTTTCTTTCTCCAAAAGCGTTGAAGTTGAAGTTGGACTTGGCCATGTGATCTACGATGATTCGCAAGTACAATTTAGACTATGTTCATGATAAATAGTTCAACTTAATCAAATTACTAGATGAACTCCACTAAATTCAACATCCCTCAAGTTGTTTAGTGAACACGATCCAAATTCACCACACCTAATCCGATCATCACGAGAAGAGATGTGGTTTCAATGGTGGACAACGAAGTGTCGATCATATCATTCATATGACTCATGCTTAACCTTTCGGTTCTTGTGTTCGAGGCCATGTCGTACATGCTAGGCTCGTCAAGCTAGACCAAGTATTTCAGCGTGTGCAAAATTGGCTTGCACCCGTTGTATGTGGCGTAGAGTCTATAGCACCCGATCATCACGTGATGCTTGGACACGACGAACTTTGCAACGGTGCATACTTGGGAGAACACAGTTTTATCTTGATCTTTAAGTGAGGAATCATCTTATAATGCTACCGTCGATCTAAGCATAATAAGATACATAAAAGGATAAACATCACATGCATATAACTTTATGTGACATGGTATAGCCAATCTTTAGCAATGATCTCCATCTTGTGCGTTCGGCATGATCTCCATCACTCCACCATGATTGCCTCCACCACGAATAGCAACTACAACTATTGCTAACTACTTAGTGATAAAGTAAAGCTATTACATGGCGTATAAGAAGTTGACTCGCAGGTCATACACAATTATAAAGACAACCATGTGGCTCCTGCCGGTTGTGTACTCATCGACATGCAAGTCGTGAAACATTACAAAACATGATCATCGCATACATTATACACATCACATCTTGGGCCATACCATATCACGAAAACACTCCTGCAAAAACAAGTTAGGCGCCTCTACTTTGTTGTTGCATGTTTCGTGGCTTATGGGAGTAGATGCTAACGATTCTTACCTACGGAAAGCCACAGCGGTGATATTATGGTTGCCAAACTCGGTGTTAAACCCATGACAACTATAGTGAGAGAAACGGCATCCATCGGCCGCATGTGTGGTACAAGCCACCGTCAAGTCTGAGCGGTCTCATGACGGCGTCGCGTAAGGTTGGCCTGGACGCTTCAATCTCACTATGCGCGTCATAAGAAGAACACAAACAAGAGGCTTGCAGCAGAAAACATCAACGCGCAACAACCATGTTGCGTTCTACTCGTGAATCACATCTACGCATAGATCTAGCTCGATACCCTTTGAAGGGTTTAACATAGTAAATCAAAATTTTTCTGGCGAGCAGAAGGAAAGCCAAGATCTAATCTAGGAGATGCAAACAACGAGAGAGATTGGATTAGATCTTCATACCCTTGAAGATTCTCACAGCGGAGCGTTAAATCGGGCGTGGGTGATGTAGTCGTGCTCGCTTCTCCTCCTCGCGATCCGATCCGATCTAGCACCACAAGTGGCGGTGCCTCCGTGAGATGCACACTGCGTGCAGCACCTCGGTCTCCTCCTTCCTTGGACCAGCAAGTATGGTGGAGAGATGGATTGGATCTACAACCTGACGGCGTGGTGTATATGGTGGAGAATTTACTGCAGCGAGGCTTCGCCTACAAGCGATCGGGAGGGAGAGAGGAGGCGGCGAGGGCAACTAGGGTTTGGAGGAAGGTGTGTGTGTGGAGGGGGCGCACCAGCCCTCTATATATAGAGGGGGGTGCGGCCAGCCCTTGCCCATCCTCCAAGCCTATCTCTAGTTTAAACGATTTAAACTCTCCCTTATCCAGAAACCCTATCTCTAGTTTAAACGATTTAAACTTATCCCTTATCTAGAAACCCTATCTCTAGTTTAAGCGAGTTTAAACTTATCTAGAATCGGCTGGGCCCTATGGGGCCTTGTGCCCCTGCCCAATCGGCCAGGACACTCCCTCATAGGCCCATGCCCCTCCCGGAAGGTGGGGCCACGTTGGTCCCTTCCGGAAGGTTCTAAAGCTTCCGGTACAATACCGATTAATCCGGAACAATTCCGAACTCCAAAAACTGCACTGCCTTATATGAATCTTATTCTTCGGACCATTCCGGAACCTCTCGTGATATCACGGATCCCATCCGAGACTCCGAACAAAAAATTCATAAACCAATTATCCAAACTATCATAGCGTCGAGACACGTTAAGTGTGTGACCCTGCGGGTTCGAGAATATGCAGACATGATCTTCTATCAATAATCAACAGCGAGTGCAGGCACCCATATTGACTCCCACATTCATCGATGATCATATCGGATGAACCACGATGCCAGATTCAATCAATCCCATATATATATTCCCTTCGTCTCGCGATATTTTACTTGCGAGATTCGATCGTCGGTATCGTCATACCTAGTTCAATCTCGTTCACAGCAAGTACTTTACTCGTTCCGTAATCCGATATCACTTTGTGATTAACTCCTTAACCATATGCTTGCAAGCGGTGTTGATATCGATTACCGAGTGGGCCCGAAGTATATCTCTCCGACTTGGGAGGGACAAATCCCATCTCGATACATACAACCCAACAGATACTTTCCGATCACCTGAGAGACACCTTTATGATCACCCTCTCATAGGATGACGTTTGATGACCTCAAAGCTTTCTTCCGATACCAGGGAGTTGTATTATCTCATGGTCTAAGGAATACAATATTTGACATAAGAAAAGCTTCGCAAAGACGAACACGATGACACGATCTAATTGCTTCGCTTAGTTTGGAATTACATCCACCACATCATTCTCCCAATGATATGATCTCATTATCAATTGACAACTCATGTCTATGGTTAGGAAACCTTAACCATCATTGATCAATGAGTTAGTCCATAGAGGCGTACTAGGGACACGGTGTTGTTCACAAACCACACAAGTATTAATGTTTCCGCTTAATACAATTCTAGCATGGAATATAAACTTTATCATGAACAAGAATTATAATAATAACATCTTTATTATTGCCTCTAGGGCATAATTCCAACAGTCGCCAAGGCCCAGATGAAAGGATTCGAGTAACCTGTGGACTCTCGATTGCTTGAAGGACAAGAAGAAGCTAAAGATAGAAAATTTGAAGAGGAAAACCCTAACTTGTAACCGACTCGATCTGCTACCCGAGACCTAGCCTATCTATATAAGGGCTAGGAGGGGGAGGCGAGGAGGACACACGCAACCCTAGTTTCCACAACCCTCGCCAGATTGCATCTGCGCACCATTGTAACTTTCGACTCCCTCAATAATTTCACGAGCAGACAAGCAGGAGTAGGGACCTCTACGAGGCATGAACCTGGGTAAATCCTTTGTCCCCTATGTGCTTGTTTGCTAGCCGATAGATGTCTCCAGCGCTCCCTCCTTCTCCAAAACCCAAGTCCATAACAATGGGCATTGATGAGTTAAACCCTCGTCAATTGGCGCCGTCTGTGGGAATTGGGAGTGCTGATGTTGCGGCTTCTTTGTCCCATCAAGCGATCTACAACTCTGCAACAGCGGAGATTCGCGACTCTTGGCGCCGACTTCACCGTCCACTGCTTTGCTACTCGCCCGGCCTTGAGTCCGTGGTGACGGAATCAACTGGCGATTGGGAGCTTCGCTTCAAGTTGGTCGAGATGGGCACGCCGCATGCCCGATCGATAGCAACACCGGCGATTGCCCCAGCATCATGGTTCCCTCCATCGATCGGCACCCTCAGTGAGCTCAATGCTCCGGCGGTAGTTGGGAACATGGTCAGTGATAGCAGTCGCGACTCCGATCTAAGCGATCTGGCCACTGAAGATGGAACCTACGGTTCCGGATCTGAAAGTTGTGGAAGCAACAACTTCCCAAATCACTTCATGTGCGCCGTCATTAACGCGGGCGACACCTCCGCCAACCGCGATAACGGTGGCAACACCGGCAACGGCACCGATCCACCCAATTGCGGCAACGGTGGTAACACTGGCAACGACACCGACCGACATAGCGCAGACGGCGGTAGCGGTAACGGAGGCGGTCGAACCTCCTAGCATAATCAGCGAGTAAACCAGCGAGCAGCGTCGTGATCGAGCTCAACGAGCAAGAGTGGGAACGCTGCCGCGAAGCCCTACGAGGTGCACCTCTACCCTTCGGGTCCCCGCAGGAACTGCTGATGGGCTACCACTGGCTCCTAAAAGAGGAATTCAAGCGCCAAAAACAAGCAATCGCGCAACTTGAGGCGCGTAAAAAGGAGGCGGATGAGTCGAGCCTTTGTCGCGCTAGGCTCTCCTCCTACGGAGGATCCTCCTCAAGAGGCAACGAGCATCTCGCCAGGAAAAGGCAATCGCGGATGGCTCATCTGACCGAACAAGAACGCATAGACGCCGCGAAAGTCCTCGACTTCGGCTCTATGACAGTCGACACGAGAGGCAACGTGGTTCCCAGGACACCACAGGCCGCGGTGACAGCGTCCACCATGTACCTTCTCCATAACCAGCCACCAGCTGGAGATCCTCGAATGGCCATGCACCAATCTACGATCGCGGGCCTAGGGCTAATCGAGGCTGCCCTCGACAAGGAACCGGTACCAGACCCAAAAAAGGGCAAAGCGTTAGCAAAGCGCTACTCCTCGCCCTCGTCCAGCGATGACAGTCACGACCTGTCTTGGCGCCGCCGCTCACGGCGACACGATCGTGACTACGATGCACGCGATGAACTCACGCAGCGCAAGATCGACAAGTCAAGGGCACGACGTGCTCGGTCGACTGACTCGGAAGAAGAAGATGGGGAGCTCTGCGGCGCCAGATGCTTCAGCAGATCCATCAGGCAAAAGCGAATGCCTAAAGGGTTCAAACTCCCATTAGAGAACCCGAAATTTGACGGTCTGCAGGACCCCAAGATCTGGCTGGAGGATCACATCTCCTCCGTCAGGCTACATGGAGGCAGTCGAAGCACTGCCATGCAATATTTGCAGCTACAGCTGTAGGGCGCCGCCCGAGCATGGCTCAATAACCTCCCACGCGGATCCATTCGCAGCTGGGATGAGCTGGTCTACAGCTTCGTGCGCAACTTTAAGGGCACGTACAAATGCCTGGCCTCAATCGAAGAACTGAGATGCTGCCAGCAAAGATCTGGCGAATCGCTGTGCTCTTACATCCAAAGGTGGTCCATCATCAAGAATTCCGCGGAGAACATCTCAGAAGACCGCGCGATTGATGCATTCAACAGTGGTGTCCGCCGCATGGAACTCAGGGAGGAGCTAGGCCGCTCAAAGCCCCAGACCATCGACCACCTGATGGAGATCGCGAATCGGTGGGCTGATGGAGAAGATTCGGTGAAGAATCGCGTTCACTCTGACGAGGAGACAGAACTTGAACAAAGACGCGACCGCCGGAGTAAGCGTCGCATGCGCGTCTACGACGACCGCGATGACGTCAACATGGTCGCAGCCGGCTACGCTGATAGACGCGACGATAACCGCAACAGCGGCGGATACCGCGACTCCGGGAAAACCACGCAAGTGTGGCAACACCGCACTCGCGATGAAGCACCCGCGACCTCCATCAAGGACAAACTGTCCAGGCCATGCACGGTACACTTCTACATCGACAAACATGATGGCAAGAGAAAGTCCAGCCACCTCCTCAAGGACTGCCGCGAGTTCCTCAAGCTACATGAGGGATTGGTTCGGATGAACCGCAATGCAGTCGAAAGAGGCTACGGATCCGCTCCAGGCACCGTGGCACATGGCGCACCACCACCACCACCTGGGCCACCCTCGAACGGAGCAGCACCGGACCAACACCACGGAGGCGAACCGTACCCACATGCCATGGGTACCATGATGATCCAAAAAGGGCGCCCCTCCAATAGGGTGCAGAAGGCCATCACTCGCCAAGTCAACTTGGCCACGCACTCACCACCATCCACCCGAGTACCTCGGTGGCGGTGTCGTGCATTACTTTCGACAAACGCGACCACCCGCCTCAAGTACCTCGCCCAGGTCATTGCCCCCTCGTACTCGAGGCGCAAATTGGAGGCTTCGACATGAGTCGCGTCTTCATGGATGGCGGAAGCGGTATCAACCTCATATTCGTGAGTACCTTGCGAGCAATGAGGATCCCTCTAACCTGCTTGGAGGCATCGGACACAACGTTCCACGACATCGTCCCAGGGAAAGGCGTATACACCCTGGGCAAAATCAAACTCGATGTCATATTGACGCAGCGAAGAACTTCCGGTTGGCGCATCGACTTTGAAGTTGTCGGCCCTCACAATACCACTGCATCCTCGGACGCGTCGCGTTCGCTAGGTTCATGGCGGTACCCCTACGCCTACTGCAGATGAAGATGCGAGTCCCAGCGGCGTCATCACGATCAGCAGGAGCTTTGAGCAATCGGCGATTGCGACGGAATTCAACAGAATCTCCGGTCCTTCGGCATGCGGGGAGGAGCTCACGCGATTGAAGAAGCGACAGACAACGATGCAGCGCTTCGAGTAGGCCAAGCTCACTTGACCTATCCTTCGACTCATCTGTGCACACAAAGAAGGTGCAGGTCCATCCATCAGATCCCGCCAAAACGGCCCTCATCGCCAACAACTTGAGTCTCGCATAGGAACTCGCGCTTGTCGAATTCCTCCGTGAGCCTGGGAATTTTTTGCCTGGTGTCCTGCGGACATGCCATGAGTCCCTAGGGAATTCGCCGAGCACGCACTCAACGTCAACCCCAATGCAAGGCCAGTCAAGCAAACAATCGGTATTTATCGAGCCACGGCGAGCGATCGGAATAGAGATCAACAGACTCCTCGAGGCCAAATTCATACGCGAGATCAAGGAAAGCACTTGGCTCGCCAATACGGTGCTGGTACCAAAAAAGGACACGAATATCCTACGGATGTGCGTGGACTTCACTTCTTTAAACAAGCACTTCCCAAAAGATCACTTCCCGCTACCACGGATCGATCAAATCATCGACTCCACCGCTGGATGCGAGCGCCTCTGCTTCCTCGATGCCTACTCAGGCTATAACCAAATTCGAATGAAGGAGGAAGACCAGGAGAAGACCGCGTTTACAACGCCCTTCGGTGTGTTCTGCTACAACACAATGCCCTTTGGGCTAAGAAACGCGGGAGCCACATACCAGCGGTGCATGCAGGCTTGCCTCAAGGAGCAACTAGGTCGCAACATCCAAGTCTATGTCGACGATATAGTAATCAAAACCAAGGAAGAAGCCTCTCTAATCGACGACTTGCGCGAAACCTTCGCCAATCTCGATCGCTACCGGATAAAGCTCAATCCGGACAAATGCGCCTTCGACGTACCATCTTGGCAGCTGCTCGGGTATCTCATCTCCGAGAGAGGGATTGAGGCAAACCCGAAAAAGATATAGGCCATACTGGCCATGGAGAAGCCTAAGAACATAAGAGGCGTTCAGCAACTAGCCGGATGAATCGCGGCCCTCAGTCGATTTATCAGTTGAATGGGAGAAAAGGCGCTGCCCTTCTATCAGCTCCTCCGCAAAGCTGACAAATTCGAGTGGACCAATGAAGCGCAAGAAGCATTTGAAGACCTCAAGCGCCTGCTATCCACCTCGCCGATATTGGTGACTCCACGAGAAAGGAACGCTGCTTGTACATCTCCGCTACCAACCAAGTGGTTAGCACGGTGCTTTCGTCGGCGGGCGAGAAAACAAGGTCCACGGCGTACAACGCCGGTATACTACCTCGGCGAGGTCCTCACGCCAACAAAACAGCGGTACCCGCTTTTCTGAAGCTGGCGTCACGGCATCTTCATGACCGCCCGATTGCGCCATTACTTTCGGGAACACCCAATCGTGGTAGTCAGCGGCGCCCCATTGGGACATATCATTAATAACCCGGCGCCACGGACGAGTCGCGCTTTGGGGAATCGAACTGTCTCCACGAGACATCACATACTGAAAAGCGTGGCAATCAAGTCACAAGTTCTCCTGACTTCCTCGTGCATTGGATGGAAAACCAACTCCGGACAAGCGGATATGTCCTACCTCTAGACAATGCACTTGATGGGTCCAAGAGGAAAGATGGAGCAGGAGCGGTGTCATCTTGACATCACCCCAAGGGGACAAGCTGAAATACATCTGCGAATGCAGTTCACAGCCTCAAACAACGAGGCTGAATACGAAACCTGCATTGCACGGGATGAGGATGGCAAAAGCCTGCGCGCAAGAGGCTAATCATATATGGCGACTCCAAGCTGGTCGTCAACCAAACAATGCACGAGTGTGGCCTTTGAGCGACAATATGATCGCATACCGCGACCTCTACGGCACACTTGAAGGAGACTTGATGGTTGCAATGCGACACATAGGTCGCGAAAGCAATGAGGAGGCGGACTTTTCGCCAACATAGGCTCCACTGCGCACCCATACCACAGGGGTATTTCTCGGCGCATATCGAGCGCTCCATCAAGCCAAAGGCCGCGAGAGAAAACAAGCGCAACAACGGACTCGGGGGCTACGCCACCCAATGAGCCAATGACACTCGATGATTTGGAGCTCGACACAGGACTCGAGGGACCAATGAGCGTCATGATGATCGAACAATCCTGGACACAGCCGTACATTACGTACCTCCTCAGCAAGCGCCTACCGGACGACCCGACAGACGCACGACACATCGCGCGACGCTCCAAGGCATTCGCCGTTATCAACGGCGAACTGTATAAACGCAGCATCACAGGCGTATTACAACGATGCATCTCCCTAGCCGATGGAAGAGTAGTCGTCCTCGACATCCATGAAGGGACCTGCGGGCACCACGCCGGCAGTTGCGCCCTTGTTGCCAAAGCTCTACGAGCTGGATTTTACTGGCCCACGGCCATGCGTGACGCCAAGGATATAGTCCAAAAGTGCAACACTTGTCAGCGATTCGCGGACAAGCCACACGCACCAGGCGCAGAACTATGTCCCATTCCATTGGCCTGGCCCTTCGCACAATGGGGGCTTGACATGGTGGGCAAGCTCCCAAGGTCCTCGCAAGGAGGCTACGTCTACCTCTTGGTCGCAGTCGACAAGTTCACCAAATGGATCGAGGCCATGCCAGTGACCAAGCAATCAGGGCACAACACGGTCAAGTTCTTCGAATCCATTGTCTACTGCTTCGGCGTACCGCACAACATCATCATCGGACGAACTTCAACTTCATCCAAGGAGTTCCAAGAATTCTGCGAAACACGGGGATCAACATCGATTACGCCTCGATCGCGCATCCAGACCAACGGTCGGTGGAAAACAGCAAACGGGCTTGTCTGCAGCGGCATCAAGAAGCGACTCCTTCGACCACTCGAGCAAGCCGCGGGTTGCTGGCCAGATGAGCTCCAATCCGTACTCTGGAGTCTACGAACAACTCCAAACAGCACCACAGGCTACACACCATTCTTTATGGTGCACGGAGCAGAAGAAGTACTACCCGCTGAAGTGTGATACAAGGCGTCGCGTGTAGTCGCTTACAGCGAACAAGAGTCATCTCTTGCACTCGAAGACTCCGTCAATCTCCTCGACGAGGCAAGAGAAATCACCGCAGCAAGATCCACGATCTACCAGCAGAACCTGCACAACTACCACGATGAAGGCCGCCCGGATCCTTCGTCGAAGGTGACCTGGTCCTGCGGCCCGAAGCATCTCAAGCTCGAATCCCCCTGGGAAGGACCGTACGTGATTACAGAAGTAATCCCAGGTGGCGCCTATCGCCTTCAAGATTTAGAGACAGGAGTCGCACACTCTAACCCTTGGAACGTCGCACAACTGCGACACTTCTACCCTTAGTCGTTTTTTCCTTTACTTTTGCATCGCAAATAAGGCTATTCAGCCAAGGCTACTTAGCCACGCATTGTACCTCATACTATTCTTCGAATAAATAAAAGCTAAGTGCCCCGAAACTCTGTGCCCTCCTTTACTTTGTCAATTTTCATACTCGGGGCTCGCATACCCTATACACATATGTTCTTGAACAAAAGCGACATCTGAGTATGGCACATCAATCGAACCCCTTAACACAAACTCAACCCAGCTGCGCTTTGACGGAGTTGACAAGGAGCGAGATACAAAGATGGCCAGGCTAACGAAAAAGGACTCGCATAAGTGCAACGCACCCCACGCTTATAAAGCCATTTGTACACATTCAACAGTAAATTATCTATAAATATATATGAGCTTTACAACACTAGTACACTTATGTGCAGGATACATATTTGGCTACCCTTGCAACAGAAAAACATTAGTCTGTTCCTCGAAGAAGTCGACGACCTCCTCGGCTGGACATCCACCGCCTGATAGTGCGGCACCATGTTCTAGGAAGATCCTGCTGGTGGCACCGGTGGCCCAGAGGCAATGGCGGCGACATCTATGTCAGGCCTGTGCAAACGCACCATGGAGAGGGCAGCCTTGGCACCAGCCACCAACTGCTGCCTCACGCACTCGCGAACCACGAACATATCTTGAAATTTGGTCAGGAGAGCCAGCAGGCTTGATGGAGTATCATCCAGTGGGAACATCGCCTGATAGATGTTCTTCAAACACGACTGCGACTTCTTCAGAAAGAGCAGCACTTTCATGGTAGCGATCTGCGGTCGCCAACGCAATTGCACGATCATGATCTACCCAGAAGTACCCACTCTCCTAAAGTTGCTCCTGAGTGAGATCATGAAGGCGGATGGCAATCCTATCCCTCTCCTCCTGCGGATGGCGTGCGCTAACAACTACACGGAGCAGCATCAACAACATGAGTACAACGTACCATTGCGATTACTACAAAGGAAAAGACGGGGATGGGCAAACTAACACTTAAAGCGGTGGCCATTTGCGTCACCTAGCGAGATCTTGCTTTCATGGCGGCGGCTTTTTCAGCTTTTGATTTCCACACGTCCGCACTACCGCGGATCACGGGCAACTCACGCTCCAGTTGCTTAACGCGATCACGAAGTCGCAAAAGTAAGGACAACTCCTCTACCCTAGAGCGTGGTGGTGTCATTGTATCCTCAAGAGATGGCGAGTCCGGGGTTCCCCCCACATGACCACTTGATGTACCCTACCAAAAATCAAGCCAGAGGCAAATAAGGCGACCAACTCAAAAGTCAAAAGTAATAGATGCATTCAGGATCAGCATAAAGTATCTACAAACACACTTGCCAACAGGCATGTTCTCCAATCAAAAGGGCAAATTCATCAACTATTACAAGAAACTAACTACGAAGCAGCTGGCTTCTTCGACTTCGATGACCTCGGGGGCTTCATCAAGTCCGTGGCGATGTCGGATGCCATCGACTTTCCTTGACCCCGAGGCGAAGCTTTCGCCACCTCCTTCACACGATTGAGCTCCTCCGAATACTTGGCAACAATATTTATCAAAGAATGGCCATATTTGGCACGAGCGATGCAAAGGAGCGAATACTACTGTGACCATCCGCACCAGGCATCGTCTTGACACCGCGAAGGATCTACTGACTCCGTGGGCTTGCACCATGGCAAGTGACATGGTCGCGCCAGTGCGAAGGGAGTTCTTATGCGTGGCGAGCACACCCCGGTGACGACTCCACCAGCTCTTCCACATTGTCGATCAGCTCCGCCTTCGGCATCAACTCCTCCCGGAGGCGACTCAGGGTACCCTTGGCCTTGGACAACGTATTTTGGACAGCGGCGCTACAATCCTCGACCGCAGACACCGCGCCCGCCAGAGCGTCACCGCGACAAAGGGCTTGCGGATAAAAACTCATGTCGCCAGCATCTACACCAAAATACACACATGGATCAAACTTCTAGTGCCATCGGCACTCCAGATGCAGAGAAGAACATCAATAAATTATCTACCAGTAAAGGTACCTGAGAGGGCCTTGGCGGCGAGAAACGATTGCTCTTCGAACAACTTCTCCCTAGCCGCAAAGGAGGCGCGCAGATCCTCTTCGCGCTTCTGGGCATCATCACGAGCCGCGATTGCCTCGTCGCGCCCCTTCACAGCTACGGCTAGTGTCTTCTCCAACGTGGCGACGTCACGTAGTAAAGCGTTATGCTCAGCTACATGGCAGTCAATAATTGGCTGTCAGTCGATTATACCAAAATAGAGAGAAGACGAAAAGAATAAGTATAGAACACTCACTCTCGACCACGCAGTGGCGCGTCTCCAGCATCGCATGCTGGTGACCCATCGCCATCCCCTGCTCCGCCACCTGCGCGGCTTCCTTTACAAGGAGCTATCGCACAAAACAAGGAGTCAGCAGAGGGCAGCAGAAGGCGTTGACTACCACATTAAAAAAGAAGGAAAGCTATACTTACATGGTCCTCCAGCGACTCCGAAGAAGTTTGCTGAACCGTCATCCGAGCAACTACTCGATGCTCCCCTACGTGAGGAGAGCTCGAAGAATTATGCCCGGAGTGGGTCGCCGCCGGAGAAGGAGCGCGCTCGACCTCTACCTTGGCCCTTGAGGTCGCGACTCCTGATTCTTTCAAAAACTCGACGTCGCCAGAAGATGACGACGCCTCTTGACTGCAAGACAAAAGCCGCACTCAGAAAGGGCAAACTCCAGGGCAAAGCCAACAAGAAGAAAACAGAGAAGAATGAATGCACTAGCAAACTTACCAGTCAAATTTGTCAAGATTAAACGTGGCCTCCACCGACTCCGACGAAGACTCCTTGGGCAATCGCATCTTCTTGCGAGAAGACGGTGGCACAGCCCTCACAGGAACAGCTGGAATTGGCGACTCACGCCCGGCCCGCGCCTCCTGAGTTGAAGGTCGGCGTGGAATCCCTTCGTGAACGCTTGCGAGTATCCGGGCTCTCGGATTCGAGGGCTTCCTCTTCCACATCAGAAGGGACAGTCGACTTAGACTCGTCCTCTTCCAAAGCTTCACGAGGAATAATCCCCTCAGGGAGGGGAGGCATACAAGGAGACATCGCCCACTCCTGCATACAAACAGTAAAGATCAGCAAACATAACAGGTAAGCAACAGAAAACGCAATGGAGAAAATAAGCTACTACGTAGCACAACTGTACCTCGGGAGGAGGATTCGAAGCATCGAAGGGAGGAACGACTGGCTCATTTGGAAGCACATCCTTGAAGGTGTACTTCGTGACCAGTCGCACCCTCTTATCTACCTCACTCGCGGACATGCCATCGGCGAACAGCCTTGAGTGGCATCATCAGCGCCACCCCATTGAAACATGGGATGGACTCTGGCCTAGAGAGGCTGGACGTGACGATGCAGCCAAGTCCTGACAAGGGCGCAGCCTCCCTCTTCCGCGCCTATGCGGCTCTCGAGGTCGCAGACGCGTTGATATAGCACGTCTGTCTCCACGAGTTCGGAGGGCATGATCATGTTCTTCCAAGAACGCATCTTCTTGCAGGGAGTCGCGAGATCAAAAGGCGCGAGTCCAAAGTGCTAAATCCTTGGCCTTACAGTCGCGAACATAGAACCATTTGTCCCTCCATCCACAGGCCGGACTTGGCGAGGTTGATGTCGAAGTAGGTGGCGGACGGGTCGACATGAATTCCACAACCACCTCGTCATAAACTAAAGAGCCGGATCGGTGGCGCTTTAGCTTAAATAAGCGTTTGAAAAGACCAAAGTGCGGCTCGATTCGAGCCGACTGCATGATGATGAAACAAGTGATGTGGAGGAGCAAATTTGGGGACAGTGATGGGCTGGAGCCCAGAAACAAAGAAGACCCTAATAAAGGGGTGAAGAGGCAAGGAAAGACCACGAATGATGAATGCAAGAAACATCACTTTCGAAAACCAGCGGCGGGAGCAGGAATGGTCTCACCGCGGGGCAGCGCTGTCGGGGCGCAGCAGAGATAACTCCATCTTGGCGAAGAAGAGGGATCCGGCGCCTTGATGATAGAGGCGCCATGCGCCATTGGTCCTGTGGTGCCGCGACCTTCTTCTTCCCGGTGGTGGCGGTGCTGGTGCCCGATGGCGAGCCACCTTCCTTCTTCGCGCAGCGATGGTGGCGTGGAATCAGCGGCGCCTCCTTCTTCTTCCCCATTCTGGCGGCGATGTGAGCGAAGGAAGTAGCTCTGAAGCGAATGGAGCTGGTCAGCGTCGTGGAGAAGATGGGCGAGGGGAAAGCGAAAAGCAAAGCAATGGCGATGGCAACAAGGAAGAAAGAGCGCAGATGGGAAATTACCGCCGCAGCACCGCTACTTAACCCCTGGGAGATGCAATCCAACGGCTGACAAAAACCCTATTGGACGCGTGGCACGCATCGTGTTGGACATGTGGAGAAGAAGAAGCATGAACCATCCCCCCACTTCTACCATTACGCGCAGAAATCGAGGAGGCACAGTTAAAAATAAGATTACGCATGCCCAGTCAAATCAAAGTCAGAAAGTAGGACCCACCGCTCGTCACGTCCCATCAAACTCGCTCACGCGGGCAACCAAGGTCATACAAGCGTCAGCACTGACATCACCAAGGCTATGCAGTGGAAAGCTTTGACTATTTTTAGTCCTTGCTGGAGTCTTCGACTCCACCAAGCACTCGGGGGCTACTCCCATAGGGAGCATTGGCCGCGCACTGTAACACCCTCAGAATCGGCCCTATGCAAGTTTTAGCGAAACCCGCCAAACCCGCATAGAAACGATTTAAAGGTGCCCACCAGGCACTTTCGTGCGGGTGGAAAACGAAGTAATAACATTACACAATAGTCCTCGATGGGACCCACAGAACAGATATATATAACAGCGACTCGAAGAGTCAAGAATACAGGTATAATATACAAAGATCCAAATCACCTTGAGAATGACACAGCGTCCGACTACGGACAAGATGCAAATGGGGCTAAGAGCCCTGAAGAATAACCAATGGCGTCCATAACCCTGCCCAGGCCAAACCGGAAGGGTAACCACGCTATGACGTCGATCTCAAAACCTGCTTAAACAAAAGGGGTGCGAGAAGGGCAAAGGAAAAGAGGGCGTCGAGGCGATTGCAGCGAGGCTAGAATTCGGCGGTCCTCGCCTACAAAGGTATGGTGGACTGAGCGGCAGCGCAGCATGCACTAAACAACCTATAGAGACTCGATAGAACTGGCGGCTATCAGAGAGGGGTAAGAAAGACCTATTCGGAACCAACCTGACCCGAACGCCAAACAAACCCATCCTGG